>JAZHEH010000851.1:3191543-4615586 GCA_036589455.1 Ateles fusciceps
GGCTTTCAAAGTATAGATGTAGAACTTCTCAGGGTCTGGGCATGTAATTAAAATTCCACTAGTGTACCAGCAAACTAGAAAATGAGCATAACAAATGATCACAGGCTGATGGCACTCTGGGATCAATAGCTAGACCTCTCTGAAGAGATCCTCAACTCAGGCCTTAAAACATTTCCTGTAGAGAAAAATATAAAGATAAGACATAAATGCATATTATGTGAGTGAAGTCCCCTTTGCCCAACTAGATACAAAACTCTTCAGATTAAAGTAACAACAGCATAACCCCAAATTTCACAACACATAGATTCATCTTAAAACACAAATAATTGCATTAGACCTTCAAGAATTTCATATAATAGAGTTATTAGACTAGATTAGAAAAATATGTTTAAAAGGATTAAAGAAGAAAGAATAAGGAAGAATATTTATGCAATGACACATGTTTATTTCACTTAACTAAGATTTTTCAAGGACCAAATTATGTCAGGCATTTTTCTAGTTACTAGGAATACAAAAATTCACCACTGCCACGCCCTTCCCCCACCATCATCACTGCCTTAATAAAATTTGCATTCTAGTTGTAAGAGACAGATAGAAAGCCAAATATGTTTCACACTGAAATGTGCTATGAATGGCAATAAAACAGGAGGTAGGTAGGGAGCTCTGGGTAAGGGTGTGATTTCCATTTTATTAATACCTTGGAGATCAGGGAAACCCTCACTGAGAAAAGAATACTTGAAGCTAAAGGAGGTAAGAGTGTAAGTCAGCTGTATATCTGAAGGATGAATATTCCAGGCAGGGAAAATCCAACATGTAAAGGTCCTGAGGTAGTAACTGTGAAAACAGTAAGGAAGCCTGTGTGGCTAAGTCTGAGTGAGAGTAGGAAAAGTGGGGGTAGTAAAATATGAGGTCCAAGAGGTAAAGTTAGGGCAGAAAAGTAAGATAAAATATGATATCAAAATGACAGAAAAGCATTAAAAAAGGAAATTAAAATTTCTGACAACAAAACTTGTAATTGTTTAAAATATAAAAATTAAATGGATAGTTAAACAGCAGATGAGATAAAGCTGAAGAGAGAGTTAGGGAAATAAAAGATATTTTACGAATAAATTGATGAAAAATCATTACACAGAAAAAAAAGATATGTAAAATATAAAAACCAGGCTAAAAAAATTAAGGTACAATGAATAAGTCTCATGTATCTCTACAGGAGTTTCAGAAGTAGAGAATATGATAGGAGAAAAGCAATGCTTAAAATGATACTAAATTTGAGTTTTCTGGAGTTTCAAAAAATATACGACTCTTCAGATTCACAATGGATCCTGAGCAGAATAAATAAAGCTAAATATATATCCTGCCATATGTAGATAAATTGCAGAACACCAAAGCAAAAGATCTTAAAAATAACTAGGAAGTAGAGAGAGATAACAGAGACAGCAAGTTCTGCTTGATGTAAGTCCTCTATCCTACCTGCTTCATTCATTTAGTTTGCCTGAGAGTTCCCTTATAAGAATTTGAAACTGTGACACCTGCAGGACTGTTAAATTTTTATAGTTCTAATCAATATGTGTTAACTTCTCTCCTTAAAAGGTATTTTTATTATGAGGCACTTGCTAAAAGAACTGAAAACAAATATTGGCATTTCTTTTCCATTATCTCTATCTCTTTCTTCTAACTCTTTTGACTTTGAGAAGAGAGATAAAGATGGGTGAAGAAAGAAAATCCAGTCTAGGTGTGGTGATTCATGCCTGTAATTTCAACACTCTGGGAGGCCAAAGCAGGCAGACTGCTTGAGCCCAGGAGCTCTAGACCAGCTTGGGTAACATAGCAGGATTCCACCTCTTTGAAAAATACAAAAATTAGCCGTGGGTGGTGGCACATATCTGTAACAGGCCCAGTTACTCAAAACGTACATTAGAAAAAAAAAAAAGAGAAAAGAAAAAAGAAAGTACGGGCTTATTTTTGGTACTTGGAAATGGATGGCATCTCTTCCAGGTGGGAGAAGGTTTTAACTTTGACATTTTTATTTAGCCAAATATAATTATCTACATAATTTATGATTGTCCTTAATTGAGTGATCTTGGAAGGCCAATATGAAGATTTTATTTTTGTATTCGGGCCTGTGAGGTTGCCATTAGAAAACCAGAAGCTGGTACCATGACTTCTAAATTTCAGGATATTGGTTGGAGCAAGATGGCAGAATAAAAGCTCCACTGATCATTGCCCCTGCAAGGACAACAAGTTAACAGCCCTCTATACAGAAAAAACACTTTCATAAAAAACAAAAATCAGGTGAGCACTCATAGTACTGGGTTTTAACTTCATATCACTGAAAGAGGCAATGAAGAGATAGAAAAAAATAGCCTTGCATCACAGATGCCACTGCCTCCCCTGCCCCCCAGCAGCAGGGGGTTGCAGAGAGTATCTCCAGATTCTGGGGGAGGGAGAACACATCAGTTATGAGGCATTGAAGTCCATGTTGTCCTGTTAGAGCAGAAAGGAAAACCAGACCAAACTCAGCTGACACCTGCCCGCCAAGGAATAATTTAAACCAGCACTAGCCATAGGGGAATCCCCGACACCAGCTGTCAGAATTTGGGTTCCTGCAAACCTCACCACCAAAAGCTGCAGTGCTCTAGGTCTCTAACTAAACTTGAAAGGTAGTCTAGGTCACAAGGACTGCAGGTCTTAGGTGAGTCCTAGTGCGGAACTGGGCCCAAAGACAGTGAACCGGTGGAGGCACTTGATGAACTGAGATATCAGCTAGGGTGACTAAGTGAGTGCTGGCATATCCTCTCCCCTTAACCCCAGGCTCCACAGCTCATGGCTCCAAAATAGTCCCCTTCCTTCTATTAATATTGTACTTGAGGGGAGGAGAGAGAAGAGTGAGAAGAACATTGACTTACACCTCAGATACCAGTTCAGCCACAGCAGGATAAAGCACTGCTCAGAATTGTGAGGCCCTAGTTCCAGGCCCTCACTCCCAGATGATATTTCTAGACACACCCTGGGCCATGAAGGAACTCACTGCCTTAAGGGGAAGGACCTAGTCCGGGAGGCATTCATTACCTGCTAACTGAAGAGTCCTTGGGTCCTGAATAACTAGCAGCAATACCCAAGTCCTACATCAGGGGCAGTGGGTGAGCCTCTAAGACTTGCTGGCTTCAGGTATGACTCAGTACATTACCAGCTCTGCTGTCTATCGGGCAAACTCCTTCTGCTTAAGAAAAGCAGCTTGTTTACCAGCACAGCCACAGTGAAGTAAAGCACCAAGCAGGCTCTTAGGGTCCCTTATTTCAGGACTTGACTCTCAGATGGCATTTCTTGACCTACCCTAGGCCAGAGGGGGAGACCACTGAGTTCCAGGCCAGGTAGCATTCATCACAAGCTGACTTAAGAGTTCTTGGACCTTAAGTGGTAGTCTAGCAGTACTCCCCGTGCCCTGTGGTGGTGATGGCTGCAAAGCGAGGGTCCCCTGCCTTTGGAAAGGGAAACTGCAACTTGTGGTTTGAGTGCCAGCTCAGCCACAATACAATAGAGCACCAGGTAGACCTCTATGGTTTTTGACTGTAGTCCCTGACTCTTGGATGGCCCTTCTGGACCTACCTGGGGCCTGAAGGAACTCGCTGCACTGAAGGCAAGGACACAGGCCTGACTGGCTTTGCCACCTGCTGACTCTAGAGCTCCAGGGCCTTGACCAAACATAGGCAGTAGCCAGGGAGTGGTTACAGCAGGCCGTGGATGAGATCCAGTGCTGTGCTGCCTTCAGGCCTGACCCAGTGCAGTCATAGTGGTGGTGACTACAGTGGCGTCTGTTTCACTCTGCCAGAGCTTTAAGTGGCACAGAACATACACACACACACACACACACACACACACACACACAGAGAGAGAGAGAGAGAGAGAGGAGAGAGAGAGAGAGAGAGAGAGTCCATGTATTTGAGAGAAAATAAGGAAAGAGAGCAAGAGTCTCTGCCTGGTAATCCAGAGAATTTTCCTGGATCTTGTTCCAGACCATCAAGATGTTATCCCTATGAGTCTGCAAGAACCACAACATTACTGGGCTTGAGGTGCCCCTGAAAACAGATCCAGCTTAGGTTATAGCACTCAAATACTTTCAAATATCTGGAAAGACTTCCTAAGAAGGACAGGTAAAGACAAGCCTAGACAGCGAAGATTACAATAAATACCTAACTCTTCAATGCCCAGACACTGAAGAACACCTACTAGGATCAACACCATCCAGAAAAACATGACCTCACCAAATTAAACTAATAAGGCACCAGGGACCAATCCTGCAGAAACAGAGCTATGTGAACTTTCAGACAGAGAATTCAAAATAGCTGTGTTGAGAAATTCAAGATAACACAGAAAAGGAATTCAGAATTCTATCAGATAAATTCAACAAACAGACTGAAATAATTAAAAAGAATCAAGCAGAAATTCTGGAGCCGAAAATGCAATAGGCATATTAAAAATGCATCAGAGTTTTTTTAATAGCAGAACTGATCAAGCAGAAAGCAGAAGAAAGAATTAGTGAGCTTGAAGACAGGCTGTTTGAAAATATAGTCAGAGGAGGCAAAAGAAAAAAAGACTAAAAAATAATGAAACACGCCTATAGGGTCTCGAAAATAGCCTTAAAAGGGCAACACTAGGAGTTAGTGGCCTTGAAGAGGAGATAAAGAAATTATAGAGGTAGAAAGTTGATTTAAAGGGATAATAACAGAACTTCCCAAACCTTGAGAAAGATATCAGTATCTAATACAAGAAGATTGTAGAACACCAAGCAGAATTAACCCAAAGAAGACTACCTCAAGTCTTTTAATAATCAAACTCCCAAAGGTCAAGGATAAAGAAAAAAGCAGCAAGAGGAAAACAAACAAATAACTACAATAGAACCCCAATACATCTGGCATCAGACTTTTCAGTGGAAAAGTCCTAGAGGTTAGGAGAGAGTGGCATGACGTTTTTAAAGTACTGAAGTAAAAATATAAAAGTTTACCCTAGAATAATGTATTTGGCAAAAACATCCTTCAAATATGAAGGAGAAATAAAAGCTTTCCCAGACAAACAAAAGCTGAAGGATTTTATCAACATCAGACCTGTCCTAGAAGAAATGTAATGTAGGAACATATTCCATCACGAGAAACAGAAAACCCTAATCCCAATGGCTTAAATAATTTGAGGTTTCCTTTTCTCATATAACAAGAAATGGTAAATGTCTTACAAGTACTTCAATCAGAAACAAAAAGGCATTCATGAGCAATAAGTAATCACTTGTAGGTACAAAACTTACTGGTAATAATAAGTACACAGAAAAACAGAATATTATAACACTGGAACTGTGGTCTATAAACTACACTTAAGTGCAAAGACTAAATGATGAACCAGTCACAAGCAACAACTACAGCAATTTTCAAGACAGTACAATTAGATATAAATAGAAACAACAAAAAGTTAAAAAGCAGGGGACAAAGTCATGGCGTAGAGTTTTTATTGCTTTATTTTTGCTTGTTTGTTTATGCAACAGTGTCAAGTTCTTATCAGGTTAAAATTATTGTAATAAGATAGTATTTGCAAGCCTCGTGGTAACTTCACACCAAAAAACATACACTAGATACACACACACACACACAAAACAAGAAAATAAATCATATTACCAGTTCTAAATTTCAGCATCAGTCTTCTAGGGTAGGATTTCTATTTCCCATAATATGCCAAGCCACCTCTCTTCCTGTCTCTGAACTTTTGGTTTAATGGATTATTCTTACTCATTACCATAGATAAATTTTGAGAAGCTTAGATCTTTCTCAGACATGTGCTTACCATTTGTACTAACCCACAGTTTTTTTCTTAATATTAGGTGATTTAGATGGACGATATGTTACATTTTAACTACTAAATAGTACACAAGACTTCTAACTTACAAAATTATAAGTCACACACCTACACAGTCATCTAATTAATAACATCTTCAAAGCATACTTTTTCTGGGGGCTGAGACACTATAAAATATTGTGATGTGTAAAGTAGGAAGCCTCTGGCAAGTGAGAATTTTCACAATCTTCTCACCCCAATGCCTGCAATTTAATTTAAGAAATTAAAACAGATTTACTTGGTAGAGAAAATAAAGCCAAGATATAATTAGGGGGTTTTCAAAATTAAAAGGCACTTTGAAATGTGTTCTTCTTTGGGGAAGTTTTGGGTCTCCTCTTTAAGGACTTTCAACTAATACCTATCTTTGGGCAGGGTCTAGAATTAGGCATCTGAGAACTTGTCCCAGAAAAGTATAGAGCTAGTGGGGTGTAGGATCTCATGTGAACTGAGACTGTCAGCCCCATGAGATGTATTCAATTGTCCAGTTGAAATTTATTTGCAAAACCCAAATTCAAAGATGAAATTTGTGAGAACTTTGAGAAAATGACCATATGGCTATTTAAACTAGCATTAAATCCCAAACACAAGGTCCCCTTTTGAGCACTGGGCTCTGTAATACTGCATTACACTGGTCATATGCCCATGAAGCCAGCCATAGGAGTTAGCCTGTGACAACACATGTTGTACTTCCTTTTTCACACAGAAGAATTCAACGCACATTGATGTGATTACCTTGTAAAGAGTCTGACTAATAAAAGAGAGATACCATATGTCTGAGATTTTAAAAGTCCTTCTACATATTTTGTCAAGGAAATGTACAAGTTGTGCTTAAAAAAGGAAACTGTTTAAAAATGTTACTTCAAAATAACAAACAACAACAGTCTCAATATTTAAAAAATAAGTCATATGCCTGGTCTTCTCTGTAATGTTAGAAATATATTCAAACATGAGGAACAGAAAATCCTAAACCCAGTAGCTTAAATAATTTGAGGTTTCCCTTTCACATATAATAAGAACTCCACCGAGAGATAGATGCTGGCATTGGTTCAATAGGAGAATATTTTGGGGGCAGCTCTCAGTGAGATTCTATTGGTCTTTCCTGTACATGCTGCTTCACCCTCATGCAGCTGCAGACATTATGTCATGAATCTAGTGAGAACACCATCAACATTCATTCCTAGCTCATACTACATAATTCTGAGAATCAACCTGCTTTTCTTTTATTTTGTGCTAGTCAATTGTAAGATAAAGCATATAGTCTCATTTCTGTGCTAAATAATCCTGAAACTAGGCAAAACTTATTCAACTTTTGTTCTAGGAAATATGTTTCTTCATATGCTAGCTCATTGAGATGAACTCTTGCTTGTCAGGACTTACTTCAAGACTCTCTCCCCCAGGTGTTCATCCATCCAAAGCTATCATACTGTGCCCAATACCAATCACTTCCCTTCCTTCCAGGGCCCACCTTAATAACACCCATTTCTGGCCCTAAAGCTCTGAAACTATCCTCCTTTAACTTACCCCTTCTGAGACACTGCCGGGAATCTCTCAAAGTGGTATTTTCTCTCACTGCAGGGTGATCAACAGATTTTCTAGAAATCATTCTCTTAAGTGGGAACATAAGAGTAGGAAGAAGGAAATTAGCCACATATGCCCCATTTGTCAGGAAATCAAGTGTTCCCAGAAATCATTATAATAGACTCTTTGTTTAGACATCACTGGGTAGAAGTGGGTGATTTCTCTGCCTCTAACTAGAGGGAAAGCTGGGAAATGGGAAATCAATCAAGATGCACCATTGCAGATTTCTACATGGTCACCTGAAGGAACAGATGGTTGTTTTAGCAAGAGAGAAGGTGAGCCTCAAATAGATTCTGGATAGGCAACTAAACCATGAATGCCTTTTCCAGAATAATCAAAAGAGCTTCATTCAGGAGAACATAGGGTTGCATTTTCAGAAAAAAATATCCAAAACCATGACTATATTGGAGGAAGGTAACAGAGTATGAAGTTGGATGCACTTGTGAATAGCAGCTAAGATATGACCCCTCCCCACTCAACTATAAATAGCCTAATGAGAAAGCAGGAGAACAAAGGAAATAAATAAGGTGTGTGTGTTCTACATGGTAGTAAAAACAATGACTTCTCTGTGGAAAATAAATGCCTAGGAAATTAAAAAGAAAATATTTGCTCCTCCTTCAGAGTTTAGACTGCAATGTTTTTGAGAAACAGTGATTTTACTTGGGAAAGTGTATGTGGGGTTAGGGTGTGCATACTCATATTTAGGTCAAGAGTTTTGTGTCCGATCACTGAAAAAAAATAAATGTCACTGATGTTCCTACAATTCAGAATGATAGATTAGTCTGGGTGACTGTTTTCAACATAAATTGCTGAATAGTGTGCTAAAGTTTTCTTTCTTTCTCTACGTAGGTCTCTCCTCGATCATTTATTTTTCCTTCCCATTTCACATATAAATACATGCTGGGAAATCATTCCAGATTGAAAATCCAAATGTAACATTTGGATGGGTGCTCTGAATTGTATAAAAGTGGATTATAACTCTCATGGGGGAATTTGAAGAGAGAGAGGTGCACTGGGAGAGAGTAAGGAATCCAGTAGCCAGATGGCCAGGAACATCCACAACAGCAACTGGCTGAATATCTTAGTAAAGTCTCGGTGGACATAGAAAAAGTCATATTTATGCTACGTGTTTACCGGTGATTTGGAGTAATCATAGGGAATTATACCACAGGAGAGGAAATATCTAAAGAAATTTGGATAACATGAAAACCTTCGGAATGGTGTTGTGGAACAGATATGCAGATCAATAAAGAGAAGAGGTGAGCTACTGGGCATGTCCCACTGAGAAGGCACAAATCTCATGTAGATGCTGCGTGCAGCCGTTCCAGAAATGTTAGTAGGGACACATGACAGAGGAGGGAAAAACAGAGAACTCTTGATGATAAAAAACAGTCCAGGATCAAAATGTATGCTTTCTGTTATATGCCTGAAGAAAGTGAGAGTTGACGAAAGCAAAGCCAGATAGAAATAGATGCTTGGGGTTAATTCTCTCATAATCATATGGTGCAGATCTCCAAGCATTTCTCAAAACACATTTGCTAAAATGATTAACCTGATTCTATTCCCAATCAGACTGTATGTGGGATGTAAGATAAACTATGTAGCCCACACTGATTCCACTGATGAGGTTTAGTGACTCTTGTCTCCTCCTCTTTTTTGAAAACTACACTATATTACACTTCTCTTTTTCTGGACTCCCATTCTCATTCATGTGCTGTATGTATCATGTGCTTGTTTTAGGGCCTTTCTAACATTAAATGTTACTTTTTTAAAAGAGAAAAACTGTGTACTTTCTTTGACTCTGCTGTAGCAGCTAATATAGCATTGAAGAAAGAGTTTTTTCTCAATGAATATGTATTGAATTAATAGTAATTCCAACGACATACTGAATGTCTTTAAAATGTCTCCAGCATAGCTTATAGCTTTCCAATAAAAAACGTTGGTGGAGGGAAAATTTATTATTAAAATAGGAAATACAGTTACATGCAAAGTTATATTATTTTATTTCTTAACTCATAACAATTGAATCTGAAAACTATAGACATAGTTATACATGGGAAAATAGGCAGAGCTTTTTAAATTGAAAAAAATGCTAAATTTTTTTTTAAGTTACCACATATTAAAAAATGTCTAGTAATTTTACTGGGAGAAACTTTATTAACCAAAGACTACTATAGTTATCTCCGTGTAGGGTTTAGTCAGAAAAGGTTAGCAGGAGTGATTATCTATTAGAGTGAAGAACTATGGTGTCTTCCACACAAATAGTGCACTGTGTATAAAAATCTAACTTGTATTCAAGAATTATCTTTCTCCATCTTTTTAAGGTGGCCTTAGATGCTGTTTTTTTTTGTTGTTGTTGTTTGTTTGTTTGTTTGTTTGTTTGTTTTTAGGATTTTAAGAGTTGTATAATTTCCCTAAAATTCAACTTTTGTTTTTGAGACAAGGTCTTGCTCTGTCACCCAGGCTGGAGTGCAGTGGTGTGAACATGTCTCACTGCATCCTTGCCCTCCTGGGCTCAAGTGATTCGCCCACCCCCAGCCTCCCAAGTAGCTGATACTACAGGTACACACCACCATGCCTGGCTAATTTGTGTACTTTTTGTAGATCAATTTAAAGGGCTCTGATCTTGCCCAGTGTTATAATATTAATCACTTACTTGGCTTATCGTTTCTGATTTTTTTCTAATTATAATAATAAAACCCATTTGCTTTTTCCTCCCCCCAGCATAATTTTCCTCTGTAGCAAGTTGTCAACTCCAGCACTTTGAAAAGTCTGAAGACATGATGAGAGCAGGTATAGATGTGTGAACTCTGTTTAATTAAATTGTATTGAGAGCAGGTAAGTAGCAGGGTGATTAATTGCTGTTTCACACATCTTTCAACTACTTTTGTCAAGAGGCTCTTCCTGGAAGTTGCTTGCTGCTAAATTGATAATCACTAGGACTTACTCACCTTTACAGACAAAAACTGGGCTAGAGTTCATCACCTTTCAATCGGCATAACCACAAACCTCTCCTAACCACCAACTGTTACACTAAAAGGCCTGGAAAGGCACTTATAGGATCTCTTTACATTTGGAAATGACAGTCAGGATATGTATATCAAGAGTGGTCATGTATATCACAATATCTAAGTGACATACTCACACCCATTTTTTTCTCTTTGTATCAAAGGGAGCACATTACTAAGAAATCCCACACTTTTTAAAAGCCTCTATACATAAATAATACAAAAGAGAAAAGTGACAAAGAAAATATGCATTTGTTTCCTACTGAGAAGATTAAGAAAACAGAATGTACCTACAACTAAGTTCATTTTCTGCTATTAAACATTTATCATGCACACATAATCAGTGCAGTCATCTATCAGGAAACTTTATTAAGCCAGAAAATGAATACTTAAAAACATCATAATTAAACACCACTTTAATTTACTTGTGAAAAAATAGAATGAAAGACAGTGGTACTGATGTTACCATACTAATTGTGTCTCCAATCACAATGCTTAATCAGCTTTCAACAGTGAGCATGAACAACCCAGTGCTAGGTCTGAATTGTGATTAATAATTTAAAATATGTAAAGATAAGAGTCTACTAAATGCAAGTTAGACAACATGAGCATTAGATAAAAAGGGAAAGATCAGAAACAACCAATATGTAGTGGTTAATAATGACTGTCCTTTTCTACTGGGATGAATGTCATGTTTTTAATACACACATAGATTTGCAATATTGCTTTCTGAAACTCAGTTTAATGTTAGAAAATTTTGCAGCAGTTTGTATATAACTTTGAGGGGAACTTATGTTCTTTTTCTTCATTTTCTTATTAATGATACTAAGTCAAACATTATATCGGTGTGCAACAAGTTGGTAAGAGAATGATTATTCAAGATGTAACTAATAGGCTTCAGAGAGAATTTTTGTTGGTATATTAGGTTTTTTTTTTTTTTTTTGTATAAGCAACTCTGCTTTCAGTTGGAATAGCTGGCTCTTTTCTATTTCCTACTGTTTCTAGCTCACTACCTCTAAAGAGTTTATATGTACAGACTCATCTCAGACAATATGAGATCAAGTGCATTTTACGTTCTTTGACCCAAGGACAGCAAACTTTTGTGGGTTTAGTTTTTGATGGGTAGATTTTCAACATCCTATTTTTGCCAAGGAGTCTATAAAGTAACATCATTGAGACTGTCAGCTTTCCTGACAAGATAACTTGAAAGCAGAATTGTGTGAACTAGAGGAGATTTCGGTTCACCCCCGGCTCAGTGAATTTTACAAATAGCAGTTTAATCTGCAGGATGTGCAAGCTAATAATAAGAGGAGACTGAGTTAGTGTTTGGGCAAGAGGGATTTTTTTTTTCTTTTTTCGTTGATGAGTTCTGAACTTTTTGAGCTTCCACTTAAGATTCAAATTTTCGCACCTTTAAACATCCTGGGTTTCCTTGGGCATCATTAGGATTATATTGGCAGTGAAAAGTTTTAGGGAATATTTGCTACTAATGCTTAACATAAAATCAAAGCAGGTTCCATTTTTTTCAAAGCATTAACATTAAAAAATAACACCAATTTATGCACATTTCTCACTGAAGCTTATTACTCTCCATGGAAATACTTAATGTATTAACGTTAACAGTGTTATAACAATTGCTACACAGATATATTTCTGAATTTTACACAATAAATATTGATGAATACTATGCAGTCAGGGTCAGAGGCTCTGTAATCAAACAAACATAATGTAAGTCTCGTATCTTATAACTTAATAAAAGTATGACCTTGGATAATTTGTTTATATTCTGTGACGCATAATGTCTTCACTTTGAAATGAAATAATGAGACTACTTTGATAGTCTGGCTATAAGGATTTAAAGAATTAAGACCTTTTGTAACATGAAAATAAAATCTGCTATTAAAAAATATAATGCTGCTGCTTGTCTGTTCTAAGAAAATATGAAGACATTATTGGATACATACTTTTTTCAAGAGGAAATACATCATAATAGATATTTATGAAAAAATCTTGATCATGAACACAAATAATATTTAGATTAGTGTGATATGGTATTTACATTTGAAAGACAGATAAACTGGAGTGAAGGATTCCAGAGGTAATGAAAGAAAAACAATGAGAGAAGGGTCTGGAAAAATGGGGAGAGAAAACTACCTTGAAGAATAAGTTCTAATGGTAGGATTGACCAAGTGAACAGTTGCCAGTAAGAAATTCTCTATAGCTGAGATAATGAGGGGAAGTTAACACAATGATGGAAGGTTGAATGGGAAGCTGCTTTCTGCCCTGTGCTGTTACAATCCTTCCTAGTTACCATTTCTCTTTCAGTAAAATCTAATGTCTACTCAAAGGCATTTTGATATCTTTGAGTTATGTTTACATTTTATGTCATGCTTTGAGAACCAAAAGTTAATGGCAAATGAGTAGGAAGAGAAGATAATCAGACACAAAACTGTAAACTAAGTCGGACAAAATTGTAAATTGAATTACAATTCAGCAGGATCAGGAGTTTCAAGAAATAGAGACTGGGGGAACCAAGAAAAGGTGAGATTGGGATGTGCTCAGCTATGCACTCATCCTTCTACACTGTGATGTTTAGAAATATTGGGAATGTTACTTATCTTATTATTGCATAGATAATTTTTGGGTAAACTGATAAGGATATTAAAGATAAAGGCAATTCTAGAAGCCTGCAGACTTATAGATTCTCCAGTTACCCATATAAAACAGATGTCTTCCTTACAACAGAAACTTGTGAAATTGCATAAGTGAGATTTTCATGTGTTGTTTTTCTCACTGAATCTCCTTCAAAACCTACACAGTGTTGCATAATTATGTCTTAAATGAATCTCCATGTTTGCACATAGCAGGCCTCAAAAATATTAGTTGCCTTCACCTTTTGCCTTGTGATATTGGGAGTCTACTGCTATGTTCCAAGGAAAGTCTTTTCTCACTTTAAATCTCAGTTTTAATCCATTTATATTATAAAATTTGAAATAAGTAGAAAAGAACAGAGAAGTTCCAAAATATTAAATTAACAAAATTTATCGAGGAAAGAACTTTGGTAGAATTTTTCGTATTAGTCATAATTGAATTCTAGGAAACTAGTCCTATTAAGGATAATGTAGAGCTTGTGCTGCAACTTGATTTATAAAAAAATAAGTCATTGGAAGTCAATACTGGCTCTCAGACTATTTTTTAAAGATTATCTTTGAATTAGATAGACAAGGATATAAATTAGATCATACTTTAAACATTTAGTTTCAATAAAAATTTGATAATTTTGAGCTTACCTATAAAAAATGGGTAACCTTAAAGTAGTTGAAGACAACAGATGCTTTTTAAAAAGAGTAATAAATAATAATATTCTGAATATTCATGTCAACATTTATTAAGAAATTATGTTTTAGAAAAAATGTGGTAGTATTTAATTGATACATCTATAATATATGTAACATATGTATGAATAATTATTCCAGGGATGATTAAAAACATAAAATGTTTTTCCCTTTCTGTTATTTTCATTGAAATTTTCTTTCTCTCTTTATACTTCTTCCCTTGAACATTTTCTCAGGAATAACTGACATTATTCCTACATTATTCAGGTTTTTGTTCCTCTTCTAGAAGACCTTTAGAATTAATTTTCTCAAAAATAGATGTTTTTATTTCTCAAACTCAAATATCGTAAATTATCTTCCTTTATGAAGAAACAAAGCAACTGACAATCTCGTCTGTTTATAATAAGTCAAATTGAATGGTAATTAATGGCTTGCATTTCTCAAACCCTATTATGTATACTTATATGTTTTATATTTTTATCTGAAGGATGAGAATAATGAAGATAAAGGACATAGGAATGTTCCTTTTTAGTAGAAAAGAAAATAAACCAGGTAACCAGGCACGGTGGCTCATGCCTGCAAGCCCAGCACTTTGGGAGGCTGAGGTGGGTGGATCACCTGAGGTCAAAAGTTTGAGACCAGCCTGGCCAACATGGCGAAAACCCATCTCTACTACAAATACAAAAAAATTAGCCAGATGTGTTGGTGGGTGCCTGTAATCCCAGCTGCTCGGGAGGCTGAGGTAGGACAATTGCTAGAACCCTGGGGGCAGAGGTTGCAATGAGCCCAGGTTGCAACACCGCACCTGCACTCTAGCCTGGGGGACAGAGAGAGACTTCATCTCCAAAAAACATGTAAATAAAATGAAATAAAGAAAGAAAAGAAACCAGGAACCCTTAGAAATGGTGACACTGTCAGGAATTAGAGTGTTTGTGAAAACCAAACATTAACTTCCATTATATGGAGTTTGAGACAGTGGCATTCTATCTTTGTATGAAGTAAGAGGTGAGAAACATTTTCTCATGCAGGTGTTTAGGGGGTGTATTGTCTGTAATTCACTTAACAACATTAATAAAAATGATGTAACATACATATGACAAATGCAAAACAATGCGGTGAACTGGTCTCAGCCAAACACCTTCTCCCTCCCTGGCATGTTATTGATTCCAGGAACATCTCTGATTACAATTTGAAATAGTCTGGAACAAAGACATAGCCTTGAATCCTTCTAGAAGGAAGTATTCCTAGGTCTTGACAGCTCCATGCCTTCTCCCTCTCAGAGCATCTGCCTCAGACATAAGATCCTTTGGTAGGGTCTCAAACTCGAGGTAGGGAGATCCCTGTTTTTACTGCCCCATGGAGAATGAAAAAGGGAATCATGGACATTATTTCAAAAGCATAAAATAAACATTTTTTTCCAAATAATACTCAGACTAAATTTTGCCTTTTGAAAATTAGGATATGTGGTGATAATGTTTTATTGCTATTAAAGTTCCTTTTGCTTCATTGATGGTTTTATGGGGTGGGGCAGGGTGACTGCTCTGGTGAGCAAACTGTTTCCATGGTGAAATGTATTCCAAGTCCTAAATACCACCTAATTTACAAATGAATCTTTGGAACACACTATTTTTATACATTAAAGGATGCTTGTAACAAGAAACCTTAAATAATGTTTATAGATAACATCAGATGCTTTTAAGTTTCTTGTAGACATTAAATAACACTGAAAATATTTTTTATAAAGGCAGAAAATTGGAATATTATATTCCTTTACTCCAGAGCTTAATTGGATTGTTTCTGATATCAGATGCATTACTAGTGACATATACACCAGTCCGCTTCGTTGAACCATCTATTTATACCTCTGTTTATGAGAATATGTTTATTTGGTTTTGTTTTTCTTTTTGAGATGGCGTCTCATTCTGTTGCCCAGACTTGAGTGCAGTGGCGTGATCTTGGTTCACTGCAACCTCTGCCTCTCAGGTTCAAGAGATTCTTGTGCCTCAGCCTGCTGAGGGGCTGGGATTACAGATGCATGCCACCACACCCAGCTAATTTTTTTACCTTTTGTAGAGACAGGGTTTCACCATGTTAGACAGACTCATCTCAAACTCCTGACCTCAAGTGATACGACTGCTTTGGCCTCCCAAAGTGCTGGTATTAAAGGCATGAGCCACCACGCCAGACCGAGAATATGGTTTTGATAGTGTTATTGAGTCTCTGGCTAATGGTGATTCTTTGCAGAGTTGTGATCAAGTGATTCAGGGTGGTTAATTTAATAAAGGAAAAGAAGTATTGTACGAAGAGTTATGGGTTGGCATGTTTAGCTAGCACACCTTAACACCGAAAGTTTCTATTTGTGGTTGAAGTATGTTCCACCCAAAATTTATATGTTGAAATCCTAACCACCAATACCTCACCATGTGACTGTCCTTGGAGATACGGTCTTAAATTCAATATGTGTCTTAATTCAATATGACTGATGTCTTTATAAGAAGAAAAAATTAGGACACAGACATACACAGAGGGAAGAACCTGTGAAGAAACAGGGAGAAGGCAGTCATTTCCAAGGCATGGAGAAAGGCCTCAGAAGAAACTAAATCTGCCAACACCTTGAATTAAGATTTCTAGTCTCCCCGACTGTGAGAAGATAACTTTCTGTTGTTTAAGCCTATTCTATTCTGTGGCAGTTTGTTATGGCAGCCCTGGCAAATTAACACAATGTCTAAGAAGTATTTGCTCAATTATTTTTCATTTATTACTTCATTCAATGCATGCTTATGAGAAACTAATATAAGCGAGTTACCATGCTAGGCTCTGGGCCCCAAGAATGAGTAAAAGTAAACCTTGATGATTTGAGACCAACAAGGTAACAGCACTCGTGGAGAAAGTCAATGAGGGAGGCATGAGGACAATAAAATGGCCAGGGCAACATCACATAAGTCTTTGTTGAATATTTATGCTTGGTAGAGATAAAAAGAGGGTACCTGCAGAAATAAAAGAACTAGGATCCCACACTAATCAGCCTCAATCGTAGGCAAATGTGTAGCCAAGCTATTACATATTCAAATTAAAGTCATTCAAAATTAAATGAGTTAAAGTCACTCAAAAACATGTACAGTATTTTATATACATGTATTTAAGAGTGCAAAAGACTAATTTCTGTAATACAAATGTTTCCCTATAATAGATTTATTTCTATTAAAATGTAATACAGTATAGTAAGTCATTTAAATCGTATTGTAAATGTCCACAAACATTTTCTCTAAGGAAATTCTACTGCTCAAACTACCCTCCCCTTTTCAAAGTTGTGGTTCTCAGAGAGGTTAATTTAACGCAACCCTAGGTGACAGTCCATGTCAGGCATGCTCAGAGAGGTTGGGGAAAATAATTCATAACTACCAAAATTACAAATACTCTTAAAGTCCGTTTCTGTCATTCCCATTGAATACCAAATTGTGACCACCAAAATTATTATGCCTGGAGAAATGAGCTAAAGTTAGGGCTTGGTATCAAGACAATATTTTCAGAAGAGACAAGAGATGAATGTCATCTTGGTCCCTGGTCCTTCAATGTCTCTTGTTCTTACCTTCTCCTGATCATTTGGTTTTTCATTATCTTTCACGTTCATTCCTCCAGTCACCACCATATCCTGGTGATCAAACCTTCAAAGACCTAAAGGTCTAAGTTTAGGACTGTTAGCAGAAGTTATAATAAATGAATCCAAGGTCAAGAGGCATTTTGATGAATAAAGGGATTCCTACTGTTCGCTGAAAAGAAAAGAAACAAATACCTGCTCATCAAAACTTTCTTTCTTACACATCAACAAATGGGTTAGAATCATGATGGTTAGATTCTTAAAGTTCCTTCTGTTATTACAGATCAGCTAGAGTTTGAGTTTCCTATCAGTTAAAAGAATGCCTTCTTAATTTATGTGCAAAATGACACATTGTAATGAGGTAAACTGTGTTTGCAGCCTCGAAGGGAGACTGCACACTTACTCAAAGCTAGTGGGGCATGAGGTTCTAGCTCCATAACTTCATGATCCTGCATAATTCACTTCATTTTTCAGAGCCCCTCCTCCCTAAATAATATAAACAGATGTTTGAATGTGGTTATGGGAGTCCTACCACCTCTAACATTTTATCTTTTCAACTGGAGTATTGTAAGAAGACCATTCCACATTCCACATGAAAACATTTATGCTCAACTTTGAACAGTTCAATAAAGCTTCAAATTCCAGAATATTGGAAATTTTAGGGCTAAAGAAAATAGAGAGGACAAGATGGCCAACTAGAAACAGCCAGAAGAATGCCTCTTCCGCTTAGAGAAACCAAAATATCAAGTAAGACAGTGAATTTCAAGTAGGTCTTTACAGAGAAAATGGCAGTCATTAGAGAGGAGGCATAGACATCAAGGTAGAAGAGAAAAGAAGCTGGGAAACCGAGACAGAGTTGCCAAGTGCCAGGGCTGGCTCCTGGTCCTGAGCAGGTCCTCAAGGAAGGGGTGAGTGAAAGAACTCCAGAGCACCGCACTCCTACTGTAAAGCTCTGGCATCTTAGTTACAGGAGATCCCATGACCACCACAGACATTTGAATTGGCAAGGGGATCTGCCTGGAGAGCAGGTAGAGGCAGAGTTTTAACCTGTGCAGATCCCAGAAGGTTAGGCAGAATGTGAGGTACCTGCAGTAAAATGCAACCTTAGGCATTCATCCCCTAAGGCTCTCAGTCTTGCTCTGAGTGATTGTAGCCCCAGCTGACTACCGCCCAGGAGAGAGCAAGGCTGCTTTTTCCATGGGACTAGGGTGCATTTGATCTCGGTGCCCCTGGTCCACCAGCTTCTCCCAAGGCCACCTGCCTGGCCATTCCCGCAATAGGTACACACAGCACAGTCTCCACTGCCCCACCTGTTTGCCAGAGGTCTGGGAGTAATTCGACACCCCGAGCACAGCACAGCAGGCAAAGGACAAAGCCAAAAGACCAGTACCAACCCCCCAGGGTTTGAGCACGCTGCCCAGGGGTACCAATTTGAGATCTATGACCATAGCTTGAGAAAGGGAGGAGCCCCCCACTCTCAGAACACACAGAAGAGTAAGGTGCCGGTTCTGGTGCCATTGCAGGAGCTGAGCATCCCTCCCTCTACAGGAGCAGCTGGGGAAGGGTGCAGCCTATTAGCCAGCCACAGCTTCTGCCCAACAGAGCCCTGAGGCCCTGGACACCTGGAAAAGTCCATCTGGTTGTGGAAGGCTTGTGACAAATCTAGCCAGACAGGTTTGCTCCTGGGGCAGTACCAGAGGGAGACCTGGTCCAGGGACCCGGACCCTAGGCAAGCTGGGTAGACCACACAGCCATCTGCTGAGCTAAAAACTTTGGACTGTGGGTGCCATAACAACTACACACACACAGCAGCACCACACTGTCTGGGATTCCTCCATCTTGGCCCACTGCATTATCAGATCACCCACAGACATATCCATATCCTGCTCTGACTCTATCAAGCTAAGAGGACTCTACGAAGCTAAGAGGTCCCCAGGAAGTTGCATCACTTGGTGACTTAACCATCAGCTCAGGTCGCCTCTAAAGGAGAGAGGAGTTCAGCCCACCAGGGTTCCTCTTGCGTATAAGGAAATGTGGGCATGGTATAAATGATTGGAGGGGCCTCTTCCAGGAACGAACTTCATAAGATAATCATCTCTTGTTCACCCACCATCTCATTCTCCCTAGAGCACTGATGCATATTCAGGGAAATACAAGAGCAGCACTAATAAGAGCAAGCCTATGTGCCTGTTCATACTCTTAAGCACCATCTAACACCACCAAACAGAAATAAATTTCTTTAGCTTCCCAATGCCAGTGAAACCCAATGCAGGAAGCTAGCCACAACTATGGAGCACATACAGAGCTTTGGCCCTCTGAAAGCACCCAGAAATGAAGCCAGTCATCTATACGCAACATACACTACAGTCAAATCCTCAAGGGAAAAAAAATAATTCCCTCACCGCCCTAAAAAAAATCCAGATAACAGCAATTTCTAAAAGAAAAAGAAACACCAGCCACCTTAGATGAGAAGGAATCAACACGAGACTCTGGAAATTCAAAAAGACAGTGTTTCTTTCCTCTAAAGAGTTGCACTAGCTCTCCAGCAATAGATGTTAACTAGACTGAAATGTCTGAAATGATAAACATGGAATCCAGAATCTGGATGGCAAGGAACCATGACATGATTCAGGAGAAAGCTGAAATCCAATCCAAAGAAGCCAATAAAATGATCCAAGAGTTGAAAGATGACATTGCAAATTTAAGAAGTTGATCTTCTGGAAATGAAAAAATAACTAAAGGAATTTTAAAATACAACTGGAAGCCTTAACAACAGACTAGACCAAGCTGAGGAAAGAGTTTTAGAGCTCAAAGATCAGTTCTTCCAGTCAATCCATCCAGACAAAAATAAATAAAAAAGAATTTTAAAAATGAGCAAAGTCTCCAAGAAATGTGACATTATATAAAGAGACTAACTTACAATTCTTTTGCATTTCTGAGAGAGAAGGAGAGGGAACTAGCAACTTGAAAAACATATCTGAGGAATAGAGCACAAAATTTTTCCAATCTCGCTAGAGAAGTTGACAAGAAAGTTTAAGAAAATCACAGACCCTTCCCCCAACCGTGAGATACTGTAAAAGATGACCATCCCCAAGACATAGAGTCATCAGAATTTCCAAGGTCAACATGAAAGAAAAAATCTTAAGGCAGCTACAGAAAAGGTTCAGATCACTTACAAAGGGGACCCCATTAGGCTAAAAGACATCCCAGTAGATTCCTTACAAGCTGGGAGAAATTGGTTCCCCATTTTTGACATTCTTTTTTGTTGTTGCTGTTAATTAGCCTTTATTTGCATTTATTAGTATTATTCTTGTATTAACATCCAATTACTACCCCATAAATTGCAATCCCCTTGAAAGAAGACTCCCCACTATAGCCCTGGCACCTACAGCAGTGTCAATGAACATATTTTTGGGGTATACCTAAAAGGCCTGAAGACTAAGCTTAGGATACAGCTTCCCTAGTTGAGGCAGGGATGCGAGAGCGAATTTCCAAACCCAAACTGAGGGCTTCTTGGTTAAACCAACTCTCCACTAAACCTTTCCTTTGCAGATCTGTGTTTAGCGAGATCTTTTTATATTGTTGGGGAAAACCTCTGCCATCTTTTATACCTTGTGTTATACACATGACACCTCTGGGTCCAGGGTATGGCATAAAGAGACCTGGGTTTTGTTTGTAGTGTCTGTGACAAAGCCCCATATGAGGGTCCCCAAAGACTCTGTTCCTTCCATTATTCTTTTTTCTTTTCTTTTTTTAATTGCATTTTAGGTTTTGGGGTACATGTGAAGAACATGCAAGATTGTTGCATAGGTACACACATGGCAGTGTGATGTGCTGCCTTCCTCCCCATCACCTATATCTGGCATTTCTCCCCATGCTATCTCTCCCCAACTCCCCACCCCCCCGCTGTGCCTCCTCTATTTCCCCCGACAGACCCCAGTGTGTGATGCTCCCCCTCCCTGTGCTCATATGTTCTCATTGTTCAACACCCACCTATGACTGAGAACATGCAGTGTTTGATTTTCTGTTCTTGTGTCAGTTTACTGAGAATGATGGTTTCCAGGTTCATCCATGTCCCTACAAAGGACACAAACTCATCGTTTTTGATGGCTGCATAATATTCCATGGTGTATATGTGCCACATTTTCCCTATCCAGTCTATCATCGATGGGCATTTGGGTTGGTTCCAGGTCTTTGCTATTGTAAACAGTGCCGCAATGAACATTCGTGTGCATGTGTCCTCATATTAGAACAATTTATAATCCTTTGGATATATACCCAGTAATGGGATCGCTGGGGTCAAATGGAATTTCTATTTCTAAATCCTTGAGGAATCACCACACTGTCTTCCACAATGGTTGAACTAATTTATAAAGAATAGAAATTCCAACCAAGAGTTTCATATCTCACCAATTAAGCTTCATAAGCAAAGTAGAAATAAAATCTTTTGCAGACAAGCAATCCATAAGATGAGTTGTTTCCACTAGACCAGCCTTACAAGAAATCTTTAAGAGAGCTCTAAACATGGAAACAAAAGAACAATGACCAATACCACACTTAAGGACATAGCCCACAGACCCTATAAAGCAACTACACAATCAAGACTACAAAGCAATCAGGTAACATCACAATGGTATCAAAACCTCTCATATCAACATTAACCTTGAAAGTAAAGGGTATAAATACCCCATTTAAAAGGCACAGAGTGACAAGTTCAATTAAAAAAAAAAAAGGCCCTCTCTATCTTGGAGAGACCCATCTCACAGGGAGTGACACCCATGGGCCCCAAGTAAAGGGACACAGAAAGAACTAGCATGCAAATAAAAAATAAAAACAGCAGGGGTTACTGTTGTTATATCAGATAAACAGACTTTAAACTACCAATAGTTAAAAAGGACAAAGAAGGACATTGTATAGTGATAAAGTGTTTAATTCCACAAGAAGACATAACTATCCTAAATACATACATACCCAACATTGGAGCACCCAGATCATAAAAAAAGTGCTTCCTGACCTATAAAAGGACTTAGACAGTCCCACAATACTAGTGCAGGACTTCACATCCCACTGCAAGCGTTACATAGATCCTCAAGGCAGAAAACAAACAAGAAATACTGCTCTTAAATTCAACACTTGACCAATTGGACTTCATTGACATCTACAGAATACTCTATCCAACAACCGCAGAATATACATTCTTCTTCTCTGCATATGGCCCTTACTCTAAGATCAACCACATCTTGGCCACAAAGCAAGCCTTAACAAATTCAAAAATATTGAAATTATATCAAGCGTACTCTTGGACCATAGTGGAACAGAAATAGCAATAGCAAGAAGATCCCTCAAATCACACAGCTACATGGAAACAAAACAACCGTCTTTGAATGACTTTCAAATAAACAATAAAATCAAGGCAGAATTTTCAAAAAATATACATATATTTGAAATGCATAACAGAGACACAACTTATCAAAACCTCTGAGATACAGCAAAAGCAGTGTTAAGAAGAAAGTTTGTGCACTAAAACCTACATCAAGAAGGCAGAAAGATATAAAATTAATAATCCAGCATTGCATTGAGAGGAACTAGAAAAAGAAGAACAAACTAACCCCAAAGCTAGCAGAAAAAAATAAATAACTAAAATCAGAAGAGAACTAAATGAAATTGAGACCCAGAAATTCATACAAAGAATCAACAAAGCCAAAAGCTGTTCATTTAAAGAATATATAATATCTATAGACTAGTAGACTAACCGAAAGAGAGATCCAAATAAGCACAATTAGAAATGACAAAGGTGACATTACAACTGATGTCAGAGAAATACAAAAGATTCTCAGAAACTCAGATGAAACCACTATGTATACAAACTAGAAAGTCTAGAAGAAATAGATAAAATCCTGGAAACACACAACTTCCCAAGATTGAATCAGGATAATGTAAATCCCTGAACAGACCAATAGTGAGTTCCAAACATGAATCAGTAATTTTAAAAAATCTCCCAAACAAACAAAAAAAAATTCCCTGGATTAGATAGATAAATAACCAAATTCTACCAGATGTACAAAGAAGAGCTGGTACCAATCTACTGAAGCTATTCCAAAAAATTGAGGAGAGTCTCTTTCTAACTCATTCTATGAAACCAGCATCATCCCAAGACCAAAATCTGACAAAGTGTCAATGAAAGAACAAAAAACTATAAACCAATATCACTGATGATCATAGACACAAAAATTCTCAACAAAATACTAGTAAACCAAATCCAGCAGCACACAAAAAGTTAATTCACAATAGTCAAGTAGGCATTATTTCTGAGATGCGAGGTTGATTCAATATATGCAAACAAAAAGGTGTTCTACCACATAGATAGAATTAAAAACAAACAAAAATAATTATAATGTCACTAGATTCAGAAAAAGCTTTCAGTACAATGCAACATCTTTTTGTGATTAAAAACTCTCAAAAATTAAGTATCAAAGGAAAATACCTCAAAATAATAAGAATCGTCTATAGGCTGGGCGTGGTGGCTCACGCCTGTAATCCTAGCTCTTTGGGAGGCCGAGGCAGGTGGATCACCAGGTCAAGAGATCGAGACCATCCTGGCCAACACGGTGAAACCCCGTCTCTACTAAAAATACAAAAAAAATTAGCCGGGCGTGGTGGCACGCGCCTGTGGTCCCAGCTACTCTGGAGGCTGAGGCGGAAGAATCGCTTGAACCCAGGAGGCGGAGGTTGCAGTGAGCCGAGATTGCGCCACTGCACTGCAGCCTGGTGACAGAGCAAGACTCCGTCTCAAAAAAAAAAAAAAAAGAAGAAGAAGAAGAAAGAAGAAAACATAAATAAATAAATAAATGCAAGCCCGCCTGCCTGCCTCTAAGTAAATAAATTAATTAATTAAAAAAAAAAAAAAAAAGAATCGTCTATAACAAACCCACAGCCAATATCATACCCAGCAGGCAAAAGTTGAGAGCATTCTCCTTAAAAACTGGAACAAGACAAGAATGCCCACTCTCAACACACCTATTCAACATAGTACTAGAAGTCCTAGCCAGAGCACTCAGGCAAGACAAAAAAACTAAAAGGTTGCAATGAGCTGAGATGGCGCCACTGCACTTCAGCCTGATTATAGAGCAAGACACGGTCACCAAAAAAAAAAAAAAAAAGTATCTAAATTGAAAAAGAAGACATCAAACTCTCTCTCTTCACTGACTCAGTGAGTCAATAAATACTGAAAGACACTTACAAAAGCCTCCATGAACTGATAGACAACTTCAGTACAGTTTCAAGATACAAAATTGACATACAATATCATTAGCATTTCTACACAACAATAACATTCAAGCCAAAAGCCAAATGAAGAATGCAATTTCATTTACAATAGCCACATACAAAAAAACAAAAACAAAAACAAAAACGGAAAACGAGAAATACATCTAATAAAAACAAATGGAAAAAAATATCTCATGCTCATGATTTGGAAGCATCAATGTTATTAAATAGCTGTCCAGTCCAATGCAATCTACAGATTCAATGCTAATCCTATTAAACTATCAATACCATTTTTCACAGAATTAGAAAAAAATTCTATAACTCATATGGAACCAAAAAAGAGCCTGAATTGTCCAAGCAATGCTAACAAAAAGAGCAAAGCTGGAGGCATAACATTACCTAACTTCAAACTATATTATAAGGCTTCTTCTATAACCAAAACAGCATGGTACTGGTACAAAAAACAGACATATGGACCAATGGAACAGAATAGAGAACTAGAAATAAAGCTTCACACCTATTGCCATCTGATTTTTGACAAAGTTGACAAAAATAAGCAATGGGGATATGACTCCCTATTCCATAAATAGTGCTGGGATAGATGGCTAGCTATATGCAGATGAATACTTTTCACCATATACGAAAATTAACTAAGAGACAGATTAAAGACTTAAATGTAATACTTAAAACTATTAAAAACCTGAAAGAAAACGTAGGAAATACCATTCTGAATATCAGCTTTGGCAAAGAACTTATGACTAAGTCCTCAAAAACCATTGCAGCAAAAACAAAAATTGAAAAATGCAACCTAATTAAACTAAAGAGGTTCCACAAAGCAAAAGAAACTGTCAACAGAGTAAATAGATGGAAGAAAATATTTGCAAACTATGCTTCTGATAGATCTAATAGTCAGAATCTATAAAGGTTTTACAAGCAAAACACAATCTCATTAAAGAGGAGGCAAAGGACATGAACAGACACTTCTCAAAAGAAGACATGCAAGCAACCAAGAAACTTATGAAAATAATGCTCAACACCACGAATCATCAGAGAAATGCAAATCAAAGCCATAATGAGATACTGTGTCACTCCAGTCAGAATAGCTATCATTAAAAAGTCAAAAAATAACAGATGTTGGTGAGACAGCAGAGAGAAAGGGAAGGCTTATACACAGTTGGTGGGAATGTAAATTTGTTTATTCCCTGTGGACAGCAGTGTGGAAATTTCTCAAAGAACTAAAAATATAACTACAATTTAACCCAGCAATCCTATTACTAGGTATGTGTGTGTGTGTGTATATATATATATATATGTGTGTGTGTGTGTGTGTGTGTGTGTGTATACACACACACACACACATGTATATATATATATAAAAGAAAATAAATCATTCTACCAAAAAGGCACATGCACTTATATATGTCTTTACAATAGCAAAGACATTAAATCAACCTAGGTGCTCATCAATGGTGGGTTGGCTAAAGCAAATGTGGTACATATATACCATGGAATACTACAAAGCTGTAAAAAGGAACAAAATCATGTCCTTTGCAGAAAAATGAATGGAGCTGGAGGCCACTCTCCTAAGCCAATTAATGCAGAAATGGTAAATCAAATACTGCATGTTTTCACTTACAAGTGGGAAGTAAATACTGGGTCTACATGGTAATAAAATGGGAACAACAGTCACTGGGGACTATTAGAGAAGCACAAGCTTGAAAAACTTCTTATCAGGTACTGTGCTCCCTACCTGGGTGACAGGATGAGTTGTTCCCCTATTCTTCAGCACTGTATAATGCTCATCTAAAAAACCTGCACCTGTACTCCCTGGAATCTAAAATAAAAGTCAATTTTTTTTTTAAACGGCATTCCCCTAGGAGGAAATATGTGTTTTTTTTGTTTTTGTTTTTGTTTTTGTTTTGTGAATGCAAATTTATCTAAATGTGTTTTCTGTGAATGCAATTGTTTCTAAATGCATATGTATCCAAATTCATGTAGTTGCAAGAAATAGGAAATCTGAACCAAACTGTGTAAGCAGAAGAAAAAGGAAGGGGGAATTTAATGGTCCCCAACAGCACAACTGATACATTGAAGAACTAGTATAATTTTCTTCATTTCCAAGGCTTCTTACAGTCCTCAGAATTTCCTCTTTGAGTTCCAAGTTGTCTGCACCTGCACACAGAGTTAAGTTCCATTGGTTCTGATTGGCAAGACTTACCTAACATTTATCTAACCGGTAGTGTGGAGAGTTGGAAATGTGGGTGACCCTTAAGAAGAAGGAAGCAGGAAATGGTTGCTGGGGGGGACAACCTATGTATGTCCCATTTGAGTATATACAGACTTTCCCCTATTTTTCCTCCAAAGTCAACTTTGCAGGTAGTGGAATAGGCAGAATCATGGCAAGAAATGTACATGTAGAGTCAGGAGAACTTGGAAGAAGGCACAAAGGTGATTTATGCTTCCATTTGTGTATTTTTTTCAGCTGAGGAACTCGGAAACACTACAGAGGGCCAAATGGAGTTTAACAGTTGAATAACATCAGTGTTTTCTACAGAACACTGAGTTATATTCAGCTTTTATTAGAATAACCGATGACAGGAAATTGCAAATAATTTATAGTCATTTTGAGACTATTTAGTGTGTTTTTTAAAAAACTAATTGCTTGACTTGAAAATTAACCAGGAAATTAGCGTCATATTGTAAAACAGTTGATTATGATCTTGTGGTTTCTCTTCCCTTTATTCAAGAAATTTTAATGTCTTTTTTTTTCCCTTAAGATAGCTTAGTTTCTGGTTTATGTAAATATACCTCTATTATGCTGGGCAATAAACCATTCCAACCACTTCCTTCTACTTCCACTTTTTCAGCCCAGTATTTTGCCTCATCATTTGATCTAGTATTTATATGATCCTTCACTATGATATGGAGTACAATGATATCCAAATTCTGTCAGAGAAAATCCTGACTGGCATTTGCTGTTTCTAAGGTCTCATCTTACATCATAACAACAAAAAATAATTATTTCAGTATTCTAAGTTCCCCAGGAAAAATAGTTAAGGATATATTGTTTATGATAGTCGATGTTCTGTCAACAAACAGTATGAATGAAGTTTGTTGGACTTGTATTGATTTAACCATAGTACATTTGGTTTATGTAAATGTAATCTAAGTGTGTAGGAGGCAAAATGATGATGCTAAAATGGCAGGACTCTACCTTGGTCTCATAACTCTCATAGTGAAATCACCTCATAAATAATACAAATTTTTACATTCAGAAATTCATTTTAACTTTGATCTGATTTAATCTCTCTAATTAATTTAAGGATTATATTGTACCTACTTTGAATAATAGAAAGTGTACCTGACCTGACCTGATAATCACCATATTATTAATTCATTGACAGCATATATAGCAATTAAGATAATTTAATAGTTTCATGTTTGCTACCCACCTGCTTCATAAATCTTTAACAAAAGTCCACTATTTACTACCTAATTGGGTCGCAATGTTACCTGAATTTTAAATTACATCCTAGTTACATTCAAATACTAATTAAAATGCTAAACTTGTTGAAATTTAAAACCAATGTTCTGAGTTAGCATGAAAAACAATAAATTAATTGTTTTCAACAGTAACATTTCTTCTCTCCGCCCCTAATTCTCATCCTTCTGAGATTAGGGCCTAGATTTTCTTTGAGAAACTTTTTTTAGAAACAGGGTCTTGCTCTGTCATCCCGGCTGGAGCGAAGTGTGACAACCATAACTCACTGTAACCTTGAACTTCTAGGCTCAAGGGATCCTTACACCTCAACCTTCTGAGTAGCTAGGACTCAAGGCGCACACCACCACAGCCAGCTATTTTGTTGTTGAAACACGAGTCTTGCTATATTGCCCAGGCTGGTCTTGAACTTCTGGCCTCAAGTTCTCCTGCCTTGGCCTGCCAAAGTGCTGGGATTACAGATGCAAGCCACCACTGTACACTGCCAAGACTTTTCTATTCTTACTTATTTTTCTGTGTTTAATTTATTGACCTTACTTTCCACATCTAAAGACAGTAATAACAGATCAGAGCTGATGAGATGTGAAGTAGTATTTCCTGGGACTTTAATGAAACAGAAACTTCTGTTTTTCTAAGGTTACTTCTGAAAGGGGCTCCCTTTCCTTCTGGATAGAATGGAATAAAAATACAAAATCTCAAGCTAAGGCATTCATTTTGATTTTAAAAAAGAACTTTCTATTTCCTGTGGAACACCCCAAGGAACCTGAGAATGAAGCTAATGTAGAGAATTCTGTAGAAAGAGAGAAACCAGATTTTTCATAGAATTGTATTTACTGCTATATAAATCCTTTCCTAAAATAAAATATATGGAAGGTATTTTCAATCCCATGAGCCAATAAAATTCTTCTTTTTCTTCTTTTTTGGAAACCTGCAAACTAGAAGCAATATTTGTTTCAAGTTCTATTTTCTCTCTTGAAGTAAATTTATGTAAGTAAATTGCATAAACCTTAAGCATACTATTCCATAAGTTTTAATATCTGTGTATTTCCATGTAATACAGTCCCATCAAGATATAGTATCATTCTACATCATTCTTATAGAAGTAATATATGTTACTTTCTAGACAACCTTCCAAGAAGTTGAGGATTTATAGCTTTCTCATACTGTAGATAGCTTTATTAGTTTTACAATAACATATCAATGAAACGATAAAGTGTGAACTTTTCTTTTTTGCCATCCAAATAATGTTTTGTGATTCATCCATGTTGTTGCATGTGTTAGTGTATTAGCAGGTGGTGCTTCTTGACTGCTAGCTTGTATTCTATTATATGAATATACTATGATTTGGATTCCCATCTCCTGCTGATGCACACTTGGTTGTTTCCAGTTTTTAACTATTACCAGTAAAACTATGTGAACGTTCATATACAAAGCTTTGAGGGAGCATGCGATTTGCAGCTGTTTTCTATTTGTTGCTCTTGTTTCTTTTTTAAATTTTGCTTTTGTAAAATTTTCTTTTCCTCTTTCTTTTTTTTACTGTCTTCTCCTTGAATAACAATTATATATTTTTTTTAATTAAAAAAATGGTTCTAGAGTTTTCGATATACACTTTCAACTAATCCAGGTCCCTTTTCAAATAACGTTATAGTGCTTCATAGATAGTGACCCTACTTTATAACAGAATAGTCCCAATTTTTTGCCCCTGTCCCTTACAATATTGCTGTCTTTTATTTCACGTACCTGTAAACTATTATCACCTGATACATTGTTGCAATTATTCCTTTGACTATACTGTTATATTGGATCGATGAAGAAATGTGAAGATTTTATTTTACTGCACTTAATCTTCTCAAATGCACTTTCTTTCTTTACATAGATCCAGGTTACTAAATTTATGATCTATCTCTTTGTCTTCTTTAAAAATAACATTTTTAACTTTTATTTTAAGTTTGATACAAATGCAGGTATGTTACATAGGTAAACTTGTGTCATGGGGACTTAATGTATAGATAATTTCACCACCCATGTATTAAGTCTACTACCCATTAGTGGTTTTTCCTAATCATCTCACTACTTCCAACCTCCACCCTCCCAAAGGCTCTAGTATGTGTCATTCCCCTCTATGTGTCCATGTGTTCTCATCATTTACTTCCTACTTATAAGTGACGATATGTGGTATTTGGTTTTCTGTTCCTCTGTTAGTTTGCTAGGGATAATTACCACCAGCACCGTTAGGCCCTTGCAAAGACATGATCATGTGAAAGAACTTCTTTCAATATTTTTTGCAAGGCAGGTCTACTGAGAACACATTTCCTCCATTTTTCTTTATCTGAGAGTCTTCTTTTCACTTCTGTTTTTGAACAAAAATTTCACTGGATACACATTTCTATGTTGGTGATTATTTTCTTTTAATACTTTTAAGTTTCGCTCTGCTGTCTTCTGGTTTTCATGGTTTTGAAGGAAAGTTTGATGTAATTTTTATCTATGTTCCTAAAGATATTACCCTATATGGAATGTTGGAAGAGAACACGAACATTAGGGAAATATGAAGAAAACCTGAATAATTATGGTTTGAGTTAAAAAATGCATCAATATTAGTTAATTAATTCTGGTAAATGTAGCATCCCATGTAAGATATTAATAATAAACTGGGTATAAGGTGTATAATTTCTATTTCTCTCTGTAATATCTTCAAAAATTTCTGTAAATCTAAAACTATATAAAATGTTTGACAAGATTTTTTTAAAATAATTGACCATAAACATGTGGATATGTTTCTGGACTCTGTTTTGTTCTATCTAACTACTTGTCTGACTTTAATCATGCTCTCTTGATCACTGCTGTTTCATAGTGTCTTACAGGCAGTTGGTGTATATCCTGATATTCTTCAAGATTGTTTTGGTTAATTTGGCTTTAGCATTTTAATTAGATGTTTAAATCAACTTGTAAAATTATATTTTGAAACAGGTTACTGGAATTATAATTAGGATTAAGTTGACGGTATGGAACAATTTGGAAGAACTTAGTGAAATTGCGTCTCATGAATATTGTGTATCTATCCATTTATTTAGGTCTTCTTCAACCGATTTCAGCAATATTCTGTGGTTTTTAGTGCATTGGTATTTTAATACTTTTATTAATTTTATTCCTAAGTAGTTCATAATTTTTGATGCAATATGAATAGATTTTTAACTTATTTTCAAATTATTTGCAATTATCCTATTGAAAGTGAATTGATTTTGTAAATTGACTTTATTTTGCAAACTTGCTAAATTTACTTAGGAGTCAGAGTAGTTGCTTTGTAGATTCCTTAGCATTTTGTAAATAGAAAAATCATATTATCTGTAAATAAAGAATTTTCTTTTTCCTTTCATCGTTATGATTTAATAAATTTTTCTTGCCTAATTATACTGGCTAGTACAAACTTAATCATGTTAAATACTCAAGTGGGAACAGACATCCTTGACTTTTTCCCACCATTTGAGAGAAGTGGTTTAATGTTGTACCATTCACTATTGTTTTGCAGTGAATTGGTTATATCTCTTTCAGTAGAAACTACAGCTCTTATGGTGTCTCTTCACAGCAATGATATGTCTGTCCTCTTTCCAGTAGCTCCTTTCTTCTGTTGTGCCTTTTAGTTAGGGGTGGTTTTAATTTTCTGCTGTTGCTAGCAGAAAACTAGCAACAGGGTTGCTAGTTTTGGGCTGGCAGGGTTAGGTAAAATGAAGGGTTAAGTAAAATGAAGAGGAATGGTCTTAAACAGTTCCTCATTTTACCTAGCCCTGCCTGCCCAATCCACTGGGACATTTGCTGAAATCCTCTTTAAGCCACATTTCCTAGTCTTCAAGGTTTTTAATCATTAAAGTTTTTTTACTGTTTTAACAACTAAATGGTTTTAAACCATTCCCCTTCATTTTACCTAACCCTGCCTGCCCAAAGTTTTGTAAATAATTTATTCATTACACTTCTTCAATTAACTTTTTGAGTATGCTATCTCAAAAGGTACAAGATCCTGACTGACACAAAGCATAATATAAAAACACAAGTTTCATTTCTTATTCAGGAGTAATTTTGCTCTAGAGCTAACAACTTGTAGTTTGATTAAGAGGACTTATGAGATACAATTATAAGACAACTCTATTTTTGTTTTCTATTGTTCTTTGAAATGTACTCTGAACAGTCAGTTCTTCTCTTATACAGGATAAAAACTTGAGTGGGCTCCATGACTTTTACAGTTACTCTAAGCTTAAAAAACAAATCCTATTTCAAGTTGCAAAACATTCTCAATTCAACAATTAAAATGAGAGGTTTGTTACTTCAAAACTAAATTTAACATTGAAGATATCTCAGTCCTCGCCTCTGTGTAGTTCTTCAGTACTTGGGAAGTACATAGGTAGGGATGGAGTTTGGTAGGCTTATCCTCTCTTTCCCGATAGACTCCTCTGTATCTTTCTCTAACTTCGGACCCTTCCCTATTTAGAGAGCAGAGATGTAAAGAAGAAAAAGGCCAGATAAAGGTTCCTACTTTTCTGATACTATCATGAGCTAGTTTATCCTTTCTCTGGACATACTAGATATTTAAAGTTGAGTCATATTTTATGGGCTCTCTTCTTCTGAGACTTCCACTCATATTTCAAGAATCTCGTACATGTGGTTTCCTTGATGAGGGTGATAATTTCTCTTGTGGTTTGAAGTCTCCTTCTCTTTCTGCAATCTGTGGGCATCTATAAATAAGTCTTGTATTTTTCTGCTGAAATCAATTAACACATTTAAATGACCCCCCCACTTTAATGGAATCAAAGATAAGCCCATAATTTCTCTCTGTGGTTTGTGGCTGAATTCTAGTCCATGGAAATCATCCATATATCCTTTCAACTTACTATTTTCTAGAATTTTATTACTTTAAAAAATGTAGTCCTCTCTGTGGCCATAGATTTCTTTGTTCAATCTCTTGTCCTTCAGATTTATATATATATATATCAAATACCAGATCTCTGGATTCCCCAAACATCACAGGATGCTTTTAAGGTCTCAGAAAGATTTCTTAGAATTCTCTTTCTTGGGATAATGGTGAGAATGAGGAATCTCCCACTCCTCACTCTAGAGGAAGGTGAGATTCATGGAAAAGCTCTTGCCAATGAATTTATTTTTAAAATCTTTCCTTCCACTCAATCTCTGACTCCTGATCCTTTTGAAATATTGGTGTTGGTGGAACATTTAGCAATTTGGGGGGGGGGGATATTTTTTAAATTTTGCATTACACTGTGAAATATCACTTTGGAATATAGTAGCTGTTTTTCACTTGGTCTCTCATGGGAAACTTCATTTAACAGGCTGTTATATTTCCATCTTTTTTGTCATTGTCACTTTCTGCAACTTGCCTTGCTCCTCCCTTTTTATGGAATAGACAATTCCTTTACTTATTTATTTAAAGAACGTCTAGTGCATTTTTGCTATGGTTTAATTTCACTTTTTCCTCGTTGAAACTCTTCTCACAATCCACTGGGACATTTGCTGAAATCCTCTTTAAACCACATTTCCTAGCTTATACCTGGTTTTAGGTATAACTCAAGTCCCCTGCCTACCTCTAAAGTCTGAGTCAAAACATGGTGGTGTATGAGAAAGGACACAGTGAGATGTCATATGCGTCAAAACCTAATGCCATATGAGAAGGAGGTCGGAGATAGATCAGAGATGTTCTCCATGTCTTTTTCTTCTAATTGGGCAAAGTCTTTAGTCTTCAAGGTTTTTAATCATAAAAGTTTTTTTTACTGTTTTAACAACTAAATTATAAGTTAATGTTTTGTCTTTCTCTTCCACATAGTTAAAATTAATAGAATTTCTTCATCTTATCTCTCTATTTGTGCCACAATTACCAGTTTGGGGCAGTGTTAGAAGCCTGTCTTGTTCAAACAGAAGGAAAACCTTTCATTGGTGATCTGCCCAAACTGGGGAGAGCACTTAGAACAGAAGCAAAGAGCAGACAACTGAGACCCCTGTCCCAGGATCAGCATCTAATTTTTTTCTAACTTAGTATTGTCCAAGCCAGCCATGTTATATAAATCCATTTTGTGTTGGTATAAAGGAAGGCCCAGAGTCTGAGAAATTTATAAAGAAAGGTTTATTTGGCTCATGGTTCTACAGACTGTAAAAGAATGGCAGCAGTATCTGCTTAGCTTCTGGTAAGACCTTTGAAATCTTTTACTCATGGAGGAAGGTGAAGAGGGGGAGCAAGGGTGTCATATGGCTTAAGAGGAAACGAGAGAGAGGAGGGTAGTCCCAGAGTCTTTATCAACAATCAGATCTCATAGTAACTGAGTGAGAACTCACTTGTTACCTTGCAGAGAGCACCAAGACATTAATGAAGGATCTGCCCCCATGACCCAAACACTTCCCACTAGGCTCCTGTCTTCAACATTGGAGATCAAATGTCAACATGGGATTTGGAGAGGTAAGACATTCAAACAATGTCACCAGTTATTTCTGATTCTAATACAATTGCATGGCTTTACTGTCTAAAAAATTTCACCCATTGTTCTCTTGGGTTCAATTCCATTTGGAATCCTAGATTATGGAGCATAGGTTTTTAAGGCTGCAATTTAAAATAAAGTCTACCTAACTGCCTATTCATTTTGTAGTTAAACTAATAGAGCCTGGGGAGATTGAGGTTTACGCAAGGCCATATTAGAAGTACAAGTCAGTTGTCTCTACTTCCAAGCAACTATTATTTGTATTTCACTTTTTGGACTGCCTTTTATGTTTACCACTACTTCTGTTTGTGCCCACAGTCTTGACTAATACAGATTTTTAATTTCACACTTACCTATGTTCTCAAACCACAATTTTCATTGTCTAGTATTTCTGATCTAAATTTCATGTCACATATTGAACTTTCATACATTTTCCTGTTTGTTAAAATTTGTTCTGAAATCATCCTGACTGCACTTATCCCCAGAATTCATATTAGTGACTCCATATACATAATCACTCTTTTTTCTCTCTTCTCTCCGTCAATGAACAGGTCACTCCCATGGTAACATGTTGTTTGGGTGAATTGCTCCCTTTACAGTTCCTTCTACCCACTAGTCTCCTATACACTAGTTCTTGATCCACTTGACCTCATCCGTCACCATGTCATTTGCACCTTGTTGATTGTTCAGTAGGCAAATCATAAGAGATTTTGAAAAGTGATAGACTGTGTTAATAAATTATGCACAAGAATGGGCTTGCCAGATAAAATACAGAGAGCCAAGTTAAATTTGCATTTCAGATAAAACATACTAAAAAATTATCTACTGTTTATATGAAATGCAAATTGGACTGGGCATCCTGTATTTTTGTTTGCTAAATCTGTCATTCCTACAGAGAACTATTTATTAAGAATTTTTTATTTCGATTCAATCATTGTATATAATTCTCTTTCATTCTTTTCTAAATGCTATTTAATTCAACCTGTATCCTATTAGATTTAGTTCCTGTCAATTTTCATGATTCTGTTTAGGTGTTTATTATTGCATAAATACCTCCAAGGGCTTTGGCTCTAGTAAATATAACCTGACTATTGATCTGACATAATTTCTTTGAGTAAATCCTCTCCTATTTGATTATGGCCTAGCATAGAATTTGTTATTTAAGCTCTAGCTATTGCTCTTCATCCCTGTATCACGTAGGGTTCCAACAGGAAAAAAAAAAGTTATTAAATGAAGATAATTTTCATGAGTACACTTTTCACCGAAGTGTGGACAGGGGTAAGAGACCCAGGGACTAGCAGTGAGTAACAGCTGGTATGCCTGAAGGGGACAGAGTAGCCAGAATGCAAGGAGAGCTGTAGCTCTGGAAGAGAAGCTACCCAAAGGGAATAATACTAAAGATGAAGGAAGTATCTTTTGCCTCAACTATGGCATGGTATTGAGGAAGTGGGAGATCAGTTACCCCAGTCTCTCTCTCCTGCCCTCAGGACAATGACCTCTCCTCTTCTTCAATTCCATCTGGAGGCCGGAAGGTAGGGAGCCCAGGTGATCAAGCTCAAGGAGGTCCTCATGAAAAGAGTGGAAAATGAATCTGAAGAGCAACTGACTAGAAACTTCAAGGAAAGAGGGAAAGATATTTGAATATTTAAATCTATCAGTAACAGGTCATAGGAAAACATTTATAAAAAAATTAAACATCTAATCCAGATATGAAATGAATAATGCATTTACTGTTGAATAAGGAGTGAGTTGTTGAGACATTTCAGTTAGACCTTTAACATGAGTATATTTTTGTTCGTGAATGTAGATAGGGATTGAGAAACTTGCTATCTTTTAAAGATATTTTAAATGATAATCATATTCTGTAAGGGAGGCATAAAAATAAGCAGCTTTTGATATTGTTGGTAGGAATGTAGTTTAATAGCATCAGTCCCCAGCCTTTATGGCACCAGGAACCGGTTTTGTGGAAGACATTTTTCCATGAACAGGGTGGCATTAGGGGGGATGGTTTCAGGACAAAACTGCTTCACCTCAGATCATCAGGCATTAGATTCTCAAAGGGAGCAGGCTGCCTAGATCCCTCTCATGCACAGTTCATAGTAGGGTTCATGCTCCTATGAGAATCTAATGCCCTCTCTCATCTGACTAGTGGTGGAGCTCAGGTGGTAATGCTCACTGGCTGGCCACTCACCTCCTGCTATGCAGCTGGGTACTTAACAGGCCACAGACCAGTACAGATCTGTGGCCTGGGAGTTGGGGATTCCTGTTTTACAGAACCTTTTTAGAAAATAATTTTCAACTTTGTAACAAAAATTTTAACATGTCTAGACCTGTATTCTCAAAGTTAACATATAAGAATTTATTCCAAGAAAATTGCCAAAAGATTGCATATGGTTCATATAAAGATTGTATATATGAATATATTCACTCATGGTTGCACAACTTGGAAGCAAGTTAGATACAATAATCATTTAAATAAATAAGTTATAGTACATCTATAGAATATTATGCTGTGAAAATGCTTTTTTAAAACCACAGATATGCACTATACATTTTTAATTGAAAATAATTATGAATTATTATAGAATATAATATACAGCCCCACTTTTGTTAGAAAAATTCCTGCATGTACATAAACCAAAAAAATAAAAAAATGATTAGAAAAATAGTTTGCTAGCAAATATCTCTGAGTGGTGAGATAATAAATTCTCACGTTCTTATTTATATAACACTTTTTTAAAAAATTCAAGTTGATTGTATTATAATTAAATTCATCTACTTTAGGTGTATACTTAAATGTGCTCTAACTAATGTGTACTATTGTGTATCCACCATAACAATTGAGATATAGGACATTTCCATCATCCCAGTAAACTTCCTATGTGCCTTTGGTAGTCAACTCCCACTCCTCACCCCAAACCCCTGGAAACTCCTGATCAGATTTCTGTTCCTATAGTTTACCTTTTTTTGAATGACACATAAATGAAATAATAGAGTATATTGCCTTTTGCATTTGGTTTCTTTTACTTTGTATAATGCCTTTTTTTTTTGAGATTCACTTACATTTTCGCATGTATAAGTAGTAGAACCTCTTTTATTGCTAAATAGTATTCCATTGTAGAGCTGTGTCACAATTTGTTTATCTATTTACTAGTGGATGGGCATTTGGGTTGTTCCCACTGTGGGGTTATTATGAATAAAGTTACTATAAGCACTCATGTACAGGTTTCTGCATAAGCAAATGATTTCATTTCTCTTGGGTAAATATCTAACAGCAGAAGGTCTGGATCATATGGTAAGTATAGATTTAATTTTACTTACCAAACTGTTGAATTCTTTTCAAGGAAAATGGTACCATTTTGCACTCCCATCGTCAATATATGAGTGTTACAGTTTATTTCTATGAAGCAATGAAATGTATTTTATTTAAAAACTTTGGAATCTCAGGTTAAGTATAAACATATAAAAGACATTAGTATATGTAGTTTTGATATACTAAAATAAAATAATAGCTCTATAAATTATTAAGACAGTATCAGGCATATTTTACATTTTAAATTAATAATAATTATTATACTAGTGATTGTTACTCACCAATCTGTAATAGCTTATGTCTGATATTCATGATTATATTAAGGAAACACTTCGAAACGTATCTTCTTGTAGATACTAAACGTCATAAAAAGCTTTTCTCCTGTGTCTGTTTCTTTACTCAGGATTTAACGTCTTTCTGCTTACACGACTCCTCAATTGTTGATTTCTGTCTCCCTAGCTCTGTTTCTTTCACATCACAGAGCAGAGCTAAAGCTCAGGACTTTCTTCTTACCAGTTTTTTTCTTCTTTCCTAAACTTTTACTATAACAGTCCTCACTGCCTTATTGCCATCTGCTTTGCTTCCATTTTCTATTTCAAATTATTTTGTTCTTTTGTTAATCAGTTCTCACAGAAATGATACAAAATTCTCAAAGACCAAAAATGGATTTATACACTAGGATGCTATGTGGATGAAATTACAGTTAAATATTATTCTACTTTCTTATGCCTTACCAGGGTGTATTTCAATTTCAAAGGAGGAAGACGCAGATAAATTGTGCAAGTCTGATTTGTTTTATTCTCATTACTTTATCCATTTGAGGATTTTGATTTCCTCTCTATACTGTTGTCACAAAATTAATTGTTGATTTGTTTATCTTATATTTCATAAAAAGGCATGCTGAGTTTTTTGTTTTTTTTTTCAGAGAACTATGTCCCAATTACTTCAACATGAAATGATTTCAACTCTCAGATCTGTGGCTTATTCTGTCATTTACTAAATGTTGCTTTGAAATTAATCACGATCATCTCAAGGCGACTTTGAAAGGTCATCCCATCCATACCTCTGCCACCAGTCAGTGGGTCACTTCTAATTATTGGGGGCTATGTGGCAACAACAATTTTTAGGGACAGATAAAACCATCACATATAACCTATAATTTGCCCTCTAATCATCAAGTGAACTCTAGTTGTATAAATTACTTTTACTGAGTTCAGTATACATTTTATTAGTGCTGCTCCCTTCTATTTGCATAGAATGCATATGGCTAATCTATTAAGTAAAATCGCTTATATGTGTAAATTTTTTATGACTTTTTAAATGTTAATGTATGGCTGTTAAATGTTAAAGTGATAAATAGCTTCTAGGAGTTCATATGTACTAAATTTTATTTTGCAGCCCTCTGCGTTTAAAGAAAGAACTCATATTTGTCAAGCTAAGATTTTTATAAACTTGCTGCTTTTAATATATAATTGTATAAAAGAAATTAGGGTAATTAGAAAATATATCAATGAATTTTAAAATTGCCGCTGCCACAAAACATCAAGCACCTTCTTGCTGGTAGATTATGGAAGAAAAATATTATGCAATATAAGAATTCTGAATTTTAGTTATTGCTCCAAACTAAAAATATAGCTTTCTAGGTCATTGTACCAGATCTATGTTCATCTGTGTAAGGCTGCTTACAATCCTATTTACATTAAATATTTTTTGTCAATAAGTACATGAATTTTTTTCTGAGTATTCTTGCTCCTACCACTGTCTATATCACTCATGACACAACAATATAATCATAGATTGAACAAAATTGGAGCTGAGAACAATTTTTGTATTAAATCTCATGGTCTTCATTGAAGGGTTGTCAATATATTTAACTGTAAATGCTTTGTAAAAATACAGATGTCTGACCAACATGGAGAAACCCCATCTCTACTAAAAATACAAAATTAGCCAGGCATGGTGGTGCATGCCTTTAATCCCAGCTACTTGGGAAGCTGAGGCAGGAGAATCACTTTAACCCAGGAGGCAGAGGTTGAGGTAAGCCAAGATTGTGCCATTGCACTCCAGCCTGGACAACACGAGTGAAACTCTGTCTCAAAATATATGTATATACACACACGTCTGAATCCCAACTACTGATTTTTATTCTTGAGGGTTGAGGCCTAGGTATGTGTATTTTTTAAGTGACCCAAACAATCCTGGTATGTCTCCTCCATTAAGCATCTTTTTTATCTTTCTAATTTATAATTTATAAATAGGAAAACTGTTACTCAAATTTTAAAAGATTTACTCAATATTAGAGAGCTACTGAGAAATATAATTAAAATCAAATGTATTTTGACTCCCTATTTATCCATGATGTAAAGGGAAGGTAGAACAATCTCCAATCAAGGCCATATTAACAGGGTAGCAGGACAAGGAGCATCAGCTTCCAGGCAGTGATGGTAATGCATAGAACAGGCAAGATAACACTGAAGTGTAATTACATAATTTGTTACTCCATTTCTTTGCTATGGTGCCATAACATACCACATACTGGTGACTTAACAGTAATTTATTGATTCACAGTTCTAGAGGCTAGGAATCTGAGATCAACATCTCATTACTGTTGGTTCCTTCTGATGACTGTAAAGGAGAGTCTGATGCTTCTCATATCTTATGGTAGTTTACTGACAATCATCAGTGTTCTTTGGCTTGTAGGTGCTTCACCCTGATTTTTGCCTTCATGTTCACAAAGACTGTGTGCATGTCTATCTCTATGTCCAAATTTCTTCTATTTACAAGGACACCAGTTATGTTGATGTTGGGTCCACACTGATGACCTCATTTATCTTGATTAAATCCTTATTTCCAAAGGTTACATTCTGAGATCTTGAAGGTTGAGGCTTCAACATGTTTTGTAGGGGAGACAACTCAATTCATAACAATTTTCTACACACAGGCCATGGGAGAACTAGCAGTTTAGCAGACCCAGAAACTCTCCTAAATATAGCCTCCCCCTTTGTAGCACATTCAAATTCTTTGTCTTCATGACATCATCCAATCTCCAAGGCACATAACCTTCCAAACTTCACCCTAGCTCTTCCTCAAAAGAGAGACTATTTAAAATCCTGTAGCCTCTCTTCTAATTGCCCTGTTTTATTATTAAAGTCATGCATCTCTAGCAAGGAGATACATTCTAAAAAATATGTCACTGGGTGATTGTCATTGTGTGGACATCAAAGAATCAGAGTATACTTGCACAAACCTAGATAGAATAGCTTACTATACACCTAGGCTATAAGGTATAGCCTACGGCCTCTACGCTAAAAACCTGTACAGCGTATTACTGCATTGAATACTGTAACACAGTGGTAAACATTTGTGTATCTAAATATATCTGTATGTCTAAATATATATAAACATAGAAGAGGCATACTAAAAATATGGTATTGTAAACTTAGTGGATCACTATTGTATTGCAGTCTGTTGTTGACCAAAATGTCATTATGCAGTGCATAACTATATTGGTACTATTTAGGTTATCTGAGTCTTCTACTACATTATCATTTTATAGTGTTTATAGTATACAACATAACTTTTTAGAATACATATAGATAGTAAAAAGGTTGTACAGTGAAGCAAATTAACATATCCATTTCACATAGTTCTCCATTTTTTGTTGTTGTTTTCTTTTGTAGCAAAGGAAGCTATCATCTACTTCTTTTTAGAGTGAATCTCATGTGTGGTACAATTGTATTACCCATAGTCCTCGTATTGTTCCTTATATCTCAAGATTTGTTCATCCTACTACTTGGTATCCTTTGGATTACAGCTCCCACTTTTCTCCCCCACCTCCCCACTGCCCCTAGTAACTCTAGTAACTACTCTTTTCTTCTCCCTGTGTCTCTGTATATTATATTTGGAAATTTTTTTTAGATTCTGCATATAAGTAACATCATGCAATGCAGTCAGTCCCCCTTGTCTGGAGGTTTTGCATCCATGGATTCAACCAAACATGGATTGAAAATATTTTTTAAAAAAGAAAAATAATACAATAATACAAATAAAAAATAACACAATAACACTATTTATATAGCATTTACATTTTCCTCTAAGTAATCTAGAGATGGTTTAAAGCAACTAAGAGGATGTGCAGGTGTTACATGAAAATATTATGCCATTTTAGACAAGAGACTTGAGTATCCACAGATTTTGTTACTTGTAAGGATCCTGGAACCAGTTCCCTGCAGATACCAAGGTATACAAAAAACAACTATATTTTTCTTTCTGTGTTTGGTTTATTTCACTTAGCATAATGTCCTTCACGCTCATTTATGTTGTGGCAAATGGCAAGATCTTATCCCTTTTAGAGTTGAAGAATATTCTATTATATATATGTATCACAGTTTCTTTATCCATGAATCTGTTGAAAGACATTTGGTTATTTTCCATGTTTTGGCTATGTGAATGGCTCTGCAATAAACATGGGAGTAAAGATATTTTTTTGAGGTAGTAATTTCATTTTCTCCGTGTAAAATGCCAAGAGGGATTGCTGGCTTATATGGTAGTTCTATTTTTAATTTCACTAGAAGCAGTCACACTTTTTTATAATGGCTGTACCAATCTATATTCCCACAGTTTACCTGGGTTCCCCTGTTCTTCACATTCTCACCAACATGATATCTCATTCTGAAGTCCAATTACATATCTTTTCATTCCACAATATTTTTTATGTTATTATATTTTATTGAATTTTATATGCTTATAATTTTTCTCTATTCTCATTAAAATGGAGTTTCTGTCACTTGTAGCAAAACTAATATACTTCATCATATTGTGATTTTCTTGAAGTAATATTTATATGTGTCATTATTTCATGGCTAGATATTTTCTTACTGTCTTTAATGGAAAATAAAACTTCATGCCTTCTACAAATTTAATTGTACCCAAAGAAGTCTAGAAAGTTTAAATTTGCTGACAATTTCATCAGGCTATTTTACGACATTTTTCTCTTTCTACTTCCAATCTAACATGTGAATTTATACTATTTATAAATGTGGAAATTGTATCATTCTAATATGCTTGTTAGATTATTTGTGAGTTTGTAAGTCATGCGAAAAGTACCTTTTTGATTCAAAAAGAGCTTGACCCAAATAACCACACCCTATGCTTAATATTTGCATTTAATACTTAACTTGTATATTATACATTCATACCTTTGCATTTTTAATATTATGAAATTTTCATCAAAATAACAGCATTTCTACTTTATTCTTCTCATAAATAAAATGAATTTAAACACAGAAAGTGTAAGTTTTTTTTTTTTTTTTTTTTTTAAATAAGCCTTGCTACAAAACAAGGCCTCAAAAAATTCGATTAAAACTCAGAGTTGTTCCTCTCCACGGAAATCTTTAGTAAAAGGCGAAAGATTTATACGATCTGAAGAGAAACCAGAGTATAGAAACTGTAAGTTTTAAGCTGTTAAAGGTCTCCCGTGGGTTTCATTTCTTACTATGATTATTCAGTGATTTCCCTGGGGGGTTAGGTAAGGCTAATTTTATAATTTATGCTTATAAGCATATTAGGTAAGGTCAGTTTTACGATTTATGCGTATAAGCATGAAAGTTTTCCTGCTCTTCAGTAAGTCAACTCAGTCATGTTCTATAAGGCAGGGAACTTCTCAGATGAATAGTTTTGACCCTTCTATGTCCCATGGCTTTTATTTAATTGATTAATTAATTTGATTTATGTATTCACCTGACACTGTTGATTATAATTCTAGAGAAAATAATGGCAAAGACAAAACTTATTTTCAATGCCCGAGACACACACTGCTCTTTTCTCTCCTACCCTTTAGTATCTAAATAATTTACTCTACTTCTTCAGCCATAACGCTCTCTTAAGCTTCTCCGATACATTCCATCAGAGCTGTTAGGTGCTTTTATATTGAAACCATTTACCAAAATGCATATTGCAAAGTGTTTAGAATTAAAAGCTTATGTTTAGAAATTTTATTGAACTTTCTATTCAAGTGCATTCACATTTAAATCACAGAACAGTTAGAGGGTAAGCTAATGATATTTGATGGTATAAGAATTTTAGATCAAAGGCATTCTTATTGATTGATTAATGGTGTTAAAATTTGTTATATAAGTTTAAAAATTAAAATAAGACTTAGAAACTGAAAAAAACACCTATTTCTAATATATATGTACACACACATATGTATGTGTAAACCATCTTGCTTTATTTGGAAAAAAAAAAAGTCAAAGAAATAAACAACAATCATTGCAGGAGCTTTCATTAACTGTAACGTTTAGTAAAAAAAAAAAAAAAAAAAATCTGAACTAAGGACATATCATGTCAATAGCTTCTCCTAGGCCAGAATTCTCCAAACTATAGCTCACTGGGCAAATCTGACCCATTGCCTATATTTGCAAACGAAGTTTTGTTCAAAAACAGCTACATTCATTCGTATAACATAGTGTCTATGACTCCTACCTTGCTGCAATGACTGAGTTAAATAGCTGCCACGAAAAATCATGTACTTCACAAAATCTAAAGCATCTACTGTCTAACATTTTACAGGAAATTTTTAATCATCCCCATCCTAGGTAATGCCTATTAGACCCAAAATATTGTGGGACTATTGATCTTGTATAAAGGTATAACCTGAATGGCCACATGTTTTCTGAATTAATTGAGACACATATTAACACAAACTACTAGAATCAGCTTGGTTAGTCAGCAAGGATAGCTGTAGACTGCATCATGTCCCGTTTGGCCACAATAAAATTAAATAAACTATATAGTCCTCCATAGCCTTATTTCCTTGGTCATCTAGGGCAAGAAATATAGAGGCTGACCTTGTAAATATATCTCTTTCTGTTGCTCCATTTATTGAATATGCCACAAAAGTCACAATCATCTGAAGCTGAGGTTGAAGCACTAACATTCTTCTTTTATTATTATTATACTTTAAGTTCTGGGGTACATGTGCAGATAGTGCAGGATTGTTACATTAGGTATACATATGCCATGGTGGTTTGCTGCATCCATTCCCGTCATTTACATTAGGTATTTCTCCTAATATTATCCCTCCCCAATTCCCCCAACCTCTGCTATCCCTACCCTGGCCCCCTACCCCACAACAGGCAGTGTATAATGTTCCCTTCCCCTGTGTCCATGTGTACTCATTGTTCAACACCCATTTATGACTGAGAACATGCTGTGCTTGGTTTTCTGTTCTTGTGTCAGTTTGCTGAAAATGATGATTTCCAGCTTCATTCATGCCCTTACAAAGGACATGAACTCATCCTTTTTTATGGCTGCATAGTATTCCATGGTGTATATGTGCCACATTTTCTTATCCAGTCTATCATTGATGGGCATTTGGGCTGGTTCCAAGTATTTGCTATTGTGAACCGTGCCACAATAGACATACATTTGCATGTGTCTTTATAGTAGAATAATTTATAACTCTTTGGATATATACCCAGTAATGGGATTGCTGGGACAAATGGTATTTCTATTTCTAGGTCCTTGAGGAATAACCACTCTGTCTTCCACAGTGGTTGAACTAATTTACACTCCATCAATTTTGCAGGTGTTCCCATTTCTCCACATCCTCTCCAGCATCTGTTGTCTCCAGATTTTTTAATGATTGCTATTCTAACTGGTGTGAGATGGTATCTCAATGTGGTTTTGATTTGCATTTCTCTAATGACCAGTGATGATGAACATTTTTTCCCATGTTTGTTGGCTGCATAAATGTCTTCTTTTGAAAAGTATCTGTTCATTTCCTTCACCCACTTTCGGATGGGGTTGTTTTATTCTTGTTAATTTGTCTTAGTTCTTTGTAGATTCTGGATATTAGCCCTTTGTCAGATGGGTATATTGCAAAAATTTTTTCCCATTTTGTTGGTTGCTGGTTCACTCTAATGATAGTTTGTTTTGCTGTGCAGAAGCTCTGGAGTTCAATTAGATCCCATTTATCTATTTTGGCTTTTATTGCCATTGCCTTTGGTGTTTTAGTCATGAAGTCCTTGCCTATGACTATGCCCTGAATGGTATTGCCTAGGTTTTCTTCTAGGGTTTTTATGGTATTAGGTCTTATGTATAAGTCTTTAATCCATCTGGAGTTAATTTTAATGTAAGGTGTAAAGAAGGGGTCCAGTTTCAGCTTTCTGTTTGGCTAGCCAGTTTTCCCAACATCATTTATTACAGGGAATCCTTTCCCCCATTGCTTGTTTTTGTTAGGTTTGTCAAAGATCAGATGGTTGTAGATGTATGGTATTACTTCCAAGGCCTCTGTTCTATTCCACTGGTCTATATCTCTGTTCTGGTACCAGTACCATAGAGTTTTGATTACTGTAGCCTTGTAGTGTAGTTTGAAGTCAGGTAGCATGATGCCTCCAGCTTTGTTTTATTTGCTTAGGATTATCTTGGCTATGCTGGCTCTTTTTTGTTCCATATGAAGTTTAAGGTAGTGTTTTCCCATTCTGTGAAGAAGGTCAGTGGTAGCTTGATGGGGATAGCAATGAATCTATAAATTACTTTAGGCAGTATGGCCATTTTCATGATATTGATTCTTCCTAATAGCACATTCTTCTAAAAGAAGCGTATTTGTTCTTGGAATGACTACAACTTGTATAAGCAAAGTAAAAAAACAATATTAGGATCTAAAACTAGCAGATGTGAGTATATGTCATACAAACCTGAGTTGTATAACTTTAGGTGAGAGGTACAATTTTCATGAAACTACATATGCAAAGGTAAAAGTACAAGCACAATAATTGCAGGGCACATTTAGGAAAACAGTTGTACCAAAGAACAACAGCCAAGGAAAACTGCTGCAGTTGAGTATATGGATTATCCCTAAAACCGATGGCAATCAAAGAAAAATCCAAAGCAACAACAACAAAAAAGAAAGACAAAATTACATACAATTGGAGAAGGCAACATCTTCCTAGTAAACTCTAAGGATTTATGACATGAAGAGAATGTATCTCATTTATGTGTGTCATACCTCTCTTGTGGAAGAGAAATAATTAGCACCACTTTTAAAAATTAAAATGTTTCAATTTTATATGTAGACCACATACCTGGGTGAGAGCTATTTTATATCAGGTTTCCACTAAGCTTAAATTTAATCAATTTTAAATATTTAGTATTTTTTTAATGAAAAGGTCACATTAAACTTAACTTTTTTTCAATAGAGAGGAAATACTTGAATAACCCTAATTTTGCAAATAAACTATTTGGTTTTTTTAGATGGTATGAAAAATATCAATATGCTTTTATTTTATAGACATCATCTCCATTTGTATTTCCAACTTGCTATTACAAAATTCAATGTGTCAAGTGACTACAGATCTTTCTTGACTTACAATGGAATTATATCCTGATAAACCTATTATAAGTTGAAAATATTGTAAATTAAAAATACTTTTAATTCACCTAGGCTACTGAACATTATAGCTTAGCCCAGCCTACCTTAAATGTCCTCAGAACGCTTTAGCCTACACTTGGAAAACATCATCTAACACAAAACCTGTTTCATAATAAATTGTGGAATATCTTATGTAAGTTATTGAATAATATATTGAAAGTGAAAAACAGAATGGTTTGTGTATACATTGAAGAACGGTTTCTACTGAATGTGTATGACTCTCATACTATCGCAAAGTTGAAAAACTCCATATATGTCTATCTTCTGTCAGGAAATGCCTGTATTTTGGAGAGCAGAATATGGTCTTACTTTACTAATTATTTTAATATCTACCTTATGTTAAACAGTTTTATTTCTTGAAATGATTTTTAATTTGGGAATCAATAGTGTAGTAGTTAGAGGTTCTGTTCAACCGCTTGCAATTGGCATTTAGCTGCAGTGGTTCATATTTACAGGGGTTTTTTCCATATGTTAACTTAGAGGTTTCCTGATGTTGGTTCTGCAACTCAAGAATGTCAGAAAAAAAGGCCTTTGCAATTTTCTCAGCATTTCCCTCTGAGCCTCCATTATACAAAGTGTTTGCTAAATTATATGCATAAAGGCACTTGACACTGAAGATGAGCTGAATTTTGGACTGACTTACTCAAAAGATTTGGAGAACCAAAGATAGTGTTTCCTGGGAAGCAATTGGAAGCAAATGTCAGAATCAGAAGCAATTAGTATTAATTTTCATTGAGGTGATATTGGAAGCTAATTGATTTCTATTTCAGTGCTAAATGAGAGCAGAAAGGCCTGAAGTCTGAGAGGGAAGCAGGCCAGTAGAAACTCTTTATTAGGATAAAGGAGACTAGAACACATTTTTATGTAGAGAAAGTTTTGTGTGCTAAGAAGAGGATTATTGAAGTGATTGGCAACGAGTTAAGGCTGCCTAGGAAGGCACACTGATCACAAGAGTGGCAAAGGCAAGAGGAATAGGTTTGAATGACATGTTCTTCAAGTATAAAGAAACAGTAGCATAGGCCTGTCTTGTTATTTTGAGAAAAGCCTTAATGAAAAGATTACTACTCCCTGGGGGAGTTGGCTCTCCCTTCCACAGAATTCTATAACAACTTATCCTCCCACTATTATTTTAAAGGCTGTAGAATCTACAGATCGAATGTGTTGAGACACAGTGTTATTTTATTTTATTTTATTTTTTTGGCGCCAAGTTATGTGAAGGTCAAAAGTCAATGCTATAACTTCCTCTTACATCTCAAAGGGATTCTCAACTTTCTTTGTATAAAGATCTAAGCACATACCCCATTAGAAGAAGTTCTAAGCATCTACTCTCTGAAAACAAACTTCTGCCCTCTTTACTATGTGACAGTTTTTACCAAAATGTACAACAAATTCCACAAGCTTGTTCATAGGAAGACTTGTTCATTGTGCCTTTGTGCATTTCACAATGTCCAATGGATCATATTTTTCAACTACAAGTAAAAAGTAACCTGGAATTAAAATGCTTTGTGATTTGAACCCTATTTCTTCAGAAATTTCCAGACAATAGTGACAGCCACCCACTACTTTGTGCAAAAATAAACCAGTTGATTTAGACTATAGTCATCATAACAGCACACATAAAGAGAAAATACGTGCATGTAAACAAGATTGAACTACAGCTACACACTTATTTTCCCTTTGAAAATGAAGCAGGTTGGCAGCCTTACCAATAAACAGAGCTCAATACTGTCTCAGTCTTCTGTTTGAGTTTTGGAAACCTGAGTCTTACGGTAATTGCATATTACATCTGCATACTTCAAATGAGTTTATAATGACTATTATCATCAGAATAAATAGGAAAACAATTAACCATGATTAGCCTTTTTTGTGTGAAGAGTTAGCTCCTTATTTTGGCATTCAGTTTGCAATCATTTTGAAATTAGCTATGAGTTTGAATAATTTTATTTATTTATTTTTGTATTTCAATAGTGTAAGAACAAATGAGTTCCTTAACCGTACGCATTTCTATAAAAAGGAGAAAATGCTAGCAGTGTTTACGAAAACATAAAACCCATTTTCCTAACTATTTTTCTAAAAAAGCAGAGCAAGAGATCAAAAGGAAACTTTCTGATTCTTTTTTTGAGTTTCATTTGAAACTGAGCCAACTTGAAGTAGCTACTATTAAATTCATTATTGTACTTTATATTCTCCCCCAAATGATTAATTTTCACTGCCACAGTTCACTTTCAAAGGTAACTGTTCTCTGTTAAGAGAACAAAGACATGACTTGGTAAACATACACTGATGATATGGTTGAAATTTCCAAATATTACCATCTTTGAAATATTGAGACATTATTATACAAACATGTTTTATTTTCCACACTTATGAAACATGTGTATTTTCACAGATTCTCAAATGCTTTGGAATAGAAGGAAGACTTAAAATAGTGACTATCCATAAATCAAGGCCAGATTCCCTTTGTTTGTGCTAGAATACCGGAGCACTGACTGCCTTGCCGGTGGGGGATGTATGTGAGTCCTGCAAGTGATGAATGAGAATAAAATCCCAGGGGGATTTCATGAGCAATGTCTGAACTTTCCAGATGAGGATTGTACAGCCAACACACTCAATTCTTAAGGAGATGGCTCAGGTCCTTGGAGATCTAGCCTTCTGCTCTGTGCTCGCCTGTATGGCTTGGAGAACTGCCAGTAGCTGTGACTGCAGTAACCCCTTGGCAAAATGGATTGCAGCTTTGGAGTTCTTCGAAAATGTTGTAAATTACAGAGGGCTAAGCAATTCTCTGGGTATCTGTGTTTTATTGAAAAGATGATAACGACTTATTTCCCCTCTAAGCAAAAGAGAGAAATGTAGCATCGGAGTTATTTTTGAAAAACTAGTTTAAGTTACAGAAAAGTCTATTGAGATTTGTGGTACATGATGCTAAATACAGTAAACTGTGTGTGAATAAAACATTTCCATACTTTACATTCATTTCTTTAGTCCTATCACCATGTCCTGAGTTTCCCATTTGCCTACTCATTATTATTCCATATTGAAGAATTTCAGAAGCAGATTCCTTAAAATACTTGAAAGGATTTTCAATATAAATATTCAAAGATTAACTGTCATCATCATTATTTTCTGGAAGTGGAAATTTTTGGCATAATGTATTCTCAAGCAACCTTTCTCATTTTGTTAAATGATTTACTTTTCAGAGCTGGGGAAGATATCATTCCTTCATTATGGTTCCATAAAAATTTATCTCAACATTTATAAACAAAAAACATTATGGATGAATGATAATTGGTCCTATCTTATATTTTATATAAACATTGAGAACTATAGTTTAAGATATATTTGACTTATAATCTACTTTCTTTCTTTCTGATCTCTCACAAATAACTTTTCTATAAGGAAGTCCTACTCAAATCCCTGAAAACACACTTCTGCCCTCTTTAATATGTGACAATTTTTTTTAAATAATCGCTATATATATTTGATACATGATATTATGGCATATATACAGGGAGTAAAAGCTTACTATAGTGAAGCAAATTAACATGTCTATCATCTCACATAGTTACCTATTTTGTTTTTGTGACAAGGGCAGCTAAAATCTACTCATTTAGCGTGAATTCCCATATGCAATACAATTTTATTAACTACAATTTTCATGTTGTCCATTGAATCTTGAGACTTTTCATCCTACATGTCTGCTACTTTGACTTCTCTGACCCTACGCCTCTCCATTTTCTCCCCCGACTCCCTGGTATTCACTCTTTTGCTTTGTAACTGTATGTAATTTTTTAAAAATTTTCCAAACAAGTAAGATGCTGCATCTTACTGTATTTGACTTATTTCACTTAGCATAATGTCCTCCAAACTCATTCACATTGTGGAAAATGGCAATATTGTATTCTTGTTTTAGGACTGAATATTATTCTATTGAACCACACTTTCTTTATCCATTAGTTTATCCTCAGACACTTACTTGGTTTCCGTTATCTTGGCTATTATAAATAATACTGCAATGAACATGGGAGTGCATATATCTTTATGTGTTGAAAATTTCTTTTTCTCTGTATAAATGCACAGAGAAGAATTGCTGGATCATATGTTAGTTCTATTTTCAATTTCTTTAGAAACCTCCATATAATTTTCCATAATCACTATATCAATCTACGTTTCCAACAGTGTGCAAGAGTTGATTTTTCTCTTTACCCCCACCAACATTTACTTTTCACTTCTTGATAATAGCTATCTGTAGTAGTCCATTCTCACACTGCTATAAAGACATACCTGAGACTGGGTAATTTATAAAGAAAAGCAGTTTAATTGGCTAGTGGTCCCATGGACTGTACAGGCTTCTGTTTCTTGCTGGGAAGACCTCATGAAGATTACAATTATGCTGAAAGGGCAAAGGGGAAGCAGGCATGTCATACATGTCCAGGAGGAGGAAGAGAGAGCAAAGGGAGAAGTGCTACACACTTCCAAACAGCCACAACTCACTATCACAAAAACAGTAAGGGGGGAATTCACCCTCATTATCCCATCACCTCCAACCAGGCCCCTCACCCAGCATTAGGGATTACAATTTAACTTGAGATTTGGGAGGGGACAGAAAGCCAAACAATATTACTATTCTATTGGGTATGATGTACTATCTCATTGTGGTTTTGATTTACATTTCCCTAAAGATTAGTGATGTTGAGTACCATTTCATGTACCTGTTGGTCATTTTTATCTTTTTTGGAAAAATATCTATTCAAATCTTTGGCCCATTTAAAATTTTTTTTTCTCCATTGTTGAGTTTTACATGTTCTTTATATATTTTAAATATTAACCATTTATTAGATATATGGTTTACAAATATTTTTCCCAATCCATAGAATGCCATTTCATTTTGTCAATTTCTTTGCTGTGAAGGTTTTTAGTTTGATGTATTCTCATTTATTTAGTTTTTCTTTTGTAAACTGAGCTTATAATTTGATGTCCAAAAAATAATTGCCAAGGCTAATATTTAGTAGCTTTTGCCCTGTGTTGTATTCTGAGAGTTTTATAGTTTTGGTTCTTATATTTAGGTTTTTAAATCTATTGTGAGTTTATTGTTGTGCAGGATAAAATGATGTGGCAAAATAAGAGTCCAGTTTTATTCTTTTGTAGGTGGAAATCCAGTTTTCCCAGCACCATTTATTGAAGAGACTGTCCCTTCCCCATTGTGTCCTATTGGTACCCTTGTCAAAAATTAGTTGACTGTATTTGTTCGGATTTATTTCTGGGTTCTCTATTCTGTTCCACTGGTTTATTGTCTGTTTTTATGCTAGTACTATAAAGTTTTGATTACTATAGTTTTGTAGCATAATTTTAAATCAAGAAGTCTGATGCTTCCAATTTTCTTTTTCTTTCTCTTGCCACTGTATGTGCATTTTCTTCCTGGATTGAATCTTAGTGGAACAGCTTTCAGTTTTCCCCATTGATTGTAATGTTCACAGTCAGGTTTTTACATGCAACGTTCATTGGGTTGAGAAAATTTTCTTTTATACCTAAACTGCTGAGAGCTTTTATCAAGAAATGATATTGGTCTTTGTCAAATGCTTTTCCTACATTAATTGAGATGGTCATGTGATTTGATTTTTCATTGAATTAATGTGATGTATCAATTTGATTGACTCTCCTATTTTAGACTATACTTGCATGCCAAGGATATATTACACTTGATTATAATGTATAATATTTTTGATGTGTCATTGGATTTGGTTTTCTAATATTTCATTGATAAATTTTTATCTATGTTCACTAGAGAAATTGACCTGTAGTTTTATTTTCTTATGATACCTTTGTCTGGTTTTGGCATCAAGGTGATGATGGCCTCATAAAATCTGCTTGGAAGTATTCCCTCTAGCTCTATTTTTTTGAAGACTTTTAAAAATATGGGTATTACTTTTTAAAGTTTGGTAGAACTCAGCTGTGAAATCATCTGGTCCTGAGTTTTGCTTTGTTGAGAGGTTTTGATTATTTTTTCAACATTTTTGTTTCTTATGGGTCTGCTTATGCTTTCTATTTCTTCTTGGCTCAATAATTGTAGGTTGTATTTTTCTAAAAGTTTATCTGATTCCTTCAAGTTTTCCAATTTGTTGGCATATAATTGTTGGTAGTAGTCTCTTATGATTCTTTTAATTTCTGAGATGTCTGTTGTAACTTATTCACTTTCTTTTTATTTTATTTATTTGAGTCTTCACTCCTTTTTCCTTTGTCAAGGTATTATGACTTTTATTTACATTTTCATTTACATTTTCAAAAATGTAACTCTTAGTTTTATTGATTTTGTAATTCTTTTGTTATCTATTTTAATTATTTATGTTCTGATTTATATTATTTCCTTTCTCCTGATAATTTGGGATTTAGGTTGTTTTTCATTTTTGTATTTCTTTTAAGTGTTATGTTACACTATCTCTTTGGGACCTTTCTTCTTTTTAAATGTAGGCATTTATTGCTGTAAACTTTCTCCTTAGAACTGCTTTTACTGCATCCCGTAAGTTTTGGTATGTTTTGTTTTCATGATTATTTGTCTCAAGATATTTTTTAATTTCTCATTCGATTTCTTCTGTGACTCATTAGCTGTTCATGAGCATGTTATTTCATTTCCATTTTTCAAGATTACTTCTGTTATTAATTTGTAGTTTCATATCTTTGTAATTTCAACAATTGTAGTTATAATTTCAATCTTCCTAAATTTGTTAAGACTTGTTTTGTGACTTAACATAAGGTCTATTCTGGAGAACGCTTCATGCACACTGAAGAAAAAATGTGTATTCCGCCACAGTTGGATGGACAGTTCTGTCTGTTTCTGTTAGGTCTGTTTTGTAAAAGGTGCAATTCAAGTTCATTATTTTCCCATTAGTTTTTAGTCCAGTTGATATAGTCATTGTCAAAAGTGGGTATTAAAGTCATTTATATGTGACTGAATGCTTTTCTCTTGCTGCTTTAAAAATCATCTGTCTTTGACATTTAATATTTTGCTTATAATGTACCTTAGAGAGGATCTATTTGGATTCCCCTAGAACCTCCAGAAAGGGATTTCAGAAGCCCTGTTAATTTTAGCCCAGTGTGATAATTTTAGATTTCTGATCTCCATAAACTAAGACAGTAAATTCGTGTTGCATTAAGCTGTATTACCAATCATGTGTTACAGCATCAATAGAAAAGTAATATAGGTGTGCATCAGTTTGTTATCCTATTCATTTGCCAAATAATATCCCATTGCATAGATCTTTTCTTATATTTGCCAGTTCACGGATATTTTGAAAGTTACCAGTTTCAGCCTCTTGTTAATAATGCTTCAATGAGCATTTGTGTACATGTCTGTATGTGGACATTATGTTTTATTTCTCTTGGTTTGATACCTTGGAGTGGATTGTGGGTAATGGGGTAACTTTATGTTTAACTTTTGAGGAAACTACCCAACATACAAATTAAACTTTGACAAATATATATTTATACATTTTGTGTGTGTGTGTATGTGTGTGTAATGTTTGTGATGCTGTAGTATACTTTGCCCAAACAAATATCAACAAGATTTTCTCCTTTGTAATCTCCTTTGTGGTCTTTTTAGCTCTTACACTTACAGCTATGAACTACTTTTAGTTAATATTTGTATATGGTAGATTTTTTTTTCTAGGATATTCAATTATCTTAGCACCATTTTCTTTAAAAGCGTATCCTTTATTAATGAATTGTTTTAAAACTTTTGTTGAAATCAATTGAACCGAACTGTTCTTCTTTTTCAAAATTTCTTTAGCTATTCTAAATTCTTTATATTTGCATATCAATTTTAGAATCAGATTGTCAATTGTCAGGAAGAAAAGGCTGTTGGAATGTTTATGGAAATTGTGTTGTATTGTATTTATAAATCAACCTATGAGTACTTATAATACTGAAAATGAGTACTGAGTCTTCCAAATTATGATTGGGAAAAAAAGTCTGTTTTCTAGATCCTCTTAAATTTATCTCAACAATGTTTTGGAGTTTTCAGTGCACAGATCTTGTACTCCTGTTGTTAAATATATTTTATTTTATTTTACAAAACTATACATTGAAAAGTTTGCTTATTTCACTTTTGGGTATTCTCATTGCCAATATACAGAAATGTAATTGATTTTTGTATATTGATTCTGTGCCTTGATATTTTGTTAAACAAGTTTGTTAGTTCTAGTAGTTTTGTGGGGGTTCTTATTTTGATTTTGGTTGTTTTTGTCAAATATTTGGATTTTCCATGTAAGGATCATGTCATCAGGCAATAAAGATATTTTTATTTATGCCCCTCCAATCTGACTGTTTATAGTTTGGTAATGGTGGCTGGCTATATAATTAGCTAGAAGCTCAACTAAAATCTTCAATAGAAGTAACAAATGCACACCTTACTTCTTCCTGATCCTAGGCATAAAGCATTTAGTTCTCCACCGTTATTTATGATGAACTGCTGGTTATTTTGTACATGACCTTCATAAGATTAGAAAGTTCTTTTCCTTTGTAGTGTGTTGAGAGTTATGAATTGGTGTTGGATTTTATCACGTAGTTTTTCAGATAATTTTTCTGTAGCTACTGAGATAAGCATATATTTTATTCCTTTATTCTACTAATATAGTTCATTACATTAGTCAATATCTGGATGTTAAACCAAGTTGCAATCTGGGATTAACATCTCTTGGTCTTCGTATGTGATCCTATTTATATATTGCTAGATACAGTTTAATACAATTTGATTAAGAATTTTTACATTTATATTCATAAGGCATATTGGTCTTCTTGGGATTTTTTGTCAAAATTTAATATCAGACATACTGGTTTTATAAATGAATTGGGAAGAGATCCTTCACTCTCCATTTTCTGAACAAGTTTGTGAAAGACTGGTATTAATTATTAATATATTTGACAAAATTCACTAAAGAAACCCCTTGAGCCTGTATTTATTTTGCAGGAAATTTTTAATTATTAATTCATTTTTTAACGTGTTATAAGTGTATTTAGATTTCCAATTTTGTCCTGAGACAGTGTAGTCATTTCTATCTTTCTAGGAATTTGTTAATTTTATCTAAGTTATCTAACTAGCTGTGTCTAATTGCTGCTCATAATATTTCCTTAATTCTCTTAATGTCTGAAATCAGTCATTAGTGATTATGACTTTATTTCTAATTTTGGTAATATATGTCTTATTTTTTGTTGTTCTTCTAGATAAAAGTTTGTTGATTTTGTTGATCTTCTCAAAGAGCCAACTTATATTTTCAACAATTTTCTCTATTGCTTTGCTGTTTTTTAAATTTCATTTATTTCTGCAGTAATTTATATCATCCCGTTCCTTCTTTCTGCTTTCTGGAGTCTTGATATGCTCACTTGTTTTAGTTTTTTAAGGTGGAATCTCAGGTAATTGATTTGAGAAATTTTTACCCTCTTACGTACATTTAAATGTGTAACTTTCTTCTAAATATTTCTTTAACTACTTCTCATAAATTTTAACATATTGTATTTTTAGTAAGTTACATCAAATATTTTCCAATTTCTCCTATGAGTTTATTATTTAATAATTTATTTTTACATTAATATTTTATATTTAACATTTGCTAATTAATCTCCAAATATTTGGTGATATCCAGTTTTTTTGTTGGTTTCTAAGTTAATATATGTATTAGATACATGCATGATTAATTATCTCCTTTGTTCAGGATTTGTTATTTGGGATATTCGATAGTTTGATATGATATGTCTAGGTATGAATCTATTAACAAGTATCATACTTAGGATTAGTTGAGCTTCCTGGGTACTTATTAATGTTTTCATAAAATTGAAGTAACATATATAACATACGTAAATGTATGTATTGTTATATGCGTGTATAATATATGCATATATGTACATACACACACGCATGTATCTAATACATATATGTATGTACATACGTGCATGTATCTAATACATATATATGTATTACACACATATCTAATACATGTAATACATACCTGCAATACATACATGTATGTATATACATGTGTGCATGGTTTACATATATGTATGTCATATTTATTGCATGCATATAGCATTACATATGTTATAAACTCAGTAATAAGGAGCTTAATTATTACTTGACACATTACTATTTCTCTTTTAAATGTTAAGAGATGAGACAAATATATTTATAAAGTTGCTGATATTAAGCCGCATAATAAAATGGCCAGTGTCATTTATTTCTTCCTCTGGATTTGAATTAGCAACTTGAATCTTTTTCTTTCAGCATAGAAGACATCCTTTACTTCCTATGAAGCAAGTCTGCTAGCAAAAAACTCATTTTTGCTTATCTGAGAAAGTCTTTATTAATCTTCATTTTTAACAAAAGGTTGTGCTGGATGTAGAATCTGGGGATGACATTTTATATTCTTTCTGCCCTAGAAATATCTTATCCCACTGTCTTCTGGTAGCTCTTGTTTTTAATTGAAAAAGTCAGCTGTTAATCATTTTGATGGTTTACTTTGCCATGATGAATTTTCTCCTTTGTTCGGGATTTATTGTTTGTTTTGGGTGTTCAATAGTTTGATATGATATGTCTAGGTATGGATCTACTAACAAGTATCATACTTAGGATTAGTTGGGTTTCCTGGATATTTATTAATATTTTCATCAAATTCAGGAAGGTTTTAAATATTTTTTTTATTTTTTGCTCCATGTTTTTTCTTCTCTTTCTGAGATGCCCATCAGATATATATTAGTATATTTAACATTGTTTCACAGGTTTCTGAACCTCTGTTTAATTTTCTTGAATTTTTCCTGTCTATTCATTACATAGATCATTTATATTGAATTTTTTTAAGTTAACTGATTTTCTGCCACCTTGAATTAACCATTGAAAAGCTATTTTTTAACTTCAGAAATTTTATTTTTAAAAATTATTTATATACTTTTATTAAGTACCTTTATTGCCAGTCATTGTTCTAATAATTTTGTTAATTCTTTAAATATTATTTCTTTTTTTGTTCTAATAATTTCTATTCATTGTTCCAATAATTTTGTTAATTTTATTAATTCTTTAAATATTATTTCTTTTGAGTTTGTTGGAGATATTTCTTAGCTGCTTGGTAGTTTGTACCTGTTAAATCCAAAATTTGAGTGAACTCACAGATATTTTCTTTTGATTCTTTTCCATGGGGATGAGTTGCATTTCTGTGTTTCTTTGAATTTGTAATTTTTTTTGTTGTTGAAAATTGTACATTTGAGATAATATAGTAACTTTGCGTTACACATTTTTCTTCATATTGTTTTTGCTGTTTTTGTTCATTTGTTTAGTAACTTGCCTGGATTATATTTGTGAAATCCTTCTGCTTCGCATGTGGGATCTAATAGAAATTTAACTAATATGACGTCTCTCTATTCTCCTAAGATATTTTTTATATTATTTCAGGAGAATTTTGAGAGAAGGTCAATAGGTTATAAGTTAATGATTTTTGCTCAGAAATTCTAATTAAAATATTTCATATGATACTAATTCTGTTTTAGAGCAGTTTAATGGCATAGATTATTTAAATCACTATAGGTTTTAAAGATGTAAACTTCTATAATAATAGCAACCCAAAAAGAGGCTGACTTGTCCTTTTTTCTTTAAAAAATTTCAGTGAATAGAAAATATCACATGTGAGGGTAAAACTTATGCCATCTTAAATTTACAAAATTTACATACATATATACATAAAAAACCATCAGGCACCTTATATCTTATAAATAAAGAAAACCAACATATTAGCAAGATAATCAATATATTAACTTTTAAGCAGATATCATGCATTCTCAGCTAGGTCAAAATCTCTTTCATATACTAATCAAAGAGGAAAAATGGTAGAGCTTATGCCACTTTGTTCCCTGTAGTAAGATAGTTTTGAGATGTTAAACATCAGCAACATAGCTAACCTTGACAGTGTGCCATGAGAAGATATCCGGGTTCAGAATATGTTTGCCCTGACAGTCCTTCCTACCTTTTCCCATCATTGTTCTATATTAAAAGTGACAAAATTCTAAAAAAAAAAAAACTACACTTTTTCAAGTTGCTATAACAGCTGGTTTCTGATTGAAATATAGCTATAGAGGGCATTGGCAGAAGCTTGAGGTGGAGGGAAGGGAGAACCCAACTCTCTTTCTCTGCATTAGAGAACAAGGGCCTTATTTACTCCATGGCTTCAATTCTCACAAAACTGACTGACCTGAGTCTTTTGTTGGATGACTCTTACTTCTAAGCACCAGTAACAATGCCTCATCCTCTTTTCCCTCCAACCTTGTAGTGGTCAGTCTGCCCACTGTTGTTAATTAGTGGGTTACCTTAATGTCTTCTGTTTGGTTTCTAAGTTCAGTATAACCTCTACATTATGTTTACTTGTTGCAAATTCTTAAAGTTGTTTTCCTGGTTAGATTCCAACTACTGGAGATTTTTTTATCATTATTTTATATTTGTCATTATCTTATATTCTACTTGGTGTTTAATAATGGAGCTCTGTTTCTCTAATTTAGAAAAAAAAAAAGTAATCCTAGTTTTGATCCAAGTGGTGATCGATATTTTTAAAATTTGTATTGACAATGGACCAAATCTTTTGACTTAGAATTGTCCTTTATCATGTTATTAATAATCGCAGGGAAAAAAATTCAGGGTCTTATTTGTATATGTGTTTTATTGCCATTCTATTTATATGCATACTAATACAACTAATACTTTAATACAACTAGAGTCCCCTAACCTTTTTGTCATTCTTTCTCTACTTCCCTTGCTTAAATACTTCACAGGATTTTTGAGATTCATGATTTAATCTTGGCCAACAGTCTAGAGTTGAAGATGAACAGGAAGCTTTTAAATAAGACTGACACTAATTCTAATTCTTGCAGCATGCCTATACTTAAATGCTCCACAGACATGCACAGCTGATTTATTTGGAGTCCTTCTGCCCCTGCTCTAGTGGCATTGAAAGAATTCATCACAATCTTCATTATATTTGCAAGGTTTTAGAAACCATAATACAGGATAACAGATTTAAACATAATGTATCTCTTTCTAGTTAAAATCTATTTCTTTCAACCACAGTGAATACTTTTAAAAATAACTAGACTAATACATTTTTTAAAAACTCAAACTTTCCTAGTATTTATTTTTCCCTCTTAGAAAATGATGCAAAATCAAAAGACACTGCTCTTTTTCTTCCTTGCTCTAATTTCTGCAATATTAACAATATATTTGCCAACTATGTCCTAAAGGAACTATTTTTAAAAAACATCCTAAAGAATTCCAAAGGATTATCCCTTCATTCATCAGTTTAAAATTGTTTTATTTCCTTGTGGTTAATTTAATGTGTTGCTGCTGTATAAGAATCATCATTGTGTTAACTGTTCTAATTATAGACTATCTTTCATATTTCCCAACACTAAATGATACTTTGACCAATTAAAAATTTGGATGACTCAGCAGTAAGCTGTTTATGAGGTTGATTGCTTTTTATCTCATCTCACAATTCAACTTTTTAATTTGGGGCTATCAGATCTCACAACTGAGAATGTGAACATGTCAATAGTCTAATCAGTTTTCATTATACCATTAGGTATTTAAAAGAAATGAAGAAATAATGTAGTTTAGTCAGAAGTCTTACATTTTGTCACAAGTTGTGTTTAATGGCTTTTGTGAAGTATTGCTTCAATTCTATTTCCAAAAAGCAATAAAGCAGAAGTTGTTTTTACAAAGCAGATAGAAAATTGATTCACTGGTGCTGGGCATTTTCCAAGTGTAATGCAGTATTTCCAAACTGTTACATATGTAATAATGGTGTTGGTGTTTAAGTAAGCATTTCATTATATGGGTTGATTTTGTTCCTAAAGCTAGAGTTAGCATCACTGACTAATGAAGTGGCGAGAAAATATTAGTCTTATAATTTTGTGTTTAAAAAAAGTCACCATTCAGGTAAATATGAATCTGTCAAGTAAAGGGACAGGCTGAAGTGTTATGCCTTATCTATTTTTATTTCACAAATTCAAAGTTGGATTACATACTTTTTATTAAAAGTAGTATTAATAGTAATAATGAATTGTATATAAAACTTTTAATTATCTATGATATAAAAACTATCATAAATCCTGGGGAGGTATTTTTCAGATTTTCAGTTTCAACCATGTTTGCCTTTATTAAGATCCCACTCTTCCTCGTAATCACCCTTAGAATTTATGGATCTATTTCAAAAGCAGACAGCACAGAACAAAGTCTTATCACTGCATTCATTTCTATTTCTTTCTAGCTCCATAAAATTATTGTAATCTATATTTCTTAAATCAATACTGATAAGAAATTACATACTAGCATTACTCAGTAAAATACAATTATTTAAGGAAGCCAGCAAATTACACTGCCATGTGTGTACCTATGCAACAATCTTGCATGTTCTTCACATGTACCCCAAAACCTAAAATGCAATAAAACATTTATATATATATATATATATATATATATATATAAACATTTCCAACAACTGCCTTGTACTAAAAGTGGCAGCTGTCTTTAAACAAACGATAGGTCTACATTGACATTTTACAAACTGAGAGATTATTAGCTGTAATTTTGACATTAAACTTTCTAAGTATAGGAAATAAAAATTAAAGGAGAGAAGGGCTCCAATTACATTAAAAATTGTAAATATTTATTTATTCTTTTTATGGACTATAAGAGAAAAAAAAACACCACATTTTCCTAAATCACAGTTATAGCTCAATTACAAGTCACTTAGATAATGCTGTAAGCATTGATACTTGGTTCAAATTCTGTTCAGGCATTGTCTATTAGGGTTCAGCCCATAAGACAATCAAACCCAGCAATTAGCCATTGCTAAGATTGCCATGTGCTATGGAACCATGAATGCCAGGCACTTCTTAAAGATTTCAAGGGATATTTTTTTCCCCAACAGAAATGATTTTGCTTCTCTTTTAATGGGATTGTAAGTAATATATACCGAAGTTTGCCACTTCAATCTCTTCACTTTGAAAAATAAACACAAAAAGATAGCATCTTTAAAGACCAAATAAGATTTGGCAATTTTTAAAAATTTCAATACCTATTTTGTTATTTACTTTCAACAAATATAAGCTTCCTTTCCTCTGACAATATCACTGCTAGACAAATTTTTGACATACATTAATAATTCCAATTCACATATACACTGAGATTTCATCTGTTTCTCAAATTAGAGTGAATCAAATGTAATTGAGGAGATTCCTGAGTTCATTTTTCACATAATATGACAGAGACTCATCTGAGTTTTGCTTCCAAACCCAGGCCTGGAGGACTGCCAGTGTTGAGGTCAATTAAAAATGCAGGCCAAGCTTCACTTTGGGTTTAATGGCAGCAACATCCAAATAGAGAATTGTGTGTGCTCATAGCTGGAGTAGATGCTCTGACACAAAGGCCTCAAACGGGACACCTTCCAGGTTTGGCTGTAGGCACGGATTCTCTCTCTCGCAGTGATGATATCTATTTCTTCAGTCCACTTTACTACTTGCACTCAGAAATTTTAGCACAATTATCAACCTTTTCCTTACATTTTTAAAACCCTCTTTGTGTAATTGTTTTGGATTTTTTTTTTGGTAAAATTTATCTTCATCTTCCATTTTTCCTAAAAGGAATTTACTTACTAATCTGCATATATACATTGAAAAGGTAGTTTAAATGATGGGGCATGAGAGTTGAGACAAAAAAAATTTTGCAGGATATTGAAAGACTACATAATTATTCAGATAAAGCCAATCAATTAGAATAGCAGAATTAATTTTTCTAAATATATATATACACACACACACACACACACACACATATATATATAATTTTTTTTCCCTAAGATAACATTCTTTTACTCACTGGTTTAGAGGGAGCTTGGTCGTGTATTTACTTGTTTATTTTTTGGACCTGATTTTAGAATGCAAAGATTTTATCATGCAGTAGATGATAAACATCCTTTCTCTATTTCCATTAGATTCAGGTCAGCGGCCTTTTGTCTGGCATCTACCTCATGACAGATGCTGGCAATATGAAGACAAATTACCTAAAGTCATGACTATGAAAAAGATAACAGTTTTGCTGGCTGGCAATATGTAATTAGATAAATTATGACCAATTCTTTATAGAACATGTTATAAAGCAAGTTATTCGCTACTCTGACAGTGCCTGATCCAACCAAAGTAGAAATGAGTTTAAATATAAATACGACAGGCAAAACTTTCAGTAATGGTAATGTGAGAAGGTCAGAAAATAAATGATAAACCTGGACAATATTTTTTTTAACAAACAGTTCAGGGTTCAGGAAATCCACTAGTGGTAAAAAAGTTTATTTTATTCAGAAACACGTCTCAATTAATTTGCTGAACTTTGGGTAAATACGGTGAAAATCTGTAGGACTTTTGTTGAATTTTACAGATTCAGGAAGAATCGTTGAACTTTGGGTAAATACAGAGAGAATCCATAGGATTCCTGCTTCAATTTCTTCCAGCTAGGTTAGCAAGGTAGATCTCCCCCGGATGAGGCAAGCGATGAAGACCACCAGCCCAGCTTTGCCAGTACAAAGACCGGCTTGCTTTGAAGTAAAAGAGAAAAAAAGAAGGTGCTTAGCAGCTTTCTCAGGAAAAGTAGTATTCTTGATGGTTAGTAAATGGGGAAGTTTAGTGACTGTTAGTGCAATCAATATACCAAAAATTTAACAAGCAGAGAATGGGAATAGAACAGAAGCTGAGAAACTTGATATGAATAGAAACTGCCACATATCTATTCCTGGCAGTCTGCTAGCCATGTGCATAGGAAAGAACAAAAGGGGCTCAAGCAATCTACATGTACCTGGTCTTATTATCAGTTCACTAGCTATACATTGCAGGAGCAACCCCTAGGAAGACAGGCTTAATTTTTTAAGCAATTAGAAAAACAAGCTCAAATGAATGTATATTGTATAACTTCTATTTATATAACATTCGTCAGATGTCAAAATCACAAAAATAGAGAATGCATTAATGATTCTTAAGAATTAAGGAAAGGATGGGGATTGTGTGAAGTGGGCATGGTTATAAAACAGCCACATGAGTGTCTTCATGCTGATGGAAATATTCTGTATCTTGACTGTGCTAGTGTCCATATTCTGAGTGTGATATTGCACTATAGTTTTACAAGTCATTACCAGTGGAGAAAAATAGTGATAGAATACACGGATCTTTCTGTATTATTTCTTACAACTACATGTGAATCTATAATTTTCTCAAAATAAATATTAGTTTAAAATATTCTGTTTTAATTTTAAATATATATTTGTAGTAATAACTCACATATAAAACTTTTTGGAGCACTCAACAATGTTTAAGGGTAAAGGGGTCTTGAGAACAAAATTCTTGAAAACTTCTAGGTGATTCAGCAATATAGAGCACCTCCCATTACAACTGCTAGTGCAAAGTGCAAAAAAAAACCATGTGTTGAAAGAATGTATAATTTTAAAGTGGCTATATATAATCCAAAAATGGAATACATTTCCTAAGAATATGTTTTAGTTAAATGTCAGAAGGAGTGCCTGATGTTTGACTGCTCAGATTTTTATTACTTGCTGGAATTTCAGTTAACTTAGCATTAAAGTTCTTAGCTTACAACTTCAGAAAGTTGATGTTATCACTTCACCTAATGGAAAGATGATACAATGGTAGGAAAACAAAACTTTCCACAACTTATAAAGACATCTTTTTTTTCTGATATCAAAATGTATGACTCAGGATAGGCTCTATCAAAAATTTGATAAACTGAACCAATATATATTTCCCACATAGCATTGCAGATATATTAAATCGACAACCATCAGATTACTGCTAAATGTGGAGAACAAAAGAATTTGAATTAGCATTAGGAATTAGCATCAGACAATGATAGGGCTGACAGAATTCTCTTTATTTCATGGAAAATTTAACACTGTAATACAGAGTTCAATAAATATTGAAAAGGGATTTTCCAAGTTGCTATTGTCTAAATGCTGTTTGACTACCCTACATACATTATAATAATTAAGGTTTGGAATGTCCACTGATGACAAATGAAATCAGGACAAGGGACAAGCACATCGCATTTCTCATTTATCTTAAGTTGATTATTTTAGCTTTTGTTTCACAAGGTGTCTTCTGTATTCTCTGGAGTATCTAACATCTATGGAGGACAGAGAATCTTGGAGAGCCTTTGCTAGACTGTGTTCCCTGGAATAGCAGTCCAAATTCCTCAATCTATTTAAGTACTCTTGGAAAATAATGCACACTCTACACTCCACATGAAGAGTTACAATGCACATTAACATACCAAAATCTCCGAGAATTGCTGTAAAAATGTCTAGATAGACAATGTAGTGACAATGTCTGTGTGTGACAATGTCTACGTAGGTATTAAATTTACATTAGTTTCTTTTAACCCCTAAAACATGAGATAGGTATATAATTAATTATCCTCATTTTATCAATCCTTTTGTTTGTTTGTTTGTTTCATTGAAACGGAGTCTTGCTCTGTTGCCCAGGCTGGAGTGCAGTGGCACAATCTTGGCTCACTGCAACCTCCATCTTCCAGGGTTCAAGCAATTCTACTGCCTCAGCCTTCTGAGTAGCTGGAATTACAGGTGCCCTCTAATTTTTGTATTTTTAGTAGAGACAGGGTTTCACCATGTAAGTCAGGCTGGTCTTGAACTCCTGACCTTGTGATGCACTCGCCTTGGCCTCCCAAAATGCTGGGACTACAGGGGTGAAATCCCTTTGTCTTATAAAACTTATTAAATTCTACAAATTTCTACTGGGAAATTCTTATTTTTCTTTCAGAGTTAATCTTTAAACATAAGAGAAATTCAAGGTGACCTATGAATTAAGATGGAGCTATAGTTGGCAGAGTAAATATTAGCTTATGTGGTAGAACTTAAAATAGACCATAGCATCCTGAGAGACCTAAAGTTGACGGTCTGATGTTTTAAAATAAACTTATTTCCCATTCCTCCCAGTCTGAATTGTCCCTGAACTAATCATGACTTAGGGTTATACCTTGGACAGAAAATATTATTTTAAGAGATCGGAAAGTGAACTCAAATTGGGGAGGGTTCTCTAGTTCATGCGTTTTAGCAGGACAGGTTATGGCTAATTTTAGGAAACCGTAATGTTGAAGTTAGGTGTGTCAGGTACAAACAGTAAACAACTGCACAGGAGGCAAAGTAAAAGCACTCTGGAAGGTAGTAAGTGATGAGAGATCTTAGAGTAATATCTGGATAGAAAATTATGGAAAAGGAGAGAGTAAAGACCAGTATGTCTAAACAATGGTTTTCAAGCTTTGGTGTGCCTCCGAGGTACTTAGTTAAATATATCGAATTTGCCTTTTCTCCCACTCTTTTCTAACATACACTTCATGTCAATTTCATATGTTTAGGGTAGAGCCCAAACTTCAGGATTTTTAGTTAGCTATCTGTTCTCTACACTTTTAAAATCATTATTTTTAATGCCACCAAATTGTCATGAAAGAAGAATCGTACCACAGAGACCACAGAAAACAAATTTTATCATTGTGTTTTGCATTGAGAATAAATGGGGTGAAGTTCCTCACTGTGCTTCAAGCTACAGTGTCTTTGCTTCTGGTTTAAGAGTCCTTTTCAGGTGAATTTTCTCAGGCTTTTCTAGTAGCCTGAAGCTATTTTGAATTCAAAGTCTCATTTTAAATGTCTTGCTTTCATTTGCTTTCTGATAAAAGAATATCTATCTACATATATTAATTTGTTCAATATCAGTAGGAGCTTTAAAGCAATAATGTATTACTGGCAGATTTTGTTTGACAGCGCATGGCAAATTATATTTTCTATTCTACAAATACCCATAAATATTCAATCAGTAAGAAAACCTGTAATCTTCTTGAGGAAAAAAAAAAATGTATAAAAAAGTAAAACAAAACTTTCAATATCACTTTAAGGGTTAAACGAAAGGTATATTCAGCTATTGAAGTCTACTGTCTAATGCACTACATTATGACTCCCAATTAAAATAAATTTGAGGAAACATTTATAATTGTAGGATATTTACAGGTATTTTCATGTAGATAAAAAGTTTACACATTAAAATATTTATTTATTGGAATATTGTTTGATGAGAGGATTCATAATATAATTTTTGTACAGTTTAAAGTTATAAAACTCATATAACACATATAAAATTATGTAAGCAAAATTAAATTAATATTGATAAAAATTAATTTTCAAATTAGAATTAAGGACTAAGAATTCAAAGTATATATATTACATGAAAGTAATTAATGGCAAATACGTGAAAAAGCTAAATATATGTCTTGACATTTTACTTATATAGGAGACAGGCATTTCATTTTTAATGCAAAGATTGATTTTTAATTCTCAAAAAGAATTGCATTCCCAATTTCATGATTACTTCAAGCCTCGGGTTTTGTGAACTTGGTTTTCTTTTTTTATAGTGCCAGTCTCCTGAGATGCTCCTAGAGAGGAGAGCAATCACCAGTCAATATTTAGACTTAGGCATTCTTCTTATTAATGGAAGGTCAGGCCAGGGTGTCCTAAGGCATCTTGTGCAGTTTCACAGGTTTATTCATAAGTAGACAATCAAAACCTTCATAAGTAATTGTAACTCTGATTTTGGCAGATTTCACTACATTTGCTTGTCAACTCTGATACAGGCATAAAAGCCTTGTTATCATTAAGTACTTTAATCCATTTTAGTAGCCCTTTAATATATTCTTTTCTAACATGAGGTAAAATATTGCCAATGATAGCCAGGAAAAGGTATGTATTATGTGTTGTTATTTATCATTTTATAAAAACAGAATAATTGAATTACAGTTTAGACTATATTGGCTAAACATAATTTTAATGGCTTGAAGACATATACAGGTGAAGGTGTTTCTATAGAAATAGATTATAACTCCACAGACATAGATTATTTGTTTTCCTGAGATAAACAATTATATGATTCATCAATTGGAGACAAGCCAAGAGAGAAAAACTATTCTAACAGAAGTTACGATTACGGTGGCATTGCATACTTAAGAAGATTCAATACGTTATCCCATAACCTATATCTATTTAGAGAGCTAACAATGCAAGCTTAACATAATTACAGAGTGTCTTATAGCATCAACTACTTAGGATAACTGATATGACAGTCCTTTATGACCTCCTAAACTCAATAGTCACGAAAACCCTTCTTACACCCACAGTATTACTTAATGTTAGAAACTTAAGCAGCTGTACATCAAATCCTCCGGGAAAAAAATCAGATCAGTCTTTCTCCTACTCTAACTTTGTTCTCCAGTGCTGTTAGTGACCCTTGTTTCATAAACCTGGAAATAGATCCTTTAGATGTTCCATATTTATCTGTATTTCTGATGTAATATTGTTTGTTTGTTCCATATGGAATTGATATTTGGCTCTTTGCACTCAGATCTCTCTGGCTCCAATTTTTGGTTTTCAAGAACTCTGAATGTTGTCGTTTATATACGCATGAAGTTACTTACACATAGTCTGTGCTCTCTTGACAGACTGTCTAGATGTTCCTATTCCCTTTCTATGGTATTGGTATCTGCTGACAAAAGTCTTACATATCCTGTTAAGATTTCTTGCCTTTAGTTTTTAAAGAGTTTTTAATTTCACCATAGTTGATGCTATGGGCTGAATTGTGTTCATCAAAATTTGTATACTGATGCCCTAGCACCTGGTACTACAGAATGGACTGTATTTGGAGGTAGGGTTTTTAAAGAAGTATTTAAGTTAAAATGAGATCATTAAGGAAGACTCTATTTCAACATAACTGGACCTATTTTTAACATAACTCCTTAAAGAAAAGATTAGGACATAGACACACAAAGACCATGAGAAGACAAAGGGAGGAGAAGACAGCCATATGCAAGCCAAAGAAAGAGGGCTCAGAAAATACCAACCCTGTGAATATGTTGATCTCTGATTTCTTGCCTCCAGAACTATGAGGAAATAAATGTCTGTTGTTTATTTCACTCATACTGTGGTATTTTTTTGTGGCAGCCCTAACAAACTAATACTGGTGAGTTCACCTTGTTAAATATGGTGGATTAAGAACACACATTGATCTCTACTCCACCCCTATCTTCCCTTAAATTCAAACATCAGATTAGGTGGAGAAATTATGTTCATTCAAGGACAAAAAGAGTGAGAAAGGGAATAACAGCGATAAAAGACAAGAATTACATGTTGTAAAGTAAATAAAGAAGTAGTAATTAATTTAGCAGAACATAGAGAGCTGAAACTTTCTACGTTATATAGCAGGGAGATCGTAACAAGCAATCATCTTGGGGGCTGAAGAACCCAGGGGAATTTAGAAGTTGTATGTAATGAAAAGCAGGTGTTTGGAATGAGGATTAAAAAAGAAAGACTGGTCAAAAAGCAATCTTTATATGTGCATTTAGAATGGACAAATTTTTCCTTCTATCCTAGCACAGTCAGACATGCTATGAGAGAAATGCCCTATGGAGAAATTGATTAGGAGATGCCCAAGGCTTGGAGATAAGGAAAGTTAAGAATGAAGGCCAAAAATAGGAGATTAATGGAAAAAAAAAAACAAAAAAACCCTACATCGTGAGGACTGAGATTCTCAGGACTGTTTCTCATGTTGACTTTCAGGTGATTAAAATCAGGCATGGGTGGGTGCGGTGGCTCACACCTGGAATCGCAGCACTTTGGGAGGCTGAGGCAGGTGGATCACGAGGTCAGAAGTTCAAGAGCAGCCTGGCCAAGATGGTGAAACCCCGTCTCCACTAAAAATACAAAAATTAGCTGGGTGTGGTGGCAGGCGCCTGTAATCCCAGCTATTCATGAGGCTGAGGCAGAGAATTGCTTGAACCTGGGAGATCAGAGGTTGCAGTGAGCCGAGATTGTGCCATTGCACTCCAGCCTGGGAGACAGAGTGAGACTCCATCTCAAAAAATAAAAATAAAAAACAAAATAAATAAATAAATAAATAAAATCAGGCATATTCTATTCTGGCTGTCAGGATTTTGAAGATTTCAGATATGAAAGTGGACTCCCTGCAACAAAATGTCCAGTAAACCTACAGGGAAAAACAGTAAAGTACAAGTTCCACTCACGATGGGATTTTCCAGCAAATTGTTAAGGGTCTCACTGTTAAATATGAATGAACAGTCAAAGATCATCAAATAGTTGAGAAAGTCTTTAATGTAAAAGACAATAATCAGAACTAATAAACAAAAATGTAAAATAAATTTTGTGGAAACAAATGTAAATAACAGAAAAAAGTCAAATAAGTTAACATCCATAGATAAAAATAATATGAATTCATTTTAAAAAATATTTAGTTATAAAAAATGTATTTTGAAATTAAAAAAATAAGATAAAAAATTTAAAGGTTAGAATATGGAAGATGCATTTAAAGAAATATTCTAAAAATTGGAACAAATAAACAAAAAGAAAAAATGTAGAAAAGAAAATATAAAATAAAATTACAGCATACATCTTAACATTTAAGTAATTTTTTTTCCAATTGAAAAAAAAATGTAAGGGAGAAAATATCAGCTTTCCAGAACTGAAAGTAATGAAAGTAAGCATAGTCCATTCCAAAGAATGTAACATTTAGTTTTAAAACTACAAAGGAGATGAGTTTAAAAGCTTTCAGGAAGAGAAATGTTAAGGACAAACAAATAAAAACTAACAATCACACTGCCCCTGGAGTGTGGCAAATGCCTAATGGTAAGGTTATAAGTTAGGCAAAAAGGAAAGAAAACACCTTCAAGCTTCTCCAGGGCTTAATTCTCAAGGATATACTCAAAGATATTAATAATCTTTAAGGATTATTATTTCAAATCTATTAATTATATATCCACCTAAATTATCTTATAATTATTCACTATTGAAATGTAAACCAATATAGAAGTGATGATGCTTATCAAAGCACAATGTTAGTCCAAACTATAGAATTTACCAAGGAAATGTGAAGTTTTCCTTACCAAGGAAATTGTGAAAACTGGTTTCACAATTACTATACTACTCTAAGTGCAAAGTGAAAGAGGAGATACTGTAAGAAGGTTATCTTTGGAGAAAACTCTACTGTTATCCCCCATCAACTCCTTTAGGCAAGGAGAAAGATGTGCAACACCTGCTCCAACTATAGACTAATAACTGAGGAACGCAACTTGAACTTTGCAGAGGTTAATATATGCCCTGGGTGGTAGGAAGGCATGGTACCATGGAATGTGGCTGTCACTCAGAAGGTAAACTATGGACAGAGAATTTATCTGAGGGTTCACCCAAATCATGACAAATTTTCTAAGGAAAACTAGAAATTCTCAGAATCTTCTTACTTGTGCTTCTTATGAAAGCAAAATCATTTTATCTTGAGAAAGAAACTATCTTCTGTTATTAACATCAGTGTTATAGGTGTTAACAGATACACCTCAGGTAAGAGGTTTCCTGACATGTTTTCATTCTCCCAGTATAACTAAGAATTCCTAAAATTTGGGACAAATCTTCTTTGACAAAAAGGAAAGCATAATAAAAAAAATAAATAAATAAATCTGAATATAACTGTAATTAACAGGAAGTGAGTACTTAAATTGCCACTCATATCCAAATACATAGAGTTCATTTATTCCCACTAGGGGTTGAAATATTTGACCACTTGGATTACCTTTCTAGGATATGGTTGTGTGCATGGAAGATTATTTATTACACAGCCAGATCCTAAGAAGGTAATCCAGATGGCCAAATTCTTGGTTCTTAAGGTTATTCTGATAATTCAGCCATATGCCACTGAGAAATACGACCACCCCCAACCTCAGGCAAAAAACTTTTCACAATTGAAAGCGAATAAGCTACAGGTATTTTTCTCTTCTGAATTAATTGTTTGCATTAGTTTCTTCTCCTGTTTTTATCTTTACTATTTATTTTTTTAGTGTTGTTGTTATTGGTCTGCTTGCTAGAATCCCATTTTTGGCTTTTCTGAAGACTCCCTGAACAGTCATTTCTCCAATATTCTCATGCTAGTGTACATTCCCATATCACAGGCATATGCAACATGAGAAATTATCTATGACTCTAGAAAACAATCATCTAAGTCTGCATAAATTCATTCCAATACATGAAATAGTCTCTAACAGAGAGTAAAGAATTAAATTTGGTAAATCACTACTGTATTCTCTTGTCTACAGATTCCTTGGATACCTGGTTAGATGTAGTATGTGCTTGTTTTCATGGGTTTTCCATTTTTGGGTGCTCACATAATTATAATCATATACTTCTTCCTCAACCTTATGAAAGCCAGTCTCTGAGACACACTTACTGATGTATTGCATACTGATTGTCATGTCATCCCAGACTACAGTTTTTCCTTCTACTATTCTCATTGCTGTTTTATTCTAAAATATTAAATGAGATGGTGAGAAAATGCAGATCTTCTGAGCGTCACTCTATATCCGTGAACTTTTTTCCTTCTACTTTGGAGCCTGAACCAGTGATTGGTAACTCTTGTTAGTCAGCTAATCGCATGCGAAGAGTTGGCAAGCACTTTTTTGTGTATGAGTGTTTTAGTGACTTACTTATAATCTACTCTAATTTAGCACTGTCACTCTCAGAGAGGAGGAGAAAATGAGTGGAAAACAGAAAGGAAGAATTGAGTGGCAAAATGCATTGTAGAACGTTTGTTTTCAAGTCTATAAAAAGCAAGGATGATTTACTATAAATATTTTCCAAATAGGAAAAAAGTAGGCAGCCTATAGCTTCAAACTAAACAGTAAAAGCTTTTTATATGAACACACACATGCACACACACATACACATATCCACGTGTAGCAGAGGAAATCTATATCCTTCATTTTATCTTTGTACATTTTTTGAAAGAAAGAAATTTCAGAGACATCAATGTGGTTGTTTCTATATCTAACTTTATTAACAAAATTTAATTGGCTTCCACGGTGTTTAAACAATAAGTTTTATATCAATGCACATGTCTGCTTTGTTGATTTTATCTTAAAATTACTCCACATATGAAGAATCCTCACTGCTGCATTCTCTAATTATTTTTATGTACTCTTAATTATGCTTGTTCAAATAATTATACTGAAAAATAGAAAACTGTATAAATATCAGTTTTTATTTTATTTTGACATTAATCCTTTCAATTGTGTCACAGCACTACACAAATTCTAAATTCTTCACTTGTTTCTGAATCTTTTTCTTTTTCTTTTCACATTTTCTTTCCATTATAAAAATTTTTCTGTATTTTAAACTGTCAAGATGCCTTCATTTAATGGTTCATAGAAAAATTCAAACAACTATTTTGAGAAACCCATAAGGAAAATTAAGAAGATAATAAGCATGTTCTCAACACAAAGTGTTTAAAATAAAAGGACTATACTATTTTGTTTTGCCTTTTTGAGACAGCCTCGCTCTGTCGCCCAGGCTAAGTGCAATGGTGTGATCTCACCTCATTGCAAACTCTGCCTCCTAGGTTCAAGCAATTCTCTTGCCTCAGCCTCCAGAGTAGCTGAGATTACAGGCGCCCGCCAGCATGCCCAGCTAATTTTGAATTTTTAGAAGAGGTGGGGTTTCACCATGTTGGGCAAGCTGGTCTCATACTCCTGGTCTCAAGCAATCCACATGCCAAAGTGCTGGGATTATAGCCATGAGCCACTGAGCCAGGCCCAAAAAAGACTATATTGTTAAATAATACATTTTAATCTATAAAAGGCATGAAATATATTGATAATTATATATATAATTCAGTATTCAGTAAAGGACCCATATGTTTTTTAATTTAATCTACATGATCTTTATTATATCAGATAGGAGAAGAAACAGTTTGAGCAGCCTCTTCCTGAACTATTTATGGTATTCTATTGTCCTCCTACCCTTTATTCATTTATCATCATCAACACTGTAATTATTTGTCTATTATTTATTCATTTATCTTATACCTATGCTAATCATGTTACTATGTATTAGGGCCTGGATAAAATTAGGAACAAGACATAGCTCCTGTCCCCATGGAACCTACTGTCCAAAGAGGCATACAAAAAAAATCAGATGTTTGCAATGTAACTGACAAAGAAAAGTAAAGGATGATATAAGAACATGCAAGAGGTGTATGTAAGCCCCTTGCGAGGTCAGGGAAGGCTTATGAGAAGAGGGAGACATAAAGAAAATCCTTGGAGATGTTTTGGGATTAGTTCTAGACCACCACAATAAAGTGAATATTTCAATAAAATGAGTCACACAAATTTTTTGGTTTTCCAATGTGTATAAAAGTTATGTGTATGCTACATCACATTCTATTAAGTGTGTAATTGCATTATGTTTAAAGTGCAATGTATATACCTTAACGAAAAATATTTTATTGCTAAAAATGGTAATGATCATCTGAGCCTTCAGCAAGTCATAATCTTTTTGCTGGTGGAGGGTCTTCACTGGATATTGATGTTGCTGACTGATCAGGGGTGTGGTTGCTGGAGGCTGGGGTGCTGGGGGCAATTTCTTAAAATAAGACAATGAGGTTTGTCACATCAAGTGACTCTTCCTTTAATGAAATATTTCTCTGTGGCAATGAGATACTGTTGGGTAACATTTTATTTACAGTAAAATTTATTTCAATATTGGAATCAATCCTCTCAAACTCTGCTGTTACTTTATCAACTAATTTGTGGAATATCCTAAATCCTTTGGTGTCATATCAACAATGTTCACAGCATCTTCACTGGGAGTAGATTCCTTCTCAAGAAACTACTACATCTGCTCATCCATAAGAAGCAATTCCTTATTTGTTCATGTTTTATCACAAAATTACAAGAGTCAGTCATATGTTCAGGCTCCACTTCTAATTCCAGTTCTCCTTCTATTACCACCACATCTACACTTACTTTCCCCACGGAAGTCTTGAACCCCTGAAACCATCCATGACAGTTGAAGCCAACTTCCTTTCTACTAATGTTAATATTTTGACTTCCTCCCCCCCATCACAAATGTTCCTTTTGGCATCTGGAATGGTGAATCCTTTCCGGTAGGTTTTCAATTTGCTTTGCTTGGATCCGTTGGAGGAATCACTATCTATGGCAGCCTTAGGAATGTATTTCTTTAATAAGAGGAATTGAAAGTCAGAATTACTCCTTGATCTATGGCCTGCAAAATGCATGTTGTGCAAGCAGGCATGAAAACAACATTAATCTTGTACATCTCCAAGGTGACTAGGCGCATTGCCAATAAGCAGTAATATTTTGAAAGAAATCTTGTTTTATTCTGAGAAATAAGTCTCACCAGTGGGCTTAAATTTTTTTTTTTTTTTTTTTTTTTTTTTTTTATACGGAGTCTCACTCGGTCACCCAGACTGAAGTGCAGTGGTGTGATTTTGGCTCACTGTAACCTCCACCTCCTGGGTTCAAGCGATTCTCCTGCCTCAGCTGCCTGAGTAGCTGGGACTATAGATCTGTGCTGCCATGCAAGCTAATTTTTGCAGTTTTAGTAGAGACAGGGTTTCACCATGTCAGACCAGGCTGGTCTTGAACTCCTGACCTGATGTGATCCAAAGGCCTTGGCCTCCCAAAGTGCTGGGAGTACAGGTGTGAGCCACTGTGCCTGGCCAGCTTAAAATATTTAGTAAACCATGTGGTAAAACAGATGTGCTGTTGTAACCGGGTGTCCCAGGTACTTGACCTCCTGTGCCCCAGGAATGGGGGAAGAGGCCCTGGCATTGCCATGGGCTCCTTCAAGTAAATATCAGATCCAAAGACTTTTGTAGAAAGTGATTTATTAGGCAGAAAGGGAGAGAGAGAGAGAGAGAGAGAGAGTGTGTGTTTCCATGCTGTCATGGGAGGGGATCCAGAGATGGAGTCATATAGGTAAGGGGAGTAGGGGGGATTTTAACCCCTGAGTTACTCCCACCCTATTCAAGTTCTCATCCAGTGAGAGGAGTTTTTCCAAACTTCCTCTGGAGTGACTGATCTTCGACTCTGATATTGGATTGGCTGTGTGGCTAGCAATAGAGCCCCTCTTTCCAAGGCTTTTGTCGGTTTTTTAAACAAAGGAATCTCACCTGGGCTGTCTACCTTCCCGTGCATGGGAAAGTTAGACAAAGAACTCCAGGCTCCCAGAGTCGGCTGGGGGGTGGGGGGGGGGGGGGGGGGGGGGGGCGGGGATAGAGGTATGGCTGGGAAGTTCTTGCCTTTGAAACCACGCCCCTTGTGGATCTGGGAAGAGAAGTTAACATAGTCCCTCACTGTCATCCAGGCTTTGTTGTTCCATTTATAGAGTTCAGGCAGAGTGGATTTTGCATAATTCTGAAGGGCCCTAGGTTTTAAAATGGTAAATAAGCACTGGTTTCAACCTAAAGTCACCGGCTGCATTAGCCCCTAACAAGAGAGTCAGCCTGTTTTTGAAACTTTGAAGCCAGGCATTGACTTCTTCTTTTAAGATATGAAAGTCCTAGGCGGATGTTGAACAATGGGAACACATGGACACAGGGAGGGGAGTATCACACACTGGGGTCTGTGGGGGGAAAGGGGAGGGGATAGTGGGGGGTGGGGGAGTTGGGGAGGGATAGCATGGGGAGAAATGCCAGATATAGGTGATGGGGGGAGGAAGGCAGCAAATCACACTGCCATGTGTGTACCTATGCAACAATCTTCCATGTTCTTACATCTACCCCCAAACCTAAAATGCAATAAAAAAAAAAAGATATGAAAGTCCTAGAGGGCCTCTTTTTCCAATATAAGGTTGTTTTGTCTGCATTAAAAATCTTGTTGTTCAGTGTAGCCACCTTCGTCTTTCATCACCTGTTAGCTAGACCTTTTGGAGGACTTACTGCAGCTTCCCCATCAGCTCTTGCTGCTTCAACTTGCACTTTTATGTTACGGAGACGGCTTCCTTCCTTAAACCTTGCGAGCGAAACTCTGCTAGCTTCAGTTTTTTTTTTCTTGCATATTTCTTACCTCTCAGCCTTCATAGAATTGAAGATAGTTAAGGCTTCACTTTGGATTAGGCTTTGGCTTAAGGGAATGCTGTGGCAGGTTTGATCTTCCATCCAGAGCACTCACACTCTCCATATTTTGGTTTTGTTTTTTTATTGTTCGTGTATTGATTGGAGTAGCACTTTTAATTTTCTGCAACAACTTTTCCTTTTGCATTCACAACTTAGCTAACTGGACAGGAAACTTAGCTTTCAGCCTATCTCTGCCTGTCTTGGCTTTTTACATGCCTTCCTCACTAAGCTTTCTAGCCTTTGATTTACAGTGAGAGACATGCAATTCTTCCTTTCATTTGAATACATAGAAGTCATTGTAGGGTTATTGACCAGTATGATTTGATTATTATTGTGTTGTAGGAAATAGGGAAGCCCAAAGAGAGGGAGAGAGAAGGGGAAAGGCTGGTCAGTGGAGTAGTCAGCGTACACACAATATTTATTAAATTTGCTGTCTTATATGGCCATGTTTTGTGGTGCACCAAAACAATTATAATAGTAACCTCAAAGATCACTGATGACAGATCACCATAGCAGATACAATAATAATAAAGTTTAGAATACTGCAAGAGTTACCAGAATGTGACACAGAGACACAAAGTGAGCATGTGCTGTTAGAAGAGTGGTGCCAGTGGACTTGCTCAATGGAGGGTTGCCACAAACCTTCAATTCATTATTTGAAAAGCAGTATCTGTGAAGCTTTGGATAGCTGTGAATAAAGGGAAGTACAACAAAAGTATGCTTATATATATTTAAGCCTTATATTTGAGACTAAAAGAAGGAAGATATGTGGTCATTTGTTAGGGTTGGTTGAGAAAAGAAGGAAGGAATATTTGAAGGAGGCTAAGTGGAGTATATGATTTATACAAAGATTTTGACATGAGACATTCAGGAAACTAAAACCTAGAAGTCTGTGGGTGGTGGTAAAACCCTGGTTCTAAGAGAATCCACGTAGAGGGTCAGAAAGTGGAATAAAGATAAAGGAATGAGATTGAGAGATGGATAAAGCAGGACTAAATAATGATTGGCCCAAAAAGGCATATAAAAATGTCGGAGGAGAATGGGATAGATCAATGTGCCTTTCAGAATGGGTATTCTGTCTGTAGTACAGAGAGTAAAGATGTACAAAATTGTCATCAGTGAGACCAGTTAGTGGGGGAAATTACAATAATCCAAGTGAGAAATTATCATTGTCTGAATTAAGCATCTGACAGTGCAGGTGGATGGAAGCGAATGGAGTTGAGAGATATTTAATTGCTGGACAGAAGGACTTCGTGATTGATTGGAGAGAATAACCAGGATGAATGACAAAGAGAAAAAAACTTGAAGATGATACTCAGATTTACGGTTGAGAAACAGGATGGAACTAGTGACAGAAGCTGTGGAGCTGTGTGGACAGCTGCACACAAAGTACCATACTGAGAGGGGGTTGGGGCCATGTGCTGCTATCTGTGATGCAACATGGGATGGTTTACATCAATGTTGCTGTATCTTTAAGTTCATAATGAAATATGCTACACTGGAAATTTGAAAAATCATTTGAGACAATCAGTGACATTCTGAACCTAATGGAGCATTCTAACACAGAAAGCTTACAAAGATCTAAGTGTTTTCATATTCCTGTATAGAGAATTAAAAGATGAACTTAACAGGCAGTAGATGAGGACATTGTAGAAGGAAGGAACAGTATGGCTAAAGGCACATAGAAGTAAGAAAGCATCCAGGAGTAATTAAACAAGACTTTGGAGAATGGGAAGTTTGGGATGTCTGTAGAGACAGTAGAATACACAGGTGGGGGAAGAGATCGGGAAGTATCACCTGTTCTCTCCCAGGGTTGAATCACTATTTATCCACAAGAATAATTCACTAACTCATTATAAGCATGGATTTATATAATGTTTACAATTTATAAGGATGTCTCTGGCAGTGTTAAAAAGTAAAAACCGAAGAAGGAGATGTTGGGCACTAAGAAACTTCAACAGAGTTAAAAAGAGGTAGGGAGACTATTGTAATTATTGGGAAGAGAAAAATAAAGAGGTAGACCAGGGTAGCAGTGGAGAGCAAGAAAAGAGGACAGAAAAACAACCATACTACAACTGCTGAGTTGAGTAGGCACAACCTTGTGGCCTGAAAAGTCTAAAATATTTACTGCCTGCCCTTTAGGAGAAATATTGTTGACTCCGAGTTTAGACTACCTTTTGTAGAAGCAAGAATGTGGTAAGTTAAAGGGAGAAGCAGAACCTAGGAGATATTTTATGTTTTAAGATGGGACAAATATAACTTTATAAATCAATAAGGAGGAGACATGGAAAAATAGATTAACTCTGGAGGAAGCCCTCAAAGACAAAATGTGGAGGGATTAACTTTGGTAGAAGGAGGAACCTTTTCCATACATAGGGGTGGAAAGACAATCTTTGAATTTTGATTAAAATACATTTGTCATAGAAAAGAGGGGGAGATCAAAGCTTTCATGTTTAGTGATTGCTTTTTATTCTTGCAGGTAGGGAGTAAACTCACTTGCTGATAGTAAGAAAGAGCTTGCAAAGAAGGGTGTGGTTTTTGAAAACCCACCCTGAGGGACTGGCAGAAAGAGAAAGGGAAATGTTCAGCCATTCCTTGACTGTCCCTGGGATCAGAAGAGACTAGAAACCACAGGTTAGTGGTGGCATTTACCAGCTTAGTTGTACAGCATCTGTTACTTCTCTTTCCACATACCTAGCAGTGTAACTATGAGAAAATCCCATCTCAAATGTGTTAAAATAAATATTAACCCCCGCACCTGACATTAACACAAATAGAATTCAACAAGTTTTTGAAGTTTCTAAGTATTGTACTATGCTGGTTTTTATTAACCCAAAACATAGTATAATGCTTAAACTTTAAAAGCTCTGTGGCTTTCACTAAGGCCACAATTAGTAGGTAAAGAGCAATATAGTTGCATGAGTAAGTGATAGGACTGAGAACAGTCAAGCCATCAGGATTAGGCAATATTTTTGGGAGAAAACAAAAGAAATGCATAATTCTTCACAGAAGTTGGGGGTAAGCTTCAATCAAGGAAAAGGGAGTATTAGTGTCTGAATAATGTGAAGTAACTATACTGTGATCTTTAGATAAATGATTTGTGTGTCTGTTTTCATTAAACATGTTACATCCAATAGAAAATAACTATGGGTAGGAGACGATCTGTTTTAAGTTAAGGACAGGAAACTAGAACTCATATTTAATTATCATCCTTTATATACGTCTAAATAAAAAGTTGTTGTTAATGAGTCTAACAGGACTATAATTAGGAACATAAAAACTACATGGCTAAGGCATTTACCTGTACCTCACAGATGACTTGACTTTCCATACATGCAAGAAGTTACTATATCAAAATAAGAATTTAATCAAAGATTTTATGACAAAGTGAAAACTCATATCTAATCTCATGAAACTTTCACATGAAATTTTAATTTTCCAAATACTACCTCTTATAGTTCCATATAACTCTGTCTTCATATATTTCCAATATACTTAAAATCTCGGTTGACATTCAAATATTTTAAGGTTTATGTTCTATATTATAACCTTTTAGATAACTATTTTTTACGTAATTATAATTTCACATATTGCCTTACACAAAGAATTTCAAAAATAATAGTTGATTTCTTGGTGCTTCTTTCTATTCTGATTTTTAGCTTTTAAAAATTATAGTAGAAAATAGAGATGTACAAAGGGCTCTAATCTGAAGTGCCCAGACAATAATTACATGACCACAAGCCAAATCAAAATATAGAGTAACACTGCAACAGTTTCCTAGAGAGAGACATTGATTGAGAGGGTGCATGAGGGGAAACCAGAAGGAAACACTATTTTGATTTCTATCATAATGCCTTAAAAGTTCACTTTGATAGAAAACGGTTTTTATAATTAAATTAGTAAAATAAAATATATATATGTTTTTAGATATTCCATTTCAGAGTTAAGAGGGGGTTATTTACTTGTAAATTTCCCAGCCTGGCTTTTCCACAATGACTAAGTTGACTTGATATAATTGCCACTAGCATCAGCTTATTTTGTGTGATGCTGTGTGGAGCAGAAATAAAAAGCCTCCTTTAATGGCAATCCTTCAAAAGCATTACGGAAGAGTCATGATCAAGTCCTAATTATTATGGGGTGTATACCAAATCTCAAAGAAAGTCAGAGTCTTTGAAGGCAAAGAAGGCCTACGTTTCATGCCACTAAGTTAAGAAAGATAAAAATTCAAGGTTTATATATTGATGGCAACTACAAAAGCTTCGTTAAAATAATAGTCATACTCTTCTCCTCACATAATGATCCTTCTGTTGTAAAGCTTCACAGAAGTTTGGTGGATTGAACAAAATTGATGAATAATGGCTTTCTACTAGTGGTGCAAAATAGCAAAGCCATTCACTTCTTTCTAGTATAGTCTGTCATATTTTCCAGACCTTTTAAAATCAGAAAATCAGGTCTTTATGTGTGCTGTGTGACATAGTAGTACATCCTCACAGAGCACACTCATTGATGATGCTTTGTACAGAAAGGATGCCAATCTGAGATTTTGATAAGTAAATGGCAGAATTTCCATTGCATCTAGCCTAAGACTGGGAAAGTTCAAAGAGAGAGAAGTTGGATGAATTTGTTGGGCATTAGTGAATTGAACATAAGTGGTAGGCAAGGGGCTATGATGTTTTTATTGGTAGAGTTGAGTGAGACTCTTTCATTCAGTAAAAATTTGTAGAGCCCCTACTTGAGGGACTGTACTAAATATATTCTCTAAGGAAAATAAAGACAATGAGAGTCCTTGCCTGAATAATGATTCAGACCAGCAGGGAAGGCAAGACATACGAATAATAATATTTAAAAAAGTTTTACCATGCATAGAAAGAAAGATGTTAAGTTACTATTTGTCAAAGACTGCATGGCAAAATTTGAAAGTCGAAAATAGAAATGACAAAGAATGTCCTGGTAACATAGAAATATCCTAATTTTAAAATTCTTACTACCATGACTCCTCTACCACACCTAATGTCTCAATATGTCCTTTCTTTTCTCTTTCTTTCTTTTTCTTTCTTTCTTTTTTCTTTCTCTTTCTTTCTTTCTCTTTTCCATTTCTTATCTTTTTTTTTCTTTTTTTTTTAATGACACAGTCTTGTTATGTCACTCTTGACTGGAGTGCAGTGGCATGTTGCCTGGTTCACTGCAGCCTCAACCTCTGGGCTCCCACCCTACCAATTTTGTTTTAGAGAAACAAGGTCTCACCATATTGCCTAGGCCTGTCTTGATCTCCTGGCTCAAGCAATCCCCCCATCTCTACCTCCCAAGCTCTTGGGATTACAGGCATAATCCACCATGTCTGGTCCCAAATACTTTCAAATATATTTGTTACTATTATCCATCTAGAGCCATCTCTTCTTTGGATGCCATGCACTGCAGCTTCATCCACTATGCTGTTTCCCTACTTAGAAAGCATTTATTCTATTTCTTTCCATTATTTTTTTTTTGAAGACCCACTTCAAATTTGTGTTGAGGAAACCATCCCTAATTATGTGCATTAGATGTACATTCTTTCGTCACATTTGCTCAAAATTTAGATGTAAATATCATATTACACTGCTGTGACCTGTTTAGATCACTCTCCTCCCTAGAAGAAAATGGCTAAAAAAATGTTGTATTGGGTTTGTTATTCATTAGTATCTAACACATATGAAATATTCAAAGTTTTTGCTGTATCATTAATATTTGAATGAAGAGAAGAATGTTGCTTCTGTGTAGAGGAAGCTAGGCATAGCAGAAGGCAGGAGTCAGAGCTCAGACTTCCAGTGTAATCCTCAGATCTATCAGTGAAGAACCGCAATCCTGAGTAAACCATATCTGAAGCCACAGAGACAGGAATAGATAACAAGTAGTAATCTGAGGGAAATGATGATGTTTAGTTGTTACCAAGCGATTCTATTTAACAGATAAGGAATTGTAATACATTGCATCATTGCTTAATAAAGAAAGACAAGGCACAACGTTTCCTATTGCCATAAAATAAAGAGAATGACATCAAACAATGTGTTTGATTTTTTAAGTAGATTCTGATGGTACATGGGCAAGCTTGTTACATAAGTCTATTTGCATAATGCTGAGGTTTGGATTTCTGTTGAACTCCTCACCCACATAATGAACGTAGTACCGATAGTAGTTTAGTTTTCAAAATTGCTCCCCCTTCCTCCCTTCCTCCTTTGGGAATTGACAGTGTCTGTTGTTTCCATCTTTATGTCTGTGTGTTCCCTTTGTTTTGCTCCCACTTATGAGAATACGCTCTTTTGATTTTCTGTTTCAAAATTAAGTCACTTAAAATAACGGCCTCCAGCTGCATCCATATTGCTGCAAAGAACATGATTTTATTCTTTTTTATGGCTACATAGTATCCCATGCTCTATGTGTACCCCCAAACAAACAAACAAACAAACAAAAAACTGAGTCTTAAGCAAGGCAAAGGAAAATGAAATCAGGGCTGTTGGATTTGGCTTTGCAAAAGATATAGTGCTCTAGTACTTTGGAATGGGTGATTTCCATGGATGAGATTGCAATCTGTTGAAGGGTAATTAAAAGTTGGGAGATATATTCTGAACGCCACTTACGCTTTTTAAAAGTTTGGACCAATAAATACAGAACAGGATAAAGAGCCTCAATGTAAAGGTCTAAAGGCACGTAAAGTCAAGTTTTGCTTTGTTTTATCTGATGTTTTAGTTTTTATTTTTATTTTTTGTTTTTGGTTAAAGTATTTTAAAAAAGTCATACCAACATCATTTATTTCCCTTGTCCTACACTTCAAATAGCACAAATATGATTTCGCTATGTAATGCTAATCATATGTAATTTTTATTCATTCCATACCCAAAAAATAAAAGCAGTTTACACTGTCATTTTTGTTTAAAGTTTTTACAAGTTGTTTATAAATAACTGCGTTCTTTGAGCGACTTTGAACTTTGTTTAGGAAAAGCTTTGTCCCATACTCTGTTCCAGCAATAGTTTGATTATTCATGACTGCTTTTGCTTCCTGCGCATATTAACGTGTGGCTCCCATATCTCTAGAAAGAAATCAAAAACCTCAAACCTATGAGCAAACTAGTCAAAGAAGATTGTAATCATATCACACAAATTTCCCTTATTGGTGTCCAAAAGAGAAATAAAATGTCAATTGCCTTGCTACTTGATTAATTATGTCAGGGGCCAACAAACTATGACCTATAGGCCAAATTGGGTCTGCCACCTCTTTTTGTAAGTAAAGGTTTGTTAGTACATAGCTACACCAAAATATTTTTATCATCCGTAGCTGCTTTCACATACACACAACTGTGCAGCTGAATAATTCTGACAAGTTCAGGTAGCTCACAAAATCTAAAGCATTCATTATCCTTTAAAGAAAAACTTTGCCAATCCTTATATTAGAGCTTTATATGAATATCGTGAAATAAATCTTAATTTCTAAAACAGATTTGAAATATGTGCTTTCCTAACATATTTATTTTATATTGACACTATTAAGTCAACAAACACATATTGAGCATCTTCTATGAAGCCAGCTGGTTTTGAGGTACTGGCAACATAGCAGTTAAATCAAACAAACGAAACTCTTAGTGCTCATATATACATTCTAATTGTAGTTAACTAGACACTCAACAATCAACAAATAACAAAATAATTGAGAAACTGTATTTAAAAACAGTGTGCCAGATGATCATATGCACCCCATATAAAACAAACAGGGACAAGGAATAATGAGTATCAGGGATTGGAGGGATGAAGAAGCGTACCTTTACTACTATACATCATTTATAATTTCCTAAGATTGTCCTTGAATAGAATGAAATCAGCCAAGGGATCAAATAACATAGAACTACTCCCTAACTCAAGTGCCTGCATCCTAAGTTTATAACGTTCAGTTCATATACTCATTAAAATACACCACTAGGCTTCACTTTTAATTGGTACCTGTTTCTGAGCCCACAATTTACAAAAATGGTGCAAAACCAAATATTATGGTCAATCCCCTCAAGAAAGTCTCACACTAGTTGGTCCCTATAATTCTGCACAAATTCAGTGCTTAAATCCAATGCATAATCTCTTTATAATATTATATAAGAAAGGTAAACTTTTGTAAAATTGTTTATGCCAGCCTAGCAAATAATAGCTCAATACTATCTCAACACATTTAGAAGACAAGGAGTGAATAGGCACATTTGAATAAATTCTACTGCTACCTGTGGTGGGGAGAGGGGGAAGAAAGTAGGGATAAAAAACCTCTAGTAATATTGTAAATCTTTCTCCCAAAATAAATGGAATGTAGTCATCACTTAGTCAATGTTAGCCCATGAAATATTATAAACAATATAAAATGGTCAGCTATAAACAATCTGTAATCCAGTAACAATTTTATTTTATTTTTATTATATTGACAAAGCAAATGGTAATTTATATTTCTATTTTGCTAGAAGTTTTTTTGAGTGAACTACATAGATCATGTATAAGGGACTTAATCTCCCTTTATGTGTCCTAAACCAAAAATATAGAAATCAAATGGGAATGGCGGTTTTTACGGGGACACTTTGAGTTCTGAAAGCTCTCTGTAGCTTGTCAGTACAGCAACCCTGTTCTGGATTTTGATTAACTGTCTTTTTACTTGAATTAGACATTAGTTTCTTGATGCTTTTATTTTAAGAGAAAATTACTATTGAAATGTTCATGACACTTTAGAGTTAATATTTAGATCCAAGGAAAACTATTTTTAAAACCCATGTTTTTAATTTCTCTGAGATGTACAATTTTTTCTTTCTCCTTTTTACATTAATCTTTAATGGGAAGAAAAGTAATTACTCTCTTATATCAATTAAATGGCAACTGTTAAAATACTTTACAATACTAACATTTTCTGAACTCGCGTTCTCCCAACCAATAACAAAGACGTAACCTAGAAGAATTCCGAAATGAAAATGGAACTTTAATTAAAATATAAATGAATATATTTGATGTTAGTTTATCTTTAAGAATATAGTTACTATTACTGTAAGTCTCTCACATTTTTATACTATGTCTTTTTCTCCAAGATGTTTCCAAAGAATGGTTCTACCAGGGGTAGGAGTGTAGTAAGGGAGTTTGAAAACAGTCCCTCTATTAGGTTATAGGCTTTTTTCAGTTTTAACAAATGTAACTCTCTACCATGTGCCTATTATTTCCTCAAGTTTTGTTTTTCAAAACTTTAAAAAATATATTAACTGTTTCCAGATCCTTGAGTGTACCATTCATTAGTGGATGAAAAACAGGTAAGATCTCCTATAATGTTGCAAAAATAAGAAACAGTGCAAGTGGTTGCTGTAATTTGCATTGCTTGGGTGAATAGTGTACTTGCCATAATTTAGTAATATAGAACTTCGCATGAATAGCTAAGTGTCTATTTTCTAGTCAAAGTAATAAAAATATGACTAAGTCCCTGGACCTAATAGTATAATATGAAGATAATCAACAAAAAGAGAACTAAAATGCTGCTTCAAGATGAATTACTAGAAATGGCCTGGAATTTCAAGGCTGCCATTTTTGTTATCAGTGAGACATCTGCTTATAGTAACCCTAAAGCTATCCAAGGAAATGCAACTATGTAAGCAGAAGGGTATATAATAAGAAAGAGAATTACCAGGCATAAGGAATAATCTCTTTCATAAAGAAGGTTTTGTGTGTTACTGATAATGATAGTATTTGTTTCCCACAGCATGATCCACATAAAGAAGTAAGTTAAAAGACAATGAATTGTAAGGAAAAACAAGACATTTGTATCTACTTATGTTGCCAATAGCTTTCCTTGGGTGGAGAGTGGTACCTCTACTTATGCTTAAGATTCAAACAAACTGCAACACAAATTGTCATAAAATGCATATGCTCAGGATATAATGTTTTGAAAAGCTGAATTTCTCAATTCACTGCTACCAAATGCTGTATCAGTTAGGATTCAGACCAGAAAACAGAAACCACTCTTGGAATTCAAGCAGGGAGAGATTTACTGAATAAGGGTTTCAAAAATCAGAGGAGCTGGAGGAGTTGGAATCAGGAGAGTTACAACGGGACTACTAATTTCGAGGTCATGCTGCCGTAGCTGTGATGTAGAGGTCAGGAAGCTTTACTGCTGTTGACTTAGCTGTCACTGGATTTCATACCCCGAGCTGGTGTCTTGAATTGGCATGCAGACTGCAACCATGACAACCCTCTCTTCTGTCTGACATTGCTTCGCTGCAGTCAACAGGAATAAGGCCACTGGTTTGCTTCTGACTCAAAAGCTTGCATACAACTGCCAGCTAGAAGAGAATATGGGCAAAGTGAAAAAAAAAAATGTAATAGAGATTGAGAGAGCTAGGCCAAGTACTGTTCCTTAAACTTTTACCCAATGTCCCAAAATTAAAAACAATAACAACTCTGAATCTGATTTTTTAAAAATAACTTATTTTGTAAACCCGAACTGATATGCACTAATTTGCTATTAAAATCTGTCTGAGCTGACTGTGAGGCTGTGTTTTATCTTTGTTTATCCTACTAAATGTGAGTATGTATATGATTCTCTGCATAAATATCAAATTATTTGAATACACAGTGACCTGACCCTCTGAAAGTGTTATAAACTATACTGTAGAAATTACACCAAATTATCAGAATGCCAAATATCAGGTTGTCAAATCAGACTTGCATCCACTGGACATCTTACCCAATATCATCTCACCCAACACCAATCATTACCAATAACTTCAATAATAGAAGTAATGCAGGGCAAAGGAAAATCAGAGTGGTCTGGGACATCCAACATAGCTACTTACTTCTTTTCTTGCCATTTTATATATTCCATACCTAGATTGTCATATCCTTTAAACATGTGTACAGTTATACATTTAAATTATAAAACATGTCTAATGTAAAATAAGCTGCATCACTTTTGTTATATTTTCTAGGGAACTTTACCAATAAATCTGTATATTCTAGATTTATGTACCATAGTCAATTGTAGACAACCAGGTTTATTGTACTGAAAGTATTGCATAAATAATTATTCTAACACGAATGAATGCCATTAGTGTGTGACCAAAGACACTCATAATTTGTATGTTTACAAGAAGATTTGATAATTTTTTGTCTTGATGATATCCCGGAATTCTCAACCCTTAATGAATAGAGGGAATAAACTGTAGGCCAGTTCCACATCCATTTTCTTCTCAACATATATGCACTATAGTATCTTTTTAAAATCTGAAACATTCTGAATTCTGAAGCACATCAGGTCCCAAGGTATAGGAAAGGCAATTTTGGACCTGTATCTACTGCAGTGCATTGTTTGCTTTTCAATGACCACATGCATTCTTCCACACATATTTCTTCATACAAATAGCAACAACCTTCTTCCATCTAACCTAAGACATTTATTATTTGTATAAATAAGGATCTTCTCATAATCCTAAAATGGGAGGCTTAAAGTTGAATTACTCATTGTATGCATCTTTGGGTTTATCCTCTAGGAACTCAAGTGTTGCTAACAGATTTTAAACTTGGACTCTGCCTCTAACTTATTAGGAACCCTTTTTACTCCAGTTGCTTTATCTCTAGGTTGGCTTACATTAGTGGCTCCCAGTTTGGGTACATGGGCACTTTCAAGAGTAACACTGGGAATCCATGAGCTGCTTCTACATATTAAGAAGTCTAGTGTGGTATTCCCTAAACATGGTTAATATACTGATAACCTAAGGTGCTTCCTTAAAAATATCAACTATTTTTGGCTCTATTTTGGTCTTACTAAGTCAGAATATCTTAGCAAGCACTAGAAATTTACATATTTATTAAACTCCATGGGTAATACTCATACAGAGCATAATTTAAGGACTGTTAGTCTAGTGGAATCATGTCTACATATGTGTGTGTGTGTATATATATGCATAAATTTGCTAAAATAGTAACATGTTTGTTTTAATTTGGAATTATAGTGAATTATGTGTGCTAACCTCATATTAAAATACAAAATTATAACAAATTTAGTTATGTATCTAATTGACTTTTATTTGCAATTCATGAATCAAGACAGCTTACATTCTGCAAAACAGAACGTGAGTTCTCACTGGGAAATGGCAGAACAGTGTGTTTTGTAAGGTCAGGAGAAGGAAACAGAACAAAGGAAAAACGTTGATTGTTAACGCTAGGTTACTTGAATTTTTTTTGGAAAGGGTTAAAGCAGATCTTCCTTATTATGCTGACTCATGTAGACTGGAATCTCCTGTTTTCAGGAGAAGCTGTGCTACTTGGGATCTATCTGCTTCCTAAAAGTTGCAATTTGCTGATGTGACATTTAGCATGAGTGATTCCATTTTGGTTTGATCTGGTCTGATGGGGACTAGTGCAAGAGCACAGTCCAAGACAATGACCTCATATAATTGTATTTAACATCAATTTTATTTTATTTTTAACTTTAATTTTATTGAGCAGATAGATGGTCAGATTATCTAGTTGTTGAGAATATAGAGATATAGAAAACACAGTTTCTTTGCTCAAAAATTTGTGTGGATAAATACACAAGTAAACCAAAAATTATTAACAGGGTCTTCAGGATTTTATCAGACATATGTCCCAGGTGATACAGGAGTACAGAGGAGGGATTCAAAACTATCTGTTTGGCAGTTCAATGTACCTTTGAGTAATAATATAAAAATAAGAGAGAAAATTTCAAAATCTTAGCATTTTTAGTCAACCAAACCATCTTTCAGTAACCGGAACTGAAAGATTTCTTAATTTAAAAAAGTAAAAGTAATTTAGTGTTAAAACACGTTTCTATACTCAATTGACTATATGCTGATTGTAAATTCTTGCCAAGATCTAATAGTCAATAATTGCACGATTTTACATTTTTCTTATAGAAGCACATAATCATTCTCTCTCAAAAGTAGTTGATTTGATGTATGGTAAATTGGTTAATTGGTTGTTTGATTTATGGTTGTATAATTCTGGGTAGGGTAACTTAACTAATTTTACCTTATTTAGTTTATATTCGATTAAGGAAGAAGCTTAGTTTTACCTACTTAAGTAATAATCAGAGACAGCTTTTTATGTATTTTTTACTTCTAATTGCAGACTTTTCTTTTAAACTAACAGTTTTTCAGTTACATTAAATAAAAATCTAGAGACACTCAATAGAATTCAGTCACTTTTAAAACTTTCGTTGGGTTGATTATGTTACTTAGTAGATAGCTTTCAGAAATATTTCTTGTATTTATATTAAGCACACACAAAATTATAGTCAACACAAAATTATAATTTAAGAGTTTTTGTTTGTTTTGTTTTTTAGTTTATAGAATGACTTGTGATATACAAAATAAAACTTTTCAGGGAAATTTGAAAAGAAAACTCATCGCTAACTAATGAGGTGGGTTATAGAATCATTTAAAATGTTTACTACATGTTTACTGAAGCAGTATTCACAAATGTCAAGGTATGGAATCAACCTAAGTGTCCAACAGTGAGTCAATGGATAAATAAAAGGTGAGATATATATACATATACACATACATATATATACACACAATGAAATACTATTCAGCCATTGAAAAGAATTAAATCTTGTTACTTGCAACAGCATGGATGCATCTGAAGAATATAATGTTAAGTGAAATAACCCAGACACAGAAAAGAAATACCACATGGCATCATTCGTATGTGAAATCTTAAAAAAAACGTTGGTAGGGGGGATGTTGATATCATAGAATAAAACAGTGCTTACAAGAGACTGGGTAAGAGAAAGGGAAGGGAAAATGGAGACAGGTGTATCAAAAAGTTCAAACTTACAGTAAGATAGGAGGAATAAGTTATTGTGTTCCTTTGCACAGTACGGTGACTTGGGGGGTAGGGAGCCATGTTTCTTTTCACCACCTCTCTGGGATCTCTTACTCAAAGGTCTGGAGTGAAGAGTGGTTGTCTAGACTTGCGCTTCTGACCACTTACATAACATAAGCCCCTAGGTACAACAGTTGTCTTCCACTGAAAGGAGCTGAGCAGACACAGCATCATAAACAGAGGAAATGACTAATCACTTACACTTTCTTCTAACTGCTGAGAGACCCTGCTGGTCTCTGGCACTCTTGCTTGTTTTGAAGTGATAATATAAGGGTAGTCTCCCTTGAGACCAGCCTGGCCAACATGGTGTAACCCCATTCTCTACTAAAAATACAAAAATTAGCCGAGCGTGGTGGCAGGCACCTGTAATCCCAGCTACTTGGGAGGCTGAGGCATGAGAATTGCTTGAACCTGGGAGACAGAGGTTGCAGTGAGCTGAGGCCGAGCCATTGAACTCCAGTCTGGGCAACAAGAGCAAAACTCTGTCTGAAAACAAAACAAAGCAAACAAACAAAAGTATGTAATTTTACAGTGAGAAATGGCATTAAAGATCATCAATCACTCCCACCTCATTACAGATAAGAAAACTGAAGTGCTTAAAGACCCAGTGACCTTGCACAAAATCCAGTTGCAGCACTGAAACCAAGAGAAAATACTGAGACTCCATGACTAGGCTTTTCTTTATGCAGTGAGGCTTCCTTCTATCTAATGACAGCATTCTCCAGCTCATTCTAGGACAGTCAGAAATTGTCCAGACCAACTTTCAGTGACAAGCGCTTCTTCCCCAGCTGTAGAAATAACAAGAGTCTAATCAAATCACTCATTGTTGTTAGGACTTACAGTTGGAGGAAATAAAGACTAGGGTAAGGAACGAAGCTATCCAGAGGCCTAAGATGCCCAGAGGCCTGAGAGACCTCTTACTCCTCCAAACACCTGGGACCCGTTACCCTCAAGACACTTTGTTGATTTACAGTATATAAGAGTTATATTTTTTAAAAAAAGGAAATTATAAATTACAGTTTGTAGCTCATGATCATCATAGCACAGATATATTCTGTAGAGCCTTCTTCAAACCTCTACCTGAGGTCTAGACCTAGTTCATGGATTAAAATGGCTTGTGACTTTTTTCTACAAGACATTTTAGAAATTCAAAGGAAAATTTTTTTGTTGATACAATGATTGGGAGCCTGTAGTAGAAAGTGTTGCAGAAGGTTCTAAGAACTGTCCTGGGGAAGATGGTCTTTCACAGTGGAAACTTGTCTGTGTTTTATACAGCAGTATATTTATTATGGAGCTAGACATCAAGTGGATGAAAGATTTGTTTATAATCTGAGTCTAGAGCATAGCCCTATTTTACATACAAACACTGAAGTTTTTCTTCACGGTGCTAAGACACACTGAATTTTTTTAGGAATAAAATTAACAGGTAAATCAAGGGAAGAGTCTACCTTATTTTGTTCAGAAGTTGTCAAAGTGCTTATCATGATTTTAGAAAACCTGGCTACTTATGGCAATGTTGTTTATAACATAGTAGTGGCCAGTGCAATGCACTTCTATCAGTTGGCAGCCACAGTGATTGCATTCATCATAACTTTAAACAGCTGGGCCAACACATTACTTTTAATCCTGTACGAGGGCACTGATAGAGTTTTGGCTCCATGTCTCCATCCAAATATCACGTTGTAGCTCCCATAATTCCCACATGTTGTGGGAGGGACCTGATGGGAGATGACTGAATCATGGGGGCCGATCTTTTCCCATGCTGTTCTCTTGATAGTGACTGGGTCTCATGAGATCCGATGGTTTTAAAAACGGGAGTTTCCCTGCACAAGCTCTCTCTTTGCCTGCTGCTATCCACATAAGATGTGACTTGCTCCTCTTTGCCTTCCACCATGATTGTGAGGCTTCCCCAGCCATGTGGAACTGTAAGGCCAATAAACCTCTTTCTTTTATAAATTGCTCAGTTTTAGGTATGTCTTTATCAGCAGCGTGAAAATGGACTAATACAGGCACCTAAAGATTTACATATTAAGATGTCTATTATTTTATTGTAAACTACTTTACTTTCTTGTGAGTGAAATGTTATGTTGAGTTTTAAAAATTACATGTCTAGGTGTATAATATCATCCATATATTTGATTTCTGCCCAGTGAAAGGCATGTAACAAAAATATTGTTTTAACAGGGACCATTGAGTCAGATGCTGATAAGAACAATCTAGTCATCACTCATTGGCGTGGGCTAAAATTGTATACCTGAGGATTTGAATAAAGTGTAATTTATATACCTACCATGAAGGATGTTGAAATTTTAGTTTGACTATGTTTCCTCACATATAATAAAAAAACTGAAATAGCTCTGAAAATACAGATTTTTCTTATAAGTTTAAAGATTTTGGCAAAATTTTATGAGGAAATTCTAAGCAATTCTCTACAAAAAATAAAAATTATAAATCTTCAAAAAAGCAAGTACAGCAGATCTACTACAGCACAATATGGTGCTGTGGCCCCCAGCAGCCTGGACTATGACTTTAAGTTGCTTGAAATGTAAATACCTTTACCTTTATAGGTGCCTGGGTCACTTCAGAATTTGATCTCAGATTAGGTTCATTCCAGACCACGCATAGGTCAGTACTTTATTCATCAGAAATTCCCAGATATCAAAGAGGATTGATTGAATTGGTGGAACTTTTATGGGAAGGGTATTTATATCTTACCTATTTGTAACCTGCTAGTTGAATGGGAAGATTGGGAATGTATCATTACATGAAATACGTAGCTGTATTAAGTTGTTCTCACACTCCTAATAAAGACATACCTGAGACTAGGTAGTTCATAAAGGAAAGAGGTTTAATTGACTCACAGTTCCACATAACTTGGGAGGCCTCGCACTCACGGCAGGAGGTGAAAGAGGAGCAAACTCACTTTTTAAATGGTGGCAGGCAAGAGAGCATATGCAGGGGAACTCCCTTGTATAAAATCATCAGATCTCATGAGACTTATTCACTATCATGAGAACAGCATGGGAAAAACCCACTCCCATGATTCAGTCACCTCCTACCTGGTCCCTCCCATGACATGTGGGGATTATTACTCTTCGAGATGAGATTTGGGTGGGGACTCAGAGCCAAACCATATCAATAGTTACGTGTTTTTTACTTTTATTTTTGTTGTTGTTGTTTAGTAAAGACAAATTTGATAAGAACATGCCATGTACCAAAAGACTGTACTTGGCATTTCAGCATTTGAAGTCTTTCTTTTCAGGATATTGCTCCAAGTGTCTCTATCATACATTTTCACAGTGGGGGGATAAATAAATAACTGATATTTAAATAAATTTCCATTATGTCTCTGTGGAATAGGATTATAATAAGTGTGTGAGAAGGGAGCTGAAATATTTTTAATCATGTATATAATTTTTGTATACATGATTACCTTTATAGGAGCCAAATTCATGACATATTGAAGTCAAATGTTAGCATTACTAACTGGGCAAGTTATCTAATGAGTACTCATGTGAATGACAAAGCATTTGATAAAAATCAAATAGGTTTCTTTTTTTTGTATTTTTATACATTTTCAAGTAGAATCTCAAACAATAGATCTAATATTAAAGTATTTTGGAACACTTATTTGTGCTTTTATATTCATTTATGCTGATTGAATAAAAATATGGATATTCCTTAGAGCTTAATACATGAAGATTAATAATGCAAATTAATTCCTTATTTCTCTCCACTTCTTATCACCTACCTTCCAAAAGAAAAACTAACTTTATCTATATATGTATTTATTTATTTATGAGACAGGCTCTCACTCTGTGGCCCAGGCTAAAGTGCAGTCCACTGCAGCCTCTATCCCCCTGGTCTCAAGTAATCCTCCCACCTTGGCCTCCAAAAGTGCTGGGATTACAGGTATGAGCCACTACACCTGGCCAAAAAACTAATTTTAAATAAAACATACATAATGTCTGGAACAATAACAGTAGGTGATCATATAATATGTTTTATGCTAACAAGAAGTTTAGGTACAGAAAACAGAAGTTATACCCTGTAAGAAAGATATAGCATCTTGTGCTTCCTAGATTCGTTATTCTAAAAAGAATATTTTAACATCTTCTTGAACTGCAAAATTACCACTGATCTAAGAGTAAAGAAGACAGGCTCTTATCCTGTCCTCAGTATGTATTTTTTCTCTGTCTTCAGTATATCATATGTGCATTATTTGATAAGTAGTGCCCAGCTACCAAGTGTAACTGGTTAATACTGAAATGGGATAAGTTCCCTTGCAGGGCGTGTGTTGGGGAAATGTCTCACTTCTTCAGTACCCCGCTGCTCCAACCTCTAGGGGAGCATGCAGACAGGCAGACTCTGGGGCTCTGACACCAGGGCAGTGTATAAGGGTGAATGTTTACAGCTGAAGTCCCTGTGGGTGTGTGTTACAGTGTGCTCTTTCAGTTTAGCCATCTGCAGGCGGCTTTGCGTTATCAGCTCAGTTAGACCCTCTGCCTTTTCACAAGGACTTTCTGTATTCCAGGTTCTTGCCTGAGTGTACTGGAAAAAGTGGATCACACATGGGCTTGGAAAGAGTGCAAGGTTTTTTATTGAGTGGTGGTGGCTCTCAGCGAGGTGGATGGGGGAGGCCAGAAGGAGGATGGAATGAGAGGGGCAGTTTTCCCCTGGAGTCAGGCTGTCCAGTGGTGGGTTTCTCTTCTAACTACCCCAGCCTAACTCCATGTCATTCTGCCGGTCTATGGTGTTCTGGCATCTGTCGGTGCCTGTCATTGTGTGCTCTTCCACTGGAGTGTTTCTCTCGATGTCCAGCCACTTGTGATATCTTTCACTGATGTATTCCTCTCCACATCCAGCCACTTATGTCTCTGCCACAGGATGGGAGCATGGTGGGCCAGGGTGGTCTTGGAAAAATGCAACATTTGGGCACAAAGGCAGGAATGGCTGTCCTCAACTAGGTCCGTGGGAACAGATGGCGGGATAGAGCCCTTGCCTAGGACCCACCCTCCCGCCACCCTCCCATATCAACATGATGATGTAAAATGCTTCCATTTCTCGGGAATACAGTTTATAGTTTTGCTTCTGTGGATTCATTTTGTGGAATAAGGAGACACATGTTGTCACTCACATAATTTTTCTGTCCGATGGACAATAATCACTGATCACTCTTACAGCAATAACATTTTATAGGCAATCATTGACAGCCTATTCAATCACAGAGAGGTGGAGTCAGCTGAAATTTGTTCTGTGTCTAAGAATTAAAAATTTTGGGAATAGAATTATAACAATAACTATCACCCTGAGTATTTTTTTAAAAGCATGGTATGAAAAATAGTGCTAACCATTGACCAATTTGGCTTGCTTTAGTTTTGCCTTATGGAAACTATTATGACACTTGAAAATGTATTCCTTTAATTCTTTGTCATTAACTACCTTACATGTACATTCTTCCCAAATGTAACACTGATAATAGGTATAAATAGGTCCATCTGAACAGTTTGTTGGGGGGGGGGAAAAGGCTGTCTAGGAACAAGTCAATCTCAAAAAGTCTAAAGTTTATCATAAAATGATTTTATTTTCTGTAGCAGTTCTACTTTCGCAAATGTGCCTAAACTTTTATAAGCTTACAACCATGTATTTTTTTTCTTACTCAGGAAAATGAATGGCATTAACAGAGTGATGACATTTTCTCTCGCTATCACTTGAGTAATCAAGCGTTGCCTCATTAGTATTAAGCACTTTCCCTTGTGTCTGTAATTTATAGTAAGAACAAGCCACTCTGTGGCTAATGCAAGCTGGCGTGCCCTAACACATTATTGTTTCCCTTGCCCTGGTCCACTGTGTTAACTGGAGGTCATAATTTCTATCTCCTGTGTCAATTACTGACTTATCTTAGGATATTCTGGTCCTATTCTCCCTATGACCTAAGAGGACATCATCTTAGCCATCTTTTTCTGAATTCCAAACTATACTTTATGTCTATGTCATTTTGTACAATTTGGATAATACATTATGCCAATTACATCTGCAGAAGGTTAACCTGACAATTTAGTCATGTTATAACTGGCCTTACCTGTAACATGATTGATTGAATGCTTGAGTTGATTCAATCAGACATTGAAATTGTAGAATGGATAAGACCATTCACTTTCTATAAAATTGCACTGTTTTTAAGACTTTAAAATTGAAACACCTTGAAAAGTGCCCTACATTATAGATTTTCTTTGTACAGGTGCCAGTGGTAACTTTGCTTAATTCTGAGGGGGGAAGGTAGAGTAGGTGAAAAAGGATAGCACACATTTGGCAATCAAGTCGAGTGATTTTTCAGTTCATTAAGTTTTAGAATTTAAGCTGTTCTAAATAAGACAAATGTGTTCCCTTTATTCTAATATATAAAGTATAATTATTTCAAATTACTTACTTGGCTATTTCATACATGTTATAAGATTATAAAAGGTGAATGGGTTAATATTTTTGAATTTCAATTGTCAACTTTAATATTCCATTACTTTTATGGTATAGGGGTATGTGTACATGTGTGTGTTGAATGGAGATATGTGTGTATGTGTGCCTACCCACAAGGAAAATCTTTCTTGCTCATAACCTCTCAAAATATAACTACTAACCTTGAGAAAATACTATTCAGGGAGTTGTATTTCTAACGTACAAATTCCATTAAAAACTTTTGAAAAATAATATTTCTAGTATAAAATATTAATAATTTTCAAACATAAAGGGTTATCTTTATACATATACATTTATTATAGGGTAAGTTTTACTGCAATTTTTACTACAAATACTTGTGACCTATGCTAGGTAATCAAAAGCAATATCATCATTTTACAGTTCATTGACATCTGTATATGTACAGTGACTCTATCTTTTCCTCATCAGTTCAGCATATGAGGCCACAGTGGCCAGGTCACTTTCATTAAATTAAAGGAAAAACAATCTTAATCTAGTTCTTGCTATTCTTTTGCCTAAAAATATTATTTTCCAGATAACCATATGTTTCGCACCTTCACCTCTTTTATTCTTTGCTCAGAGAATCCTTTTTGATTGGTCCTATTTAAATTACCACATAAGTTATCGAAAACTTACGTAGTATATTTATTTTCTTGCTCATGTTCTTGTTGTCTATGTCTTTCCCTTATAATATAGTCTCTGAGAGGTCAGGAAATTTTGTCTGATACATTTCCCCTGTATCTTCAAGGCCTGCATGAGTGCCTAACACACAATAGGTGCCCAACAGATATTTACTGAAAGGATAAAAGAAATCTGTCTTATTTTTGTTTCATATAAATACTTTAATATTTACTGATTAATCCATACCTTTCCTTGATAATATTGTACAATTTTTTAAAAATTTTATTCATTTGAACATGTTGAAGAAAAAATATTATTTTGATAATTTGGTACAACTTAGGTATATACGTATGTCAATTTGCACACATTGAAAGATTAAGTACTCTACAAAATATATTTATCTTCTAGATTCCTTGTGGCAGAGATTCTAATCATGTATTAGTCCATTCTCATGCTGCTATGAAGAAATACCCAAGACTGGGTAATTGATAAAGAAAAGAGCTTTAATTGAGTCACAGCTCTGCAAGGCTAGGGAAGCCTCAGGAAACTTACAATCATGATGGAAAGCACCACTTTACAGGGTGGCAGGAGAGAGAAGTGCAGAATGAGAGGGAGAAAAGCCCCTTATAAATCCACTGGATATTTTAAGAACTCACTCGCTATCATGAGAACAGCTTGGGAGAACTGACCCCACGATCTAATCACCTCCACGAGGTTCCTTCCTTACCACATGAGGATTACAATTCAGATTACAATTTCAAGATGATATTTTGGGGAGGGACACATTCAAACCATATCGAGTAGTAAGTGAGCTTCAGAGTGCTGTATATTTTTGGCATAATCATAGTGACAAGATTTTCTTAAAATTAAGAAATATACAGAAAAGGATTTTTTTTCAAGTATAATCAGGAAGAGAGTTGCCCCAGTGAACTTGTCATAGATGTTGTACTTCTTATTCCTTAGGGTTATTTTTAAAATCATATCCTCGATCCTCTCTCTTAGCCTTGTTTCAGAGATTTTGACCAATTTTTAAATCTGGGGATGGATCTTAAGCCTCTACACACATCTGTATAAGATGTGTGAGGAGAATAAAAGACCGAATAGATGAACACTGAAGCTTATTCATATCTTTTGTGTGGAAAGTCACGGAAAATGATGAGCAAATGTATGGCTGTACATTGATCTTAGTACTTAAAAATAAAAGTCACAATGCATTTAATTCTTCTGGTTGCTAAGGGACCTCTGCATCCAGAGGGTAAATTTTGAAGCACGAAGCCTGCTATATGCTCTTTCTATTCACCAATTCTCAATTTGCAAACATATAGGAGCTCTCAAGGGGAACTTTTTAAAAAATGTGTCTTTATGAAGAACAAACCAGATCAGACTAATCTAATTCCCTCTGTGACAGAGTGACAGACCATGTGGTTAAGAGGAAAGCAATAGATATAAGATCTTTATTTCAATCAGGCTTTTAATTCACTCTCATATGACATTAATTAGGGAGCAACAAAGCAGAGTTGAGATCCGACTATTAAAGCATGGGTGTGCAATTGCTTGGAAGGTCACACTCAAATAGTAGTTATTAATTGGTTGATGCTGCCTTGAGGGATGGGGGTGGCTATTGAGTGATGCTTTAGATTCTGTCCTAGGTCCATTACTATATCTTTATCAAAGACTGGGATGATTAAGTAGAGCTCTTACTCCTTAAGTTCATGGATAACATCAAGTTGGGAGGGGTAACTGTCCTTGGAGAATAAACTTGAACATTTAAATGACCTTCTTGAGATAAGAAAGTGGCTTGTGCAAACACAACAAAGGAGAAAGGATTGCATCCTAGGAAAAATGTGAGGGGAGGAAACAAACAAGAAGAAACTCAACAAACTGAAGGTGGAAAGTTGTAGGACTGTATTTTTATTTACAATGGGAGAGTGCAGTTAAATTAGCCCCCAAAAAGGGTAATTTAAAAATACTTACCATTCTTCCAAATGACTGTACTGCATATAAGAATATGGAGAAGTTGGGTGTGGTGGCTTATGCCTGTAATCCCAGCACTTTGGAAGGCCGAGGCAGGCAAATTGCCTGAGCTCAGGAGTTCGAGACCAGCCTGGGAAACAGTGAAACCCTGTCTCTACTAAAAATACAAAAAGAAAATTAGCCAGGGGTGGCAGCATGCACCTGTAGTCCCAGCTACTTGGGAGGCTGAAGCAGGAGAATTGCTTAAACCCAAGAGGCAGAGGTTGCAGAGCCGAGATCATGCCACCACACTCCAGCCTGGGTGACAGAGTGATATTAAAAAAAAAAAAAAAGAAAAAAAAAAGTTTCTGCTTTTGAGTAGAATGTAGCACTCTCCATTCTTGTCAGTTAAACTACTCATCTCCATTCTTGTCAGGTAAACTACTCATCCAATTTACATACCTAGATTTACTTGATATCCTAGGCTAGCCACACCTTCAGATTCCTTTCTACTTCATTAGAAGGTATGAAAAGGCTTCCTGGCATATAAAGAAGATACTATTACTTATGGGTATCTATTTGTTTGCTAAATGGATTGTGCATTTTAGTTTCCTTGACCCTATTATGCTCAAACTGGCTATTTTGGTTTCTGTTGCTCTATCCTCTTAGTTTTTATCCAAATGCTGTAACTGTAGGTTTTCTTTATGTTCTAGGTCTCATGGGTTCTGATCAGTTGGTGAATTGTATCACCTTGATTTATAGGGTATGGGTAATCCCACTACTTGCTAAACTTGACCATAATAACATCGCACTGTCATTTAATATCACAGTACATTCAGATGCTTGCATGTCTGCTTGTTTCAACCTCTAACCTCATCCCAGATGATAACTTGTCAGTTTTGACTCCCTGCCAAGATTTGACCCAGCACCTAATCTTGATTTCTGGTGTTTATTTGTTCTCTGTCTTCAAATTGATTACCTGGTTGCAGACCTCTGACATCCTTTTGGTCACCTTCTTTAGCCTACATATACAGGGCTGGGCTTGAGCTCCATGCCTGCCTCTTATGTGAATATCTTAAATGACATTTATTGCTTTGGGGACGGGGGAGGATTCTGAAAGTTTCATAAAACAAAAGCATTGTAAAATTAAAAATGTACAAAAAAAATTTCTGAAATAGTAAAAATCCCTTGCATTTCCTGTTGTTTTGCACTAAGAATATTTCTTGATAAAAATCTGGTATATAATTATCCAGGTATATATAACACTTGATATGTAATAAACATGTTTAATAAAATGATATAATTTGCTGCAACTTGCTTTTTCATCAGTTTCCTTTTGATGAATGTTTCTGTGTGTCTCCTATTATAAAAAGTGCTATATCTATATCCTCACAAATTTATCTTCAACACTTACAGATATATTTCTAGGATAAATTTATTGAAATTTAGCTGACAGAAATTGAAAGAAACTATGATGATGTCTTGATAACATAAGGATTTGATTACAGTCTGTCCTAAAATGCTCAGGCTTCAGGTAAATATCTGTAAATTAAATTGTGAGCCATCCAATTTTAGACTTTTTTTAAAACACAAAACCCTTTTAAAACTTAAAGATGATAGTAATATATATAATTTATATTTGAAAAAATAATGAGTGATACCTGAAACTTTTCTTTCTGAAGCTCAATTATTGTGATGATTAAACCTGGAAGCCAAGGAGAATAGTTTTTCACACTGTTATTTTTAGAGAAACTTTACTTCCTCCCCTCAAATAATCCAACTTTGTTTCTTTCAATTATTTTTTTCTAAATTTGGTATAAATTTACATTCAATATTTTGGGTTTCACTCAAAGGTCTTCTTTTTGTAGATTATGACAATTAAAGATATATATCTCTGACCACTAAACACAACTTTTAAAACATTTCAAAATAAATTAAGAACAACAACAAAAAAGCTTTCAAATATAAATATCATTTCTTTTCATTATTGGAGAGCAGACTTTACCGATGTCCTTTGGACCCCGGCGTTATCTATTAGAACGCATTTCAGATTCACAGGTTTAAATTTTGTACTTTAGTCTACTTCTATTTTCAAACTCAGTTTTAAAAATACCAGAAGTTTTCCTTAAAAGCAAAAATGTTAGGAAAAACTTTCTTGTGGAAGGCACTGCTTCTGTTATAAAGCTTTGGATTTTCTGGTTAAATGGAAATGTTTACCTGAAGTAAACATGATATAAAACTGAAAGCCTGAAATGGGCTTAGAATTTTATTAGCTTCTCCCAAAAGAATATTTTTGAGTAAGGTGGCTGATGTAATCAGTATTTTTTGGAAAAAAAAAAAAAAAGTATAAAAGGTGAAATGTGCTAAAGAATTTTACTTGTACTTTACAAGCATGAAAGTAGGAAGAGTGAAATTGATTAGAGATTAAAAACATAGATACCCTCACAGTCAGAAAAGAAATTGAAAAGAAATAGGCAATCATAGGAAAAGGAATTTTTAAGAAAGCAATTTTCAAAATTATGACAGTATTATTCTGCAATGTGGAGCTCTCCATGTTTGTGAAGAGGTTTGTGATCATTATTCTTTATTATTCTTCTATGACATGATAAGATATGACTTCAAGATGAGTCATGTTACATAGACATAAAAACAAAAGAAACAAACACAGATGGCTTTTTTGAACCCCAGTGAATAAGAATGTGTACAGATACAAAACAAGAATACTTACAAGGCTAAAACAGTATGGGATCAATTTAGTCTTATATCCTGTTGAGTTTTAAATTTTCATTATTGAATTTTGAAATTATTTGTAGGTTCTATGATTTAAGTAGGCCAGGTACTCTGCCTGTATTTATTTTAGTTATCACATTATCAAGGGGATAACACACTCTTACACTATATCCAGAAGACAGGTAGAGGACAGGTAGATGGATGTCCAGTTTGCTACACAGAGTTAATAGTGCAGATGATCCCTGGTTTAGGATAGTTCAACTTAAAATTTTTCAACTTTATGAATGTAATCACATTGTAAATTGAGGAGCATCTGGATTTATGATGCTTTGACATAGGACTTTTCTATTTCACAACGGGTTTATCAGGGTACTAAGTTCACTTTTGACATACAACATTTTCAACTTATGATATTTTTGACTTATGATAGGTTTATTGGGATATAACCCCATCATCAGTAAGTCAAGGATCGTCTGCATATGAAAGATCTGGAATACATTTTTAAGGCACAAGTTATAATATTCCTGCAATTTCAGAAGATAAGATACATCAAAATGAAATATCTGAAGTCCACAGAAAATCTTTGCCTCTGGGAAGATTTTTTGTGGACCTCTTTAAATTTCCTTGGTACTAGCGATCCTTTCATTTTCTGAACTGCTAATGTATCCTGTAAATTAATCTTTCTGGGTATTCATCACATTTTATTGTACTTGTTTTCACATATCCAACTTTTTGTATCCAAGTTAGGCATATCTCATTTGACTTCCTATGGTGCTTATGACAGAAAACCAATGTCTAATAAGTACAAAATAAATACTGTTGATTATTTGCTGAATCTTAAAGCGTCCTCTGAATTAACTACAATCTCATTGGTATTATTGTCATAAAATAATATGTCAAAAAACCAACTATTTATTTTGTCCATTATGCATAAAGCAACAATGAATTGCATTTACATGTGGGAGAATACAGCTGTCATACAAAGCAAATAAAATAGTTGAAAAAAAGTGTTAATTTTTTTCAGTAGATTTTGTTTTAAATCATGAAATTAACAAAATAGACACATATAAACACATATAATGCATACATATATGTGTGTATTATATATACATGTGCATGTATAATACACACATATATAATTATGTGTACATATATACATAAATATATAAATATATGTATATATATAGAGAGAGATAATTGAATATGCATAGAAAAATGAGAAAAATGCAGAGGCCTATAGAACAATCTATGCAAAGTGTGGCTCATACACTGGCTATCAATTCTCAAACTGTTAGTTATTGGTTTGTAGTGAGATGAAATACTTGAGCTGAAAAGTAAATCAGAAACAGAAGTAAGCAAGATATTTAGTTGAGCTGACTTTTTTTGATAACATGAAGTTCTTGTTGGAGAAAACAGTGACTTGATTTACATTCTGGCACAAGTTCCTGATCTTGTTGTGAGCTGGCATTTCAAGTAGCACTGCAATATAATACTAATGTGTTTAATCTGCATGCAGAAGGACCTATGCTCTATGACAACACTTCTACCACTTTAGCCGTTGACTGTGCGGCTAACTGTAAAAAAAAGATGATTCACTGACTTGCAATATCCCATTAGTTCATGTACCATGAGAGAATACCTCGACTTTAGGATAATATAAAAATACTACATATTATAGGAACATCAAGAGAAAAACAGGCAAAAGAAAGAATTTGGATTTTTTATATAAGTGCTCATAAACATATCTATGAGTTCAACATCATAATAAATGGATAAATGTGAATGGAGACTATAATAGAAACCATGTCTCACCTACTGAATCCCTCCCAAATTTAAAAATTGGATAGTTAGAATGGCTATCATTAAAAAATCTGGAGACAACTGATGCTGGAGAGGATGTGTAGAAATAGGGACACTTTTACACTTTGGTGGGAGTGTAAATTAGCTCAACCATTGTGAAAACCGTGTGGCTCTTCCTCAAGGACATAGAAATAGAAATTCCACTTGACCTAGCAATCCCATTGCTGAGTATATACCCAAAAGATTATAAACAGTTCCATTATAAAGACACATGCACACGTATGTTCAAGCAGCACTGTTTACAATAGCAAAGACCTGGAACCAACCCAAATGCCCATTGATGATAGACCGGACAGGGAAAATGTGGCACATTTACACCATGGAGTACCATGCACACTTAAAAAAACAATGAGTTTGTGTCCTTTGTAGGGACATGGATGAATCTGGAAACTATCATTCTCAGCAAACTGACACAAGAACAGAAAATCAAACACCGCGTGTTCTCACTCATAGGCAGGTAATGAACAATGAGAACACATGGACACAGGGAGGGGGAGCATCACACACTGGCGTCTGTTGGGGGAGCCAGGGGAAAGACAGCAGGGAGGTGGGAGGTTGGGGGAGGGATAACATGGGGAGAAAGGCCAGATATAGGTGACAGGGAGATGGAGGCAACAAACCACATTGTCAGGTGTGTACCTATGCACCAATCCTGCATGATCTGCACATGTACCCCAGAACCTAAAGTACAATAAAAAATGCTTTAAGGAAAAAATTACTGGATAGTATCAAGTGCTGACAAGGATGTAGAGTATTAGCACTTGCCTACTGCCAGCATCTAAAACTGTAAGTATGTACAACTGTTTTGCTTCTATTAGCCATGCTTCAAGACTCCTCTGTCTTACTATATTATTCTCTTTTGGATTCTGTCAGTGTCCATAATATTGAGTCTCTTTATGATTTTCTATTCAGTGCACACTCACTTTGAACAATGGTATACATAGCCTGCTTTATGCTGCCCTTTTAATAATTTCATTCCATGCTTATTCTCCTTCATTTTCCCAAATAGGTTGCCAAATCCTTGAGGGCAAAATGTATTTCAAATGTGTATTTTATATGTCATTGTTATTAATCCTCTCAGAATTTGGCACAATTCTTCTTATAAAGAATGTAATTAAAGTCATATTTGTAAATGAGATTGAAAGATAATAATACAATACATTATCCTAAATGGAGTAGAGAAAACATGGACAGGAGAAAAGAAAGGTTTTTACCATCTTTGTATCCAAAGGTGAATATATATATATATTTGGATAGTTATATATATATGTTGCTTGTATGCACTGAGAATAAGGACCTACAGTCTATTAACAGCTTTAGCTTATTCCTAAAATGAAAAGAAATGAGAATAAAAGCTATCATATATGACCTGGAACAGAGCTGGGGAAGAGCAAGGGCAGAGGGTGAGATCACACAGCTAAACAAAATTAGAGCAAAAATAGGCTAGAGGTAAAATTGAGGATCAATCATTTTATCATTGAGCATTCTAAGGCCCAGATAAGTTATGTCGGGAGAATGTCTAGCTACTTATTCACAAACCCTATGTCTCTGATCACTATATAGCAAACAGGAGGTTTTTAAAGAACAGTTAAACAAGGAAAGTAGAATATGTTACTATTTGGGCATAGATAAGATGTTAGCTTTAGAAACACAAAAGAAAACATGTAGCTTTAAGGAGAAATTTGCCCAAGATTAGAAACAAGAAACTAGAATAGATGTTTAAAAACTCTTAAGCCACTGATACTGCTGAAGGCAGTCAAACCACCCCTTCTCCCTCCAAGGAGGAGCTAGGTTTATGCTAGAGTAGCCAGCCAGGTTAGGTAATGTGCCCACTGTGTCACTGATCCAGCCTTGCTGTAAACTGGTAACTAAGTGGAGTTCCTGGTGATGCATTTCCACTGACATCATGATTCTGAAGCACTCCTGGCTATCACTTTTATTCTTTGGATAGTTATATTCTCCTGAGTGGCCAAAATGAGATTAAATTGGTAGCAAAAATCTACCAAAATTTTGTGAATTCTCTTGCAACATGTTCAGTTGTCAAAGCCAAATGCCGTCAACTGGTAGTCAGTCATATTCTATTGTTGTAATACACATTATTTTACATTGTTTGGTAACAAAAAAGACTGGATCAATTAGAAAGCTTTCCAGTTTCATCTTTTCAAGAGGGACTTGACTTTTTTAATAATTTTTCTAAAGATAATCTTAGATGTAAGTTTGAATTAACAATAACTCAAATTTCTGAAAGGATAATTTTGCTAAATATTCATAGTGCTTAAATATGCCTCACACTCATTAAATAATATACAAACATATACATCAGATAAGTGTAGAGGAAACACAGAAACCATTGAGATGCAGCTATTCTTTAACATTTGTCTTTGTGTAAAATTATGTGATCATATTCTGAGAGGCAGGTAACAGAGTTGATCCAATGATAACATGTAACTTCAGATTATTGTTTAATAAAGGAACATGACCATCTGTGTTAAGGAGTAACCCACATTCACATTTAAATTTCTTTAGACGATTTACACCGGGGACGTGTTTTCCATTGCACTTTTTTTTTTAATGTGTGCATGTTGCAGTGTTAGTTGCAAATGTGGATGAGGTGGTGCTTTGGAGAGTTAACTGTGTTAAAGCCTTGATTCTTCCATTGTCTTTTTGTGTGATTTCAAGGAAATAACTTACCTTTTCTATGTATTTTATTTGTCAAACTGTAAAATACTTGCATTTAAAGCATTTGTGAGGAAGTTAGGTGAGAGACAGCATGCTTTCTCAGCTCTTCAGATTATATATGCCATATAAATACAAAATACAGACATCATTGAACAGAATTTTGCTATTACAACTATAAATAGAGAAATATATATTTGGCTACTTAAATTGATCATTGGTTGAAACATTTATTTCAAAAATGAGCTATACTTCTGAGATATTATCATCCACTCATTGTAACAGACTTGACCTCCAAAAGGCAACTCTCTGATTGTTACTGTGAAGCATGAGTTATGTGAACTGTTTTTGGATTTGTGTTAAAAAAGGAGCTTTTTATTTGCAAGATATTAGCTAACCTCAATTACTGAGTGATACACAGACAGTCGAACCTATATTTACTACATATGAGAATATCATAATATTGACTCCAACTCTGAGCCAGGAATGTGGTTGTTATAATCTTCCTTCCTTTTTTTTTCAAAAAAAATCATTTATGCTTTATCTCCAGGTCACATATTATGGTGGCTGGAATTGAAGCTATTTTGTATATTCAATGGCATCTTCACTAATGGCTTTCTGTGGGAGTGACTATTACTACTTTCATAAATAAAGCTTTTTAAAAGACTTTTCTTTTTAAAATAAAATTATCCAAAACTCTTATAAATGTTGATGGGCTTTCAAATCTTCTCAGAATTATTTCAATTTGTATGTTTTCTGTAACACATAAGAGTCATTGACAATGTAGCTAGAGATACTTCTAAAACATATTTTTAAGATTGGAAAATACAAGTGTACATAAAGATTTTCTTATGCTTTCCATAGTCCACATTTTATGAAAACGTGGGAAGATAAATCTACAATAAAGTTATGGAATAAAATAATATTAAGTGAGTTGACTATGCTAATTATAACTTTTATTTTCTGTTAACATAGTCCTTTGAATATAATAGGTATTATTAAATTGTCTTATTTGTGTCTCTGTACTCCAGGTATTAAAAAAAAATTTATTTAGATAGTCACAAGAAAGACATTATAGTATGAATATATTTTTATATAATTAAATTTATCTTGCATTTTGTATTCAAGGAAATGAATTGTTTTCAAGTGTTTATAGTTTATAATTGAATCTTTAGTATCCTAAGAAACCTAAAATTTGCGATAGCCTTGCTGTCTTTTTAAAGCATCTATGTACACAAAGTCATAGAAGTTCATGCTTACTGTTTGACACCTATGATTTTTTAGCTTTAATTTCTGACATTAAGAGGTCAGAATTTGATGTTGGGAACAGAAAGAAAAACATTATATCTCTGGGCCAAATGTGAATCTAAAATTCATTCATTTCTCTTTAATTCTTTCTTTATCCAATAGTCCTAGACAGAGACTTAGGTTGTTTCCATAGTTTGGTTATTGTGAATAATGCTACAATGAACGTGGGAGCACACATATCTCTATAACATGCTGATTTTATTTCCTTGGGGTACACATTCAGAAGGGGGATTGCTGGGTTATATGGTGCTATGGGAGAGAAAAGTGATTGTTAAGTAGTACTCATCATTTCCAGAGGTGCCAACATCATCTGGCATTAAAATGGCCAGCAGATCTTTATCTCAAGAGAACTCAGAACTCACAGTGGGGTTAAAGAGCAATCAAAATACCTCCTATCATGGAAATCCCACTTTCATTCCATCCTTCTGCTTAGGTACACCAGTCACACCTGTTGCCTTACTTCACTAGGAAAAGGACATGTCACTCTTTCAGTAAAACAGACAGAATAAGCCTGAGAGACTATATGTCCTTGACTATGTAGAGTTTAATTATGGAGTACAGTAAGATTTCAGACTATCTTACAATGAGGATTTGCATCGTTATAGCTTAGTAACTTCTGTTTCCAGAATGGTATAAATTGGTTATGATCTTGGAGTCTTTATATTACAGTTATATATTTTCTTAATAAAAGATTCATAAATGCAGTTCTTACCAGAGTACACTTTTTTAAATTCTGAAAAAAAAAAAACACCTCATAATTAGAACAGTTGGGAGATGCTCTACTCAGTTTCTATATTTTATTTATAAAAGAGAAGAAAGATATTCGAGACACTGGATCAAGACTGTTCAAGTTTGAAACACACTTACCATATGTATAATGTTGACCTAGTAACTTCACTTCTTGGTACTTCAGAGTCATTATCTGAAAAATGGGAATGGAAATAATACCTACTTCAAAGGTTTATTGTGAAGATTAAGTTCAAGAATACATGTGGAAAACTTGGAATAGTGGCTGTCACTTAAAAAGTGTTCAATAAACTCTAGCTGTTACTTTTACTATAATTTTTATATAGTATATGCTGAAGGTGTACAACATGATGTATTAATAAACATATGTACAGTGAAATGATTGCCAGAGTCAAACATATTAATGTATCCATCTCCTCACATGCATACTTTGATTTTGTAGTAAGAGCACCTGAACTCTGCTCAGCAGATTTTTCAGTATACAATACAATATTATTAACTATACTCCTTATGCTGTAAATTCTGTCTCTAAATTTATTCATCCTACATAACTGCACCTTTCTATTCTTTGACCTACAACTTCTGATTTCCTCCCCCATACTGCCCTAATCCTGGTACAAAGGTGCTGATTTTATTTCCTTTGGTGTATTTACCCAGAAGGGGAATTAGAGAGTCTTCTGGTAGTCTTATTTTTAATTTTTTGAGAAACCTCCATACTGTTTTCCATAATGGGTGTTATCAATTTACATTCCCACCAACAATGTTGGTTATCTTTTTTTCACATCCTCACCAACTTTTGTCTTTTTGTCATTCATCTTGTGTTTTTATGATAATAGGCATTTTGACAGATGTGAGGTGATACCTCTTTGTGGTATTGATTTGTATTTTCCTGATTATTAGTGACACTGACCACCTTTTCATAAACTATTGTACTATTATTGTTTCTGAAAAAGGAGTCATTCTATCTCTTATTTAAATCATTCTTTTTTCTACCATTGAAAAAATTATAACAAATATATGACATATTTGATTTCATAATCCATAGGAGATTAGAAAGATTAAATCATATAATTAGACATACACTTGAAGGTGGGGGAGAACCAAAAAAGGTGGGTGAGGTCCCAAACATGGAAGAAATAACAAGTAGCTGTCCATTAACAGAGGCACGTAAAACTGAACAAAATTAGTACAAAAATTACCAACATCTACATATCTAGGTAATCTCAGGCCATTTGGTTCAAAAGGCATAGCACTATTTCAATACTTGCTATGGGAATGAAAATAATAAAATAAAGCAAATAATATTTTATAATGAATTTCTTGGGTTATTAAAATAGCTTAAATTATTTTCAGTGCATTATGTGAAAAATAGCAATATATCTCTAAAATATTTTAGTGAGAGCTTATTTCAGACTTTGTTTATTAAAGAAAATTACCTATTCAGATGCATTGTTCCATTATAGAATCACATATTGCATTTATACTTAAATAGCTTGTCTCTTTCCTGTAGTTGCATTTTCTGCCTATTCCAGTCTCACACCCAGCTGTAAGTTCCCCTGCAGTTATATATGGGCATCTCCAGCAGCTGTCTCCTGTGCTCGCTGTATACATCCAGTTCAAGGCGATGGTGCTTTATCTGCTCCAGTGTCACTCAGGGATATCAATGCTAAGTCCTCTCCTGTCTGAGAAGCTACATGAAGTCATCACCAATTTCCTGGGATTCACCATGAGCCAAATACCCATGGCAGGGACATTCCCTTCTCCACTCCATCATCAATGTTGTCCTAATTCCTCAGAAACACCGCTCCCTGGAGGCCACAATGAGTTAAAGCCAAACTGTGCCCATGTTCCTTCATGCTGCTTCTCTCAAAATATTTTTCAGAATTTTATACATAATTTACTGAGAACTTATTATATACTATATATATATTACAGGCTTGAAGGATATGACTGTTAAATAGACCTGATTCCTGGCTCAGGGAAGTGGAAGATGAACACAAGTAAATTAGCCATTAAAATATAACTGAGCACTTATGGATCTACAGCTGAGGCTCAGATATTGTTATTTTAAACTTTTCCCTTATTACTCAATCTGCCTCCTCTCCAGTATCAGGTTACTAAAATCCAATGACGTGAAGGGTAATTTACCTTTGACACTCAGAGACAAGGTTGTACAATGGGAGAGTGTGCAAGTGCAAGAATCTGCGAAAAATTGCTGGATTGAAATCAACCAACATTTTCCATTTTATTAAAATGATGCCAAATAATGGTACCAAACTGGTTTTACCAATTTATATTCCAACTGCAATGTTTGGCAATCCACCTTGTCTTTTTTACTTCATCAACATTATTCATTTTCTTTTTTAACATTTGACAATCTGTGAAGGAAACATGCTTTTTAAAAGTTTCACTATACATAGATATGCATATATCTCTATGTGAAAGTATATACAGTTTATATAGGACTGTTCATAATTGTGTAATCTATCAAATCATAAGGCAAATACCCATATAATTAATATCTGCATCAAGTAGAGAATATTCCAGCACTTCAGAGACTCATCCATGTTCCTTCACAATGAAAATCTCTCTTTTGAGCACCATGTCATACTGTCTTGAGAAGTAATGTTAACACTGTATCATTCTCTTCCCATATGATTCTTCTTCACTCCAATCATTTAATTCATCTGTTCATTTTAAGTCAAGTGTTTTACACCTAAGAACGGTTTGCATTTCCCACAGGTTCATTTTCTTTCTTTTTTTTTTTTTCTTTGGAAACGGAGTCTAGCTCTGTTACCAGGCTGGAGTGCAGTGGTGCCATTTCGGCTAACTGCAACCTCCGCCTCCTGAGTTCAAGTGATTCTCCTGCCTCAGCCTTCTGAGTAGCTGGGATTACAGGTGCCTGCCATCACACCCAGCTAATTTTTGTATTTTTAATAGAGACGGATTTCACAATGTTGGTTAGGATGGTCTTGATCTCGACCTCATGCTCTGCCCTCCTTGGCCTCCCAAAGTGCTGGGATTACAGGCGTGAGCCACCATGTCTGGTCCCACAGGTTCTTGAAGAAGGAATTTTAATTCTATTTGTTTTTGTTTGCTTTCTGTTTTTGTTTCATTTATGTGTTAGCTATTGAATTGTTTATCAACTTTAAGCTTTCTTTCACTCAAATACTTACCTAGAGTGCTGACAAATCAATTCTACTTTCTAAAGACAGTCAAGGTGAACATTATTTATTCCAATGCAATTCTGGTCATATTTAAACACCTCCATATCCATGAATCCTATAAGGATGCTAAGCACTTAGAAGGGTCTTTTCATTTTCACAGCAGTATTTGGCATACACAGACAGGTCAGGTATTATATGAAGATAATAAAAATAAAGGCGCTTACCACAAGGAAAGAACCTATTATTAATTGTTTGAGAGAGGCTCTCCTTGTAGTGAAAGAAATATGCTGCTTCCTGCAGGATTTCACAGCATCATATTGCTAGGAGAGAACTAAGAAATCATCTAATCCAATCCCTCAAGGTTCAGGGAGGTGAACTGATGTACTGTTGACTCTTGCATTTATATTTGACTTTTCTCTATCAGGAAAACAACAACAACAATAAAAAAACAATCAAGGGATAGAAATTATAGACATATGAGGTGATGTTAATATGCTTTATTTTTTAATTAAAAAAAGAACTAAATACAGGCAAAAAAATGCAGCAAACTAAAAACGCAGACTTCGTAATAAACACCCAAAAAACCAAAATCGAATACTGACATTTGCTTTAATTTTTTATATAAATATTATAAAGTTAGAATTTCTCTTATTCTCTACAGCCAGTTGCCTTGTCTTTCTCTGAAGTCACCACTGACATATATTAATAGCCTTCTAGTTCTTTTAAAAGTACTATTGCCTACATTTTAATTTTCCCATTATTTTTGATACATTTTAAATATTTATGAATGTAGTCATTTTTATATACTTTCTAGAAATCACATTTCTCTCAATATTCTTCTTTGAAATCTATAGTTATATCTAGATGTAATTTATTTCTTACAAGTAACATATAATACTTAATTGTAGGAACAGATTTTATTTTATTTATTCATGTTTTTCAATTGGTAGACATTTTAATTGCTTTGAAATTTTACATATTGTAAATAATGTTGCCATAGAAAATTGTTTGTATGTGTCTCTTTGAGATGATGCACTTAATGTTTTTATTTTTAAAATTTTTATTTTAAGTTCAGGGATATAAGTGCAGATATGTTACATAGGTAAACTTGTGTCCTGAGGATTTGTTGTACAGATTATTTCATCATCCAGGTATTAACCTAGTAGCCATTAGTTGTTTCTCCTGATCCTCTCCTTTCACCTCCACCCAAAAGTTCCCACTGTGTGTTGTTTCCCTCTATGTGTCCATGAGCTCTCATCATCTACTTCCCACTTTTAAGTGTGAATGCATGGTATGTGGTTTTCTGTTCCTGTGTTAGTTTGCTAAGGATAATGGCTGACAGCTCCATCCATGTCCTTGCAAAGGACATAATCTCATTCTTTTTTATGACTGGATAATATTCCATTGTTTATATGTACTACATTTTCTCTATCCAGTCTATCACTGATGAACCTTTAGGTTGATTCCATGTATTTGCTATTGTGAATAGTGCTGCAATAAACATGCATGTTCATGTATTTTTATAATAGAATGATTTATATTCCTTTGGATACATAACCAGCAATGGTATTGCTGGGTCAAATGGTATTTCTGTCTTTAGGTCTTTGGGGGAATCACTACACTGGCTTCCACCATAGTTGAGCTAATTTACACTCCCACCAACAGTGTATAAGCATTCCTTTTTCTCCACAACCTCACCAGCATCTGTTATTTTTGACTTTTTCATAGTAGTCATTCTCACTGGTGTTAGATGGAATCTCATTGTGTTTCCTTGTTTGTTTTTGAGACAGAGTCTTTCTCTGTCATCCAGGCTGGAGTGCAGTGGCACTATCTTAGCTCACTGCAACTTTTGCCTCCTGGGTTCAAATGACTATGGTGTCTCAGCTCCCGAGTAGCTGGAATTACAGGTGGACAACACCATGCCTGGCTAATATTTGTATTGTTAGTAGAAGTGGGGATTTCGCCATGTTGGTCAAGCTGGTCTTGAACTCCTGACCTCAAGTGATTCGCTCCTTGTGATCTCCCAAAATGTTGGGACTGCAGGTGTGAGCCACTGTGCCTGACCTCTTTGTGGTTTTAATTTGCATTTCACTAATGATCAGTGATGTTGAGTTTTTTTCATATGATTGCTGGCCACATATATGTCTTCTTTTCAAAAGTGCCTGTTCATATCCTTTGCTGAGTTTTTAACGATTTTTTTTTGAAAACTTGTTTAAGTTCCTTATAGATGCTGGATATTGGATATATGTCAGATGCATAGTTTGCAAAAGTATTCTCCCATTCTATAAATTGTCTCTGTGTGTGTGTGTGTGTGTGTATATATATATCAACAGAGTAAACAATTTATAGAGTGTCATATATATATGCATATATATACACACACACACACATATATATATTATATATATATATATATATTTGCTGTGCAGAAGCTCTTTAGTTTAATTAGATCCCATTTGTCAATTTTTGCTTTTGTTGCAATTGCTTTTGGCATCTTCATCATGAAACTTTTGCCTGTGCCTATGTCCTTAATGGTATTGCCTAGGTTGTCTTCCAGGGTTTTTGTGCTTCTGGGTTTTACAGTTAAGTATTTAATCCATCTTGAGTTAATGCTGTATATGGTGTAAGGAAGGGTCCGGTATCAATCTTCTGCATGTGGCTAGCCAGTTATCCCAGCACCATTTATTAAATAGGAAATCCTTTTCTCATTGCTTGTTTTTGTCAGGTGTGTTGAAGATCAGATAGTTATGGGTGTGTGGTCTTATTTCTGAGTTCTCTATTCCATTCCATTGGTCTATGTGTCTGTTTTTGTACCATTACCATACAGTTTTGGTTACTGTAGCCCTGTAGCATGGTCTGAAGTTGGATAATGTGATGCCTCCAACTTCATATTTTTTGCTTATAATTGTCTTGCCATTTGGGCTCTTTTTTGGTTCCATATGAATTTTAAAATAGATTTTTCTAGTTCTATGAGGAGTATCAATTATAGTTCAGTGAGAATAGCATTGAATCTATTAATTGTTTTAGGCAGTATGGCAATTTTCATGATACTGTTTCTTCCTATCCATTAACATAGAATGTTTTTTCATATGTTTGTGTCATTTCTGATTTATTTGAGCAGTGGTTTGTAGCCCTCCTTGTAGAGATCTTTTATCTCCCTAGTTAACTGTATTTCTAGGCATTTTATTCTTTTTATGGCAATTGTGAATAAAAGTTCATTTTGGCTCTTGTTTTGACTGTTGTTAGTGTATAGAAATGCTAGCAATTTTTGCATATTGATTTTTATATCCTAAGACTTTGCTGAAGTTGCTTATCACCTTAAGAAGCTTTTGGGCTAAGCTGATAGGGTTTTTTAGATTTAGGATCATGTCATCTGCAAACAGGGATAGTTTGACTCCCTCCCTTCCCATTTGAGGGCCTTTTATTTCTTTTGTTTGCCTGATTGCCCTGGTCAGAACTTTCAGTACTATGTTGAATTGGAGTGGTGAGAAAGGCATCCTTGTCTTGTGCTGGTTTTCAAGAGGAATACTTCCAGCTTTTACTCATTCACTATGATGTTGTGTGGGTTTGTTATAGATGGCTCTTATTATTTTGAGGTATTTTCCTTCAATATCTAGTGTATTGAGAGTTTTTAACATGAAGGGATGTTGAATTTTATTGAAAGCCTTTTCTTCATCTATTGTAATAATCATGTGGTTTTTGTCTTTACTTCTGTTTATGTGATGAATCACATTTACTGATTTGCAAATGTGAACCAATCTTGCCTCCTGGGGGATGAAACCAACTTGATACTAGTGGATAAGCTTTTGGCGTACTGCCGGATTTGGTTTGCCAGTATTTTGTTGAAGATTTTTGCATCGATGTTCATCAAGGATATTGGCCTGAAGTTTTTGTTATTGTTGTGTCTCTGCCAGGTTTTGGTGTCAGGATGATGCTGGCTTCATAGAATTTGTTAGGGAGGAGTCCCTCCTTTTCAATTTTTTTGCAATAGTTTCAGTAGGAACAGTACCAGCTCTTCTTTGTATATCTGGTAGAATTCAACTCTGAAAGCCCTCTGATAATGGGCTTTTTTGGTTGATAGGGTATGCATTACTGCCTCAATTTGAGAACTCATTATTAGTTGCTCAGGGATTCAGTTTCTTTCTGGTTCAGTCTTGGGAGGGATATGAGTACAGGAATTTATCATTTTTTTTTTTTTTTTTTGCTAGATTTTCTAGCCTATGTGCATAGAGGTGTTTATAATATTCTCTGATGGTTGTTTGCATTTTCATGAGGTCAGTGGTAGTATCCCTGTTATCCTTTCTGATTGTGTTTATTTGAATTTTCTCTCTTTTCTTTATTAGATTAGCTAACCACCTATTTTATGATTTTTTTTTCAAAAATCTGGCTCCTGGATTTGTTACCTTTTGAATGATTTTTTGTGTCTCTATCTCATTCAGTTCAGCTCTGATTTTGGTTATTTCTTGTTTTGTGCTAGCTTTGGGATTTGTTTGCTCTTGATTCTCTAGTTCTTTTAGTTGTGATGTTTGGTTGTCAACTAGCTATATTTCCAACTTTTTGATATGGGCATTTAGTGCTATAATTTCCTCTCTTAAAACCACCTTAGCTGTGTCCCAGAGATTCTAATACACTGTATATTTGTTTCCATTAGTTTCAAAGAACTTCTTGATTTCTGCCTTAATTTCATTATTTACCCAGAAGTCATTCAGTAGAGGGTTATTCAATTTCCATGTAACTGTAGAGCATGTACACTTTACAGTTAAGTTAATATTGACAAGATTAGTGTACCAAATGGCTATACCTTGTTTTACTGTTCTCAAACATCTGCTATTACCATGATTTTTAAATTTTGCCAGAATCATGGGTGAGATAATTATTTCATAGTTTGGTTGTTTTTTTCTTAGGTTTTAGTGAGACTGAATATCTTTTCACCTGTTTCTTGGACATTTGATTTATGTCACTGACATACTGACCATATAATTAGTTTTATTTGATTATATGTGTTATTAAAGATTTACAGGATTTCTACATATTCTTGAGAAAAATTCTTCTTTTGTGTATATTGTACATGTGTCTCCCAGTCTCTAGACTAATTTTTATTTTTATTTTCCCTTTGATCAAGCAAACATTTCAAATTGTGGTGAAGTCAGTTTTATTGATCTTTTTCCTTTAATAGTTTAGCTGTTTGGCCTTATGTATAGCCAAGGCAATTTTCTACTTGCCCCTCCTTCTCCCTCCTCTGTCTCCCTCCCTTCCTCTCCTTCTGCTCTTCCTTTTTTTTCTCAATTTTTGAAGAATTATATTGTCTATTGTTAGAAATTAATATTTCATGAGTATTTTATAATTATTTTGTCAAATTATAATGTTTGTGCTTATAAAATGGTTAAATATTGGCAATATCAGATGGTTCAACTTATATTTTATCAAATGTACAGGCTAAGATTTGTGAAAAGTTCTTTATGCTGTTTGTCTTCTCAAAGAAGATGTGAGTTATGGTTTTGTTATTATATTGTGTGGGTCTACAATACTGTTTATATTATTTATATAATCAACCTTTACAACATTTAGACATTTTTTGAGAGAAATTTATAGTCCTTGCTACTATTTTGAAAAGAACATTGATTCATGTATAGGAATGCTCTGTATTTTTGTGTGTTTATCTTGTATCCAAAATCTCTTTGTTATAAAAATGTATAGATTCTCTCATAAAATTATTAATTCTAAAGTTGTTTGTGTTATATTTAGAAAAAATATTATACAAAAACAAGGGCAATTTTATTTCTTCCTTTATAATACATATTACCAGGCTACAAAAGATTCCTTCTATTTCCAATTTGCTATACATTTTTAAGTATGAGTGCATTAAATGAATCAAATGTTTCATGTAATTATGTTGTGGTTATATAGCTTTTCTCCTTTAATCCTTTAAAATTATATAAAAAAATCAATGTTTTTAACTAACATTCAATTATTCTTATATTCTGGGATAAGTTCTACCTATCCAACATACGTTAATACCTCTCTTCTCTCTCTTTCTATGTGTGTGTGTCTTTGTCTCTCTCTCTCTATCTTTCTCTTCTCTCTTCTCTCTGTCTCTCTCTTTCTCTCTCCCCTTCTCCCTCTTCTACAATCTTGTGCTGTATTGATTTATGTTTTGTATTTAAGATTTGTTCATCACTATTCCTAAATAAAAATGACCTATAACTTTTTCTTATATTATCTTTGTTCAATTATAATATGGTATACCAGAATAATAAAATGAGTTGAAAAGTTTTTCTATTTATCATTTTCTCTGAGACACACTGTGTAAGATATGAATTCTTCATCATCACTCGCTTAGGGAACAAAAACTTGTAGAAAGGCATTGTGGGCCAGGTTTGAGGGCTCACGCCTGTAATCCCAGCACTTTGGGAGGCCGAGGTGGGCAGATCATGAGATCAAGAGAATGAGACCATCCTGGCCAAATGGAAAAAATCCGTTTCTACTAAAAATACAAAAATTAGTTGGGTGTGGTGGAGCACAACTGTAGTCCCAGCTAGTCAGGAGGCTGAGGCAGGAGAATCGCTTGAACCGAGGAGGCGGAGGTTGCAGTGAGCCAGGATCTCGCCACTACACTCCAGCCTGGACAACAAGAGCAAAACTTGAAACTCTGTTTCGAAAAGAAAAAGAAAAAGAAAGGCATTGTGCCTCTTTTGTAAAATATTTGACTACCACTATAATTTACTTTATTATTATTATATTTAAGTTTTCTTTTTATCTTGCTTCAATTTTTGATAATTTATGTTTTCTTCTTTGAATCATTATTTATTTGTTCAAAATATTCAAGTATGAGTTAAACTTTTTAAATATGTAAGCTAGTTTGCAAACTTTGTACCTATGTCGTCTTCTGCTTTCTAATATTTTTAAAACTTGTACATTTTCTTTCTTTCTAGTCTTTTCAGTGAATCAACTTCTATTGTTGCTCTTGTGCTTGATCACTTGAATTTTATTGTTTTCTAACTTCCAATTTTTGCTTTTATTTATTTCTTTCCTTTTGGTTCACCATGGGTAATTTTTTGATACTCTTTACTAGCTTTTTTGGTTGAATGCATAGTTCATTTAGTTTCATTTATTTATTTGTATAAATGTATTTAATGCTTTCAATATCCTGTATTACCCATATTTACAATTTTTGATATTTTTACTTTTATTATATTTCAAATAAAAATAATTTATAATTCCATTCTTAATTTCTTTAAATTGTAAACAAGCTTTATTTTTTTTAAATTATTCTAAGGTTCTAAACATATTCTACTAGGTAGAATTAACTGTTAATTTTATTTCATTATGGTCCAAGAACATTCACTTTATTATGAAATGTTTTGTGAACTTGTTCATTTTTTTAAAAATTACCTATGTTTGTGTAACAGAAAAAAAAGTTAATAAAAATAGATACAAGTTTCTGTGTCTATCACACAAAGCTATTATTTAATGTTGTTTACACCTTCCTTTTTTCTTGATCATTTTTAATCAATTTCATTTCTTAGTATCTAAGTAGGTATATTTTAGCTATTTCAGTTTTATATTTCTACCATATCTGCTTTAAACATTTTAAGGCTATGTTGTAAGTTACATGCAATCATAATATTGCTTTACATTCTTATGAGGATAAACGAGTATTTCTTTATACTCATTTTACAAAGGCATTTTGCTTTATATAATATTTAGGAAATTATAGTTTTCTCTTTGTAACACTCATTTTTGTACACTTTTCAACTCATTGAATTCAACTGGCATTCTTTATACATTCATTGTCAATTTTATGACTTGGAATATATGTTCACCATTTATAACTTATCTTTTCACTTTTAGGTCATGTTTTGATAAAATACTTTTAAATTTTAATACCAGTAGATTGTTTCCAATAATTTAGAATTAGACTTTTTTGTTTTTATTTTAAAAGACTTTCCACTTCCAAAAGGGAAACATAATTGCCTACATCTTTGATTTTTAAAATATTATTCTCAAAATTCACAAAAATAGATACACAGAAACTTGTATCTATTTTGATTAACTTTTTTTCTGTTAAACAAACAGGTAATTTTTAAAAAATGGACCAGTTCACAAAAGATTTCCTAATAAAGTAGTGTTGTAAAGAAAGGATTCTATTATAACTTTTTCCATATGGAGCTCCACAAAAGTCTCATTCCAAAAGAATATGACGATTTGACCAGAAAACATTTCATAATAAAATTGTGTTGTAAAGAAAAGATTCTATTATAACTTTTCCCATATGGAGCTCCACAAAAAGCCCCATTCCAAAAGAATATGATGATTTGACCTGTCCAGTAGTTCTCTAGATCCCCCACATAGGGGCTTGACTTCCTTTGACCTGACTCAGTGCTCAGGCATTGCCGACAGTCATTTCCCCCAGACATTGGTCAAAGCCAAAAGCTACAATTATTTAACATCAAAGATCCCTGAGGGGTGGTAACAGTTGAGGCTAACAAAAATCTGACCAAAAAAGCTTAAAAAGGAAAGTTAGAGAATTAGATGTCCATACAGGGCTTTGAAAGCTCCAACATTTTCCTTTGGATCTAGAAGGAAAGACCTGAGAAGGCTCTAATCTCTCATCCCTGGTTAACTTGAAGTTCTGCACAAGTAGAAATAAAGGCTGAAGGCAGACTTGTATACTGTCTTCTGGTACACTGCAGGCATGCTCCAACACAAACAGCACCTTGGGAAAGGCTGGGAGGCATACTGGTTCCAGGCACTCAAGGAAATCTCTGCCCAGTCATCATCTGAACACTAATGTACATATTGCACAAAAACTTAAGTAGTTTCATATGACAAAGACTGACTTTACAGAATTAGTTGAGGAAAGTCACAAAACAAAACAAAAAAATAACCACAATCACCACCACCAACAAGCAATAGTTATAACCCATAGGAAAGTACAGAATGTAAGAGTGCAGAACTGAGATTTTTAGAGTTGCACCATTATTTAAAATGTCCCATTTTTAAACAAAATAACAAAAATATATAAGACACAATAAAGAGGAAAGTATAACCCATACACAGAAAAACAAAAACAAAGCCAAAAGAAACTGATTCCTGACAAAGCCCAGATATTAGACTCACTAGACAGAACAGACATTGAACAGCTATTATAAATATGGCCAAAACACAAAGAAAACTGTGTCTAAATAATAAAAGGATAGAATGGAATGATGCCTCATCAAGTACAGAATACCATTAAAAAGAGAAAAATTATTTTTAAAAAAATACAGAAATTTTGGAGTTTAAATTTAAAAAATTGAAATTAAAATAGAGGAATTAGAAATAGATTTCAGCTATAAGCAGGAGAAATAATTGAACATGAAGATAAGCCAATGGAGATTATCTCGTCTGAGGAAGAGAAAGAAAAAAAAATGAACAGAGCCTAAGATATCTGTGAACACCATCAAGCATACTAATATATCCATAATAAAAGTTCCAGAAAAAGAAGCAAGAAAGGGGTAAAAAGAACATATGAAGAATTTATCGCTAAAAATCTCTCAAATTTTATGATAATATTTATCTACACATATAAAAAGTTCAGTGAAGTACAATTAGGATAAATTCAAAGAAATACACACCTACTTGCATTACAATCAAACTCAAAAAACAGAGATAATTTTGAAAGCAGTAGAGAGATCCGACTCATCACATATAAGGGATCCCCAATAAAATTAACAAAAATTTTTAATTTAACGTTGTACTGGAGGTCCCAGCTAGAATAGTAAGACAAGAAAAAAAAAGTAAAAGAAAGAAAAGAAAAAGACATCTAGATTGGAGGAGGAAATACAATTATTCCTTTTAGCAAATGACATCATTTTTCATATGGAAAATCCTAATTAATCCACTAAGAAATCTATTAGAACTAATAAACTTGCTCATAAGGTATGCAGGATACAAGAACAAAATATAAAAGTCAATTTTATTTCTATTCACTTGCAATAAAGAATATTATCCAAAGGAAGAAAACTAAACACTTAGAAATAAATTTAACAGGAAGTCCAGACTTGTACAGTGAAAACTACAAACATTGTTATTAAAAAATACTTAAATAAATGTAAAGACATCTTATGTTTATAGATCAGAAAATTTAGTATTGTTCAGATGGCAATGCTCCTCAAAATCGCACAGAAATTCAATTCAGTTTTTATTAAAAAAAAGTTTTCCTTTTGCACAAGTCATCCAAACAGAATCACCTCATCCAAACAGTTATATGTATATGCAAGGGACACAGAAGAGCCAAAACAATCTTGAAAAAGAATACAGTTGGAGGATTCATACAGATTTCAAATCTTACTACAAACTTTAGCAAATAAAGACAATGTGATACTGGCACAAAAATTGATATATAGAGATCAATAGAATGAAACTGCCAGACATAAACCCTTACATTTATGGTCAATTAATTTTTGTCAAGCATGCCAACATGACTCGCTGGGGAAAATAAATAAATAAAATAAAATGCATTTACAACCAGTGGTACTGGAACAACTAGATCTCTACAGGAAAGGAATGAAGTTTGACTTCCACCTCACTCCATGCACAAAAATTAAATCAAAATTTGTCATCAACCTGAAAATAAGAACTAACATCTATAAACCCTTAATAAAAATATTCATGATCTTAGATTAGGCAATAACTTCTTAAATTTGACACTAAAAGAACAAGGGACTAAAGTTTAAAAAGGGATAAATTGGATTTCATCGATATTACGACCTTTGGTGCTTAACAGTTCACCATCAAGAAAGCGAAAAGACAAACTACAGATTGGGAGCATAGGTTTATTCATACTATAAGTGATAAAGGTCATGTATTTAAAATAATTTTACAGCCCTTAGAATTCTACAAAATAATGACATTGCAAATGAAAATGTGAAAATTATACAAATGGGGCATTTCTTTAAAGAAAAAATACAAATAAATGGCCAATAAGTATATAAAAATATGCTCAATGTCATTGGTCATTAGAAAAATGCAAAACAAAACCACAATGTGATATTGCCTTAGATCCACTCAGATAGCTAAATTATAAATATATATATATACACACACACACACACACACACACGCACACACATATATATATATAATTGCATTTTAGGTTCTGGAGTACATGTAAAGAACATGCAGGGTTGTTGCATAGGTACATGCATGGCAATGTGGTTTGCTGCCTCCATCCCCATCATCTATATCTGGCATTTCTCCTCATGTTAGCTAAAATTTTTAAAAGACAGGAAAAATGACTGTTGATGAATATGCAGAGGCATTGGGATTCTTATACATTTCTGGTGGGATTGCAAAATGATACAGCAACATTGGAAAACAGTTTGACGGTTCCTTAAAAGTCACATATAGAGTTGCGGTATGATCCAGGAATTCCACTCCTGTGTATAGACCCAAGAGAATTTAAAACATTAGTTCACACAAAAACCTGTAAGAGAATGTTCACAGCAACATTATACATAATAGCCAAAGAGTGGAAAAAAGCCAAATACCTATCCACTGATGAAGGGATAAGCAAAATATAGGATATCTACAAAGTCTATTCTTATTAAGTAATGGAAAGGAAGGAGAGCACAGATAGTTGTTAAAATATGGATGGACCTTGAAAACATCACGCTCAGTTAAAGAGCCCACCAAAAAAGGCCACATATTGCATAAGTCCATGTATATGAGGAATGACAGCTAATGTGTATAGGGTTTCTTTTAGGGGTAATGAAAAGTTTTTAAAGAAGGCAATGGTAATCATTGCACAAACCTGTGAAGACACGCTTCACTTCAAAAACTGTGAACTAGACCTGACGCAGTGGCTCATGCCGGTGATCCCACTACTTCCGGAAGCTGAGACAGGCAGATTGCATGAGCCCAGGAGTTCAAGATCAGCCTGGGAAAGATAGTGAGACTCTGTCTCTACCAATAATAATAATAATAATAGCTGGGCATGGTGGCTTGTGCCTGTAGTCCCAGCTACTTGGGGAGGCTGAGGTAGGAGGATCACCTGAGCCTGGGAAATTGAGGCTGCAGTGAGCAGACATCATGCCACTGCACTCCAGCCTGGGCAATGAAGAATCTTTCAGAAAGAGAGAGAGAGAGAGAAAGAAAAGAGAAAGAAAGAAAGAGAAAGAAAGGGAAGGAAAGAAAGAAAGGGAACGAAAGAAAGGAAGGGATGGAAAGAAAGAAAGAGATGGAAAGAAAGAAAGAGAACTATGAATGGCATACTTTGAATTTTATAGTGTTTTGATTCTATGTTCATAAAACTGCTTTTAAATATTTTTAAAAGAGACAAATTGGATATGGCAAAACTCATAATATATAGAAAATAGGGATGTTCAAATAACATTTTCAGCCTTGCTCTAAGTTTACCTAATACTTTTTAAAAAGCCATATGAAGAAACAAAAACAAATTGATTTTTGTTGTTTTGTATTAGATTCAATAATTTGTGAATGAATGCAAACAGTAGTAGAACATGGGAGTGCAAATGTTCTTGAGAGGAAAAGGTTATGACTTGGTGATTTTAGCGCCATTCCAGATGACTGATTCAAAATCCTAGATCTGGGTTCCAATGTCAGTCAGCAAGGACTTGCACAGATCTTCCCTTCTCAGGACCCACTGTTACTGCTACACATAGTATTATATTAAGTCCCCCTTTCTAATAAATCTATTCTGAATTTTTACAGAAACAATTTAGTCCAAAGGTGTATATGGGTAATTGGGAAAATTTGGGAATTGTATCACTTATGAAGGTTCCTTGCCAGAAGAAACTTATAGCACTTGATACACTATTCAAATGTATGGACATGAACTATGGATTTCTTTGCGTAAGAGCTGTCATACCACTTTTTGTTTTATTCTACTTGCTAGAAAAATCTTTCTCAAAATAAGCATCAATGTACCAGAACAACAAACATTTTTCACACAATATCCTAGATTCATTTATGAAAATAAAAAATGTAAGACATTATTATTTTAGGAATAAAATTGCTCCTAACAATTTTGAAGTCCCCTTGAATCCTACCACCTTTTGAGAGTACAGGGAAGAGTTTTAATTTTTGAACAAAAATATTTAAAAACCAAGAGAAACTAGAACAAAACAATAGCTAACCTTAAACAAAATGTGGCATAATTTTTCTTATTTCTGTGAAAAAGATGACAAAATTAGTACTGCTAAGAAAATGTCTCCTTTGTAAATGTCACTTTTCTTCAGAAATTTTTAACAATGTTTATCACCTGTTGTAATGTAACTACCAAGTTACATTATTTAAAGTATTTATTTCAAAAACTATAATTTAAGAGGATCAGAAATAATTAAAAAGAAGCGGTCAGAAAATATTCCCTGCATATCATCATTTCCTGTTCCTCTTCATTCATTATCTAAATATCCAATATAGTCTTCATGGTTATATTTTTAGTGTAGACATAAGTATTCTCAACTTTTCACTCACTCACTATTTATCATAGGCATGTATTCATGTTGCTAAGAAATTTTCTCAATGGCTAAATGATGCTTATTATTTAATAAAATTAATATGTCCATATTATACTTAACCATTTATTTTCTGCACTTTAAAAATGTTTTATATTTTTTATTCCTCTATAATGTGCATCTTCCTACATATAGAATTAAAAGTTTTTCCTTAAGGTAAATTGTCTCCAAAATTTATCAGTTATTTTTCTCAAAAAAATCCCCAAACCTTAATATTTGGATATGGAGCCAGAGAGAGAGAGAGAGAGAGAGAGAGACACTTAAGTTATAGGAGTTAAGAGTTTGATCCACCATCGACTATGGGTCCACAAACAAGATACTTAACTTTCTTTCTTTTTTAATTTGTAAAACCAATCCACATAATGCCGACAATAAAGGATTATTTATGTACATGAATATAAAGTACATAGCTCAGAGTCAGGCACATACTAAGCATTCAGTTAAAAAAATATATAATGATTCAATGATGATAGTGATGATGAGGATGATGGGGGTGATGATGATGAGGAGGAGGAGGAGAAGGGATTTTAACATTTTTTGATAACTTTGCAATTTTTCAACTAGATTTCCTCTTTGAGTCTATGGAGATAAATAGTATATTTGAGCAGTTTAGGCTTAAATCAGTATAATAATAAGTGTGTGTGTATTGGAAGGAGGGGGTCATTTTGGTATCAAGAAACATAACCACTCAGAAGGAAAAGAGATTATGTGAAAACTCAAGGTGAATTATTTATTGTATGGGCACTTTCCCGAAACCTATTCCCTGGTGGTTGCTCTTGGTGGTGAGTTTTGCTTATTTGTAATAGCAATGAAGGTTGATTTCTATATGCTGATTATCTTTACTAGATAAAATACAATAAACCCTGAACATCATTGTCAAATGACCTTGTTTGTTCTAGCCTTGGGAACACAGGGAGAAAGTGCATCTTACCCTAAAGCAGCCAGTGGCAGGGTGATATATCCTCCCATACATGCCTCTGGCATGCTCCACTCATTAGACTGAAATCCTCATCCAGTATTTGTTTTCATTCAGTCCACTGGGTAAAAGGTATCTGTAACACTCTGGAGTCCATTAAGCAAAAGCTGAAGATAACAATGAGACAAAAGTTGATGGGCTGAGGTGTAGCTGCCAGCTTAGTGTGATTAATTCCAAGAATTTTCTTGTAAGGATATTGTTTAATAATCAATATATATAATGTTTTATCATGGGATATTGAGAATATCCTCTTCAATACATCTTTAACAGTGTGACATAATGTGCATGATACACATTTAAAGGTCTGTAGGTGAATTGAAAGAGCACTGGACTGAACCAGAAGATTGCCAAGTTACTCCTTTTTTAAATTAAATCATTCTGTGACCTTGAGCAAACAAAGGGTATTTTAGTTTTTTCTTATCCATAGATTGAATTGGTAAATGAGATAGTACCTACATTTTTTTTTCTGACTCAAGAAGTCAAGAAATATAGTTACCAATAATTTTAGTAGATACTTGTATTTCCATTTGCAGATGAGGAAAATGGGGCCAAGAGGATGTAAGTAACTTGTTTGGGTCACCTGGTGAGTAAATATGGCACTGGACATTTCACTCAGTTTGCCTTGTAGAATGAAAGATTATGCTGGCAGTAATGTAGAAGATCAATTCAAAAAAAAAAAAAAAACTAAGCTGGAAAATAAAATGGTAAGAGTTTATATTAGGGTATGTTATTTTAGGGTCTAGGTGAGCAGTGATTAATACTTGAAGTAGGGTGGTAGCAATGGATGTGGAGTGTAAATGATATAAACACATTATATTTATAACAGAGAATGAGGAACCCTTGAACATTCATTAGATCCACTAAATGTGCAGTGAAGAACAGGGAAAACTCTAAGATGGTTCTAGATTTCTGGCTTGGGGATAGCATAAATGGTATTCCCTGTGATAAGAAATGTGGGTGACTAAGGGTTAGAGGTGGAAATAATTGGTTTAGGAAAAATCTCTGCCCTAAAGGTGTTTATAAGAATAGATTCATCTACATTTATATATATATATATATATATATGTATATATATATATATGTAGAGAGAGAGAGAGAGAGAGAGAGATGACTATATTTAGGCTATATAGAAACCAGGGGAAATGTCGAAGCCCCATGGATGTGGCAATAATAAGCTAGAGAGCATAATTAAAGTAAAACGAGAAAATAAAAGTCTATGATCTTTGGTGAGCACAGAAATCGTAGAAGGAAGAGAATCTAGGAAGAAAGAAGCTGTCATTGAATTAAGAAAATAATGAAGAGTTTTACAGAAGTCAAGGAAGGAAAGTGTTTCAAAACAAAGATCAGAAATGTTCCATGGAAATTAAATGCAATGTGTTGTTTGGATTTGAAAACTAGAAAGATTGGCAGTTTCAGTAAAAGAAATTTTAGTGGTTTGGTAACATATAAGTCAGATTTTAAAAAGCTGAAAAGTGAATGCAAGGTCATAAAATCATGATCATTTTTGGAGAACCTGGCAGATCATGAGGTTATCACTGCTGAGACTAATGTCCTTATACTGACATCAAAAGTATATGTTGACCACAGTCATTTTGTTGTCACTGGCACTATGTTTCCTTGAGGTGATATTGATTATTACCAATATTTTTAAAACCTTTCTTTGGCCAGGAAATTACACAGGGCAGCCTGCCCATCAGGTAAGACTGAATTTACTCTGTGAATCCAAAGATTGACCAGTGAATACCAAATTAGGATTTCACTGTAAAATCCATATATATGGCAAAGTAGATGTTTTACCAGCATAACTATGCCAACTGCAGAACAAGTAACATCAAGTTTTGGTGTGAACATACAGCTTTATCTGTGTTACAAAGAGAATTGATTCTTCTTTAGAATAGAGAATGCCTCATTAGCCACTGACACATTATAATTGTCATATACTCTGTTTAAATCTAGTTCTTGTTAGGGGATGTCGCAGTGTGGTAATAACCCTGTCAGTCAACATGCCACACATTCTTATTCGTAGGAAGTTCTCTTGAAAATTTCAAGCTATTATTAAATACTGGTGTTTGGACATTACCCTTGCTATCAGGTTTTAATGCTTAATAAGAAAAGGCATTTTGCTTTAATAGCTTACTTTCATTTTCTCTTACAGATTTGCCTGTAGGAAAGCAATATGGTGTAACAGTAATGTGGTGTTGGGTTAAAATGTCATTATAGCATATAGAATCCAGCATCAGTTCTGTTACTAACTAGCCATGTAAACTTAAGAAAATGTCCATAAAGTCTCTGGGTATTTGTAGTTCTCTTGGTAAAATAATGAGCTGCAAGAGAATGTCCCTGGTGAATCATTCTAAAATGACTCAGTGTCTCCAGATGCTTTGCACCTTACCTCCTCTAAAAATGAACCATAGACCTCCCATTTGTCTTCCCAGAAACATCGTGTGTACCACCCAGCCTGTTGACATAATACTCATCTTAATATCATTCTCTTGGACTGGATACGTGCAAGAGACAAATGGTGGCTGAGCAACTTCATGAACAGGTTTTACATGTGAAACTGAAGAGAATCAACCATGTGCAAAAAGTGCAAAACAGAACATGTCAAGGGAATGCTAAAAGTATAACTTCAAGTAAGGTGAGCAGCTGTGAACATGCTGGCAAAAGCATCAGAAAACACTCCAGGTTGGTACATTGGGGGGAAAACAGCTTTTTAAATAAAATTCCAGCTTACTAGGATTCCTAAAGGTAGAGGCACTCTAACATCTGGTTTTGTAAACGGTAGCAGCCTCCTCAAGCCAGAAGATAATCTCTATAAGAATATAGTGAGGTAAAATGGCTCATCATAATCAGTCTCTGGTGCTTCTTCACAGAACTAGAAATTGTTATCAGAGACATCTTTGAACTCTTATGTGTTGAAATGGTGATCATCATCCAGGCTTTCCTACCAGGTCTCATTTATTCTATGGCATTAAAGCAAAATATAGTGAATAAGATGTTTTGCATGTACCTAAATGTCCTAGCACACACACTGGTCTAACTTGGCTGTTAGAAAATTATGTTGAATCTCTTTTGGTACCATTCATTCAGCCAAAACAATTCATCAGGTAACTCACTTTATAAAGTCATCACTGCTTTCAGTTAGATCCTCCTCTCCTCATTTCTTTCCCTTTCCACTTCTATTACTTTTACTGAAAGAGAAATACTTGCAGTTTCTCACTTCTAAATTCTTCTTAATTCTCCTAATTCTGGCAGCTTTTTCTTTTTTTTTCTTAAGATGGAGTCTCACTTTGTCACCCAGGCTAGAGTGTAGTGGCGAGATCTTGCCTCACTGCAACCTCAGCCTCTGGGGTTCAAGCGATTTTCCTGCCTCAGCTTCCCAAGTAACAGGGATTACAGGCATGTGCTACCACGCCTGGCTAATGCTGTTTTGTATTTTTAGTAGAGACGGGGTTTCACCAGGTGAAACTCCTGACCTCAGGTGATCCGCCTGCCTCAACCTCCCAAAGTACTGGGATTACAGGCTTGAGCCACTGCACCTGGCTAATTCTGGCAGTTTTCTCTCACTATCCCAAGTGCATATTCTGCCACCTCTTCTTTTTTACACTATATTTCAGTTTGTATCTTTATAACCACATGCAGTGTTCTCAACCGAAGTACACGTCAGAACTACACAGACAACACCAAAGAAAATATTCCCAGCCTACCATGGAATGATTTTATAAATTCTGGGGACAGCAGCATCTTTATTTTCTAAAAGCTCCTGGATGATTCTAATGTACAACCTTGTTTGAAAAACATGGCCCATCTAGACAGTTATTAGTATCCTTCATTTTTAATGTGTGATTGAGCTACAATATTTTCTGTCACAAATTTTATGAGATCTAAATGATCTTTTTTATATTTGTGTCTAAAATCCTGAAGACTCTCCTATTTTTTTGTTTTTAGTTAGAGTGGTACAGTGGCTTCACATGTCTAGTGACTGGACTCAAGAAATATATTCAGGCATGTGCCAAACAATCTACTAGGTGCATTCACTTTCATTATTTCATGTAACTGTACTAATAAGTCAGTCAAATTGATATTATTATCCTCAGTTTGTGGACAAGAAAACTGAAAGTCAAAAGTTTTCAATAATTTGTCTGACATCATACTAATAGATCTGTAATTTACAAAAAAAAAAAAATAGATTTTTTTGGATCCTACCCCAGTGCTCTCTTTCATCACTGATGTTTCCCATGTGAATTTCCTGGTCAAGACTGAAAGGCTAAAGTCCATTATCCTATAACTACTGCTTTGTGTCTTCCACTCAAAGAACTTGCCATTCTCATAATAAAATAGAGCTGTCATTTGCTGTTTATTCACAGTTTTTTGTTTTGTTTTGTTTTGTTTTGTTGAGATGGTGTTTCCCTTTTGTTGGCTAGGCTGGAGTGCAATGGTGTGATCTCAGTTCACTACAACTTCTGCCTCCTGGGATCAAGTGATTCTCAGCCTCCCAAGCAGCTGGGATTACAGGCACCTGCCATCATGCCTGGCTAATTTTTGTATTTTAAGTAGAAACAGGGTTTCACCATGTTGGCCAGGCTGATCTCGAACTCCTGACCTCAGTTGATCCACCTGCCTCAGACTCCCAAAGTGCTGGGATTACAGGTATGAGCCACCACGGCTGGTCTACTCACAGTTTTGAGGATCCCTTCTTATAGTTAATTTTCACAGTGGGCATGCTACCAACTGAAAACTTCTTTATACATTATATACATACAGTATCTGGAAACTTGACTCTGGAAGTCTTCATTTAGAGAACAATATTGTTTATCAAATGCTTACTTTTACCATTGCTATTCGGTTTCTAAAGGAAGACAGTCCCGCTTAAAGTCTTGCCATGACATTGTTAGTGCCTTTGAATTAAAACATTTCTTCTGAAGAAAATACTGAGAAATAAATTACATTAAATTCTCTATTATATATATATTTATTCTTCCAAAAACTGAAGTCAAGTAATAAGCAGCAGTTCCTCATATATACTTGCTTTCCCTCTAGTTATTTACAGATTCTATTTAATTAATTGCAAAATTGAAAACAAAATTAATCAGTTCTATAGTTCCCAAGTTCTGGGATATTTAGAATTGATAAAATGCCTATAATCTGCCAGCTTTTGGACTGAGTAGCTAATTGAAACTACAGGTTGCATATTAAGCCAGCAGTTGGAATATTCCTAAAGTCTTCCCAATAATGACTAGGCAAAAGACATTAATTTAGTCTTCTTACTGACTTCTTTACACCCCTTAATGCAGTTTTTGGACAGTGGCCATACAGGATCCCACTGATTATCCAATTTGCTCTCTGCCTTTAACATATTTAAGAAATTCCTAAACCTGACTTTGGAATCTCTTTGCAAAACATTCTACAAAGTCATACCTATTGTGGTTGGTTTTTGCACTTGACTCTGTGAGCTTTGCTAATTTCTTTTGGACACAGGCATTTTTAAAGTAACTTTTAGTATGTGGCTATTTAAACTACAGAATGTGTTAATATTTATGGGAAAAATCTTGTCAATATTGGTAAATTGTTCAAGTTATCTTTTGCACAATATATTGAAATGCTCCCATTATGATATACTGTATTCTTCAGTTTAAAGTAGCTTCTGGAATTTAGTCTTTCTGCTTATTTACATCATTAGTTTGGTCTGTAATTGGTACGGCTTGTATTTTCCTATACTATTTTCTAGAGCAAAGATCATCACTGTCCTTCTATTCTTGCTAATGACTATTGTCTTAGCAATTCTTATGTATTTATTTTTTCTAAATTAACATTAAAATCATTTGGTCAAGTTCCAAATGAAGAAATTCTCTGGAAATTTAATTTGAGATTGTATTATATTTTAGGATAAATTGAGGAGAAATAAAATTTTAATTTCTATTCACATAGTGTGAATTTCTTTCATCAAAATCATGATATGTGCCTCATTTCATAAATTCTGAGCAAATGTGACTTCAGTTATCTTTCAAACATAGCCACCATATCTTAAAGTGTTTTAATATCTCCTATTTGATCATTGCTTTATATGTTCTTGCATTTGAAATTATACTGAAAGATATATATGAGGTAATGATTACTTTTACTTAACATTTATAATATAATGTATCCTCTTTTTATTAATTTATGCTCTATAAGAATAATTCAATTGTATCTGATATAAGTACTGTTCCTCTTAAATACTTAGTTTTTCTTTTGCCCGTTTTTTTAATCAGGAATTTTTTTTTTATTTTTATTTAAAAGAAAAAAAACATAGATATCTTGTTAACCATTATATTCCAGATTCTCACACATTATTTGTTACATATAGTTTAATCAATAAATATTTTGAATTTTTTTATACATTTAATATTTATATGCATGTTTTATTAAAATATTAAAATATCAAAAATTCAATCTAAGAACCAATGTATTTTAATTAGGGTATTTAATGCATTCATATTTATTATGGCCAGTAGGTGCATTTATTCTTATTACTATTGTCTATCATCTTCCTTTATAAATGTATTACTTTTTTTTATTATTGTACTTTAGGTTCTGGGGTACATGTGCAGATCATGCAGGATTGTTGCATAGGTACATACATGGCAAGCTGGTTTATTGCCTTCATCCCCCCATCACCCATATCTGGTATTTCACCCACGTTATCCCCTCCCCAATCCTACCCACCCCCCACTGTCCCTCCCCTAGCCTCCCCAACTGACCAGAGTGTGTGATGCTCCCCTCCCTATTTTTTTTTTTTTTTTTTTTTTTTTTGAGACAGAGTCTAGCTCCGTTACCAGGTGCCAGGCTGGAGTGCAGTGGCACGATCTCGGCTCACTGCAACCTCCGCCCTCTGGGTTCAAGCAATTCTCCTGCCTCAGCCTCCCAAGTAGCTGGGACTACAGGCACGCGCCACCATGCTCAGCTAATTTTTTGTATTTTCAGTGGAGATGGGGTTTCACCATGTTGGACAGGATGCTCGATCTCTTGACCTCCTGATTCACCTGCCTCAGCCTCCCAAAGTGCTGGGATTACAGGCATGAGCCACTACACCCAGCGCTCCCCCTCCCCTGTGTCCATGTGTTCTAATTGTTCAACACCCACCTGTGAGTGAGAACATGCAGTATTTGGTTTTCTGTTCTTGTGTCAGTTTGCTGAAAATGATAGTTTCCAGATTCATCTATGTCCCTATGAAGGACATGAACGAATTGTTTTTTATGGCTGCATAGTATTCCATGGTGTATATGTGCCACATATTTTTTTATTATTTATGTATTTATTTATTTTAACGGGGTCTCGCTATATTGCCCAGGCAGATCTCGAACTCCTGGGCTCAAGCTATCCTCCCACCTCTGCCTCCCTAAGAGCTGGGATTACAGGCGTAAGCCACAGCACCTGGCATGTGCCACATTTTTTTTATCCAGTCTATTGTTGATGGACATTTGGGTTGGTCCCAGGTGTTTGCTGTTGTAAACAGTGCCACAATGAACATATGTGCACATGTGTCTTTATAATAGAACAAGTTATAATTCTTTGGGTATATATCCAGTAACGGGATTGCTGGGTCGAAATGGTATTTTTATTTCTAGGTCCTTGAGGAATCACCACACTGTCTTCCACAATGGTTGCAGTAATTTGCACTCCCACCAACAGTGTAAAAGTGTTCCTATTTCTCCACATCCTCTCCAGCATCTGTTGTCTCCTGATTTTTTTAATGATTGCCATTCTAACTGGCATGAGGTGTTATCTCAATGTGGTTTTGATTAGCATTTCTCTAATGACCAGTGATGATGAGCATTTTTTCATGATTGTTGGCCTCATAGATGTCTTTTTTTGTAAAGTGTCTGTTCATATCCTTCACCCACTTTTCAATAGATTTTATTTTTTTCTTGTAAATCTGTTTTAGTTCTTTGTAGATTCTGGATATTAGCCCTTTGTCAGATGGGTACATTGCAAAAAATTTTTGCCCATTCTGTTGGTTGCCCTAATGATTGATTTCTTTGCTCTACAGAAGCTTTGGAGTTTAATTAGATCCCATTTCTCTATTTTGGCTTTTTTGCCATTGCTTTTGGTGTTTTAGCCATGAAATCTTTGCCTATGCCTATGTCCTGAATAATTTTGCCTAGGTTTTCTTCTAGGGTTTTTATGGTATTAGGTGTTATGTTTAGATCTTTAACCCATCTGGAGTTAATTTTAGTGTAAGTTGTCAGGAAGGGGTCCAGTTTCTGCTTTCTGCACTTTGCTAGCCAGTTTTCCTAACACCATTTATTAAACAGGGAATCCTTTCCCCATAGCTTGTCTTTCTCAGGTTTGTCAAAGATCAGATGATTGTAGATGTGTGGTGTTGCTTCTGAGTCCTCTGTTCTATTCCATTGGTTTATGTCTCTGTTTTGGTACCAGTACCATGCTGTTTTGATTACTGTGGCCTTGTAGTATAGTTTGAAGTCAGGCAGCATGATGCCTCCAGGTTTGTTCTTTTTGCTTAGGATTGTTTTGGCTATGGGGGCTCCGTTTGGTTCCATATGAAGTTTGAAGTGGTTTTTCCAGTTCTGTGAAAAAGGTCATTGGTAGCTTGATGGCGATAGTGTTGAATCTATAAATTACTTTGGGCAGTAGTCATTTTCAAGATGTTGATTCTTCCCAACCATGAGCATGGAATGTTTTCGTTCATCTGTTTGTGTCCTCTCTTATTTCATTCAGCAGTGGTTTGTAGTTCTCCTTGAAGAGTTCCTTTACATCCTTTTTTAGTTATTCCTAGGTATTTTATTCTCTTTGTAGCAATTATTTCTTTGGTCTCTTTTTTGTGTATTTTATTTTTTGTTAGTTATCAAGTTTTTTCTAGTTTTGTTTTGTTTTTCAATAAGTTTGGAAGAATATATATATATGTATCTCCTGTTACCAGCACATTTTCAAAAGTCTACAATTTTTCAGCACCACAAACAAAATAAAATCTATTTCTATTATTTTGTAGAATAAGAAATTGACAAATTTTTATTTCTTTCAAAAATTCTATAAAATTTCTGTTAAAAATTTCTAACATAGCATATAGCCTGATTATTTTTATTATAAAAAAATACAAGTTTTTTCAAGCATGATTATTTTTCAATCAAAAATAACCTGTTATAAAAACTGTTATAAAAACAGATATATTTTGAGGCTTAGCTGAAATTCTAACTCTGACAGTTTCCTTTATACCAGTTTCATTTTTTTTCAAAATCTGTATTACTTATTTTTTACTTTGTACTTTTAGCTCTGTAATTCCTTTATGCTGCTTTTTATCTCTGGTTACCTTCTTTTAATCTGTGTGTATCATGTGTCTCCAACTAGACCATTCTGCTCCTTTGAGAGCAGCAGTGTGTCTTGTAGAACATGGCTAGGTGGACAGTGGATCTGGCTAGACAGGGTGGCATCATTAAAGGTATCAGATCATTAAATAGATCAGTCAAGTTGCAACAGGCTGTCTGGGAAATTCCTACAAGGGTTCTGCAAGTGAAGGGCCTTCACACTGCTGGCACAGTGACAGCAGATGTCAGCAAGATTCAGTAATTGGCACCCCAATTGGAGGCCCTGGTGTTATCATCTCTAGTCCACTCGGTGGACTTCTTGGTTTGAAGAAATAATTGGACCAAATCTTTTGGATTATAAGTGCAGAACTTAGAAATAAATCCAGAATTGGAATATGCAGTCACGGAAACTTTGTCCTGGATCACTGGATTAACTAGGTAGGATTCTTTAAGTTACTTTTTAATAGCTAAAAGATTACTTTGACAACCTGGGATAAGAATCTAGAATTTAGGCTGCTTTGACCATGGGAAATGAAGAAATGAGAGATGAGATCCAAGAAGATATCTATAGAAGTGTGAATGAAGGCTCTCAGGTAATACAACTGTATATTGGATGGATTTATATGCTCCTAGCTAGTTCTTGATATGTTCAAATAAGATATTTTTTCATTGCCTTCAACTTAAATTGCAAATTCTTTAGTATGCCTTTAAAAATGCAGTATCTGACACCTTTGATTTTTCAGTATTCCAAATAATCATTTTTCATTTTACTAACTAGCAATATGTGCCTTAACACATCCTGTTCAGTCTGCTAGAATGATCACCCCTCACTTTTATTCATAGCAAACTATTCAAAAGTCATCTGAAGTGCCTCCTTCTTGGTGATATCATTTTTGCTCCACAGGGAGCAACATAAATGTATATTTATCAAAGCCCCCACTGTACATTATAGATACCTTCCTTTATGGCACTTAGCAGGACACTGTTTAGTAGCCTCTTCAGACCCATTTTCTCATTAGACATATAGCCTCTTCAGACCCATTTTCTCATTAGACATATAGCTCATGAAAACAGGGACCATGACTTTCCACTAGAGTAATCCCATCACTAAGTACTGTGCTTTTCAAACAAGCACACAATACGGAGAGAGGCAACAAAGGAAATTAAGGCCTCCTTTTCATTGCCTACTTATATTGTTGCTTCCTTACCACTATATCAATTCTGCATTTAGAAATTAACTAATACAAAGAAAAAAAAAAGATTTTAGCCAGAGACTATTTGTGTGTGTGTATTTCTTTTCTAGAGAAGGACATTAGTGACAGTTGTTGGGATCCAAGTACATTACATAAAATATAAATTCAATAGACTACTTTAGAGAGGATCTAATTGCAGTCATATCACCTAAGTGGGCCACTTGAAATTAAAGCAATCACAGCTTTGGTAGGTTATTGCAATATGTTTTTAAGCCACATAAAGACAGAGTAAATATGACAAGAGTGGTTAAGATATATGTTCCTTATTCCTTTTGTCTACCACTTTCTGTCTTTCCTTTCTTTTTTCTTTTCAAGCAGAATCTCACCCTGTCACCTAGACTGGAGTGCAGTGGTGCTATCTTGGCTCACTGCAACCTCTGCCTCCCAGGTTCAACCAACTCTCATGCCTCAGCTTCCCTAGTAACTGGGATTATAGGTGTGTGCCATCATCCCCAGCTAATTTTTGTTTTTTAGTAAAGACAGGATTTCATCAAGTTGGCCAGGCTGATCTTGAACTCTTGGCCTCAAGTGATCTGTCCACTTTGGCCTGTCAAAGTGCTGGGATTATAAGTGTGAGCCACTGTGCCTGGCCTTCTCTACCGCTTTCAATTTTAGGCTACAGTACAAATAAGAAAAGCTCATAAAACTCAGGAAATCTAAGATAGCACACTCTGGAATCAAACTGCCAGGAACAGGTAAGTACATGTATCCTTTCATTCTATTTCAATATTATTCATAGATGTCAAGTTGACATTTAAGAAATCTTGAGAATTCAAAGATTCTATTTCTAACCATGTCAACAACTGCCTCTCCTCCCATACAAGGATATTCCATTTTCATTTTCTAATACGTATAGTTAGTTGATTGTTCTTTTTATATATTAGAGAAATACCTATATATAATAGACAAAAATTTTAAAGTCATACTTTGAAGTAAACTAATTGATACTATGGGTGTAGACAGAATAGAATAGCAGGCAATCAGAACTTTAGAGGAAATAGCAAAAACAGAGAAACCAATAAGTGTTAAAATGACAGTTTTCCTTGGCTTTTCAGATAGGCTTGTATGAGGAAAGAAAATATGCATATTTATATTTCACAGTGCACATTTTTATCATTTTATTTTTATTTTAAATAAAATTCAACGCAGTAATATATTAAAAGCTAACCTAGCTACATGAACAAAAATATAAAAAGTAGCCTATAGGGGGCACTCAAGGACTATGAACCAGAGTGTCTACTTTTTCTGGTTCTGTTTGGAGGAAAAGGTGTAGACCCTTGGGCACATTTTCACATTACCGTTTATATAAAGAACAAAAGTGAGTAAAATAAATGAAAATACTCTTTGTCACACTTCTACTATTCCCCAGTGAAAGATAAAGGGATATTAAGAGGTGTGATTAAATGGCATTTGGAGAATTATTATTCTAAAAGCATAAAGGTATGATAGTGTAGACAGCTGAGGTGTTGAGCATTTTCAAAATTCTAAACAAGGATTTTTCTGCATTATAGTTCAAAGCCAAGATAATTATCATTCTTTTCTGAAGACTGTTTTGTCTAGAACAGTAAAAAGGCAGAGTCACGTATCTAATTTTTATTTAGGTTTTAAAGAAGAATAATATGAGAATATTTAAATTAGTTTTAGGAAATATAGCAAGGAGGACCTAGTAAATCTCCTATACAGAGAATTTTTAATGAATTGTTTTTGTTTTTTAAGGTTGGGGTGGATGCTAAACTAAGGTGAGGACAAAACTGAAATCCACTCCAGTAGCCTATGTACCAGATGTTATTTCAACTGATCTAGGTTCAGATAGCTAAGAGCTCATTTTAACCAAAACGTAAAAGAAAACTTGTCATAGCACCTAAATGAAATCAAAACATGATCTCTTTAAAGTGGTGGGTGGAAAGATCCATTTAAGCTTTGAAATCATAGTTAAAAGAAGTTGCTTTTTAATTTTAATATGGTCATATTGTAGCAACTTAAAAATGCACCTCTAAATTCCCTCAGGATAGTCGTAGAAATCCCATTAAGCACGTTAAACACCTATCTCCCACTGAATTTTCCTTTGAAGCACTTCACAGTGCTCCGCACTCGGAGCTCATGTGTTTTATTTCTGTTATTTTCATACAAGATAACTTAATTTGTTGCTTTTGATTTAAAAACCGGATGTACTAGTACTAACTCCCTTCATTAACTTGTTAACCACTATCACAGTTGTGAATAATGAAATCACTTCCAGAACCATTTTTCAAATGGCTATTTGGTACTTCAGGCAGGTACGATCAAATCCTACAGCCTGTTTACAATACAAAGTAAGACAGTAAGTTTTTTTTTCCATTTTGATTAAAGATATCTAAATATTTGCTTACATAAAATTGGGTTATATGTCAACAATTCCTAACAATGATTTGAGAAGAATCTCAGGTTATTACAGATGTACTTTAAAAGCATCAAACTTAAAAAAAATAAGATAATTCGTAACCAATATTTCTTGGATTTAATAGTTATTATGGCCAAAAAGGTAAGATTTTTTCAGAACAGTCTTGATTAGAAATAGTATTCTTGTTGCTCCATAATTCTATTTATTAGGCCATGTGTTTAATTTTGGCTTGGAAACTGTGACTATTATAAATAAAAAGTGTGGAAGGGGAAGTAGAGGGCAGAAGAACTGGCCTGAAAGCTACCGAGAGAGCCAGGCAGTTGTCACCATGACATCCCTGAGGCTATAACTTGCTTTCACTTGCAATGTACAGCTTGAAGCATGGATGGTTTTAAAAACTCCCCAGCCAAACTCAGGCCTGGTGACTAGATGTCTTTTAATGTATTTATTATTTTATGTGATCAACAGAATATGTCACTTTTTCTGAGCTATTTTCCCAGTGGTTATATGTATTTTTGTGAGAAATGTCCAAGTTGATTAATCTCCTTACTTTTAGATAATTAGTATCAACAATCCTTTGACCAATTTTATTTGGTATCCAAATATCGATTTGTGATAATTTATTTATATATACATGAACTTTTTGATTTTTCAATTTATTTTATAAAATTTTCAGGCAAAACTCAGTAAAGAGCATAGAAACTATTTCCTGTCATTTCTATTCACTTTCTTTTAGCAAGAAAAAAATTAAAAAAATAGATTAGAATAACTTAGGATTGATATACATCTAAAAGTATAAAACTAACATTTCTTTTAGAAGTAAATGCATTTTATCACAAGCAAAAATATAAACTCTGAATAGTAATCACATATATTCTTGGTCGTTCTATGTCCAAGGTATCTATCCTCTTCTACCTCTTTTGTTGTATGCCTGTGAGTAAATTTATCTCAATGCTCATTTTGTGGTTATTGTTTTAGAGTAGGGTTTGCAGAATGATATAAATGATAGCCTTGGTAAAGTCTATTTACATTGCAGAATGTAGCAATGAAAAGTCATAAAAACATTTAATAATCTTTTAACCATAATTTAACTTTGCTAGGATTCATCCATAAAGTCACATATTTTTACAAATCTTGGTGAATATACTTGGGTCCCAAATGTCACCATATTTTTTCTACAAAGAGAGACTTGACATAAAACTAAGACATTCTATTTAGGACTAAAAAGCACTTTTTTGCTTTTGAATTTTTTTGATGATTCAAAAGTATAATTTCACAATAGAAAAACACTTTTAGAGGGCAAGACACATTTTCTATCTGAGAGAATTTTTTTTTTTATTTAAAAAATTAACAATGATCTAGAGAAGTTAGTTTTGTAAGTTTTTCTTTAAGACAAACTTTAAAAAATCTAAAAGCCCTACTCTAAGTAAATGCCACTTACCACACACTTACTTGATACTTACTCTATGACAGGCACTGTGCCCAAATGGAGCTGTTGACAGCCTCCCAAAAGCAATTCCCAGTGTGAATTAAGCAAGGTGCGCTTTGAAGAAAGGTACATTTTTCTCGTCTTTCTTTCCTTTTTAAAGTTTAGTTGCTTCTCTTTACTGTTTTGTTCTGTAATTCATTATATAAGGGCCATTTCTGATAAAAGAATAGAAAAAAATACTCTTCTTAAAAAAGAACAAACAAAACAACGTGAAATAATCTCCCCTTCTAAAGTAAAAAACAACAACAACAACAACAAAAATAAATTTGGCCTAATTAAAATAGCTGCTATGTACTCTTTTACATTTTAACAGCAATTCATTTTATTAAACTACATATTATGTGTAGTGTACTTAATAGAGTTCTAGTGTCTCATCTTCTCAACTCCCTGTCCGTGGCTCATGCCGAACCTCTATCTTTGTCATTGTTAGTATCCTGTTTACTTCACATATAAAGATGTGTTCCACATCAGAAGGACCAGGGAACAGCCACGATAGGAGATATTAAATAAGTTCAAGGGAAGAAGTAGAAAGCCATTAATCAACAGTAGGGAAAACTGCCTTTGAGTGCCTATTACAGGAGAAAGCACATATTAAAAGATCATTTTTTGAGGATTAAAAATTATGAAATGCTAAAGGCAACATACAAAGTAAATATAAGGAAAAATATGAATTGGACGTAAAGTAGGAAATTATTATTTAAAGGGGACAAGATGCTTGAAGGAGTCACAAATAGGTCTTCATTAATAGTACAATAAAAATAAATAAATGAACGAGTTGAACAACTTTTTCAAATTCTCTTTTTGTCCTGATTTTATGTGACCCCACAACATAATAGAGTCCTTAGACTCTAATGAACATGTAAGCATGTATTGCTATTGACATTTCTGAAAGTTCTGAAGATTTCTGAACTTGCTACCAAGTTCTAGATCAAATTATGTTGTGACAATTGACTAAATAATGTTCAAACCCTCAAGCTGTTTAAATATATTTTGTGATTTCTTATTCAGTGTTGAATTCTAGTAGAAGTTGGCTTTTCTCTATGACTAGGAGGTATTTTCCAAAAAAAAAAGATGCAGCATTGATTTTACTGGTGATCTCATTAGTGGCCTATGCGTCATGCTTGTGGTTTCTGACAGCGTGGTTTCCATGCTGATCTTGAAAAGTCAGTCCTTAGCATAAGAATGGTATTAATATTTAATTTAGATTATATGCTATGTTCCTGCAACAGTTATGTTTATTATCCTTGTTGCTATATGCATGGTGCTAAATATAGTGTCTGTCACATAATATATAGATATTTACTAAATTAACAAATTTATATTCTCTGAGCTACCACTCCTAGGAAGGAAAAAAAACAACAACAAAGCTGACTGTATAATACAGGAAAAAGTCAAGAAACTTTATTCAAGACTTATTTCTGATATTAATAAAATGTGTGACCTCAGACTAGTCACCTTTTCTTTCTTAAAAATTTTTGATTTGTAAAATATGGTAAATTGGAGTAGATTATTTGAATGTTCCTTCCAGCTCCAACAACCTGAAAGTCTTTAATTATAGTTAAGGAGCAGGAAGATGATGATCAGAAAGAAGGTCAGAGATCAATATATTAGTAGGTAGAAAAATGCCACAAAGGCATATTCAGACAAAGTGCATCCTAACCATGGCCACTGGCAATCAACCCTCCACCTGATACACTCTGGAGAAGGCAACGTAGAGCTCATTTTGACCACGCATACGCCCGGGTCTAAAAACACCAAAGCAACATGCTTTATAATCAGCAACCAACTTAAAACCCAAGGGCTAATTCCATGTGAGAAGAGTGACAAGGATTTGGTGAATTGTTGACATTTTTGTATTACCCACACGAGAGGGCAATATTGCCAATTGTACCTTCTGATGACATAGCCAAAAAGCAAAATAGGATTTCTATCTACAGACTATATTATTATTATGGATGTCAATCCCTTAAAAATGAAAAAAAAGATGTAATTTTTAATCTTTCAAGTCACCCCCTGGCTTTGTCTAAATCAGTAGTCTCCTTTTTTTTTTGCTGTCAAAAGTTTATCAAACAAGAGTCAGAAAAAATCCAAACAATCAAATCAGTATTAAAAGCTTGTATTATTTGTCTTCTGAAAACTGTAATTGTTATCAGTCATACTTTTCACCATAATGTTTACATCTTAAAACACTTACAGATAGTGACAGTAAAGAGAAGCTGATAATGTAGAGAGAAGACAATGTAATTGTCCTAAAATATTTTTTACTTTCTAGATTTAATTAGATAATTGCATAACTCTTAATTTTCTTTTCAGTTGTGTATACCTCCTAATAATTGTTTAATAGTGGGAATTAAAGTTACATCAATATCTTATTTATTTCAACCAAATCCTTATATCCTAATTGAGAGAGTATGCTGAAAAACAGAATATACTTTTGAAGAAAAGCGGTAAAAATGTGTGTTGAAATGTTGCAGTTTGAGAAATAACTTGCATCTAATTTTTTTTTTTTTTTTTTTTTACTTAGAGGCTTTTTCCAGAGTAACTCTGTTTCAATTTTAAAGGACTGATAACATTTCCTTAATAATCGTTTTTCTCCCCCGCTCTCTCTATACCTCCGCCCCCTGTCTCTCTCAATCTATTCCCTTTCTTTTTCGTATTTTGTCTGCTGCTGCCTGGTAACTTTTCTGTCTGGAAAGAGGCAGGCTAAGAAACTTAGCAGCCTTTGCAATGATAGCTGCAGAAATCCCTAGCAACCTAACTTCAGGTCAACTCTCCTTTACACTCATCTCTTCCATGAGATAGACTGTCAGCTCCAGTTTGTTAAGATGCAAGTCCTATTCCTAACTTACGATGTTCAGGTGTGTAGCATATAAATTGTTACCATTCATTGCAAGAAACTCAACCACACAAAAATAATTAAGTTAGTAGAAATGAAATCTGATGTTTGATCACATGTATGCAAACTGTGACTCTAACTGGAAAGTATAAGATTACCATTGACTGATAATTAGCATTCATGTGTTGTTTTAAAACAGAAAGAAAGAATGATTGGTTCTACTTTGTTTAATTTATCTTAATGAGAGATTTCATAACATTATATAGTTTGATGAATTAATTTATTTAACTTGTCAGTGTTAATAACTCTGATTAGAATGAAGAAATTATAATGGACCATAGTAATAAACAAAATTCCAGCACTAACTCAAGCTTTTCTCTCTTCACTAATAGAGCACTTCGGTAATTTCTTTTTTCATTAAAGCATATATTATGGGTAAATAAAAATATTTTATAGAAAATTATACTTATGTTTTTCATTTATTTACAATCCATTAAAATTCAATGGTCATTTAAAACCTAGGAGCAAACTCTTTAATTTTAAAGCTCAAATTTTGGCTACACTTTTATCTGATGCCCATAGAAAACAACCTCACTGATGCCCATAGAAAACAATCTCCTTTTATAAACTGGTTATTTTCAAAGAATATCTGGAAGAAGAACCGCTTTATATGAGAGATTTGATGTGGGACAGATAATTTTATACCGTTTCATTTTGACACTGACTTTATTTCAGTTTTGGAGCAAATATATCTCTATTGCTTAATATTTAATCTGTTTATTGTATATTATGGCTTCGTAGTATGAATCAGTGTCCTCATTATAAATTTTAGTCTTAAAAATTTTTGACAAGCAATTAAATCCGTGTGTTGTGTCCACTTAAGCACTGGTACATACCTAAGCATCTATACTTTCACCACATTTTTGAGAGAGTTTTTATACCCTTTAGATCTTTATTAATTGTGGTCTTAAAATAAAGCCTCATTTTTTTTTTTCTTTTTTTTTTTTTAAGACAGAGTCTCCCTGTGTCGCCAGGCTAAAGTTCAGTGGCCCTATCTCCGACTTACTGCAACCTCTGCCTCCTGGGTTCAAGTGATTCTCCTGCCTCAGCCTCCCAAGTAGCTGGCACTACAGGCACGTCATGCTAATTTTTTGTATTTTTAGTAGAAACAGGGTTTCACCATGTTAACCAGGATGGTCTCCATTTTTGACCTAGTGATTCACCTGCCTTCACCTCCCAAAGTGCTTGGATTACAGGCGTGAGCCACTGTGACTGGCCTAAAGCTTCAAATTTTATTTTATAGATAATACCTCATTGAGATTCATTAAGTGGAAATTAAGTATAACATGTTACCTTTTATTGATGCTCCAGCCTATACCTTAGTAACAATCTTCCATATTTACTATCACTATTTTATAGTAACTGTTTTGAGTCCTATGTCATTCATGATTACTGATTTAATTGATGATTACTAAAGAATTCTATTTTGCTTTATTATTCTGGTCACAATGTGCAGACTATGCATTCTTGATTTTTTTTTAACCCATTCGATGAAGTAAAAAAAGTCAACCAGATGATCTGAAAGAGATCATATGGTTTTTACCCTGTCTAATTCATTTAACAGGCTATAAGGAGGTTCTACATATTTGGAATATGGTATATTCAGAATACAAAATATTCTGAGCATTTACTACTTTGGTGATCCTTCCTAGCTTTTCCTTTTTCTAAGCTGACCATGGAATCTAGGGCTGCTGCACATACTGCAGAAGTGGATGAGTCAGTGATTTTAATCATAGTATTGGGACACTTTAGTATGGGGTAAGTCTTTTGTGGGTCATACTGTTCCAGGATGCTTTCCATTACCTGGCAGTTTTTGAAGGTGAGGGCAATTGGTGGTAATCTTTCAGAAGAGGAAGAATCTGAAGGTCCTTAGCATGGTTTGTGAGCACTCCTCATTTTCTTGCCAAGAGTTAAATGGATACAGATCTCCTAATAGCTGACCTTGTAGTTGACTGAATGGGATCATGTAAGAAAGACACCTACTACATTATTCCAGTGATTAAGTATGTCATACAATACACAGGTCTGTGGACCCTGAGAGAAGAAACATTTATTACATGGCACATCATTCAAATCTCTCTCTCCTCTTTCTCACACACACACACACACACACACACACACACACACGCACACACACAGTCTTTACACTCTGCCACTCATTTCCAAGTTTGTGAATTTTCAGTATGAAGTAAAACATGTAAAAAAAAATCTCTTTATTCTATATCGTGCACTTCATTGTGAAATAATAAAAACATCTAGGAGAAATTAGACATGTAACAACTTTACAAGAAAAGAAACACTTTTGACTGTAGAAGGAGTCCTATTTTAAACACTAAATGGCTGTATTTTCAAGGGAAAGTAACCTTTATAATTTAAAAAATGAAAAAGTGACATAAAATACATTTATAATCACAAAGTAAGTATAAAAAGGTGAAATTCACAGATTATTGGCAATGTTCTGCAGAATCACCTGTGTGTTCTTTGATCCAGTCTAGTTTTAATGGCTTCAAAGGCGCATTCAAAGATGCTTCTGGATAATTTTACTCTTATAAATAGCTAGATCGTAATGCTGGCATTCACCTATAAGTCTCAAACAGCAAAGTAAATAAAGTCTTTAAAGTATCTTCCCTCACTTTTCAACCGTTGTCTTCCTTGGTTCTGTTCCCTTCTCATAGTTTTCCCCTCCACTCAACTCCGGTTTCAAAATATTAAATACAAAACCTTTTCAACTCTTGTTCTTACACTAGAAATTCCTGATGTTACAAGGAAGACAGTAAGCCTTCAACTATTAAGATTTCTGAATTTTAATTCCGCAGCCACCTTGGAATGGCAAACTAAAATTTTAGGAACTGGGATGATTACATTGAAAACTTAAGTGGTCATAAAAACAACTTTACTAATATTATTATTCCAATGATTCACGTTGATGCCTACGATGGCTGGGGAAAGTTCTTACACCAACACTGTAGCATATGGAAAAAGAAAACAAAGCAAAACACAAAACAAAAACAACAAAACCCTCAAAGCCTATTTAAAACGGCTCGAAGTACCCTTTTAAACACAGAACCCCACAGCAAAACGCTACCAATTCCTTGCTTTGTTGTTCCCTGCCTGGGGACCTCAATAGCCTTTCCATTAACCTTCCCTTCTTACGCAACGGTTAATGACTTTTGGGGTTGTTTTGCTTTTTGTTTCTGCTGAGTCACTAAATTTTGCCTCTTTGTCCCCCAGGTGCTGCTCAGCATAAAAGTTAAAAGTGCCATTCAGGAAGCACTGGGATTTTGTGTAGACCGGAGGAAACCATTTCCCTAAGAGAAGCTCCGTTCCTTGGCTTGTCCTTCCTTCCCCGGGAAGGAAGCTTCAGAGGAGCGAAGGGATCAGCCAGCTTTGCCTGCAGAAGCAGGCCGGTGCTCGGCTGAGGGTTCCCAGCTGGTTGTGAACTGCGGAGCGTTCTAGGCGCCTGGCCGGCTCAGCTCAATGCAGAATCTCCCCCTTCTCCAAAGACCCAGATCCTACAGAACCAGCTTCGAGTTACTTTCCATTCAAGGAGACTGAAATAATTGTGATTTGTGGCGCTCTCCGTTCGCGGTGGTATTTTCCTGTTGTGTTAAATGCCTCTTACTAAGTAATAGATGTGATTTATGTGGACGACGAAGGGGTGTGTGGTGGATTCGGTGATTAATCAGTGAATTCCCATCCGCTGGCATCTCTCACTGCCCCTCTTGCGTGATGTAAGATCAGACGTACCCTGCATTGAAAAGTCAAGACACACGGGCGGCTCGCTCGCGCTCACACACGCTCTCCCTCCTCTCTCCCGCACGCGCGCATCCCTCCACCTTCCACATCCTGCTCCAGGCAGGAGAAGGCGGACTGGCTGGACTCATTGAGCTGAAGATTTTCCAGTGACATTTGTAAATGACGCCGCTCGATTCAGGGCTCCAAGCAGCCGCCGCCGCCGCCGCCGCCGCCGCCGCCGGGCCGAGGGTGCCGCGAAGCAGTCTCCAGCGCAGGCTTCCTTACCGGACGACCACAATGTCCGAGCTCCTCCTCGCCTTACTCACTCTCTCGGGATTACTGCCTATCGCCAGGGTGCTGACCGTGGGAGCCGACCGAGGTAAGGAGAACACCTCCCTTCCCCAGCCCTCCCCTGGCTTCCTCGGCTTTCCCGCTGGGCGATGCTTGCAGATTAGTGAGTGTGAAACTTAAGTCCTTGCAGCCCCGCTCCCCGGGACCGGGTGGCCGCCGTGCGCTGGCCCCGTGGGGGAGTGAGAGGTGCGGTGTGGCGTTTCTGAACCAAGTGCCAGAGTCCTCGGCACCCCCACAATTTCCCCTGGGCCGTTTCCCGGTCCCGATTTTGTCCCCTCCGGGAGCGTTTGGACTTGGCTGTGCGCTTCTGCCCGCGCATCCTAAGCGCTGCAGATGTTGGGATGAGAATTCGCATTTCAAGAGAGAGAGAGACTTCCCTCCGCGATGGCGCTCAACTGCGAGCTTTTTGCGAGCTCCAGGTTCTCCGCGTTAAGCGTGTGCCGCCCTCAACTTAGCTCCCAGGTTAACTTCCTTACCTGCTGCATTCGGGGTCTGTGGAGAGGCGAAAGCGCCTATTCAAGCTCTTTCGTTTCCCGTAGCCCTTTTCTGCGGGCAGACTGGGGAGAGAGTCCTGTCATCAGCGACGAGGCTTTTAGGGCGCTTCCGGGCGCACGCACCTGCTTGAACTTGACTTTTGCATTCTGAGGGTCTGTGACACGGCACAGGTGCCCTGAGGGGCTAACCCACCGCTGGAGTGCTTCGCTCCAGTCTGGCGCTTTGCTTTTGCTTTCGCTTTTTTCTCCAAGTAGCTGATGAATGGTACAAGTTTAGAGGGGAATGGATATGGGGGAGCAGAGCAGAGCAGAGAGGAGGTGGGAATTAGAATAATCCGGGATTCTATAAACTTTTCATCTGGAAAATCTGGAATTCCTGTGCAAGTTTCACAGTCTTTGACAACAGATAACACTGGTGAAAAAAGGAGGAAAATACTAGATGAATATTTGGGGCACTGGCCCTGGCCTTGGAATAGTTAACTGCTTAAAGTAAAATCAGAAGTATCATAGATCCTTTTTTTTAATGAGAAAATGAGCTGATATTGACTGGTATAGTTCAGTTTTTTAGTTTAAATAGCAAAGAGAGAGAGAGAGAAGAAAGAAAAACCCAGACCCCAATGTCAAGCAAACAGGAAGAATGTTGTATTGGGAGATTTAGTGATTGCACTTATATGAGGCAGATTATGAATTGACAAAAAATTATTGCTTCATTATAGGAAAAACACGGGAATGAATTGTAGTGTTTCTATTCAACCTGCTGTTGGCAACCAGATTCTAGCCTTTATAGCATACCCACACATGTCATTTCCTCTATCAGCGGTGGGGACTAATCTGAGTTTCTTTAGGAAATCTGACATTTACTGGTGATAATCTTTTAAATACATCATTGCCACCTAACCAGAGCTTCTGAACTTGCTCAACTTGCCTTGAAGTTGATGTGAAATAGTTGAAAACTATACTGATGAAATGGAGGCACATAGCTCTCCTTGAAATGATGATGTCTTTGATCTGGAACAATCAGCTCTCAACCTATCTTAGGAAGTTGAAGTTGGACCAGAGCAGATGAACAGAATGGAGCTTTTCAGCCCAGTGTGCTAGCAGGATGTAATGGTACTGGCAGACTACTGCTATTGGGCTCTTTCTGATTGAGTCTCCAATCTCCAGAAATTTGACTTCACCTAGAGCTGAGTTCTCAATGCTTTTGTATATGTTTGTGGGGGATAGAACCTATTGCTACCATGATTTGAATAAATATCTGAAGGTAATTTTATATATAACATAAAAGATATAGACCCCCCAACTTTCTTCTGAGATAGGATATTAAAGAACTAAGAGGATTATATTTGGTGCCAATTTAGTTTCACGAGGGAGAGGAACATCTAAGATAAAAGCAGAGCACATAGTAAATGATTGCTAGTTTTTTTTCTAAAAAATGAAATAGTGTTGTGTTGTATCACCACGTCCACATGAAGTACTGTATCAGATAGCACAAGTAAAAGAATTGTAGACCAGCACTGTGCCATCGTTATATATTTAACACAACTTTCAAAGCTGTTCGGAAAGAGCTAAAATCCTTGCAGTTATCAAAAGTGAAAAGGATGGGCCACATTGGGAAAAGGGAATTTAAAAATAAGAGAGAAATCTTACTGAAACTTAAGAAAGTGTTACTGCATTATGACAAACTTCCTTCACTGATATGCTGAAACAGAAGATATGGGAATATAAATGCAAAAAAGAGGTTAATGAGATGTAACTTTCTTCACAGACTTACGTCAATTGTCCTTGAACAGTAGAACAGGCATGTGAATTACACAGGTACCTTTTGCAGTGCAAGAGCTAACTGCTTGACAAAAAATGAGAATTCACTTTTAGGTTCTGCATGTACTTATTGGGTAATATGTAGTTTCTCAAACTGTATGGACTGTATCAGAAATGTTTGGGTTACTTTCTAGCTGTATTTTTCCCTTTATACATTCGTGAGTATAAGCTCAAACATTCTATTAAATAGAAAAAGACTTGAAACCAACTTGTATGTTTGTGTTCAAATTGTATACATGAACTTGTCTTTTAATTCCTTATTGTTTATTTTCTTAGTTTATATTCATTTTATACAGAGCTAAACTAATGTATATGTCAGTTCTTATTAAATTCCATCACATTGTAAAAAGGAAACATCTTTGTAACTTTTAACAGCCAAAAGTGGAAGATAAATCAGATTCACTTAGAATCAACTAATTTGTCATATCATATCAAAGTAGTGCTTGATAAGGATTAAAACTTAAAGGGAAGTGTATCTTAAAGTGTCAAAATTTCTGAAAAGAAAACTGCAATTTATGTCTCTTTATATGCCACAAATAACATAAAGTTTTGTTTTTGAAGAAGTTGCTAATCTTTGAGTTTGTTCTCTTTTCTCTCTTCTCAAGCTCAAATTTAAACTGAGTAAGAGGGAAAAGAGACAATGGAAAAGTAAATAAAAATTTAAATGCACTAAAACAATAAGAAAGAATGTGAATTGTAGAAAACAGAATTCAGAAAAAAAAAGAAGTTCAAAGAAAGCTGAAGATGAATTTAGGAAAAGGATGGATGGATGGATGGATGGATGGATTCTGCCATACATCAGAATATGAATCAGTATTTCATGACAAGAATAAGTATCTTTAAATAAAATAATTTCTTAAAATATTTTTCTCTCATGTTATTATAAATATTATATGAAAATATTTACAGTATAAAAATAATTTAAGGAAAAGTATCACCAGTGTGAATCTGATTATAATTAGACCTCTAAGAATGGCAAGAGACATGAGAATATTGCAGACAAGTTAAATGTTAACTATGCTACAATTACAAACATGGAAGTGATTTTTTTTAAAATGTAAGTGAACGTAAATTTTCTTAGAAAGGATGGTAGATGAGTGATATGGTTAATAGTTAATGTATTCTTCAGAATTAAATGATACTTTCTAAATGCTACTTGTCATTCAGGGTGGAGATATGCTGAGATATTTAGTTTGCAAATCTACTGGATCCAGAACATTAGTTTCTTGCCAGTTACCTTGTCAATTTCTTTTCTCAGCCTAGGGCATACCATAAAAATCAGCTCCATTTAAATCACCTGAACTGAATAGGACTTAGTCTTCTATAAGGATTATAATGTTGAGGGATCTTTATATCTTCTCTTCATTCTATATATTAATATGATCCAGTTTTTTTATGTTTCTGCCATTAATTTTTATATCTTAATATGAAATGTACAACTCCCCCCGCCCTTTCCTTCAACATTTTCCTGGTTATAGGAATTCTGTGTGGTAAAAAAGTACCAATCAAACATACTGATAGATTTCTCTATCTTCTGTGTCTGTCTGTCAAAACAATTCTTGTACAAAGGAAACACTTGTCTTCATTCTAGATACATGCATTCAGAGAAAGTAGAATTAATCCTAAAAGTTAAACATGCCTGTGCCAACATGATATCATTCATCAAACTAAGTTAGTAGTAAGTGGAACCTACTGATACAATTACCCCACCCCTTCTCTCTCTCTCTCTCTCTCTCTCTCTCTCTCTGGTGTGTGTGTGTGTGTGTGTGTGTGTGTGTGTGTGTGTGTCTTTAAAATGGCTGCCTTGGCACAAACACCTATTAAAAATACCACTTTGGCCTGAAAATTGGAGATGGCTTTTATGAATGAAACTTTTACTTTTCAGAACTCTGATAAACCTGTCTATTTATCTGGACAAAAAAAAAATGAAATGAAAAAAAATTTTTGAGTTATTTTTTTGACTCATAACATGTAATGTTTGAATACATTTCTGTATAATAAGTATTTATTTTAATACAATATGACTGTGTGGAGAAAAACACGTGTCAAAATTATTTGCTTTTGAAATGCCTGTAAGTATGATATACCCAATACTTATAATTTGAAGCAATATATTTAGTGGCGGAATGCTAAAGAAAATTATGCCAAAGAGTGAGTACCATTATGAATTAATCAAAATATATGCTCAGCCAAACTTCTATGAGAAAATATTTCTGTCTACTTTAGATAGTTTTAAATTTTTCTTAAATTTCTTCAAGAAATCTGGCTTCTCCCATATAATCCAAGAATAATGACAAAAAACTATCTTGATACATAGAATGAGCAAATAATAAGGTTTTTCTTTTGGTTTTGGCAGTGGAGGGGGAGAGAGGTAGGAAAAATTAGCTAACCAATCAGAAAAATATCATAGGATGGTTTTTATTTTCTTCTGTGGAGTTGCTATATATTTTCACATAGATAGCTATTCCCAAACTTAACCTGTATCACAAACAATTGGCTAGAAACATAGGAATGAAGTTGCAACATAGCAATCACAAATCTCACAGTCTATAGGCCTTGGGAACATTCTCCAGTTATTTTATTATAGAAGGAGTTTATATATATATATATATATATATATATATATATATATATATATAAAATTGCATTTTAGGTTTTGGGGTACATGTGAAGAACATGCAAGATTGTTGCATAGGTACACACATAGCAGTGTGATTTGCTGCCTTATGGAAGGAGATTTTTAAAACATATTAGTTTTTTGGGATAATATCTTATTTAAATAGTAAATAATACAAAAATGAAAATATCTCTAAAAAATTAATTGGAGTTTTTAATTTCACATCTGGAAATTTTTCCAAAAACCAATTTTTTAAAAGTTGAGTTTTGGACTGATTTTCAGATGTGAATTTCACTGGCACAGAATGAGTGTCTTTACCTCACTCTCTCAATTTTGAAAAGTATCATGCCTGCAATAGCATTGAATCTCTGTTCTGGCTCTTCAGTGCTCTCTCATTTGAATAACATGTCAAACTCACCAAGTACATCTGAATCCTCTATTTTAGAGAAAGGAGAATAAAGGATTCTGGAGATTCTTCCTTACATCAGAACAAGTAAGCTTAGACCTTCAAAATGTATATGCTTTTTATTCTGTTAGTTTGTCTTCTATAAGCTGCCCTCACAATTTTAAATCTATATTTTCCTCTTCATAAATGATTAGATGGTCTCCCCTTTGCCCCTGGAATAACTACAAGGCCAAGTTAGAAAATATGTATTATTTATTGCTGTGTTGTAAATTGAGCAATGTCAAAATGTAAAATCAGTCTCTCTCTCTCTCTCTCTCTCTCTCTCCATCCTTTTGATTTAGGCTATCTCTATATAAACCTACATATTTTGACTAAACTCCCTGACTAAACTAATTGATGAAACTGACTAGTAACTAAATGGAAATCAAAACCATTAGCAAATAGCCATACATTGTATAAAAAAGCATGACTGGTCTTACAGAAAAAAGCCTAAAGTTATATTCTGTGAAGAAACAATAACAACAGCATATTTCTCTGAAATAATTATGCAACATATCTCCAGTTTGTAGAGCAAATCATATGTGCTTTTGCTATTGTGTCTCTCATACTAGGTAAATGAAATATGTTTGGTAATAATTATGTATTTATATAATTGGATATTATACAAGTTTAAAACACCATTAGAAATGAGTAAATAGGTATTCTGAATTCGTTTGTCCTCAGAAAGAATTTATTGAAAGTGGAAATTTATTATTTTTCTTTGCCTTTACTTTTTAATTGATTTTATATTTCTCCATTTTGTGAAATATTAAAAAATGCATTCTAAAATGTGGTTTCAAAGACTTTCTCTCAATGAAGAATATACATAATAGAAATCATTAATAAAATGGAAAACAGGATTAAATGCTCTTTTAAATATGACTATAATAAATTTTTTATGCAGTCATGTTAACTTATTTTTAGTCTACAGTTAGGTATCCAATTATGATATTTAAAAATGCAATGGCATGAATAAATAAATGAGTATACCCATTTGTTGACCTTATTCCCCATTATTTTGAATTTGTAAATATCATTAGTGGAAAAGAGTAATACTCATTTTGGAAACAGTCAAACATGATTGAGGTCTACTTGACAGGGAGGGTGGGAGGAAGAAGAGGAGCAGAAAGGATAACTATTGGGTACTGGGCTTAACACACGGGTGATGAAGTAATATGAACAACAAACCCTTGTTACAAATGTTTACCTGTGGAACAAACCTTCACATGTATCTCCAAATCCAAAATAAAAGTTAAAAAAAGAAATAATTATGTTTTTTCTATTATTCAATAACTCTACTCATACTTGTTTAATAATCATATATTATTGAAATTTGGGATTTCTCTTAAATATTGCAAAATACGGGTAAATATGCAACCCTTTTCAAAGATGCCTTTACCTTTAGAAAAGAAAAATAAGTAATCTTGATGAATACATTTGTACCATAGATTCAATTGTTTAATCTTATTTTTCTCAGATATGTTTGTATATAAGTTTATCAGATATAATCTTGTGATTTAAAAGTTTCCATTTAAACGTGAATAATATTATAAGTATATCCTTTACAGAAGTTGAGAAAGTACCTTTTCATATACAATTTCTTCCAACTTTGTTAAGAGAAAAAAAAAAACTTCTTGAAGGAGATAGATCATGTAGCCTTGCTAACATACCGACGTTACATTTCATCTCACAATACATTCTTATTAACAGTCAGACATCTCTTCCTGAGTTGCATATACCTCATTGTCCTGCCTGGCTTAGCCTTCAGACCAAAGACAGGTATTGTTGAAACCTGACCTCATTTTAGTGAAAAGAATATGTTTCTTCTTTAGGTGAGATCAAGGTACCACATATCGTCTCTTGTTTAATTCTTGCAATCAATAGGACTTCCCTTCCTAACTTTTCCATGTTACATTGACATCCTTCAAGGCTTCCAAGACTGCTTAACTTTAGAAATACGAATATATAATTCCTTAAGAATTTTTCTACCGCTGAGTTTTTCTTTAATGACAGTTTGTCATCTTAGCTCTTTCTTCTTAAAATGAGAAAAGATAACTAAAAATGAGGTTTAGGAGAAATGAAACTTAGTTGTGGTTGCTTTGTGTGTTCCTAGGGTATCTTGAGATTATTTGTGAAAAAGAAAAACTGTAGGTATAATGCTGATAACAGAAATGTGTTTAGAATCATCTGTTTTCTTTAAAAACTAGGATGTATAAGGAGAGGAAAGAAAATGATGCCAAGAAAGAGAACTTTGACAGTCAGAATTTATTGAAGCTTCTGTCCACACAGATCAAGTAACTGAGCTAATTAGAACTTTAAACTTTTGCTAAAATAGATATTACAGAGATTTTAAAACTATTCAGTTTTTAGATTATCTAAGACAGTCTGTGCATTTCCAAAGCTTTTAATGGTATATTTTTATTGGGACAAAAATGTTAAAATAGCAAGTAGGTTTATTAAAATATTCCACTTTATTCAACTCTATTAACTTTTAAGGCATTTTTTTCATGACTAAGCTCTGAAAGTACAGTGATAATGATACCAGCTCATGAGTGAGATTCTTGCCTCATCAGGTGAAAGCACTACAGATTGTGCCCACTGGGCATCCATATCTTTGAGATTTTCATTAAACATAATAACTATATCAGATTTGTAAATGGAATTGCTAACTCAGAATTCAGGCATTCCTGCTGAGTGCCCTTGTACTGATGTCATTTCTAACACCAAGACTAGCAGTTCAGCAGCACTATGTTGATGTCCTGTAATACAACAGCATGTTAATCTAATTGAGGGGAAAATTTGGTGACTACCCAACATGATCAACACTTGATATAGGAAGAAGTCAGAATTTAGACCTTCTCCTTTGTCCATTGTTGGATTACACTCAATTCTACAGTTCCTTCTCCTTCTAGGACATTTTCTTCCTCTTTTTCACTTGCTAATGACCTTGTCAAATATTTAGAAATTAATCCTGACAGTGAGAGGACCAACATCTTAGCACATTTCAACTTTCCTTGCTATCCTCGTTGCTAGGAGAACATAAAGTAATGAAGGGCATGAGGGTTCTACCTTGTGTTTTTTCATCTGGGTGTCTGTGAAAACACCACCAGAGTTTACAAGAAAATTGCTCAGACCCATTCTGAGATGCTAAACATGGCTATGACCCTAACACATTCTGTTAGTGCACAGAGTATAATGTTTGTGAAAACACATTGCATCATGTATTGCATTACATAAATATCCATCATTTTATTAATTATACTATTTGCTTAATATAAGTCATTAATAGGAAGCCGCTCTTTATATTTTCAGCATACCTTCATTTTTTATTCGCAGTTTTTTTCCTGCTGAAATCACATGATCCTTGAAGTAACGCATATGTTTGGTGATCATTGATGTGTTTATTCACCCATTTGACAAACATGAGCAAATAGGTGGTAAACACTGTTTTAGGTGGTAGCAATGAAGCAAGTGAACGACATAGACAATGTAACTGGGCTGATGGGGCTTTTAGTGCAGGAGGAGACAGAAATAGCAAACAAATAAATAACATCCTTACTTGAAAGAAAAATAATATAATGTGACTGATAAAAATGCTATTAGGAGTTGTAGTTATAAACATAGAAGGCCTTTTTGAGCAAGTGACATATTTGCTAAAACTAAGTGATGAGAGGGGACAAGCTCTGAGTCGTCTAGAGGGAGGAGTTTTCTATGCTACCCTTAGAGAGGAAGTTGTGATTTTGGTATTTTAGAGAAAGAAGTTCACTTCATCTGAAATAAACTGTGTGTGTTAAGGAGAGAAGAGAAATAGAGAAGGTATATTTATGGTGAAGTCAGATTAGGTCAGGTGGGGTCGTGCAGATAAAAGTGAGGCATTTGGGTTTGGTTCTGACTTTGAGCAGCTACTGGTTTTCTAATCAGAAGTGATAATGATGCAACTTACTTTTTAAAGAAATCATGCTTGGTCTAATAGAAAGACAAAAAGGGAAATGGTGAGTCCAGTTCAGGGATCATCAAAATTCATCCTGGATAAGATGATAATGGCTTGAACGAGGGAGTAGCAGTGGTAATGAGGACAAACTAGAACAGAGATTTGCATTTTTAGTTTAGAAAGATTTTCTATATGAGTGAATGCAGCAGCATTTTAGGGAGGATAGGCATGAAATAAAGCCTCAAAAGATAATCTTTGGAGAAAAGAGTTAATATTCTAAGCAGATAATACATTATTTCAGGCTATTTTAAATGTTTACATTCCATTTTGCAGTACCTTTTTATTGATTTGTGTGAAACATGGTTCACAATAAAAGTCACATGATAGTCACATGTGGACCCTGCAATATTGTTTGCTTTCTTATTACCTTTTCTTTTATATTTCAGAACTACTAATACCATATTTCCTAATACCCTGTGTTTACTATTCCATATCTGTAAAATTAAATTAATTGAGTCAGATTCACAGTATTTTTTAGGGAGTAAGTTAAAATAATACACTTAGCAATATTTGAAGCATTGACAAATGTCAAAGCAATAATTTTGCTGTTATTTCTATCAATATAAACCAGCATAATACCAAAAGAAACAGGCATTGGCCTATGAAGACTTGTTTGTGTTTGTTTCTTGAAGAAATTTGCAGTGTTTTAAAGAAAGAGTTCCTTTTCAATTGTCTCCAAATTCTTGACATGATTCAGAAGAGTTTGTACTGACAGTCAAGTTCCTGTGGGTGAATAATTAGGAAAGAGAGAAGAGATTGTAACATAGCTATTATTGACTGTACTCATCACCCTCCCTAGAAATTCCAAGAAAACTGTAGTAAAGGCTGGCACAGTCACTCACGCCTGTAATCCCAGCACTTTGGGAGGCTGAGGTGGGCAGATTCCCTGAGGCCAGGAGTTTGAGACCAGCCTGGCCAACATGGTGAAATCCCATCTCTACTAAAAATACAAAAATTAGCCAGGCATGGTTGCATGTGCTTGTAGTCCCAGCTACTCAGGAGGCTGAGGCAGGAGAATCACTTGAACCTGGGAAGCAGAGGTTTTAGTGAGCGGAGATTGCGCCACTGCACTCCAGCCTGAGCAACAAAGTGGGACTCTGTCTCAAAAGAAAAAACACATAGTAAAGAAGTGAGCGGTGAGGATCTACCAGGTAAGAGTTTATGATACATGAGTATTACTTGTTGAACAATCGGGGCCCTTGAATTATTCTTATTTATCTACACATTCATTGAATAAACATTGTAGTGCCTAACATGCTAGCATGTACCGTCTCTGTGTGGCTTGGAAACATGGAGGCAGAAACAAACAGACTATTAAAACCAGACTATTAAAATCAGAACTATGGGTGCAGCAAACCACCATGGCACATGTATACCTATGCCATACTGTGTAACAAACCTGCACGTTCTGCACATGTACCCTAGAACTTAAAGTATAATTTTTTAAAAAACAGAAGTATAAATAAAAACACTAGCAATTGTACAACTTCCGATTGTGAAGGAAAGTTTGCTTGTGGATACAGAACAAACGGTTTTGGGTCTATTTAGTCCTTGCTGAATCTATAAAGGAAAGAAACAGTGAGAGGCAGAGAAAGAGAAAGGAGGAAGGTTTGATAAAAACTGATGGAAGGCAAAAATATCAGAGCCTAGATAATACATGAAAAAAGAGAAAGGAATACACTATTTGAAGGAATACTGTTACTGTTAAACTGATTGAATTACCCTGTTTCCTAAGGTGTTTGAAGATTGTTTTGGGGTTTTGTTCCTATAATATTTTTTTTCACTGCTCTGTTTCTTTTTTGGTGCTTTTCTCTTCCATTCTGTACTTTGAGAAAAAGTGAGAGTTTAGGTTTATAACTTGATATTCAAATCTGCATTTCAGAGTACCAGCTCAAACCCCAAAATATCTCACTCAATTTGTTTTAAGGTTATGAAGACCATCTAAAAGAGTGCCAAAAGGCAGCTTGGAGTAATCAACCCTTTTAAACACTATTTACTTTATATTGCTGGACCTGCAGCATCATGGAAGAAAACACTTTACTTCATCCATAGAAATTACCTCGGAAATGCTGCATGACATGATCATTACAAGTAATATATAAGAAAATAACCTGCTTTCTTAGTCTTCAAGTATGGTATGTTTTTAGATTCAAGAGAAGATATGCTAAATATACATTAGGTTAAAATGAAAAGAGATTCAAAGCTCAGGCATTTAAAATTTTAGAAATGCCTAAATAAAATATTGAAGCAAAAGATCTCAACCAATTTATTTGTTGTGTAAAGAGCTTACATGCAGGTTTAGTAGACATTTGCTAGATGCATGTGTAGAAATCTAATTTGTTTGTCACTTTAAGTTCATTTTTCATTCATGTTGTCAAACCCTCTTTGATAATTTGGCTCCAAAATTTCAATACTAAAATCAACATTATACCTCAAAATAAGTTAAATATGAAACACATACCCAAATTTTATTAAATTTTACAATGACTGAACCAAATGAAATTTGAGACCCGGAGATTTTGCCTTAATATTTAATTTGGGACTCACTGCAAATTTGTTTGCTGGGTACTTTAGCAGAGGGGTGCCAAAAGTTTGGAAATAAATTAATCTAAGTAAATGAAAACAGCAGGAAGGGGAAGGGTTACTTGTGTATGTGTGAATATGAGGTATGATTTATGCCCCCTGACTAGCACTCTGCTCATATCACACCAAAGTCTGCTGAAGGGCTTTTGTCTTTCATAAGGAAAGTAGTATGGGAACTGGTTCAAATGAGTATAAGGGAGTTATTTATATATTAGGTAAAGCAAAAAAATAATTACTGACTGCACACTCACAGTTAAAGGCATTTGGGCAGGAAATGTTTTGATCCCTTGGAACAGAGCATAAACCCGCTGTAAAGAGGGAAATAACCAAAGCGTATTCAGATAGCTGTTAAGCTGGTGAGACACCTGAAAACTCTAGCAATAGCATGAAAATCACTTAAGTAAAAAATAAACTTTCAGAGGCTGAAGCTACTTGAATTCAAGATTTAGAGATGAATGCCAAAGAGGATTAGTAAAACTCTTCCATGCGAAATACAGCCTTAATGGCTCCATCAACACATTGCAAACCCAAGCCCGAGAGTCACTATGTAAGTGAGAGTTGAGTGCAATCTGTAATAAGAATAATAACATTTCCTTAAAAAGTTAAAAAAAATCATATAAAGGAAACAAAAGTAGCAATCTTGCCCTTTTCCTTCCCTTCTGCAGGCAAAGGAAAATGATTGGCAGATTTTCTTCTATAGTTTTACAGAGAGAAATAGGGTTGACTGTGGCTTCTGAGATTCCTAGGCTGAGAGGAAAAGACAGCTTAAATTTCTTTACTCATCATGTCACGTAATGGCACTCAGACATATTTGACTGACCTTTATGAATTAAAGGCAAGATATAGGGCGAGTTTTGCAAACACAAAAGCTTATAGCAGCCAGGCTGGTCAGAAGACAATGTGGGTGACTTGTAAATTGGAGAACATTCACGCAGTCCAAAAGGGCAGCTGATATTCAATTTGAACAGATCCTAACCCTATGTGAATGTGGGCACACTGTTTTGCGGGCCTTTAAGACTGGCTGGGAATCTGATTTTTAGGCAAAATTTCCTAAGTTTTAAATATTGCCTATCAAGATAAAGCAGAAACTCTCTCTCTCTCTCTCTGTGTTGTGTCTCTCTCTGTCTCTCATACACACACGTGCACACACACACACACACGCACAAATAAAAAACATTGTGGGGACCAATAAAGCAAGTTGCTGGATCCAACATTGAGGCTAACAGCGTGTGGTCTACTATGCAGCCCCCTGAGTTGCAGATATTAATAGAAGGTTGGACTGGGTCAGAATGAAAACATATTCTACTTGGTGCATTGCAGGCAAAAGATGGCCCTAGAGAGTTGAGCATAATGGCTAGATACTTCGACTGAGCTATTGTGGCAGGATGTGGGTTTAGAAAGAAGAATACAAGGATGAATTCTGCATTTCTGCCTTCACATCCTCCTCCCCATTGCTAAACATAAAGCAGAATTGGGGGGAGAGAAAGCGGATGTAGAGAAAATTGTTAATGACCCAGCAAAGGGTTAATGATATTAGAACCAATTGTGACTTAACGTAGGATCATGTCTCTGAAAGTGTTCTAAGAAATAATACTTGCTTAATACTAGTGAAGAAATGCGAAGTGGAGATTTCAGTCTTAGCACTGCAGGGGCCTGAGGAAAAGTATTACATGTGGGAAGTAACAGCATGTGGTTGAAATAACATTACCATGTCACACACACACATTGTTATTGAAATGTGGAAGGAAAAAACGAAAAGACTAAAAGGGAGCAGAAGAAAAATACAGCAAAGGGAAGACAGCAGAGATATGATTCTGATAGGTAGACAAATTCTCATACTGAGATACAAATGAGATCACTTTTAGGTTTGTGTTTTATCATTCCGTTCCTTGGGAAGCTGTGACTAAACATGGGCCAACTGTGTGTTCCATTACCACACACTGACTTCAGACCTATACCTGTGTTTCACATCAGAATTAATTTCTCCTAACTCATTATTTGATGAAGTATTTCTTTACTTTATATTTTGATATAATTTTAGAATTACAGAAAATTTGTAAGCCTAGTACAGAAAGTTTCCAGGCACCCTTCACTCAATTCCCCAAATACTAACATAATACGTAACTATAATACAATATCGAAACAAAAATGTAGCATTGGCAAGACAAACATAATTAGCTAGGGTTTAGACTTTATTCAGATTTTACCAGTTTTTCCGCTAATGAGCTACTATCCCAATATCCAGTCCAGGATGCAATGCTCACTGCATTAAATAGTCATGTGTCCTTTGACTCGTCCATTTGGTGAGAGTATCTGTCTTTCATTTACTTTTAACACCTGGGCTCATTTGAAGACTAATGGTCAGTTCTTTAGTAACTGTCCCACAATTTGGCTTTGTCTGATGTTTTCTCATGATCAAATGGAGATTATGCATTCTTGTCAAGAGTGTCACACAGAGATGTGCCCTACTCAGTATATCCTTGGGAAATGCATGGCACTATGTCTTATTATTAGTTATGTTAATCTTGATCAGTTGAATGAGGTGGTGTCTTTTGCGTTCTTTTTTTTTTTTTTTTTTGAGACAGAGTCTCTCTCTGTTACCAAGCCTGGAGTGTAGTGTTGCAGTCTCAGTTCACTACAACTGCAACCTCCTCCTCTCAGGCTCCTGAGTAGCTGGGACTACAGGCATACACCACCACACCCGACTAATTTTTGTATTTTTAGTAGAGACAGGATTTCACCATGTTGGCCAGTCTGGTCTTAAACTCCTGACCTCAAATGATCCACCCGCCTTGGCCTCCCAAAGTGCTGGGATGACAGGCATGAGGCACTGTGCTCAGCCTTATTCTTTCCACTATACATTTATTAATTGAAATGCTTCTCTAAGGAAGAGCTATCACTTCTCCCTTTTATTTATTTATTTATTTATACTAGTATAGACTCCCAGATATTTTACTTTTTGTGATATAAGCCAGTACTACCATTCTTTATTTTCTCACTCAAATTGTTCCACCTTTGGCCATTGGGAGATCTTTCAGTTTGCCTCCTCCACCCTTTGACATACCCCCATCCTTTATTAAGCACTTTATTATTTTCTAACACTTCCAGATGCTCCAAGCTCATCTGGTATTTATTTTTTCTTTCTGCATCCTGGAATCAATCTCTTCTCCAAAGCATATCATAGGATGTTGGTATTTCACAGACTTTTAACTGAATGCACTCTCTTAAGTGTCATAAGTTTATCTTAAGGGTGATAACCAATTGCAAGAACAATTCCTCTGTTAATATGTTTTACTGTTCTCAAATAAATCATTTTGCTTATTATACTATGTATTTCTATTTTTAATTTTTATGGATTCATAGTAGTACAGCTACTAGTAGTATAACTAGTTGTACATATTTATGGGGTACATGTTGTATTTTGATACAAATATACAATGTGTAATGATCAGAACTGGGTAATTGGAATGTTCATCACCTCAAACATTTATTATTTCTTTTTGTTGCTGACATTCCAAATCTTCTATTTTGAAATATACAATAAATTATTAACTCTAGTCACCCTATTATGCTATCAACCACTAGATCTTATTCCATCTATCTAATTGTATGTTGTAATCATTAATTACCTGCTCTTCATTCTCCACCCCAACATGCCTTTTGCAGGTTCTGATATCTACTGCTCTACTCTCTACCTTTATGAACTCTCACATATAAGTAATAACATGTGATACTCACCTTTTTGGGCCTGACTTATTTCCCTTTCTATAATGCCCTCTAGTTCATCTATGTTGCTGTAAATGACAGAATTTCATTCTTTTTCATGACTGAATAATATTTCATTGTGTATATGTACTACATTTTGTTTCTCCATTCGTCTTGACTTACGTTGATTTCATATCTTGGCTATGATGAATAGTGATGCAATAAAAAAAAGTGGTGCAGATGTCTCTTTGATATGTTGATTTCTTTTCTTTTAGATATATACTCTACAGTGGGATTGCTGGAATAGAACTTCTCAATACTTTAATTTTAATATTCACTGCAATAATTGATTATATGCTGACTAGAATTCTGAATTACTGTGATTATAGAAGGTGATGCTTATTAAAGTATTTGAAATTCACTGTTTTCAAAGTTTCTAAGCAAAAATATAGATAGGTTTTATAAAACAGACTACTACGTATTGATCCTTTTTCAGGAAATCTGTGTTAGGTATGCTGACTTAAAAAGAAGTATAAACAAGTCATATAAGGGATAATAGCAAACATTTTGAAGAGAACTGGTGGCTAAGACAATAGATCTATAAGGATTCTATATCTTGGCTTGTGGAGGGGAGTGAATAGAGAAGTAGGTGCTAGAGATAGTGAATGGGTGTGATGTTTTGTACCAATTGCGACCAATTGTTAGTGGTTGTCCAAACTGCTGTATAGAAAGAGATCCTGTACTGAGTCTGGATTCATTGGTAAAGGGCATTGTTATCAGTTAGTGATGTTTCCAGTGATCGCAGTTGGAAGATGTATAGGAGTTTAAGCATCTGGCCCACTTAGTTACCATTTCTAGTTTAGTTAGCACAATAAGAGGCTCTAGTAATTATCACTGAAAAGGATGGTGCCTGTCCATGGACCAGAATTCCCAATGAACTAACTGGTAAAATACCAGCTAATGAAACAAGCATTGCTTTGTATAAAAACAAGTGTCCAGAGTCTTCTTGAAAGCCCCAAATCTCTACTTTTTCAATGTACACACATTTTTATTTTATTTTAGTTTTTGTGCTGCTTCACCATGAATACAACATTGTTGTGTTGTTTTTGTTTAAAATTTCTGGTAGCTGATGAGATCTTGTTCTGCATGATCATTTCTAGTTTCTCCTAACTTTGAAGCTACAAATTTTTGGAAGCAGTAAAGGCTAAACCTAACCTTGTTCTCTAAAAACTCTGATTCTTCTTAGATATTTGTATATATCCAATTTTAATGATGTATTGTTTAAAAATTATAGATAGGGAATTACTAATCTGACTATCAGTTTAGCTTTTGATAATACCTCTAGTAAGGTAGTGAGAAACAGAGCTAGTTGAAAAGTAATGCAACACCCATATTGAATTTTTAACAACTTAATACATTTTAGGAAATGATCCATCTGAAAGGCATTATGGCTTGCTGAGAAAAGCTGTACACTGGGAACCAAGAGAAGTGGGCTTGATTCCCAGCTCTGCATCTGACTCACTCTTTGTCCTTGGGCAAGTCACTTAGCCTCTCTCTGTGTCTATTTCCTGTCTCGTAAAATCAGGAGAATAATGCATAAAGCCTCCCACCTCACCAAGATGTGTTGAGGCTGCTGCATTCTATAACCACTGAAGGAATCTTTCTTTCCCCTGGTGGCTAAAGACAAACTTATTTTTATTAGCATCTAGTTAAATTTTGCAATAAGAGCATGGATTTACAGATCACTTCAAATAATCCTTTAATCTTTGAATTTACACTGGAGTTTTATTGCAACACACATTGCTTCATGTTAATGCACCCATTTGCTAGCAAGAGGCTTTGAGACTCTTGTGTTCACAAAAATATTCAATGCCTCAATCTACTTGAGTACCAACTATGGAGTCTTGTACTGAGCACAGCAGAACCCATTAGAAGAGTAGAAGACAGAATCCTGGGGAGAAGATGCTTACACGTGAGAAACAATTAGAGAACGCTATCTAGAAATATTTATTCAAAAATGTTATTGTCAAGATTCTAGTTTGGACAATGAGGAAATGAGTGTGGTCTGGAAAATCACAGAGCAATGTCATGCAATATATGGAACAAATGCTTCTTATTTTATGACATCTTCCATGATTCCTTCAGGAAAACTCATCTTCTTTATTTCCTTCCCTAATCTTGCTGGCTCATTTTACATTCTCTAGTTTTTTTCTATCTTTTATGGCTTTTATTAAACAATTTTCTTCTTATAGCTAGTACATAATCATGGATAACACATTATATTTGGTTGTTCTTTTTCTTAATTCTCCTTTTATAATGAATTGTAGTCCCTCTGTACTTTTTTTCATGAGTTTGACCTTTTGAGATGATTCTGCCACTTATAGAATATTTGATATTCTGAATTTTTCTTGCTTTCTCATTATTTCATCTATCATGGTTCTCTATCGCTGATATTTTCTGTAAACTAGATATTAGATCTATAGGCTAGGTTAGATTCAGATTGAGCATTTCTGGGCAGAATGTTTTCTGGGTGGTGTTAGGCATCTATATTAATAACTGTGGTGTGAGTTATCCGTACATGCAATAGTAGAATTTGTAGCACACCTTGGTGTAGTGCTCTGCAGCTTCTGCTTTGTTACCATGCTCAGCAGAAACATGGGGTATCACTGTAAAAGAAAAGATTGCACTTATATAACACTATGACCTCAGATCAACTATATTATCTCTTCAAGTTTGTATTTTCTTATCTATAAAATGGGGATAATGATATCTAGTATACATTATTCTTTTGAAGTTCTGAGACAATACCTGAAGTTTTTGTTAATAATAGGCACTCAGTTAATGGAAGTTTATTAGTAACAGTAGTAGTAATAATGTTGGTGATACTAGTAGTATTCAGTCATATAGGCCTGCATGGTGAAAATATTTAAGACTGGCATTCATTCTACATACAGAACAGCAATGCTGTTCAACCAGAATCCCTATTGTAACAGATGGACTTTCCTGTTTGCTTGTTTGGTTGTTTAACATGCTGCCATGTGGTATGATTTAAATGGAGGATATCATTTTAAATCATTTTCAGAACAAATCAGGATATAAATTATCCAATAAAAAAGTTAAAACATTATTCATGAGCAAAAGGCTCTCTCAGGGCTCTCAGGTTTCTTTGCCCCATGATCATTTCTTGCATCCTACTACTTGAATGCAAGGAGACAGATGTACATGCAAGATCCAGGAACCTACATTTGGGCTGTTCCTAATAATTTACAAAACACACATTAGGGCTGTGGTAAACAGATTAAGTTTTAAAGTCAGTCTGCTTGTCCTCAAATGTGGGCTTTATCACTTTTTAGCCGCTTAACATTGGCCATGATACATAATCTCCCTGAACCTTAGGCACATTTCTTTTCAAGAAAGCTCAAAGGGATGTTGTGAGTATAGAACAGAGATACATAAACCTCCAACTCGCCAGGCATGGTGTCTCATGCCTGTAATCACGGCACTTTGGGAGGCCAAGGCAGGCGGATCACCTGAACTCAGGAGTTCAAGACCAGCCTGGCCAACATGGTAAAACCTAGTCTTTACTAAAAATACAAAAATTAGCCAGGCATGGTGGCAAGCACCTGTAATCCCAGCTACTTGGGAGGCTAAGGCAGAACTGTTGAACCCAGGAGGCGGAGGTTGCTCCAAGATCGTGCCACTGCACTCCAACCGGGACCACAGAGTGAGATTCAGTCTCAAAATAAAACAAAAACCTCCAACTCGAAGTGACTTCCTAACACACACTAGGCATTATTGTAGTTTTGTTATTATATACCTACTTTTCTGGTGCTCCAGTTTTGCCCATAATGGGCAGTTATTAACGCTTAGAAATCAGTGTAGTTTTAGTAGGAGAGATCAGGGTTGCAGCAAGGTCTGTGCACTGCACAAAGGAACTACATATAAAAATGGAAAGGAGGGGGTGACATCCACATTTCTTCAGTTTATCAAACTATGCACCCTAATCCGGGGTTGCATTTGTCCAAAGAGAGCTTTTTCTAATTACAACAAAAGTGCCATATAGACTAATACTGCCTTAGATGAAAATCTAAGCAGAACGAATTGCAGGACCAAAATTAGTGAAGAAAAGGGAACCAATTTACAATAGGTTGTTCATTATGATACAGTTAATATAAGATGAACTCCTGAACAGTGAGATATGTAAGAGAGATTGTTCTTTATAATCTGCTGAACCCCAAGGTGGGCTTTAAAAATTGTTTCCAAAAGATATCATTGAGAATTGTATGAATATAATTAATGAACTACTTTATTATCAAAGAAAAGACCCTTGTTGCAGAAAATACTTCAGTATCGATTCTCATATAGTCTCCTGAGATTAGTTATTCAAAATGTAATTTATTTTTTTCCTCAGATAGTTTAAAATGACATTTTGGCTACATTAGAACAGACGGTTTCTTCTACTATGTATTAACTTATTGGTAATGCCTCAAGTCATGACTTTGCTTTCTTGCTGCACGTCCTGTGGGAGATGCACCACCATGTTGAATCTGAAAATATCAAGACTAAATAACTGGCAATCTGGAATACTTTTCTGATCTTGACGGTATTATTTCAGATGGCTTTTTAAATTTTATATGTTAAAAATAAAGATTTTTCTGATTTTCAAGATATATTTTTACCCATGCAAGGCTTTTACATTTGCCTTATAAATAAACAGGTATGGGGGAAAAGGAACATCTATTTTATTTTTTATGCTCCACAAGTACCACTTTACTTCTTGAAAAAAGAGGAATTTTTATTCCAGGAAGAATGATATGCTTGTATAATATCAAGTAGATGTTCAATGCTTCTAAGTGATAAATTTACATAAAGGATAGTTTGCTTTCTCATCAGAGTCTGTACGTTAAAGATTTTCTGTCAGAAAATCAGAATGAAGACTAAAATCAAGGCTTGGATTTGTCTCTTAATACCACACATATCATTCTATGCACCTTTTGAAAACAACCAAACCAAGCATCACTTCTAAATGTTGACACTGTACTTTGCTGATGCTATTATTTTCTCTTCAGGTAAGGGGACTGTGAGGAATGCTTAATGCACATATTATTTTCCTCCTTAGTGGGGGAAAAAACAACCCCCATTTAAATAAAATAATTCTGAAATTTAAAACATTTTTCATTACTTTTGTCCTTTGAAAACCAAATATGCTACACTTTTGGTTTCATGCAAAGCAATTAAAACCAGTAATTTTAGACAAAATATGTACAATGTTAATCTTGGGCTATCTTTTACTTTAATTTATTAGAGTATGCTGATATTTGAAAATTCTTTATTTCTCATATTCTCAAAATTATTTTTAGAAAGTGGAAGAATATCATTTCTTAAAATAAGCATTGCTTATAGTAACAACAAAGAACTGCTATAAGAAGTGTCCAAGTTGTGTTATTTTGTTATTGCTCTTATATTTTTTTGGTGAATTCAAGCCTCGTTCTAATATTGTAAAAAATAGGAGGAAAAGACATTAAAACATTTCTAGGATGTTAGAGTTAACATCATAACCACCAACTGTCAGCAGGCTTTGGGGAGCCAGCAGGAGCCATGTTTATCTGACATAATGGATGTGTGGTCACGGATCTCATTAAGCTATAACAACCTTTCGGAAACCGTTGTTCCCCTCCCAAAGTCCACTCTAAATGTCCTCTTTCCTAGTCCACTGAGGTTCATACTGCTTATAAGGTCATCATGATTATTTTTGTTGTTGTTGGTCTCTAAGCTGATTTTCACATGTAACAGAAGAATTCTGTCAAATGAAAATTGAGATATTTGTCTCTCAAAAATCCATTGTCAAGTAAGATACCACTTTAGGCTCACTAGAAAAGTTATTGGATAAGCATAGTTCCTGTGACCTATGGTCCCGAGATAATGAGACACCCAGCACTTGAAATTCTCCGTTGTCTTTACCTGAAGTCAGTTGGGTGAAATATACAAGTGATCTGACGTTAGTGACCTTGATGAATACGTTCTACAGAGCAAATTTTAGCCAAAGGCTGGAGCCAAAAATATAACTAGTTTTGAGGTGTGTGGAGCAATTTGTGCACCCATAGGATTTTTGTCCCTTTTTACTTGTGTTATGTCTTAGATAATTAGAAGCAATAGAAAACTGATATAAACATGTACTAATGATAAATTAAATAATATGCTTGAAAAATAATTTTAAAAGTCCTCCATCCACTTGGTAGTGAAAGCAGAACTGTTGAATGTCCAAGCCTCCTCATTCAGCTTTGTCAGTATTCAGTGCTTTAATCCTTTATTCAGATTTTCATGAATCCTATATTTCCCATGAAAGCGAGTATAGGATATTAGAACAATAGTGCAATGAAATAATTATTAAAATGGCAAAGACTCTAAAAATGGAAATTCTCTTTATATTTAGTGATGGACTTTTCTTTTCCATGAGAGAGGGATAGTCATCAATAACATTGACAACCTATACTTTAGTGGATTTTTTAAATTGAATATCTATTGATTATTTACTTGCAAATTATCCTGTTAGTGGATAACATGAAAAGACTGATCATACTGATTTTTTTAAGCTAATTTTGGATTGCTATTTCCCATAGAATTGAAATGAATAGAAGTTTATTTGAGAAAAATAATTTAGCCTAGTGCTAGAGCTCTAAAATCATAGGAAAGATTTATTTCAGAGAACATGTCTGCTTTATTATTTATGGAGAATTCCCTATAAATTCATTTTTATATTTGAGCCATCTCTTATCTCTATATATATTTAAAGAGATTTGATATTTGATTTTCAGAAATGTGTTAGGAAACCTTTGGAGCCATTTAGATATATCTGTAGCCCTAAGTACTCAAACTATAAGACCTTTGTCTAAAATTTATAATAGTAGAATCAAGAAAATTATGAACATATCTAATATAAGCCCTTATGAAAAATTATCTAATGTAATTCAATGCCTGTATAAGACATTGGACTAAGAACAACTGTCATAGCCCATTTTACAGTGTTATTATTATTATTATTTTTTGAGACGGAGTCTCACCCTGTTGCGTAGGCTGGAGTCCAATGGCATGATCTCGGCTCACTGCAACCTCCGCCTCCCACGTTCAAGCAATTCTCCTGCCTCAGCCTCCCAAGTAGCTGGGATTACAGGCATGCACCACCACCACCGGCTAATTTTTTGTATCTTTAGTAGAGACCAGGCTTCACCATGTTGGCCAGGCTAGTCTGGAACTCCTGACCTTGTGATCCACCCACCTCATAACATGAGTCTCTAGTTGGACTAAGAACAATTGTCTCAGCCCATTTTACTTTTTTTTTTTTTTTCTTTTTGAGATGGAACCTGGCACTGTTGCCCAGGCTGGAGTGCAATGGCAGGATCTTGGGTCACTGCAACCTCTGCCTCCCAGGTTCAAGCAATTCTACTGCGTCAGCCTCCCAAGTAGCTAGGATCACAGGTGCACACCACCACCACCCCTCTCCCCCATCCCTGGCTAATTTTTTGTATCTTTAGTAGAGATGGAGTTTCACCATGTTGGTCAGGCTGGTCTGGAACTCCTGACCTCATGATCCACCCACCTTGGCCTCCCAAAGTGTTGGGATTACAGGTGTGAGCCACCACGCCCAACCTTTATGGTGTTTTAACAGTAGACTGGGTGACTTATAAAAAAACAGATACACTTCTGGAGGCTTAGATGTCCAATATTAGGGTGTCAGCACTTGGTGAGGGCCCTTTTGCTGTGTCAGCACATGGCAGAAGGCAGAGGTGCAAAAAAAAGGACAGAAGGGGAACAAATTCATCCTTTTATCAGCAACCCACTCCTGTGATAACTAACCCATTCTCACAATAGCTGCTTTAATCCATTAATGAGGGCAGAATTCTTGTTACCTAATCATCTCTTACTGGTTCTACGGCTCTACAACGTTGAATTGGGAATTAAGTTTACATAAACTTTAGGGGACACATTTAAACCATAGCAGCAACCTTCTTGAGCAGTATAATTTTGTTTTAACTCAGCAAATGTTTTAATAAATAGAACTTGTTTTTAAAAGTCAATTTTTATATTATGAAATGTATCAACATATTTTTTTCTCATCTCAGAATTAAACAGCTAAGCAGAACTCAGCAAATGCACTATTTACATTTTAGGGCATCTGTCTATTCTAATTAAGTTAAAATATATAAATTTTATGTATACATTTTTGCCTTAAATATGAATCTTTATATTAAATATGTAAAATTTTATAATTATTTTTATATCATATGCCTTTATGCTCATGTATATTTGTTCCATTGATTCAGTATTTTAGCTAAATGAGAACTAACATCTGATCACAAAAAAATTTAATCAATTGTTTAAAAAGCAGGATAGAATAATTGTGGCATAGCATTGCCTAGATATGAGACATAGTATAATCTTCAACTTTTAAAAATTTTACATTGTTATCAGATTTTTCAGGGTCGTCATTATTACCACTGATCATTATACTCTAGAATTTATCTTAACTTCATATTAAATTGATCCAGCATTTTTAGGTGAGGTGATGGGAGGCAAGAGGATGTTTGCAATGGGTGATGGCATATTCCAAAAGACAAAAAGGAAATAATTTAAAATCTGATATATTTTATATTTTGATGACATAGAAATTATTATGGAATATAGATTGGCCCTGAAGCAAAAGACTTAGGTTTGTGTTCAGGCTTTTTATTCTACTATTTTCTAGTGGAGAAACTCTGAACAAGTCACTTAATTTCTTCAAACCGAGATTTTGTATCTGTAAAATGCAACTAATGACAGCTTATTACATGAGGTTGTTTCAGAATTGAATAAGATAATGAAAGTGCTTTACAAATTTTATAGCACTTTGCGAAATTAAAGCTTAATTATTCTACAATAGTAATAATCAAAGTTTACTTTTGTGATTTTTAAAAATTATCCAATTTTGCAATCTTCTATTGTTTAAGTTTTGTTTCCTGAACTTACTTCTATGGATGGTTGGAAAATTTAACTGAAGAACAATTTATTACTTCAAAAATATTTCTTAGAGATATAATAAATAAAATTGCCCTTTGGAAAATGTGTGAATGACAATATAATGAAAATCATAGCTAGGGCTGCTGAGTAAAGCTTGCGTGGTAGACACAGAGCTTGAGAAGAGTGGGGAATATGTGCGCAAGTAATCCTATAGTTCATTGTTCTGTGGTGTTAAATGCCATTAGAAAAGTAGAGATGAAATACTGTGGAACCTCAGCTTTCATTATTTATAAATCTAAGTACTTTTAAAAAAGAGGGTTAAATGATATTTTATCTAATTTAGACTTACATTACCAGAAGAGTACACAACCTCAAGGAACATGTAAAATAAGACATTATTATTTAAATGAATTTTCTAATAAAATACATTAATAATTGAAATATAAACACAAAAAGAATCACTGCTAGGCAGTGGAATTAATTTAAAATCTAGACCCTGAAGAAGTTTTCAAAATATAAACAGGGTTTTGTTTCATTTAAAAAAATACAAATCTTTGATGCTAATGAATTATCTCTAGAAATCTGCAAGCCTGGATCAATTAAATCATTTTAGCTGATCTCCTTTTGAACCACATGTTTATCAACTTAAGATTGATAACTAATTCATCAATCATAAGCAGAAAATGTCATAGAAAATAGTTATTTCAATCTGTGATTTTTCCAAAACTCTACATTTTGTGAACTATACGGCATGATAAGAATTAACAATGAAAAGTATGATCTTAGTCATATCTACCCTATTTAATGGGATGTGTCAATGAGAAATGATACATCATTGTTGTAAAAGCCAGAGGTAGATATGTACACAGTTTTGTTAATTGAAAAGAATTAGGATGTCCAATCCATTTGGCACCCTGCAATTAGAATGACCTTTTTTAGAAACACAGAGATCTTCAAGTCTAAAACCCTTTAATGGTTTCCAGTTGCTTTTAGAATAAAATGAAACTTTCCTTGGCAGGACATCTGGAAATAATGATGACCTACATTTTGCTCTCCTATTTGGTTCCACCTCCATTCAGATTTGTTTAGTACCCCTTCCCCGCCTTTGCACCTCAGTCTGTGATGCACATCGGGCTATGAGCCTACTTCCCCTCACAGCATTTGCCAACAAGTGCTGTGATAGTCTGCCCAGTGCTGACATTTTTTTCTCTTAGACTGTGAATTCCTTGAGGATAGTGAATGTATTTTATCTTTGTCTCTGATTTGTAGTGTCTGGAACATGTTAGGACATTTAAGACAGATGAATAAAGGAAACCAATGATCTTCACAACTGGTCTTAAAAAACATTGACTGGAGAGCTTCTGATAGGTACAGACACTATGAAGCTCTTCAGATGTTTAAATAAAGAAGACATGAGCTGTTCACTGCTTGCATTTTTAAGGCTTGGTTAAGTATAAGGCTGAGAAAATGTTTCAGAAAATATGTGGCTACTGTTTCCTCGAATGAGACCCAAGTAAAGTAACTCTGGTGAGCTGAAAAGAGACAGGTTTTGATTACACTGCAGCCTATTATAAGCTCCAACGCAAATATAGCACTAATGAGTTATGTGTGAAACAGAATGTCAAAAAATACCTTTATTATTCTGCATTGTATCAAACTTATCTCTGTCTTATGTATATACTCACAGGACTCAATCCAATATTTGGAAAATGCCCAGCTTTAAAGAAATTATTTGGAGCATTGATTTCAGGCCAATCTTTGCTAAATCAAAGGGTGCCAGTTTCCTTCATGCCAAACAGCACAATAAACCCCTCTGCAAAAGGAATAAAGACTGCTGAGAAATAACTGATGAGGCTTTTAATGTCAATAAATGTCATCTTGTACATCAGTATTGTGAGAGTTTCCTTTTCATAAGTGGAAGAGGGATTTTATAAACTCTCCCATGAAAGAATGGGGATTTAGAGTTGGCACTAGTAGACCCTGTAATAAAACAAATCCTTCCTTCCAGTTCCCCTAGAAATGAAGAATAGCACTTGAACTTCTCATTTGGTAATATGTGGATTATAGATATCCCTCTTCTGTACCACTAAGGTGTGTGTCATCTTTTTTCTACATTCATAAATATCCTCTTGGGAGAAAAAGGAAGTGGAAAAGAATTGAGAAATTGTCTTTTGGCTTCATTAGATGTTGCTTGATTAAAGATTTGGAAGGTACTGTGAAAATACATTTAGTTTTTCTGACAATCTTGTAAATGAAGCTCAACAAGTATGCACCAGAGTACTGATCAGACACTTGTGGGGAAGCTTTTACACAGCTGACAGATTCTGCTAATGAATCCTGGATTGGCACAATATTTAATTTGGCTTTTTCTTATATAGAGCAGGTAAGAATCAGCCAATAGTATGAGGTCAGAGATGCCATTTATTTAGTATATTGTCCTTCTTGCATTTTGTGATATATTCTAGCTTAAAATATTTTGCTATTCTGCATATATTTAATTTATAAAAAATCATGGGTCATCTTTTACAGGATTAGAATGTTAAATGTTATTTGGAAAAGACAAAAATGTCCTTTTGTCATTTCATTGTTTAGCCAAGACTTCCTTTTTTATTTTTTTACTGCAAAACTTTTACACTGCAAATGAGTAGTTAGCTGCCTTGGTGACTGCCAAAAACTAATGAACACTTTAAACTCAAAGTGTATTTTTTCACATATCCAAAGAACATGAAGGTTAGAGCTAGGTTTTTTTATTAAGGAAAAAGTGATTATAAGAATGCACATTAAAAAATCAGGTTCATTACTGAGAGGAAACAATGATAAATAGTAGCTTTTATATTTAAGGGACAATTGATAGACTTGTGTATATACATTGATCTAACAGTTTGGACTTATGGGTTCTCAGGGACTAAAGCTAATGCATAATAAGAAAACAAGCACATGCAAATAATTTACTAAATCAATTTGCATGAATTAGGCTCATAATTTAATTAATATGAATAATTTGCATGATTCTTTTCATCTAGATAAAAATTAAGGTAAATAAAATACAACTTGGATAATTTATTAGCAACATCCTTCAAATACTAAAATATGTGATATTTAAAATAGCAAAAGCATTAATTAACCCTTTGCTTTTTGCAATCTTAAATCAATGAGAGATAGTAGGATAATTCTGCTCACCAAAATACAAAGTCAACTTCACACCAAAAGATCATGTGTATCCTTTCTTCATGATAAAGAAAGAAAAATTATATTTATACAGTAATACCTAGAAGACAAAGCCCAGAAATTCAAGGAGTAATTAAAATAGTGATTAACCAACCACCAAATTATTCTTATGTTTGTCCGTATTAATTATATTTTAAAATGTAAGACTTTTAGCATTTAAAATGTGAACATGTAGTTTTTGCTAATATTTTTATTTTGTTACAGTTAAGAGTTTTTGCATTATACCCAATTGGACACATGGATATTTAGAGAGATACTTTTTTCATATATGTAAAATATCTAATACCATTTTCTAGATCTTCCATGATCCAATTTTGTGGCACAAGTTTCATAGCAAAAGGTTTGCATTCCAAATTTTATTATCAGTAGCCAAATTATGAATCTGCATTTTCTTTAAGTAATTTTAAGGATGTGATCAACGTAATTACTTTTTAAAATTTTTTATTTCATTTTGATTTTTTCACCTTTGCCTCCCAGTGTAATTAATTTCCAATACTTTCAAAATGCTTATATCAGTGGTTTCACTCTTTTTTAGGTTCCTAGGAGATAGGATCCTAGCCCTGACATTTGTCTCCAAAGAAATGGCTGCCAGATCTTGTTAAGTGCATTTTTCTGGTACAACTCAAGTTTAATACAAACAAGTACTCAATAGAGGAATCATTAAGTTTTCCTTCTTTTTTTCTTTTTTTCATTTTCAGGCATTTAATGAGGAATTAAAGGAGATTTGTGATTGGGGTACAAATTGGTTCACAAGGCATGTGGCTGTAACTATGCATAAGGCTAATGTTTTGAGACAATACTTTAGACTTTAAAATGCATTTTCAAATACAGTTCAACAGCCAGCAAGTTTCAAAGCACTGCGAGAGAGAGAGACTGGAATTCAGATCTTCCAATCTCTAAGTCTTTTGTTTTTTAACTATAATATCACAATGTAGCATTCCAGAGTGATGACATTAATACTTAATAAAATGAAGTGATGTGACAATATACCGCAATCAGAGTTTTGTTATTTAAATCTCAGAACTACAAGAAGCATGTAAGTGTTTTCTCTCTCCTTACTAGCTCAGACCCAATGGGAGACTAAAAGCTTGTTCTAGTAATGGTTTATGTTCTCAGAACATTTTTGGAATTCTTATTTTGGCATGCCTTCAGAGCCTATAGCTTTTTCTATTAAACTTGATGCTTTCATATCTTGATTTTTAAAATGTAACTCTGACTTTTAAAAATAGTCAGAAATTATATAAAGTTAAGATCTCTGAATAAAGTGAGTGATTAGACTTCTTATTTTGGTTTTGACTTTCAAAGTTTGAGCCTGATTTTTTAAGTGGTAGTTTGTGTCTAAAGAGAATTATAGGAGAAACAGTTAAAAATAAACTTCTAATCTATGTCTACCTTAAATAATAGCTTCATTTGGAGTCTTTAGGACTGGAAGAGTCACCTAGAATCTTATATTATCAGATATATATGTTTTATATCTGAATATGTCTAACATATGCAAAATATGTCAAACATATGCTTTATATCAAAATATATGCAACATATGCAGAGAGATGGACATACTAACATGTCTTATATTCCATTTTTGTGTAATGTGAATATAGCCAACTTCAGTCCAAGTCATGTACATCACCTATATAACACAGATATTACCTAAACTTTTCCCAAAGCAATATTTTTTGTTACTAAGTGAATGATTATGAAGTGGCATTTGAGAGTGTATAATTGCCAACCTACAACGCCAAGGATATCCAGCTGGGCTGTGGTCCAGATCACCAGATAAATCACCAGTCTTTGAGAATGAATCAGGCTACAGCTGATCTTTTATTCCCTTATGTACAAATTCTGCAGCCTACTAGCACACTTATTCCTACCTTCCTGCCTAGTTCACTCACAAAGCAAGTGGGGAGAGCTCGAGTCAGGAGAAAAACCATTTTAAATAATTGTGTCTGTGCTACAGGATTTATTTTATTGAGAATTCCTCTTTCCCTCTCTTCCTTTCTCTCTTTTTTTCTTTCTCTTTCTCTTCTTTGTCCCCTTCCTCCCTTCCTCTCTCCCTTCATCTTTGAGTCTTACTCTTCTCAAAGTAAAAGGAAGACGGAAATATGTGGGTGGGGGTAGAAATCCTTGAAAGAAGAAGGCTAAATTTGAAATAGCCTGAAAGCAACTCAGATCAATCTCAAACTATCAGTTTAATTTTATTATCATCTTAAAGATGATTAAAGAATCCTTAAAGCATTTTGGTTATTATCGTCAGGATTTCTTCACTGTTTTGAAAGGTGAAAGGTTAATGACTCATTTATGGAGGTATGCAGTTTTCTTTTATTTTTCACTTACAATTATCTTCACTTGTTTTAAAATGCAATCCAGCCTCCAAAATGTATTGTAGTCATTCATTATTTCTGTCAATTAGAGTTTCTAAATCACAGAGTTAAAATGAATCATAAATAAGCATTAATTGATTTCAATCACTGAATGCCCACTTCCCAAAGAAATGAATGGGGCAGATTTACTTTTGAAAATCTGCTTTCCGTGGCAGCTGGAGCATTGGGGCTCAGCAGATGTTAGTTTCTAAAAGCTGGTATTCACTTCGGGAACTGACTCTGGATGTCTGTGTTTCTTCTCCCCCAAGGAATAAAATGTTGACAGAGTGGTGTCAACTCTAGTGGATTTCTGACTGCAGTAATGGTAACTTCATAGAGCGTTGGTGCTCTCCAAACACTGCAGTGCGATAACATGAGCCCCCAGATGTCTCATGGAGAAGCCATTTATTTATAAACAACAAACCCTATACTTCCTTCCAGGTTGCATATGTAGATCTAATTTTAGAAAGCTAATACAAAACCAAGTATCCTTAAATTTAGTGTAAAAAATACAATGATCTTATCAAGGAAAAGTAATTTTATAAATGTAGAAAATTCCACTTACAGTCATTGTGGCAACATTTGCACTGTTTGTAAAATTAAAATCAACAATTTCTTTTTTATAAAGAAGACAATTCTATTGTGAACGAGGCTCTATTATAATTGACATCTCTCTAACACTTAGAATCCAGGTTACTATTCCAGGAGGGGTGTTCTAATGAGGTTGTTACCATAGAAACTTTCCAGTCATTGGTGTACTTTTTACTATGAGAAACTTAAATGCTATGGCAAATTTAGAATTTTAAAATTATTTAGAGACAGAACAAATTCTGAGGGGTAGTATATTGTTCTTTTATCTAAAATAAGGCCCTTGAGCAACTAATTGTTTTGAAGATTGAAGAAAGGGGTTTATTAGTGCCATTGGATAACTAAGTCTAAGAGCGAAGACCAAGAGAAGAATTTTGTCTGGCAAATGCAATTTGTCAATAAAGATGCAGTGTTAGAAAATCTAAATGACCATTAGTTCGATTTGAGATTGCTAATACTTAAAGTAGCAAGAACGATTTTTATATAAAATGGGATAAATAAGCTTCTGAAGAAAATATAGAGAAGGTGGCTTTCTTATCATAAACTACCAATTAACTTAATCAAATTGGTTTAAAATTTAAGTGGAAAATATTTTATCCTCTAAATCATGTTAATATTGTAATGATAATATCTGTCTGCAATGTTTCATAAAGGTTTTTGTAAAAACTGGATTTGTAGCTTTATGAAAATGTATTACCTCATGGTCATCATTTTAAACTACTGTTGCAATTAGATTATAAACTCTTTGAAGGTAAAGCCCACTAGGACAGTGGCCACGAAAGGAAGAATGTAGATTGAAATATCTCAGTAAGATTAAGAAACCATGTTTAATTTGGTTTTATACATGCATTGCTATTGAATAATGAGTTTTCTCAGCATTATAGATGTGACATATGACAGAAGATTCGACGAAGTATACATTATGTTCTGGATATCAACTTGTGCTATTCTTATTTTTATTCTATATGAATAATGTTTTCAGGCAGAAATTCACCAGGTTATTGCCTGAGAGTTAGTTGCCTGTTCATTTATTGAGGAATCATTCATACTGTCAAGAGTCAGTGCTGTATGTGCAGAGGAGAAAAGTGAGTTCTAATTAAGGAACAACTACTCAAATTTTAAAAAGTGAATTATCTAATTTTGACATTGTATCTTTTGAAAATGATCGGTAGTGTAGCTTGGAACACATTTCTGCTTTGATTTTTCATTTATCCATGCTTAGTCCATTGAGATTTCTCAGAATAATACGAGGCATCAAGTCAATTAAGATTGACTTAACTTTAAGATTGAATTTACAATTTATCTCAATATGTTATACATCTATTTATTCTGGCTCTACTGTTCTGAATAATAATGTAAAGATTGATTTTATTTATTTTACTATCGTTGTTCCTGTTACATAAAATCAAATCAGATGTTTTAAAATGTAGAATTCAGATTTTGTTCATTCTATATTTTGTCTTGCAGTGAAGTCCGAAAATTGAAAATGAGTACCTATTTGGGTATTTTTTATGATAGTAAAACATGTTCTCTAAGTTGGAAACAGAGCCATTTAAAAAATCTCCAAAGCGGACAGTTTCCAGTAATATCTACTTCTAAGTAATTCCTGAAACTATGGCACAGACTTAGCAATTCAAATATATATTTTAAATGCAAGATTACACTTTGAACTGTTATAAATATTTTTGAATATTTATAAATGCAATTATTTTATTTAAAAGCATCCAAAAAGATTTAAGATTCAGTAATGTCTAAATGTATTTGGCATTCTCGATAATGTCCCCCAAAGCACAGGAAATTTTTATTGAAAACGTATTTTCTGGATCCAATCTCAAGCAAATTTCTTTCTTCCTTCACCTTTTAGCAGGTAGCGGTTAGTATGGTGCTGTGTGATAGAGGAATATGGGCCGAAAAATAACCACACACTCCTCATTTCCTGACATTATTAGAGGTCTGTGAAAGACAGCTGGGTTTTTCCTAGCTTATTCTTGTTCTTCAAAATATTAAAAAGTGAGAGAATTTATAAAGAAAGAATATTAGACTTTGACACTTCATTTTCAAAGAAGACTTTTAAGAAGAAAAGTAACACCATATGATTTATTCTCATGACAAGATTGTAAAGGGAACAAGACCTGTGAAAACTCAATCCATTGTTGTTACATTATTTACATGTGTACACTATGTCTTACTTATTCTGAATGCCATATTTATAAAATGAGTGCTTCAAAATTGGAATATAGAAGCTTCATATAGAGCTAGATTTAACTTTAAGCAAGTAACTTCTAACTTCTTAGTTTGATGGTAATTACATGGTTTTAAAATGTACTTTCTTATTTTTGTGGTAGCATATTTTTTCAATAGATAGCTCTGCATATGCTGACATTAAATCATATTGCTGTCCTTCAAAATACATACTAGCTCACTTAAGTTTTAAAATGTGGAGACCTATCTAGCTGTACATTTCATGTTTTTCAATTGAAAAGGACAAGATAAGATTTTCTAAATATTTTTTAAAGTCAAGTAATCTATCTTAAAATTTTAATTGCTAAAAAATTAATTGCTAATCCAAATAGTACATGAAAGTAAACACTTGCTTCTTTTTTGCACATGTATTATATTGTAAAATTAAATGCAGGCCGGGCACAGTATCTTATGCCTGTAATCCCAGCACTTTGAGAAGCCGAGGTGGGTGGATCATGAAGTCAGGAGTTCGAGACCTGCCTGACCAACATAGTGAAACCCTGTCTCTACTAAAAATACAAAAATTAGCGGGCGTGGTGGTATGCGCCTGCAATCCCAGCTACTCGGGAGGCTGAAGAGTCACTTGAACCCGGGAGGTGGAGTTTGCAGTAAGCTGAGATCACGCCACTTCACTTCACTCCAACCTGGGTGACAGAGGGAGACTCTGTCTCAAAAAAAAAAAAAAAAAAAAAAAAAGCCATGCTTTCTTTAGATATACAAATAAATACATTTAATTTCCTTTCTCATATTTGAAATCGGCCAAAAGCATTTGACTACAGAATTATGGACCCATATTATTTTAAAAAGAAAGAAAGAAAGGCTTTATAAGGAAATTCATTTTTCAGTGATTATTTTTTAACCATATGTGTGTAAAGGCTTTCTTATAAAATAGGTAATTTTTAATGCTATGCATAAAGCATCGTTGCTTCCCTCAAAGTGCTTATATTCTAATAGAGAAGTTGCTAGCATTAGGAATCCCATTTTGTACCCGGCAAAATAAATACAGCAGGATTCTTGGTAAACCAGATTGTTAGATTGTTTTTTCAGTGATAATTACAGCAAACTGTAAACTGTGATAGTGTAATAGACTGTCTAAATATACAAATAGAAATCTATAAGGATCAGTGATTATAAAGTCAGTCCATCAGATTATGGAGCTAAACATTGAGTACTCATGGCCATGAAGATCTCAACAATAGAAACTGGAGACTTCTAGAGGCGGAGGAAGGGAAAGGAAAAAGGGTTTAAAAAATAACTATTGGGTGCTATGCTCAGTACCTGGGTGATGGGGTCATGTATACCCCAAACTTCATCATTATTCAATATACCCAGGTAACAAACACACACATGTACCTTCTGAATCTAAAATACAAGTTTAAATAAATAAATAAATAAATAAATAAATAAAATAGAAGTTTACATCTGTTACCTTATATGACTTTGTAAGGCCTCTGTGGAATAGATAACACAGCACTGAAAAACTTATGTGTAAATGAGATCATATAAACACTTAGTTTCATAGCCTGTAATTAGACTGAATTCTGTGTTCAAGGACTTTTTGTCCCCATCACAGTAGGAGGCCTGTGGATTATTTATTGGAACAAATAGATTCACTATAAAGGTAAATGGCTATAGATATAATTAATATCACATTGGAAGAATAGAATTTTTTAAAAATACAAATTATCTTGGAGGTCATGTGAATAATGAAATCGACGGTTTTGTCTTGCTCCCTGGATTAACATGAATGTATTCAGGACGTTCCACTTCCACTTTAGTTTACTTTAAACTCCTTTTCTGTCTTCATCTGTAAAAATGAAGAGACTGTTAACTGGGTGAATGCTGTTATGGAGTCTTAGTGTGACTGAGAACAAGGAGGTTTGATTCTTTGATTGGTGCATCAATATCCCACTAAACTGATAAATTTCTCCCTTAATATTTATATATGCTCTGCATAGAACTAAATAAAACAAATCTGTAGAATTCTGTGAACTTCTGCAAAACAGGATGTGAGTATAATACAAATGTTATTTATTTGGGTTTAGGAGGAATAGTCTGGCACACAAAAGATAGTTAAGTGGACTAAGACCTCGCACCCATACTGAATTCCAGCTAATGTCACCTTGGTTTTCACAACTGCTGATATATAGAACTATTCACCAGGAATTGAATGGAACTACAAACTAATTTCATATTGGATCCTGAGCAATCTTGACATAGTAATGTCTTTTTGTTTCTTGGGGTTGGATTTTAATCCAAAAATGCTATCATAAGCAATATAAGCAGTCAACCTCTGAGTTTTCTAATCTCCTTGTAAAAATGATCACATTATATATGGTTGAAGATGTAGCATTGCATATATTAAACATTAAGTGTTAGCATTAGCTAAACTCCTTTCCAGTTCAAAAAAATCCTCCATGTTGAAAAGATATTTTCCTACTTCAAATGGGGCAAATTTGGAATCTGAATAAACTTAGAAGCCACTGGAGTACAGTTTAATGCCAGAGGTAGTAATTAACTCACCCTATGAGTACTCTCAGAATATTTAAGTCATTGGTTACCTATGACCCAACTGTATGGTCATTTTATATACTGATTTCTTCTTAAATATAATGAAACAAAAAATTTAATTAAAGGATACACACATGCACACACTTAGGCTAAATGGTTATTTATGTAAACTATACCAGATATTTTAAGTACTTAATGATTATAGGGAACTATAAACTATGGAGTCTACTGTACTACTTACTCCCTTGAAATCAATTTACTTACAGTAATGGCATATCACAGGTTCTTATTAAGGGACTTTTTAAAACCAGAAGGTGCTAAAGAGTATATTGTAGCATAATACACATTTGGTAACTTATACTCTTGTGCATTGCTTCACATCTTGCTAAAAACATGTATACATCCCATTGTGGATATGTTCTAAAATATAGGGGTCCATCTGCTGATTTTTAAAAAAGTATTTTTATATGTACATATTGCATTCATGTTTTGTTATTCTCTGTGAACAGAAAACTATTTTATTTTGCAATTTGAAATTCACGTGTTGTTAACTAACCACAGTACCTAAAGTTTGACTAATTTGGCTAATTCACGTAAATGCTACAAATATTCATTGTACTTTAGCAGCATTTTGGTATATACAAGATGGAGAAAACATGGCATCTCGATAGAATATTTTTCTTCTTGAACTATTTTCTCCTGTTTTCAGTTATCTATGCACTTAGCCAATTGTCAAATTGTAGCACTGAAAGGAAACTGACTTTAAGTGAATATATTGGGTTTCATTTATTATATTTAGTTTTATTTAATATATAAGTTAAGATGAAGAGACTGAAACCTAAAGAAGTGAATTAATTATTTTCTAGAACACAGGGTTGTGTTAAAATCAGGACACAAAGTCATTTTTAAACTCCATTGTATGTTTTATTAATTCAATTTAAGATAACAATAATTTTAGTTTTCACAGCATTTAACTAATAATATTATACACTAAAATAAGAATGATGAGTGATGTCCTTGGAATCTGCTTTCTATGTTTATTGGACTGATTCTTTTGCAAGCAGTCCTGTCACTTAACAAATTTGTAACAAGAACCTTTACTATAGCTATATATCAATTTAAGTATTTTACCACTGCATGAGGCCAAGTGGCCCCTCATAATGCTGACCTTGAATAATCTGTTACCATCTTACTTTATCTTTGTGGATTCCAAATAAAACTTGGCTGAATATTAAAGCCAACTGCACACATTAAGTCATAATTAAAAAAAAAAAAAAAAACAAGCCTTACAGCCAAAAGTTATTCAGGCTATAGTCTGAATATTTGTGAACCCAGAATCCATACATTTAAATCTAGTCCCCTATATGATAGTGTTAAAAGGTGGGTCTTTGGCAGGTGATTGGATAGTTAGCTCGTTTATGTTTCATGGATGAGATTAGTGCACAGAGAGCTAGCTGGCCCTTTCCAACATGTGAGGACATAGAATATAACATCTATGAATTAGAAGATGGCTCTCACCAGACACCATCTGCAGGCACCTGGATTTTGGAATTCCCAGCCTCCAGAGTTGTGAGAAATAAGTTTCTGTGGCTTATAAACCATCCGTTTTATGGCATTTTTGTTATATCAGTTCAAATAAACTAAGACAACTAAGTCTCTTGAAAATTATAGGAGAGTTGTATTGCATGCACCATGTCTTCTTGAAAGCCACTTTCTAATTCCTCCCAAACTCTAAGTAGAAATTGATCACTTGCATCTATCACTGCTCTATAACCTTATCTTTTCTCTTTACTAAACTCCTCAAAATCTTTTATCTTTAATCCAGCTGTCACTCAGGTTTGCTCTTTTAGGCACACCTCTATGCTACTAAAACGCATGCACGCGTACACTTTCCTGGAAATCCGGTTTACTCCCTCTGGTGGCTTCTTCTGTGTCCACTGCCTTGCCTTTCTGGCTTTTCTAGTACTAGTTCACACATTCAGTAGATATGTGTCGTGAACTATAAGAAGAGGGGGGAAATTTTCAATACTATATTTTGTTTTGCTGTTACATTTATTCCCTTTGCATTTTTCAAGAGAACATTGTGATCTTAAAATAAAGGAGCTAACTATCCATTCCTTGCATCCCATGTGTTATATCAAAGGGGAATAAAGGTTATTTTTTTTGTGATAGCCTATATAAAACATTATTTCATACATTTTGTGATCAGCAAAAATGATGCTGCCTCAAGGAACATAATAAACAGCTTACTAGAGATTGGGGAAGGAAGAGAAGGAAAAATTGACATTGTTCTCAGGGAACTCTTTGTTTACTAGGAAAGATAAAATTGATTCTATAATTACACACAATTTTAGTTTTAAGTACTGTAGAAAAATGTAGACATGATGACAAAATGAAGAAAGGCTTCAAAGCAATAGTCACTTTCGGTGATGAAAAAATTTGAGTTATGCCTTGTAGAAAATTAACAAGACAGAGTCTTTGGAGGTACTGAAAAAAGTGGAGCACAGATTTGTAGAAGGGAAACCCTACAGGATCTATGTAAATGGGCTCTACTCTTGTATGTGATTTTGGTGTTCATAGGCTGTAGATAGTATATTTCAGGACTGTTATTTTCTTACACAAATTTTCAAAATAAATGTGGGAAACTTAGGATTACAATTTTAGTAGAAAAATAATTTATATCCAGAAATTCACAAGCAAAACTGAAAATAGAATTACTCAGCTTAGAAATGGTTAATATCTATTTTAGTGGAAAACCTAATCAGATTTTGCCATCTTATAGAAAAAGAATTCTGTATACACAGAGTGCTTTTGACTGAACTATTATTTTCATACCATAAAAAACCTATATAATATGTAAGAGTCCCATACAAAGAAGATACAAGTCTCTTTACAAATTTATCTCAACTCTCAAATAGGTCAGATTGCAATAATTTTAATCCACTTGTACATTGTTCCCACTGCTGTACCTAGAGAGCACTGGACTTTTTCTTTTTGTATATGTTTCTATTGTATCTATTAATTTTAAAATGCAATTTTCTTATGAGATATTTTTTCACAAAGTTATGAACCTTGAGGGCAATGTTCAGAAATGTTCTTGAGGAATAATCATGAAGTAGTCACGTCAACAAATAACTACTGTACATAATACAAATGAAAATACTAATATGACAAAAAAATTTAAAAACTAGTAATTTTTAAAACTGTAGGCCTAGTAACCTGACAGAAAGTATATATTTTTAAACAATTTCTAAAAATTTATTAAGTTGCAACCAATTTACTGGGTACTTTCTCTGAAGTGAAAAATCCAAATATTAGATGCATGTAATAGGAAATTTTATTTGCCATGCCATAAGCAAATAGTAAATAAGTTATCATATAAAACAAGATACCTGGATGAAATCAGCCTGGAGATGGCACAGGGGTTCTGTGGTGACCCACAATCATTCTGTTTGGTTGCTCTGCCATTGATAATGAATTAGTTTTAGTCCTCTAGCTTTTCACCTGCTGGCAGCAAGATGGTTGTCATAGGTCTAGATAGCTTCTCTACTCAAAGCAGAAAAAAAGCAAGAAGGAATGTCAGAAGGAAATCGCCTAGGGTAGCACTCTGCTTTTATTATGGAAGGAAAAAAATTCTAGAAACCTTTCAACAATTTTCTGCTAATATTCCATTGATCAAAATTGGATCACATGCTCATCCCTAGCTGCAAGAGCGGCTAAGGAGAGACTTTCTGGAAAGAGGGAGTATGCTAGTCATGACTTTCTTGGACCCATTATGATACATCTTTTGGGCTTAAAGCATTGTCTTCCCGAACAAAGGCAGAGTTTTATTTTGAAGAAAGAAGTATCTATGTTGAGTATTAGTGGAATGTTGTAGGGGCAAGGAATTAACTAATAGTGTTTTTCACATATAGAAAGAAATCCAGCCATGTTCTTATAGTTAACAATTGCATATTTGGATCCTGGTTTCACTCACATCTTTATACTCAAGTCCAAATATTCTTTCCATAATACCTAACAGTTTTGAAGGAGATGTTGGCAGTTTTTCCTTAGGTCTTAGGTATACTTTTAAAAAGTATATTTTCAGCTCTTAGTTACCTTCCAAAGTTAAAAAGTAAAACTCAACTTTATTTTTTATTATATGAGACATGCAGAGAAGACCAGATTCAAAGGAATCACTAACAGTACCTATCACATCACAAAATGATGACAGAGTATTTTCCAATCTCAAGCTCATTGTTTTCTTTAAACACATCAACTGTAGTATGTAAATACTTATGCCAAAGTCTAAAAAATGAGTTTGTCTCTGAAAATAGAAGTGGTAGATAATTATGAAATATTTATGCTTCATTTTAAAGATGAATGGTCTTATTAAGTTCTTTGCTTAAAGAACAGGTAATTACAGAAGATTCTCTAGGTAATTGAGGCAGATTTTATCTACTTGGTGATTAATCAAAAAATCATTAGTTTCTCTTAGAACCAATGAGATAAATTTTCAAAGAAATCCATATGGAATTTTTGGCCTCATGCATAAAGTTACTGCAATTATATATTTTCTTAAGGAAGACCAGTTGCAGTAAAACAAATTATTATCTTAAATTAAAAATTGTATTATTAATGAATTAACATTATGCATATCCTGATATTTCTTCATCTTCTAACATTAGTACATGTTGTGCATAACTGCACTGAACTGAACTGAAACTATACAGGCATTTAAAATTCGGAAAGATAAAATTTTTAGAAGATAAAATTTCCCCTAGAGGCTAAGAGTCAGTTAGGAACAAGAATTCCAGGTGAATAGTACTTTGTATTGCTGGTTCATTTTTCATTATGTCAACTTGCATATTCTTGTTTCATAGTTTCATATGATTCATACTAATAATTTTCATACTTGGTTCAAAATGTGGAAATAATTGGTGAGAGATTATTTGGAGTATTTTTGTTTCCAATGTTGTATACGTCTGTAAATGGAAGTCTTGAATATTTTTTAAAACATTGGGTTCTTGTTATCTTTCCTGTGTATAATTATTTTCATCTCTGTACCCATAACGTTTGTATTATTTACAACTTCGATATAATTGTGATAGAGGAGAGATAATATTGGGGTAGAGATGGAAAAGTCTTTTTCATCTGTAAAATGGTAGTGCAAACAGCTAAATTACAAGGTTGTTAGGAGAATTAGATGTAACATAGCTGAAGAGTATGTATCTGATCCTCATAGAAACTTGATATTTGGCTATTATCATTATTGTTTACTGGTGATAAAACCAAACCTCAGAATTATGTTTATAAATATTACATATGAATAATAATTTTTCAAAGGCATTTGGAAATGATATTTTCAATTTTGCTCCATTTCTGATACAGACTAATATTTTTAATGAGTGATTGATAAAATCATGCCATAATGTTTTTATTATAATATGAAAAAAGAAATCGTTACAATTTGCATATTTTATCATTATCCACATAGATGATAAACACATCTGACACTTTACATTTTTTAGACAGCAACTCACAAATAAAGATTTTTGAATATATGGTGAAACTACTCATGTGATATGCAATCAAAGCATACCTGGCTATGAGAGATAAAATCCAAAATGGAACATTCTATCAAAAGCCAAATAATAAATGAAAACCCTCTTCTCATCAAGAATATATAAAAAAAATCTTAAACATATTATGAGCTCTTAAGTAGGCTTAAACTTTTCCCTTTTCATTATTCCAGTTAAATTTAAATTTATGGTGTCTTAATCAGGTTAACACATCACATTCCTTCTTAAATATCTTCATTGCCTCTCTACTTTATGAAGAGTGACAACTAATCTCCTGCTATTACATTTAAGATGCATGGTAATCATTCCTTCTCCAATCTCTGACCACACTTGTCCATGAATGGGATGCATCTTTGACAGGGTACCCTTCTTCTTCCTCCAGAGTGTTTCAAATGTAACATCTGGCCTGTTTGTGTTTGTTCTGTGCCTGAAGCATAGGATGTTTTTTTCCCACATATTAATTTTTCAAAACACATGAGAACATTGTGATATTTTCCAAGAAGATTTTTCCAACACTTCTAAATTTTAATAATCTTTTGCTTCTCTTCATTTGCAAGACATTTGAGTCTATGCACTTTATTCTTCTTTACATCTTGTGTTTGTCTTGTGCATAAATTTATAAATACCTTGAGGGTATCCCACATTTTATAATTTTCTCTATGTTCTACAGTATCTATCAAAGGATATTATAGATTCTTAATAAATAGTTGCAGAAAGAACTAAAATTAATGTTGATTGAATAACTATCAGTTAGGTCTTCCTGTCTCCATATTTCTCTTCAAAAGAATGTAAGCTCCATGAATTTAAGGGCTATTATCTGCTATGCTTATTAATATATTTCCAGTGCCTAGAAGAGTGTCCAGAACATAGAAGACTGTCAAAATTTATTGATGAAAATAATGTATTTATGTATATAAATCAATAACTATTGAACAAATGTGCTACTGGGACTGTTTGATTAAACAACATTTTAATAATGTTAACAAAGCATTATTATTGAAAGGCTAGTTTGACCATCTGTGACTAGTTTTTTTGAAGGGGGAGGGATCCTGATATAAAAGAATGTTAGAAGAACTGATGACTAAGGTATTATCTAAATCTAAGCATGAATGACTATTTTATATTTCATATTAACTAGTAGAGTTTTCACTCATTATGGCTTATATTAACCAACAATTATTCTAATTTCTCATGTACTATTTACAATGCAAAACTCACCACTGATTAAGCAATATACTAAAACCAATTAATAGTATTCAGATTAAATGTAGCTAGGAAAAGTTATTTAGGACTGATTGCTGAGAAAGAAATAACCATTTAATGTAATTGTGTTTTGTGAATCATAGTTAATGTAGGAAATCTATTTTTATCTTCTAAATATCAAGCAGTATAACTGATATCCTTGATGCAAAATTTAAAAGTGAATATGAGTGAATCTTGCTCTATGAAGTAGTTATTTTTCAATGGAAGTAGATATATAGATATAAAATATTTTCAATAATATGTCAGAATTCAAAGAAAATCTGTAGTCAATCTTTGGTGATTCTCTTTTTATACATAAATAACTGCTTAACTAATTTGCATGCTCTGTACATTTTGATGTTTGTGTGTATAAACATATTTATACACATGTATTCTTTAGCTAGGATGAAAAAATATGAATGTCAGAGTATTTAATTTTGAAACTACTTTAGTTTGTAAAAGGTCATTTCAGGCAGGAAGAGATAGTGTTCTTTTAAAGTACAGCTTGCTATCTATGTGCAAATTGAGCTTATCTCTTGCCTGAAACAGAATTATCTGTTCTTAGGCTTAAGAAAAGCTGCTATATTCAGTACAGTGGTATTTACAAAAGATCTAGCTTGGTAGACACTTTATCTTTCTCTGTGGTTCCTTGTCTTTGTTAGGTAGAAACGAATTACATGGTATGATTCCTAATCTGCTGAAAAGGAGGCAATATTTTACTAATGAAATGAAAATGATTGCTGGAATATGCTTACATATTAGTAAGTGGCAGAGACTCAGAGGGAGAAAACTCCCTCTGAGTTTTGTTCTTATAATTTCTCTTTGGAGGTCCATACTGAAATAACTTGCCCTTTTGTAGTAATTCATGTAAATAATCCTGAATATTCTATTTACATCCCCTTTTAAAATTACTGCCAAAGACAGACATGTCAAGCCTGCAGAATCCTTGATACATATGAAGCTCAGATCAAATAAAGGGTAGTTTACTGAAAACAACATAAAAAGGAAGATAATTTAAATAATCTTCTCCCTTCTAGCCTGCCATTTCTTTTCTTCCACCTCAAATCCATAAGAAGACACTGTCTGGGATAATGGGAAAATTATCATACACTTCCATAATCACTGGGGGAATAACATTCTGAAAATCGAAACCTAAAACAGAAAGCTGCAGGGGCTCCATATTACTCTCTCATTCTTTACTATATTTATTGAAATGAGATAGCTGCTATTACCCAAGGAGAAAACTGACCTTTATCACCAGCTAATGAGAGGTTAACACTCTCCTGCGATGTGAAAAATCACAGAAGGACTAATTAATCAGATTGGGCAAAAGGGAAGGGCAGAGATGGAAAAAAAAATATTTCACAGAGGCAAAAAAGAAAATATAAAGTGGAGTTAAGGAACATTGCTTTCTTGATGACCATGAGATTTTTAATTTTCTTACCTAATTATGACACAGTACTCAGTCTTTTTGACCACTACCTTGAAAATAGGATTGACAGATAAAATACGGGACACTCAGTTAACTTTGAATTTTAAATAAACAACAAATACTTTTTTAAAAATATGAAATTCAAATTTATCAGAGAACTTTGTATTTTTCACTCCCAAGTCCAGCAAAGCTACCTGGAGACACGCTGTTTTGTAAGAGACTAACTGCTAGAAATGTTTTCCTGTCCAACACCACAGTCAAGGGAAAAATGTGGATAGTGGATTCATTTCTAAGGATTCTAAGTAAATTCACTTCCAAGGATTAACATGTCTCTTTTTGAGATATGTTATGTGAAACGGTGGCAATAAATTCGCAATAAATTTTCACCCTTGGAAAATGACAGATTTTCACTCTTGCTGAGATAGTTCTAGACACAATAAATACCGTGTCAGTCACATAAGGGATCCTACTTTTATGCAACTTTTTATTTCCTTAGAGTTGAAACCACATGTAGTAAGTTAATGGGTAATTAATAGTATCCACGTGTAGTAGGTTAAAGAATAATTATAGCCAGTAAGTGAGAATGAGCAGGATACATGAGAGGTGGATCAAACAGTGGCTTTAGACTATATGCCCAGAGCTCCAGAGGAGAGTGGTATGGTTCAGTGACTTCAGCTCTGTCCTGGATAAGCATGCAATCATAATTCACCTTTCATGTATGCACAGTATTATATTTACATTGTCAAATCATGCTCAGCTACAACTTGAGGGATTTAAGATATGGGTTAAATGAGTTATAAAATTTAATTAAACTGGGCATTGTATAGCCCACATATAATCTCAAAGCATGTAGGCAAACTGTTTCTCTCATACACATATACATACAGAGTTGGAAATTTCTATTGGATACCTTTTTAAATAAGAAAATGTATAAATAATAAGATGTAATAATGGAAATATGTAATTAGATAGTATAAGACAGAGAAAATGAAATTTAGTCAATTTGTGCCTTAAGTTTGTATATAATAATCTTCCTGTTTGGGAAAATACTTAGTTAACATTTTTCTTTGGTGTCTAACTCAGGAACTCAGTACATTATTATTGATTGAATTAATAGATCTACCTATAATGAGTTCACAGTCCAGTAGAGAAGATGGATATAGAAAGTTACACAAATAGTACAATATTATATGGTGTCATGACAGAGATTGTTATGTTACATGTTAATATAGGAGCTGTTAAAGATGAAGATGCATATAACCCACCTTTTTGAGGAGCCAGGCAGGCATCCTGAGAAGGTTGACCTTCGAGTTAAGTGGATTTTTCCAAGAAAAACTAGATGAAGTGATGGAAAGGATTTAGAGAGAGGGTTTATAGGCATAGGCTGGATGTGAAAAGAAGTGCTCTGAATACTGGGAGCTTCAATGAAGTAAATATTTCTGAGGTGGAAATTTTAATGTGGAGTGGACAAAAATCAGAGCTGAAAAGTTTCAGGGCCTCATTTTACAACAGATTAAAGAGCCTGGACTTTATTCTATAAACTTCTGGGAACCATTTACAGATTTTAAGCAGGGCCTAAAAGGGTCATATATGCACTTTAGGTGGAACATTTTGCCAGTGATATGGAGAATGGATCCGAGAGGGGCAAAATTACAAGTGAAGGGACCAATTAGGCAGCTATTATAGTAATCCCAGGATAAATGATAAGGATGGAGAGGTTATTGGTAAAAGTAGTTGGATAGGGGACTTGGGGAGTAGAGTTCTGTTTGAAGACATATTGCAGATATAAAATTAATGGGACTTGGTTATTGGTTAAATTCAGGAATGAGGAATGCAGAAATGCCTGGTAGCAAGTTGGAGACATGGGTGTGAAAATTTGAAGAGAAGTCTAAGTTGGAACAATGAACTAAGATTTATCAACTCAGAGGTGAAATCTTGAGAGCATATGAGATCATTTTGAAGACTGCGAACAAAAGTGAAGAACTAGCAAGAAAATGGAAGTCTAGAGAATGTCAAAATCAAAAGTTCAGATGGGAGAGGAAGAGGAGGAAGTAATGATCAGAAAGGATAAAAGGGAAACAGGACCGCATGAATCATGAAAGAGAAGAGTGAGGCCGGGCATGGGGGCTCATGCCTGTAAGCTCAACACTTTGTAAGGCCGAGGCGGGTAGATCACCTGAGATCAAGAGTTCAAGACTGGCCTGGCCAACATGGCAAAACTCTGTCTCTACTAAAAATACAAAAAATTATCCAAGCATTGTGGCACACACCTGTAGTCCCAGTGACCTTGGAGGCTGAGGCACAAGCAGTGTTTGGACCTGGGAAGGGGAGGTTGCAGTGAGCCGAGATCACACCAATGAACTCCAGCCTAGGAGACAGAGTGAGACTCTGTCTCAAAAACAAAGAAAAGTGTAGAGAGATGAGAATAATAGTGCCAAATATAAAATATAGCACAGAAGTTCAGAAGATCCACCCAAATAGTTTTTACAATATCTTTATAACATAATAACTTCACACAGATTCATTGAATTTGTTTGCTTGTGTTTGGAGAACAGATTTTAAAGTGGAAAGGTGATTACCACAGACCCGTCATGACATTTGATAAAGATTTTTTGCTCCATTTAATGCACAGTCTAACAGAACTTCCTAATGAACTGATTAGAATTTAAAAGACACCTGCTTTAAAACATTTTTCATACTGCATGTATTTATAGGATACTTTATTCAAGTTCCTTGCTCTATCAGGAAATTAATTACAGTTTAAAATGAACTAAATATATACTGTATCTGTATCTAAATTCCTCAAGAAATAAATTATGTTCTATCAAGCATACAATACGTATCTAAATAGTATCTGTTTACGCATACTTACATGATAAACTCTACCAGCTTTTTCAGAGGCATTATGGAATGTTCATTAAACACAATAAAACATTCTGCATTCCTCCAAAAGAAGACACTTGTTTCTGATTTCTGACTTTAACAATTGGGTTAAAGAGGCTGCACATTGAAGGACCAGTAAGGGAGAGGAAGGGAAATGCATTGGAAATAAGCTGAGGAAAAATCACGAAAGCTGGATGTGAGGAAGGGCCAGGAAAATCAACAGACTAATGCCACAATGACAATTGGGTTGGAAGTAGTGAGATGAAGAGAGAAGATGAAACTCGATGTATTTCATTAGACACATAAACTCCTTGGCCATTTGTGCCCCCAAAAACTTCTTTCTGGACATCCCCTTCCTTTGGCTGCGTATACCATTATGCCACATGGGCCTATGAACGTCTACCTTGAGCTAATCTTCCTTTACCTCTTGTAATTTCTCTATCATTTGCTGTTACCTCATCACCCCAAAACCTTTTCTCTGAGAATCTGAAGCTTCTTGTCATTTATTTCTACATAGAAATTTAGAATTCCTCGTTAAAAATCTTATCTTGCAAAGATGACAATTGTGGGGGAAGAACAAGATATCTCATGTCCTCATCCTGGCCACACACACAAAAAAAGCCCATCAAAAAGTCTTAAAAGATGGAATAGTGTCTGCTCCCATACATATTAGAAGACACACTAAAGATTTTTATTTGGGGCATACACGATATTATTCCCATTATTACATATGTTAATTTCTTAACAAAACCATGATTTTGGTTTCTTGCATTTTATGTTTTTCACAACTTGGCTATTTCATTTAATACAATGAAAAGCTGAGAGAGAAGTGATTTAGCCTGTCTGATGTCACAAGCCAGATGCTCAGGCTCCTGTGTTCTTCAGCAGCTGCTCTTAACAACCATACTCCAAGGATAGGGTTGTTCTGTCTGGGTCACCTGGGACACGAGTCAGCAGCACTGGCTTTCTTCCCCAGGAAGAAATCAGCCAGTGTGGCTGCTCACTGTCATCTTAGGACTGACTTGAATCCCCAGGGTTTACATTCAGTGATTCAAGCCACTAAACGCCTATTGCTTCTTAAACATCAGAATTCTCTTCTCAGTGATAATACTTGCTGTAATATTTGTGGTCTTTTCTGAAAGTTACCTTCCATATGAGAAAAAAGTCAAAGTAATTTTTTTTAAAGTTTGTTTCATTTTGCCTGTGTTTGTTAGGATGGAGTTGAGTCCAAATGTGAGAGAATGCATCACATATTGGCATATAGGAAATAATTCAGATATTCTTGAGTAGTAGATAAATTTTAGTACTAACAATCCCATTTATTTTTTTCAATATTTCTTGAAAAGTGCTTATTGACTGTGGGCAATGTAAAAACCTAAACCTTCAGACTTTATACTTTCAAAGTGTACTTTTAACAATTACAATATTATCTCATCATTATAATATTGAAAAAAGTTTCGGCAGAAACATTTTTCCACCAGAATGGTGTGAAAAAGGTTATTTTAATCAGATGAGCTTCAGCATTTCATGACTTATGGACAAAATGATGGTAAACTCTTTAGCCAAATTTGCCTGTCTGAAATCTAGTTGTGCCACTTACTAGCTGCACCATCTTGGCCAAGTTATTTACCTTTTCCAGGTCCTACCTTTTATCCTCTGTAAAACAGGGCTAATAATATTACCAACTCACAAAATAGTTACAAGGATTAAGTGGGTTGAAAGTTTCAAAAACCCCATGCTTGCAAGAGGCTCTATAAAAATATGCCAAATCAAATAAAAATAGCTGGGCATGGTGGTGTATACCTATTGTCCCATCTACTCAGGAAGCTGAAGCAGGAGGATCACATGAGCCCAGGAATTTGAGACCAGCCTGGGCAACATAGCGAGAACCTATCTCTAAGATAATACATGCATGCATACATATATACATAAAATAGGTCATAGCCTGTTATTGTTAGCCACACATTTAAATTAAACTAACATTTAAGTATTTCTCAATTCTACTTCGTAAGGTAAAGTATATTGTTCTCTCCTTTGTGCTTCATCCACGCCCTTTTTTACCTCCTCTGTGGTCATGGTCACACAGTGAATGGCTTAATTTGTATACATGATTGATTCTTCAAGTGGACTATAATATCTTAGAGAGCACAGGTATGTTGTGATCACATTTTATCTCGAAGAACTGGAAGCATTCTGGTATGATGTGGGCCAATAATAAGGTTTTATATTGAATAGAAAAAAAAAAACTCCCTCATTTCTAAATTATGATTTATGTTACACTATTGATTTATTCTTGAAGTATTTCACAGAATATTATTTCCTCTATCTTGAGGTTTCCTTGTTCTTATTTCTTCTTATATCCTCATTTCTCAGTCCTTATTGAATACCTCTTTAAAAAAATAAAACTTTGTAACTCATTTTATTTCCATTAAAATTTATTACTTCACTTTAACTCCAAACTTTATGAATTTGGGCAATATTGGAAGTCAGGAAATGGAAGGAAGGAAAGAGTACATAGACTTATTAATTTCCCAGTTAGAGGAAAAGTCAGGTTTCCAAACTTTGGATCCAGCTTTCTCCCATCAATTCTCCTTTCTTCCTTCCTCTTCTGAAATCTCTAGTGGAATTAGTCATTTGGGAACTATTTCTACAGAACTTTAAGCTGGGAAAGGCAATAGCAATAAGCTCAAAAATGATAAAATTTTAAATATAATATAGATTAGGTTTGAACAAGAAAGGCATCATTGTTTTACCTGTGGTAAGTATAGCACCTAGGAATTTCAGGTGGGTAAAGTCAGACCCAGCAGGAGAGGAAGTGGAGTCAATCCCTCACCAAAAAATACAGAATTCTGAACAATACATTATCAGGGCATGTTTTTTGTGAATCTGATCATGCAGAGGTGGAAAGGAAATTGCTATTGCAAAGTAAACACTTGAACCATTAGAGGTGAGTGATCATTTTTACTATGTTGGGCTGAATTATTTCAACAGCTTTAATTTAACTTCAAACTAGAATTTTTTTTTTTTTTTTTTTTTTTTTTTACAACTCAACCCTTGTGCTACTTCCATTTCTTAATACTGAATGGTAACAAAGTGATTAAAGACAAGGACTGAAATATGAATAAAAATCCCTTTAAAAACCCCACAATTTTCACTAAGTTTCCATAGAAACATAGAAAACCATGACCCTAAGACTCAGCCTTCTTTTCTTTTCTGTTGGATCATTTATTGTGAACTTACGTGTTCTTGAATACACTTGAACACACTCAGAAGAGGCTATTCACTTAATAGCACCTTTTATTTTCAAAAATGAAAGGACAGATTTAATACTGTAGTTAAAACCATAACTATAATCTGGAAGATATGTAGCAGCAGTTTTCCCAGAGCAAGTCTTTATTTGACACATGTGGGGGATGCAGTTGTGAATTTTATGTGTTGATGTTCTTTGTGGGTTTTTTCTGACCACTCATGATAAAGTTAAGCCCAACATGGCTTTGTACAAAATGTCAAGAATAACCCAAAATCTTTTCAATGTTTGTAAGCAAATCAAAATTAATATGGGAAGAAAATAAATCAAATCAAAACTGATTTTTTTAGTGCCCTGATACTTCTTAATTTTGATTATCTTTTATAGGCAGGATAGCTGATTATTTTATGTGCTTGTTGAAAACCTGTTAGTTCACAGCTATGTTGTCTAAAATGCAAATTAAAACATAAGAAATCTGCTTATGACATGTATTTGAGAAAAGGGTACAGGCACAGTGTCTCACGCCTGTGATCCTAACACTTTGGGAGGCTGAGGAGAGTGGATTACCTGAAGTCAGGAGTTCAAGACCAGCCTGGGAAACATGGTGAAACCCTGTCCCCTCGAAAAATACAAAAATTAGCCAGCCATGGTGGCACATACCTGTAATCTCAGCTACTCAGGAGGCTGAGGCAGGAGGATCACTTGAACCCCAGAGGCGGAGGTTTCAGTGAGCCAAGATAGTACCATTGCACTCCAGCCTGGGTGACAGAGTGAGACTCCATCTCAAAGAAAAAAGAGAGAGAGAGAAACATGGTATTGGATATACCAAAAGTCACCTTATGAGCATTATGAGTACTTGGCTATGACTTCCAAACCTGAGCACTTAGTTGCAATTTGAGATTTCAAGATAAAGAGATTGTGCCTTAATAGCAAATTATGTTTCCAACATATATTTAAATATTTAGATATTTCCATAAAATAATGCTATTAAGAAAAATCTCAAAGTGGCAAAACAGCTCAACACACACAAATAATTATTCTACCCAAAAGGTGTGAAAAAATTATGTTCCTATATGGTTCATATGGTCAATTATGGTTTAGTGCAAATTGAACCATAAGAAATCTGCTTATAACATGTATTTTAGAAAAGAGGCTAGGCATAGTGGCTCACGCCTGTAATCCTAACACTTTGGGAGGCTGAGGCGAGTGGATTACCTGAGGCCAGGAGTTCGAGACCAGCCTGGGCAACATGGTGAAGCCCTGTCCCCTTGAAAAATACAAAAATTGATCGGCATAGTGGTGCATGCCTGTAATCTCGGCTATATGGTTCATGTAAAAAATGTCTGTCTCAAATACCCTCAATAGTGTGCTGATGTCTATGGTTTGCTCCATTTTTAGGGCTATATAATCTAGCATCTAGTGGTAATTTCTATTTTGCAAAAATAAATTAAATGGACATTAAATGTAATGGCATTTTAACTTTGAACCATGTTAAATATTTCCATGTTTGGTGTAATGTGTGAATTAAATTGAAATTAGATCAAGCGGCAGCTATAAGCAATTTTTGAAAAGTATTACAACTGACTTAAGGCTAGAACTATTTACTAAATACCTTATAAGCCATATAGACTATTTGCTATATTATATGTGGGATTATGACATCTAGATTACAACTACATAGATATTGCTTTATAGTCACTATACTATGTATACTATTTATTAAATGTGCTATCTAGATTACCAAAAAAATCCTATTATTATTATGTATTACACATGGTGCTATAGTTACACAAAAGAGTAGATTCCTGAAGAAACTTCCAGAAAACTGAAAGTAAATAATGCTTTTTAAAGGGTAATAGGAATGGAGCTTAGAATCTATTATTTGTTAATATTACTATAAAGGCTTTCTCAATGTAAGCAATAGCCCTGTCCCGTAGATTGTTTTACTCACGTACAGGGGGAGGTAAGCTGAGGAAGAGAGGACACATTAATTCCATAGGAGTAAATAGTTACTAAATGCCAACCCCAAATCTTAAACTCAAATATTCTGACCTCAAATCTAATACAGATGACAGTATCAACAGCATACTGTACGACTGATCAATGAAAAGAAAAATTGTTGTGGTCTCCAACTGTTAGGAAAGACTAAATTGAATATATTTGACAGGAAATGAGATATGAAGAATGGCTAGGCTCTCTGAAGTAAGGGAAGGAGGATATCTTGGGCAAGAATTATAACATAAGCAAAGGCAAGAAAATGTCTAACCATGAAATGATGGGTAAGACTTTTTGGTCGTCATGCAGTTTTCCCAAACAGAGGAGGTCGAGAAAATGCACATTTCAATTGGTTTGCAGAGAGCTCCAAGCACCAGGCTAAAACTGTGATGAATCCGATGTATGCACATCATGTGGCATATAAGCGCAGCAAGAGATAGGGAACAAAGTGCAGGGTATGATTTGATTACATGTTGTGAAAATAAAGAATGTTTAGTATTACTCATGCAGGTGGGAACTCTAGCAGAGGAGAAAAAGTGGTGTTTCAGGCCACAGTGAACATTGTGTTCATTTCTGGGGTGATTTTCCATTCAAAGTGTTACTGGAAGCAGTAGATAATTATGTTATTTAAATATTCGAGTAATATGGTTCTGTAAAGCGGCTTTGGGCAAACATATTTTAGTTTTACCATTAAACTAATTCAGTTTTTCTAGAATCTATGACCTACCATCAGCAACAGAGCATTTCTAAGGCCTTCTGGGCAGATGTAATAGACTAGAGATCATTGAAGACAAATTCCTTGCAGAGAAAGATTTGTGAAATCCTGCAGGGAACCAAGGAGACTATATTCCCAAACACCCTCCCCTGCAGAGAAGGCTTTATCATTGACTGTCTCTTATACTTCAAAGAAAAACTTTGAGTTTGTGAGTAATAACTGCTATTACCTTATATATAAATCCCCACAGAAAATTATGAAAACATTGATGGTGGTCCCATACTATGAATGGAGGCTCTGTTCTTAATAATAGACATTTTTGTTCATAAATATAACCTCTTTCTCTGCATATTAAGTGAAATATGCAGTTGCAAGTAAAGATGAAATTTAAAAATTATATTCATTGCAAAACACATGTCCTGCCACCAAGTTGTGCTAGATTATAGGGATATAAATCTAAATAAAACATAGTCCGCTTCCTAAAGAATGCTCAGCAATGCAAAAAATGAATGATTTGTTCAGCTCGTCTCTTACTTTCAGAAAATATTTGAATTCTAACTCTCTATATGTTCAATTTGCCATAAATCACTCCTAGATCAAGTTAATTTCAAATAATCTCTCCTGTGATTACTCCAGGCCAAAACACAATTCCCATGTTGTACGTAAACATGAAGCGATTATATAACTTATTATCATTATTATTATAACCTGCCTTTATGTTTAACCTCATGTGACTCTAGAGCAGAAACCCAAATGATGCCATTCATATATTATCTTAGAGTTTATAAATGTTCTTGTGTTTGTGTAGGGTAGATGATTATCATAATCCTGTGAAATTTAATTCTGTGACATACTGTATCTTCCTATGTGTTTCTGTTCATATTGTGACACCCCAAATGTCATATGAACATGCTCAAAAACTATTTACATGTGTATACATTTAAGGAAAATTTCTAATATACTCATAAATATTGCATTTCATTTTCATGGTCCGATGATTTTTATTTTTGTCTTTATAAATGCATTTGGAGCATACGATTATAAATATTAAGAGAAAAAGTATTATGGAGACCCTCCAAAGACTCCTCTTTGGAGATTTCTAAGCCCCTTTGATCAGCATTCATGTGATAAAGCCCAACAAAAATTCCTACTACTGAATGTTCTCTTGTTCCACTTTAAAGAAGAAGCTATTTAAAAACTAGTTTTATACAGTTTTCCAGGACTCTTTCTTATCCTCTTTTGATTTGAAACTTTGTGTTCCTCTGTGATTTTAATGCACACTCGAATGCCCCATGAAACATGAGATGGATGAATTAAAGCAACAGTGTGAAAGTAGATTCTACTTTAAGGCACTTTCTCTTTGTTGCTTTTTCCTCAAAGTACCCTTAGCAAGGAGTATTAAAATTCAAGCATTCGAAATTCATGGATATTTCTATAGGCACACAGAAATTCTTTCTAAATGGATAAGTCTAATGTTCCTTTTGAGGATGCTCTTGGTGTGAATAGTCACTTTCCTCCAGAAAGTATGATCTATTGTTATTTTAAAAATGTAGATAGGTATAAAAGTACATTTCCCTCATTTGGAACATATTGTGGTTCATATCTTCAACAAAATTAAATTGTTTACAGTATTTTAATTTATCAAGTGAATGTCTCTTTTCTTATTAAGAAAATGTTTTGTCAGATGTCTAAAACATTTTTTAACAGTAAAGGTCACATTTTATTGCAAAAACCTGTCAGTGCTTTATGTCCAAGCTGTGAAATGTTACTGCTTCAGGGTGATTGCGTGGGAGGGGGCTGTGGTTAAGAATGCTTTTCTGAGACTAGCTATGATTTACAGCAGTGAATGGAGAATTAAACCCTTAATTGAAGCCTACAGAGTAGTACCTAGAGGCTAGATTCAGCCTGAAATTTGATTCAGACAATTTTCTTAGTCAAGCCCCTATGGGCTTACCAGTTGATTCTCATGAGTTTTGATTGTGATTGAAAAGACAACCTGTTTTCTGCTTTGCCCTGAACTTCCCTAAGGTAAATCACCAGTTTTAGTAAGCTTTTTGATTAACGTGGAGGGAGAGTTATCAGGGAGAGAGGAATAGAGGTGGGGGAAAGAGAGAGAGGAGAGAGAGAGAGATTGACAGTACCGGATTTAACACCTTCCTGAAGTCCCAAAAAGAAAGTATCTTGCTATGTCAGATAATCTCTAGAGGAGACTCTCATTTAAACTGATAAATCTGCCCTTCCTGAAATTATGATGAAACTATGGCTGTGGCCTTATATACTTGCCTCTGTGCCTCTTTAAAGAGAGGTGTGGGTCATCAGTTATAAGCACCTTGTATGAGGTTGAGCCACATCAGGTATTATCAAGGGGTTGCTGACTTAGATGTGACACAAATGTCAGTCCAGAGGTCACATGATCCTGAATCAAATTTTCCATTCCTTTCTAAGTAATATTCTTGTTTGTTCCATCAAATTTTCTCTTTATCGTGTATTTATTTGGCATGTCTTACAGTTTAGTAAATTCCTAACTATTAACACATCCTGTTCTGCCTTTGTCTCATGTATTAGTTTCCTGATTACTATGCTTAATGTGTCCTATGAGATTTGTCTATACTTCTTAAGCCTATACCTTTCTTATTATCTATGCTTAATATGATTTTCAACCACCCTTTTGTGTTTTTTGTCTTCTATAGCAGAACTGAATATTTTCAAATAATGCAGCAGATCCACATTAAGCGTTGAATAGCTAAGATATGCAAGGTAATGTGCTGGGTGTTAATGAAGATTGAAAGATAAAATATAATCTCCAATTTAAGGTTTTGGAATGGTGAAAGATCTATGTTATTTACCTAAAAGTATAGTACCAGGGAGCTAGAAGCTTTTGTGGAATGGGCACTGACAAAACAAGAATTGTGATTTAGAAAAATGAATCTGGAAGTAGTGTATAACACAGTACGTGGGAGGAAAGATTAGATGAAGAAGGTCATTTCTGTAGCCAGGAAAGTAATAACATCCTAAACCACTGTAGAGGTTATGAAATCAGTCAGAGAGGGTCAGGTACAAATCATATTTTGGAAATAGAATTAACATTGTTTGATAACTTACTGAATATATAGATAATTTCAGAAGGAGGAGAGAGAAAACTAAGATAACCTTGAACCTTTGAGCTGGGGTGAGTAGGAGACTGGCTATCAACAAATAAAAAGAGGAATGTAGGGAGTTGAGCCAGCAGACGCAAAGGGTGGTTATCCAGCTGGAGGCATATTGAATGTGATATTCCCATAGGACTACTACACAGAAGTGTAAGGCAAACAGAAAATGCCTCATAGAAAGCATGGGCAGAAATAAAGATTCAGGAATCATCTTCATAAAACAGAACATTCAGCCAACAGATTTGTCTCTATCTTCCAGAAGAACAAAATGAACATAATTTGGGAAAATGATGAAACTTTGAGAATTAGCAGCATCACAGGGTCAGTGGAAGTGAGGAAGTCAGTGGAGGGAAGCAAGAGGAGGCAGAGAATTGGCAGAAGCAGATGGAAAACCCAAAGCAAGGAGCTGGGCAAAGGGAAAGGTAGAACTAGAGGACCCAGGAAAGGTAATGAAACTTGACCAGTATTAATTTCCTGATGGCTTTGGAGAGAGATTTCAGTGAAGTGGTGGGGCAACAAATTGCATTTCAAGGTAGTTATGAGTAAGGGGAGATCAATTAGAAGCAGTGAAGAGAAATCTCCCCTGGTTGAAAGTTTTCAAGTAAAGGAAAGATACAAGAGAGTAGCAAGAATGAAGAAAAGAGATGGTTTATTGGTCCATTCTCACACTGCTGTAAAGAAACATTGAGACTGGAAAATTAAAAAGAAAAGAGACTTAATTGGCTCATGATTCCTTCTGCAGGCTGTATAGGAAGCATGGCACCATTGGCTTGGCTTAGAGGGAGGTTTCAGGAAGTTTTCAATCATGGCCCAAAGTGAAGGGAAAGCCAGAACTTCACATGGCTGTAGCAGGAGGAAGAGAGAGAGGAAGGAGTTGCCACACACCCTTAAACAACCAGATCTCATGAGGACTCTATAAGGAGAACAGCACGAAGGGGAAAATCAGCCTATACCCAATCACCTCCTACTAGGCCTCAACTCCAAATTGGGGATTACAATTGAACATGAGATTTGGGTGGGGACACATTTCCAAACCGTATCAGTTGGGTTACTTTTTTTATAACAATTTTACTCCAAAATAATTTACATAAAAATAGATTGCTGTGGTCAGAGATGAATATGAGTACAGAAAAGTAAAGCACAATCCCAAATACAGAAGCAGCTACTTTTCATATAGGCAAGTCAATTTGATAGTAGGATGTGAAGAAAATATCAGAAATGTAGTTGTTAAAGTATCTGGTTTTGAGCTAATAAATGTGGACAATTAATGATGCAATTATCTATTTTGCTGAAGGATCTTTACTGCATTTAAGTTAGTATTAGGTCTTCACAAAAATTCTTTTGTTATTCCACATTTTACATTTAGTTTTTTATAGTTTTTAAGACTTGTTACCATGTATTAGGTCTTTACAAAAAGTCTTTTGTTATTCCACATTTTACATTTTTTTATAGTTTTTAAGACTTGTTACCATGAGTACACCTTTATTCAAACAGAACATGTACATTTTACATAATCATTGTAAAGAGGGGATTATAGCTCATATTCCAAAGACCTAGGGTAATGCTCTTTAATACATAATACTTTATATATATAAATATAGTCCTACTAATATTTATTTTATTGAAAAATGATAGTGTATTAGACTAATAATAGAAATAGTAAATTAATCGTAAGTAGTGCTGAGAGTAAAGATGTCTCTCATTTACAGATGACTTCCTAGGAAATAATGGCACTTTCTGACTGTGAGTAAGATTATCTTTATCTGCACTGCTGAATAATATTGCAGAGAATTTCACAGGAAAAGCAAGAGCAAAATAACTTTACCCTAACTTTCCTTCCTGAAGGAAATAATTACTGGCATAGAGATTTTGTTTTGTTTTTAAAGATTTGTTTTGACTACAATTATTTTGGCAGATGCATCAAACTTCTACTTAATTATATTCAATACATGTTCGTTTAATACATATCCACTATGCCAGACCTCATAGGATTATATACTCCAGTGAGGTAGATTACAAAGCAGAATAATAAATACTTGGAGCATATAATTAAATCATTCAAGTCAGGGGGTGTCCAATCTTTTGGCTTCCCCTGGGCCACACTGAAAGAAGAATTATCTTTGGCCACACATAAAATACATTAACATTAATAATACCTGGTGAAGTAAATTTTAAAAACTCATAATTTTGTAAGAAAGTTTACAAAATTGTATTGGGCTGCATTCACAGCTCTCCTGGGCCACACGTGTCCTGTGGGTCATGGGTTGTACAGGCTTGATCTAAGACTTGAGGGGTTAGGGAGTGTATGTTTGGTGTCTGGTTTGGCAGTTGACTAGAATTATTTCTTACAGTGAATAAGTTTTAAGAGAGCATAGCTCATTCAAAACCCTCCGTGTAAATTAGGGATTTGAGATATATGAAACGGTGAGCATGATACGGATTTTATCCACAGGGTAGTAAGGAATCACTGGAGTGTTATAAGCAAAGGTAAGGAGAACTTACCTGGTATTACCTTAGGTGACGTGATCAAAAGCTTTTCAAGATCATCTGATCAGTGGGGAATAAAGTGGATGAAGCAAGCCAGAATTCAGGAAGCTTCATTTGACAACAGCTACACTAATGTAGGCATTACATGATGGTAGCTTATGCTAGTGTTGATCTGTGCAGTTAGGGAACAGAGGCGATGTGCAGGATAGTTAGGGTGTGGAGTTTGTGTTGCCAGTACTCATCTAGGCATGGGGAATGAGAGAGGGAGGGAAAAGAATCAAAGATGCCCAGATTTCTGGTTTGGGTGATTGAGTAGACTATGCTTTTCTCTGAACTTGGAATCACAGGAAGAAGATCTAGTTTAAGGCAGCAGTTTATAATCTCCATTTTGGGCACACTGGATTTGAAGTGTCTTGAACCATCCTTATGTAGGCATTCTGTGAGTCTGAGGTTCTGGAGAGAGGAGGGGAGCAGCTATGTACCCAGTGATTACAGCCCTGGTGGAAGCAGTTATTCTCTGATTGTGTAGAGTGAGAAGAGAAGGGCCTAGAACAGAGGTGCCTAACTTTATGTGTCAGGAGCCAGAGAGTAAATACTTTAGGGTTTACAGGTCGTACAGTCTCTGTCACAACTATTCAACTTTACCTCTGTTGTTGTGACACTGAAGCAGCCATAGCACACAAGGGAATGGGTGTGGCTGTGATACATTCAAATGTACTTATGAATGAGGCTATTTCAATTTCATGTAATTTCCACATATTACTGCACATTCTTCTTCCTTTGATTTTTTTCAACATTTCAAACTGTGCAGATCTATTCTTAACTCATGGACCAGATAAAAAGCAGTGGACCAGATATGGCACAAATGCCACAATTTGCTGACCCCTGGCCTATGATATCAGCCTCTGGTTAAAAGAATCTAAAGAAGAAATGACAAGCATTAGGTCAGAAAGGTAGGGAGAAATCCAGAAAAGAACATAAAAAATATATACGGCATATAATTTTGAGTTAATTAGCTCTGGCTTTCATAGTAGCTGATTACCAACCAGTTAAAATTTGCAACAATGATTGAGGTTTAGGATGTTTTTAAAAATTTATATTTCATTTACCACCATAAAAGTAATAGAGGTACTTGAAGAAGTCATCCCTTCCCATCGCCCATTCCCCCCACCACCACCATTCCCAACCCCCACAGCATGAATTCAGATGGCAAAAACCTGAGTTCTCTTCTTGGCTAACCCTTAAGAGCCAGTTCATTAACTTCTCCTGTCCCAGTATAGTTTTCTGTAATATAAAGGTAATTTGGTGAATGAGAGAGGATGCATGACAAGACATGAGTGCAAGTGCTAAGGCGTGAGTTGAGAGTTTGGGGAAGATTAGAGCAGATATCATAAATGAAAGAATCTAGCAGAATGTATATGGAATATATTTAAACGCTGTTCAAAAATTCTCTCTCCTTTCCAAACTATTTGCAATATGATGTCCTATGTGAATTCCAATCCTCCCTAAGGCAATGATTAGTTTGCCTGGTTTCAGGTAAGAACAGATGGAAGTGGTTTAATCAATATCAATATCAATCAATATCTGTTGATTAAGGGATTAAATGATCCCTTTTATAAGTGAGCACCTGTGCATGAGCTATAAAAGACAGTTGAATGCAATGGCTTCTTAACAATTGCAAATTTCCTGTGCTGGGAATACTGATGGCAATTATAGAACTGAGGCCAGGTGCTGGTTGGATTTGTGCATTTGTGCACAACAGATATCATTAATGTAAGAAAAAGTGTGAAGAAGTTAGAGGGAAAGGAATGATTTGTGTTAGAACCCAAGTTTGCCATTTACTGGACAAAGTTAAGTAACCTTAGGACAAGTTATTTACCCTTCCCACTAATCCTCAGTTTCATTATCTATAAAATGTGGATAAACTGCCTCTTTGTGGGTTATGGTGTGACTTAAATGAGAGGACATAAGATATCCAGCATAGTGGCTGACGTGCAGTAGGTGCCCTATAAATATTAGTTCCTCCCTTTCCCTTCTCTCTTATAAGAAAATCAATTTTGCCCTTTATTTCTACTTGCTCTGGACCATTTGCCTTAAAGAAGAAATCTAAATGAAAAAAAAAAGAGTTTTATTGATGTGCTTGCAAACGGGTTGTTGAGAATGTGGAATGTGTTACATTTGAAGTAAATAAATTCCATTGTGATATAAGCCTCATCAAAACTAAGAGGAGGTCTATAATTTGTTTCATTTAAAACATTAAATTTTTGGCTCACTTAATAACTCCAGACTACTCTAGGCTAAAGTGTATTTGTATTCAGCAAACAGTCATAAAAATCCTTGTCAGGCATTTAATTACTGTACAAATTGTTTTATAAAGCACTGTAAAACAAACATGTCGATTAGCAAAACAGTAGAGTCATGATTGCAAAAATACTAATCCTTTAAAATATATAAATTTAGCTATAAGCAAGTGCTTTAGCATATAGAATTATTTATCTCTTAAAGGCTTGTCCTCCTTTTGTAACCCTGTTCCTTGTTAAAGGAAAAAGTTCACATACAAAACCTTTTTACATGTACAAATTGAGAACAGCCTTATTGTGTCCTTATGAAAATGTGCTTTGTCATATTTAATGGGGACTTACATTAACATTTATGAACATGAATTTACAACATCAAATTTGTAAAGACAAGCCACAATCAATCCTTGATCAAATGATAAAGTGAATGAGTGTCAGTTTCAGGCAGTGGCAACCGTCCCTATGGTTCAGGGTGGAGGTAGGGGAGATGACATTATTGCTCAGGTCTCTTTTGACAAACCAATTCTGAAGTCATCATTCAAAGGGCTTCCTATATAAGGCAGAGGAACTGTTTTCCCAAGAGTATTAATGTGATTTTCATCAGTGATTTATTTATGAAGATCCTAGTTCTAAACTAATATTAGGAGAGCTACCCTATGACTTTAGCTCTATCAGAGGGAAGAATTTATAATGGTAAAATCCTTTTCAAACTTCTTTGACTTAATCTTCTTTTAAATTACAGCACATTTTGGCTAGAACAGATAGAGTTATAACTGGTAGCCATATATCAATCATATTCCCATGTGCATACAAATACAAGCAAATTTCACTTAAGTGACCCACATTAGGCACTGCCTTATGATTCTGACCTAATAACTAAAAATACAGAGATAAGGGAGTAGGATAGAGGGAGAAAACATGGGAAGGAGACACAGAGAGAGTGGGGAGAGCTAGAGAGAGAGAGAGAGATGGAACCATTTTCTCAACATATTCATTCAACAAACATTTCTTCAGCTATATTCTATTATTCAGCATTGCAAGGATGAATTAGAACTTTTACACATAAACTTACAGTTTTGATGAACTATAAACAATTTAAATAAGTTATTATTGGAGAAAATTGTTACCATTAGCAGACCACTAACTCACTTTGGAAAATGAAAAGAGAGCTAGGCTTTTAGAAAGAGATGAAATCATTCAATGTATTTTATTACTTCTGAGGGCCTAACACAGTAATGGAAACAGCTCTGTTCTGGGCTGTGTTATAACAGAGAATAGTGGAGCGTGGTCCTTGTCCTTTAGGATATTGCAAATAAAACTTATTGAGAAACCTGTTCACTGAAGCAAAGAAGGGAGTTAAATCAAGGAAAATTGTGAAAACACTTTATCACCAATGTAAGGAAACGGCCAAGACAATGTTGCCAAATACAGATGAAGAGCTCACCCCTGCACAGGCTATCAGTATCTACATAACCCAGTGGAAATTTATGGAATCTTGGCCTATAACAAAGATTCTATAAAGCTAATAGAAGAACCATCTCTTTCAAGTTCTCCTGCTGTATTCCAGATTCAATAATCGTCCTATTTGTTACTTTATTCTGGCAAAATTACTGACCACTAATGGAACATTAAATCCTCCTTAGTTGATAAAATGCGTAATTAGACAAAAAGATATGAAGTAAATGTAAAAGCATCTATGCTATTTTCAATTTTGAGGTGAGTTATGTCTTAGAGTAAAAACAGATTTTACTCCATGAGGACCAAATTTTGGAGACCTTCTTTATTAATTCTAGGGAAAGGACTAGAAGCAAAATCCTTGCATGAGAAGCTACTGGTCAGGAGTGGGAAGGATTTTCCTGAAGGGTCTTTAAGGAACCAACCCCTAGGCTGCTAGGGAGATTGTTTCCATGTCCATGTATTTCATGTCTTTCTTGTTTCTTATAGGAGGTACTATATTATGTGCAAAGATTATGCTAATACCTAGTAAAATGTACATTTATTTTTAAATAGTTTAATTTTTTTGTTCTTTTTAGAACTAGTGGGAAGATAACACATGGCTCACCTGATCTGTGCTATGTTTAAAGGAGCCACAGCATCATTTTTGTCAATATGCTCAAAAGAGGTGCTATGGTCTATAGATTTTCACTTGTGAATCAGTGTCAATGCCAATATTATGCGGGAGGAAACAATTTATAAGTCAAAGATAACCTGTTTCTTTTTCATATTTGGGATTGAGTATTTCAGTCTAAATAATGTAAATGCCGGCCAACAAAGAGCAAAGGAAATGATATTCAAATCTCAATAAGGAAAAACTGTACAGTCTCTTAGTGCTTTTGTGAGATTATGGACAGTGAATAAGGTATGACTTCTACTTCTGCTTTTTCAGATTTGAACTGAATAGCATTGCCTTTTTTGAGTCTACATTTTACTCTTTTTTCAAAGGACATGCTGCTCTCAAAGAAAGATAAGTGCATAAAGTAGAAAAATTTTTGAATTTGGATAATCTAGTTTCTGATTAAATCCTAGCCTGTACAACATGGAATATATTACATTATTTTTTAACATTTTTTTGTCCGTCTGTGCTCATGGTAGGCAGAATTAATGCCCCTCAAAGATATCTGGGTCCTAGGCTCAGAAAACTGTTAACATATTACCTTATATAGCAAGAAGGGCTTTGCAGATGTTATTAAGTTAAGGATTTTGAGATAGAGAGATTTATCCTGGATTATCTGGGTGTGCTCAATATAATAAAAAATGTCCTTAAAAGTGGAAGTGGGAGGTAGAAGAAGAGAACCAGATTTGATGTTTGGAATGATGAGATGTGAGAAGGAATTAACCCACCATTGCTGGCTTTGAAGATAGAAGGGATCTCTGCACCAAGAAATGTGGGAAGCCTTTAGAAACTAGAAAAAACAAGGAAATGCATTGTCCCTTAGAGCTTCCAGAAGAGAACACATCCCTGCAGACACCTTGATTTTAGCTAAGTGAAACCCATGGTACCAAAGTAGTTCATAAGTTTGTTTTGTTTTAAACCACTGGTTTGTGGTTCTGCTTTGTTAACAGCAGAAAAAGGGAACAAATACAGATTTTAGTATCTCGAAGGGGTATACCACTGAAACAACTGAGAAATGTAGAAGTAGATTTGGAATTGGGCAATAAACAGAGGCTGGGAACATTTTGAGAAGCATGATAAAAAATACTAGATTATGCTGAACATGCTATTAGTAGAAATATGGAGGTCAATGGCTCTGATAGTGAGGACTCCGAGGAGAGGAAGAGTGGGGTAGGGAAAGCATACCACCTTAGAGAATACCTAAGTCCTTGTAAGTAGACTGTTAGGAGAAATGCAAACATTAAAGACATTGCTTATGGAGAATCATAAGAAATTAAGAATCATAAGAAATTAAGAAGGGGAGAGCATACCCTTGTTATGTGATGGCAGAAACTTAGAGGAATTGTATGCTACAGTTATGAGGAGAGCAGAACTTGTAAGCAATGAACTTGGATATTCACATGGGGCGATTTCTCTGTAAACTGTTGAATATGTGGCCTGATTTCCAATGTGCTGCTTACAGCAAAATGTGAGAGGAGAGACATAAAGTGAGCAAAGAACTGTTAAACAAACAAACAAAAAAAAAAGAGACAATAATTTTGCTAATTCTCAGCTTACTTTAATGGCAAAGAACGCAAAAGTTGAGATTCACTAGGAGGAAAGCGTGGTCTAGAGAAAAAGCCACAGCACATATTTACAGTCTTTCACTGGTATATCTGAAATATGAAAAGGTCAGAATACTCAGTCATACACAAAGTTTCTTTGAAGAGATTTTGAAATTGCTTGGGACTGGTGAGATTTTTCCCCCCCTTTCATTTCACACTTTTTGGAACCAGAATGTCTATAATTGTTATTCTATGTCTGTACCATCATTATACTTTGGGAGCAAATTGTTTTTTGAGAGATTCCATGAACCCACAGATGGAGAGAAATCTGATCCAGGATGGATAATACCCAGAATCTCACTTGTCCTGATTTAGATGAGTTCAATGGGACTTTTCAATGATTTCAAAGGGATCAGGAACTGTTGTATTGATGGGATTTAAATAAGATTTTGGATTTTGAGTCGATGCTGTAATGGGTTAAAAATTTGGAAAACTTGGAAATGGGGTAAAGATGTTTTTCATTTGTGATGAATGTAAATATTCTGAGGCCAAATGAGTAGAATGCAGTAGGCAGAAGAATGCCCTCCCTACTGCCACAAAGATGTTCAGATTCTAATTCTTGAAAACTGTAAATATGTTATGTTATATGGCAAAGGGGGAATGAAGGTGGAAGATGGAATTATGATTGCTAAATAGCTGACCTTAAAATAAAGAAATTTCCTGAATTAACAAGGTCGGCCTAAAATAATTATAAATGTCCTTAAAAGTGAAGATAAGGTCAGAACAAGAGAGTCAGAGGGAGATGTGGCATTCTATGAAAAAGGTCAGAATGAGGCCAAGTGGGAAGGCGTCAACTAACCATTCCTGGCTTTGAAGAGAGAGAAAGTGGGCCATGAACAAAGGAAAGGGAGCAACTTCTAAAAACTGGAAAAGGTAAAGAAATATATTATTCCTCAGAGCCTTTAGTAAGGAACACTGTTGATACCTTAATCTGAGCCCGCTGAGATCCATGTCAGATTTCTGAACTGGAAGATAATAATTTTGTGTTTCAAGTCACTAAGTTTGTAGTAATTTGATACAGCAGTGGTAAGAAACTAATTCAATGCCATTATACAATGACCGATTTAAAGGCATAGTTATATGATGAAAGTCAAATGTGTAAGAGCGTCTACCACAGACATGGCTTTCAACAAATATCTTGTTGGTTAGATATTTCAGGATTGCTCTTTCTGCTGCTAGTTCTGTGACATGAATTATTATTTTTGTTTAGTTTAATTTTTTACTCTTCTCTGTATTAAGACAAAGCCCAAAACTCTGCTATTGCTTCCATCACTGTTACATGGAGGCACATGGAGATATATATATATGTATATATCTGCAGATGACAATAACTGAAAAATAAAGCAACGATGCCCTTATGCCAAACTTTTTTATCTTTCAGAAATATTTGTTAATAAATACTTACTTTTTTATTTTATCATCTCGTCATTACTTGATCTGAAAACATAAATGAGATATAATTTTAGTGTATATTCATGAATGTGTCTATGTACTCAGTATATGCTTTTTTGCAAATGTTAAAATACACATGTAATTTGTAATATTGAATCTCAACTGTAGAAGTAAAATATTGCACAGAATAGTTGTGGAATATCATACCATTTAAGGAAGGACAGGAAGAAGTGTATATTTTGCTCATAGTTCTCAGAATCATGATATTACTATAATCCCCTTTTCCTGGCAGTACTGGATATTAAAATTAGAGAGTCAAAACATAGATTCACTGTTATGCCTTCCAATTAAACAGCTAATGAGCTAGAATAATGACCCTTTCTCCTAACTGGTTGTAAGAATAATTAGATTCAAAAATATTTCACACATGAATGAAACCACAGTGTTGCCAGTCAGAGAAAGTGAAGATAGAGCACCATACTTACATTTTCTAACTCTGATAAAAGCCAGTTTGGTGTTTGGGTGGTAAACAGGACAGTTGCAATATTAATCATTGTACAATATAACTAAGATCTTGAAAATACAATACAGATAGTTGGGCCACTAATAGGATTATATAAATTGTAAAACAAAAAAAAAGTACAAAGAGCTCTATGCTTAGAATAAAATTTTCAGTAATCAAATTGTTTAAAATTTCAGTTTTGAATAATTTGGATTTACTAGACATAGAAAGAAAACATTTTCTTCAAAGCATTTTTGTCAAAATCTTTCAAAAACATACTAGAAGGGCATTATTCAATCGTAATTGAAAAGCCTTGAGTGCCTCAAGAATCATCATTGTATGTGTGACTCTTCATCATACCCTAAGGTCCATAGTAATTTATAAGGTATTGATGTATATGTGCACTGATTCCAGGAAACACTTATAGGGTGGAGACAGGATTCAACCTTCGATCTTGTGTTTATTCCAAATGTCTTTACTTTCCTATGATAATATTTTTCTTTTTTTTTTTTTTTTTTGAGATGGAGTCTTACTCTGTCATCCAGGCTGGAGTGCAGTGGCTCAATCTATCTTGGCTCACTGCAACCTCTGCCTCCAGGGTTCAAGTGATTCTCAAGCCTCAGCCTCCCCAGTAGCTGGAACTACAGGCATGCACCACCATGCCCAGCTAATTTTTTTGTATTTTTAGTGGAGACAGGATTTCACTGTAGCCAGGCTGGTCTTGCTTTCCTGACCTCATGATCTGCCCACCTCAGCCTCCCAAAGTGCTGGGATTACCAGCATGAGTCATAGCACCCGGCTCGCATGATGATTTCTACTTTGTATTATGATGAACTAAAATCCTTGAAATTTTAACAGTATTTCTCTAATTTTAGAGTATTGGTATGTTAATATTTTATGTTATTTAGAAATGTTGGTTTCCTTCAAAGTTGTTTTAAATTTATAGGCATTAAAAAGTGATTAAAAGAGATTAAAAGTAGAGGAAATACATTTTTGTTGCAAGCTTTATTTTAGTTTAGTTCATAATATATTTGTGGAATTAGAAAAGATCTGTTATAATTCAGAAGTCTCTGGCACAATCATTGTTAAAGCCATTAGAGGTAGACATGTTGCTGATTGAATAGAATTTTTTTGATAATTCTTTTTAGAAAAAAGTCAAAGTTTGATACTGATTGTTCACATCAGTTTCAGTGCTACTAATTAGCAGTCCCAAATGTTAAGAATTTAACTTTCTAAGGATATCTTCAATGTAAAAGCTATTATGTGATTTTTTGGTAGTCCCTGCCTTACAGTTTTGTTTGCTTTCATACCACTTCCATCTGTCTAGAAAACAATTAAGATGAGGAACACAACTCTATCAATTGCAAACTCATGGCAATTAATTACTCTAAACAAGTTTTATACTAAGAGATGGGGAAAGTAATTGTATATTTAATTTCCTGATCTGTTGTTATCTAGGAATTGAAGACAATAATCATATGTGGCACATACATATATGTAAACTCTCAAAATGGAATTTTTGACAAGAATATCTGGTATTGTCAGGGTTTTTAAACTCAGCTTTTTTTTTTTTCAAATAATGCTTTCATCTTTTAGATAGAGCTAATACTTCCCAATATTTATTGAACGTATTTTTAAACTCAGCTTTTTTTGGGTAATGCTTCCATATTTAGATAGAGCTAATGCTTTCCAATATTTATTGAACATAATGCCTTTAGGTTCTGAAAAAGATTGACAAAACTTGATCTGAATATTTTGAGCAGTTCCCATAATTGCTTAAGAATAAAAGCATCACACTGAAAGTATCTGGGCATATAATACTTTTAAACCATGATTTTTTTTTATACCCTTGTAAATAGTGTCAAGGTACAAAAATAATATTGATAAATAATGTCTTACTCTCTTTAAAAGCCCTGATGGTCTGATTTTATAAATCAAGAAACTTGTTTTATTCAATAAGTTCCTTAGTTTGCTTCAGATTTAGTTGTCAAAATTCCGTTATAGTAATTGTTATCACTTAGTTCATAGGGGCCCAAATGCTGTGTCATCCCTGATAAATCATGCTGCCAAAAAGCAACATTAATTATTTCTGCTCCATCTAGTAGACATCAACATCAAAATTTTGCCTCAGCTTTCATCTTATTGTTGAAGTAAGCCCATTCATCATCGTTTTAGAAATGAATGGGATTGGATCATGAAATATTTTTTGATTGGCAGGCTTCATGGTAGATGTGAATAGGCAGTGGTCAGCAAAGACCTTGCAGATTTATTTTCTCGGTCATGCTTCTGCTTCCAGTAACTCACTACATCTTTATGCTACAACTGTTAGAGGTCAGAGAGGTGATAGTATGTGAGTAGCAGCTAGGCTGATTTCTAAACCATCTTCTTTATAACCCGTTTAGTTTCTTGTTTTCAAAGCATGTGGAAGGAACCCAGAAATATAAAAACAATAGCAACTCTTTTACCATCCTAGTTTGTTGGGGCCATTGAAGTGTGCCCAGTGTCATAGCTGGTATGTAAAGGAACTTATTAAAAGCTTACATGTGAAGAGATAGCTTCTGGTGTAGAAATTCTTCATTTATGGGAAGAGTTCTAAGTAGATTCTTAACTAACCTTTAATGACCAACTCCTGAGCAATAGCAGCAGCCCACTCATTAAGGATTTCTCATTGACAGTCACTGTCGGGGGGGGGTAGACATTGCACCAGGATACAAGTTGATCAAGATAGGGAGTAATTTCATAATTTTCAATAGAAGTGTCCTCCACAAATTTATTAACCTAAAATTTCCTGTCCTGACCCTAGAAGAAGGAAATGTTTTTGAGAGTTGAAAATATTAGACTAAATGAAATGAGTTTTGTAGGTCTTTATATTCTGAAGTCTAATTACCATTAAATGTATACGACTAAACACTGAAGAAGATATATTGTCACTGCCAAACTTTTGAATTGATTAAATTTTGGTTCCTATCCTAATATAGTAGTCATTTTTAACTTGATTGTGTTAATGCAAAATATGTCACACAGGGAACCCTGAAACATTCTGCATAAATTGAATAATGTTTCTCATGAATTAGTTTAATATTTCACAGATGTAGTCTTGTCCATGTTCTTCCCCCTGTTTGCTGAGCACTACCTTGTGTTATATTCTTTGGTGAACACTAAATGGAATAAATGCTTTAATGTAGGCATAATACTTGATTGTATTCCCTAGAAAGAAGTGTTCACTGTAGTTGGAATAAATTCTTTGTAAGAGCAGTGTGTTCCAGAACAGACTTGAAGAGTCTCCTGTTGAGTGTACACATTTCATAGGTATGATTGAAACCTAGTGGGTTGTGTTCAATTCCTCAACTGATGGACTGCTTTCATTCCAAAAACTAAATGGAAATATTGTCCTCACAAGGTTTCCAGATATTTTGGTTATCCATTTACCCACACAAGCACTCTGAATGTTGCTTTACTCTTTATTCTAAACTATTCTTCAGCTCATTTTTTCCAAAGTAATATATAAAAATTAAAGTACTCTGAAAAGCACATTGAATCTGTAAGAGGTATTATTAATGGTACTTCCTGGGAAGAAATGAACTTCTCTTCATATCTGTTTCATGCTGTTACTCCCCTTTGTTAATAGCCCTGTTTTAATTCACCTAAATCCTCTTACACCTCAAATTCTAACTTCACTCCTGTTTCCTTAAAACCTCACTCCAGGGCAGCACCTCCCTGGTCATCTAGGAACTCTAATTGTCAGTGCATTAGGACCGTACACAGTCATGTTTTATGCCTTGTATCTCTCAAAGAGCATCTAACTTGGTGTTCAATAACTATTTATTGACAAATTAATTTCTTTTTAACCTATTACCTTATTTTAATCTGATTTTACAAATTGGAAATTGTTGTACATCTTATTATGCATTCGATTACTGCCAGAGGGACAATAATTGTCTCTCCATATGTCTTCTCTTACAACATAGAAACTTTTGTAACCACATGAATTCACATTTTCCAAACACTGCTGTTCATTGCAGTGTATTGTCTAGCCAAAGCTGTATTACTATCCTCAAGGGGATACAAGACAATAATGTTGCCATTTTTCCTGTGTTCAACAATAAAAATAAGCTAGAATAATCCAGAAATAAACCCAACCTATACCATGTCTTAAACATCTTTGACATACCCATCCACCTCTTATGGATTTTCAAACTTTCAAAGTAAGAGCGTGGATCAGCAGAGGCAGACTTTCCTGAGCTGGGAGATATAGTGCTCCCTGAAAATAGATTTTCTCCTTCTTTGAAATCCTTGAGGTTCTTGCATTTAACCTTTTCAGAGGCGACACAACCTTGATGGAGTACTTTTGACACCCAGTAACTCACAAAAACATGCATGTTTAAAAACTAGATCTAAGAGTGTGAGCCACAACTTACGATATGGAATGGAATCTCCTATCACAAAGAGGAAGAAACACCATTCTTCTCAAATATATGCATCCAAAACCATCATTTCTCCTTTCATAATACCTTTGTAGAAAGTGTCTTCTTCAAGGGTTTGAATTTAGATATTGAATAGAAAAAGTTAGGAAGATTTTTAAATGCATGCTGAAATTCTATTCTAGCAAGAGCTCCCGAGTTTTCATTTTCTGTTTAAATTACCTTTTTCTTTAACTTAACTAAGGAAAGGTAAAATGTTTTCAAAAATATTATATGAAAAGGTGAGTACATTTTTATAAATGCAGTTAAGGCATTCAGCACTCTAAATACACTTTATTCAACTATGTGCTTAACACATCAGTAAATATTTTGATGATTTCAAGAAAAAGGTAAAATGATCCCAATATTTTTATTTTGATCCCTCTTAGTTTGTAAGGGATTTGTTCCTTCTGAAATGCTACCCATGCATTATGAAGAGAAATGATCTCTAACAACTAAAATCAGCCTCTCTGTCTCAGAAACAAAAACAAGGTAGTCATGTGGAAGGAGGGAAGGAAGCAGACATTTCTTAGCAGGGTAAAATGAATGTATTTCTTACCTATGTATAATTTGATAATATCTTTTCTTTATCCATAGGCAGAGGATGACTGTTAAATTATCCCTAATGACTTTTTTAAAAATTGCCTACTGTCTTCAAAAAGCAATGAAAAAATGGTTCTTTTGCATGATTAGGTGAGGGTTGCAACTTCATAGATTCCCTCCATACCATTTATATTAAGCACTTCCCTAAGAAACCATTTTGTCAATTACTATGATCACTTAAACTTCTCTTCATTTTTATAGGGTGTGGATATAAAAAACAAACAGTATTGACTTGGACCTAATAGGCCTGATTTGAATTCTGGTATTATTATTTCTTTTTAAAATTGCATATTTAAGTATAATTCCCATACCAAATATTCATTCATTTCAGATTGCCATTATGACTTTTTATATATTTACAGAGTGGTATAACCATCTCCACAATCTAATTTTAGAACATTTCCATCATCCTCAAAAGAAACCTTGTGCTCATTCTCAATCATTCCCACTCCAAACTTAGACAACCAGAAATCTACTTTATGTCCCTGTGAATCCTAGTATTAATAACCCAATTTTTAAAACATGCATATTGTCATTCAGAAAAGTGAAGCAGTAGTCCCAAGAATAAATAGCTGGTAATTCCATATTTTACATGTAAATAATGCTTATGGCAAACCCTATAAATCGTGCCCTACTATTTCTCCTGTTTTATAAATGTGGAACTAACTTGTGGTACAAAAAGATGAAGTAACTTTCTCTAAGTTACACACTTAGAAAATAACGAGAGAGTGCAATTTGCAGATAGAGTTCTGATATTCTTACTAATTGTACTGTGTGTTAAAACTGCTTAGAGTAGGGGAGAGAATTAAAAGTGTGAGGGATTTATCTTCAAGTTGTTTATATTTAATTAAAAACATGCTGAGCCTCAAGTATGTGCAAAGCATGTGCTGGTATTGGACAGAAATAGAAGGAATAAAGTGCTCTAAAGCAGGGGTGTCCAATCGTTTGGCTTCCCTGAGCCACATTGGAAGAAAAATTGTCTTGGGCCACACATAAAATATATTAACAATAATGACAGCAGATGAGCTAAAAAAGACTGCAAAAAAATCTCATAATGTTTTACAAAAGTTTATGAATTTGTGTCAGGCCACATTCAAAGCCATCTTGTACCATATGCAGCCCTTGGGTCATGGGTTGGACAAGCTTGCTCTAAAGTATTTCTCAACAGAGTTGGGAAGAATGGCAGGATACCCGCTAGATCAGTGGAATGGTTGAAGGTGGAGTCCAGAACAGGGCAGATAACATGTTGAATGTGGAATTAGTGTAGAAGCAGTCAGATTCAGAACCCAAAGAGGAAGTTATATCATAGTATATACCACTTTAAATGCAAATCTCAGCAGGACATATCGTTAACAAATCTTATCTTCATCACTGGTGCGGAACAGCTGGCCTGTTGGAGTTGCTGAGGGTGGAGAAGGTAGTTCTAAATATTTTAAACATCTTAACAAAATCATGAAATAATTATTTCTATACTTTAATAACAATGGGACCTTGTAGTGCCGTGTGAAAGTAAAAGTACATATTAATCCCTATTTCTGCATGTGGAGCACCTTGTATTGTCTTATTGGTCAATTGAACAAACATCCTTTCCTTCAGCAAATGTACACTGAACCCTGACTTTGAATATAAAGTGGTCAAGATGACCTGTAGAGGGGATTCAAGAGTAAGTAACCAGTACACTCACTGCAGAAAGCTAAAGAGACACAGGGTGTCCAAGGAAAGCTCTATTATTTCTATAAAGGTGAATAGGTAAAAATTTTCAGAGAAGGAGCTCTTTGGGCTGAATCTTAAGAAACCGAAAAAACAAAAATTTAGGCAAAGGGTTTAAGGCGAGAGACATACACTTAACCTACTTAATTCATTTCCTAATTTCATGTTTATAAGATAATGTCCTACAATCTGAAAAGTATTATACCCTCCCCAAGTATTATTTTTATAGAAAAGCACTAGAAAAAATAGTATTTGAGTTTACTAGGGGTGAAACACAGATAGACTGTTAAAGTACAAGACCTTAGCTGTGTTCATTTAGTTAAAGCCAATCAACCGTTTCCAGATCATCACTGTTTTCTTCCCTTCCGCAGCATCATTCAGTATCACTACACTTGGTACAGATGTGAGCATTTGGAGGAGGTATTTGACAACCTCACCCTGACCCCCATCTTGCACATAAGAGAATTTGCATTTCCATTGCCATAGCACTTGGATTTTTTTAGGTCACTGAGATACACTCTGCTGATTTCATGGCCCTGATCTCTGATTGGTTAGGCACAGTTCCTGACTTCTTACATAAATGGAACAAGAAATGGTTATTTCCATTCAGGCTTTCTAAATCAGACCTAGAGATAGGGATTGGGGTAATTAAGGTGTAATGTTCCCCAGTAGAGAAGTATATGAGGCAATAAATAGTGGTTGAGGTTGGTTAACGCCAAAATGAAGCAGTGATGTTTGATAACTGCTAAAGCTATTTATGGTAAATATACTCCTAAACCATGAACATTAGTCCCATTAGATGACAGAATTTAAAAAGCAGTAAGAAACCATAAAAAGTAAAACATGCAATTTGCTTTTTTTGTCAGAGATATGAAAGTGCTGAGTTGTCTGTTTTTCCCATTGAGAATACGTTTAGCATGTAATTTGGGTGAAAAGGTAACACAGTATAAACAAAAATATTTATTGCAATAAAGGATATTAAATACAAAATAGATGCCTGGGCTGAAATGTTCATAGTTGGGGAAGAGGCGTATGGGAGAAGGAGGAAGGAAAATACACAAAAGAAAGAGCTACATTTCTCACAGATTAATTTTCAATACATTAAACAACAGCTGATTATAATAATCTCATGCATTTAGCCTACTGAATGAGCCCTAAGTCTATGGTAAGGGCACAAATAACAATTTGTGAATTTTATTCTATCAGTGTTGTCTGATATTTACGGAAAGGATGTTTAGGGAGGGTTTCATTTGTGTCTTTGTGTTTCTGTTTTTTTCTACTGTACTACTTCCCTGTCCAGAATAAACTTAAATATCTTTATGTCCAACCTCCCCTCAGAGGCTGACCCACCCCCTCCCTAATAGACTTCTCTCTCTTCCTAGTCTATCTATGTTCTTTCCAAATTTTAAAGATAAAAAGTCTCACCCATAAGTAGTAATGGGTGTGTTTTGTGACTCAACATATAACTGGAAGAGAATTATTTTTTCTGGCATCTTTAGAACCTAGAGAAATTTTTGTTTGCCCTTTAAACTGCACACTATATCCTTTTCTCTAGTCCTATTACATGTACCAGAGGAAAGAGAGATGATTTTTATAATGTTTGCAACAAAAATAGCAAGTCAAAATGATGTTTTCTTGTTGTAGATAAAACCACAAAACCGATTTGCCTTTATTGAGAACGCTTTTTTTTTTTTTTTTTTTTTTTTTGAGACAGAGTCTTCTTGCTCTGTCACCCAGCTGGGAGTACGGTGGCACAATCTTGGCTCACTGCAACCTCCACCTCCTGGGATCAAGTGATTCTTGTGCCTCGGCCTCCCAAATAGCTGAAATTACAGGTGCGCACCCCCACACCCCGCTAATTTTTGTATTTTTAGTAGAAACGGGGTTTCACCATGTTGGCCAGGCTAGTCTTGAACTCCTGACCTCAGGTGATTTGCCCACTTCTACCTAGCCTATTGTGAACACTTCTAAATAACAGAGAAATATTCTACCAGAAGAGGCACTCATATACAAATTTTTAGTAAAGGCCTTGGAGTATTAGCAGCTTTAATTTCTAGCAAACCACAGGTGGGTATTAAAATGTGAGATGAGCAGATTCAGTGCTTCGGGGACACGTGGACGACAACATGAGTAATATGTCACTAAGGTCAGCAGTTGGAGAATGGTAACGAATTTTCATAGGTTATGAGGTAATGGTACAAACATGAAAAGTTCTTGAAGGCCCCTAATATATTAAGCCATCTTATATAATAAAGTGAAGAAGCTAGAAGAATGTTTTTGTTTTGTTTTTGGTTTTGGAGTGTTTTTGAGACGGAGTTTTGCTCTTGTTGCTCAGGCTGGAGTGCAGTGGCGTGATCTCGACTCACTGCAACCTCTGCCTCCCAGGTTCAGGCGATTCTCCTGCCTCAGCCACCAGTGTATGCACCACCACACTGGCTAATTTTGTATTTTTAGTAGAGACGGGGTTTCTCCATGTTGGTCAGGCTGATCTCGAACTCCCGATCTCAGGTGATCTGCCCACCTCAGCCTCCCAAAGTACTGGGATTACAGGTGTGAGCCACTGCGCCTGGCCTAGAATAATGTTTGTAGATGGGTTATGTGTAAGGCTCAAATGTCTATATGGATGATTTAAACAATCATGCTTCAATTATAACTCCAAGAGCTCCTGTACATTCTGTTAATTTTATTTCTTCCCATTATATTTTTCTTTTTCCTTAATCTTTATCTCTTCTCCGCAAATAGTCTTCTGAACTTTGTAAGCAATATGTTGGGCTCTTCAATATGTCATTAGATTATCCTGTTACCCTCCAATTACAAAATTGTTCAGGTCTCTGTTTAAGTGTTCCCACCATGGAGGGGGTGTTTTCTAACCTTTATCTAAAGTGTCCTCTGTCTGTTCTTCTCTATATCAGAACTCAATTTCTTTATTTCATATTACTTATAGCTATCTATGTATATTTCTGTTTATTACTCTTCCTCTGTTTGCCTCTAGACTCTTAGCTCCATAATGGAAGAAAACCATTCTGTCTTGTCCACTATTATATCCCTATTACTTAGAATGGTTACTGACATATGCAAGCTGCATAATGTGTATTTGGTGAGGCAAAGACTGAATGAATGATGTTTTCTCTCACACAATGAGCTTTCCTCTATGGCTCACTAACTCTAACGACAAGATTGGAGTTACTTGTAAAATTCACTGATGTGAAACATGGTGTTTCTTAAACAAGATTATGTAAAATGTTCCAAATTTTCAGGAGAAGCTGAGCTTAAAAATTGATACTATAATGTTTTACTTAAGTGATTTCAGAGAAAAAAAATGGCCACAATATCTCAAATTTGAATTAGAGTGAGGGGCTGCATACTAATTCAGTTCTATTTAATTGAATCCATTTGGATTCAAAATATTAAATAAGGTACAGTCTATGGCATATAAAAAGATAAGTAGGACCGAGTTTACTCATTGTAGGAGCTTCCAGTCTACTGAGGGAATCCAGCAATTACTTATATAGAACAATATAATGCAAGCCGAATTTGACGATGCATCATCGTAAACATGTATATAGAGAAATGTGGTCATTTAGTTTGGGATATAAGGAAACGTAACCAATGAGATGGGCCTTGTGGAGCATGAAATGCATGGAGGAAGGAAAAATGTAGCATATATAGAGATGGAAGAGTCAGAGGGGCTCGGGGGTACTACATAGCACAATTTGTCTAGAATTTATGGCATTTTAGGGAGCTATTTAGAAATAAGACTAGCAGTGGGGGATGGGACAACTAGGGGGAGTTTTAAATTCTCAGTACTCTGAGGTTCCTCTGCAGATTTAAATCTTGTACTCTATCCACTCTAAGCAATACCCACTATTACAGTTTTTATTTTGTTTTGAATTTTCCTTGAAGGAGAAGGACAAATTAAACATTTGTATTGAAATGCATTTTAAATTGCCATCCTCCAATATGTCATATTTTTTGTGAAAATAATTTTGTAGTGTAATAATGACTTAGATTTCAATGTGTTCTCCTATGTTGAAAGACATATTTTCCCTTATGAAAACTATTCATGATGAGATAGAATGGAGAGTATCTAGTGCTCCAATAATTAGCTTAAAGTGTAATGTAGGATTTCTTTCCTGAATTCTTGGTGCTCCTTCAATTATTAGCTTAAACGCTGTTTCCTTGGGTTTCCCTTTGCTGACACATTTACTGTCCAACAGAGCTTCCAGTTATGTACACTCTGGTCTCTTGTCTCCTAGGATACTTGCAGCATTTGTAATTGCACTTATAAATTCTGACTTATTCACTTAACTCTAAGTATCAAGAGACTGGACCGTCTAGATCAATTCAGTATATCCAGCAGCTCACATAAGATGTGTTGCCAAAGTTAAGTCAGTAATTATTTTTGCAATTAATTAATGGCCAAAGGGCTTTTTGTAACTATTCCAGAAATATTAGTTATTATAATTATGAAAATTCCATGTATGAATCCAAATGTCTTTTATGCATGAAAAAAAAATCTTAGAATGAGGATCTGCAATCCTACATGTTCAGTGTTCCAGCTTGAACAGGTGAAGTAAATGTTGTGCTTACAAATCTTTAGTTTTCTATTACATATCTATAGATCTATATCTATAATCTTTACATGTATCCATATATATAATCTTTGTTTATCCATTAAAATAAAAATGATAGAAGAGATCTTTTTAATGTTGGAGTCTGAGAGTTGTATTTTATAGCAGTGAACATTTGAATTAATTTCTGCTATTGTCTTTTATTCCAAATTACTGTCTACAAGGAATAGCTATGTGTGTTCCGGAATGCTGAGCCAAACAAAATGAACAAGTTTTAAAGTAAAATAGCTGAATTGCTATAGCAATATTGAATTTAACTATTTTCTATATTATTTTGGCCCAGTTTAGCTAAATAAATATCAGGGTCATGTTTGAAAATAATTCCATATATTAGTTTCCTGGTTCTGTGCTTTCTGAGATTGCAACCAACATAACACTTTTTGCACTGTTTCCCATCGAGAGAAACAAAGGGTCCTATTTATTTTGGTTTGTCTTTTTCCTGCAGATGAGGGCACTTTTTCTTTTGCCTTATGATGGATCTAAGCAACTATCTAGGCAGTCGGATTTAAGATTTAAGTAAGCTCTAAATTTGATTCCTTTTGTGTATTCATTAACTTCATGCAGACAAAGCAGATGGTCACTTGTATAATTACTTATGTGTTTATAAAGAAAATCAATTAGCACTACCCCTATGGAGTTCTTACCTTTCTCCTCTTTAAATTCTCATCAACAAATGTATTGATAGAGTCAGCTTTCAGCACTGCAAATTTCCATACTTGTGTGTAAGCCAGGGATCGTCACACATGTTAAAGAAGCTTGAAAAGAATCAAGAAAAGCCCAGTGGAGATCTTTAGAGAGAGGGAAAGGAAGAAATGAGAATGGTAGAGAAAAATAGTGAGGGATTAGAGCAGCACCCTGGGAGCATACTTGGACATCTGCCATTACATGTGAGGGGGAGGAATTTTTCTGCATTTCCCTAAAAGGCTTAAAGTAAGGGGTTATTGGGTGAACCACACATGACATATTAAGTAAGATACAAAAGTAATGTAAACAGTCCACTGAGACTCTGAGTATAATCTGAGATGCATTCAGATAATCATTATTTGTAGAAATTGCTCACTTATCAGGTTGTCTAGAGTCACGGATAACGAAAGCAGGTAACTTGTAGGTTTTCTCTTTAGCTTTTCATACACTTCATTCTGGACCTAAACCAACCTGACCCTAGAGTGTGAACAAAGGGCTCACCAGGCTCTTTCAAATATACCGTATCTCTGGGGATTTAAGGAAAATGTTAATATAAGTTTTAAATTTTGGTTTCCAAACTCATTATTTCATTTTAGAATTATATACTCAAGTAGACACTTTTGAGGTTTTTTTTAACATATGATAATTATAAGTTAGGATTTTCATAAAACTAGTTATCTAAAAGACATTTTGACTATTTTTAGTTGTCTGAATTTTCCAATATTTTCTGCAAATATTCTTAAATGAAGGAAAGGAATACTCATATAAAATAAGATTCCTGATTTTTCTACAGGTCCAGTATTTAAGTACCATAAGGGAAGCAATGAGAAGTTTATCACAATTGGTGGTTCCTTTCAATGCAAGGATGTAAAGAACACAGATAATGATTTTCATAGTTCTGTTATGATTGAACTGGTTTCCAGTATGTTTGTGATATACTCATGACTTGAACAAGCACTTTTATTTTCATAATTTTAAAGTCCTACAGACAAAAATAACATTACTAAGAACATGTAGTTTATATTTATGTGCTTTTAAAATATTTCCAGATTTGTAAGTCCTGCAAAAGAAGTGATATTAAGCTAAATGGTGTATTTGCTCTTCTAAACTCCTCAGGTTGAATTTGGACTAACCGAAATTTCTCATTTTCCTTATCATTGTCTTAAAATCAAATATTTTCTTCCTATATGTTTTTATTTTTTATAATCAATCAATATTGATTTTTTTTAAATACCTGAAACAAAAAAGCACTCTGTTAAGTAAACAGTATTAAACTTGTTTATTCCTTTCTTCGGTTTATGCACATACTAACATAGACTGCACATTTGAATCTGTTTTGAATCATACTACATATATTCTGCAACTGAATGTTTTTACTCAAAAATATGTTTGAATATTCCCCTATGTTTCTAAATCTAAAGATCAAATGCATATTTTTCAGAACTATATGGTGTGGAATTCCAAAGTATAAATACACCTTTAATTATGCCCCTGTTAGTTTTTTTTCTCCCTTATTCTCCATTTTAAGCAGATTGTAGTGAATACACTACAAAGGTATATGACATACACCTTTGATTGTGTATTTTTGTACTCTACATTCCTAAAAGCAAAATTACCAGGTTATGGAGATTCCACACTTAAAATTTGCTAAGTCTTACCAAATAGCTCTCTAAATATTGTCTCAGTTTATAATTCCAGCAATGTCCTACATGAATGTCCTTTCCCCACCCCCTCACCAACAATGTACCTGTTAGAAAGGAGTCTTCCTGCTTAAACTTTTTAAACTCACACTCCCCTACTATACTGGGTATGCTTTCTTCAAATGTTCATATCCTCTTTCATGGTCTTATTCTTAGAAGCTGAACGTAACTTCTCCTCCCAATCTTACATTTTTCTGCCTTTTGTCCACCCGTTACGTGTTTGCTGACATTTTCTTCACATTACATTTCCCAGGGCCATAACTTTTTTTATTAATATCGCTCTTCTTCCTGGTGATGTTTTCTTGTCACATATTTATTTGTTTGGTAGACTCACACATGCTGGAGAAAAAAAAAAAATATTTGAAATGGATGAGGTAAAATGTTGGGATGTATCCTAATTTCCTATATAGAAATTTAGTTGGGAAAGGAGTTTATAGCAAGATGGCTACCTCAAAGCAAGAGGTGAAGAATCTTTATGGTAGAATTCCCAATACATATTGGTTGTGTTGGGTGAAGGTGGCACTTTTACTACACATGAACTACTTGTTCAATAAATTTTTGGCCAGTTGATAAAAATTGGAATCAAATAATTGAGCTAAATGAATCATTTTAAATATTCTCTTTGAGGTACGTTACTAAGAGAAATAAAATAATTAATCATTTTGTCTTGGCACAGAGGTTTCTTTTTAGTGACAAAAGTTGAATTGGAGGAGATGTGATGTCTTGATACTTCACCCTAATCACTTATTGAGAATGGCAGTTGTAATATTTGGTACAAAAATAGAAGAACATTTATTGTATAATGGCACCTGTCAAAATAATGTTTTCCTATTGTTTTCAGTAACTTTTATGGCTTACACACAAGCTAGAAAGTAAGATTGTATATCTCGATTGGAATTATTAAGGTTTCAAATGATAATATACTTGTTACAGCATTAAGATTTATTTTGTTAATTGGAACTGGTGAGATGTGCCACATTTATTATAATTTTATAGGCAATTGCCATAAATATGTATTTTATATTCACACGACTATGAGATCTGTATGTGTGTATGTATATGTACATATTACCCATACATACACACAGAAGGATAATAATTATGTAATTCAATGGGAAAAAATTAACAGGACACTGATAAGCATAAATATTCTAATCAAGCAACTAATTTGAAAGCTTAGTGTCCAAACAGAAAAGCAGAGTACCTACTCCTCTGACACCACATAAGTTTATGCCTTTAGTTCTTCTGATTTCCTCCGTCATAAAGCTTAGTGACAGACCTAGCATTGGTGGCCATGTGTTAGGAATGCTTCCTGACTTTTACTCTGTAATTTATCCACAACAAGAAGAATCCAACAATCCTCTATCTCTGTATTTTCATCTTTGTACTCATAAAGAATAAGGAAAAGTTGCCATTACTTATGCTAGCTGGAAAATAGAATGGGTTTTAGACCATCTTAAATAGAATCAGTGTTTAAATAAATGGCTGTCGCCTGTCCATCTGCCTTTCTTTTAAATACTTGCTGTAAATTGAATAGGTAGGCAAAGAGCCTTCTTCATAGCAGTGAATGAAATCTTTTAAAGACAATTAAGCAGTCATGAGAATTGTGAGGCATTATAATTGAAAGAAGGCTGAAAGCCTATGTCAGCAGAAGGGCTACCACTGACATAGCCAAAAACTGTAATACCACAAGGAGAACGCTGTATTGGCAGATACTTTCATGTTAATGTAATCTGATACCGTATAGTTCATATAGTATTTGCCACTCTTATTGCCATCATCTTTTGTGTTAACTCTAAATATGCCCTTATGTGATATATATCAAGCTTTCTTGATACCTTTATAAAAGTTGGAATACAGCTATATTAGGCTGAGGGATGTAAACAACACCTAAGAGTAGTGCAAAGAAAAGAAAAAACTCCAGACAAATATGAAGTATGCTTTTATTTTTTAATCTGTGTGCTAGCAGTCAAGTTAATGCATTGCATGTCATAACATATGGAAAGTACCAGGTTTTCTGTGAAATGCTTTGTTGACCATCAGTCTTTTCTGGATTGATTGTTCATGCACTTAGTACTATTTGTTAGAAAAAAAAAAAAAAAAAGAGTCTTTTTTAGTAATCAACTTTCTTTCTGGATTTCTTGAATATAGTGGCTTCTTACATTTAATAAAAATAATCTTTTATCAAATAACAGTTACAATGCAGTTAAAATTGACCAGTGTTTTTGAGATATTTAGAAACTATTGATTTAAACAAATTGCTTCCACCCAAAGTATTTCTATATTTTAGTAGAAGGGGCATTAGTCAGTTAAATTCAACATTTTATTTTTAAACAGGTACTTTTCAGGCTTGATAATTTATGCTTCTAAGTTTTTAATAAAGGCAATGAATCTTCTTTTTATTAGTCCATTGTAAATACACTCATCTTTTAAGTATGCAGTTTTCATTGCCCAATAGTGACTCAACTTAGACCATAAGCTTCTCTTTCATTGATGTCAGTGTCACATTATTTGTCTTAGAAATGAAGAATGTTATGAGACCTCCAACAATAGTAATGTTTGCTATAAAGTACAATTTTTACATGCACTACGAATAGCAATGACATAAGCTTTAGACTGGTAGCAAGTGTAAGTAAACAATTCAAATTTCTATTCTGTATCTTTGTGACAAAATATTTTGCAAATGGATAAAAAAACCTATTTGCTAAATATTTAGGATGTTTGAAATTCATGTACATAGTATAACAAGTTTCACTCTTTTTTAAGAGAATGTTCAGAAAAGAACTTTTTATGGCAGTTGCTGAAACTGCAAAATAGGCTAAGTAAAGATCAGTTTGTTACGTGCAAGTCAATACTTGTGAGGGAAATTGGGGGTGCTTCAGCAAATCCAGGGAACCTTAGAAAATGTAAGAAACAACAGAATAAAATGGTCACTCGTAATAGTAGAATACTGCCACAGTGGAAGGCCTGAATTTTGACCACTATGTTAATAATAATAGATGGCAATACACACATACTTATGCATAGGCCTTAGATTATTCAGAGTGAGAAAAACTACTGGAACACAGAACCCCAGAAGTTCAGTAGCTTGGCATTAAAAAAGGTTTATTTATTTATTGTCCAGTCACAATCCAGGGCTGGCCCTGGAGGCCCCAGAGTTCTAGGAGCTTCTATTGAATCTACCTTTCCCTGTGACCTTGGTATTGTCCTTCTTCCTCTGCAGCAGACCAGGGAAGAAGCAAAGCAGATCATCTCCCAGGATGTGTTTAAGGACCTGTTTTAGGTCTGTTATGCATCATGTCCACCCACGATCCATAAACCAGAACTCATTCACATGGCCACACCTACCAGTAGGAAAAGCTGGGAGATGCATTGGAGCTTTCTGCCCAGGAAGATGTAGGAAATAGTTTGTGAATATCTATTCATTCTCTGTTACAGATCTTTATTATCTGAGTTTATTTCTGTCATTGCATCTTTAAAAAAAAAAAACCACAAAATATCCCAAAGTGGTTATTTTACTTCGAGGAATTAATGAAAGTTAAACACACAAACAAAATTATCTATAAGCAAACCTATAAACCACCACAGATCTTTTGAATGAGCTTTTCTCTGTTGAAAAACCCAGCGTTTTTATTTCTCATTCAAGTGTGTGGACTGCTACTTTCTATAGTAGAATTTTGGTTTCATATTATGTGACCACACATGGGCACAAGCAAAGAACATTTGTTTAAACAGTGGCATTCCTAAAGCTCAAAGCTCTGTGTACATGTGTGTTGGCTGTACCATGCACAGCTCTAGGAGCCCATTTGCATACACTACCATGTAAATAGCACCCTCAAATTATGGGCCCTGCATGGCCTCCGTAATTGTGTGACCTAAGTACAACAATTTGCATGATTAAGATTTACACCAAAAGGATCCATCTCCTTACAAAGCTTAATATTTGAAGTACTGCAGAGAATGAAAAGACCCTTTGCCTCAGTGTAAAACACTTGGTTTTGAATCTCTGCTGTGCCAGTTATTTACTGTGATATTGGCCATGTTAGTTAACCTACAAAAGCTTTACTTTTTCCACCAGAAAAGTGAATATATACAAGATGGCATACCTGCAATGCCTAGAAATAAGCAGACATTTATAATTCCATTTCCAAATCCCTTTCCTCAACAAGGCAGAAAAAAAACTAAAAGACAAAGTTTGCAGATGCTGCCTACATTTGTAAGATGAATGCAAAGGAGCGTTTATATGAATTTGGCTAGGACATCAGGGATTCTTAAGTTAATAGAAGCTGACAACCATGGGATACAGACAAAAAGACACTACATCAAACTGATCAGTCTTTCACTTCAATGTCCAACATGTTTTTAGTGCCTATAATGTGCCAGGGAATTTTAGAGTACTTTTACACACGTTCTATTTTTGTTTACTTAGAAAATTGTATGTACAGAAATTACTACTGCTGTTTATTCTTCTCTTACCCCAAACTTAGTTTTATTTACTGTGGGGAAAGAGTGTTAATTACCAAGCTACAGCCTAATGTGTGAGCATGATCCCTCTGACAAGAAACACTCAGTAGACTCTGTTAGCCGCCAGTGTCTACCACTTTTACTGGTGGTGTACTATCGTTCCTGAACTATGTACAAGAAAAAAAACTGTAATGTTTTCTTTACAGTTATAAAAGTCAACGTCGTGGTGCAAATGCTGGAACTGTAATGAGCCAGGATCCAGAAGTCCTTTCACTCTTCTATTTGTCCTTACTTGGACATTCATGACCACATGCTATACTTAATGTGGCTGTCTTATAGAAACTGCCCCCGCAACCCTAAAAAAGAGTAAGAAATTCAATGGGTGTCTAACATGCCAAGTCTTATTGGCAGTGGCCTAAGAGACAGGGAGACACAGGAAAAAGTAGGGTAGAAGTCATTTAGTACTTTCATTGGTCTCTGCCTTCATTTATATCAATTAGGGCTCTGGTTTACACCTTGTTTGCTTATGAATTAATTTGTGAAATTAATATTTATCCATATTTCACTTTGGATATTTTCAAAGCAGAGGCGTATTCTATTAGCATTCACATAATGAATGTCAACATGTGTTCCATACTTTTAATTTCCTGTCCTCAAGAGTGTGGACTTTGTTGCCAAAGAGACAGAGGCTCAAATCCCAGGCTTAACATTTACTGACAATGTGGCCTTGGGCAAGTTACAAAACTTCTTGGAAAACCCGTTAACTCTTTTGCAAAACGAAAACAATTAGATTGTATTTGCAGAGTTGTTTAAAAGATAGAGAGAATGTATACTAAGCAAAGTATGTATTACTCATGACGGATTAGATATATATTACTTACATCAGAAATTATTATAATAGTTGCAAAATAAATAATATGGAAATTGTTCCATATGTTGACCAAATATTAAGCAAATAAAATGCAGAACTCAGTTGATCACCAATTGCATATATAACCTAATTCCTATATAACAATGCATATAAAGTAAAAGAAAAACTTCAACTGTAAGTGCTAATTTAGGAAGAAAATTTACAATCCAAACTGACAAAAACAAATAAAATGTGTCATCATAATATTTGCAATTGGTTTGAGAAGCTTCCTTGAAACGCAAGCATGGTGACGATGAAGGAGGTGAATTTTTTTAAATGAGAAAATTGAGATTCAAATTTTCACCTACTTTTATGAACTGTGGTAGGAATAGAAGTGATTTAAAATTGGAAATCTAAAAGACAATCCTGAAGCACTGTGGGAATGGTACAATACTGGGACTGTTCTATTCCTGCTTACTCCTACACAGTCACTTCCTTTTTTTGTTGTTTTTTTCCTTGGGTAATATTGTACTGTAGAAAATGCATATTTGAATTTACAGAATGTCAGTAATCATGAAAACTAAAATGCATAGTTATATATGCATATTTTCAAAAAGGGAGTTACATTTAAAAAGAACTCTTTAGTTTTCTCTTACTTTTTATATGACAATGCATATAGAGATGGAGGAAGTAAAAGGCTGCCTGTAGAAAATTGGGCTCCATCCAGCTCCTCTCAGGCATTTTTATATTTAGCACAGGTATGAATATTAGTATGTGTCTGTATGCCCAAGAAAGAAGTAAAATGGGTCAAGGCTAAAAGGTATTTTATCTTCTCTAACTTTCCTTTTTTTGTTAACTGTTACATTTTCATGTTAATTGAGTGCTTCTGTATCAGGATGGCCCTTGATACATTTTGATAATTGAGGGTAAAGAAGAAAATAGTCATAAAGAGAAAAGAATAGAATTGATGAATCTCCCTGGAGATTTTTGATTTTGTAATCTCCAAAAAATTTTGCTTTTTAAAAAAAGTACTCTGTCAAAGCTGAGTTTATGTTACATAAAATAGTTGAAAGTACCAGCAGGTATATGTTTGTAAAGTATCTTAGTACTGACAGATGTTTTACCATTCTCATACCTTTTTCAGATGCCTACTGTGTGCTCATCTCGCTGCTATGCAGGAGAAGCATGCAAAAATCAGCTCAGCCTCTGAAATAGATCACTGTACTGATTTATGTCACTGGATTGGTTGCCTAAACAAGCAAGAGCTAGCCAGTTTACTTTGAGACGATACTGCATAGGCCAGCTCACATTTGGTATGTGACTAATCATATCACCTAATTCCCTAATCTGTGATTCGGAATTCGAAATTCCAAGTAGAAATTCACCCATGGATGGAAGAATCTAATTCCTTTTTTTCCATTAATGTACAAATAAAGCAAGGGGTTGCTGTGTCTTATAGTACGGGCAAAAAAAAGGAATTACTCATTTGTCAAGTTCTGGACAATGGACCCAAGTAAAAATTTATGATAAGAATTATGTCTAAAGTTTAATATAATGCCAGATATATGTTACTGAAGATTGAAAATATAGTACTTATTTGAGGTTGTATTTTAGGGCTACTAGTGAAGTAGTTAATTCACAAATTGTCCAAGCTATGGAAAAGTCTGTAATTATTAATTTATTCAAAATATGTCTTACTTATCTATTGTATACCAGGCTCTTTTGGTCTAAATTATGTCTAAATTCTTTCTTTTCTACATGGCTGGAGGGTAAAATATGACCCTAGAAAATTACTCACTTTGTCCATTTGAATGTCAATATTGTTGAGGATTTGAAAGAATGAAAAAGCTAATTATTTGAATAAAATGATCTCAGCTGGTGGACAAGTGTGCACCTGTATGGCATTTCTTACCTTTTGGAGAAAGACTTAAAGTCATTGAACTGTTGAAAAATGGACTGACAGCTGATTTTTACAGTAAAGGAAAAATAAAGTTGATCAATGAAACAGTTACTAATTTTTTTGATGACATCATCCTAAAAATACTGATGATATATACTTTCCCTCTCATTTACTTGGTGTCTACTAACTGTTCAGCTGACATTCAAAATAGAAACACTATTTTTTCTCTTATAAATCCTTTAGACCTTTCCTACTACCCTAAAAAAGATGGAATGTTTTATTGCTGCTTTCTATGTAAAATAAAATGTCACCTAGAGGTTCAAATTGTCATTTAGTTATAAAAGATAAACCAATGACGATCTAGTCGTTACTATCATAAGATAAGGAGTCTAAGGAATTGACTTTAATCATGGTGGACTTGAAAATGTGGTAATTATTCTATGCACTAAGAATTTGAACACAGCACAACCATTATAACAATGGAAAGTTTATATGGATTGTGTTTCAGAATATGATGTATCTGGATATTGAAAAATCTTTTTTCCATCAGTTTTATTCTGTGTAGCTAAGGATATTTCAGTTATACCCAGTTAACCCAGATTAGTGTGCATCAGGGAGCATTCAAGATACAGTTTTTGACAGATTATGATTAGGTAGAAGTTAAAAAAAAGTATTATCACTAGGTTAGTGTTTCACAAATTGGGATACATGAAACAATGGTGTCCCTGGAGATACTGAAAATGACTGATAATGAAATTAGTTGATATAAATATATCAATTTATGTCAAATCCCTCTTGAAGCATCACAATTCATAGAGAAATCAATGAGAAATCCTGGAATAAAGGTATTTTTCAATTTGGTTAATGACTCTCAACTGATAAAAACAATAAAAGGCACAACTCCTTTTTGTGTGTGTCTATGAAAAGGAAAAAGAAATTAGATTCTTCTATCCCTGGATAAATTTCCACTTGAGTAATTCCAAATCATGGTGAGTTTAGATAGAATTCACGTGGTTAGACCAACACATTTCAACATTTTTAACCAGGCAATACATTTTTACAGCTATAGATTGAGAAAGGCTTTCTGAACTTAGTATATATAGCTATGGCAAGTCTTGCCAGGATTGCTGAAGAAACAGTGTCCAGTTTTTATTGCTGTGAGTAACAAACACTTAAATCAGAAAAGTCAGAATTCAGAACTACCTGGGACAACAGAGATCAAATGGTATACAGTTGTAAATACAAAATTATTGAGTGCATTATTGTTTTAAGAAGATAAAACTTCTGAGTTTGCTTCTGTTTATTCCAGCCATTCTGCTTGAAACATGCAGAAAAGAAATAGTTTTCAACTTTATGTCCTAATTAGCTCAGCCCTCACCAAAGAACACAAACATTTTAGAGGTCATTATTATTCTTACCTACATTTTTACAGCACACTGACCTATGTGCTATTTAAATTCTGGGGTTTTAATTTCATCATCATTATTGCAGTTTTCCAAATGCCACTGAATGTAGATTACTGCCAAGTAAGGCTTATTATTAGCAGGCCAGGGTTATAATGTACCACAGACAGCAGCATTCAGTTAAGGCCAAAGTAGTTTATTTCATATGGCTAGCTTACAGCATACATTATGCAGGAGGAACTGCCTATTGACAAAACTACAGGAAAAAAAAAAGCGTAAGTACAAAATCCTCTGTGGCATTTGCCTTGAAGTTGCATCCCAAATTTAACACTTAATTAATTTTACTGTAATAAAAATAATCATCTCTTCCCCTACAACTAGGCACAGTGTAATTGTGTAGACTACTTTTAATTCAGATTGATAATCCTAAATTTAAGACATGTGTAATATGCTTATTTTAAATTTAAAAACTGTGCTGGGGGGTCTGAGAAATATATAATATGAAATCCACATAACACCTTTGCAAAAGCAACCTTTTGGATTTTATGTTCTCTTAAGCACTAAATTTCAGGTTGTATCTCTTCTACTTCCCAGTGAACTGTGTTACTGAAAATTAAAATACTTAAAATACAAGCCAGTACAACAAAAGTTCATCCTAGTAATTCTAAAGCTCTTCAATTCTTACAGAGTTTAGCCTTTGTCAATAGTCAAAATATTTGTTTGAAAAATAACTTTTTTGAGTTTCAAAGCAAATGAAAACATAAAACAAACAAAAAAGTCTTTTTTATTGTTGTTTTTCTCTGCATAGCTAGGGTTTGTTTCTTCATTCATAAATATGGTTTTCAAAAATCATTGCCTCAGCCAAAATTATTGCCCTTTTTTAAAATGCTTTTCATGTATACAGTTTCTACCTAACTGCTTTCCTTTACACCTCTTTCTACATTTTCTAATGAAAAGTCATCTTGGTTACGTAAATTCAGTGCCAACTTTCACATGAGTAGTCAGCTATGGTTGTGGCTTGGAATGATCATGTGCTCCTTGGAGCTTTTGTATAATGATAATGGCTTCCTTGTCACTGACAGGTCTCTACAACCTCCTCCCAAAGGCAAGTTACAAATCTTGTTCTCAAACATGCAGCCTTAATTAAAAGTATGAGAATTCAACTGCAAAAATACATAAGTCCAGGAAGAAAATAAATCAGAAAAAAAAAAGTCACTGTTTCCAAGATATTAACAAATACATTTTTGCAGGCTAAGGAAATACTTCAGTTGAAGTAATAATAGAATTGCTGAAACATTCAAGTTTTTAGAAATGTTTCACTAGACTCTGCATAAATGATAGTGCTAGAGAGAATAGCCAAAGTGTTTGAGGTTGTTGATAGCCACTCCCTACAATCTTTGGACTTAAGTCTTAGCACTTACACAACTAAAAATTGTATTACTTTTGTCCTATATGTCTTTACCGTCAATTAGCTAAAATGCAAGTCAATCCATTTTGAAAAGAAAAAAAAAGTAGATCTACCTCATTTGACTGCCAGGCTAAATAGTTCAGTCTTCCATTTCCTTTGAAACTGTGATTGGCATTTGAATAGACATGGATCACTCATAGACAAAGGCTATTTAATAAAAATGTTGCTTGTGGACTTTTTTGTCTTGCTTTCAGACCAAACTGAACTAGTTAATTAAAAAAAAAAACCTCAGTACAGTTTTTAGCATTTATTTTCTAGACTGCATTTAAAACCATTTACTTTTAATTCCATGGGATAACCCATACCTTTTCTTTTCCTATTTTATTTTCATCTTTATCAAGAAGAATAAGTTTCCAAATGGTAGAGGCAGAATTAAAACTGATTAGGAAATTGAACTAAAAAAGAGATAAGGGATTATATGAGAGCTCAGAGTTGCTCTAAATGATTGTATGCTTCCTCTTTAGGATAAATTTACCTCCCAGAATGTGTAAATATTATTTCAGAATCCTTTTACTCTTTTAAAAACAATAGCAAACAGATGTTATAGAAGACTGGAAACATGAAATTTTTTGATTTTTCAAAAACAGAAAATATTATAAGCATAGTATTAGGCAAACCTTTAGATTATTAAGTGGATAGCAGCAAGCATTAGAAAAATCAAGTCAATCATTAGAATCCAGATTGTGTTCACCAAACATATAACCAAGTTAAAAATACATTCTAATCCAATCTCATTTTATTCTTTATGGTACTAATGTACTCTGGAAAGGAAAGGCAACGTTGGGAAGACACATAATATCAATTAATTATCTTCATATCCACAATTAATTTAATGGTTTATGATAGCCCAAAAGGAGGAACAATGGTAAACAATAGGTTTAGTTGGAGTTTATGACTTATTCAACAGTACATTTCTTAAAATGGTGCTGCTTAATTGATTGATGAAAATCTACACATTCCTCCTGAACTATGTCCTGAAATGCTCCAATTTGGTCATTTTCAACACTTTAGCGATGACTTCAATAAAAATATGTTTTGACAAGCTTCCAGATAATACAAAGCAATGAGAAATAGTGAATATGATAAATGACAGAAGCAAAGTAAAATGTAAAGTAACTAAACACTGATTCATAAAAGCACATGTTTAATATTGTGGCTTCTATTTTTCCCTGACCCACCAGTCATTCCCATATCAAACTGCTCTAATAAATAAATGCAATGAGACATTCCTCAACACACAAACACGCTGCTTCCGTCTACCCCAGGAATTCTGTTTAGTTTGTGTTTGGGTAGGGGCTATATTTACTGCCTTATTTTAATTGAAGCATTACAAAGTGGCCACCATTTCTTAGAATCTATTCTATTTTTTCTGTTTTTCAGGACCAGAACATTCTAAATACTGTTTCCAATATCAGTGATCTGTCACACACACACACACCCACATAGCCACACATCACAGTATTTTCTATAAGGTCCCGAGATAATATGGAGATGGCAGAAATTAATCTGGATCTTAGGATCACAGGATTTAATGATGTATTTACTTATGTTATAATGTTAATATGCAATGGGGAGGAGCCATCTATGGCCATCTCCTGTCTGGCTCACTGAGGTATATTTTGACCAAGGCTATTTAACATGGAAAAATTTTCAATTATTACACATTTCATAATTATTCCCAGTAAAGTTTTCCTCTGCCAAAATAAAAATTCACTTTTCATGATAAGCTATGGGGACAGTACTAAGAGAGTGGGGAAAATGTGGCTCTGTCAGAAATTTGGTGCATGGAAGTCTTCAGGTGTGAATCATTTCTTTTCATGAGCTCTTGGTATATTGTGACTTAAAATGTATGTACATGAGCAAGGAAAATCCCATGATTGACCTAGACTTCATTTAACATCTTAGCAACAAGGCTACACCTCAGTCTTTTCTACTATTTGATATAAAATGATTAGATGAATACCAAAAGTGACACATCTCACTTAAGTGAAGCATTAAGCATTAAGATACTTAATGCTGTATCTCACTTAAGTGAAAGATGGAGAGGAAATATGTACAAATAAGAAGTACAGAATATCACTTGGTGGTTTTGCCTAACTGAAAAAGGCACAAGGGATAATAGATGATTGTGGTAAAACCAGCCCTGGAAGAAATGCTGTCCAAAAGAAATTTAACTGCAGATCTGCCTACATTCAGTAAAAGGGCTTCCCTAAGAACAGCGCCTCCCATATCAAGTGAAACTTACCTGTTTTATCAAACTGTCAGTTTCTGTCATGTGATATAAATAGTAAAAAGCACTTAGAACAGTGCCTGACTCTCTAGTTTTTAACTATTGCTACTACTATTTTTGTATAATCAATGTCATTTCTTGAGACCTAAATGTACCAAATATCAGCAATTTTATGTAGTTCAACCTCCTTTATTAATACTTTGTCTGAGTTTGTTAGCAGCTGTGCTTAGAAGCTAACGTTTCTTGTTCCATCTTTAGTCCTAATTCACACAGAATTATTTAAAATTTAGGGCTCCAGTTACATCAGGGACCAAACCCACTATATCATTGCACTCAAGGCATCACCATTTAAAACTGATGTCAACAACCTGAGCGTGCTTAGAAGTCTACAATTCTTATGCTCTCAAGTTCAGACATCATGTAAATGAGCAATAGCTGAAAGAGACAAGGATATTTATAGCCTCAACAAGAAGAAACTTGAGATAAAAAAGGTTGCTTTAAATAACTGAAGGGGGAATTTATTTTTTAAATGTTATTTTGAGAATAGAACTGGATCTAGTAGAAACTACTAGAAAATGAATATCACTTAAACATAAGAGTGCTCCAGATATGGAATAGCTGCCTCGTTAGGTGGTGCCTTCTATCACTGATGTGGAACAATACAGGAGCTCACTCTAAGCTTCAGAGGAGCTAACAGGAAATCCCTGAGGCCACTCTACGTTTGTGCTACAAGCCTGCAGCTATTATCTTATACGTGTTCTGACTTTTTTCTCTGTACAGCTCTTAAAAAAAAAAGTTTATAGTTATAATGTATAAATGTTAGAACTATAAAAAATACATCATTGAAGCCTCTAGCCTACCATTTTCATTTTAAGGATGAGACCGAAAAAGAATAAGCAACTTTCTTAAAGTCACAAACAAATCATCATCTGGGCAGGAACAGGAAATCAGATGTCTGTGCTCAGACAGAGTACATTTCCCCTGAACCAGATTATCCCATCTTTTAATTGTAAGTAATAGCTTATGGATCCTGCTACTTCCGGACTGGGAATTTTAAAGTAGAATTTAACTAATACGTTTCTCTTACTCTTCCAGGCTTTGTTGTCACTCCAGGCTCTCACCTCAGGCTCCAAATTTTTTCTCTCCCTATGAACTTATTATCCTGCTACTTTTCATTATCCCTTAAGTGATTCTTTATCTGCTGTGTGTCACTGCAGCTGTGACCCTGTCCTTATTTAGTTCTAAACCAGACTTACAAGCAGCAGAACGTGCATGGTGTTCAGTCTTTGTGACTCATTTCCCAGCATTCCCCTGAGGCTGTGATAGTGGCTGAAACAACTATACTGGATGAACTCAGCAAGCTAGGCTTTCTCTGAGAGACTACAGCATGGAAGTGAATCCAAACTAAATGTCTTTTCTGTTGCTTTTCTTCATGAATTCAGAATTCAAAACAGCCCTGGGGTTTTTGTCTGTCTTTGTTGTGAGCATTTCTCCACTTCAGGCGCTTATGAACATGAATAAAGAAAAGGTCTGACGCCCATCAGCAGTAACGAGGCTTTTTTCATCCATGTCATAGTTATATATAGTCCTCTGTGTGACCCAACATCCATGCCAAATTAGCAAGCCCAGTTCGTGAGTGTAAACGCGTCCTTATAATTTTTAAAATATCTGTTGAGCTGAGTAGAGTCCATTTGTATTGCAGAACATACAATAGAGGTATTACAATGAGTTAGGAATCTTTATTTTTGCTTTTTATTAGAAAAACATGATGCTTTGTAATAATTAGTGAATTCAACATTTTTGAATCTGAGTGATTACAATAGATATGTCAAGGGCTTCAGCGAGGTAGTTGAGGTAGTTGGATATGTATAGTTGTTTCTGTGAAGATTTACAAGTTTTATATTTAACCCATGAATGCAGTTATGCCAATTTAAAATTTAGTTATTATTTTTGTCAAGTAAAATTAAATGTATAAAATATGGAACAGGTTTTAATTTATAAGATCATAGGGGAAACATACTTAACTACATTTTTCTTAGGTAATGTTGAGTTTTACAAATTTAAGAATATGCAAGTATTTTTCATATTTTAGACTTGATACCATCCTGCTCTCCATTATAACAATACCAATAATTAGGAATTCAAAATGGTGAGTATGGTGAGATTAATAAAACTAATATTAAGAGATCGAGTATTCATAGATGAAGAGAAAACATACATATAATTCTTCAAAAAAGTCTTTTGATAAAACGTCTCTGAACCAGACCTTATTATTTGGGAAGCATCTTTTAAAATGTCAGTGATTTACATGACTTTCTCATTCTTAAAATGGCTATGAAATGTCTGGGCTTCTCTGTCTGATGACAAGTCACCTCAAGTAGTCCCTGAGCAGGAAAATAACAAAAGTTGAAGGCTTGCATGTTCCTAAAGTAGGAAAGAGAGTACTAGTAAGAGATGGCCGGGGGTGGTGTTCTTGGGGTGTGTTAGTTTGTTTTTATGCTACTGATAAAGACATACCTGAGACTGGGAAGAAAAAGAGGTTTAAGTGGACTGACAGTTCCACATGGCTGGGAGGCCTCAGAATCATGGTTGGGGGTGAAAGGCACTTCTTACATGGTGGTAACAAGAGAAAATGAGGAAGAAGCAAAGTGGAACCTCCTGACAAACCCATCAGATCTTGTGAGACTTATTTATTATCAAAAGACCAGCCTCTATGATTCAATTACCTCCCACTGGGTTCCTCCCACAACACATGGGAATTAAGAGAGATACAATTTAAGTTGAGATTTTGGTGGGGACACAGCCAAATCATAACATGAAGAAACATTCTATTGTCTAGGAGGAACTGATTTGGGCAAAGGTGAGATTGGTTTCTGGGTTTCAGAGTAAGGAGTAAAAGGAAATTTTAAAGACAAAATCTAGAAATAAAGTTGTCATTAAACTAGACCTTCCTGTGAATTACAAAAAAGGAATGGGCAGAAGCAAAACTCATAAGCAGCGATGCTTATTTTGACTATATCGGAGAAAGAAAGTAACTTAAAAAGAAAGGCCATGCTGTAATGGGTGTTACAGTGGTTCTCAAATCAAGCTACACATTAGAACTGTCCGTGAATATTTAAAAAATACAAACGAGTGTGCTCCACTACCCAGGAATAGTGAAATTAGTTTCTCTGGATTATTAGGGCTTGGGAACTTGTATTTCTTTAAAGCCACACTGGTGATTTTGATAAAAAGCCAAGTTTGAGAACTACCTGTGCTAGGAAAATTTATTCAAATAGCTGGAGTATTGCCATAGTGTTTCTTAATATAGCATCTGCACCATCACTCGCAAGTGGGAGGAAGCTCTTAAGGGTGTCCTGTCATGCTGTAGAGAAGCTGTTTTCAACTAGCATCAGCATCTTTGTGACTAATATGTACTGGGACTTTTTTCTTTGGAAAATAGATCAAACCAAAGAAAATTGTTGTAAAAAAGAAATGTTGAATATTTGTCCACTTGTTATTGGTTTATGATATTAATTATATCACTTAGAAGGATTAGTACAGTATACGCTACCCATTTTAAATTAGTAAATGATTGAAATAAGATCTTTACTCATACATAATTATTTAATTTCATAGAAATATCAAATATTGTCATTCCACCAATACACTACTTTTTTATAGTTTTATAGCTTTACAAACGTGTTGTATTGTAAATAGAAATTTGATAAATTCAATTCAATAAAAATTATTGAAGAGCTACTATTTGCCAGATGCTGCTAGGTTTATGGTTACTATGAGATCATGATATATTCGCTATCTACAGTGTGGTGGCTAGCCATCATGAATATTAATGACTAATGTTATATGTTCACTTATGGTTTCTTAGCTTTCTGAGTGTACAGTTTATTCAATCACATTTTGTTTGAACTGTGGATATTCCAGGATCTATTTAGGAATTAACAGCAAAACTTTATTCAAGACAATTCATAAAACAATAATTAATTACTTGAGTACTAAAAATGCAAATGATACATAATACACTTGTAGTAAGAACTAAATACTACTCTCCAAATGAATATGTACTTCAGTTGAATGGGGGAGGTTCCAAAGAGCTTTACAGAAGTACCATTGAACATGGATGTTGTCAGTTTAGTAAGAAAAGAAAGCATTATGTGCAGAGGGAACAGAGCAAACAAACTTATATATGTTCCCACAGCATATTTAGGGAATGATCGTTAGACAACTATAGCTAGAGTACATGTGAGTATGTGTAGAGCTAAGGCAAAAATGGAAGACTTATAAAGAAATTGGATATTATACTGTTAACAGTTTATTCTAAAAGGCAGCATAAAATATATCTGTATTATACTCTTTATAAACATTTTTAAGAATTGTTAGTGTGTTGGAAGCATAACTGTGAAAATGGTTCATAGAATTAATTAGATAAGCATCAATTAAGTGGCAAAGAGACAGAAATATTACAGGTGGGAGGACCCTAGATTGGAGAGGGCAGATCTGAGAGATGTTTGCATGTAGAATCAACAGGACTTAGTGGTCACCTGGGAAATGCATTGTAAATGAGGTGGAGATGACTGCAAGTTTCTGGGCTGGATGTGGGGATATTATAAACTATAATTTAATACAAACACACAATGAGGTTCATGTGATGCATCTGGATCAAACTGAAAATGAATATTTGAAAATATGGATCTGGAACTCAGGTAAAGGTGCCTGTTGAACAGTAGCTTGTGGCCACTAGTAATGATAAACCAGATAACATGGTTTTCACAATAAAGATAATTATTATTATAGAACACAATGTTCTAAGGTGGATACCTACCTTAATTCAGTACCATATCTTTCTATAACTCCACTTTGCCTTTTGACTTTCTTTATTAGTGGGAAATCTTCTTGAGTGACCTCAAAGAGGCAATGTCATCTCATTGACATGCCTAGGAAGCATACCCCTACCTAAACCCATTTGTAGAAGGAGAAGAAGCAATTATGACCAGTCGACATTACGCTGCATCAGTGGGGTTGGGATTAAGTACACTTTTCTCACCACTTAGTTGCTTGAGTTAAGTGCCAACACTGTAACCAATCTTTGCTTTGATAGCAAAGAGGAAGTGTGGGAGAGTTAGGGCATAGGCAGGAATAGATTCCAGGAGGCAAACAATGTATTTTACAAAAGGTACAGGCATGTAAGTAAAAGTAGATGTCTGCAATTAGGTGAAACTGTCCGTAGAGGAAATTAAGAGCAACAGGAAATTCAAGAGAAAAATTAAAAGGACTGACAACATTTAAAGGTAGACTTCTAAAATGGGGAAGTCAGGAAAATATTCATTGTCTGGGATAATATGGTTTAAACAATTCTATAAATATTATCCTGCATTGTATTTCAAAACAACAAAAAAATCCTTATTTACAATGGTCCTAAAAATTCAATTCCTAATTGTAGGAATTAAATCAAGTGATGTCTTAGCAGCTGGAGATATGGAGATACTAGTGATTCTCAGTGGACTGAGGACAGTGACAGAATCTCATAGTGGGGGTGTCTGAAAGATTCTTATAGTCACTTAAGAAAGATTTAGAAATGTTCATGAAGGATGAGGCATAGAAAAAATTAAAGTGGTGTGCCATCAGAGGAGAGAACTTGGGCAAGTGCTATTGTGGAAGCTAGGTCAAAAGATTTTCCTCAAGGAGGGAGAATGATAGATTCACATGCTGAATAGTGTTAAAATGTAACAGACACATCATCAGTCAGCTGGCAACTGAGAGAATGGGAAGGGAAGGGGATAGAATGGTATCTTTGGTCTTCTGTCTGCCTCCTATGTCTCTGCAGCATTCTGTGGAGAGGGGGAACACTATTCTCCCGCAAGGGAGGGGGACAGGGGGGGGGGGGCTATTGCCCATGTTTAGCTGAAAACAGAGACAGCCCAAGATGGTCCCTAAATTTTGAAACTGAACATCCTCAATATTCTTCACAAAGGGAAACCCTAGGCAGTATGGCTCAAAGCCCTGTATGTCTAAAGATAAGTCTAGTAAAAACACATAATACAAAAAATGAGGGAGAGAGAGAGAGGCTCCTAAAGATATATTTGGGGCCAAAAATTAAACTAAAAAGAATGATGATGGTTAATATTGGTTTGTGCTAGCTCATGTTTGGGATAATAAGTTCCATAGGTAAGAAGGATGAAAACCAGATTTAAATACAAAGAAAGAAGAAGCAGCAAGTATTGGTCAATCTCTTGAGCTTACAAATATGGAGAAAACTTCAGCATGGTTAGGAGCCAAGCAACGTGATTTAACAGAGATTAAGATATTTATGATATATAATTCAGAGGGAGGGAATAGAATTGATGGCAAAGATGGGATTGAGAGCATTGGTGGATAGGTTTGCATGGGATAGAGGGATTAACACATACATTCAAACAGGAGGAAAGAACAGGTGAAGCTACATATGTTTTCATAGCCAGGAAAAGGGGAAGTAGATGAGTTTGTTTCTACCTGTCGACCTCTGTAGGAATCTTGGTTACATGCTCTATTCCTTTGTAGGGCCACTGTAACAAAGTATGACAAACTGAGTGGCTTCAACAACTTTAATATCTCATGGTTCTGGAGGCTAGAAGTTGAGATCAAGGTGTTGGCAGGGCCATGCTCCATCAGAAGGTGCTGGGAGAGGATATGTTGAAGTTCTCCTCCTAGTTTCTGGTAATGCCTTGTCTTGCAGCAGTGTGACTCCAGTCTGCTGGGGCATTCTCCCTGTGTGCATGTCTGTTTCTTTTCCTGGCATTCTTTTTTATGAAGACACTAGGCATATAGGATTAAAGGCCCATTCTACTCCAGCATAACCTCATCTTAACTACATCTTCAGTAACTCTAGTTCCAAATAAGATCACATTCTGAGAGACTGGGGGTTAACATTTCAACACCTAAAATTAGGGGCACAATTCAAACTGAATCAGATGTTGAATAATGGAGATAGGAAGTTTGGAAAGACAGCATGGGAAATGGGAAGAGGAGATGAAAATATGTCATTTTTTTAAGAAAGTCAATACATTAAAGTGTGTCATCAATAAATAAGTAAAATCAGCTTTCTCTAAATATATCCGTTTTTATCAGATATATTTAGTTCAGCAATAACATGAGAATGCAAACTATTCCAATGATTTAATGATTTATGTCTGTCTGTCTCTTCCATATGAACATTTATCTTGTTACACATACACACAGAGAAAGAAAGCTATGTCATATCATATAATGAGAAAAGTTAACACAGAAACATAATAAATAGAAGACTGGTGTGAAGACTTGTAAAAAGCATGCATATGACAAACACTTAAACTATATGATTCAGAGTAAAAATTTGTGGGAGTATAAGAAATAACATGAAGAGCTTGAAATTATGCTGCAACCTTAAAAAAGTCTTTGACAAGTCTATAAGAACAAAATTGTGATATCAGCTGAGATAAAAATAGGTTTGAATGGGACTGAGGAACATTTGGATTTCAAATATCTAATAAATTGTGGCTGGGAAAAGCTAAAGTACTTCAGTGACACTGCTTGGTACTAAATATTTAGAACAACCAGCCCCAATTTTAAGATAACTAATATAAACAAGGGCTGCCTTTGGCATCAGGAGTGATTTCTTTCTGGGTCATGAGTCCCAGGCATATAATTTCTAATAAAAATCTTACATAAACAACTTTATTTTACTTGCCTTGCACCCCATTCCATCCTCGACACAAATCTGTCTCTTGCCTTTATTAGTTGGGCCCCTGGTTTTAATATATGCTCTGAGGGTTAAATTTAGTAATTCAGGTAAAGCTTACACTGGTAAAGCTTATTTTTCTTTTTAAATTATTCCTTCGTAATTTCTTAGCCCCAGATACCAGCTATCTCATTTTCATCATTTTCTCAGTATCAACTTAATTGTGAAAGTATTGTAGGGCCATTTATCATTTAAAGCTTTATATAATGAGCTAAGGATGAAAATCATTACTAAATATATAAGCCCTCCAATAGTCAAGTCCATAAATTTACTTAAATTACAACCATCAATATGTTTAGCAGTGGCTATTCAATTTATATTTCTTGCCTTAATGAACATAAGAAGTAAATATTGACTGATTTTTAATGACTCATCCTTTTATAGCCTTCTTCATAACTTTGATGAGAAGCATAATTGCAACTGGTTTTATGTGAAATACCTTTAGGAGCTGCATTATACATGCCACTCACTGCCCTCTAGGAGCTTACCATGTGAGAAATATCCACACGTAGAATACACACATATGTGATCGCCATATAGATGCATTAAAATTCAAATATTAACCATAAATATAAATGTAACGTGCAGAGTTTTTTTTTTCTAAAATGGACACAATGAGTATATTTCAAAGGTTATGGGAGAGAGTGAAAAATGGATAGAAAAAAAGTTAAGGTCAGTGTTCAGCCAGTTTGAGTAACAATGAAGTATTTATTGTGAGCTCTAATGCATTAACTTTCTTTAATCTTTTTGTCACAATAGAAATTAATTGCACCAGGTAGTTTTGAGATCAGGCAAAAAGAAATAAATAAAGAAACATCTCCAGAAACCATGAAGAATTTAGAGTTAGGGAAGTTTGGATTAGAGTTTTAACAAAATGATTCTGTGGGGGGGGAAAAACATATTGAAGAAAAACATGATGGACTTTCTGCAGGCACAAATATGCTTGAAAGATGTTGGAGTTAAGGTTTTACAAATGAGAGACATTTTCAGAGTAACTCATGAACAGCTCAGGAATATGGGCCAGATGTTTGTCGTTTCCTACTTTTCTAGCAAATTGTTTCTCTCTTGGGACTTTCTCCCCTTCACCTCTCTGAATACAAGTATGTTTATTTCTTTGTATATAGAAATAATTTGCTAGTAGATGTATTATATATTTTCTGTTTCTATTGTTCTGGGACTAGATAACTCTAAGAATAGGATATAACAGAAGTCATCAGTAAGTTCTGAGATACATAAAATCAGTAAGATTTAGACATGTATTTATTGATACCTGGCCAACTTTCAGTAAAGCTGCTCCAGATTCTCACCAGAATTAGGTATTGTCATTATTTTTTAAATTATTCTTTTAACTGTTCTAACAAATGTGCAGTGATATCTCTTTGTGGTCTTAATTTGCATCTCCATATAGAGAGATATTTTTAGGTTCTGGGTCTTATCCTCTGAAGATTCTCATTGAGAAACTCTGAGATAGGGCCTGGAAACTGTTAACAAGTTCACTAGGTGATTTTGATGATTGGTCAAGTGTAGGGACCGAAGAAGGGAAGTCATTCAAGGACTTAGGCATTATCAGTGATGAGAATGATGAGTAAGGGAGTGAAAAAGTAGATCTGTTAACAATAAGAAAGCAATCCAATAAAAAACAGGCAAAAGAGGCAGGGAGCAGTGGCTTGACCTGTAATCGCGGCATTTGGGAGGCTGAGGCAGACATCACAAGGTCAGAAGTTTGAGACGAGCCTGACCAACACAGTAAAATGATGTCTCTACTAAAAATATAAAAATTATGTAGGCGTGGTGATGTGTGCCTGTAATCTCAACCTACTATGAGGCTGAGGCAGGAGAATTGCTTGAATCTGGGAGGCAGAGGTTGCAGTGAGCCAAGATGGTACCACTGCACTTCAGCCTGGGTGACAGAGTGAGACTCGGTCTCGAAAAAAGAAAAAAAAAAGGCAAAACATTTGAACAACACTTCACCAAAGAAGACAAAAAGATAGAAAAATAAGTATTTGAAAAGCTCCAACATGGTTGGTTGTTAGAAAACTGCAAATTAAAACCACAGTGAAATACCACTGCACTTTTCATTATAATGGCTCAGGGGAAAACTGTTAACATCAAGTGTTTGTGAGAATGTGAAGAAATTAGAACTCATATTTCTGGGGGAGAGTATAAAATGTTACAGTCACTTTGGAAAATAGTTGGCACTTTCTTACATAAAGTCAGAATTATACTTTCCACTGAACCCTACTTCTAGGCATTTAACTAAGAGAAATTAAACTTGTGTTAACACAATATTTGTATGTGAATGTTTATATCAACTTTATTTGTAATAGCCTCAAATTGGAAATGACCCAAATGCCTATCAACCAGTGAATGGATAAACAAACTGTGGTATATCCATACAATGGAATATTACTCAGCAAAGAAAGGAATGAAGTATTGATACACACAGGAAATATAAAATACATTCAGCTAAGTGAAAGAAGCCAGAATCAAAATTCTGCTATATTCTATCATTCCATTTTTATGACATTCTAGAAAAGGTAAAACTGAAAAAATGAATAGGTCATTGTTTGTAAGTGTGTTGGGGGTAGTAGAATGGTTGATGGGAAAGGGGCTGCACAAGGGAACTGTTGGGAGTAATGGAATTGTTATACAACCTAATTGTCTTGATAGCAACACAACTCTGTGCATTTGTCAAACTCACAGTCTTCTGCACCAAAAACAGAGCATTTTAGTGTATACAAATTGTTTTTAAAGTAAACCAAACAACATATGCCCTCTCTCCAGCTCCTTAAGAGAAGGATAAATTTGTTTTTGTTCATGGACTAGGACTGATCCTTAGGATAATAATGACTTAGTAAATACTTATTTAGTGAATGAATGAGTTATTAAATAAATGTTAAATGTTAATATGAATTTTTATCCTGCTAACTTCTGTCTTGTAAGTAGTAATAAAACAAGACATTAACCACTCAATCAATATTCACCAAGAGTGGAATAATAAGTCAAAATACTGAAAAAAGTACCAGTTATGCATAATCTAACCAAGATTTCTAAAACAGACAGCTGCCTTCCGCCAATGAGCAATGCTACAGATTTTGAATAAAAGAAATGTTACTCTTAGTATCTATTTCAAAGTCGCTAGGAGAGTATTACATAGCTATTAAAATGCAAACTCTGAAGCTTTGTCTTGGATATCACTTTCAAACTATGTAATCTCCAGTGCGTTACTTAATCTGTGTGTGTGTGTGTATGTGTGTGTGTGTGTGTGTGTGTGTGTGTGTATTTTAATTTCTTAATCTAACAAATGTTAATGATATTACTTCCCTCAGTGCATTACTGTGAGAAATAAATAAATAAATCTATGTGAGGAAGTTAGAACAAGGCCTGGCACATAAGCACTTGATAAAATTCAGCTAATGTTAGCCTGTTTGACAGTGTAGAACATATGCCATTCATGTTTTATCCGATTATCTTGACAGAGAAAGGTAAAAATATGTCTTCCTTATTTTATTTCCTACGCAATTACAATATTTATAGACCATTGTGGAAAGATTTTTAAAGAAATTAGAAATGCTAGTCTTTACTGCTCACTTTTTAACCTAATTCTAATATAGTATTTGGAAAAAGAACAACCTCCGTAAATCAGAATTTCTTTATTTAAAAAAACGAGTGCTCGGTTCGGCAGCACATATACTAAAATTGGAATGATACAAAAAAGACTAGCATGACCCCTGCACAAGGATGACACTCAAATTCATGAAGAATTCCATATTTAAAAAAAAGGAAAGGATTGAACTAGACAGTCTGTTGGGTTTTTTCAAATTTGAGGTTTCTCATTTGCGCATCGGCAATGGATGAACACAGCAGTCTGACCACTCTCCGTGGGAAGCAGTATTCATGTGGCCAGATATATGTAACTTACAATGCACACACAAAGTGCATGCAAACTCCCCTCATCTGTTTCAACTGAGTAAGGGTGACCTTTCACAATCTGGTTGAATTACAAAATCTTTGCTAGCTGCTACAAGCGAATAGATCATTTTCTTGTAGCACCCATAAAAGTCATACTTGCTGTCAACTTGAGAAATTTTGGCTCAGTGCTCATGTTTCTCTTTCCTTGTCATAGGAGAAAGGCAATTCTTCTTATGAGGAGGACAAGATGTACCATGAGAAAATATGAAAAATAACCCATTCCTGGTCCCAGCAGCACCAGAAATTAATACTTGAAAATGAAAATATGTTTATATTTTTATGTAACTGGCCAAACTATAGGTTTTAATCTCCCCTGTAACATCATTATTTAAGATAAGTGTGGGCAATACACATTTATAGATAGCCAGCTTCCCCAATTCCCACCCAAACATCTTATTTACTGCCTGGTAGACTTTTGATTTGTTTGGCTATAGCATAAATGCCAACTCACCTCACTGTCTAGAAAAAAGATTTTAAGTTAGCCTTTCAATAAGCTTACCTAACTGAGTATGGTTTATTTATTAAATTTAGTCACTAGAGGTTTGTTGAGATGGAAAAAAGTATACATATATGTGAAATACATTTTATAATAAAGATTATTTGGAAAAGCTCTAAGGTGTTACTTATCACATAGATTCATTCATTACGGAATATGACCATTATGACTTGGTAGGCTGGTCGCGGGAGCAATCCTTCAGAACAATGAAAATGTCGCCGGTGTTTCTTTTCAGCTCTCTCAATGTGGTTATGCATATAAGCTAAGAGGAAAAATGGTGCAACTTGATTGAAGCACAGGCAGACTCACATCTTAACAGATGTGTTGTTTAAGTTAAAAATGAGAGTAAAAATGTACATCAAACTCTGAAAGTTTGCACAGCTGTTGCAATGTTTTAAAGGTGGCAGTGTCTTGACAGTTTCCAAAAAGCAGGCAAAAATAAAGTATCAGGGTTTTTTAGACAGGATTTTGAAATGTTGATCTCCTTTATTCTTTAAATCATTTCATAGGCCAAATAACTGTCAGGTCTAGCTCATGTCTGCTTTGACTTTCTCTTTGGCTCTTCTTACCATTGTAATAGCTGAGCTTACCCCTGTTCACTCTCTGTGAGCGTATAGGCAATGGAGAGTGGAAATTTATGGAAGATGCCGGGTAGTAGGTCAAATCTATTCATCCTTGTTATCATTGTAATTCAAAACCTGCTTTAGCCTTCTGTTCAAATGCATGGAGCACATTCCTCACCATAGTACATAAAGCTTTTTCCTATTTAGATATTCTTAAAACTAAGTTAATCAAGTCTTTAATAAATTATCACACACACGGTGTGAAATTTATGCTCTGGAAGGATTAAAATATATATAGAAGAGAGTTGCTTTTATGGAAATTTTAATGTAAAGGCATGCTCAAGCTGCAGGTGACACCATACCCACCAGGGTGACCCATCTAGGATAAATATTTTGAGTTCCTCTGGGCAGAGTTAATTGTCCTGTTCTTTGCTGACATAGCACTTGGTATCTCCTTCTTTCAATCACTGTTATTACCATACTATCATACTATTGTCACAAGTGCAGGTTCTGGCCTCTGGATACCTAGATTCAAATTTCTGCCTTTGTAAAATACCTTTGTCTCCCTGTTTCTAAATAGAAGAAATAAAAGTACTTGCCTCACTGAGTAAACGTGTTACTGGATTAGCACTATGATCTGACTTAAAGCATTGTTTTTCGTGTGTTTTACAGAAAGGGGTGGTATTAAAGTTAGATATTAAACTGTTCCTGGTAAAATACTTTTTTAAAAAAACGGACCGAAAATAGTTGTAATACAACTACAGATTGAAATGGTTTTGTGGAAGTAGAAGTTACCTGCTGACTGAGTGAGTGTGGGAAGTGTTTGGGATGGGAGGAAAGTTGTGAGGGAAAGAGGAGAGTTAGATGGTTAGATGATAGGATAATAATGGTACCCAGTAATGCAAATAAAAAAAATTCATTTAGAAAAAAAGGAAATGTATGATTATATGCGTATCAAAAATTGTCAATTTTCTCTACTTTGGTTTTTGTTCTCACACACATCACTACCTAATGTTATTAATTTTTTTAGACTTTGTCCTCAAATAGAATGCAAAACCTTTATGACAGCAACACTGTTTATTTGTATTCTCTTTATCTCCATTTGATAGCTGCTCAATAAATAGGTTTTGAATAACCAAATGGATGAATAAAATATCTAAATGTGTATTCAAGAGGCAGATATGTATTTATGGAGGAATATGAGAAAAAGAATGACAGGTAGTCAAATAGGAAAGCAAAAAGGGAAATCAGATTATAGAGTAGCTGTGAAAACCTACAGAACTCAATTAACCTAAGATTTTAAAGGGCTATGTCACACAGATTTTCATTTTTTTAAGCAATTCTGTGTCATGAGAGCAAAAAAACAAATACAAAAAATAAATAAATAAATAAATAAAGATTTCAGCTGATTATTGACATGACAAGCTATCAGAAAAGTGAAGGAAGTTAAAGAACTTGCTAGAAGGAAGTTCTAGCAAGAATCAAGAAACTAGGTCTCAAGTGTAATTCTTATTGCTTATTTCTTATGTGTAATCCCTGGACCAGCAGCCTCAGCATCATCTGGGAAAGGATAGGAACTATCATTTTTTAGGGAACTCATCCTAGATCTACTGAATCAGAAACTCCAAGGCAAGGGTCAGAACTGTGTCCTCCAGGTGACTCTGATGCAGGTAAAAGTTAGGAACCAAAGCCCTAAATTGCTAAAATAACTGAAACGTGAAGATTTACTGAAAAAGGAGTTAGGATAACCACCAGAATAGAGAAGACTATTGGACCAGATGTACAGATGTTTTAATGGTTATAACAAATGATAATCTGATTTCATAATTAATTACTTCCTAGCACACTGAGATGTGACCCAAACTCTTCATGCAGCTGCCTCACCTATCAGGCAAACTCCTTTCAGTCACAGCTGCATTAGGAGGCTCCAAACCTCCACGCACGATTTTTCTTCTTATTGAACAGCTGCCTGATAGCATGGACCAAAATGGATTTAATATTCTACTAATTGGGTAGGCATATTCTATTTTGTTAAAAGACTGAGAATAATAATATACTCTATTATTATTATATAAATTAAAAGCAAATCTAGAGGGAAAACAGGGTAAAGATATCTATTTGATAGCCACATGAAATGTTTCATAGAGACAGGGCTGGACTATCACAAAACAGTAGAAGGCAAATACTTACCTATATAAGATGTGAGAATTATGTGGTAACTCTCCATCCCAGTCTCAGACTACCTTTTCATCAGCTTCCCATTGTGCCTGGAATTTCACTTTTAGAAATTCATTACTTGGCTCAAGGCATTTTGTATCTAGAAATCTTATATTAAAATGGGAAGGATTCTGGAGGAAGTAGCGTCTTCCCTTTATTCCCAACCACTGACCTCTTCAGCAAGATTTAGTTTATTTTAACTTGAGAGTATTGACTTTGTGTGAGTATTGACCTTGAAGAATGTACCAAAGAACATATCTACCATGTTTTGCTTTGTATGCTTTTTGATCTTGGTAACCTCATGAATTTACTGGGGTATTCAGCCTTGACATAAAGTAGAAATCGACTTATTAAAAAGAAAGAATATTGTGAATTTGAACCTTACAAATTCATGCCAGGGGAGCTGGGTTATACACACTTCAAGGCACTGAGATGAAGAATTAACATGGATGCCAAGAAATAAGGAATTATGCTGAAAGTAGTCATAGACCAAGGTGGGACATTGAAATTGGGCCGGGGGAGAAGGTAACAATATATTTATTGCATCAGCTCATTAGATATAAGAAAATGTGGGCAAGGATAAATACACACATCGGAAGCTATAGAAAATTCTCCTTCAAAGCTGGCACTAGGGGGAAGGGTAAGGTTGTTGATAGAAAGGTATAGAACAAGAGTAAATTCACAACTGATTCAGATATAATTCTTCAGATAGGATGTGCTAGCTGTTTGTGCCTTTGCAGTACCTGGTCTCCACTAATCTTTATCTATGGTCTTTTAGACACAGCATTATAAAATCAGTGAGATTTGGCCAGGAGCAGTGGCTCATGCCTGTAATCCCTGCAATTTGGGAGGCTGAGGTGGGTGGATCATGAGATCAGGAGATAGAGACCATCCTGGCTAACATGGTGAAACTCCATCTCTACTAAAAAAATATACAAAATATTAGCAGGGCGTGGTGGTGTGCACCTGTAATCCCAGCTACTCCAGAGGCTGAGGCAGGGGAATGGCTTGAATCTGGGAGGCAGAGGTTGCAATGAGCCGAGATCCTGTCATTTCACTTCAGCCTGGGCAACAGAGCGAGATTCCGTCTCAAAAAATAAAATAAAACAAAATTAGTGAGATTTGTTTATTAAGTCCCTTTCACATGGCTTAATGAGAAAACACTGTACAGAATGAGCCATAGCCTGCAGTGATAGAAATGTCCAAGTAAGGAATATACATTGAATGTCATGCCGTTAAATAAGTTGAGGCCTGTAGTTTAAGTTCTTTTCAGTATGCGCCATGAACAACATCAAAAATAAATGTACCTCTTATACAAATTACTCACCTTTTAAAACAAAGCAAATAATAATAATAAAGTGTTTCAAATTTCTACAATTACCTTTTCAAGCATAAACACATTAGAGATAATACCATCTATTCTTAAGTAAACAGTATTTCACTGTTGATTTTTTTTACATTTTGTCTTAAAGATCTCATTTTAAAGTCTGTTTTTTCATCATTTTTTTTCTTGCTCATGTCAGAAGAACCAAGCAAGATGATTTGATTGGTCTAGAAGTGGCCAGATATTCTTAAATATGTGAACTACCTAGTGAACTTTCATTATATTCCTATAAAAATAATAATCAAAATATACACTTCTGATCTGACATTCACAAGTCATACTGTAAAAAGAAAAATCTAGTTTTATGCTCGTTGTAACAGTGTAAATCACTTTATGCAAATTTACATTTTTATGAAGTAGAAATTCTGAATATTTTTACCCTTGAAATGGCTTTCAAATGCAATAATCTTTTGGCACCAGAGCTTAACAAGGACAAATATCATGCAGTGAAACAAAAGGTCACCTGATTGAGAATATTTAAATATGTTCTTCATTCCTATGCAAAAATAGTATATTTTTTTGTTCTATCTTCCACAAAGTAAAATGTATGAGGCTTTGTTAATTTTTTATTATAATTTTAAAAGTAGAATACTTTTGTTATTATTAAATATCTACTTTTTCTGTTTAATATCATTGCAATATTCCACAGGGCAGCTAATTTTTGTGGGTAAATTATACCACTAGAGGTTTCTATAGGAAGTTATATTCCAGTTAGAGTTAACATCAATCTTAAGTATCAAATAAAAATGTAAAAGCTCTCCTTGAAGAAGGAGATTAAACCTGTATGTGCTTTCTTTATGGAGATCATTTTACTACTGTGGTATTCACAAAATAACAAATATATAGTTTATTAGCAGCAATATTTAAAATGCTAAAATGAATGTGAAAAAATAGGTATCTGATAGTACTTTTTCCTCATCAATTAAATCCTCATTACCTCTATGAATTGTAACATAATGATTTACAAAGTCAAGTAATATTGTTGTGGGCCTTTTTCTTTTCCACTGTGACACACACACACATACACACACACGAAGATTTTTTAAAATCTCAAAAATCTATTCAACATAATTTGTATGCAGTAAATAAACGAGAGAATTTGGTAGTGTCACCAGTAATATTGTATGATTCATTTATAATTATCATTGCTTATGAATCATTATATCTCTGGAATGCAAGGTGCATGTGGGAATGCCAAGTGTTAGAGGTTTATAAAGGAGAACATATGTTTTCTTCCCTGCATTGTCAAAAGTTTGTTTTACTTAATATGAGGCTAGCATTTATTATAATATTAAGATTCAATGACATTTTGTGGAAATTCAAAGAGAACATTCTATTTTGTGGAGCCAGATGTACTTACTGTTATTCACGGAAGTACATCTTAGAACTTTGCAATTAGTGTCTAGAATGAACATTTACTAGCTGCTTTGCTTTTCTAGCAAGAGTCAAGAGAGCAAGAAAGTAAAATTGACCTGAACTTGCAGAAGAGTTCAAATGCTAAATCCTGAAATTAATTAGAAGATGTATGACCACCCTTGATCTTGATTCTAATCCAATTCTAATTAAACTTACAACATGAACCAAGAATTCACACACTGGGAAGCCTTATTTTTTTATTTATTTAGTCTTTTTTAGTTACTCCATTTCATGAACAGGCTGGAAATAAGTTCTAATTAGCTGAGCTACTCACTAAACATTCTCTGTGGTTAGAAGTACAAAAAAAAATTTTAACCAGTGAGTGGACAGAAAACAGAAAACATGTGATGGATGAATGATTCCGGAGATGGTAGAATCAGAGAGAAATTCCTTTTGTAGTTGCTGTTTTATTCTGAACTGTATTAATAGCTTAGTGGCCTGTACATATTAGTATACTGTCTTAGATTATCTCAAGGGAACAAAAATAAAACAGAAAATCCATAAGGAATATAAGTTCCTTAGTGGTCAAGATCCTACATCAAATGCTCTGAATATGTGTTTGTCCTCTTCCAAAACTCTCCTCTGTGTACTCCAAGGTCTGAGGGACCTAGACACCCCTGAGCATGCTTTGGGCCTCCGCAATGTCTGGACCTTCATATCATCCTTTAGGGTTCTTGTGAAATGTCACCTAATTTCTGACACATTTCCTAAACCATTGATGATGAATTTGGTCCTGTGAACCACCAAAGCATCTTGATTCATTGTCCCTATGTTGTTCCTTGATTGCCTGTACTCTAAGCCTTTTTATAATTTTGATGAGGATACATCAGTGAGCCAAACCAACACAAATATTTTCTCTCTTGGAGATTACATTCTAATACAGTGAGACAGATATCTAAACATAATTTTAAAAAGGTTGTGATATTTTAGAAGGAATTAATGGCAATGGAAAAAATAAAGCAGGGGAATGTAAGTGGAGATTGTGGTCATGAGGGAAATTGTAATTTTAAATCCAGTGGTTAAGTAATGCCTCACTGAAAAGGTGACACTTGAGCAAGAATTTGAAGAGCTTGTTCAAGATCTGGAGCACTGCATTCCAGGGAGAGGGAGTGACTTGGGAAATGTCCTGAGATGGGAGTTTGGCTGGGGCAGAGTAATCCAGAAGAGGAACAGGTGGAAGCCAGTGAATCATCCTGTCCCAGATGTTAGAAAGCATTAAACATTCCATGCTCATGGTTAGGAAGAATCAATATCGTGAAAATGACCATACTGCCCAAAGTAATTTATAGATTCAACGCTATCCCCATCAAGCTACCAATGACCTTCTTCACAGAACTGGAAAAAACCACGTTAAACTTCATATGGAACCAAAAGAGAGCCTGCATAGCCCAGACAATCCTAAGCAAAAAGAATAAAACTGGAGGCATTGCACTACCTGATTTCAAACTATACTACAAGGCTACAGTAATCAAAACAGCATGGTATGGGTACCAAAACAGAGATATAGACCAATGGAACAGAACAGAGGCCTTGGAGGAAACACCACACACCTACACCCATCTGATCTTTGACAAACCTGAGAAAAACAAGCAATGGGGAAAGGATTCCCTGTTTAATAAATGGTGTTGGGAAAACTGGCTAGCCATGTACAGAAAGCAGAAACTGGACCCTTCCTGACACCTCACACTAAAATTAACTCCAGATAGATTAAAGACTTAAGCATAACACCTAAGATCATAAAAACTCTAGAAGAAAACCTAGGCAAAACCATTCAGGACATAGGCATAGGCAAGGACTTCATGACTAAAACACCAAAAGCATTGGCAACAAAAGCCAAAATAGACAGTTAGGATCTAATTAAACTCCAGAGCTGCTGTACAGCAAAAGAAACAACCATTAGAGTAAACTGGCAACCAACAGAATGGGAAAAAATTTTTGCAATCTACCTATCTGACAAAGGGCTAATATCCAGAATCTACGAAGAACTAAAACAGATTGATAAGAAAAAAAAAAACAGATCCATCCAAAAGTGGGCAAAGGATATGAACAGACACTTTTCAAAAGAAGACATATATGAGGCCAACAAACATATGAAAAAAATGCTCATCATCACTGATTATTAGAGAAATGCAAATCAAAACCCCATTGAGATAACACCTAACGCCAGTTAGAATGGTGATCATTAAAAAATCTGGAGGCCACAGATGCTGGAGAGGATGTGGAGAAATAGGAACACTTTTATACTGCTGGTGGAAGTGTAAATTAGTTCAACCATTGTGGAAGACAGTGTGGCACTTCCTCAAGGACCTAGAAACAGAAATTCCATTTGATCCAGCAATCCCAATACTGGGTATATACCCAAAGGATTATAAATTGTTCTACTATAAAGACACATGTACATGTATGTTCATTGCATCACTGTTTACAATAGCAAAGACCTGGAACCAACCCAAATGCCCATCGACAATAGGCTGGACAAGGAAAATGTGGCACATATACAACATGGAATACTATGCAGCCATAAAAATTGATGAGTTGAAGTCCTTTGTAGGGATATGGATGAAGCTGGAAACCGTCATTCTCAGCAAACTGACACAAGAACAAAATATCAAACACTGCGTGTTCTCACTCATAGGCCAGTGTTGAACAATAAGAACACATGGACACAGGGAGGGGAGCATCACACACTGGGGTCTATTGGGGGGGCCAAGGGAGGGGACAGGAGGGTGGGTGCGGAGGTCAGGGAGGGATAACATGGGCAGAAATGCCAGATGTGGGTGACAGGGGGGATGGAGGCAGCAAACCACACTGCCATGTGTGTACCTATGCAACAGTTCTGCATGATCTGCACTTTTACCCCAGAACCTAAAGTACAATAAAATAATAAATAAATAAATAAATTAATTAATTAAAAAAAAGAAAACATTGTTTGCAAATACAAGGACTCTTTTACTCTGGCAAATTTGAAGTCATTGGAGAGTTTTGAGCAGAAGGGCAGCAAAACCTGAATTGTGTTTCTACAGCAACACTCTGGATGCTGGATTGAGATAGACTGCAATGGGGGAAGGATAGAAGTGGGAGGCAGTAGAATGTAGTAGATTCTAGTTGGAGTCCAATACAATAAGCAAGTGACAATAGTAACTTGGAATGAGTAATAGCATTGGAGGTGATAAGAAGTGGTAAGTTCCTGAACAGAAACTGCAGATAAGGCTCATACAATTTTCTGAGATTGGATGTATGATGTAAAAGAAAGGGAGGAGTCAAAGAACATCCCAAGTTTATATTGTATCATAATTAGCAAACTTACTTTATTTTTTTTTCCACCACTAAACTACTGAACTAACATATGCTTACACACCATACACTTGCATTCCTCTTCAATAATTTAGACTAACTGATAGTCTACACAATATGGTTAATTTCTCTGTGGATTGTGAAAATTAAAAATGAAATGAGGGTTAGCACCAGTTAAAAGATTTGAAAGGACTAGAATCTTTTATTTCAATTTTGAATTAGATGTAATTTTGCTTCAGGCTAGCTGGAAGAGTTCTGCAAGTGACAATTTAAACTTAAATTAATCTCACTTTAAAGCCTTTTTAATAAAGCTTTTCTATGAAACAGTAAAAAGTCAGTGATATGAAAGCTATAACATTCCCAGGAATATGTAATCTAAAACTATAACTTAATTTGAATTTTACTGTGCCTTTTAATTAAATTCAAGATCTTTACAGACAATTAATATACATATATAAGACATATCCATCCAGAAAGTGATGTGAAATGAAGAATTTAGGCATTTATCTTGCAAGTGAAACCTCCAAATCTGGCTTCTGGGGAAAAAAAAAAAGGGTAAGTCAGGATTGGAATTTCATTAGATATAAATACTAATGCAGCAATTATTCAGTTCTATATTTGACTTAATCTATATGGACATGGAAATATTTTTGAGGTAGATAAAAGTCTAACTCATGCAGACTTTGCAACTAAAAGTATTTTATGTCAAGATTGTGTATTGTTTTCAAGGGAAATTAGATAAAATTAGGCAAAAACAGAAAGCTATGATAAATATGGCTTGGATTTTAGTATTAGAGATACAATATAAAAATATACAATGTAAGGAAAGTAAATAAAAGAACCACCAAAATATCCTACTAAAATAAACTCTATTCTGTTATTTTGAATCACGTTATATTCTGTTAAGGAAGTTATTACAAACAGATTAACTGCAATTCACACTTCTATCATATGTTATAAAGTTTAGAGTTGAAGTGTTTATATATTAATATGGCTGACTTTGGTTATTCATTTCCACCTGAAGGGAGATATTTATTTAGAAAATGGCATGGCCATTCCAGGAAAAGGAGACAGCATGATTTAAATATCAACTGCAACTTAAGAAGAATGATGACAATAATGTTATTATGGGCACATTTAATCAGAGAAAGTGACAAACAATTTGTTGTAAAACACATAAATACTAGTTGATAACTTATTCTAGCCACATAAAGGACATTAACTTTTTCACACCAACACAGAGAAAATCTTATGTATAGCACATAATTACTTATGCTACACATGACAGACCATTGAAAATGTGTGAGCCTGCTATCATGTGTTCATGCTTTGTTGGTAACATGGGATAATTATGGAACACCAAAAAAAAAAACAAAAAAAAGAGCCTGTAAATAGATAGATGAGCACAAATGGAAACATTATTGCTTCACACTGAACAATTTACAAAAATTTTTTTGAGACAGGATCTTGCTCTGTTGCCCAGGCTGGAGGGCAGTCACGAGAACATGGCTCACTGTGGCCTTGACCTTCCAGGTTCAAGCAATCCTCCTGCCTCAGACTCCCACTGGGACCATAGACATGCACCACCATGCCTGGCTAATTTTTAAAAATTTGTATAGAGACTAGGTCCCTCTATATTGCTCAGGTTGGTCTCAAACTCTTGGGCTCAAGCAGTCCTTCTCCCTTGGTCTCCCAAAGTGTTGGGATTACCAGTGTGAACCACCGTGACCAAATGACAATTCACAAATATTTTTCCATAATTCAAAACAATATTTACTGAGCACCTACCATATGACAGACTGCTTACAACATGTGGGAACTTGAAAGATTAAACAAAGACAAACATAACTAGGAATTACCACATTTAAAATCAGATAATCCTAGAATGCAACATATATCATTGGGAGATAATTGTTTATCACTTACCACATAATTAATTATCATTATAATTAAAATATATTACATAAATATATTCATAACAAAAGGCTAATTTCTCACTAACACATTCACAATTCATGTTTCAATATATCTGCCCGCATATTAAGTAAAGGAAAAATACCTTGCAGAAGGACAAGGACATATGCTCCATTATGGCATCAATTGCATCAATTTCCTGCCTCAGATGATTGAGTGCCAGTGTTTATAAGGCTAATATTTCTATCTTTAGTCTTTACATTACTTCTTCTACCTCTTTAAGTGTCTATCAACTAGTTTTCCGAGTCCAAATATGCAATATTTTTCTCTACAAATTTTTCTATATCACAATCCTAAGGTAACAAAGCCACCTCATTCAGATGCAGCTTTCTTGATTTCCCTTCACATCCACACTTACTCTTTCTTTCTTTTTAAATTGTACTTTAAGTTCTGGGATACATGTGCAGAATGTGCAGGTTTATTACATATGTATGCGCCTGCCATGGTGTTTTACTGCACCCATCAACCCAACATGTACATTAGGTATTTCTCATAATGCTATCCCTCCCCTATTCCCCAAACACCCAAAAGGCCCTGGTATGTGATGTTTCCCTCCCTGTGTCCATGTGTTCTCATTGTTCAACTCCCAATTATGAGTGAGAACATGTAATGTTCAGTTTTCTGTTCCTGTGTTAGTTTGCTGAGAATGATGGTTTCCAGCTTCATTCATGTCCCTGCAAAGGACAAGAGCTCATCCTTTTTTATGGCTGCATAGTATTCCATAGGGCATATGTGCCACATTTTCTTAATCTAGTCTATCATTGATGGACATTTTGGGTTGGTTCCAAGTGTTTGCTATTGTGAATAGTGCTGCAGTAAACATACGTGTGTATGTGTCTTTATAGTAGAATAATTTATAATCCTTTGGGTATATACCCAGTAATGGGATTACTGGGTCAAATGGTATTTCTTGTTTTAGATACTTGAGGAATTTCCAAACTGCCTTCCTCAATGGTTGAACTAATTTATACTCTCACCAACAGTGTAAAAGCAATTCCTATTTCTCCACATCCTCTCCAGCGTCTGTCGTTTCCTGACATTTTAATGATCGCCATTCTAACTGGCATGAGATGGTATCTCATTGTGGTTTTGATTTGCATTTCTCTAATGACCAGAGATAATGAGCTTTTTTTTTTAAATGTTAGCCACCAAAGTGTCTTCTTTTGTGAAGTGTCTGTTCACATCCTGTGCTCACTTTTTGTGGGGATTGTTTGTTTGGTTTTTTCTTGTAAATTTGTTTAAGTTCTTTGTAGAATCTATTAACCCTTTGTCACATGGATAGATTGCAAAAATTTTCCCCCATTCCGTAGTTTGCCTGTCCACTCTGATGATAGCTTCTTTGCTGTGCAGAAACTCTTTAGTTTAATTAGATCCCATTTGTCAATTTTGGATTTTTTTGCCATTACTTTTGGTGTTTCAGTCATGAAGTCTTAGCCCATGTCCATGTCCTGAATGGTACTGCCTAGGTTTTCTTCTAGAGTTTTTATGATTTTAGGTCTTACGTTTAAGTCTTTAATCCATCTTGAGTTAATTTTTGTGTAAGGTGTAGGGAAGGGGGTTCAGTTTCAGTTTTCTGCATATGGCTAGCCCATTTTCCCAACACCATTTGTTAAATAGGGAATCCTTTACCCATTGTTGTTTTTGTCCGGTTTTTCAAAGATCAGATGGTTGTAGATATGTGGTGTTATAATGTCACACACTTACTTTTTCTTAAAGATCTTATTTTCCTTGAGTTCATATACCTTTGGAATTCTATTGATCCGTATTATATATTTATAAAAGTAACTTCAGGTCAACTTATGGTTGCTAACTTTTTTGTTTTACCACAAGAAAACAATGTAAATTTTAATTCCCAGTTAGTCTGATTACTATCATTTTATTTAGAAAAGGATTTAAATCCCCCAAGAGAGGAAACAAATATTTATAGAATCTTTTGATTTTTATTTACTTTTCAATTTTTATTTGTTTGTATTATCTTTAGTTTGCTTTTGTTTTCAAATTTCACCATGGGTCAGCAAAAATATCATCCTCAGGTTAATAGAAGTTCTCAGAATAGGTTTTGGGGATTGCTGGTTTCCCTGTTTTTCCTGCCTCACCATGTATCTTCTCTGCATTCCCTGCTTTCTGCCCTCCCTTGTCTCTGTGACACTTACAATGTAACTCCGACCACACAGCAGCTCTGTCAGTTATCATTTTAATGTACCTGCTTCCAATACTTGACAGTCAACTATCCACTTCCTTAAAAGGTTTTTGTGACACTGCTCTAACCTGGTTTTACTGCTTTGTGACAGCTCCTTTTTTGTTTCCTCTTCTTTCTTTTCACGTAAAATTGGGCATTTACTGCTCCTGACAACAGTTTCTGGGTTGACATACCTCTTCCCTCAGTGCAGTATTCACTCTCAAAGATTCAACTACTATTTTTATGAAATTGACTCTAAAGCTTGTATTTTCTATCATAATCTTTCCTCTCATGATTCATGACTCAGTGGTTCATTTATCCAATAATAGCTACTAAATGGATACTAATTAGAATTCCAGACTAAAGTCATCAAAAATGCATACATATTTCACCATTTTTTTTCACCTCTCTTCTCTGTTAAGGAAAGGGATCCCAATCCAGACCCCAAGAGAGGGTTCTTGGATCTCGTGCAAGAAAGGATTCAGGGCGAGTCTACAGTGCAAAGTAAAAGCAAGTTGATTAAGAAAGTGAAGTGGTGAAAGTACAGATACTCCTCAGACAGAGTAGGGCATTCCCAAAAGTAAGAGGAGGAATTCGTACACCCTAGGTACAATGCTTGTATATATGAGGAGATGTGCTCTGCTGTAAGGGTTTATGATAAAGGCCTAATTTTCTTAATTACTAAATATTGAAAGAATATTATTATCTTTAAAGCAAAGTTAGAAATGCCTTTGTTCTCCAAATATTTGGATATCTGGATGCTCCCAAGTCTGGGTCTGTTTAGTAAACAGTATTAATTTTTTCCCTTAAACATCTAGAGGCTAGAAATGCCTGACTTTCTGGGAATGCCTCCCAGCAAGTCCCAGCCTCATTTTCCTAGCCCTCACTCAAGATGGAGTTACTCGGGTTTTAATGCCTCTGACATCTCTACCCACTATATAATCAGATCTTCCTAAGTATGGTTTTTAAAAATTATAATTGATATTAGTACAATAATATGTTTACATGAAAAATAATGATTTCTGAAATGGTTATCTTCACCAAATTTTATTTATCATCCTCCTTCAAAATTTATCATAACTCTTTTATCTTCTTCACTTCCTAGCTACATGTTGTTGTGCTGGAGAAGTAACTTAATTTTTTCTGTAGAATAGATATATTACATGTCTAAGAAAGATTCTATAAATATTTTATTCCGTGCATACTTAGTACTTATATAGTTCTTGCTGATTGATACATTTAGTTCTTACTTTATCCTGATTCTACACTAGTCTATTACAAAATTTTATTATTTTTCATCTGTCAGTAGTAAAAAAAGTGCCATCCTATTATAGGTTAGATACCATCCTCCATAATTATCTTCCTATACTAATCTGCTTCTTATTGCTTTAGTTTTGCTTATACATTTTTAATGGTTAAACATTACTACTTTATTATTATTATTATTTTTGAGACAGGGTCTTACTCTGTTGCTCAGACTGGAGTGCAGTGGAGCCATCTTGGCTCATTGCAACCTCCGCCTCCCAGGCTCAAGCAATTCTCCTTCCTCAGCCTCCCGAGTAGCTGGGATTACTGGCTGGCACCACCACTCCTGGCTAATTTTTGTATTTTTGTAGAGACCACGTTGGCCAGGCTGGTCTCAAACTCCTGACCTCAAAGATCCACCTGCCTTGGCCTCCCTAAGTGCTGGGATTACAAGCATGAGCTACCACACCTGACAAACATTACTATATTTAAGAGCCTCCATATTACAACCTTTCCATCCCCATTTCCATCTTTCCAGTCCTATTTCAGTCCTATCTTAATAACTGAAAAATATAATAATGATTATAAGCACCATTTTTACCTATGTAAGTTAAATGAACTGAATAAGTTATTTTTGTATTCAGAGCCTCAGTATTCTCATCCTCAGCACAAGCACATTGATTGACACATAGAAGGTACCTAATCAAGTGCTAAATCTATTTACAATTTCCTTCCGTTTAAATCTCAGTGTTTTCCAACTGTTTCCTTCCATTTAAATCTCAGCCTTTTCTAATCCCTTCCTTTCCATGCATGTCTTAATAACAGTGTAACTATCATATTATATAATCCTCCCCAAACTTAGGTCTATTTTATAGATGAGAGGTTAAAGCCTAGAGGAGTTAAAGACCTGACAGATTAATGACCACATGGAATCTTACACAGAAACTATTGGATCTGGTATAGTGTAAACTCTACTGGTTTTACTTGTTTTTGTAAAACCTCAACGTTCTATTTTGGTCATTTAACTTCTAAGAGTAGATTATAAATTCTGTGAACCATGCAGTAAGGTAAATAAGTAATAGTCTTAGTCAGTATAAGCAGTGTGGTGGAATGCTAAAACAATCAGCTACTAGCTTTGCTGTTTTGTCACTAGTTAATTTTGTGATCTCGGACATGCTGCTTGGTGTCTTGGGGTATCCGTTTTCTTTTCTGCTAACATGGTGCTGAAACAGGTAACATTTATAAAGGCTCCCTAAGGTCTAATATGGTGATTGTCATTATAATAGCTGACATGGAATAAATTGCAGTTCAATTTCTTTGTAAAAACCTAAAGAATATACATCTCACCTATCAGATCATAATTTGGCCCTAAGTGAAGAATAAGGTTCTAAGCATAGATTTTATAAGATGAAGAATAGAATCTTGACAAAATGAGAATCCAAACTAAAAAATGATTTAATGTAGTCAAACATCTGGATATGTGACTAAAATTTTCAGTTTCCATATGGATGTTTGACCTTGTGTGAACAATATCAACTTTATTAAAAAAAGTCAAAACTAAAATGTGAAAATAAATAATCAGTCTTACCTAATTTGGAAAAAGAAAGGTTTTAAAAATTTGATTAATCTTACCTAAGAGATAAAGATAATAATGAATAGCTGGGGCATTTTTTCATCTTTTGCCTGTTATTTTATAGTTAAATATACCCTTAGCAAGGTATTCAGGTACTTGCAGAGGAAAAACACAGTAATAATAAGAAGTGATTCTTCATAAAAGCTATTATCTTCTGATTCTTTTTTGGGTTCCATTAAGTCTAATCAATTTGGTAAATCCTAGACCATTTACCTTTCTTTGAGTTATGACCTTCTCTACTGACAGACTCTCACCTAAAAACAAAACAAATATACCTGAGATTTAAAAATTTTTAAATGTCACAAAATATCAAGTGAGTAAAGAAGACAAGCGAGTCAATACATATTTATGTATTTCTTGGTTGACACTCTTATATTTCATGGACGCAGACAAATAGTAAGCCAGAGTTTAATTTCATTTCAGAGGTAGCAGAATGGTGGGTGTAGTTTCAGGGTCCTGGAGTATCAGTAGGTTAAAAGTATTGATTTCAATGAGAATTAATTTTAAGAACAAAACAACAGGCCTTTAAACTATTTGGCAGAAAGCATGCAGTCTCCTATGCTGGAAAGAGGTATAATTAAAAAGCTATCAATAGTCTGGGATTGTCAAAACTACTTTGTCACCTGAAGCTCATTCCTTATAATTATCTTTTAGGCTTTAAGCTAGATCACCATTAACCTCAGAAGAAAAGGGGTTACTACGCTTTCTGATGTGAGAAATTGTATCATCATGTAAATTAAACCCCGTTCCACAGTCAAATTAGACTTGGGGAATGATTGAGTATTAAAACTACTCATGTATATTATCAAATGACACAAAGTATGAGGGCACTAAGGGAGAAGAGGAAGTTTCCTGCTTTTTCAAAGATTTTTGAGATTCCTTATGTGCACAGAATACGATTTTAAGCATGTATCAGAGATATAAAGTGGAAGCAATAGAAGGAAAACTCAGATATTTTTAGCCTTTCCCCTAAAGATTTCTTTTCAGCTCTCAGACGGTACAAAATGAGTCAACACTTAAGTAAGCCAGAAATAATATAACAAGTCTGCAAAATTACAGCTACCTGCAGCTCAGATCTTCAATCAAGTAATTGTTAAAGACTCACTAGAAGGAGGAATAAATATGTTCTCAGGTGAACTCACTTAATAATTTTAACTCTATTGTCAAAAGAAAGGAGTCATAATTAAGATAGCACAATACACGAAGCAGGGAGCAGCACAATTGCACCTTCCTGATGATTAATGCGTATCCCCGGGGGTGGTTTCTTCGGTCGTGGAGCAACCAAAATGATGTAGCTTTCTTTCCCTGCATAAGAAGTTGTGGCCCAGTGACAAACTATCAACCATTGTCATTCCTGGGTGATGCTGAGCTGACTAGTAGTTGTGAAAGGTTATGTTAGTTAATGTAAGTGATTCTCAATGGGCAGAATACGGCCTACAACCACATGTGCACCATCATGCTGATCTAACTGTGGGTAGCCAGGGGACACAGGAGGGCATTCTGTTGTGGCTATTACTTGTAAAGAAAGATGTAAGGCATAGTTTCTCAGTCTCCAAGTGATTAACATTTGTGGCCAGTGTTTTGTTTTTAGGGCTTTCCTGTGCAGTGTGGGATGTTTAGTGGCAACCCTGGCCTATACTCAGTACCTATCACTAGTAAACCCTCCCTCTCATTTATGACAAATATAGATATGTTTGGGCATTGCCAAAATGTTCCCTGGAAGGAAAAATTGCTCCCGGTTGAGAACTAGGGATGAAAGAGACTTGGAAATGCCATACAAACTACATGATTATATCTATATCTATGCCTATATCTGTATAAAGAGATACATATATATTCATGTCTCTCTATATATACCATTATATACAGACATGTATATATCTACATATGCATCTCTCTATATATTTATATATAATGTACATACATGTGTATACCCATATACTTGTGTATATACACATTCACATGTATACATATATATCCAATTACATGTATACTATTTCTATATACAATATACATATATAGAAGTATACATGTCTATAAATGAGATATATGTGTACATGTTCATATATAATACACATGCATAGGTGCACATATATATGAACTTAGACATATATGCACCATAAAATCATAAAGCCTGAAAATATAAATAATATTTTGTGATGTTTTACAGATTGAAGATGCATTTGACAACACTAGATACATCTGCATGTGCTTCCAGATTTTATTATGGACCCTCCTTTTAGATGTGAAGTTTTGCAGAAGCAACAAATTGAGTGAGAGGAGTCCATACAACCCATGCAAAAATCTGAAGGCCTAGCATCTTATAGAATAATAGTGAATGTGTGTGTAGATCAGTGTGTCAGGAGGGCAGGATGCATGTGAAGAATCAGTGCAAGACGATGCTTCGGAGATGGGCAGGAGCCAACTACGTTAACAGTAAACTTCAGTAGGAGGAGAGGGTAAAAAGGACATCTTGGTTGTAGATAAAAAACAAAGCAAATCAGAAAAAAAGGGAGTTCTTAATGTCTGCCTCAAATACTACTTTCCAGTTTGACTTTATTATCTCATTTGCTCTTATTTCCATGTTTCTGCCAATAAGATACCTTCTTATTCAAAGGCTTTATTTGCAAGTGGAGGAGACAGCTTATTGTGTGTCATGACTTGAGAGATGCTGAGGAAAATACCCTTTTCAAACAAACAAACAAAAACATGTAGCCTGCAACAATTTCTGAAATTCCTTTTTTTGAACGCCTGCTTTTTGGAGTTCAAGAAGTTTGTGTCCAGGAATGCTCTTTAAAATGGGAATATTCCTTGGCTCAATCTTTCTTAATCCTTAAGTGCATGGTTTTCCTCATCTTCAGCAGCCTAACAGGGTTCCAGGTGGTGGAATCACTAAACTGTGATGAAGAGCAAGACTGAAGCTACAGATTTAGAATGTGGAGTTCTACCTGCTGGTGGATGGAGGACAAAAAAGCAGATATAAATGAAATAATATATGAAATACCTATTATGTACCAGGAGCTTTACATATAACATGTAGGGCAGGGGTCTGTTGAATAAAAATTAAGATTCAGGTAGATCGAGATGTGGACAAATCCAATTTCCTGCACCTCCTCACCTTTGAGAGAAGTCAGGAGAAAAAAAATTCATACAGTAATCAAGTCATGCACAGTTGGTCAGAAACAGGTATCCAGTCAGTAAAGAGTTCAGTAAAAGAAATTTAAAACTTTGCATAATTGTAATTTGGAGTTGGGGATAATGGAAGCCAGATGACAGAAAGGGAAAGCAGGCAGAAAGGAAGAGAAAGAAAGAAAAGAAAGAAAGAAAGAAGAAACAAAGAAAGAAAGAAGAAACAAAGAAAGAAAGAAAGGAAGGAAAGGAGAGAGAGGAAGGAAGGAAGGAAGGAAGAAAAGAGTCACCATATCTAAATATGATGTCTGGCAGAATGGGCTGGACTCTGCACCTTGACCTATGTATCCAGAGAAATCAGGAAAGGATCCCCTATAAGGCTGCATTTGAATTCATACTCACACAGTGCTTTCTATACACTGGGAGGGGAGAGGTCCAGGACCGGAGGCAAAGCTGATCAACTGTGTCACCAGGGCCTTTCTCTCAAACAATTCTATGTTCTTACCGGTGAGAGCCCTCTGTCCAGGAAGAACACCACATTTCCCTAGAAGGTGGAGGGAGAGCACAGGGGAGTCAAGCTGTAGAAGACAGAGGATCTTAGCTTAGTGGTGAAACAGGATCTCAAATCCAACATCAAATCTATGTCCCCACTTTGGTAGCCTAACAAGGACCTTTAGCAGTAGCACTAAAGCCCTAGTCATGAGAGAATCCTTCTTCTTTTTGCTCTTAAAAAATGTCTATAGAGACACAGAAATGGGAGAGCACCAAGGTCTTGCTAACTGGTCCATAAAGGAAAATGATCTAGTGAACTGTTAGCAGACTATGAAGGTGACTTTACTAGGGTGTAGGTGACTCTGGATTATACGAATATCATTTAACTTTCCTAACAATTGAATGAAGTAGGGGATAATTATTTGGAATTGGTAGACTTGATGTGGAAATCAGGCTTAGTAAAGTTAAATAACTTACATTTACAGAACCAGATAGGGATAAAAGTGGGAATCGTACTTCTATTTGAAAACAAAGCTATTGTATTATTCTAACAGAGTCCTACTGTCTATTTATTGAATAACAAGCTGCCAAAATTGGACTTCAAGATGGATTATAAAAAGAAAGGGTAGCAGTTAATTAAAGACAATTTTATCTTGATCTGTCCCTAGCTGGAACCCTTTCCTTTATAAAAGTAAACATGCCAAATTTAAGTTGTCAGCTGTCAGAGGTAGAAAAAATAAATAGACTCTTTCCTTCTGGCTGGCTTCAAGTGTTGATAGGTAATGTACACTTAGAACCCATTTGTATTCTGTAGGTGAGTCCACTTTTGCTTGAAAAACTCTAATGACTAGATAAGGAAGCCCTTTTATCTAGGTCAATATATCTACACAAATGCTCATTAACATAGAATATTTGTTATTTTATTATCAACTGAACATATCTAAAACTTTGACACTAAATTTTAGCTAAAGGCACAGTATCCTTTAATGTTATATTGCTAATGATGTGATCCCTAGCAAAAGAAACTTCTGCAAGAGGGAGTTACAACATTTTGCTTCCAATTATAAAATGAACAGAGAACTAATCAGATATTTGAAAAGCCAAAGGAAAGAAGATTCCATATCTTTTCTCCAAAATTTAAAATAATAAGAGTTTAAAAGACCATAATTATTTAGGGCCTGATTTCTTAAATCAACATGTTACTATATTTATTTTAGAGAAATGTGAAATCTGGCAAACTGGTTTTGTCAAGATGGTCTGAGCCAGTTTTTATTTTGATTTTTGTTCATGTGTTTGTTTTTGACAAGGACAAGCTAATTACTGAGAAAATGAAAAAAAATATATCAGGTCTTCCAATTTCTAAATTTTAATAAATATTTATAAAGGAAATTTTAATGACACTTTGTAATGTGAATATCTACCTTTATTTCTCTTTGGTAAGAGAAAACATGTTGAAAATAATCTAAAATCCCATCTTTCCAACTTCAGAACTCAATCAAAAACATCAGCACTGTGGGAAGACCAGATGTCTCCCTTGTAAAGCAAACCAGTACATAACAAAGGGACCAGTCTTTCTACTTTTTAAACAGAAAATTTTGAAAAAAAAGTAGCCCTCTATAAAATTTCAAGCAATTTCCAAAACTGTGTAATCTAACCAAACCTTTCAGCTTTTTGCCAACTTCCTGCATTTTGATGGCAGTTTGTTGCCAGAGACTTCAGCCTTCCACTTCCAGGTTACAGAATAGAGAATCAGAGCTGTGAATGTGTGAAAGAAGAAGGTGCATCAACTCCACATCAACTTCTAAAATTCTTAAGTGCTAAGGAGGTGATGTGAATTGCATATGAATGTAATTAATTTGTACATGAAGAGAAGATTTTTAGTTTGCTATTAGCTTCATAAATGCCTAATATATAAAAAGCCAATCACTGGCAAGCTTGCCAGAAGTATGACAAACAGCTTGTTCCAAATTTCTTTAAAGATGTAACGGATGCTGTTTTCCAAAATGTTTTGATTAACCCTTCTATTGTATATTTGCAATTAGTGTAAAAATTAATGTTAAAATGGAAAACTTTATTGGATTACAAACAACATAGCAGGATGTGAATAATCATGGTTTACATGTAACCAGAAATTTTAAAAATGCAAGGATGGTTGATTCTTTTTTCTAGCAATAGGAATTATTATGTTCTCATTCAATTTTTTATTGTTGGTATTAGTATTTGGAAAGGAAAAGAGAGAAGAAGGGAAAGAAAAAATACTTCAAACAATTTTTAATAATGAAAGTTTCTCCCCTACTTTCAGAACGCAATGCCAGCATTGCCAATTTTAGGCATTTGTTCTGTTCTGTTTTTCCTATTCAGTTATTTGAGCTAACTCATTTGTTGCAATACTGTAAACATGCAGTCTCTTTCTTTCTTTCTTTCTTTCTTTTTAAATGAGAGGATAAAGAAACAGAAAGAGCAAGAGATAGTTTCTCCCCAAAGCCTAAAGTGTCTTTTCTACTTTGATTGTTTGAGTTTGGGGATCTAACTTGTCAAAACCAGGCTGAGCAAGGTGAATAACTAGATAAATAAAGTTAGACTTTTCATGTTGAAGTCGGTTTGCAAGTTTGATAAATTATTTTTAACAACGCTTTTAATTAAAAAAACAAATGAATATAGCATTACAGCCACCATAACTTAGTCAATGGTGCTGAGATTCATATTTATTCATTGTTTTCTTTTGTTCATCATTATATGAATATAATAATTAATAATGAATTCTTTCTCAAAATAACTTGTTTTGCATTAAATATTGTAAAACCATAAAGGCAGTTCATTTTAAAGCCAGGGTGCTTCCTGCCCCATTGAAAATGAATTATGTATACTGCCAATGAAAAGAGAATGAAGGTATCAACTGGTAATGGAACAGGATCCATAGGACTTCAGAAAAAACTCTCTGCCATTTAATCATCTTATTTTTTTTCTGTCTGAAATTACCCATAATGTTATGAAGCTGTTGCTAGTGTCAATTCTCCAAGGGCTTATTTGATAGCTTCCTATGTTATTTGAAAAACACAATTGTCTGTGTTAAGCCTTCTTATTGAATGTGCCTACATATAGCTAATTGTACTAAATAAATAAATAAATATATATATATATATATGTATTTAGTAGTCTGGGACTTAAATATACATATATATGTATATATGTATATTTATGTATATATATGTATATATACTTACCACTAAATATACATATATATGTATATTTAGTGGTAAGTGTATATTTGTATATTTTAGGTGTATATATAGTGGTCTGAGCACTATATACACACACACACACACTCTATATATATATACATACATATATATATATGTATGTATATATATATAGTGTCCAGACCACTCTCTCTCTCTCTTATATATATATATAGTATGTGTGTGTGGTATTAAATATGCAGTACATATATAGTGTGTGTGTGTATATATATATAACTATATAGTATATATAAATATATAGTTTACATAATATTAAATATATAGAGTATATGTGTATATAATTATAATACTCAATATATAATATATATAATACTAAATGTATAGTATTTATTACAGACCACTGCAATAAATTGCAGGTTAAAAAATGTACAATTAGACATAGGTAGGCTTATTCTACAAGAAGAGTTAACACAGACAATTGTGTTTTCTTTTTTTTTTTTTTTGAGATGGAGTCTTGCTCTGTTGCCCAGATTAGAGTACAGTGGCCCAAACACAGCTCACTACAGCCTTCACCTCTGCCTCCCAGGTTCCTGCAATTCTCTTGCCTCAACCTCCCGAGTAACTGGGATTACTGGCACCCACCACCACACTCAGCTAATTTTTTGTATTTTTATTAGAGATGGGTTTTCACCATGTTGGTCAGGCTGGTCTTAAACTCCTGACCTCAGGTGATCCAGCCCCCCTCAGCCTCCCAAAGTGCTAGGATTACAAGCATGAGCCACCCCGCCCAGCTGCCAATCATGTTTTCAAACCTACATTATGCAATGCCAAAAATACCTGAATATATATGTTGTATATGTTAGACATATTGCATATGCGGTGTATAGTGTATTTTATATTTTATGTGTATATGTACATATTGTCTCAGTTGCTCCACATCTACCTTCTCTTTCTCTACTCTAGCCTTGTTAAATTTGTCATAACAATGATCATTTTACACCCCAGGCCATTCTTCCCCCTGTGTTCTCATCTTTGGCAAGGACATTATAATTTTCCTTAGCCCCCAGAATTAAAGTCATACATCTTTGTTTGATTAGTAGTTTTTCTCAGTTCCTCATGCTTCTGTGGTCACTTGCTTCTGCTTCACCATATTTCTTCCAGTTTCATGGCATTTGTCTCAGTTCTTCATTCCTATAATTTCTTCCTAAACTTCCTGTCTCCAGCATCGCTGAGGGACATAAATTTTAATCTTCTTTCTGCCAACTACTGACCATATGATTTTGGAAAAATAATAGCTAATATTAAAACGAGCCCCTTATTATATGCCAGAGAAGTGTGTTAATTCCTTTGTACTTACTATTTCATGGAGTCTTTGAAGCAATCTAGCAATTGTCATGCTATATCCTTTATTTACCAGCAGATGAAACTAAGGCTCTACAAAAGTGAAGGCAGCAAAATATGTGGCAGGTCAAGGGGTGGCGGTCAGCCCTTTTCTACCTCCAGGGCACATCCCATCTTCATAAAGAAAACTCACTGTTTTCATTGAGCCTCAATAGTCTCATCTGTAAATGATAACTTAAAGACTGTCAGGGGCCTAGCAACGTACCAGATTGTGGGAGTACACAGTGACCATTCTTAGTCTGTCTGTCTGTCTGGGGCTAGTTTGTACATCTACCCTTGCTCTTCCATTGCACCCTGCCTGCATTTCATTGCTCTGCCATGGGTATCTGTTGTTGCCATTGCAGCCATATTCCCAAAATGCAGTTTTAATCTACTTTAGGTAGTCCTGCTCATTCTGCTGAAATTTCACTCAGGGTCATTGCTTCTGGTTGTGCAGAGGGGGATGACAGAGGGAATGAATAGCAGCTGCATCATAAGTCACACTCCCTGGAATAGGGCTTTGCCCCCCTCAAAGGGTGGTTGCCTTTTCTATTTGGTGAAAAGGATTGTTCTCTTTCCAATCTCCAGCCTACAAAACTGTAGGTCCGTCGTAGGAAGTGCCTTTTTCTAATTTGCACAAAACTTCCCATTGGCCCAGCCAGACTCTTGTCTCACAGTAAATGTATATTGACAACTAGTATGCATTAGGCATTTGATATATTGCATTAATCAATTATATACATATGCAGAGGACCTTGCATATGGTAAGTGTTCAGTAAGTTTTTGTAGAATCACATTGATTCATACTGCGCATGGCCAAGGCTTAGAGCCTTTTGATGACATGTTACATGTCCATACAGAGACTTATAAAACCTGTTTGTAGTTTTGTTGGCATAAATATGCATGATAGCCTTTGATACACTCTTTAATCATCTGAATTTTAATAACTAAAAGATGTTTATCACTCGCTTTTAACAGGAAGGTGTTGTAAGGAGTTATAAATTAAAATCTATAAGCATGTTCACATCCTCATTAGAGAGTAGAACAAAAGTATAAAGACATGATCATTTCTCCAAGTGTCAAGATAAATTCAAAGAGAGATTTCATTGCCTCCTGACAAAGAATGTACTGAAAGAACATCTGTTCCCTGCCACCCACTGCATCTCTCTTCTTTCTGCTCAGTCTGGAAGTTGCAACGTGGCTACGTTCTTTGAAAGGGCCAGATTTGGTGAAAGTTATATAGCAAAGTGGAACTCTTTAGTAGCACAATTGACACTCGCTTTTTATAGGGCTCTTGATCGAACTCAGGTTGTTTAGGGAGGTTTCAGTGAATACCTGCCTGAAGGTTATTTCATATTGTGACATTTATACATGGCTATGCAAATTTTAAAAATCCGACAGCCTTCACTGAATTATGTGATATGTATAAATCTCACATACTAGATAGATTTTAAATTGATGGTATCACACCAAGCAGTGAAATAAAAGAGCTAGCAGCACTTATCCTTACAGGCTAATAGCTGCAAATGATTTTATGAATCATTAGTTTAGAGATGTGGCCCTACCCATCTTTAAAACCCAGTGTAGATTAACATATTTTGTCTGTGACAAGATGTTAATAATTTTAGAGAAAAGAGGCCATCTGATGAAGTAAAACTCTCCCAATTTGTGCCATTGGATTTTTGATATTCTAATTAACATGATTATGACTAATTAGAGTTCTTGACTGTTAAAAGGAAGATTGATAGTTTAATAGATCAATACTGGTTACTTAATGTCCTGAGATAGACTCATTTTGGCACATGATACGCGCAATATACAATTAAATTTTTAAAAATCTTTTTAAGGTGGTTCCTACTTGTGATATTTTACTAAAGCATAAGACCATAGAAATTAAGCAAAACTAGAGACCATCCTTTTGGCTAAGGTTAAGTAATTATTTTCCTTTTTTAGTTGAATTAATGTTCCCTTCCCTTTGGTAGACACAGTTGGGTAAGTGTTCAAAGTGTTTTGTACTGATTTCATGGTGCAAATCCCATTAAAATAAACATAAGCTGCATGGGTAAATTAGAGCATGCTGCTTTGAAAATGTACCCCACTATTTTCAGCATATTAAGCTGTCAGAAGCTGATAAAATCAGGCTTACATTCCTAGTTTTTCAGTATGTTTGCAATACATTTACATCCTTTTCATCTGAAGTTGGTATGAAATTTAAATGGTAGTACCTTTGGATTATGGACACACCTGCAGTATAGAAAACCAATGCGTATGTTAGATATATTCTTGAAAACATCAACATTTAATAAATAGAGACTGGTAAATAGGTTGCAATGGACTTTGCTGTATTTCAAAACAGAATCTGAACTCATTTCACCATTTTTGCCTCTATTAATGTGCATGGGAGGTTATCCTTACCTTTCTTTGCATTTTCAAGTGTGTTTTTGCAATCAGTCCATTGAGTAGCATGTTCACTAATCAATTAACAAATAATTACTAAGCAGGAACTGTGAAGGAAAGCAATGTGCTGACCTTCTTCCCTACACTTCATGAGACTCTATTTGACACTGATGCTCAGTAAATATTTACTATTTGCATTTATCTTTTAAATTAGAGAATTGGTAACAACCAGGCAATAGCCCCAATGCACAATGAAGATATGGAGCTGTGTTTAAGCAGATGTGTCTACCAGAGACAGTAGGTATAGTGAAAACCATGGCCTTTGGAGCTGTATTAGTCTATTCTCATGCTGCTGATAAAGACATACCCGAGACAGGGTAATTTATAAAGAAAAAGAGGTTTAATGGATTTGCAGTTTCATGTGGCTTAGGAGGCCTCACAGTTATGGCAGAAGGTGAAAAGCACATCTTACATGGAGGCAGGCAAGAGAGAACGAGAGCAAAGCAAAAAGGGAAACCCCTTATAAAACCATTAGATTTCATGAGATTCGCTACCATGAGAACAGTATGAGGGGGAACTCGCCCCATGATTCACTTATCTTTTACTGGGTCCCTCCTAGAAAACATGGGAATTATGGGAGCTACAATTCAAGATGAGATTTGGGTGAAGACAGCCAAACCATATCAGGAGCTAAACAAAATTTAGCTTCAGCTCTACTTTTCTCTCTTAATATTTGGGTAATCTGAGCTCAACACTTTTTCTGCCTTAGTTTTCTCTATGTAGAACAGAAATGATAATAGAATTACAACAAAGTGGTCTTCCAACAATGAAATGAATATATATAGAGTGTAGACATTAAAATTGTTTCTAGCAAAAAGTAAGCATTATGGCTATGTTTAGATGTTCTTGACACTATCACACAGCTGATTTGGAACATAGACCCTGATTTTCATTCTCTTCTCCCTGTGTTAGCTTTGTGATATTAGGCATATCACTCTAAAACACTGAGTCGAATCCAGTCATCTCATTCTTAGAATGCTGATTTCATCATCCTCATAATTTTTTAATAGTTCTTTGAAATTTGCAAAATGTACTCTTCTTCTAAATGTTAACAGTAATCGCTACTTCACTATTGTTGTGAGAAATAATTGTAATTATGTATAAATTATTTATGACCACTTTGTCCCAGTGTGGCTCAATTACATGAGATCAAAGAATAGGATTTCCCCAGGCCACTTTAGTACGTGCCTCCTATCAAGGTCCAGAGTGCAATAGAAATTATGAAAGCAAGGAAGTCCATGCAGTGGTCAGTCAACAGGACTAGCAGTGCCTTCACTTCAATGCTGCCATGAGTTTATGCCTTCATTACACAAATGTCTTCTTCTTGGAGCCACTTAATTATACAATATATGTCCTTAAGGCCTTAAATTATCACATAGCCTTAAGTTCATAGTTTTAAATTCTTAAATATGTTTATATGTTTATTATCATTTTATACTTTAAGATTTTTAATAAAAATATATATGGCATATATATCATATAGTATATACAGTATATATGTGTATATACATTTTATGTATTTATATAATATAAATATTTGTGTATAAAATTTCCAAATTTTGGGAATTTTTATAACCTTATTCCAGAATTTAACAGTGGCATAAAATGGATGCAGTGTTGACTGTTTTAATCACTGAATTAGGGAATTTGTATCATTGATTTTAAGCAGTAGATAATTTTAAGTGAAATTGGAAAATAAATAAATATTACAGTTGAGAGAAATAGTATATGTGTGCAAAGCATAGAATTGGTTTTCATATGATTTCGAATGATAATCAACTAAGAATTCTATATTAAATAAGGAGTTTCTTGCTTTAATTTAATAAGAAAAAAGTTTTTATATTCTATGTAAACTTTCTCATATAGTTAAAAAGAAAAAAAATTAATGGAATTAAATACAAAGATATGCCTTAAACGTTAAAAAAAAAAAAAAAAACTACTTTTAATTGTATGTGGCTTTATCCTTAAAACCACTTTTAAATATTCCTTTAACAAAATCCAATAAACCTAAACAAGCTGCTGTGGTCTTTTGTAACATATTTTTAAAATTTTCAAACTTTTATGGACTTATTAAATTTACATTGCTCCTAATATGGGAGAAATTATGGGTTATTTAACAATTATATATTATTATAAAGTAGTTATAGAAATAATTTCTATAAACTGTCAACCAAAATTAAAATTCTAAGCTCTCCAACCGATGGAGCCCCCACTCTCAGCAAAGGGCATTCCAAAATGAACCCAAAAATCTAGTTCCGGCCATGATGGGAAGGGGAGGATCGGACATGCCTCCTTCACTCTCCTCCCTTTGGAATTCAACCACAGCTGACCAGAATTTACAGGAAAACAGAGATCTTAAGACTGATGAAACAGACTTTTTGTACCAATAAGACATTGAATTCCAGCCTAACTCTAGCGTGCCATCACATGACAGATAGGAGACCCTGAAAGAAATCGGATCATTTTCTCCCAAAATATAATTCTTTAACGTGTTTTGAAATGGCCTACAAAGCTATCTCTTCTGGGGGAAAAATTACATTCTGTAGAAAATATATGTTCCTTTCCGGGCCTTTCTCTAATGCAAGAAAGAATTAACTAATAGTTTGTCAGCTTTTTAGGTCTGATAAGAGCTCTGAAGCCTGCTACTTGGAGGCTTCATCTGCACGATGAAACCTTGGTCTTGGTAACCCCTTATCTTAACACAGACATCTCTTTCTATTGATTCCAGGTCTTTAGTGTTTGAATCTGCCTATGACTGGAAGGTCCTGTCCCACAACCTTCAGGTTGTCTCACCTTTCAGACTGAATCAATTTCTATTTTATGTGTATTGATTGTCTATGTCCCCCTAAAATGTATAAAACCAAGATGTAGCCTGACCACTCTGGACACATGTTGCCAGGACCTCCTGAGGCTGTGTCATGGGCATGTCTATTGCCTTAGCAAAATAAACCTCTAAATTGATTGAGACTTGTCTCAGATACTTTTTGGTTTACAAATGTATATTCTTTTTTTTAAAAAAAACTTTTTGTCTCTTAAGATTCTTAATCAACTGGAGAATTAAATTTATAATAATTTTAGAAATATATAATATGAATATAATAAACACAAATAACATTAGAAGCACAGTATCACCAGAGCACATGCCTCTAACCCAAATTTTGTCTGGTAATTGCATCTGGTCCTCACAGACATTTCATTTTTTGTTTGTTTGTTTGTTTTCTTTTTCTTCCCCTTTTTTTCAAAGTACATATATATACATATACGTATATACGTATACGTATACACATGTATACGTATACACACGTATATACGTATACACATGTATATATACGTATATACGTGTGTATACGTATATACGTGTGTATACGTGTATACATATATATATACAGAGAGAGAGAGAATCTGGGTGTGTTAGAGGAATATTTAAAATGAATACCTAGTTAAACATACAATTACAGAAATCTACTGTAAGATTTTATAATTCAGATAGTTTTAAATTTAGTCTCTTTAACAGGACCTCAGAGCTGTAGGTGGAGCCCACACTAAATCCTGGGTTTCCAAAAGAGATAGGCATCATGAGACTAGGCCATGTAATGCTTTTACAGTGCACTCTGCTACAGAGATTCCTCTACAGGTTTAAACTTTTTTAGCTTAATACATAACAGTAGACCCTGTAATAATAACTATTTTAGTCAAAAAGAAATTGAGTAATGTGATACAAAAGCAAGCAGTTAGAGATATGAGAGGAACTTGTCTGTTTACACTCTTGGGTTTCTATAAGGAAAAACAGAGATTCCTCCAAAAAAAGGGCCTGTAACCTCCTGCTTTCTATAAGAAATCCTAAGCTATTAGAAATTGTTTTAGGTCCCTTATACAGCACAGGGTGGCAAGAGAAAGGAGAGACAGGCAGAGGTATGTGGAGAAAACAGAACTCAGTCAACTGAGAAGAATAAAATACTCTTTTCTTTAAAAAACAGGATCCTAAGAGAGAAGAAAAGCATAAAGGCCATATGTATATACACACATATATATATGCCATATGTATATGTATTTATATATATACACACATACATATTTATATATATGTATTTATATATACATATATATCTATATATGTGTATATATATATAGATGTATATATAAATGCATACATATAAATATATATATAGATAGATATGTATTTACCTATATATATACTACACCCACATCCTCACATCTTGACCTCCCAAAGTGCTGGGATTACGGGCATGAGCCACTACACCCAGCCTATGTATATATGAAGCCCAGGAGGTCAAAGCTGCAGTGAACCAAGATTGAGCCACAGCATTCCAGCCTGAGCAACAGAGCAATACTCCATCTCAAGAAAGTAAAAATAAATATTTAAAATACATATATATATTTATACATTTTTCATTTTTATTTCTTGTATTTTGTCATATGTGTGTATACATATATATATATGCACATACACATCTTGGATATTATATTTTAAGCTGATTTTAACAATTGAGCTCTTAAAAAAATCCTGTTAAATCTCTTACTACCATATTTTAGCAGGGACAAACTGCTGATATTTGAAAAGTAACGAAATATCAAACCAGAAAGTTCTTGAGTTAGGAATGAAACCCAGGCTGTTGTGGTGAAAAGGCAGAATCTTAGCTACTTAACTACAGTGTCAGGTGTCTGCCATTGCCTGGTCAGTTTCGGCCTCACAGTTGTTTTAAGTTTCATTTGATTTCAACAAGCACTCATACTCAGGTTTCTAAACCCACTTGATTCTGTGACCCTGATCATCATTGCATCCAAGTTCTACAGGTGATAAACTCTAAGAAACCTACGCAATTTGATAAATTGAATACAATCTGGCTACTACCCTCAAGAAAAGCAATTGTTTGAGTCAAGATAGCAAGGAGCTGAAGGGTTGGATTCACTTATGATTTACTTTTCTGTCTCCAACAATTTATTAAACAGTAAAAGTTTTTTCTTCACATGCATATATCAAAGCCCTAAAGGCATTCACTATTTGAGAGAATCCATGGAGGGACTATTTTTCTTGCTTTGTATCACTAGTTTGTAGGGCGTAAAAAGAAAATTTAAAAAAAGGAAATATTTTATAATTTTAAATAAAGGTAAACTCCACATGGTTGAGTTGGAATTGAGAACTACTATGTCATAGTTCTTCCTTGCTTTTTTTTTTTTTTTAGTCAGACAATCCAGCATCATGTCCTGTGCAGATGGGAATAATATTACTGAAAATAAAGGCTAGCAACTGCTACAGTTTAGTGCTTCTTATGCCCCCACTGGTTTTCCCATGTTATCTCATTTAACCTCAGTACTACCTTGCAAAGTAAAAACTGTTAACATCTTTGACTGATGTCATAACTGAGAACCAGAGAGGTTCAATGATATTAGGGGAGGTCAGGATGACATGATGAAATTATCATGCAAACTATGTAATTAACAAATAAGAGTCAGTGTTGATTCATTCATTCACACCTATGTCATTCAGCTACCATTAGGTCTTAAGAGATTTGAGATAGGAAATAAGGCTATTTTAAAGTTAAACATAATTATAACTTCTTTTTTGTTTTTTGTTTTTGAGTCGGAGTCTTCTCTGTAGCCAGGCTGGAGTGCAGTGGTGTGATCTTGGCTCACTCAAACCTCTGCCTCCTGGGTTCAAGTGATTCTCCTGCCTCAATCTACCAAGTAGCTGGGACTGCAGATGTGTGACACCACGCCCAGCTAATTTTGGTACTTTTAGTAAAGACAGGGTTTCACCATGTTGGCCAGGATGGTCTTGATCTCTTGACCTCCTGATCTGCCCACCTTAGCCTCCCAAAGTGCTGGGATTACAGGCATGAGCCATTGCGCCCAGCCTACTTATAACTTCTTAATGGGTCTAAGATCATTAGTATCCTTTCTCTTCCCTCTTTTCCACAAAACTGAAGCTTTTTTTTAAAAGCCACATTGCATGCGTTTTGTGGATTTCCCCCAACAGAAAATTTTATTTTATTTTTTAAATTTCACTTATGTTCTACTGAATGTCTTTATATAATTCTAAGGTTTTATATTAAATTTCTTAAAAGTTATCACCAATAAAAGCTAAAAGCCCATAGGATATTATTTCCTCTCTCCCAAAATGAAACTTTCTAATGGATAGGGTTTTTATGACAAGCAAATTAAACTATGAGAGTATTTATTTGTATTATTGTCTTTCCTGACTAGTACAGGTAGAGTGATGGCCTCCTGAAAATGCCCACGTTCTAATCACTAGAGCCTGTCAGTATGTTAACTAAAAGCTAAAAGGTAATTAAGATTGCAGGTGGAATTAATTTGCCAATCAGCTGATCTTACACGAGGGAGATGATTATCCAGGTGGGCCCACAGGGGCCGCTCAATATAAAAGACGGAGGCCGAAGAGTCAGAGTCAGAAGGGGATGAGCTGAGGAAGGGGGTAAGAGTGATACTAACTGAGAAGGACTCAACTAGTCATTCTGGGTGTTAAAGAGGGAGGAAGGGGCCATGAGGAAACAGAAATTGGCAGCTGGTGGAATTTAGAAAAGGCAGGCAAACATTTTGCCCTGAGGCCGCCAGGAGCAACTAGCACTGCAGACACCTTGATTCCGGCTGATGGAGACTCCTGTCAGACTTCCAATCTACCTGTACTGTAAGTAACTAATTTCGTGTTTCTCGAATGCTCTAAGTTTTTGGCAATTTTTAATTAGCAGCAATAGAAAACTAATATGCAATCATTATTATATAAATTATTATTTTCATTATGTTTCTCCCAGTTATAAAATTCCAAGGATTTTTCAAACATAGATTCCTAGTTTTGTCCCCCACTTTGTTAAAAATAGGCTATGTGACTGTGCCTCAGTGCTGTATATGTGCTAACAACTTTTCAGCTTTCATACCACTCACAGGTAGGAGCCTGAGAAGGGCAGCTGTAGGATATTAGAAAAAGCATAATCTCAATCTTTATGTCTGGGAGCTAATTCTTTCAGTACTAGGCATAAGATGGTAAAGATAAGGTTTAAAATGTAAGGTGGACAGAACTATAGAAGAGATAGATAAAATTAATATGTTATTTTTATATACGGGCAGTTAATTGTACTAGCTCATAATGTCCTGCTGTAGGGCAGCAGAGGCAAGTGCCAAGGTTTCCTTCATGATATCCTTACATTTAGGCCCCATTGAAAATATTTTCTTCCCAGTTTTCTTCTCTATAGTCTCTGGGACTAACCATTCCTTTCCAATAGATAACAAAGAGAGAGATAGAGAGATGATATACATACATGTAAATACACAATATGCACACATATATACACACACAGCATACATACATATATATTTAATATAAAATCTAGAAATAATACATGAGAATATTTTGTGTGATTCACTCATCCTATAAGCTCATTTTCATAGTTTACAAGGCACAATAGACTCGTAAATTTCCAAAAGCAGCCATTATTGTGTTCATAAAGAGAAAGGATTTATTTCTTTCCATTATGAAATAATTTTTATCACGAGATGAATCATTCAGAATGCACCTAAGGCCATTGACAAAACTAGCCTGTTGTTGCTAGCTGGCCAACATTACATTAACAGCTTAGCTACCTGGAGGGTACTTAGCAAACAACCACAACTCTCTGGAAAATAGAAGAAAACAGAGAATAGACAAAAGTGATCTCTGAACAGCCACACTCAAGCATGTTGCTCATGAGAACTCTCAAAAGTCTGCCACTCAGAGTTCCATTTAGGTTTCCTTCTTGTAAAATACAGAAATTTTGGTTGTTTTGGAACTTATAACAAATCAGTTCTAAAAATCAGGAGCAGTAAGGATGCTATTAAATGGGTTTACACAAACAGATGAAGCAATTGTTAAGGCAGAAGATGAGGAGAAAGGAAAAAAACGTAAACCTTAAAAGTAGAACAGTGTGCATTCATAAGCATTGGGTCAAGCAGCATTCTGTATCTCAAAAGTTGTGGAAGGCCATAATCTCGGTGTCAACATTGACATTCTAAAGTTAACCTTGAGTCATCAATAAAAAGTTACATTATATTCAGTTGCCTTTGTTACAGAAAGCAAGGAAATATAAACTGATTTTAGCAAGACCTTTGCCTATAGGACTGACATTTAGTGTGTAACTTTATAATGGTCAAATCACTGCCAAAGGCAATTGGTGGACTTTATCTCAATGAATCAATGGTTAGAAAAATAAAAGAAAGAAAATAGGATAATAAATCATTCTGAATCCTCTGTATTGGCTATCAGCTCCATATGATATCAGCTTCAGACTTATCTGAAGCTGGCAAAGGTATTTCCCAGATTCCTTTTCCAAGTTTCCTGATAGGCATTACCAATAAGCCAATACTAAAAGATTGGAAGCTGGAAGGGCAAAAAGAAAAAACATTTTCCTACTCCTGGTGAAGCCCCCAGCAGCTGTAGATGATTACAAGCAATGGGAGATGGTGGTAGGCCTTAGTGAGCTCCCAGATGGTTTGAACATTCTCATGCGGAACAAGACTCCTAGATTCCACCGCAGAGGTGGCCATTGCTTCCAGGAGTCTTGAGGCAGGCGAGCTCCTGTAATTAGCAGTTCAACAGCAGATACTGGCTTGTAGTCCTGGAGCAATAGCAAAATCCTGGTCTTTTGGTAAATGGTCCTTTCTTAACTCTTGCTACCCCCTGCTTTCTCCCTTTCTCTTTACTCCTTCATCTTTTCCAACAGCAATGCAAGCAATCCCCCTGTACCAAAACTCTTTCTGCTTGAATTTTTAGCATGGTTTTTATTTCCCTGATATGACTTCAGTGGATTTTTTTAAAAACTAGAATGAAAATATGATTTTTATTGAAAAGGTAAATTTAATTTGTCTGGAAAATTCAGCCACTCAGAAATGCCTGCCAAGTCAGTCATATTGTTTGATATCAGTGTTGGTACTTGCTGAGAGTACAATGATTTAGGATATAGTCAGCGCAAACTCTGTTTAGCAATTAAAACAACTTTGATAGATTTTTTGAGAGCTATGGTGCCCCGAGTACTGACTCCAGTCATTTCCTAGTGTGTCCTAGATGAAAGTGAAGAGAAAGTGGGCATAGCTAAAATACCATGCCAGAATCCTCTGGCACCATGAGCAGTTGACAGTGAATTAATAGCTTCAACCCAACAAGAACACTGTTCCACAGTCACTGTTAATTCCCTAAGCTGGGCAGAATGGAGGTTTTTAACGAGAAAGGTCTATGACCAAATGCCACAAGTGCATACGTGACACACACAGATTTTTCATAATCATCATGTTTCCTTCCTGTTTATATATGTATTTTTTATTTAACAAGTTGAGACATTAACTCACAGTAATGCTAAGTAAAGTTTTACTGAAGAAGTCACTGTACTCATTTTTCTTAAGCAGACTTTTTCCTGTGGAGTAAAAAAAATCAAGGCTTTAAGAAAACCATCTATTCCAATTAATGGGGGCAATGTGGGGCATTAATGCGCAGAACTGATGCTTATATAATTGCTTTCCTCTTCATTAAGTTCTCATCTTTTCCATCCACTCAGTCCATAGTCCCATTCAAAATATTCCCTTAAAATCAACCATTCTGAGAAGTTAAATCTATTAAAAGAAATGCATAAACTCTCAGTTCTCTGTGTGTTTGGGCTCCACATCCGTAGAATCAATCAACTGCAATTAAAAATATTTGGGAAGAAAACAATTAAAATATACAAATAGAAAACAATACAGTATAATGACTACTTACATAATTGTATTTGGTATTATACTAGGGATTATTTAAAGTATATGGAGGGATGCACCATGGATTATATGCAGCTATGTCAGGGATAGGTGATATGAAAATATACCAGGGACTTGATCATCCACAGATTTGATATCCAAGGGGATTCTTTAGCCAGTCCCAAGGAATACCAGGGTTATTGATGAATGACTATAGAGTATCACCCTTCTATTGGATGTGCAATAGGGAGTTTTTCTTCATTTTCCTAGAAATAGTCCCCAAAATTTGAGATGCGCAGTACAAAACAATCAAACAATAGGGACAAGTGTTTGTTGGATGACTAACATGTACAGAGAAGCAAGGTAATGTAGAAAACTGCAGGCTTTGCAATCAGTCAGCCTGAGTTTGAATCTTCCCTGATTCTCCCTCCCTGTGTGAGTTTAGTCATGTGAAATATAAACTCTCTAAGTCTGTTTCCTCAACTCTAAAAGGGGGAGCAGAATATTCATTGAGACTGATTTTTAAAGCTGATGTACACAGGCTACTTAGCATTGTGTTCTTAAATAAGCAGTGCAATTTTATATTACATGCAAAATAGTTATATATGTACATGTATGTATTGTGTGTGTGTGTGTATTTGAGGCTGAAATATCTGAACTTGCTTACATTGAACTATTTTGACCTATAAAAATACATGTTTTCTTCCATTAAGGCAATTGTAGTCTTTTATGAAAGGATTGGCACAGGGTACAATATTTTTGCCAGTCATTGATGATTATAAAACATTGAATTTTCCTTTTTTTTTTTAATTATACTTTAAGTTCTGGGGTATATGTGCAGATTGTGCAGGTTTGTTACATAGGTATACACGTGCCATGGTGGTTTGCTGCATCCAACACCCTGTCATCTACATTAGGTATTTCTCCTAACACTATCCCTCCCCAATTCTCTCAACCCCTGCTATTCCTCCCCTAGCCCCCCATCCCCTCCAGGCCCCAGTGTGTGATGTTCCCCTCCCTGTGTCCATGTGTTTTCATTGTTCACCCACATATGAGTGATGACATACGGTGTTTGGTTTCCTGCTCTTGTGTTCGTTTGCTGAGAATAATAGTTTCCAGCTTCATCCATGTCCCTGCAAAGAACAGGAACTCATCCTTTTCTATGACTGCATAGTATTCCATGGTGTATATGTACCACATTTTCTTTACCCAGTCTAGCATTGATGGGCATTTGGGTTGGTTCCAAGTCTTTGCTATTGTAAACAGTGCCACAATAAACATACATGTGCATGTGTCTTTATAGTAGAATGATTTATAGTCCTTTGGATACCAACCCAGTAATGGGATTGCTGGGTCAAATGGTATTTCTATTTCTAGATCCTTGAGGAATCACCACACTGTCTTCCACAATATTAAACTAATTTACACTCCCACCAACAGTGGAAAAGCGTTCCTATTTCTCCACATTCTTTCCAGCATCTGTTGTCACCTGATTTTTTTAATGATCGCCATTCTAACTGACATGAGAGGGTGTCTCTATGTGGTTTTGACTTGCATTTCTCTAATGACCCGTGATGATGAGCTTTTTTTCATATGCTTATTGGCTGCATAAATGTCTTTTTTTGAAAAGTGTCTGTTTATATCCTTTGCCCACTTTTTGATGGGGTGTTCATTTTTTTCTTGTGGATTTCTTTAAGTTCTTTGTCTAATGGGTAGATTACAAAATTTTCCCATTCTCTTGGTTGTCAGTTCACTCTAATGATAGGTTCCTTTGCTGTGCAGAAGCTCTTAAGTTTAATTAGATCCCATTTGTCTACTTTGGCTTTTGTTGCCATTGTTTTTGGTGTCTTAGTCATGAAGTCCTTTCCCTTGCCTATGTCCTGAATAGTATTGCCTAGGTTGTCTCCTAGGGTTTTTATGGTGTTAGGTCTTATGTTTAAATCTTTAATCCATCTGGAGTTAATTCTTATGTAAGGTATAAGGAAGGGATCCAGTTTCAGCTTTCTGCATATGGCTAGTCAGTTTTCCCAGGACCATTTATTAAATAGGGAATCCTTTCTCCCTTGCTAGTTTTTGTCAGGTTTATAAAAGATCAGATGGTCGTAGATGTGTGGCATTCTTTCTGAGGCCTCTGTTCTGTTCCATTGGTCTGTATCTCTGTTTTGGTACCAGTACCCTGCTGTTTCAATTACTGTAGCCTCATAGTATAGTTTGAAGTCAAGTAGAGTGATGCCTCCAGCTTTACTATTATTATTATTTTTGCTTAGGAGTGTCTTGGCTATGCAAGTTCTTTTTGATTCCATATGAAGTTCAAGGTTTTTTCCAGTTCTGTGAAGAAAGTCAATGGTAGCTTGATGGGGATAGCATTTAATCTATAAATTATTTTCAGCAGTATGGCCATTTTCATGACATTGATTCTTCCTAACCATGAGCATAGAATGTTTTTCCATTTGTTTATGTCCTCTCTTATTTCCTTGAGCAGTGGTTTCTAGTTCTCTAGGACCTTTATACCCTTTGTTAGTTGTATTCCTAGGTATTTTATTTTCTTTGTAGCAATTGTGAATGGGAGTTCACTCATGATTTGGCTCTCTGTTTGTTATTGGTATATAAGAATGCTTGTGATTTTTGCACATTGATTTTGTATACTGAGACTTTTCTAAAGTTGCTCATCAGCTTCAGGAGATTTTGGGTTGAGATGATGGGGTCTTCTAAATATGCAATCGTGTCCTCTGCAAATAGAGACAGTTTGACTTCCTCCTTTCCTAATTGAATACTCTTTTTTCATTTTCTTGCCTGATCGCTCTGGCCAGAACTTCCAATACTATGTTGAATAGGAGTGGTGAGAGAGGGCATCCTTATCTTGTGTCAGTTTTCAAAGGGAATGCTTCCAGTTTTTGCTCACTCATTATGATATTAGCCATAGGTTTGCCATAAATAGCTCTTATTGTTTTGAGATGCATTCTATCGATACCTAGTTTATTGAATTTTCTATGTTAAGCGGGATCACGATGTGCTGGACATATGTATGAATGACATAATAGATGTTGGAGAAATGTAGAAGAGATTTTCCACTAAAAGACCAAGTGTGCATTTTAAAAAAAATTATGGTTGCTTAGGAAAGTTTAGAGAATAAATGTTCATGTTACAAATACATTTAGATATTGACCAAAAGATCTATAAACATAATGTCACCATAAAAGAGTCTATTTGTAATTGTTTAAGGAAGATGAAGTTAACATCTCCATATTAATTGAAAACAAATGAACAAATAACTTGTAGCCTTCATTATGATATGATGAACCATCTAGAACATTCACACTGAAAATGCTCAAAATAAAAAATGTGTAGAGATCTATGTGCCAGTTACCCAAAGAACCACTGAATCTGCAAGTGCTGTTGAAAAGGTAGCTTTGGGAAATCTTAATTGACTGGCTTAGCTCTAAGTACAATTACACTGATTATAGAAAATTACAGCTTATCTTAGTCTAAAATGTGCTATTATTTAAAGAAATTTTTGTTAAATATTGTGTGAGCCTAAGAGAATGACAATCATCTTAGTAAAACAGCAAGTCAGCTACTTTAAAAATATTAAATATGTGTGTACATCAATATACACACAAATGCACCATTCTTAAATATTAAAATGTATGCATTAAAAATCATTGTTTCTTATTTGTTGGTAATTACAGTTGTTGTCTTAACCATTAACATAAATCCAACTACATTGTTTGGAATAGCCTAGCTTTACCTGTGTGTAGATAAGAATAGTGTAAGAGTAAAATTCAGCATGGTGGGTTTAAACACTAAGACAGCTGCTTTCCTTTTATGTTGTAAGAAACCTTGTCAATTCCTTTGCACTAAAAATAAGGACTTTAGAGACAAGTAAGAACCTGGCAAATGAAATTTAATTTTCAACTTGAGGAAGATTACTGCTACAAATTAAAATTTTTTAAATCATGAACAACCGATTTAACTCCAATGTATAGAGATGCTTCATATCATATATGATTAATATTTTTAAATTTTAAAGTCAGGTGTTATATATATAAATTAGCATTCATTTTCAGAGTATTTTAATTTCTGGTCAGTTTATTGTTTTAAACTACTTCTTTACAAGTAGGGTATATGTTTGTTTATCTGATTATAAATTTTATGCAGGCTTCCAATTGCTGAAATGTAGCTCAGCAAATTTTGTTTCACTTCAGTTGGTAAAAGATTATCAGATGCTATCTATATTTTAGGATAAAGCTTGAAAACATATGTTGAAACTGAAATCTTTGGTGCTTTGAGAAACACTAGATATTAAAAGTTATTAAAGAACCAGAATTTCAGTGTATAAGAGAAATCTTAGACATCTAATCAACAGTGTTTATTCCATATGTAAAGCTAAAGAAGATAAAAATGGCTATGACATATCAATTGATGATTAACATGGGGTGTCTAATAAAACTAATGCCGTATGAAGACCGTATTGGTCTGTTCTCATGCTGCTATGAAGAAATACCTGAGACTGGGTAATTTATAAAGAAAAGAGATTTAGTGGACTCACAGTTTTAATTGACTCACACTTTCACATGGCTGGGGAGGCCTCAGGAAACTTACAATCATGGCAGAAGGCAGCTCTTCACAGGTGGCAGAAGAAAGTGCTAAGCAAAGGGCGAAGCCATTATAAACCATCAGATCACATGAGAACTCACTATCATGACAACAGAATGGAGGAAATGGCTCCCATGATTAAATTATCTCCAACTGGTCCTACTCTCACACATGGCGATCATTACAATCCCTGGTGAGATTTGAGTGGGGGACACAGTAACAAACCATACCAAAGAACTAAAAGAATATAAAATAGAAAAACTGACATATATTTATATATCAAAAATAAACTTTCCTCCAAATCTGTATCTTAGTGATTTCAATATTATGTTTTTTTCTTTGTTTTTCTGTGATGTTCTGTGACTTTCTTTTTCCCTGATATAGAATTATCTTATGACTGTAATTTTAAAAATCATCAGAGGAGGAAATCATGGAGCTTATTAAAATAAGAATATAAATATAGTTATTGCTTTTCTAGAAAAAACTTGAAACAGGTATTTGTCATTACCGTTTCTAAATTACTCATTATATGACAATGGTAGCAAAACTGACAATAAAATTAAAAAGCTGAGTTTTCTCTTTTTTTGTTACATTTTTAACCAAATGAAGAAAATGTTCAAGAGCATGTTCAAAGAGAAAAGAGAATGCAAGATGCTTTGAATTTTGATATATGCTTTGATATACTGGAGTGGATAAATAAGTTTTACAAATCACTATAATGAAAATTTATTTTAAGAAATTAGTTTGGTAATACAGATATAATTACTGATAGGTGAAATTCTCACCACATCTATTTTATATACATCTGTTCAAGAATTCTAGTAGAAATATGCATACAGTAGGCATTTATGTTGGATAATTATAAAGCTGTTATATTAGTAATGATATGAGAAAATCTCTAAAGTGGGAAATGCGGAGAGTCTCAGAATTTAAGAGAGATTGTTTGTGACTGAGGTATTTTAAGAGGCTATTTTATGTTAATATACCTAAGTAAAATTATATGATTGTAATCAAATAAAACTGAGCTGCTTTAACCATGCAGCCCTAACTAAGGAGCACCACTACAAATATGTTCAGATCTATGGAAGATGAGTGTCTTCTTGGGAGATAAGTGAAGGCAGCTTTGAAATAAAGAAACTCATGCCAAAAGATGGAGTTACTCACTGTGAACATGAGAAAACTGACAAAATGGGAACATAACCCAGAACCAATTACATATATATTTAAAATTAGAACTACTTTGACCATTTCTACAAACTTCAATATTGCCACTAGGTAATGCACATAAGGGTGCTTAAGAAATGTTGCTCATAAATAAAATAAATAGGCTAATTTTTATAATATGTATATTTTAATATTTTATAAACCAACAGTCTCTGCTAAACACAAGTTGCCAATTACTGGTTGAATCTATTCCACAACCAAGAATCTCAGTGATTTAATAAAGAGAATAAAGAGAACACACAAGAAACCAGTAATTCATTTAAAAGCAGAGCAAAACTTCTTAGATATGGTCTGTTTTATTATTTTTAAATTAACCTTACTTTTTAAGACTTTATTGCCCTTCATTTGTAACAGCAGGGTTTGACAGAAATATTTTCTTTATATATCATGTCTGTATCAAGTTCTTATTTAATAGTTTTATTTCAGTGGGAGAGTCTGTGAGTTGATTTTCAGAATGATTTATCAATTCTGTACCCTTAAGCATTTTTTAGACTTAGAAATAATTGATCAATGACATTTATCTGATTTATTCTAGGGCAGATGATCAACAAGGAAATGAAAGTTAAGGTATCAAAACTAATAATAATCCTGTGCATAGGCCACTTATATAACCTATTTGATTATGAAATAATTGCTTTCCCAACAAATTATTTTTCTGTTTACTAAGATTAGAAGAGTCTAAGGGGAAGGCAATATGTTTATTTTGCCTGAAAATGCTGGTAGTGCTAATCATACATTAATAGTGAAATAAGAAATTGTATACATAAATGTCATGCAGAAAAAATTAAAAATGAAAAATATTATTTTTTTAAAAGATTTATAAAATTATAGAAAAATAAATCTCATGTAAAAACATCCACTGGATTTGTGATAGGCATATTAAAAGAAAAGAAATCCCTGCTGGTTGAACTCATTGCCTTCCAAATCCTGAGCTCTACAGACACAAGGAGAGAAAAAGAAAAAAGAGAAAAAAAATCAGCTTAAGTCAGCTTCACAATGGTTTTCTGTAAAGTTAATTAATTGTTGCTAATTGCACTGTGCTGCAGCCAGAGACAGAAGCATTGTCAGAGATAATGCCATGGCAAGGAACAGGGAAAAAAGAGAAGCGTTTATGGAATTTGAACTTCCAGAAGTTACTCTCTACTTCAGTGTGCTTAAGATGCAAAAAAAGGTAACACCATGTTAGAAGAACACAGACATCCTGAAACGATGTAATTGAGTTTTTTTAACTCTCCAGTAATTATATGCATATCAATTAGCCAAGTGAAAACTTGGCAATTCTTTGTTTATTTGATCTGTGTAATAGTCAAATTCTATAGTTCAGTCTCCCAAGTTCATTTTGAGCATGATAGATACAGTCATAAGCAAAATGCATTACCATTCGACTCTAATAGATTTTTTCATTCTGGATATAAAAGTAATGATGAAAAATGTCATTTATAAAAGTGAATTCTGTACCTGGTATTGTTCTAAAGGAGCTGTAACTCATCAAGTATTAATACTGTTATCCGTATTTTTATAGGTGAAGAAATAGAGACACAGGGGTTAAATACTTACCACAGGTCATAGATAATAAGTGGTGGAATACAGATTTGAACAGCAACTTTGTTATGCCTCTCATAAACAGATATTAGAAGAGATGGCTGTGTTTTTGTGAAGATCAGCTATAGTTTTGACAAATTCATAGTGCATTTCCAGTTTGGCCAATAGGATATTTAACTCCTAATTCAGGAGAATTAGATTCAGAAAGAACTCACTTTTTCAGTCCATTCCTATTTAAATATTCATCATTTAAGAGATTGTGTGGTCTGGAAAGGGTCAACGTATGTCACTATTTAGAAATATCCATTAACTCTAACGAGACAGAAGAAACAACTTGATTTTTAAATTTCTGTTTATAATCTCACTCCTAAGATTAAAATATACGTTAGGAGGAAACAGACTCACAAATACATTTTATACAAATATTTAATAGAGATTATAAGCCAGAGAAAAATGAGGGTAAATATAAATAAAAATTTTATCAGCCTGACAAATTGGCTAACTCTTCTTGCCTCTGATAGTCAAAAAATCGTGAAACACATGCCTTAGAATAAATGGCAAGTTGACAAATGAGGCTGTATTTACATTGGCCATTCACATATGAGTTATAGGTATTTCTTAGTCATTCGTATATATGTTTAAAATGTAAAGAAACCAATATCTACTTATTTTTAAATGTTTTTATTGTGGTAAAATATATGTAACATAAAATTACAATTTTAACAACTTTTAGCTGTACAATTCAGTGACATAAGTATATTCCTATTGTATAAACATCACCACTATTCATTTCCAGAATTTTTTTATAATGTCTACTTTTAAAGATGAAAAAACATACAAGAATTTAGGGGCTCAGATATTTAACTCCTAATTTTAGATATAAACATTTACATTTCCCTGAGAAGAAGAAGCCCAAATTACTTACGTCTGCATAATCTCCATCATTTTCTCATATTCTTAATATATGGTCATTTATTCTTCACACACAAGAAATAAAGTATCTACATAGTTTTTCTGTTCTCATAATTGTAAAATGTTCCTGGAACTTCATATCAAAGTTATATTCATTTCAATACTGAAAATACAATTCTAATTCATTAGAGTTGCAAATCATTTCGGGGATTCATTGAGGTAAAACGTGTTTGATATACAGAATAATATGTTCTGCATTTTAGACAATTTCAAACTGAGGCTTAGTTGCTTTTATTGCTATAGCTAAGAAATATTGGCAGCATCTAATGAGTTGAGTGATAATGACAAAATGTTACACAGATAAATACGTCAACATAGAAGAATTCAAAATTCTTATGGCATCTTTACCCATCTCATCTAACTTATCCTAAAGGAAAAAAATGAAAAAATTGTGTTAGAGGGGAAAATTTTGCTTTTTATTTTATGTTTTATAACTAACATGTCTAACTGATGTGAATATGGAAAAGATAAACAAAAACATAAAAATTCTGTCTATTTTCGCCTTTGAAAGGAATTTGACATTTTCATTAAGGTTTCTTGAAGTTGTTCTTTAAAATTTGAAGGCAAAAGTATTGAAATCATATAACCGTTGCTAAACCAGAATATAAAATTGTGACACTCTTTGATGGTAATGTCCTGGCACAAAATGACAAAGTTTTCAATCTCCTTTGCAGCCTTGAAGGGAAAGTAGGTTATTTGCCAATATTTATACTGCCTAAATTCAAAGTATTGTCCTGATTTGCTACTTGTCTAAATGTTAAGCTTAGAATGCTATTTCAAATTCATTTAACCATATGCTCTCTTGGCATTTTTAACTAAACAAAGAGCATTTTATTTCTCCATCATGGCCCTCAACTTTCCAGGGTTTGTAGTACCATTATCTCAGATTTGAATTGTATTCTAGTCCTCAGAATAGATTTGTATTCTTTCTGGTTCTTTGTTAATGTACAAGTCAAAATGAGAATATTAAGTCACATTTAACTGGTAATTTGTTAACATAATAAATTCTATTTTCAAATACTTTCCCAAAGAGAATCTGGCGCTGATTCTCAGGAAAACATTGATATGTATCCAGAACAATCAAGTAAAAGGCTTTAGTAAGTTTTGTACTATTTGAGATAAAGCCGATTGTTTAGACATCAGTAGGTAGCCTGTTTTGGGCAGTTTTATGGCTACATTCCCCTGACAGTGTAATTATAAACCCAAAGATTAAATACTGGCTTTTAATTCCTGGGGTAAATTGTATTAGAATAAATTATAAGAAAATCAGATGATGCTTTAAAAATTACATTCTCTTGAGCTTATGCATTAAGACTTGTGTTTGTATGAACAAGAAAACTCCAATGAAAGAATTAAAAGAAAATATCAGTATAGCAAGATACCCCAGGTAGGCATAATACGAATGGGAAATATCTAACAGTGACACAGGGAAGATATGATTATCATGTCATTGTGTTGGGGTGGTTCTTAATGCTTTTGTCCTTGATTATACATTCTATACATATTTATTTTGAGCCAGAATTAGAATACTCATTTTCCAACATAGTTTAATTCACCTTTCTTTCCTGATCTAGTCCCTTCAGAACTCTGCTTATGTCAAACTCTAAACACATACCTCTCATCAATTTTCCTGGTACTCTCAAATTCTTTTTTTTTTCCCCTTTCCCCACTTTTTATCCATGCCATTGTTGGTTGTGTAACTCCTAGTAATGATTCAAAACTCAACTTAGAGATTCAGCAAGCCTGTCTTTGTCCATCTGTCACTCCTGCAGGCTGGGCTAAATAGGCTTTTTTTTTTTCTTTTTTTGAGACAAAAGTTTTGCTCTTGTCACCTAGGCTGGAGTGCAATGGTATGATCTTGGCTCATTGCAACCTCCGCCTCCAGGATTTGGGTCAAGCAATTCTCCTGCCTCAGCTTCTCAAGTAGCTGGGATTACAGTCACCCGCCACCATGCCCAGCTAATTTTTATATTTTTAGTAGAGACAGAGTTTCACCATGTTGGCCAGGGTGGTATTGAACTCCTGACTGTAGGTGATCTGCCATCTCAGCCACCCAAAGTGCTGAGATTTACAGGCATGAGACAAAGCACACAGCGTAAATGGGCTCTTGCATGTTCTTTCCTATTGCCATTGTCACATTGTGTATATTCAATTCTTCTCCCTGTCTGTCCCCCCACCATATCTGGCTATGAAATTAAACAAGCATGTTTGAAACTTTTATAGTTTTTTCACTGTTAAAAATATACTATTTTTGAAAAGAAAGACCCCTGGAGAGGATCACTTATTTTATTTATCCATTCATTGTAGTAACTACTACTTTATGCCACTAAGGTACCAAACTTGAAAACAGGTAGAATAAGTTGTGTTGTGATAGATTCATCCTTTCTCATTAAGAGATAGGGGCTCAATAAAAAAAAGTTTTATAATCAATTGTGTTGTCTGCCATTAGCATAAAGAGATGTGACATGCACAGTGTCCTGCCCTGATGGAACAGTCAGAGTAAATCATGTATGGGGAATTAAAAATAGTAATGACAATAGGAATAAGCCATCAATTACTGAGAGTGGTAGTCTGTAGTGCGGACCAATGGGGGTATGTGTGTGTGTCTGTGTGTGCACGTGTGTGCGTGCATGAGCGTGCATGTGCATGTACGTGTAGCAAATAAAAGGGAAAGAGTAATAGCAAAGTACCTACAGAAAAAAAAAATTCCAAAATTCTTTTGAAGTGAGATTTTTTCTGCTTCTGTTTGTTATTTTTACTATACCATGCCTCAAGTATTGTCTCAACCAAAAACATCTCCTGTGGTTGTCCTGTGATTCACAAAACGTTCTACATTATTTTGCTGCAGAAAATCATTGTCTTTTCTTTCTCCTGTTCTAGAACACCATTTATTGTTTTTATTTTTTTTTCCTCAAACTGGCTACATTTTTTCATAAATGTGAATGAAATTAGTCATAACATCAGCTCTCTGAACATACAATCTTGCTGAAATGTGACAGAAATGCAAATGAAACATAAAGCTTGTTTAGCATAAAAGAGAATGGATGCTCCCTTTCAAATACTAGATTGTTATAAATGTAAACTTTATTCACATGCCTTTTCAAACCACACTTTGAAGTCATGCTGTATTATACATAGAAATGACTTTATTTTCAGGCAAACAGGATTCTGTTATGTGAATAACTAAGGTGAGAGAGTGCAAGTTCTTATGATTGTTCAAACAATTTAATGCAAATTTTAGGTTAAAGTACAAGTGTTTTCATTTTTCTTAGATTACAAGTACATAATACTTCAGTATTTCCCACTGAATTCATTCTGTAAAAAGATCATAATAGCAGAGTCATTCACAGAGATAGAGCAAAATTAGTTGTGGTTTTAGTGTTCAAATATAATTAAGAATGAATATATTTCTCAATGGTCAGTGGTATTTGCACTGTATTGTTCACATCATCTGAAGTGACTCTAAAGTGTCTCCTAAAAACTTCCTCCTCAAGGAAAAAAAAGGCAAATTCTTATCTCTAGTGCTTTAGTTTTATCGTGAAGACTTCAAGCTCTGTATTGTTTGTTATGGCTCCATATAGAGCTGCATAATACATGTTTTAAACTAATTTTTGGCAACTAAAAATGTTTTCTTGAGGGCTTCTTCTAAATTAGATTTCCAGAGAATTTGGAACATGGATTTAGATATCAGTCAGCCATTAGCCTACGAGAGCCTTAAGAAATTGTCTCTGCCTACCCACATGTGGAGAACTGTACTTATTGAAACATAGCTATAATCTACAGTACAGTCATAGGTTGCGGAGAAGTTCTATGTTAATTAGGGAAATGCGAGTTATTGTTAAACATAAAAGCAATATTTAAGGATCTGAATCCCCCCCCCAAAATTTTACTTGGTCAGTAATAGTCTAACATGGGTATTTCTGGTGATTGGAAGGGTATTTCTGCTCCATTCAGTCTTTCAGGGATCCAAGAAAATGGAAGTTCTGCCATTTTCAAAGACATGACTTTCATTGTCTCCTGGGATGAACATGTAGACATCCAGCAAACATATGGAAGAGCAGGGAAGTAGGGGAAAAGCACACCTGCTTCGTAATTACCTTGACCCAGAAGAAACAGATGGGCATCTCTTTTGCTCATATCCTTTTTATGAGGACTACTCACATGGCCACACCTAAATACAAAGGAAACCTAGAAACAACAGATTTTGGCCAAGAAGCCACTTCCTGGGACTAACTCTGCATTAGGGAAAAAGAGTAGACATCTATGTGATCTCCATGCTTCCATACTTGTTCTCCTTACTACTGCTCATTCTCTGTGTAGCAGCTAGAGTATTATTTGAAAAATACACATCGGTTTATTTAAATCCCTAGCTTATAATCCTTATCGATCTTCTTGAACATAGAAAAAAATGTAAACTACTAACCAAGAGTGTAAGGGAGTGATTCTCTAGACCTCACTTAACTCTGTGATCTGATATGCTGTCCCTCTCTCCCCTTGTTCCTCATATTTTAACTACACTTAACTTCTTTCAGACCCATTTCCATCCCAGGAATTATGCAATTACCGTGTGTTTTGCCTTTGTTGATCTTCCTGAAGATCTTCACATTAGACTTGTCATCATTGAGGTTGCAGGTCCAATGCCCAATCCTAAGAGAATTTTATCCTGACCACCCTTACTAAAGGAGCAAGCTCCTCTATACCATGGCCTTGCTTGATTCTCTTACTAACACCTGTCAGTCCTATGATACATAGTACCATAAGATTGTATAACTGATCTGGGCGGGAGATGGTCTATTCTCATCACTCATTTTACAAATGAGGAAATGTAGCCCCAAATACCTGCTGACTTGCTTAAAGTCACACAGCTGTTAAAGGCAGAGCTGAGACCCAGAAGCTAATAGATATTTCCAACATTTATTTTATAAAATATTTGGAGAATGTAAGATATAATAACCTAATATTTGTCTGCATAAATTGCTATTTTTTTTTTCAAAAAGAAGGGCCTGCTTCTTAACAGACAATAGGTAGGATGCAGCTTTTAAATAAATACCAGACTGAGAGACAAGTGAAATGTCGAAGTGAACATAGTCTTTAGCTGTACTGTCCAATCCAGTAGCCTCTATCTATATGGGGACATTTAAAATTATATTAAGGAAACTTCACAGTTAATTCTTAATTAACAGTTACACTAGCTAGATTTTGGCTCCCCAGTAGCCACATGTGGCAAATACCTTCCATATTGGACAGTGCAGGGAAATATTTCAATTATCAAGAAAATTAAATCTGGCCAGGAACGGTGGTTGACGCCTGTATCCCAGAACTTTGGGAGGCCTACGCGGGTGAATCATGATGTCAGGAGTTAAAACCAGCTCGGCCAAGATGATGAAACCCTGTCTCTATTAAAAATACAAAAATTATTCAGGCATGGTGGTGGTTGCCTGTAATCCCAGCTACTTGGGAGGCTGAGGCAGAGAATTACTTGAACGTGGGAGGCGGAGGTTGAAGTTTGCTGAGATCATGCCACTGCACTCCAACCTGGGTGACAGAGCAAGACTCTGTCTCAAACAAACAAACAAACAATAATAAAATTAAATTTAAAAAAGAAAATTAAATCTGATAGTGCTGGCCTATTGATTTGTTTTACTTATACTCTCATCTGGTATGTGATCCTTGGTTCTGAATTTTATAAATCCCTTTTGCTTTCTAATAATTTATTTTTAGAACCATCTTTGCAGTTTTTCCATTGGTCAGACATAGGCTTTTAACAAAGCAGGTGAGGTGAGGTGGGGGAGAGACGTACTTGCAACTCATGGTAAATCTGGAAAAATGCTATTCATAATCTGCATTTGTGGTAATATCTATTTTGATGAAAATCAGTGGTTGTCTTATACCATTGTAAAAAGTAAGGCTATAATATCTTAAACTCACGTGATTGTGCAGAGCCTTTCTAGGATATTTTATTGTAGCCTTGGGGAACTGCATAAGTTTGGTGGCTCTCTATCAGGTAGTTATGGACTGTTCATGTTATTCCTTTTCACCCTTGTTCTAGTTGCCTACTGCCAAGGACAGATTTACCAGTTTATTAATTTCCAAGGTAATGAGTGTCATTCCTAGACCTCTCAAGGGCATTGCTAGTAACTCAAGAAGTAGTTCAGCTTCTGTTTTTTAGGCTTTATAATTGGTGATGCTCTTGTTTCTCTCCTGCATACTAAAGAAATAGTAATTTAGGATATTCAATGATTTGAACTATTGTATCGATTATATAAGGTGACCTCAAATACAAAGAGCTTCTCTGTTTATCATTCTTGTTGTGAAAAATACATTAATGAGGTCATAAGGGAGAACAGAGATGACAGAGTAAAAACCAATTACAAGAACTGGAAAATCAAGCCAAAATTAATATTCTCCTGTTAATGGGCATGATGATCACTGTCATTTTCTAGGCTTGGATATGCGTGGCTTGCACTCCAGATGCAATTTTTTTCTGATCCAATTTGGTAAGCAGTTCTGAGGCAGTGTCTGAACTACAGCATTATCATTAACTAGACTTTGCCCAGGCCTGACAGAATAATTTGTATTTGTCACTCAAATACAAATGAACATTGTATTTCTCAATATGTATTTTAAAGGGGAACATTGACTAATGGAAGAGAAAACACACAAGATGGTGAGATAACTGAAAAGGAGGCTGAATGTAAATATGAAGACGAGTAGAAGGGAACAAGGGTGCTTTCTTGAGGGGAGAGGAACCTGAGAAAATACCTAAGATTTTTAACATGTTTGTGATTCTACCATTAAAAAGTGATTTGACCTAGCCTGTGTAATTTCAAACATCCAAATGTGACAAAATGATAACAAATACGTGCAGATAGACTTTATATCAATATAAGTGTTAAATGTTTGGTAGTATCTTGTTACTACACTGGTTTTTGTTCAAGCAGGAATTAAATTGCTACCTGTTAGGAAAGTTTCAAGTATTGATATTTGGGGCATGGCTTTCTTGTAAACGTTTCTACCTCTTTGCTTTCTTCCAATTGTGAAATCCTATAATTAATCACTAATTGGGAAGGGTTGGACAATTTAGGTCAAGATTTAAAGAACTGTAAATATTTAGGTAGAATTGATTACTAGTATCTAATTTTATTCATCTATCCTTATTACTTCATAGCTAGTAGATTAAAGAATAACTACTTCATGGAAATAATTGTTTCTTTATAATTTTATGTGACCATATTAGGCTCTTTCCATTTTTTTTTTTTTAATTCTCAAAAGTTTCGTCCATGGGTTTGCCAGACTTACCTGTTTAATTATATTCCATTAAGTAAACTGACCATCTTTCTTATTCTCTTCACTTTTTCTCTCACCCAATTTCTTCTGTCAGAATAATCATAAACATATGCACAAAAACATACATATGCACATTTATTCCCACTCCCACACCAAATGGCCAAAAGAACAAAAATAAAAATAAATCTAAAGCAATGGACAAATATGGAACAAATTAGCTAGCATTAATATTTAAAAAAAAGATGATAATTTTTTAATCAGTGACAGGAGAGTTTTACAAGCATTAGACCTGTTTATAGTATACACAGTCTCATCTCAGTGGGAATTTTGAGATATAATAAATTGATTGCCTTTATTAATGACTCTGGAAACTTCAAGAACACCTATGATTAACCTGCCCTGTATTTCGTAAGTTTGCATAAAAATTTCCTTTTGAAACCCTTTAGAAGACAATGTAAGATTTTAAAATTATCTATAAAGTAACTTCTCCTAATTAAATCTCTTTATTATTTGAAGAAATATAAGTTCATTTTTTAGACACCTTGTTAAACTCTTTAAGTTATTCATTCTACCCCATACCTCCTCATTTGGTACTTTCAGAAAAATGTAAAGTTTTCAATATATATATTATTTTACCTCAAAATGCTATTTTAATGGAAATGAAATTCACATACTACTTGATTCTCCTTGTACATTCCAATATAATTTACTCAAAATTGATGAGCAAAATCACATTAGGTTTTTAGTAATTGGCAACAGTCCCCAATGACCCAATTAAGCATAGAAGTTCTGTTTTTCAGAAATGTAATTTTAGAAAAATGATAAGGAGATAAGTTCATTTACACACTATCCATATTGCAGTTGTAAAATTTGTTCTTAATTCTAAAAGAATCAATAGAGATGAGAATAAATAAATACAGGATAATATACCAAAACCTCATTTAAAAAATTAGGTGGTTTTCGAGTTATGTATTTTCTATATACAAAATGTATGTTGTATTCTCACAATATTACAATAAGAAAAATTTATATTTCATAAATGGTTTTCTTACATAATGTAGTTTATCATAGATGCTGCAATAAGAATAATAGGAATAATGGATATTTTAATTTAGGCTTGTATGAACCACAGACAGAATAGAAAATGTGTTCTGATATGGCATTACACTTGAGAAAAGACTATTTTTACTTCACACTGTACAACATTCTATTATTTGATAGTAAACTATTCTTTGTTTGTCTTGTCAGCAATAAAGTTATAGTTATATTTTGAAACACATTAGGATATTAAACTCAAGATGATATTTCATGTTGATTGTTTAATGTCCAAACTCATCATCAACAACAAAGTATCAGAAGCTATATAGAACAGCAACATTGTGTTTTTAAAGATAATTTTTGAAAGCTAGGAATCACTTTCTTTTCTTTCTTTATTTTTATTTTTATTTATTTATTTATTTATTTGAGACAGAGCCTTGCTCTGTCACCCAGGCTGTACTATCTCTGCTCACTGCAAACTCTGACTCCCAGGTTCAAGCAATTCTCCTGCCTCAGCCTCCCAAGTGGCTGGGATTATAACCACGCCTGGCTAATTTTTGTATTTTTAGTAGAGACAGGGTTTTACCATGTTGGCCAGGCTGGTTTCAACTCTTGACCTCAGGTGATCTGCCTGCCTTGGCCTCCCAAAGTGCTGGGACCCACCGTGCCAGGTGGCTTTTCAATACAATGGTTTAGCAGTCTGGATTATAGAGGCTGGTAAACATAAATGAATATCAACACTTATTGGATAATTTTTTAAAGATAGAAATATGATTTAAAATTTTCGAATGCTGTTAGTTGCTCTCGAAATATTTTTTAAAAATTTAAAGTTGATTTATTTCTGAGTTTATTAGTTATATTTGGAAATAATAAAGTTTTGGAAACTACGTGCAACTTTTTACCACCAAGCCATTTGGAGGCTCCAACTAGGTATAGTGCAACATTAAAATAATTTTGTATATTCCAGGGTTCAAAGTTGTTTTAAAAAATAGTGTCATTATTAAGATTTCATTCATAATGTTCAGCATGTCTTCTTTAAATTATCTTTTCCCATTATATTTTCTATTCAATAATTTCAAAATATAACAGTCCCTTTATCTTCTTATTAACTCCTTAAAACAATTATGCTAAACTAGTTCCCCCAGGTTCCTGAGCTTCTCCTGTTTTTTCACATATCCTTCCCTATTCACTTCTCACTGCCACTCAATTCCACTCGTCGAGGTTGCTTTCCATTCATCCCTAGGCCTGCAGGTCCCAGACACAGGATGCATACTCTGTATCTGGTTGGAATACAGGAGGTAGTGGTATATGATGAATTCTCAGGAATCACTATTTTCTTAACCTAACGTGCATTTAGAATATATGCTCTTTGTATCGAGGGGAATTGATAGGTCTTCCTAAGATTATCTTTATTGTCCAGACCAGATTCATAGGGATGCGACCCTCACTAAAGCAGAGAGATCTTGTAGATTACTTATTTATCCTGTGGCCAAGAAAAGTTGTTAGGTTTGCAAAAGTTCATTAATTGAAATTTGAGTAACTTAATGAATATTGATAGAATTCTTACAAACTCTCCATTTAAAAAAGACAATAAAAACTGCAATAAAGAAATGTATTTAATTTGGCATTTTCAAGATTTTTAAGTCAACATTTACCTTTTTCTGACACCTTTTAACATCTTGCAAAATTTTGATATTGTTTAGTATTTGCAAAAAGATGTCTTAGATGATGAAGTCGACAATCGAAAAATACCCCTATATGTTCCACCTTTTTCACTCATCTGAACCAATGCAGATGTAGGAGAAACAAGAATGATTGGGCAAAAGAAATTGGTCATATTTTGCTTATTTGATAAATGAGACACTTCAGAAATGTAAAATTATAGGACTGAATTAAGAATTTGTCAAATATGCTATAACTTTTATAGGCTGCTATACTCATTTTTAAATTTTCTGAAATTTAACATAAAAAGTATTTCAGCATTTAAAAAAAGCACTGCACATAAATAACAGAACAATGAATGGATTTTATGTGGAGTATTGACTGCATTATATCCTTACTCAATGAGAAGGAAACAAAAATCCTTCAAAAACACTGACTTACAGAAACTTTGTAGATTCCGTAGACTAAGGTCTTAGCAGTTGAATGCTTCAGAGATTGTCTAATGCCTTCAAGAGGCCTAATACATATGGCTTCTTTCCTTTCATTGCTGAATCTGCTTAGGATAATCCTGACTCACCACAGTTTAATGCCTGGTCACTTTCAGGCATCAAACACAATTGGTGTTGATGAATAGAAAAAGACAAAATCAGCCACCTCCTCTACAGCTTTGAAAGTGGGTCAACTAACTATGTTAATGCATTACAGCTGAAGTGTCCATAAGACACTAAAAGGAGAGAAAGGAATAAAAAGAATTAGAGCATGCCACCCTATGGTTTCTCTTCCTTCAATCCATTTATATGGTCTGTTCTGTGGCTTTGCCTGGGTTAGGGCCTGCTGAAAATTGAGACCAGCTGCAGTTTTAAAAGGTAATGATGTCTTGTCTTTTCATGAAGGAGGAGGCTAATTTACCAACAGATAAGGACACCCTCAGAATTATCAACTAAGTTCATGCAAACAAAGAAAAAAATGGGAAAGGACATAACACTCAAACAGAACTGTTATTCCTTTAGATGGCAAATTACATTTTAATAATATATTAAATGTTAGTACCAGCACAGGTGTCACTTTGGTCAAAAATTTTAAGCAAGTTATCAGTATCAGATACAACAGTTCACGTATTAGTCAAATTCAAGCAGTAGGGTAAAATATGACTAGATATATGCCAAACTTCTCTAATTTAATTTGGATAAGTGAGGAGTATCGAACCTGTGTATTGCAGAGCACATGATGCAATGTCACAATACATTCGCTTGTGCCACATTATAATGAGATATGAAAAAATATAATACGTTATTTCAAAATAAGAAAAAAAATGGATTCACAATATTACTTTCAATAGTGGGCATGTATAAAGAGGGGGAAAACAAATTATGAGAAGTCTGGGGCAAACTGTGAAAGCAAGTAATTTGAATTTATTTACAGATCAAATTTTCACTCTAGTGATACTCTGCAGAGCTGCCATCAGTAATAGTCAGATCTTAATATCTGTCATTTCAAATTGCTTTCGTAGGAAAATTGGAACACTAGTTGTCAGGCTAGTTGTCTTTTTTTCCTTTGAACATTATTCATATTGATTCAGGTTTATTTATTCACAGAACTACCAAGTAATGTGGGAGGCTAGTTTTTCAAGTCTAATATTTTTAAATTGTACTCCTCTCATAGTTTTTTCACATAACATGTGTTTACATTTACACATATTACCTGAACAATATATTGACATACATTTTCAGGCGCCAAACTAGTTTCTCCTTCTTTCCTACTATGGTAATGTTCTTAGCAATCAGAACCTGTAGTGTTCAACTGGTGACAGACACTGAAAATTCAAAAGGTTGTAGGTCTGTGATGAATACTGTATTTGAAATTATTCACAGCAGATACCTTAAATTCCCTTGAACCAAATGTTTAACCTTTTCCTTGATCTCTGAACTTAGTTGAGGACAGTATGAGAAGTTAAAAGTTCTTTCCTACCCCCTTGTCATTCCTACAAGGCAGGCTGTAGGCTGTCATGGAATTCTGTCTGACTAGTAGAGAGTATCAGATCCTGGACATGGTCGACAATTTGTTATCACAGCTAAGAAATAAACTTAACACCTTCCTGTTCTAAGTGTAGAGTTTCTCAACCAGGTCCTTCTAATTTCAGAAGGAAGTGCCTGATTATAAAGAGAAGTAGTTTTTTCTGAGGGACTCTTTTCAGTAACATCCTTTGTCTATGGGACAGGTTCTCAATAACATAAGTTGGATGTAATCAATTCATACTTAGCACATTTCGTACATGCTAGAGAAGGGGTGGAAAGGCAAATTAGATCACACTTTTGAGAGGCTAGAATGACTGACTGACCTTTTGCCTTTAGAGAGTCATTGAAGGTTTCTGCCTAAAAGACTGGTATGTAAATAGTTTTATAAAGAACAAAGTGAGTCTCAAAATATTTATAGGATTTAGGCACATGCTTACAACAAATGTATCATTGAACAAGTTGTTATTTATCTACGATTTTGTTTATGTTTCAACATTTGAAACCTATACCACAGTATTTGTCTAAAAACTTTATAAAAGCATTGTTCTCTCCACAATCAAGGATTTTATACCACTTTGCTCAAATATTCATATGATAAATAATAATTTCATAATTCTGATCACAAGAATCAAAGCCAGAAGATGAAATTCTTGAAGGAAGCATCAATGTCTTCATCATCTTTGTACCCCCAGTGCCTATCACAGTGCTTGGAATATTGCAGGGTATTAACAGCTACAGGTTAAATGTGAATAAATATAACATTGAAGAAACAAATGTAAAAACTGCTTTTCTTTTTTTTTCTGGTCTCAGTGAGGATGTTTTACTTGTATTTGTTTTACAGATACATATAAACATGATATATACATCTGGACAAAACCAAATCCTACATGTTACACTCAAAAGTACAGCTACTGATTTCATATTACTCTTAATTGTAAATCAATAAGTACTCAAACAGTTTCTAGAGGATAAAATTTCTTTATTTATTTGGCAATGATGTTTAATTGAGAGTTATTAAAATACATTTCATTTGACTTGCTAGGAGGATTTAAGAGGAAAATGATGTTAAATAAGTACAGCATTAGATTCTTCTAACAATTATTCTTTTCATATGTAAATTCTCACTACAGCTAGAAATAAATTTGTTATTTCAGCTTGTAGGTCAGTGGAATATACTAATAAAACACTACTTAGTAATACGATTTGAAGTCTGAAGTAATATCAATACTTGAAATGAGAAATATTTTTTATCATAATAAGTCTGAAATTGGTAAATCAGAAATAAATATTTGATAAATTCATTAAGTTATTGTCTATGGGGAGTCAATGTATATATTATGAGTCAATTAATCCCTTTAGAAAATACAACTTGTTAAAATTATAAGAAACATTATTTTTATCAGATTTCAATCTTGATACTTCAAGTTGATTTGAGAACTAAATTTGATAAACTGTAATACTAAAAGTGGGCAGAACTAGGATTCCATTTCCTATTAAATGTTGAAAACATGTTTAAAACAGATGGATTTAGGAAACAATCATGCTTCAAGATAAAATGCTCAGACCAACATCTAAAAACCCCAACTTTTGTCTCATAGGCTAGATATTGCACAGGTGTGAATAATTGTAGGCACTTTTTTTGCACTTGCATTCACCTGCTTGTAGGTTTAATTAGTCATCGTTGCCTAACTTTGAAAATTCAGAACTTAAAAATAACACCTGGAAATTTCTCCTTCATTTGATGTAGATCGAAGAAAAATCTACTGAGTAAATAATAGAAACTTCAGTAATAGATGTTCCTTTTTTTTAGTAAAAAAGAATAGAGTATGTAGTGTGAAGAACCAGCTTTGAAAATGCTTCTGCTAATTTGAATACTAAACAATATGTATATATAACAATTATCTAAGAAGTTAGTCAAATATCTGTATACTCACTCTAAATCAACTAACATACATTTCAAAAAATTCTTAAACAAAAGCTGAATTCAGTAGAACAACCGTCTTTGTGGAATCATGGTGACTATCACATGCATTTAAAATAAAACTACACTATTCAAGAATGGTTTGTATTTGGAAAAGTAATGTACATGTATCTGTTTACGTAGTTGCAAACATCAAGTTATACACACCAAATGATTAAGTTTTGGCCTTCAAAACATGAGGAAAATATATTCACCACTGAATTGTATCACCTTGATAAACCTGACTTAATTATGGTGATTGTATGAGAATGAAGAGAAAATGAGAAGAGACTAGTGAATATTTTAAAAAGAGAAAATAGTACTGATGATAGATCAGGTATAAAAGCACAAAGAGTCATCAGTGCCTACAGTTTCTAGCCTGGAAAGTGAACAACACTGACAGATTTGTCAGTTTCAAGAAACTGTGCCAGGTTCAATAAATATGAGAAAACTTTAGAAGGGAAGAAGGAAGTAAAGGCTGGTGAAGGAGTTGGAAAAATGTAAAAAATTGTATTTAAAATAATAACTATGGCTGTGTGTTATACCGTTTCTACTGGTAACTTGATGCTGGATCCTATCAACATCTTTTACTGATGGCTTATGGGCTCTCTCTGCAATATAAATCATCATACCCACTCATTCACTTATTAATTTTTAATGTCACCATCGGAAAATCCCTCTGGGTGCCTGTACGTAATTACCAAAATAGAGTACGATCATAAAATGAATAGAAGCTAAATTCAAAATTAAATAAAAGCAGGTCACCTACACATTAGGAAAGGCCCTGATACTGAACAAGCTAAGTCATTATCAAACTAGGAACAGATGGCCTAAAACAAAGCGTGTATGAGGACAAGGATGTCCTTAGGACAAGGTGTCTTTTATTGAGGAGGGAGGCAGGGAGCTTCCATAATATAAGAAACTTTTCATCTGTGTAACCTTTAGGGGATATTTTTTTCAAGGATATTTTATTCATTTTAAATACACCAGGGAACATACATTTCTAATTCTATGATTATATGTGTGAAATATTAGTAAGATACAAAGTTGATACATGGGACATCACAATATACCTCAGTTTATTGGACAGATGTGCATTTTCTTTGATTCTTGCACTGTATTGCTCCATGTTCAAAAAGATTCCCTAACCGTAAGGTTTGGGTTGTCAGAAACTTAGGCTCTTCTCTAAGGCTTGCTAATCCTAGCACAGATACTACTATGGATATTTTCCCACAGCATGAGTTGATATAAACTGAAATAGTTAAGAGTGTTAATGACTAAATAGATAACCTGATTTTCCATTTCTTCCACCATCTTTAAACATCTCAATCTAGAGTTAGATCTTTATGAGCAGGGACAGACTGTGGTCATTAATAAACAGAATAATTTGCAGTTGCCACAAGGCACTGGCCACTCTTTTGGCTGAGAGCTCTGATTTAGCTTCACTTTTTCTTTCTTTCTCCTTTGGAAATTACAGGAAGAGTTATCTGAATTATCTTTCAGAATTACAAGGAAGAAGCTAAAGGTTATATAGGAGAGGAGCTTGTAGCAGAATAAAGGAATGGTTTTTTATGGTGTTTTTAATCAGGTTTGATCAGCCTATTTGTGGCCTTGAGCTGGTGGTATATACTTACAGCTATAGACACATTTATTAGTGAATACTTTTCATAATATTAAATAACTGTATTATTATGGATCTGAAAGTATCTAACACTCTTTTAACTGATTAAATGAATTGTTACTAGAAATTGTGATAGTTCTATAACAGAATAACCATATAGCTTTAGTATATACAGGTAAATGGTATTTATTAAAAATAAGTGGACACTCTACATCATCATTCATTGTATCACTGAGCATTTACTTCTGAAAATAGTCATTTTAATATCTTTAAATTGTTTACCACATTCTTGATATAAAATAATGGACCTATTAGTAAAACAAAATGTATTTTTAATTTTATATGTGCTTGTATATTGGTATGTAAAATGTCAACAACAACAGAATAAAGAGACTACCTACAGATTGGGAAAAATATTTGCAAGCCGTATATCTGATAAAGGGTTAATTTGCAAAATATATAAGGAACTCAATGCTATAGAAATAAAACAAATAATCTGATTTTACAATGGGCAAGGAACTAGAATAGAATTTCTTAAAAGAAGACATGCAAATGGCCAACAAATATGTGAAATGAGAGCTTATGATTGCTAATGATTAGGGAAATGCAAATTAAAACTACAATGAGATATCAGCTCACACATGTCATGATGGCTATTATTGGAAAGATAAGTGTGGGCAAGAGTGTGGGGGAAAAAAAGAGAGGCATTGTATTTCCACAAACCTTATTGAGACTGTAAATTAATAAAACCATTATGAAAAATTGTATGCAGGTTCCTCAAAATACTAAAAACAGAGTTACCATATGATACAGAAATCCCACTACCAGGTATTTACCACAAAGGTTTGATATCAGTAGGTCGAAGAGATGTCTGCACTCCAGTGTTCATGGTAGCACTATTTACCACAGCCAAGAGATGGAATTAACTTGAATGTCTATTGACAGGTGAATGGATAAAGAAAGTGTGGTGTAGATACACAGTGGAATACTATTCAGCCTTTAAAGATTCTTTCATTTGTGATAAATTAAATGGAATTGGTGAACATTATCTTAAATGAAGTAAGCCAGACACAGAAAGACAAATGCTGTGTATTTTCACTTATATGGAATCTAAAACAATAGAAATCATAGAACCAGAGAGTAGAATAATGGTTACAAGAAGCTGCGGGGTGGTAGAAATAGAAAGATGATGATGCTCAAAAGGTACAAAGCCTCAGACAGGGGAAATAAGTTTTGCATTTTTTGACATGGTGAGAATAGTAAATAATAGTGTATTTTGTACTTAAAATTATGAAGAGAGTAAATTTCAAATGTTCTCATTACAAAAAATATTAGTATTTGAGGTGATAGAAATGTTAACTAATTTGATTTAATTATTCCACATTGTATGCATGAATCATGATATGACTTTGTACCCCATAAATATATATTCTAATTTGTCAGTTTATAGTTTTGCTTGTTTGATTTTTAAAAAAAAACTAGAATACATTTAGGATTAATTTGCAGATTGCCAAGTAAGGATAGTGGTTGTAGGCTACAATAGAGGCAAATTTTAGACGGAATGCCTGAATATATGTAGCCTAAATAGCTGTAGGACAGAGAACTGGAAAAAAAAAAAAACTGACAGTGACAGTTCTGTAAAAGTGGGAAGTAAGGATTGATTGAAACATTGAAATCTCATTTTTGAGAGCGGATTAATAATGCAGTAGAGATTAAGCAACTCTGGAAGATGTTTAAACAATGGTGTAGAAAATAACATAGCAAGTAATTAAGGGTGAATTTGTGCAGCACACCCCCAAACCAGAGCAACGGGCCACACTTATAGTAACAAATGAAAAACAGAGAGAAAACAGAAAAGGAAATGCATTTACTTGAAAGCACAGCCTTGTAGTCTTGTTATACAATATTAATCCTATGGTAACTGTATCATTCACTTTCACTTAGAAAATATCTATGATTTGGGAACTCACTTTTTATTCGTGTGTACTCTGCATCTAGAATAGAAATATGCATCATGATAAATGAGTCATCTACAGCAGTCATAAAATCATGTCTTAGGTAATTTCTTGTTTTGCATATTTACATCTGCCATGAGCCCTGTGGGCTCTAGAAAGTCACATTAGCCAGGGTAGAGGATTGCAAGCAAAAAAATGAAGGAATTCAAGGAAAAATATACACAAAGATTTTGTTTTCTATTACATAGGAGTCTGCATTTCTAAAGTAGTCAGATTAAAAATTACAAGGCAGTAGAAGGGCACTGTTAATTTCTACCACTGATTCATCATGCATATTGCAAAATACATTTATCACCAAGAAAAAGACATTTGTGTAAAAAATGGACAAAGGCTTTTTGCCGGGATGTTGTTAGATCATCCACCAAGTCAAAACGGTTGTACATTTTGTTAATATGTTACTGGAATAAAGTAATGCTTCACATTTAGCACTGGATTACGTGACCTGCTGCCAAAATTTGTATCTCTGATTACAAGGTGCAAGCTTAAGTAGTTTCTCACTGATTTATGTCTAATGCATTATAGTCTACTGACTGACAGGGTAATTAACTGTATTTGTTAATTGGATGGTAAAATATATTTTTGTTTTTCTGTTTTAGTACTTTTTTTAAATTTGAGACTAAGGTGAAAAGTACATAATATGATAAAAAATTAACCACATTAAAAATGAGACCTAGTGCAAGTTAGTTCTTAATTCTTGTTAACAAACAATCCTAACTAAAGAGATGTAAACTCAATTGTGTAAGTTAACAGGCTTATAATAAATACCATTTCTATACCTAGCAAATAAGTTCACGTTAAGCAAATGAATAATAAGTACACATCTTCAAGTAGAAGGTGTAACAAATTTCTATTAAAATCCAATTGATACTGCGTTTTTAAGGACATATGCACTATTTACATTGCTTTATAGGGGTTTTCATCTACCAATAGTTTAAATAGTGCCTCCTTCTCTAATTTTTACTTTTCTGAATTTTATTTCTCAAAAGATAAATATGGAAATATATGTGTGTATACATTTGAAGAAATTGAAAGATAATCTCACACTTTAATAAGAAATATGTTGAGATTTTTACATTAAAAATTGCTATTATACTCTATATTTCATCCAGTAACTCATCTTAATGATACTCCTATAATAAATGAAACATTGTTAAGAAATGAAATTTTATATTAAGAGGGAAATTTTTATTTTCGGATACCTCCCTCCATTAATCCATGCCATTATAGCATTATAATTTTTCCTATTTTTAATAAAGCACTTGTGATTTATGGAGTTAGTTGACCAATAGTAACTAACATCTTGAACTTGGGGAGTTTATTCACCTATAAAAAGAAAGTTAAATCATATATTTTTGTGTATAGTCTATTCTGAATTAACAGAATGCAGAGAAATGAGAAGTAGTAAGGAAAGAAACAAGGTTCCAAAATAAATACTGAGCAAATGTAAATTCCATGTGGAACAACCTGGCACCAGTTCCAGTCAGCTTCAAGAGTTAAGTAGCTGGAGCTGGGAAAGGAGACAGTCATCTTCCAGGAGCAGGAAAAGACCAGTGTAAGATAGAAAATCGGAATGATTGTCCACAAGACATTATACACTTGACTTAGGTAAACTGATTTAGCAAGAATATGGAAGCCAGCACCACCATCCTGACCTCTGGCTGAAGTATCAAGTCCGTCTCTGTCTGACTCCTATATACTTGAGACCCATAGAGAGGCACAGAAATTGAATTTATCCAGGTAGCTTAGAAAGAAATGGGTTAGAATGATTTCTCCACTGGAACACCGGTAGAGTGCTGTTTTCTGACAGTGTGACAGAAATATAGTGGAGTCAGGTAGATTCCAGGGCCTTCAACCATTTGTATAGAAGATTATTTCAGAATCATATTGGTAGAATAAGGGTACCAGCAGCCCCCCAGGATATCCATCCTCAGTCATGAAGAGACAGAATATGTAGGGCAGCTTACAGATGAGTTGATATTCCTTATAGAGGCAATCTCATGATGGAATCAGTAAAAAAGAAAAAAATCTTATGTTGAATGTTTTTCACTTCACTGTGAGTTAAAGTCTGCCCCATCGTCTGTCAGATGCTGCAGTAGACACTGCAGGAGCTCGCTGGCCCCTGCTGCATGCTCAACCTCAGCAATTGCAGCTCCTAGCTCCCTTCTCCAGGCACATTAGCCCTTTCTTCTAGGTGTTTCTCAAGTGTCACTGTATCCAAGAAGATATCACTGACAACTCTGTCTAAAATAGAGAACATCCTTTTCCATTACTCACAGGCTTTGTTTTTCTTCACATCATTTTAACACTCCATGGAATATCAGATGCTGTTTTGTTCACTGTTTCCTTCTAGTAGAGGGAAAATGACTCTCTAGTTTCCCTCTTATAAGCTACATGAAAACAAGAATTTTGTCCTGTTGTAGTTATTTCTGTATGCCATAGATACTCAGATATTCACTGAATAAAATGGTGAAATGATGGATAAAAGCCTTGCTCCACTTAACCTAATACCTCTCTTTGTCTCAATAAAAAATATTGAGCATGCTAATTTGAAAAAGAACTAAGACTCAGTAGATGGGAGCTGGATGTATAAGTGTTGATTTCAAACCAGCCTTAGGTAAGAAAGATGCTACTTGGTGGAATTAGTCAGTGATTAAACAATATATTCATTTCTCTCTACTCAACAGTTTTAGCAACCTAATATTTCAACAATTAGCTTATAGCATAAAATTTTTCTCAGTAATTAGAATAATATTTTCTGAGAGTTGGCCAAGGCTTTGTATTTTCTTTAAAAAGTGGAATTTTCTTACCTGCTCTCACATCTTATCTTACTATAAATGTTCAAAATAACAAACAGATGGTCAGTTGATTATTCTCAGGCAATATTAAAACATACAATTGGAATTGATGTATTCAGATTCCAGCACACCTCCAAGGAGAAGTAGAAACAAGAAAATATGTACCTATAGTTTTTTTATCCATAGTAAGAAGGAGAGTTCAAATAGGAGGAAAAGTATTCCGTTCCAAATTATATTTTGCATGTCTAATGCTAGAACATATTTAACAATTAAGCATTTGATAAATATATAAGTTTTATGCAGATTTTTAGCCTATAAATAATTTTTAGATAGAAGGGGCCCTCTTGTGTTCTCAAGGTCACTTTGGCTTGAAATAACTTCTAATGATTAAAAAATCTTATTTTAGATTAAAAAAGTATTCATCCTTTTATTTTTTGCACAATGACTTGTTGGAAAATCACTACTTATAGGATGCTATTCTAAGTCCTGAAAATAGTATGAAAAATACATATGTAATGGCACCTACAAAATTCTGAAGAAAAAAATCATGCTGCCTTTAGCTATTATTTTACAAGAAGGGGGAAGGGCTAGATAATGTGTAAGGCTATGTCATTCACATGCCCAAGTAGCATATGAAACAATTATCTTGAGGTAATTATTTAGCTTGTAGTTTAAACTTATATGGTATTACGAGATACTTTTACAGATAATCTTTATGTGGCCTTTTTTAGCGTCATTGAGTTTCTTGCCATATTGTTTTTATAAAAGTAGAAATATATTGGGCTTTTCTATCATATTTTTGAAACCTATTTCTCATTTGGACTCAGAAATGAGACCAGCATTTAAAAGAGGATCACTTGAAAAAGAAGGAACAGCATTTACTCTTGGCAGCTTTGCTATGGACTGTCACCTCTGTTGGTTGTAGCTGAGAATTTGCACAATCTAATCCAGTGCAATGTGAACATGTCTATATAGATATCTTCAAACATTTTCTGGCTAATTATAAAGCTGTGTTGGGAAAGAGTGAATTAATAAAAGCAAACATAGCTTTTTAACAAATCAGGAGGAAGGTTATTGATATCTTTCATATTCCAGATGAAAGATACCTTTGTTAAACTGAATCTTGACTTATTTTTCCCCTACATGTGCTTTCTGAAAATTATTTCAGCCCTATGATTATTAGATAATACTATCATCCGTGAGAAGGATTGATGAATGAAGATAGAAGATGAATATCCTTGTTACTTCAGAATGAACTATGAATTTTATTCAACAAATGATCTGTGCCTTTGTATCCAGAAAACTATTAGGCAGAACCATATAAAACTGTCATGTTTGTAGGTTAAAAATGACTGTATATTAGCAATGAAATTTCTTTTTACCTGCTTCTAAGGAAGTTATCTGTCCTTTACTAAACATTTTCAAAATACCAAAGATAATCTGAATAGTTTTTGTTGAGAAGTCTAATTTAAATAATCTTGAAATATTCCTCATATTAAGAACATTTTTTCCATTTGTAAATGCAGTGGTAAAGCTGAGTCTAGATAGATAAATTTCATTACCTGCTTTACCTCCATTTAGCATGTGATTACCTGGGCCAAGTTAACTTACCTTCAATGGGCATTGAGGGCTTTTCTGTTAAATGACAATGGAGATCTAATTATTATTATTTTTAAGATTTATTTATTTTTGAGATGGAGTCTCGCTCTGTAGCCCAGGCTGGAGAGCAGTGGCTTGATCTTGGCTCATTGCAGCCTCTGCTTCCAGGGTTCAAGCGATTCTCCTGCCTCAGCCTCCTGAGTAGCTGGGATTATAGGTGTGTGCCACCACATGTAGCTAATATTTGTATTTTTAGTAGAGACAGGGTTTCACCATGCTGGTCAGGCTGGTCTCAAACTCCTGACCTCGTGATCTGCCTGCCTCAGCCTTCCAAAGTGCTGGGATTACAGGTGTGACCTACCACTACTGGCCAAGATCTAAATTTTTTAAAGGCAGATATTCATGACACCATTTCAAATCTCATTATTGAAAATAAACTAAGAAGTTCTGGAAAATTTTCAGTTTTCCTATTTCTTTCTCCTTAGCAGCTTTGAATACTGTCCACCGTACAATGAATAGGGGATATCATTCTTAAGTTAATGGAAAATTCAAGGAAAACAGGATAGTATGTTGTAAGAGACAATAATGCATTTTAATTTAAAATTTATTCTGTTGATCTATTGACACAGATCAATTAAAGACATCAAAAGTCTGTAGGACATACCAAGGATCAGGTTTCCTTAAAAAAAAAAAAACTCACCTTATTAGGTTATAATATTTTCAAAAGGAAAAACACAATTAAGTATATTCAGAATTTTAAACCAATCGTGACGTTTTATCTTGTCTCCTCTCCCCCCAACAATCAAAATGAGGGGCAAAGTGAAGCCTGTGTTGGATGGCAGACTGTTTTCTCTACATCAAAAACAAGAGTGTCAAAGAGCAGGATCCAATACAGTAAGACAAGAGTTCATATTTTCAAAGAAATCCTTTGTTGCGATGACTCTGAAAAATGATTACAAGTTTAGGAAATTCATTTAAATTTAATTTGGCTGAATTACCTCTCAGTTGGCTCATAATTATCTCCAAGTAATTTGATAAATAATTACTTCAAATGCTGCATTTTGCTGTACATCATGAAGTAACTAAATTAAGAATTTAAATTATGGTACTTTAGTATTTATAGTTAATCATATTTTTACTACATGAACAGCTTTTAAATGGAAATTTGAGTTTAAATTTAATAATGAAAAGCTGAGCTGATTCAAGTTATTGTTAAAAGATCTATTTCATTTAACTGTTAATTAAATAAGGTAATATACTTTAAGATAATATGCTTTTAAAATAGTGTTCTTTGAATGGTTTTGATCCCTAATAAGTTTTATGTGATCTGTATATACTCTTTAGATTATTGTAAAGATTAATCAGTCTTTGACTTAATGTATAGAAAGATAACCTTTGCAAGATGCAATTTCCCAGGTCCATAGTACAAATTAAAGTGGAGAATGGTATAATTCCACTTAACTGTGTTGTGTCTATCAAACAAATAGGAAGAGAGATTGAGGAATTAAAAATTTCTTGTCTCTAAAATTTAAGAAACATTTGAAAGCATTTTAGAAGATGAAAATAATGGTCAGTTTAGAAGAGAGAAACTTTGAAGAAACATTTATGCTTTGATAACCAAACATTCTATGAAAGTCAGAAATAGTGAGGAACACCATAATTACAATCTGCAAATATATGGTAAAATGATGTTAGGAGAATGCCTTCCTGGGAATTAAAGCTATTTGAGTTGGGAAATGAAGTATGAGGGAAATAGCAAAGTGTAAGTAAAATGGAATGAGAGTCTTTGCCCTATCAGGAACTCTGATTATTATCATTACGTCTCTGGTGTGGTGGATGGGGGCATGAAGAGTCAGAGGAACTGGGATAAGACTTGATTTTGCTGCCAATTAGCTGTGAGACTTCAAAAAAATCAATTATCATCTTTGGATCCCAATGTCTTCATCTTATCCAAATTACATGCTATCTCCATCAAGCTTTTTTTTTTTTTTTTTTTCCTATTCCCACAGCTAAACTTTCTCTCTCCTATGAAGGCCACAACACATCCTCTGCCTCTCTCATTGTATTTGCCACTTTTCAACTTGTGTTATAATTATTTATGCATGTGTCTCTCTCTATATATGAATTCACTGCAAATTTCTTGGGAGAAAGGTCTATTTCTTTACATTTTATCCAGTGTAAAATACTTGGCACAATTTCCTTTAACTATAGTTGATGACTGCATGCCTTACAAGCAGTTTACGTACTTACTTCAAATGCAGATTCCAGAGATCCACTCATCAGTTCTGTGCTGGCCAATGCAGTAGCTACCAGCCACATGTGTCTATTAAACATCTGAAAATATTGCCTAACTCTAATTGAGATATTCTGTAGTGGCAGAATATCACCAGATTCCAAAGATCTAATACAAAAATGTAAAATTTCTCATGAATAATATTTAAACCTTGATTGTATGTTGAAATAATATTTTAAATTTATTTTATCAAATAAAATACATTTTAAAGTTAATTTTACCTATGTTAATACAATAATTTCAGGAAATGTAAAGTGATCTTTGTGTTTCATGTTGTATTTCTTTTGGAAAGTGCTGGTCTAGAGATTTTCATTCAATAGAATTCTCTGCAGTACAGCAACTCATATTTGTAAAAAGATTTTCAAGTAATTCTGATGTGTACAAATGTTAGAAAATGACTAGGTTGACACATTAACTGCACACAGTGAACAGTCACCAGGAATGGTAGTGATGGAAGCAAAGCTCTTTATCTCCTTAGTATGTGATGATACTAATATTTGAGTAAATTCTACCAATGAAAGTCCTTGCATTGGGCAGTTCTGGCTTGACATAGTATAGTAGTCAGGCAAAAAGAAAAGGTTGCCTCCTTTCTGAGCAGCATTCTTAACAAACAACAACGCTCATTTGAGGACATTAGAAACAATTAGCAACTTGTCTGCTATCCTAAACAAGGCTGTGTTTTCAGTAAATGATGTCTCTTGCCAGCTTCAAAAGACAGACCAATGTCCTACAAAAAACAAGCAGATAAAGGTAGAAATTTTAAAAAGGAGGAAAATGAGCTTGAGGATTTGGCTGTTAAAGTTAGATGGTAAGGCTGATTAATTTACTTATTAATTTACTCATCGATCCATTGTTGATATAAATTAAATGAATGTGAATGGCTTGTTGGAAGCACAAGAAGTAAGAATAGAGAAGACATTAAATTTTTGATTCCAGAAAAATCAAGAATGCATGATTTTCCCTATATGAAAGGAATGCTAAAATCTAATATTTAAAGAAAAGTATATTTAGAATTAATTTAATGAAAAGCAGGGTTTTCCTTACACCAGTCTGAATTTATAGTTACAGCTACAATTCATTCTGACATTTTCAGATATAATAGCAAGAACAATATTATACAGCAGAATGTAGGTAATGATGCTTTTAGGGAAAGAAACACCTCTATTTTAAAGCTTTTCACTTTATTCTGATTTTGCCTTACAGAAGACAAACAAAACTCAAGCTCTAGAAAAGCAGCTTGATTAAAAATCCCTCACAAGACAATTACATTCTTTCTAAGACACTGGCTGAAGCACAGTAGACAGATTTTTAAAAAATATAAACAATATGTATTCATTTTAGTTGATTAGTCAAGCCCATTCTTATCCCTTTAAACATTCTCTTTAAAAGAAATCAACTTCTTTGCCATCTTTGCAAACAAGAATGGGTGTGGGGAGGCAAAGAACCCAAAGTTTTTTAGATTCTCCACAAGGCTTACTGCGAATGACTTCATAGCCTTCTGAGAGACCTGAGGTTGCATTTTGTGCCACTGCAAATTTAAATCCAGGTCACAGAGATGTTACATAGCAAATAACACATTTACTGTGCCACCCAGCTGCCTCTTCTAATGCACCAGGACTGCCTTCTGAACAAAGTCAGCATGCCAATGTTCGGCTATGTGCAAGTAGTTTTGTTTACCAGGGTGATGCTAAAAGAAGAAATTCTGTCCACAATTAAAAAGCTACTTAGCTCAATTGTTAATTCACCCCTGAAGTGTCAAATAAATGACTTGTCTCTCTGAAGGAGCTGTAATCCTGAACCTCATGAGTGAAAAATTTTCAAGCTCTTCAGTGAGTCAGGATTTAGATTAGAACACTCATAGAGAATACTTGTATGAAAGGAATGAAAGGAATCTAACACACTATGCTAGATGGCAGAGGACATAAAATAGCATTATCGGTTTTCTCTAATCAATCTTTTTAAAATATGTTTTGCCTCAAGAAAAACTTGTTAAAGCAAGAGTGATAATCATGGTTATTTTGTGGCTGCATATGAAAGATATCTATGCTGGCAAAATCCTAATGGCTTATCTCTTTTGTCACACCACAATTTCACATGTGTTGTCTTAAGAAATACTCTCACTAGTATATTCTCCTCCTGCAAATCAATGCTATGTTGTTGATTAATTCCAATAATAGGGAAAGTTAAAAGTGAGGTGCCGGTAATCCGTGAAAAACAAGAGCTGGAGGCTTTCATTCTTGATGCCCACAGAGAGTCAGAGCTTTGGAATCACAGGAAAAGAGCACGAAATGTATCTGTCAAGTGAGAGGAAGACAAAGCACTTACCTGAATGTATTTTTTACTTGTCAGGCCAGTTAATACCTCTCAGCTGTGACTGACTTCTCACAACAAGGGAAGTATTTGAATCCTAGTAAAGTGGTTCCTTAACATGGCCATGTACGAAAGAAAGCTGGGAGTCCCACACACACACACACAGACACACACACACACACACACACACACACACACACACACACACCATCCAGACTATTTGTTAATCTGTTATTTCTGGGTTTAGTGACCGTTTTTACAATTACTCAAGTGATTCTGATATTCAGCCAGACTGGGGAATCTCCTAGCCAGCCCATGCCTTGTGACTATGGTTCATCTGCAAAGATGTATGAGTTGTCTCATCATTCAAACCAAGCCCAGATTTCTTGACCCTGTAGCACCAAAGTTAGTTGGCAAGAAAAAGTAAAAAGTATATAAATATATAATGACAAAAATATATGTATGCCTATTTGTATACAAAATAACCTTCCTTTCATGTATACTAAGGAATATTAAGTATAGATTCTTATTCCAAACAAAGAACATCTTCAAAAGTTTCTTCGAGTGATCACACCTACCCCTATAAAAAACAGCTGACAGGAAGAAATATTTTCTCCATTAATATATTCTTTTGTTTTGTCATTAGTTGGGGGATATTTCAGGACACTAAATAACTTTCTGCATTTGGGGAAATAATTTTATTCTAAATAGAATTCTGCTTTTGAATTTTTTTCTGAGAACTGAAAAGTTATGGTAGAAGGCTGACCTATTTTCACTCATTCTTTGGACAATATTTATGTTTTATCCCTTCTATGTTCAAAGCACGAAGCTAAGTGCTTTGAGGGACATAAAGTTGAATTCAATATTTATATATTTATTCACACAGAATTTATAGACTTTTAGGGAGGAAAAGCCATATACATAAATACCTATACTACAAAAAAAGCATAAAACATAAAGGAAAAGACTGATCAATTTCACTGCATTAATATTTTAAAATTCTGGGCATCAAAAGATAGCATTTTATTACTGTGAAAATATAAGTCACAGAATGTGAGAAAATATTTTAAATGACTATAACTGCCATTGAAATAAAATCCAGAATTACTTAATCCAAAATTAAGTAAGAAAAAGACCCACCACATATTAGAAAAAAGATAAAAATATGATCAGGTAATGAATGAAAACTGAACTGCCAATAAAACATTAAAAGTTTTTCAAATTCAATAGTTATTAAATAAATATGAATTAAAACCATGAAGTACAAAAAACATTAATTTTACAAAAATTTAAAAATTTGATAATACCATAATTAGAGAGAATATGAAGCTGTGGGAATTCATACATACTCCTGGTAGAAATGTAAATTGGTGTAATATCTGTGGCGGGAAGTTTTGCCTAGCTGAAGCTGAAGGCATGCATACTCTAAAAAAATTCAATTCCTAGGCATATGCCGGTCTTAGTATCTCAGCTAGAAATAGATACTCAATCCAGACTATTAAACATAACTTTAGAGATTTTTTTTCTTTTAAGATATGGAGGTATCACTGTATTGTCCAGGCTGGTCTCAAACTACTGGCCTCAAGTGATCCTCTTGCCTTGGCCTCCCAAAGCATTAGGATTACAGTTGAGAACCATTGCACCTGGCCTAGAGATAACTTCACAACTTTATAAAGGGATTATCTACAAAGTTTTGGGCAGGCTTAAGATGAATCAATATAGAATTTTAATATTCCAGGGTTAATGTCAACAGGAACCACTACTAGCTCTAGACTGGAAAATGCAGAGACAGGCTACTGAAACCAGAAGAAAGTGTGATAGCTGTGAAGAAGTCTGTGTAACAGTAGCTGTGGTTCTCAATAAGGGAAAATAGCCATGTGAGCTGACTCAAGAGGGAGGAGCCCAGGGAATAAAAAGCCTAACTTGCCTGATCTCTGGGAAGCTGCCTTCCACTGGCCAATGAGCAGCCAGGACAAGGAAGCCCCCTGCTGAAGTCCACATCAGAGTTCCAGAACTCAACACAGTGTTGTGACAATAGAAAAATTCAACATAATCCCTAGAGAAACTCTAATGTACACATTTACACAATGTTCACATTAGCACTATTGATAATGACAAAAAATATAGAAATAACCTAAACCTGTAAACCTGGAAGCATCTTGCAAAAAGCGCCGAGAAAGAGAAGAAAGCAAGATTCAGAAAAAGCATATAGTATGTTACAATTTGGCATCTAAAACATGTAAAACTATTTTTACATGTTTTAGATGACTAAAACACGTGGTGGTTGACGATACATGAAGTTAGTAAAACGGTAAAGAAATTCAGGGAGACAATGAATAACAAATTGAGGAGATAGGTGACAGCTGAGAAGGGTGCAGTATTTAGTACAGACTTACACTGAAACATGATTAGTGATTTACCTGAAATTCTAATTTAACTGGCATTCTGTATTTTATATGGCAACCTTATTGAAAAAGGGATATGGAGCGCTTCTAATGGCTATGTTAGTTGCAAATATCATCAATCAGTCTGTAGTTGTCTTTTCCAATGTTTTTATATTCTTATAGCATCTCTTGATGGACTGAAGTTACATTTCTTTATTTGGGCAATGGGAACACAGACGTTCATTTTGTTATTCTTTATAGCTGTTTCTATGTCTGACACATCCCCTAAGTAATATTGAAAATATCTGTGCAACCATGTAAGAACTAAAACATGTCATAAGAAAGGTCCTATGGATAAAGTAGTTTAGGAGGTTACAAGAGATAACTCATATGCAACTGAGAGACTTAGAGGCCTGAAACTTTGAACTATGAATGGGATCGCTAAAGAAGATTTATATATTCTAGGAAAAGCAATGATGGAAAGGAAGACCTGAAGATATGAATGCACAGTTTATAGTAAGAGGAAATGAAAACAGTAAAAATGATTAAGATAATACATAACATTCATGTTATTTTAAACAACATCCTTTAGTGCTATGTGCCAGACAACATGCTAATTCTTATATTGAATTTAATATTTACAGAAAACATTTGGATGAGTACCATAATTTTCTCACCTTAAAAATGAGCCTTAGGGTTATTAAGTAATTTATGCAGGTTTGCAAAACTAGTAAGTGGCAGAGGCAAAGTTTGACCCAGATTATGTGAGTTCAATACACACTCATAAATGTGTACACTTCCCTACAATAAATACTGTGTCTGGCATGAAGATATATGGTGCATCTGCCCTGTGTCACTCATTTTTCTTTATGTGTTTCCTTATTTGCTCTTCGCAATAATTTTATGAGTTAGGTAGCATCTAGCTTCATAAGATAAAGCAAAGTAATATACCCAAGAATCACTGGCTACAGAATGGAACTGGTATTTTAGACCATTTCTGTAGGACTCTAAAGCAAATTAACTAAATAAGCAGTTTCATTTAGATAATATAAGGTGAAGAAAAACAATAGAAAACAATTGCCTGGAATTAGATGCTGGGTATCAAATTATGAAGTTGAGGCTTGACTTTCTACTCTCAGCAATCGCTTGTGCCAAGAGGTATAGAAGTAATTATTGGCAGTTTTTGAATAGGGCAAGAAATGATCAGATGTTTTGAGGAAATTAATATTAAAGTAATAGGAATTTTAGTTGACAAGTTATTACCATATATTTGGGTGAGATTTAATTCATTGTAGCTTTAAATCATTATTGTCCTGTCTCAACACTTAATAGAATGTTTGAAAATATGACAAGCACTCAATATACACATATGACAAGTAACCAATAATTGCATCTTTCATGAATACATGAATGAATGAATGGCATATATAAGCCAAGCTAACGAGTAAGCCAGCATGTTACTGTGGAGTTTAAAAGATATTATAATGTAAGAACTCCAAAGGAAATTCGAAAGATTTTCCTGGTCTTTCAGTCTTCCTTTGTGAACATCCTGTGATTTTCAAACTAGGGGACACTTGGAGTTCCTAATAAAATCATTATCAGATGTTAAAGGTAATATGCATTTCCTGAGTACCCACAAAGTAAAAATCTCACCCAGAAGCATATAATTAAAATATAGAACTTTAGACTCTGATAATTATCTATAAAAAGGGGTGTTTGTTATTTAGTTAAATCCTACTACAGAAGATGGATAGAGGTAGTCTGCTTTTTCCAGAGCTTAACAGCCTTTCCTTAGTTGAGTTTTAAATATACTTGGACTTAGAAGAAACTGATATTCATTTCAAATCAATGTGTTGAATTTTAATCTATTTAATATAAAAGTAATTATATAGATAGGAAAGGAAAATGAATTACCATTTGCAGGTCCTTATTAAGACAGGATTTTGGTATGTATATGTTTTAGAATGATGGATGGCATATATTTCTTTTCACAATGTTACACAATTTGACTCTCATTTAAGTGTTTCTCACACACTCAAAATGCTTATTCATTGAAGAACTATCTAATATATGTACACAGACACACTACCAGTCACCCTCAAGAGAGTCAAAAACAAAAATGATATCCACCAAAAGTCTCTGTTGAATACCTCCAATACATTAAAAAAATTGAATTTATTTCCATGAAATTGCTACCCTCTAGAGTTAATGAGTTTATATCATTTAAATATTTCCAAGTGAATAGGCTCATCAGAATACATGGTAAAAAATCTTCTAGACAGCTCAAGTCTCTGAGGACAGGCTGTTCTTTGAGAAGTATTTCTTTGTAGAATGAAGGCTTTCATTGAAACATAAAAACTACCACACTCTTATTTTTTTCAACAGTAAGCCAGATACTGACCCAGTGTAAAGATAATTTGCAAGCAAATGTGTCTTTGCTACATATCCATGTATAGATGAGGAAGGGTTTACTTGTTTTTATAGTGGTACCTTTTAAGAGTGCAATGTGGGATTCTCTACTGTGCTTAGGAAACATGTTTTAGGATTGCATATTCGGAACCTCCATTCATCATCTGACATTTCAATGTGAGTCTCCTAAAGCCTCTCTCTTAAAAAGGAGCCCTTTAGTTCCAAGTGATTTCCCCACCGCTCTTTTCAGAAGCATTACCTACATTCAGTATTCTAAGGGATGAAAATAAGATACATCATGTTTCAGTACGAACTGTAGTAAAACTATAAATTTGTAATTCTGTTTCAAGGCATCTATATACAAATATGCACCATGTTTTTATAAAGAAAAATTTCTTCTGAACTTTTACATCAGTTCTAATAAACACTCGTCTAGTTTCTAAGTTAGAATACCCCCTAATTTATAGATAACTTTCTCGCTAACAAAAAATGGAATAAAAATCCAACTGTCTACATATAATGTGAAATGATGTTAATTTAGTTAACTTTTTTCTTACTTAAAAGTTACCATGGTAACTATCCCAATTTTTCAGCAATTATTTGCAAACTGGGATTTGACTCTTCATAATCCTTAGTTCTTACGTATTATACCAACTAATCATAAACATATATGTTTTATATTATAAAACATAATCATGCATAATTTCAGGTTTTAAAATTTTTGTTAATCATTTTTGTGGCAATGAATGGCAAAATTAATTTTGGTGCTCAAATTAGTGAGTTAACAGGAATGGAAAACCAAATATCATATGTTCTCACCTATAAGTGAGAGCTAAGCTATGAGGACACAAAGGCATAAGAATGATATAACGGACCTTGGGGAGTTGGAGTGGGGGAAGATTGGGAGGGATATGAGGGATAAAAGACTAAATATTGGGTACAGTATACACTGCTCATGTAACGAGTGCACTGAAATGTCAGAAATCACCACTAAAGAACTTATCTATGTAACCAGAAACCATATGTACCCCAAAAACTATTGAAATAAAAAATAGTGATTTAAATAATATAAAGGAATGATCGTAGAAGAAAGCATAATGTGAAAGAAAAGCAACAAAGAATATGAACATACTCTTATTTATGCAAGGATATCACTATAGGACAAAAGCATTTCCAGAGGTGATAACTTTCTGTTTACATTTTAGAGTTTACTGTACAGAAATCAGTTCTGGGACTTATATATTGGTTTCTTGAACCTCTGCTCCCATTTGGTGTTTACTCAACCTTCATGACATTAACCAGGCCAATTTTACAGTTGTGGAGAAGGATACCAACTGGTTCTTTTGCCTATCAAAGACTTAGGTATACAATATATGTTTACATAAAAAAAACCAAAACGCCAAAAGTTAGTTGACTATCATTGCTTCTTTGAGATTTTTTGTTTCATTTTCTCTTAGAAATGTGAGTTATCCTTATAAATGTCTTCTTTTCAAAAGTATCTGTTCCTATCCTTCACCCACTTTTGCTATAAGGCCAATAAACATATGAAATAATGCTCATCATCACTGGACATTAGAGAAATGCAAATCAAAACCACATTAAGATATCATCTCATGCCAGTTAGAATAGTGATCATTAAAAAATCAGGAGACAACAGATGTTGGACAGGATGTGGAGAAATATGAACACTTTTACACTGTTGGTGGGAGTATAAATTAGTTCAACCATTGTGAAAGACAGTGTGGCGCTTTCTCAAGGATCTAAAAATAGAAACTCCATTTGACCCAGTAATCCCATTACTGGGTATATACCCAAAGGATTATAAATCATTCTACTGTAAAGACATATGCATATGAGTGTTCACTGCAGCACTGTTTACAATAGCAAAGACCTGGAACCAACCCAAATGCCCATCAATGATAGACTCAACAAAGAAAATATAGCACAAATACACCATGGAATGGTATGCAGCCATAAAAACAATGAGTTCGTGTCTTTGTAGGGACATGGATGAATCTGGAAACCATCATTCTCAGCAAACTGACACAAGAACAGAAAACCAAACACCACACGTTGTCACTCATAAGTGGGTGTTGAACAATGAGAACACATGGGCACAGGGATGGGAACATCACACACTGGGGTCTGTTGGTGGAGTGGGGGGCTAGGGGAAGGACAGTGAGGGTTGGGGAGGGATAACACTGTGAAAAATGCCTGATGTAGGTGACTGGGGGATGAAGACAGCAAACCACCATGGCATGTGTACACACAACAATCCTGCAAGATCTGCACATGTACCCCAGAACTTAAAATACAATAAAAAAAAATGCAAGTTATCTAAAGTAAATAATTAAAGCAGTATTTTTAAATTCAAAAAAAAGAGATAATGAAAAGAGAACTGAAGAATACAACGTTATTCAAAGCCATGATAGTAGAAGAATGAAGTTTTTAAGAAAAAAAAAGTATTTAATATTTATTTCATTATCCAAAATTCCACCAAATACTATGAATGTTCATCAAATTAACATTCTCATTGCTTATTTGAAGTTTCAATTAAAATGCCCAAGAGGAGTCCTCATTCTCATGTTGGTCAGGCTGGTCTCAAACTCCTGACCTCAGGCAGCCTGCCTGCCTCAGCTCCCAAAGTCCTGGCATTACAGGCGTGAGCCACTGTTTCTGGCCCTCCTTTACCTTTCTTAAAAATATATAAATTGTTCACATATTGATCGCCTCATCTACTTCCCACTACTCTCACCATCTTTATTCAGACTCTCAACATCCTCTTCTTTTGCATCACTCACACCACAAACCTGCTTTGCAAATTTGGGACAAAATTCTTAGCTTTAAATCTCAGCTTTACTATATTGCTTATCAGCCTAAGAAACAATTTTGTTCTCGTTTTTTTAAATGTATCCTATTCTTGAGTAATGTGTTGTTTTTCATCCCTATATGTTTTACCATATCACTAATAGTGTTCTTACGTTGAATTGATTGAAGTGAAGTTACTAAATTATTGCAATCAGTGGGTCAGTTTGAGTCTTGCAGAGGCAGATGAGAGGATATTAGCCATGCAAAAGAGCTGCTGTAGTGGTTGAAATATCCAGAAGGACAAAGGAAATGGAGCAGGAGCAGGCAGGAAGAACCTTCTGATCACTAGGACTTTTCCTATCCAATCCTCTTATCACTCTCTGCTTTCACTGGCAGACACAACACCAGTGAAAGCAGAGAGTGATAAGAGGATTGGGTAGGACAAGTGCTAGGCTGCAGGGCAGTTTTAAGTCTCAACCAGAACAGTGGCCTAGCACAGATAACCCTGTGTGCTCGATCGTTGAGTGGGAGTTGCCTAAGGAGGTGTCTCCACCCCAGTCTTCTAGGCTGCAGTGGGTAGATCCTGCCAACTGTACCTGCTAATAATAATTAGATAAAAACCTGCTGGTTTCCTATCACCACATTCTCCCTTAGCAAGGTTTTGAATTGACTGGGAATAAAGAAAAACAGGCTGAAACAATATTTTAGGAATTTATTCACCTCTAAAATATGGTTTATGGCTCAACTCTAGGCCAAGGCCTTTGATTTGCTATTACTGAGATTTATGAGACAGATGAAGTGCATTGATTACTGTACAACTTGGAATGTGGGAGGCAAGGAATGGGAAAAAGTCTAATAATTGCATTTAAGATGATTTCTTTTTTTTTTATTTGTCTTTAAGATAATTTCTTTAGTAATGAGTAAAACTGGATGGGCATTATAATCAAGAATAGTTAAATACAGAGGAAATATTTTAATGTAGATTTTACATGTTTTTCTGTCAATATATTTCAATGATTTAGATCAATTATGGAGATATATATATATAGATATATATACACACATATATATAATAAGAACTGAACTGAAAAATATCAATCACAGTTTCAAAGTGATAATAATTTTCTATAAATAATTCAGAAAGGTAGAAATGATACGTATCTTAAGAGAGGTACAGTTAGAATGGGGTTGTTAAAAGTTAACTTCGACATTTTAGTGATTAATAAACCTTTCTGTATGTGTGAAGTGTGTCTGTGTGAGAATTACATCTTCTAAGCCCCAGGATTTAGTATGACAAACTGCTACTACAGTCCATTATCCATGAGGACATTAGTATTTTCCTCATTAAAATACAATATAAGACAAGCAATGATAGAAAATTATGAAAACAGAGATGTTAGCTTTAAGACATAATGTAAGGCATAAAGACTGTGGTAACCAGGAAGGAAAATATTATGGGACTAAGAAATAAACTGTTGTCTGCTCAAAAAAAAAAAAAAGACTCATTATTTTGATCTAACAACCAACTATATTTGGGAGAAAGGACAACAAAAATATAACTGAAAACAGAAAACATGAAAAGCAGTGACTGAATATCAAGAATCTGCCTTGCAGAATCCAATACAAATTAATTTGCATGCCTTAAAATAAGAAAAACATATATTTCAAGTATTTATACTTATTGTTGATGACTGTGCTTATTGTTGACAGAAACCAGTTAAAGTAAATAGGGAGAATCTAAATAAGGACACGTAGTGTACACACGTGTGTGTGTGTGTGTGTGTGTGTGTGTGTGTGTGTGTGTGTTAGAGGCAGAAAAAAGGGCGCAGTAGATATCTCAGAATTCAAAACCAGAAAGACGCCACTACCTTTTACCTGTATTCTTGACTTATTTTCAAATATCTATTTTATTGTATTCTCACTTTACAGTCCAGGTCATTCTGCTTTTCTATCTGTTCATATTGTAGGTGGAAGATGGTAAGCCTACAGCTTTATATATTCTCTTTGGATAATTCTCTATACCAGTTCCATACTCAGGAGACAGTATTTGATTTGTAAAGTTTGATTCAAATTTAAATCACTGTGCTATCCAAACACAGCCAGGGATTCAGGGTCTCATAGCACCCCTTGGCCATTTGGGACTTGTGTTTTGTAGGAAGGCAAAATTTTTCCAGCAAGGTTCGCACACTAACTGCAGTAGATACCCAATTTAGTAAGCTATGCCTTGTTGAAGAGGAATAAGGCTAGGGAATGTAGCACTGTTAAGGTTTGGGACTTTCACATTTAAGGGGATATAAACCAGTATTATACCTTTTCAGTAGCATTCCAATGGGGTGCGTTTCTGTCCAGTATTGAATTAAAATAATAAAAACCCATTTAAAAGTTACTCTAGTGTTTATCATCACCATCTATGAGGAATAATTCTAAACAATGACAGCGATAAATACTCCTCTTAGCTGGGATGAATGTCTCCCCCATCTCCTCCCTCTTTGATATATCATTGTCACTTTCAGTGCCATTAATGAGAAAGCCAAGTATAAGGGGATCCCCAAAGAACCTCCAACCGACCTGTGCACTGGGAGAACAGGGTGGAGCCATGAAGAGAGGGGAGGATCCTGGTCCTCCTGTTCCTGTGTGGGAACCTGGGATTCAATTTAGGAGATGAGGGTGTGTTAAGAGGAACTCCTCTATCACTTTGCTGCTTTGTTTTTCCTTTTGGCTTTTTGCCCAGTAATTCCGTTCCTCTCACCCTTCAAAGTGTCTGTGAGCCTAATCTTTCCTGGTCATGTGGCAAGACCCGGATTTCCTTATGTTATGATGCTGGGACAGGAGGCAAAGATAATGTCTTCCAAGGACTCTTCTATCTACTTCAAGTCATGTATTAAGACTTCAGTTGTGGCAAAATTGCACCTGTGCTTATAGTAAATTTAAAAAAATGGATCAAGAAACTTTCTAATAGATGTTTTTCCCCTTGTGATTTTCAACCTTATGGAGGTTTAATGAGTAACAACTGAAGGAGTTAATGCAACATTGAAGGAGTGTCTAACAAACTCGCAGAGTATCATTTGGCTAATGGTAAATCATAGCCACTATTTGGTAATTTAAATGTAAAACTATTATTAGTCCCTATGTAAAGAATAGTACTTCAGAAAGCAAACTCTTAAAACAGGTCAGAACCCTAATGTGGATCCATTTATTTTACTTAGCAGGGGGTTGAAAGGAGAAATGTAACCTTAAAAAGCTTCCTGAAAGTGAGATGTAAATTGTAACCATTTTACAAAATTGAAGCCCAAGACCCATTGTTGTAACACTTTGGAATATATACTGATTTTAAAAAACTAAGTAATTGGAATACACGTAATAAAAATATAGGTTAATTAGAGGTTATATATCTTTAAAAAGTCAATTTTTTAAATGATTGCCTCCAAAACAAGTAAAGGTAGAAAATGGGATTCAAATTTAATGTAGCATTTTTGTTTCTGAACTCTCTTAGCTACTTATTTTCATTACAAAGCTACACAACTTTCTCCTTTTAAAATTAAATGCCTGTGCAAAGTTATACTGAATATGTGTTTATTATGCCATTAGTTTCTGGATCTAATTCTGAATCTCTTCAGAGGAAAAGTTAGATTATTAAATTCAAATACAAATAATGTGTTATTGGTTAAAAGAGTGATTCTAAAATATCCTTCAGTAGAACAATACCAAAGACCCCATGTTCCTGAGTTCACTAAGCCTCTATGTGTGAAAGGCATACCCCTCGTATGCAGGGTCCTGAAGCAAGGCATTCCCCTGTAAGAGATATATGGTCTCCTCTTCTGCTTACAGTTCCTAGTCTCTGTTGTCCACAGTAAAATACAAAGGCCCCCTAAGGACCTGTTGTTTAGTAAATACAGTAAACAGGGACACTGTTTTGGAAACTGCTGCACGCACACACACACACACACACACACACACACACACACACACACAAATCAGAAGGTATTGAGAATCTGATATATTCAGGAAATTTATTGACAAACTGTTAAATGAATTGGAATTGATTGAATTGCAGTTTCAGGTTCTTTTCACAAGGTGGCAGGGTAAAGAAAATACAGACAGGGTATGTTCTTTTACAAATTGTGTTCTCTTGTCAGAACAGCACTGTGTTTTCAGGGAAATTGAAAGCACTGGAAAGGAAGTGCAGTCATTGGCAACCACGAATCACACAGTTTTGAAGAGATTTAGTAAATGCATAATTTACCAATAAAAAGGCTGGCTTCAAACTGCTACTGTACTTCACAGGCATTTCAAAGAATTACCCATATAACTATTTATTTCATTGAGCAGAACACTGCCTAAAGAAGCTGTCAATCTTGTTTAAAAAGGGAAGAGGTGTGTGGTGGAGGGCAGGGTGAAGGGCGGAGTGAAGGAGTTTCGTTAGGGGAGAGAACAGTGCGCATCAAAAGCACACCTATCTGTATATTTTAACTGAAGAATTTTAACCCAGATGAACTGATTGAATAACAGTCAATTAGCAGCATCTTCAGAAGTTCACCAGAAACAGATTACTGTGCTAGGCACCCAGACTGGCTGACAGATAGAAAAGGAGAAGAGATTAAACACCGTGTTTTTAAAATTATTGTTCAGAAATTAAAATTTCAGAATATTCCAGAAATATATTAACATTTATTGATTAAGCACTATGTAATATTCTTTGCTCTGAATATATGGTACTCATCATTTTATTAGCCAGGGTATAGATGCACATAACTTTTTCCAAGTTCACGGAGATTGTGAGTGATTTCTTTTAAGTGAATACTTGACATGGAATCTTGTTACTTAAAACACACTAATGACTTCCTCTTGCTCTTAAAATAAAAACCAAAACCATCTAAAATGCTCTGCAGGACTCTTCATGGTTTATCCTCTGCCCTTTGTGCCAGCTTCTCAGTATTCCACATGCTCTCAGGTCCCCTGAGCTCTAGCCACATTCAACCTCCTCATACCTGGGCCTGGAATGCATCTTCCTTTCTCATTCTAACTGAGCTGAGCTGCTAACCTCTACTTTTACTCAGAGAACTCAACTTATCTTCCCTCTCCCCCAGGGCAGCCTTCAACAAGGAATAGGTGAAAGTCCTGTGGCTCAAGCTTTCCCAGCAGCAGGAGCCTCTGCTGTGAGCATCTATTACAGTATTGACTGTGGTCTCACAGTATACTGAGCTCCCTAAGGGCACTGATGAGCATTGCATTTGAATTAGCAAATACACTGTCAAGCAAAGAGTGGCCCAGGTATACACATGACACAAAATATTCTACTTGCTACTGGGGATTGTAAATACTCTTTACAAATAGTATGCAATGATGTTTTAAACTTGTATTTCGTGGTGAATATTATCAGACATAGTATTTCACAGCAGAATGCTATGAAATTCACCATTTCAGGATTATTCAAAGTAGATGTTAACTCAGTAGTCCTGAAATGGTGAATCCTTTTATGTGGCTTAACTGGAATAGACGCTCTATTCTTTCAGGCCATTGCTCTTATATTTTTTTTAACTGTAGACATAATATTATTGTTCTAAAACATGTTTACAGAAATCAGTCATGTAAAAAATGCATTGGGAAATCAGATTCTGACATGAATTCAAGTTATTCATTTGTAACTCTAGCACTGAAATGCACTGGTTCATATCAAAGGCTATTACTTTGTCACTGGCTAGCTAGGTGACCTTGAATAAGTAACTTCATCTTCACAGACAAAGTTTTAGCATCTGTAACATGAATGATTAGAAGAGATTATCCCTAAGGTCTTTTATAGTTCTTAAATTCTTTGTCTCTTAGTTCCTCTCTAAGGAATTTTAACTCTGAAAACTGCTACCATTTCACATCCTATTCTCTTTGCAAATGAGAGAATTTCAATTCCCACTGATGAACTGAATCTGCATACACACTTGTATTTTATTACACTAGAGTAAAAGGATTTAAGGAAAATACACATATATTCAAATTCTTCTCCTAAGGAAACTAGATTTAGTTAAATCATGAATAGAAGTCAGGATAAGTACATTCAAGATTTACCCATAGCTCTTTTTCCCCAACTGTCTGTTTCCAATTTCTAAAACATAGTAACATTTCATTAAGAAGTCACAGCAACCCTTCTCTAATTTGTGAAGAGTACATTGTGAATTACATGCATAGTTATCAGCATTTCAGCATATTAGATTTCTTCCCCTGCTTAGTAGATGTTTATGAGTCCTTTGGGTTTAAGCACTCTTGTTCATTAGTATGTCATTGAAGAAGACTTACGAAATATTTTTTTATAATAAGAATATTTATTAACTTAATTATGTATACCTTTGTACAGTGGCATTGCACAGAGAGCTGTTGAATTCTAAATATTCAATATATTAAAAAAAATAAGTCATCTTTGTGATCTGTCCTCATCCCATCCTCTGTCATTTCTTTTGCTCATGTAGATTTTTGTAAATACCTTCTCTTAGCCTGTCACTCATCATCATCGTATTGGTGAACTAGTTCTAACTGCACTGCAATTGAGTCTATCAGATTTGCATTGTAGTCAGTGCTAGTGATTTGTTTAAGAAATCCTTTCATATACTGAGGACTTGAGATCTTCAAAAAACTTTATCATTCACAGTTAGGTCTTTATTCCATATAGGTATTGCATATAATGTGAGATAGTGATAGTGAGTCAAATTATTTTTATAAGCATATCCATCTGTCTCAGCACCATTTACAGAAAAGGGTTGCCCAGTGCTGTGCTATTAAATGTTTAACAAGTGACTTGGGTAGAAGGGAAAATACTTTATTGTAGCGTTTGCCAATTTCAATGGTATAAATACACCTAATAATGCTGATTTCAATATATCAACATTACATCAAGGAAATAATTCAGCAATGATGAGCAGTGATATACCATTACCTATTATTTTTACCATACAAGTACATGAGAGGGAAATGACATCAAGAACACAGATAATAGTAAAATGTAGCCAAATAATCAAAAAGTTAGGTTTTAAGTATTTATTAACTTTGTTTTAAGTATAATTGGTTTGTTGCTTATTTATATAATTTAATTTTTAAAAATCAGTATGTTTGATAATTGGCTTATAAATTCCTGAAAATTTTGTGATTGTCTCTCACAAGCCAGAGCAGGCAAGCTCTTACACACCATTGAGTTTGTCCTTCTCTAATTCTTCTGCAATAACACCTCTGTTATATGTAAAGTATCCATATATACATAGGCCTATGTTTGGATTCTCTATTATTTTGTACTTATTCATGTGCCTCCGATTGTGCTAATTTTTTACTCTTAATTCTTACGTATTTATGACTTTTGCCATGTAAGTCAAGTTATCCTTCCTTTTGTAATTTTAAAAAATATTTTGTGTGTGTGTGCGTGTGTATGTGTGTGGTATAAAACACGCTATTTTCATGTATATATACATAGTGAAATGATTCATATAGTCAAACAAATTAAAATAACCATATCCTCACATATTTTCATTATACAATATTATTAACTATAATGATCAGGCTGTACATTGACTGTACATTGATCTCTAGGTTTAATGATTCTATATAAATATAACTTCCTACTTTAGACCAACACATCCTCATAACTCTCCCCTACAAGCCCTTGGTAACCACAGTTCAACACTCTATTTCTGTGTATTCAACTTTCTTAGTTTCCACATGTAAGTGAGGTCATTCAGTGTTTTTCTACCTGGGTCTGGCTTATTTCACTTAGAATAATGTCCTCCAGATGCATACATGTTGTCACAAATGACAGAACCTTCTTTTTCAAGGTTGAATATTTCATTTTATATATATACACACACATATATGGACAGAGAGAGAGAATATTAGTGATTTGTATGACAATGTCTTTACCCATTCATCTGTTGACAGACACATAGGTTGTTTCCATATTTTGGCTATTGTGAATAGCCCTGTAATGGACATGGGAGTGCAGATGTGTCTACAAAGTACTGACTTTATTTCCTTTGCATATGTACCTAGTAAAGGCATTGCTGGATTGTATGATACTTCTATTTTTAGCTTTTTGAGGACACTCCATACTGTTCTCCATAAAGGCTGTAGCTCCATACTGTTATATTGTTCGCTAACAGTGTACGAGGTTTCCCTTTTCTTCACAACCAAGCCAACACTTATCTCTTACCTTTTTTATCATGGCCATCCTAACCAAACTTACTAGGTTTTCATTTGCATTTCTCTGATAGTTAGTGATGTTGAGCACATTTTCATATAACTGTTGGCCATTTTTATATCTTCTTTGGGAATATGTTGCTTCAGGTCCTTTTATAATTAGCTCATTTTACTATCAGATATTTTTGTTATTGAGTTGAATGAATTCCTTGTATACTTTAGATATTAACCCCTTATGAGATATATGGTTTGCAAATATTTTCTTTCAGTCTGTAGGTTGCCTTTTTCATTTTGTTGATTGCTTCCTTTGATAGGCAGAAGATTTTTCTGATTTCAAATTATATTACAAAGCTACAGTAATCAAAAGAGTATTGTGCTGGCATAAAAAAAGACACATAGGCCAATGGAATATGGTATAGAGCACAGACATAAAACCTGAGACATGCACCATCTACTAATCTTTAAGAAAAGCACCAAGAATACACAATGAGAAAAAAGATAATCTCTAATAAATTATGTCAGGAAACTAGTTTATCTATAGGCAAAAGAATGAAATTGGATCCTTATCTTACACAATCCACAAAAATCAACACAAAGTGGATGAAAGACTTAAAAGTAAGCCCTGAAATTGTAAAACTCCTCAAAGAAACCATAGAGGATAAGCTTCTTGACTTTGGCCTTGGCAATCAGTTTTATAAATATCACAGCAAAATCTCAGGCAACAAAGAAATAATAAAGAAGTGGGGCCACATCAAACTAAAAGTTTATTTTTAAAAATTTAGGTGCACCATGGTAATTTTTTATCCTTGCACTTTAATATAAATTTTAGAATCAGTTTTCCAACTTAAACACTCACACACATACACACACATACATCTGTTGGGATTTCAAGTGGTGTTGCTTGAAAGAATAGATGATCTGGGGAAGAATTTACATAATTATATATATAGTCGCAATCCAGACATTTGAAATGTTTCTCCATATTTGGTACAGCCTCTTTAATTTTCTTCCATACATGTTATATTTTTAAAGATTTTTTTACATCTTTCACAAATTTACTTTCAGTATACTTTTTTAATTGATCACCTTTTAAGGGCTTTTAAAATTAAGTTGATTAATACATGCAAAATGGTTACAACATTGTTCAGAATAAACACCCATCTTACATACTGTTGTTGTGACTTTAGTTAAATACTATAGTGGAAAGGGAAAATAGACAACTAATGTATATTTGCATTATAAAAAACCTAGGAGAAAATATATCATGAATGTCAGCTATATAACTAGATCATATTATGTATATCCAAAATTAATGTTACTTGAATGCCATTGAACGATGATATTGAGGACTAAAAATAAATATTCACTACATTTTAAGAATCTTGCCAATAAGGAAACTGCACTTTAAGAGTTGGCCAATGGGAATGCAAAATGATGCAGCCACTGTAGAACAGTTTGGCAGTTTCTAAGAAAAAGTTAGATAATTAACATGTATTAATTTACTAGAGCTGCTATAACAAAATATTACAGACTAGGGATCTTAAAAACCAGGAATTTATTTTCTTACTATTCTGGAGGCTGGAAAGTCTAAAGAGAAAGTTGGTTTATCCTGCAACCTCTCTCCTTGGCTTGCAGATGGGCACCTTCTCCTCCTTTCTTAACATTGTTAGCATCATTATATTTTATAAATAGTGGCTGTTTGTCTATAGAGATATATACAATTTTCGTATACAGATTTTTAATCTCAATATTGGTAAACTCTCATATTTATTGTGATAATTAAACTGTAGTTTATTTCAGATTTTCTACATAGTCATATAATTTACAAATAATGACAGGCTTATTTATTCCCTTCATATATTTCTAAATATTTTTTTTTCATTTTTGGTTTTGCTTTATGGTGCCAGGTAAGATACTCTGAATAGAACTTAAATGCCTTTGGTAGAAGGAAAAATCGTGTCTTGTGTCTTATCTTATACAGAATATATTTTTAGAGTTCTTTACTAAATATAATGATTGTAGTTTCTTGTAGGTAATTTTATCTCTTTATAGAAATTCCTTTCTATTCCTTTTTTGCTATGATGTTATTAACATCAAAAGTAGATGTTGAATTGTGTCCAGTATTTTCTGTGCCTCACTTGAAGGTGTTATGATTTATCTCTTTTAGTGGGTTAATGCAGTAAAATAATTTTTTTAAGAGACAGGGTCTCATGTTACTTTGGGTAGCCTTTAACACCTGGGTTCAACTGATCTTCCCAACTGAGCCTCCCAAATAGCTGTCTTTCAAATAGTGCTTTTTGGATTTAAAGTTTACTTTGCCTATGATTAATACAAAAACACTTGCAGTAAATACCTGTTTAGCATATTTTTTCTATGGTTTTTCTTTCAACATCTTTATTCTCATGCTTTAGAAATGTCTCCTATTAATAGTGAGCAGCTATATGTTTTCTTAAAATCCATTCTGATCTTGTCACCTAACTAGACCATTTTTTGTCCATATTCATTGCAAGTATTAATAAGCTTAGATTTAATTATTCTTCTTTGTGCTTTTTGTATTGTCATATTTCATATGCCTTAGTAGGTTCTATATTTTTCTTGGTCTGTTTTTTTCTTCTAGATTAAAAATTGTACTATTTCCGTAACTCTTATGGCCATCTAATAAATTTTAAAATGCCTATCTAATTGACAAATGTCAAAATTTAATTCATATGTTTAATTCCTTCCCAAATAATAAAGAACTTAAAACACTAACTGCATAAAAAACATATTTTATAGTTTTTGGTCACATATGGTAGTTTTATCTTCTTTGTAATGATTCTATAATTATAATTTTGTTTATGTCTAAAATTATTTTCAATGTTTATTGGTTATCACTTTTCTTTAGTGAGGATATGATGATGTTTAGTTTTCTTTGTTTTAAAATGCTTTATTTTTCTTTCGTTCATAAAATCTTTTAGACCGATAGCTGTTTTCACCATACCCTGAAGATAAAATTCTGTTTTCTTTTGCTTTTATTTTCACAATAGAAAAATTAGTGTCTGTCTTATTGTCATTTTTTATAGAAGAGATAACCAGAGTCCAGTTTTCCTAGGACAACTCCAGTTATGCCAGTTCTCCTGAAGTCATGACTTGTACTTTCCCTTTCACTCCTCAAAGTGCTGGATTAGATAATAAATGATGTGGTCTTTCTATCTATGGCTGTGTTAGTCTGTTTTCATGCTGAAAATAAAGACATACCTAAGACTAGGTAATTTATAAAGGAAAGAAGTCTAATTGGCTCAGTTGTACACGATTGGGAAGGCCTCAGGAAACTTACAATCATAGCAGAGGGTAAGCAAAAATGCCCTTCTTCACATAGCAGCAAAAAGAAGTGCAGAATGAAGGGGGGACAAAATCCCATTATAAAACCATCAGATCTCATGAGAACAACATGGAGTTAACTGCCCCCCATGATTAAATTATCTCCACCTTGTCCCTCCCACAGCATGTGGGGACTATGGGAACTACAGTTCAAGATGACATTTGGGTAGGAATACAGCCAAACCATATCAATAGGTAATCTGAATTATTTCTTTCTGAATTTTTTAAAGAACTTTTCAAGTAATATTTTGTATTAGTTAATTCTACAATTTCAGTTTAATGTGCCTAAGGGTAAAGTTCTTTGTATTTATCCTCCTCAGATTTTCTTGGGCTTCCTGGTTCTATAGATTAATGTATTTTATCAATTAAAAAAATTATCAATTATCTTTAAAAATATTTCTTCTAATAAAGTCTCTGTTTCTTCTCCTTCTATGATTCAATTAGATTTTTCATCTTCAGTCCAGCCAATGGATTGCTCTTAACTTTTCTCCATATTTTCCATCATTTTCTATTTTTTTACTACCTTCTATGATTCCTATTGATTTATTGTCCAGTTTACTGATTCTCTCATCAATACTAATCTGCCATTTTATTTTACATAAAAAAGCAGTATTTTTCATATCTAAAAAATTATACATTTTTATTCAAATATCCTTGGCTATTTTACAATTGATTGCTCTTACAGTCATTTTTATTCCCTTCTATTGTTTATTTTAGCCTATAAAATATTATTTTATATTTTGTGCTAATTTAACTATCTGAAGTCTTTATACTGCTTATTCTCTTATTTCTTATTTCTGTGGGCCCTTACTCATGGTGACTTGTTTTATTATGAATTCACTGATTTTTTAATGTATAAGATCATATTACTTATGAATTTATCAATGGGAATTATTTGAGGTCTGGGCTAATGAACTAATGAAACATTCATTTAGAGCTTTGTAGAAACTCTTCTAAGGTAATTCCATCATAGAAATACTTTAAATTTTTAGCTTGAGTTTTTACTTGGTTGTTTGTTGTTTTGTCTGTTTAAAAAAATTTGTTTTTAATCATTTTATTAGTGATTACACAGTAACAAATATACAGGCTAAAAACCCTGTAGCCAGAGCAGGCTAGTGATTATGATTTTCCACCAGCAACTTTCTTACCAGTTTGTTTGCAATTGAGATTTATTTTTTGTTCATACTATACACTCATGATGTAGCTTTCTGGTGTTGTCATGACATAGGGAGAGTAAATTGGTTTCCTCATTTAGGCCTTTGGTTTTGTGTCTTGACCCCATTCCCAGAAGGCCTTCAAAACAGAGTCAGCTTCACCTTATTCGGCAATATCTACAAGATGTAAGCATGAAATAGTTCTCGTTTTAAACCACTGGTTTCTTGCATTCACTTAGTCTGTGACCTCAGGGTGTTTCTTAACTGTCTTACCAGCTGTTATACTTTATATTTTCAGTAGGGTGATTTTTTTCAAAGCTGCAAGATTAATCTCTTTGCAATAAATTGGAAAAAAAACAAAACAAAACAAAACTAAGTTACGTTTTACTTTTTTCCAAAGAAATTAGCTCTAACATCGTAACTGAAAGTTTCAGTCTTTTAATATTTTTTCTTAAAACTTAAAATAGGTATTTGGACCTAGTTAATAAGACAATGAAATAATCATTTGAGAGTCTCCTATAATGATATCATAGATAAAATATCTGAGGTAACATGTCGATTATTTAGATTTTAAAAAGATATACTGATCAAATATATCACTATTAAATATTCTGATAAAATATTTTTATATTGTGTTATTTTAAAAATTTTATTTGCAATGGAAAAATGGAAACAAAACAGTGAATTAACAGTTACATAAACAAGTAGGAAATGAAAGATCAAATCTGTATGTCATGCATTAGAAGTGAAAACACAAGAAGCTGCACTATCAGTAAATAATTGATGGTCATATTAAACCAAAAATGTAAAAAAAAAAAAAACCTATCATTTTTGTGATAATTATCTTTTATTTTATGCAGATTTCCCACATAATTCATATTTGTTAATTTTTACATGATTGATACATTCTTTTAAGAATAAAATTTCTTCAAGAAACTGACAGGTAATTTTAAAATGCATGACTGAGGCATCTGAGCCATATAAATATTCCAAGATGGTCATGAACTAAAAATCTATATCAAAGTTTATTTGAATTTACATCACTTTTGAGTTTTGTAGTTAATACTTTGTAACAACCAATACTTAGAATGCAATTTAAATTTTCTTTTATTCTTATGAAATATACTTACATAAGCATTACATGGCTTTGCTAAGAAATCTTTTATGTATGAATCTGAGTCTATTTTATAGGTCTGATGGAAAATGTAAAATTGAGGGCTTAGATGGATTAAGGAGGGAGACTCAAATGTTCAGAGGCCCAGAGTCATCACTTTGCTTCTCATGTTAATAAGAGTATATTCTTCGTTTCTATTTTAGTGCTTTACAATTGCAAAGTAAAGAACAGTGTACTCTGTCATTTTTAAGTCCTATTTTCTCAAGTTAAAACACGTTAATACTTTTAATGTTTGAAAAATAGCTATGGCTTGCATAAAAAGAAACAGTTTTTAAAAGGAGTTGATCTGATACACTCAAGAAATATGAAGTACCACTGATACATCTGCATGTTTGTGTAAGAATTAACATACATTTGAACTGAAAATTTAGGTTGTCTTTTCACTCATTTTGTCTTTGGCTCATTCAGAGAAATTAGGCGAGTATATCTTTTCTCATTACCCCTTACTAGATTCTTCCCAATCTAGCTCACCTACTGCATCTTTTCTGCTACCAGTTATTTCTCCAAGGACAAAGCTGGTATGATCACTTTGCTGTTCAAACACCTAATTCTCATTGCTTACAGAAAAAAAAAAAAGCAAACGTTTTAGATTCAGAAGTGATACAGTCCATATCTCCAGATTTAGTTGTTTTGTTTTATTTACTCCATCACTGTCTGTCACGTACCCTGTGCCATTTCCATACTAATCTTCTTGAAGTTCCTTTTCAAAATCCTACGCATTTTTAAATCAGGTTCTTTTTGCAGAGAATACATCTTATCTAAAACATGTATTTATTCGTCTTTAAAATTAAAATCAAATTCCAACTCATTTATGAAAGAATCCAGTCACAAATAGGTTTAAAATGTGCACTGAATGAATGAATAAAATAATTTTTTAAACCCTCAATTTTCTCTTTATAAAGAATTAATAAGAAGACATTTTTAGCCTTAGAAAATTTGAAGTAATTTTAATAATCAAGAGAAAACTTTAGAAAAATTTTTATTTAACTGTCGTTAAGCACCAAATGGAATTGATTATGCTAATTTGGAAGTGTTCTTCCTCAATTTTCTGACTACAATTCTGCCTCCTGTTTGAGATTAATCTCAAACACCAAAAGAAAACCTTTCCTGACCTCCCTACCAATTGGACTGGTTTCACTGCCACCCCTTTTAAAAAATGTAGCAGTGCTTTGTATTTCTCCAGACTTTTTGCTGTCATGTAATTCCTCTACCCTTCCTCACATACACACGATTAGATTGTAGGCTCATACATCCTATAATGTGTATCTTTCTCTATTGTCTGTATCCTTCCAGGTGCCTAGTTCTGTAGTGAATCATTGTAAAGAACAGATAGTAATTGTTTTACTTAATACATAGAAAGTTATTCTTTCAATTAGTCATAGCAATTACCAGAATTGCATGGATTCTGGAGAAAAATAGAATGTTTATGTATTTTACGACATAGTATTTCCTCATATATAATAATGTGTGTACACATGTTTATTTGTATGTACTGGTCATGTAAGCTCCAAGGGAAAAGAACCAGCATGTTGAGCAGCTCAGAGCTGTGAAAGAGCATGAGTTCTATAGGAAACTGAAAGGAGTAGTTTCCATTTAAATAATAGGCAATTACCTCTTAATGAGATGTAGTTTGAAAATCAATTTGGTGAAAATATCAAAATATAAGGCAAAGAAATTCTGCAACACGTATCTAATGATTATGACAGCAATCAGTAATTCAGTTTTTTTCTCTAAAATGAGTTTGGCCTTGAAAATTATTCAAAGTCTTTTGCTTTTAGAGTACAATGAACTTAAATCACATAAGAAGAATCAAATACCTTTTCCAAAATGTAGCCAAATTGGTCTAAATTCCAAACCTGCAAGATGAGTTAATCACTGATCAAATTAACCACTTACCCCTTCCACTGACCCACCAGAGTGATTGGTATGCATTTTGGAAAGCGTTAATTTTCTCAAATCACTGATATTCAAACTATGATTACTGACCATTCTGTTGCATAAATCAGCAGGGCAGTTCGCTAAATAGTCCCTGAGTGTCTTAGAAAGTGATATACCTTTGAAGTCCCCAAGGAGTAACTCACTTGGCAGAGTCTCATCTAATAATTATGGCATTTAGGACAGATAGATGTATTCTGTGCTGCAATGAGTCTCCCTTGCTGACTTAAAATGTTAAGTTTTGTTTTTAAAAATGTTAAAATTAAACTAAGGGGAATATGGTCATTAAAATGATGCAGCTCAAGTACTTAAAATCATTAATATCTTTTATGGTGGAACTGGTTATAACTATTACTTAGATTAATATTTAAAAGTCCCAAGACACTAGCATGAGCCAGAGTTTTAGCATTTTACATTCCTAAAGCATTTAAAATCTAAGATGTGGTGGTTTGAATGTGCCAGAATGTGCCACCATGGGTTCCTGGAAATGACATGTAGTGTTCGGAAAGCTCTTTCAGGCAATTGGTAGATAAAACAATTAAGTCCTCATTTTCCAGAGTCAATTATTAATATTTGTATGGGTTTGAGTCCTCATGACATTTTGAAAGTCATCCCTCTCTGGGCTGTTTGTGCTGCATTAAATGTCTTTTTGTTTTCATCTGTGGGTTGTCCTGGCTTGACTGTAGTCATCTGGAAGGCAGAGACTGTGCTTTACTCATCTCTGAGACCCAGATGCTAACCTTGTGCTCAGTTCATGCAACACCAGTATTTGTGGAACAAACAAAAGGAATGTCATTTTCACATATTTATATGACACTGTAATTGCATATGTTTTGTCCTAAGAAAGAAGAATTTAAGGAAGCCAGAGCATACCTGAGATTTAGGAATGCTTAGTTTACAGCATTTTACTTCCAAAATAAAAATGAGAGCAAAAGTTTAAAATGTTAACTCTTTAATACTACAACAGACCATGAGAAATGAAGCAATTATTTTCCCATGAAAGAGCAGACAAACAGATCACATGTGTAAAGATTGTGGAAATGCATACCTGAGACGTTGTGGGTGTGCTTCTGTCTTTAAAAAAATGGTTCAATCTGAAAAAAAAAATCATTTACATGTCTATTATATGTGACTGACTTATCCACTGTGATATCAAATAATCAAATGGATGATTCATCTCCATTTGATGATATGAATATTAAAGAATGTGACCCCCTGTGAAGTGCATTTTGACATTTTGTATGCCTATATTATGTGTGTGTTATTGCAGTTGTTATTTTCTGGGAAGGAGTGGTAACGTACCTTAGCAGAGGTTTGTACAGCTTTTGGAATTAAAAGTGGTCTAATTTAGTCTTAAACCTGACACTATTTTTCACGTATGAGTGTCTCTAGAGCATTTGGAAAATAGTTTATCTTTACCTTTAAATCTTCTACTATCTATATATTTCAAATACTTGGTAGCTTTGGAGGTTCTACACAAGTGGCTTGACAGACACTTAGATCAGGATCCAGGCAAAAATGAATCAAACCACAAAATCTCTAGGGCAGCTGTCTATTTCTCAACAGCCTTTTAAATATGCTCCCCTACAAAGATACTTTTATCAGATTAACAATGTGGGATCAGGGAGATTTCAGGGCTGTATCAGGCCAAGCTAATAAAGGTCTATAATAAAGTTGAGCCACAGTCACCCTGACTTACATGTTTTGGCTCTTGACCAAGAATCGCTGATGTCAAAAGTAGAGGACTTACTTGTCAGTGTGATCTTCTCCTGCCTTTCCTGCTCTAGTCTCTGAGTTGTACTTTTGATTCTATTTCAAGACATAAATTCTGCCATATGAGCCTGTAAGATTTTATGAAATTGCCAATTTCATGCTTCCAGCATGCCAAGTTCTGAGACACTATTTCAAAGCCAAATCCAGAAGCAGATATGAGCTCTGAGTGATATCATCAGATACCAATATGTTTGATTCAGAATGTCTGCTTTTAGATGTACACATAATAGCTGTAGATCTGCAAATTTCAAATATACCTTTGAAAGAACAATATAAGCATTAACAAATTGTAAAATATACAATATTCAGCCAATGACAGTAGTTGTTTCAAAGACTTTATATGATTACTATCACTTCCTACAGACCTAAATAATGGTCTAGAGGTTTCATTCTCATATGTTTCAATGCCATGATATTATTTTAAAATATATGCCTACCTCTTCTATGCACACACAACTTAAAATACAAAAATTCAATAAATGAAAAACCCTCTCTATTAAAATATAATTTCTGGGGACAGGGAGAATATATTAAATTGAAATCTAAATGCATATGAAAGCCTTTAAATATTGTCCCTTTCCTGAACTATATAATGGAGACAAGGTCATTTGGACTATCCCTATGGCAAGTTACAGGGCATATTTGTGTTCCTGAAATGTAAGCTATTTTTTTTTTCTGTAATGAATGTTGTACCACTACACTTTGGGGAGAATGAATAACAACGTAGCCCTACTGTAGTGAGCTGAACATAGATAGCTATGAACAGGAAGGGTCAGGAAAAATACTGAAGGATGCATGGTAGAACATCAACAGCTTTAGAAAGTGGTAGTGTTTTTTTTTTTTTTTGGAAAGCTAAGCTGGCGTTTCAGTTTGGCTAATACCGTTAAGGACAAGATGACTATTATTGATGCTGCAGCATCAGAAGAAGGATGAGAAAAAGCAGAAGACACATATATTGTTAACATGTAAAACTCAGAAAAGATTTATGATTCTTTCATCAGTCTTTTCAGGCAAGTGTAGAAAATCCTCACCAGTAGCATCAGCAGGCTGCCATATGTATTAGAGTTCTTAGCTGCAACAACTGAAAACTACTCTAGTTAACTAAAACAAAGAAGAAATGTATTGAAAGATAGCTTAGAAAATTGGAAGCTTGGAAGAGTAGATTAAAAAGGAATCAAAAGAAACATGGCACTGATTAGGATATGTCTAATGGTACTTATCACTCATGAGTAGCAATCAATGAATGTCTACCATACAAGAAAAATATTATCTGATGAGCAAAATATGGGCATGTTTTACCCTAAAAAGTCAAATTAAGTCTTATTTAAAAGATGAAGAGAAACATAGAGTTAAAATTTTATACAAATATGTTTTACTTTTTAAAAATTCAAAACTTTGTTTTGGACAAATTTCATCAAAGAAGTAGAGGACGGTTTTGAAGTTTACTTCTTAATGGTGTTTTATTCTCAAAATTCACACATTTACCCATAGTTTTATGGTATATGACTGTTTATAATAATTAATCAAGCTCATGTATGATGCTGATCTATTATGGGAATGGGTCATAATTTTCTTAATGTATGGCAATCTAACATCTTTTAAGCAATTAACATATTTATTGATTATGTAGTATGAAACACATAGTATTTAAGGTACTATGTGGAACCCCTACCTTTAAGAGGTTTATGCACTAGTCAAAGAGGCAAGAGGTATGATTCTGGTTTAGTAAATAACAATCACACTAACAATCAAAGCAATCTACTCTCAAAAGAGAGTCTTGTTAAAAATGTGACCATTATTCTGAATCTAATTTTATACCATATGTACATATATTCTTTATCATCACAGTAAAGGTTGATGAAGAAAAATTAGTTCACCTTGTTAGGATAATCACTGATCTTGGAACACTCTTTGTATTGATAAGGTGGTTGTTAATATAACTCAAAATGAGATGAAATTAAGTAATGTTATCTATGAGGGAAATACATGTTAATTCCAATTCAGGCCTCAACACTACCTACATATTTTCAAATTGTCTGTAGAATAAGCAGCAATATGTAAATTTTGCTTCAAAGTAGATGCCAATATGGGTTATCAAGTTAATCCATAAGACTCTTGCTAAAAGATTATATAAAGTATGTAAAAAGGTAGGTGTATGAGCTATCTAACAGGTGGGAAGTGGTGACAGTTAAGCTATATAGCTGGTTTGGGGTTATTATTTTGTTTTACTTAGAGTTTTCAGATATGGAATATTATAAATAGTTTCAGTTGGCTACTTAGTTTGTAAGCACTATGCTTATGGATACAATAGAGGCGGGGGGAAAAGTCAAACCTTCTCTCTCAAGGAAACAGAACATAATAACTAACACATGTATTCAGCAAGTCAAAAGACCTAGAACTGTGGAGACATTTGTAAGATAACTACGAACTTCTGTACTTCCTTTGTCATTTGGAAGCTATAGATATCTATCTTTCTGGCAACAAGGATCAGTAGTATTTGTTTGATAATACTCAGAAGGATTTACATTTATTAACACTCTTCATGTATTTATTTTCTGTATCCGTGTTGAGATAACATTTAATGTGACTGGGAAGATAAATTATTTACATGTTAATTATTTTGTATATCAAGATAACACCAATCACTAAAAAGGAATGAGCAAAATACTGTACATGATGGTGATAATAATTTTTACTTACCTAATGACTACAATGTTTAAAACCTTCTATTAGCTTGTTTCCCTGTGTTTTTTCCATAAGTCTTCACAACTGTCCCATCAGATAGAAGCTATTATCCCCCAATTGAGTCTCGAAGATGTTAAGTAATTTGCCAAGGTCATCCTACAAAGAAATACAGGGCTAGAATTTAAACCAGGAAGTCCAAAGTCTGTGCTCTTTCCACTAGGCTTTGCAGAGCTTACAAATGACCTAATAGATTGCCTTGCCCAGCAGAGCCAGAAATTGCTTCCAGAGGCATGTCTATATTAGCAGCATGAGTTGATCCCTATGTGATAATTGTACCATTAATGTAATAGAAATATTGAGCAGCTCAGAACTTCCTGACCCCAGGCGAAAGTGTAAAAAGGAAGAAAGATAATAGTCTCCTGCTGGTTTCAACCAGGGTCATTTCCAGGACGTTGTCTTGCCTGGACAGTAAGAGTCAGATGCAGATTGTAACCATCATCTTTGATCTGTGTGTATGGCACAAATAGGTTTATGAATTCCTTTCCTTTAGCTTCCTCACTGTTTTGCTGCAGTCAGATCCTTTGTTAACCCCATTCTCAGTCCAGAGCCATGTTGTCATAGAGGCATGACCTTCCTGTGATGTATCAAACTCTTACTTTGTAATATTATAGTTTTATAACAGAGAACACAATGTTCTATTTGAAGACTCCAACAAACTCTTCCCCAGGAAGACATATGCAACTGACTCCTTATTAGATTGTTTTGGAAACTATTGTTTTAACTCATCAGTCAAGTTTAGTGACCTAGTTGATATTGAGGTATGTGCAAAATATAGACATTTTTCAAATTACCATATGAATTTAGATAATATCTCCTGCTAAGAAAGAAAAGACTATCACATGGAATAACATTGATTTGTTAATCTGGCTAACACATTTGCCATTATTATATCTGTTCCCTGTTGAAAAAGCCTTCTTGTCAGACTTGTCATATGCTGTTTGTATAACTGGTAATTACAGAATCAAGATGAATTATCTCTTTTTAAAGGCTATAAAATAAATACCAACCAATTAATATAACTATGCCTTTCATTCTCTGAGGAAAAGAGAAAATCAATCTCATTTCAAAGTCATTTATTGATTTGCCTCCCCCACTTCCACCCATTGCCATGGGACTACACATTAAAACCTGTGATTCTTCTTCCTACTGCTAAAGAAGCTGCCTTAACACAAGGTGTCATGGAATTCCCACATGGTAAAATAAGAGAGTTCCCTGATCCCCCTTGCGGACATGTGACAGAGGTGTGGTTCACCTATTTGCTTGCTGCCACTGCTCAAACCCCTGATGGCAGGAAAAACGTGCAGACAGACAGGTACAGGAGCTGGGCCTAGTGTTTTGGGCTCCAGCCTCCTGGTAGTATCCAGGGGTGTGTGCCTGCAGCCCCAGTCTTTTAGCCTTGCCGTCTGCAGATGGCTTAAGTGTTAATCAGATCGATGGACCCTCTGCCTTTTTGCAAGGGCAGAGGGCCAGTGTGAGAGCTTTTTGTATCCTGAGCTCTTGCCCAGCATCCCAGAAGAATGGGATCACACATGGGCTTGAAGGATGAATGTGAGGCTTTATTTAGTGGTGGAGGTGGATCTTAGTAGGATGGATGGGGTGCTGGAAGAAGGAGAGGGAAGATGATCTTCCCCTGGAGTCTGCCTCTCCAGCAGCCAAACTCCTCTCTGACCCCCTCCCAGCTGAACTCCTCTGGGTGTTCAGACATCCCTTCTCTTTCTCCTTCTCTGCTGTACTGTTCTGACATTCTCCTGCTTGTCTCCTTGTCTTCTCCTGGAGACTGGGGTTCCAGGTTCATATGGGGTGCAGGATAGGGAGGTGTGGCAGGCCAAAAGGCAACTTTTTGCATGTGAAAACAGAAATGCCTGTTCCCACTGAGGACTGCGGATTTCTAGGCTTGAGGCTCGGGCCTTTGCATGGGAACTGCCCTCTTCCACCCAGTATTTCCCTGTTTCTTCTCCATGTAAATAACATGATTTTCCTATGACTAGGTAATCACAAGTTTTTAGCAATCTAGAAAATATTTGGGTGCAATGCCCTGATTCATTCCCTTAATTTAATGTCTTGCAGATGAAACACTCCTTCTTTTCCTAAGTCGGTTATGCTGCCAATGCTAGAAACTAGGAAAAGGGAAATAAATGACTGTTTAAGTGTCAAAATACCTAAGGTGTATTTTTCGCTTAGCTTGAGCAACAGCAAATCATGAGTTAATTCTGGAGTTCTGGATTAAAAAAAAATTATTACTAGGATATCATCAAGGGAGATCTTAACTCATGAATTAAGGTCATTACAGAGATTCTATAATTACTCCTTATAGAATATATGCTTTCAAATTACTGTAAATTCAGGGTAACATTATCATTTAAAGCAACTGGAAATTTGCTTTGGTAAGAAAAATCTGAAAAATACAGACATTACACTTTCTCTCTCTCTCTCTCTCTCTCTCTCTCTCTCTCTCTCTCTAATATATATATATATATATATAGTGGCAGATAACAATTTTATTAAAAATATATATTAACAACCTGGCATTAAAAGCTTTATCTATTTTGATATAGGGACCTGTCCCCCTTCTCATCATTAAGAAATTATTTTTATAACATATTAAGCCATCTGTAGAGGGGGCGGGTAATTATTCCATGGATAATTTTTTTCATAATTGTTATGACATTCTACTGTTTCATTATTTTGTGGTACATGCCCAATTTCTTTAGCTCTACACTTTATGGAGTCTCCTTCAGTTCTCACAGGCGGAGGTATTTATTTATTTTTTTCATTCTTATTTTTTGAGACAGTGTCTCGCTCTGTCACCCAAGCTGGAGTGCAGTGGTGTAATCACAATTCACTGCAGCCCCAACTTCCCGAGCTCAAGTGTTTCCCTGGTTTCCACCTCCCAAGAAGTTGGCATTATAAGCATGCACTACTATGCCCAGCTAATTTTTTATTTTTTGTAGAGACGAGGTCTCACTACGTTGTCCAGGCTAGTCTTGAACTCCTGAGTTCAAGTGATCTTCTGCCTCGGCCTCCCAAAGTGCTGAAATTACAGGCATGAGCCACCACACATGGCTATCTTTCATCAATTACATTTTATAGCTGAGAGAACTGAAGCACATAAGATTGCCGAGCTTCTCAGCGAAATATGTGTGAGTCAATTTCTTGACTTCAGTGAATGACCCTTACTGCCTCTACAGCTTTCATTTAAAGATCTGGAATTCCTCAATTCCATAAATTGGCAGTTTATTCCATTCCTTCTGCATATGAAAATATGTAACCGCCCAGTGCCTGGTGCTGAAAAGTGAAGATCAGGTGGAAGAGGAAACAACGAGTAGCAGAAAATACTCACAATGAGCTGTACATAATCTAAAGTGTTATTAGAATGGTAATATGGGATGGATAAAATACAGATTAAGTAGGCGGTGACGTTTTAACTGAATTGGAAACAGTGGTTTACATTTTTGGCAGGAGGCTAAAGCAATTAAGACAAAATGTGCAAAGGCATGAGTGCATGAGTCCTCAGAGTGCATAGTGCAAATAGGGGATAGGATGAAGCTTGTTGTAGTTCTTGGTTTAGAGCAGGTAACCAGGGCTTAGATGGTGAGTTCTGTGTTCTCTGTCCAATTTGTTTATTTCAGTGTGTATTTTATGCCAAGTTATAGTATAAATCTGTGAACAACACTTTCCTTCATGTGTACCTAATATGTTTTTACTAACAAGATTTTTCATATATAATGATTAGGTCTTACTAAGACACCTTAACTCTTCGTTCTAGGCTTTAGACTATTGATTTACATCCTGAACTCTTCTTTAAATCCTTTTCACATCTTTTTTTCTTAATATTTAAGGATTAATAATTAAAGATTCTTATGACATTATTTTATATGTTAGCTGACTTAGAAATTCTTTGGAAAAGTTTATGGTCTAAGACCACATTATAATTCTGAAATGAATGAATATAAGGTAAAAGAAAAATGTATATATTTCACAATTAAGGGTATAAACCCTTAATTGTGAAATTTCTTTATTTTCCTGTAATTACTAGGCTTGGAAAATTAGAGTTGTTCTTTACTATGCCAAGATTTTTGAATGGAATATTTGAGTTCTATTGGATTATATGATGTCTTTAAGAATAGGAAATATTTATTTTCTTTGGTAAATTAAAACAAATTGTTTTATTTGTACTTGATAAGAAGCATTAGGGTGAAGAATAGGTTTAAAAATTCAAAGCATACTTCTAACAGGTAGTGGTGATTCTGTATACTAGGATGAACTTACATTTATAAAAATAATCCATTGCTAGGGTATGTGAAATTGAAGTGAGGAATCAAAGTAAATTAATACAGGGGTCCAAAGTAGAACATTCCATAGAGGTTGTCTTTTTCATTATATAAATATATATACGCATGAACACATACACAGAACACATATGTACACCCACATTTTACTGACAGACATGTATGAACTGTTTTTTTAAACATAATTTTAGAAAATCAGAATCCTCAGATTTTGAAAGATCTATTTTCATAGAAAATATTCTGCACAAATAATTTATGTTTTACTAGAAAGCTGATTATTGAAATAAAATCATTTTTTAAGGATAGATTCTCACTAATTTTTTTTGTGGATTCAAGACAAGTGTGAATTACACAAAATATTCACGTACATAAAACATGCCATTAAAATTCAGCTTCTTTCACTACAACATGTTAAGAAATATCACCTTACAAGGACAAGAAATTGTGAAGTCATATTAAATTTGAAACTGGTTATGTAGCCTCAAGGAAAATAATTTGTTATCAAAAGAACATAGCTTCCTAAAAGAATGCTTTGTACAGTTACACACTACATGTCGAAGTTTGAAGATGTGATTGGGTTGATAGGGGTATGGCGAAGGAATGTTTGCAGAGTATTTCAACATGAGTGAATTCTCAAACATTTTCTCAATTCATAAATTCTGATAATGTCAACATTAGGAGCAAAATTTTCTTAGAAAAGGCCAGGACTAATACCAAGTGGTTAAATGACAAGTGGAAATTTATGTTACTTGAATAAATCCATACATTACAAAATATTAATCCAAATTATTCCAGTTGCAGGATTAACATAATATAATGATGAAGTTCCCTTTTCGTTTCCTGGCATTCATACATTAATGCAACCAATATCTATGCAGTATCTGTGATGTATGTATACATAGCTTTCAAAGGCTCTAAAAAGTACAGGATAAATATAAAGAGCCTATAATACAAAACGTTATGGAAACTAGTTTTCATGTATAACTTCAACTTTGCTCATTCATCTCAGTCTTCTCAGTTGATACCACCATTAGCCAATTATCAATAACAATAACCTGAACCCATCCTTTCCTCCTCTCGGCACACTAGTTCACCTCCAAGTTTTCTACAATGTTTATCCTTAATATTTCTCATTTTCTTTCCCCTCCTTTCTTTTCTAATTGCCACCGCTAAGTTTGGGACTTGTGTTCTGAAAATAAATTTCACGATTATTTCCTTTCCATCATTTTAGATGTGATTAATTGACCAAATGACTGACATTAATGACTGTTATTAAAGTTTGAAATAAATGAGTGCCCCCCCCCCAAAAAAGAGAAGAAAAAAATTGAAACAAAGATCACCATCCTGGCAATGTGTGACCCAAATGCTGCAAAATGCAAAGGTCTTTGATAGATAATTTTAACAGACTGAGTTGAGAAGAGCAATTGAAATGATGAGCAATTTGATATATGGACTGAGCATTGGTACTGAGAAAACATATAAGGTACTGGCAAGAACAAAAGTTGATATTAGCTAGATTTTGAACCCTTGAAAAGGTTACATTTTCCAAAAGGAAAGGTTGCTTAAGGCTCTTGAAGTGCTTGTTTCTAAACAGATGCTATGATACAAATTAGAGATTAGTGAGATTAGAAGAGAGGGAGATAAAGAGAAAAATTCTGCATCTCTCTTTGATATTTCTCTATTGAACATTTTTGTGACATAGTTATAACATTTCTATGATCTATGTCATAATCAAAATTCACAGAGAATAAGCAAGTATCATATTCTTACAGTAAAATGAGATAGAAATGAAATAACTTCATAAGGTATCAAACAGTGTTCAAATATTACTTATTATTGTTCTGACTCAAAGATGTATCACCTGTTTTGAATCAACATATGTCTAAAATAATTGTGTGGGTATAATATACTGTATTATTAATGCTGTCATGCCTAATTAAAAATAGTATTGCTGTGGGAACGCTGTCTCATAAACTTCATTTGTAGATCGAATCTGTCTATGACTGATGTTAAATTTTTATATAATGAATGTATATTGACATCTATTTCACATAAATTTGAATTAAAATTATTTCAGGAGCATTAGTTGAAGCAGGCAAGTATATTAACCTTTTGTCTATGTATAAACTATTTTCTGGGTTAGAATAACTTGTTAATCTAACACTGATTCATTTCTGATAGTGCAGGAAATGTAGCATACATATGGTTTAGTGGTATCAGAAGTGAAATCTAAGACCTGTTTGAAGCCAAAATTTATGTATATATCATAATTTACAAACTGTATGTGAAAATATAGCCTTTAACTTTTGTAAAAATATTGTTTAAGCAATTGCATGCTTGTAAGGCATCTGTCTTTCTCTTTATGTGTATATGTATCATGTATGTATATCATGTATATGTATGAAAACTAATATATATGAGTATTCCATCATACAAGTATAAAACTTGATGTTGTTTTAATTATATGAATATTCATAAAGGGCATTTATTTCAACCTTTTGACTTAATATCTTTTTAAAGCTGCATATTGATCATCATTTTGGAAGAAAATAAAAAATTTTAAGGGGCTGTTAGAATCAATTTTCATATGTCTTAAGTGTAAGAAGACTGATTATACCTGGCTTGGATTTCCAAGTCTCTGCAGGAGATTACAAGCACATGAGTGACAGTCTCATTAAAGTAGATCATTATTGTACCCCCAGCAAACCATTTCTTAAAGAACACGGGCCGTGGATACACTTATCATAGCTAATTCAATGTTTGTGGTCACTGAGGCATGGGGAAATCTGAAAAGAAGAGGTTAGGTAATAAGTAAGTAGTGTTACTGGGCTATTACCCTGGCTATTTTCTATACTCCTAATACATGTCTTTACCTTTTATTAGAAGGCCAACAGTTAAAGTGGAAAAACCAATTCATGAAAAGAAACTAATTCACCAATATAATAGAATGAAATTGATTTGTGAGATAGGAAAACTCTGTGGTTTGTGAAATGGATATTATTAAATTCCACAAAGAGTGATTTTTTTAAGGAGTATGCTCTCATAGCAGCTCCCAAATGTTTGAAGGTTATCTAGTTTTCTCTTTTCCAGTTTCTTTGCCTCCTACCTTTCAAAACTGAAAAAATCACTCGATACCAAATACATACACAAAAATAGATCAGGATGAAATAGCTTTCCTTTTTGTCAATGGTGCCAATAGTTATTATATTCAAAAAGGGTTTTTTTCTACACTATACAACCATGCACATTATATTTGCTATGTCATAAAGTTGATTTTCTTTTTCTTAGGTAGCACATGTTCATTGTAATATATCGAGCAGTGCAGAAGTACATAAGAAAATAATTATAATTTATCCTCCCTCCACTGAAGTTTCCAAAAGTATTTTGGTATGTATCCCACCATGTCTTCTACTTGATCTTGTATTTTAAGAAAAATATGTAGGGTTCTTATTTTTGTTTTCACTTTTTAAAGAAAATAAAAACAAAATCATACTGTATATAATTCAGTTTTTACCATTTCATTTATAAAACAACATGGGCATTCCTTCATATTAATTAATGCATTATATATAATGATTATAATTTATATTGCTTAGGTAGAATTAGGATTTTACTCAACAGTTCTCCCATTGATACACATGCTAGCTGTTTCTTATTTTTTTGCCTTCAAGCAATATTGCAATAAACACTTCTACTAAAGATGCATGCTTTCAGGTGCACTGAATTGCATACTGATATTTAAGATGCAAGCTGTGCTAAATTTTATCTGAACAGCATTTAAAGAAAAGAAGTATTAAATAAATTACATAATTGTGACAGTAGAGACAAGAGTGAATGTGGATGGCTAGAACTTCTCAAACTCAAAAACTGCTGCAGTAGATGGTGGTTAATGTACTAACATCCAACTAATTGGATCTCTGACTAATTTCTTTGCAACTATTGCTAAGGAGAAGAATTCTTTATCGCTAAAAGGGATGTTTAACTGGAACTAAAGTCTTAAAATCTTAATAGAGAGATGTTATGTTTCATCTATTACCAGTTTTTATTAGAATATATGATATTTTACTTGTGCATTTTGAGTGATGTTCCAGAAAAACTAATGTACAAATGTTATTAACAAATATAAAATGCTTATTACAGTAGCACACTGTGGATATACATATTTATAAAGCAAAATCAAAGGATACTTGTAATACCCACACACCACACACTATACCCATGTTTGGGAGCATTTCTCAGTTGTTAGCAGTGTTCCTTGGATTTAGAAAGAAAATAATGTGTGATGGCCTCTGATAGGTGAATTTCATCACTTTACCCTATTTTCAACTCTTGTGTTGATAACTGAATTAAGCTAGCTCTTCAGTTCATAACAAATTAGCATCATTGTATAATATGTCTTATTTTAATTTTTCTCTTTCAACTACATTTCTCAATTCTCTATCCCTCTTCATCATAAAGTTAGGTATAAATTTTATGTAAATTATAGCATATGTACAAATTGCCATTTGTGATTCATATGTTCATATTAGGAAAGGCAAAGATTAAGGTTTAAATTTTTTATTTAAAGGTATCAAATTTATTCATACAAAGATATTCATTTTATACACATTTATTCCTCTATGATTCCCTTGTTTTTTTATTTTTTACAATGTCAACTTTTATTTAAGATTCAAGGGTAAATGTGTAGGTTTATTATCTGGGCATATTGTGTGGTGCTGAGGTTTGGATATTAATATTCCATCACCCAGAGACTGAGCGTAACACCCAACATTTGGTTTTCACCCTTTCCCCCTCCTCTCTCCCCTTCTCACTCTAGTAGTCTCCAGTGTCTATTGTTGCCATCTTTGTGTCTATAGTTACCCAATATTTAGTTCCCACCTATAAGTGAGAACATGTGGTATTTGGTTTTCTGTTCCTGTGTTAATTTTCTTAGGATAATAGCCTCCTGTTGTGTCCATGGTGCTGCAAAATACATTATTTAATTCTTTTCATGACTGGATAGTATTCCATGTTGTGTATGTATCACATTTTCTTTATCCAATAACCAGCGATCAGCACCCAGTTTAATTACATATCTTTGCTTATTGTTAATAGTGCTGCAGTGGACATCTGAGTGCTTGTGTTTTTTTGTAAACTGATTTAATTTTTGTTGAAATATGACCAGCAATGGGATTGCTGGGTCAAATGGTAGTTCTGTTTTAAGTTCTTGACAAGTATCCAAGATTTCCACAGTGGCTTAACTAATTTCCATTCCCACCAACAATGTATAAGGATTCCCTTTTCTCCACAGCCTTGCCAGTATCTGTTATTTTTAGAATTTTTAATAACAGACATTCTGATTGGTGTGAGAGGGTATCTCATTGAGGTTTGAATTTGTATTTCTCTGATGATTAGTGAGGTTGAGTATTTTTATATGTTTATTGGCCACTTGTATGTCTTTTGAGAAGTGTCTTCATGTCTTGTGACAACTTTTGAATGATTATTTGTTTTTTGTTGGTAGAATTGTTTAAATTCTTTACACATTCTGGATATTAAACTTTTGTCAAATGTATTCTTTATGAATCTATTCTGTCTTTCTGTAGGTTGTCTGTTTCTTCTCTTTATAGTTTGTTTTGCTATGTCAAAATTCTGTAGCTTAATTAGGTTCCTCTTGTCAATTTTTGTTTTTGTTGCAATTGTTTTTGACGGCATAGTCATAAATTCTTTCCCAAGGCCAAAGTCCAGAGTGTTGTTTCCTAGGTTTTCTTCTAGTTTGAGGTCTTACATTTAAATTTTTAGTTCATCTTGAGTTAATTTTTGTATATAGTGAAAAGTTCACCATATGCAGTTTTTATATGGTGAATTTTTTATGATGTATTTATCTATCGTGTATTTCTGTATGGTGTATTTTTGTTTGGTGAATTTTTGTATGGTGTATGTGTGTAGCGTATTTGTATGTTGAATTTGTATGCTAAATTTGTATAGTGAATTTTTGTATGATGAATTTTTGTATATAGTAAAATATTCAGTTTAATTCTTCTGCATATGGCTAGCCAGCTATCCCAGAACCATTTATTGAATATGAAGTCCTCTCCCCTTTGCTTATTTGTGTTGACTGTCAAAAATCAGATGGCTGTAGGGTTGCTGCTTTATTTCTGGGTTCTCTATTCTGTTCCATTGGTCTAAATGTCTGTTTTTGTACCAGTCCATGCTGTTTTGGTTACTGTAGCCTTTTAATATAATTTGAAGTCAGGTAATGTGATGATTCTGATTTTGTTTTTTTTTGCTTAGGATTGCTTTGGCTATTTGGGCTCTTTTTTGTCTCATATGAATTTTAGATTAATTTTTCTAATTCTGTGAAAATGATATTGGTAGTTTGACAGGAGTAATGTTGAATCTGTAGATTATGTTGGGTAGTATGGCAATTTTAATGGCATTGGTTCTTCCAATCCATGAGCATGGAATGTTTTTTTCCATTTGTTTGTGTCATCTATTATTTCTTTCACCAGTGTTTTGTAGTTCTCCTTGTAGAAGTCTTTCACTTCCTTGGTTAGATATATTCATAGGTATTTGTGTGTGTGTGTGTGTGTGTGTGTGTGTGTGTGTGTGTGTGTGTTGTGTGTGTTGTTGGGGGCGGGTAAATGGGTTTGTATACTCTGATTTGGCTCTCTCTTTGAATGTTATTGGTGTATAGAAATTGTGCTGATTTTTTACCTTGATTTTTGTATCCTGAAACTTTACCGAATTCATTTATCAGTTCCAGGAGCCTTTTGGCATAGTCTTTAGAGTTTTCTAGGTATAGAATCATATCGTCTGCAAAGATAAATAGTTTTACTTCTTTCTTTCCTGTTTGGATGCCTTTTGTTTCTTTCTCTTTCCTGATTTTTCTGGCAAGGACTTCCAATACTATGTTGATTTGGAATGGTGAGAGTGGGCACCCTCCTGATGTTTTTATAGCTGGCACTTCAGGTCAGCAAATCATTCTTTAGCTGTGCTGTAGTATTAGTCAACCTACTTCAAAACACCTTTTCTTTTGCTATTGCATTTTTCATATTCAATATTTCTAATTAGTTCTCTTTATGACTACATGCCACAGCTTTTTGTTGCCAATGACTATATCTTTTAAAACATATGTAATGCTCATTTATCATTTATGTCCTTTTATGTATTAATTTAGGTTTGTATGGTATAGGAATTTCAATTTTGTATATTTCTTTTATAAACATTACCTTACTCAGATATTACTTTGTGAACTCGTATTCCTAGGAATTTAATGTGGACCTGGATATGACGGGCTAAAGCCCAGGCTTTCTACCCTTTTTGGTAAGGTTAAAGGGAGGAGAGTCGGCCAGGTGCAGTGGCTTACGCCTGTAATCCCAGCACATTGGGAGGCTGAGTCAGGAGGATCACAATGTCAGGAGATCAAGATCATCCTGGCTAACACGGTGAAACCCTGTCTCTACTAAAAATATAAAAAATTAACCAGGCATGGTGAAACACGCCTGTAGTCCCAGCGACTGGGGAGGCTGAGGCAGGAGAATCACTCTTGAACCTGGGAAGGAGGTTGCAATGAGCTAAGATCGTGCCACTGCACTCCAGCCTGATGACAGATCAAGACTCAGTCTCAAAATTAAAAAAAAAAAAAGAAAAGAAAAAGAAAAGGAAGGAGGAGGGTCATTGACTTTAAGCTGAATACCTTTGGCTTGATTACCACTCATCATTAGTAGTTTATTCTCAATGGACAACCCTACCTTTACTGAAAACTTCCTTTACCTCACCTTCTGCCATTTCTCTTTCCAAGGAGGGTTTTTCTTGCTTGTAATTAAGAAAGTTCGATTCTGCTAGGATGAGGTAGGAAGAAACCCCAGGGACCAGTTTCAAAACCAACTGTCATCTGTTCTCTGTCAGAGGGTATTCCAGAATTCCCCTGTATTAGCCAACTGACCATGCTGGCTCGGACTTACTATTTTTCAGCCTCATAGTATAATGGGAGTGGGAGAATCTCTCCACAGATTTTGAGTGAGAAAAGAAAATACATACATTCATTTATGTTATTTTATGCCTTTTCCATATACGTGAATTTTTCTGTTTGACTGTAACTCACTGTCTCTCCAAAACTTCAACCAAGGTGTAATAAAATTCTGTTAGTGTTTTCACAGATTTTTGTTTTTCTTTCACCCATGTTTTATTGTGGCAAGATGTTCAAAACATAAAATTAGCCAAGTTATTCATTATAATATATGGTTCAGGGGTATTAAACATATTCATCCTCTTGTGCAACTATCACCACCATCTCCAGGACTTGTTTCATCTTGCAAAACTGAAGCTTTATACCTTATATGGAAGGCAAAACATTACCTCTATCCTCTTCAGGTTTTTCAACTAGGCCTGAACATTAAATTGACATTAAAATATATCAACTGGAAAAAAGCATAAAATTTACTTAATACAAGTTCTCCATGAAACAGGAGTCTTCACAAACAAATTAAAACCCAAAGACATAGAGTCGACCATGTATAAACTGAACTGGCTGAAGTGTAGTGAATTACGAAAGGGCAAAGGAGCTTGGACATGCAGACTTAATTTGGTGGAGAAGGGGCCAGAAAGAAGGGTTAGTCTAAAAATATTTGTTTGTACAGATTGTTCTGGGGCTCGACTTGCCATCCCTGATGATAAAAAGATGAACTTTCCTTCTCGTGTGGAGAGGGCATCTTTCACATGGGAATTTCATCTTCTGCTTTTAAGAAACAAAATGCAGGTCAGTGTGCTTTTCACTCAAAATAGTTAATATACCGGAGTGGCATATTTTGGAGTGGCATGTTCTGAACTCCTAAAATGTATTAAATAACAACTCTCCATTTTCCTCTCCTATTTTCCCCTGAGTTTCTCACAGTTTTTCTGTTGACGTTTCCTAGCTCTGTCTTCTTTCCTCTCATGCCTGTGGGTTTTTAGATGATTTCCCCCTAGCCTTTTTCAGCTGTTTTTTCATCAAGGCATCTCCCCTTTTGCTGTGATAGTGATGATCATTATCTGATCATCTCAACTCTAGATTTCCTAAATGCCAACAAAGAATACTGACCAAATATACAAAATGGCATATTTCATAGATATTAGTATCATCTACCTTGGTGTTGGCATTATACATAGTAATTAGTGGAATTATACATAAAAATCCCAGCTTTTACCATACCAGAAAACCAATACCATAGGGAAGTGTTCAACCTGTGGTAGCACTCTGAAAGGGATTTTGACAGAGCAAGATTTATGCACAGATGATAGCCAAAATGATGGGCATAAAACTCTGCCATTTGTGAAAGAGTTGAAGTCATTATCTTATTTGTTGTGGAAGTAAAATGTCAGAGGAAATAGGATAGCTATGTCCTGAAATACATGAAGGGTCATTACATAGAGAAGAAAATACATTTCAGAATAAATCAGGGAATAGGTAATAGTCACTCTAATACTAAGAACTGCTAATGAATTTATGTGCTGGTGCATGCTTGTAGGGGGTTCAAGAGATTTGGGAGCCAATCAATGAAAAATTGATGACCACGAGGTGGCAGTGGCACATACACGCTTTATTTGAAGGACTGACAGGTGTGCATTGAAGCCAGTCCCTTACAGCGTGAGACTGCCAGGAGACTCAAGACACCAGGGCTACTATCCACAAAAAAGGAGGGGAAAGAAAATGCCCAGTGAGACAGGGATTGGCATCAGAAATTGCACTTATGTATCTAAGTGATGTCACTCAGCAGCACAGGGCGGGTCACTGGGTCAGAAAGCTCCAAAGGGCACCAGAAACTGAGGGACTTTATAGTACCTGGACTTGTTTATGGTAGCAGATGTTGAGTGTAGTTCTTGAAAAGACAGGAGGATGCTACTGACTAAAATTCTGCTTATTTGGGGTATGGTTTTAAAAATTGGAAGTGAATTTAAGTTTGGAATTGGCTGGTTTTGAGTATAACAGGTCATAGCCTGCTGTGAAGAAATAAACAAGGTAGGGGTCAGTATACAGAGGCTATCCGCCTATATATATAACAGTGCTAAAGACTCTTTTACTTATATGACATCACAAATTTTCAAGTATTTTATTGCAGAAATATAACTGGAATTCTCCAAAATGGAATGAACTGCTTTGACAGTATTATAGAAGTGATTAAGCAGAGATTTCATTAAATGTAATATAAAACCAGCTTTAGGTCACTCTTGCTGCCACCTTTAATATGTATCATAGCTTAGATTTTTAAGCCAACCAATCTATCCTTACGAATTGTAAGCATAAATATATAAATACAATTTGAATACTTAAATGGTATTATAAAACCCTTTAAAACTGTATTTTGAGTCAAAAATTCAGCAGTAGCAATTCCTATTTCTGTATAAATACAGAAATGAGTGTGTGTGTGTGTGTGTGTGTGTGTGTGCACGCGTGCGTGTGTGTGGTAAATTTTTATGAAATTGTTGAACCAAATTTATTGGAACATTTTGAGTAATATCACCTGTGTTTTAATAAAATCTAAAAGCAAAATTCCATAACATATGCTTATTTATCTTATTACCACTTTTCCGTATTTTATATATGTAACATTATGGACAGTGATACATAGCAGCACTGAAAGTTTCCTACTTGCCTTACATTTTTTAAGTAAATGAAGAGCAATATGTAGGTTCATTCGATTATCTACTTAGGTGTGTATATGATTAAAATTGTATAGTAAAATTTATGTGTTTTACTTCTCACTTAGTGATCCCAATGTATAATACATAGCTGTATGTATTATCTTATAAATAATCTATATAATTATACTTGCAGTCATATGATTTCTTATTCCTTTACATGGCAATTTCACTGTTTTTTTCCCCTAGTAATTGTCATGGAGTGTAATAATTAGCCAGTAATATTCAAATCTTACTAAAATGTATCAAATTTTAATAATATTAGAAAAATATATATTTCAGCATAAACATTACAAAATAGATCTAATATTTTGGGGATACTCATAATAACAAACTCTATATCTGATAGTTCTCACCTTGGTTGTAAAAGACACAGTTTCACCCATGGATTTGACGTAAACACTGTGTAGCAGAGTAAATGATCTTAATGGCTGTCAGTTTGGCAGTACATTAAGACTAATGCCTTCCTTCATTTTACCCAGTACATAGTTTCTAAGCATGGCTGGCTAGAAAAGAAATTCTCAAGACAACTCAAGCAAAATTTAGCTTCAAAGAGAAAGTGCAGACACTTATTTTAAATATTTAGTTTTACCAAAGAAAATTATTCACAAGAAATAACACCTTCCTTTCATTTCTTGATTTCTACGTAAGTAGAATTAGCGGGAAAAATATATTAACTCCTACTTGGAAAAGGCATAGTTAAAATTAAAACCTCACATCGGAGATGGCAAGTCTCTGCACTAGCAATCAAATCAGTCATCCACTTATTATAAGAATTTTTAATTAGATTTTTATAGATGACTCCAGTGTCTATTATGCATACGATATTGCTATATACACAATAGGTCTACCAGTTAGAATTTCTTATGTTGCATTCAACAGAAGACCTAAGTTTAGGTTTACTTTTCTCTGCTAGTTAATAGACTATTTTAAATATTCAGCAGTTATTGTTATGTTTTTCCCTGTCTTGCTACTGCTGTGGTTCAGTGTCATTTTTAGTCGGCTTCTACTGGTGAGCACAAAATTACTGCCATCTGCCCCAGGGTCTGTTCATTCATTTAAACAAACTGTCCCACCTCCAGAGGTAACAAAGAAGTCTGAGACCTCAGTCTGATTAAATTAACCCCGATGCATGAACCAGTACCCTGTGCAAAGAATGGGATTATTGTGGTAGTTTTAGGTAAATTAGAGCCCACACTTGATGGGAATGAGTAAATTACAGTCAGAAATGTAACAATTAAGCATCATGCAAAAGCAAAAAATATCATTACTTTGTCTAGGTCTCAAAATTTACTCTGTTTTCCCATAATTGTTTGTCTTACTAAGAGTTACCTATATTGTGAAGATTTTCCTTTCATTTATTTCTGAATGTCCAGGCTCAGCTTTGAGCAACATAGAAACAAAACATTCATTTATTGCTGGCTTTTAGCACATCTATATATGGAACAGAGCCTTCTTCTGTAAGATTTCTGTATCCCTGAACATCCTTGTTTGGAAATTGGTCTCTGCACTGGGCTAAACAGGTGTTTTCTAATAATCCCTTTGGTTTAGTGAAGTCTCCACAATAATCTGATGTTCCCCAGAAATGCTAATGCACTGTATATAAGTGGAGTGGACTCAGACTCATAGACCTCTGTGACTACCATAACTGTCATATTGCTTTGAATATTTTGTTTAAGCTCCCTGATCTCATGTTCTTCATTTATAAAATGAAAATAAGACCAACCTCAGTGACTTGTTCAAATTCACTTCATATAGTATTTGAGGGTACATAGCCTGCTACCTGGTAGATAATGATTTGTGAACAATCTTGTTATCTGTTAGTGGAAGCCTAAATTGTTTCAGCTCTTTCAGCTGATATTTGATAACATCTGTTGTCTTTAAAAATAGGCATATGTTTTGACCTAGCCATTCCATTACCAGGAATTTACTTAGAGAATATTATTATAAGTGTTCACATATATTTATGTAACAAGGTCTTTACTACATTTTATATAAGCAATTTTTAAAATTATAAGATATTTAGAGCAAAAGAATAGACAAATAGACACCCTTTCACATCCTTTAATCATTGTCATATTAGCCAGTTTTACTATGAGCACAGCACTTTCAAGCCAAGTTTATCTTATCCCATGGTTTTTCTCTTTTGTCTCCACAATTACAGTGTAAGATCCACATGAAAAGAATTCTTATCTGTTGCTATGTCCTCAATGTCCAGAACAGAGACTGCTGCTTAGTAAAATATACAGTGGGTTTAATTATTTAACAAAGACAAAAATATGTAAACATTTAAGTGTGAACTTAATGGAACCTAATGCTTATGATCATTATGTTCATAACGTGAACAAGCATTTAAGAAAGTGAGAAGGCAATAGGATGACAAATGAACAAATAACTTATACATAGCAAGTTCTGCGGGGATCAAAATTGAAAACTTATTTTGCAAATTTTCCACAAATGTTAGCCATATTTACTCCTATTTTTATTTTCTTCTTTATGTGTTTCCATAGTGCCTAGATTTATTGCAGCATATTTTATTGCTTTTGTAATAGAAAGTGTTTGAAATTCAGGTTACAGTTTTTAAGCTTTTCTCTTACTCCTTACTCTTCTAAGCTCACCATTTAGCCAATTAGGCACCTAACAGGCGTAGAAGGAAGAAGTCAGAGAAGTAGTGAGTTTTAATTAGGGGTCAGGAAAATCTAGCGGCTACCTGGGCAAGCCAGGTTTGGGGGAAGAAAAGCCATTTATGGATCCCAGAAGCAAAAAGAGAGCAAGAAATCACAGAGCCATGCCCATTCATTTACATGTTATTTGTGTCCACTTTTGCACTGCAATGGTGGTGAGCTGAGTAATTGCCAAATCACTGTATTATCCCCATAATCTAAAATATGAACTGTCTGGTCCTTTAAAGTTTGCATTTTCCTTAGATAAGCCATCTGAATTTTTTAACTCATTAGATGATATTTGTTAACCAAATGTAGCCTCTCCTTGCTTCTCTTGGGTGACATTAAAGATCATTCCAATTCCAAAAGTTTCAAAGTGTTACTCTTAAATAAATATTTAGTTTCTTACTCTAATTAAAAATAAGAGAGATAGAAAAAAGATAGAGATAAGTCATATTCAAAAATGTGGAAAGGGGAGGTATAAATTTAGAAAGCTATATGGAATTCTGATGACTGTACTGACTTTTAAAAATTATATCCACATTTAGATTTAAAATGGAGTGGTTAAATTCTCTAAGTATCAATGTACATAATTAAAACATATGAATGCTTGAAAAGCAATGACATCACCGAGAATTGAGTTCTATATGAAATTTGACCTTTCGTTTACATTTAAAATCAGTTATTTTGAATACATAAATTCATGGAAATTTATTTTAATACTGCTCCAAAAATAATTACTTGTGATTCATTACTATGCTATAAGTAGAGCAGATACACAGTAAAGCTGTTTAGCTAATTTCATATCCAAAGTTTTATGCCCACTGAACTATACATTTGATTGTATTGATTCTAAAATCCCCTACAGCACCACCCCTGTTGAACTGCACACATCTCTCTATAAATACAATCTGTTTTGAAGGTGTAAGTCTTTTAGTTATTTTCTAAAGTTTGCCAAAGTGGCATGTGCGTCTGCCAAAATGAAAAACATGGGACGATTTTTGTGCCTCTAGGTGGCTCTAAAATGGCATGCCACCATCTGCCACTGGGCATGTTCTAACGATAAACATTTAACATGCTGTATCTAGTTTTACAAGATTACAAGTATTCTGAGTCTTTATCTACTTTGTAACCATAAAGACAGCACATACACATACACATACCACACACACACAGACACACATATACACACACACCCCCAAAACACACAACGAAGCTTTCACATAAACTGATTTACTTACGAATCTTCAGGAGAAAATTATTATAATACATGGCTGTTTGTGATGTTAATGTGAGAATCAATATGAAAGTAACATCAGTATCTTTTCAGATAGATTTCTATTTAGTTTTTTCTTCAGAGGTATTAAAATTTGCAGATTCAGTATTATAAAAATTAAGAAACTTGTTTGCCTGACACTGACTCAGATTTCTGTCCTTGTACACTAGGTTATCAGAATTTTCTTAGAAAAATATCAAGATATGAATGTAATTTGTGGCAGAAAAGTATTTTGCTTTGTTTTATACATAATCGATTATAATGAGTTGCACATATGAAGAAAGAAGAATGAAGTAGATTCTCACCAGGGACACTCCATAATTTGTATCCATATTATGCATTGTTTTTGTGGGTTTTTTTTGTTTTGTTTTTCAATAAGAATATAAGAACAATTTTTGAGGACTTTAAAAAAATTTATTTTAGCGTACAAACCAAAAAGTGCACAATCACAAACTGAATGTAATATCACCCCAATAGAAAAACAGGCTAATATTAATACCTCATTAGTCTCTTCCATCCCGCTTCAAACACTACTTCCAAAATAAGAGGAACTGTTACCCTGACGTAACAGCCCAGGTGAATTTTGCCTGGTTTTAGACATTAATAAATGTAATAAAAGAGTATAAGATGGAATTTTCTAATATATTTACAGAAACGCATCTGTTACAGAAACTATCGTTTTAAAATGTATTTTCTAATATGTCATTAACTTAACTTTTCTTGTTTTTTCCACATTGGACAGTAACTAACTGTCGAAGTTATTTATTGAGTAATTGTTCCTTTTCTCACTAATTAGTAGCTCAGGAAATGGAGATATGCTCAAAGTTTGTTAAAAAGGGGAAAACAGAAAAATTTCTCTCTCTCTCTCTCTCGTCTCTTATTTCTCTTTACTGAAAGGTTTTTATACTACAATATCATGTGGCGATAATTCCACATAGATTTCAGGTGATAGATTGTTATTTTCTTATATAAACTTAATTTTTTAAGACTACTGTATTTTAAGAGAAATTTTAGGTTCACAGCAAACTTGAGGGGAAGGCACAGACATTCCCCATATGCCCCTTTCTCTACACATTCGTGGCCTCCCCAGTCATAAGCATGCTCCACCAGAGTGGTGCATTTGTTACAATTGCCAAGGCTGCTTTGACACATCACAATCACCCACAGTCCATATTTTACATTAGAGTTCACTCTTGGTGTTGTATATAAGTTTGGATCAATGTATAATGACATGTATCCATCATTATAGTAACATACAGAGTATTTTCATGTGCAATAATGGCTATCTAGAATATACTATTAAATAAATAATATATGCTACAATACTTATATTAACTGGGAATTTCAATATTTACATAACTGAAAATTCATATCATTTCTAATATATTTAAATTCTTTATTAGAAAATAAAATTTCAAAATTAAATTAAAAGCTAAGAAAACTGCATATATTTATTATCTAAAAAAAATCCTATTGGTTTATCTGGAAGGTACTTACTACTAGATTTTATTGAATCCATAGTTTTTTTCAATATAGAGATATAATGATGTACCTTTTACCTGAGAATTTGCATTAATTTGTAGTTTAGTTGGAAGCTCTGTATGTTTCATGACTGCTGTTTTGTTTTGGTGACAGATCTCTATGTCAAATAAATACAGTTCTATTTTAAATTTCCTCTCTCCCTCCATCCCTCATTTTCTTCCTCCTCCTACTTGTCTAGACCTCTTAGGGATGTACACACACACACACACATGCACGCGTGCGTGCACGCACGCACACACACACACACACACACACACACACACACACATTTCTCTTCTAGCCAGATCCTTTTTCTACCTGTAAGATGGTTATAGGAATGAAGGCGGCTTGATCCTCACACATGGAATCATTCTATTTCAGTACTTCCGTGCTGACTGTGGTTCCCCTTTGCATCCACTCCCCTCCTCATCCAGCCCTAGATTCCTTTCCTGATCACTATCTGTATTCACTTCCAAACAGGCTTAATTTTATCTCCAAATTCTCCATTTGTTAGAACCATCACTTGACAATTGACTTAAATTTTGCCTGCACCAAAGCAGCTGACTTTATTACTTGAAACAAAACAAAACAAAATAATTACCCAACCTTGTTGATTGGGCTTACTTCAAAATTTATCACCAAAGATCTCAATTGAACCCTCAATACTGCCAATTATTCCCACAATTGCACTTTTTGTTTGTTTGTTTGTTTTGTTTTGAGACAGTCTTACTCTGTTGCCTGGGCTGGAGTGCAGTGGTACGATCTCGGCTCACTGCAACCTCTGACTCCTGAGTTCAAGCAATTCTCCTTCCTTAGCCTCACAAGTAGCTGGAATTACAGGCATCCACCACGACACCCAGCTAATTTTCTGTATTTGCAGTACAGACAGAGTTTCACCATGTTGGCCAGGCTGGTCTCAAACTCCTGACCTAGTGATTTGCCCACCTTGGTCTCCCCAGGTGCTGGGATTATAGGCATGAACCTGAGCACCCAGCCAGCACTTTTTAATAAATTCACCTTTGCACTTTTTATGTTAGTTCTGTGTTCTCTAGCTTCCTTGGGATCTCCACTCATCTCCTCAGCCTTACCACCCTTACTGCTAAAGAAGATGCCTTTGGAGCCAGCGCTGCCACTGTGCCTTAGACATTATATTTTCTCTTCTCTCAAGTTTGAAATAGGATCCAGCAATCATCTTATTTATCTTCTAAGCATCAATTCCTAATTCTGTGGAGTTCTTCATTTCAATGCATAAAACTACCTTAATATCATCCATCTTAAAGAAAAACAACACAACCTTTACCTCTAGACTCTCATTTCTCTGATCTCCTACTTAGCCGTATTTTTAAAAATATTGTCTATACTGTATAAATGTTCTTGCTCACTTCCCATTGTACCTTAATTCAGTCAAATTAGGCTCTAGCTCCCATCACTTAACTAGTTAACAAAAATGGTCTCGCGTTTACTCAAGTGGGTGGTCAGGTCTCTATCCCTGTCTTATTAGACTTGTCAGCAGCAATTAAAACAGCGGACATTTTCTTATTTCCTAAAATGTTCTCTTGTTTAAAATTCCATGACATGGTATTACTGTGGTTTTGTCTGTGTTGTCTGTCACTCTTTAGTTTCTCTAACCTTTGCTAGGTTGTCCTGACCTAAAATACCTCAAAATTTTTCAATATATCTGAGATTTTTCCTCCTAACCTTCCTCTCTCTTGCTTAATTCTTACCATAAGTGATATCATTTAGTTCATGTCACTGTATGTCACATTGATATTCCTCAAATTTAGATGTGGAGTCTGGACCCCATCTCTTAAAGTCAGACTGAATACCCACTGCCTTGCTAAGGTCTTCACTTGTATGAAGAGTAGACTTCCAAACCTAACAGCTCCAAAAGAACTTAGACATCCAAGCTCCAAATTGTATACCATCCAGAAGCCCTCCTCATTTTAGCAGATGGGACGACCACATACCAACTTTGCAAGAAAACGCCTAAGATACATCCTTAATTCTTCCCTTCCCTCTTGCCTCACACCCTTGCTATCAGTAAGTGCTGGTGGCTGACTCTCTAAAATCCACCCCTGAGCTGACCACAGCTGACCACCCCTCAGCATTTCCACAGCTAAAACTATAAGCCACACCATCATTGCACCTAGTCTGAACTATATAAACAGCCTCCCAGATGGTCTTCCTGCCTTCTCTCCTTACTTCCTGTAGCTCATGGTCCACACTGCTACCTCTGGTCTTTCTGAATTACATATCACATAATTTTGTTTCTCTGCTTAAAATCTCGTAATTGTGTTTTATTTCACTTAGCATGAAATCCAAACTTGACACGTGATTCTATGTGTTTTTGCCTGTGGCTCCACTATTGTATCTTTCCATTACCCTTCTTGCTCTCTGGTGTTTATTCCTCCCCCAAGGCCCCTGCCATTGATCTTGCTTCTGCTTAGAATGTTCATTCCCCAGGTGTTTTCATGGCTGTGCCACTCATCTTCCATGATGAAATTTGAACATTATCCTCTGATTACCCTAAACAAGTTGCTGGTCCACCAACTACATCTACCACATAACTACCACATTACTTGTTTCTTTATAATACTGTTTAGTAAAGTTATCTATCGTCACAATTTTTGTGTGTTTACTGCTCTTAACCCCCAACTCCAAATCTGTAAACTCTTTGTAGGCAAGAATTCTATTTCTTCTTCAAACCTTTCACCAATGCCTAGCATATGGCCTAGCATGTAGAAAATGGTCAACAAATTTAATTGACTGGCTGGAGTAAAATAGATTAATTCTTCTCAGTATTTTTTAAATTAAAAATTCCATTTCATTTACAACTTAACAGATATTAAAATATTAATTGTCTTTTCTTGCTGGCATCTTCTAATTTTTCTTATACTAAAGAGGCCCCAATAATTTATTTTTATGAATATTTATGGGAGGGCCAGTTTAGTGACAGAATTAGATTTTTTAAGATAGTAGAATTTCATGAGATGGAGAGAAAGCTCTAGTTAGACATAGATCTCAGAGCTGGAAGCCCAGAATCGAATCCAGATTTAACAGTGGTTTGTAGCACAGCATGGATATGTTGCTTTACCTTCCTATAACAGTTTCTTCTTTAATCTATAATATAGATTCAGTATTACTCAGGTCCCAACCACACAGATAGGGATAGTTGAGGATTGATTAAAGAGTATCTATAAGATTCTTTGATTTTACTTTAAAATGTACCATTAAAGTAGAAAAAAATATTACATATTACTATCATTAGGAACCTCTTTTTCTTCTTTTACCGGCTAGTTAACACTGTAAACATTGAAGAATAATGAACACCGCTGGCATACCAAGGGCAGGGAGTTGGGAAGAGTCGGCAGATGCATGCAAGAGGAAAAGGCACAGTCTATAGACAATTACAATTATAAACAGTAATAAAACTGGGTAAAAGCCTGTTTTTTATTGTCTATGCTAGCAGTTCTAAGCAATGTCAGAGACAAAATATGTTTCCATGAAAAATATTTATTTTTCTTTTTTGGAGTTCTAAACAATTGCTACAGTTACTGCAGAGTTTTAACGATATACATACAGGCTTTAAATGAGCCTATTTTATGTCTTATCCTTTAATAAATATTGTAATCTCTAGGGATATTAACGTGGAGAACTCCCAGTCACTCAGTAAGACACAACCACATTTATTCATTTCAAGAGTAAGTTCATGTCGGCTCAGAATCATTCTAGCTTCCTTCACGTGCAGTTTGAATGTGCAATATGTTCCTGCATTTAAACAGTAGATGTTAAGCAAGAAATACTAGCACAGAAATTGTCAAGATGAAGACAGGAATGTGGGTTTCTTCTGTTCTACTCTTCTCTGTGACCACTTAAAGATTTTGTGTTTAATATTTTGAAGCACCTGGAATAGACTTTGAAGAAACTAAATCAAGGACAGTATGGTAATTTCTGGTTGTTGTCAAGTGGATTTTAACTAATCTCTGCCAAAGTTATATGTATGTTAAGGACTTTTTCTAAATATATGCTGCTTCAGGTGAAAGAAACTTTTAGAAATTAAAATTAATAAAAATTTAAGAGTGAAATAGATTAAGAATTCTAATCATCTTTTAGTAGGGTGTGAATATATGAAGTCATTAACAAATGTGCAAAAATTATGGCTAGAAAAAAACTGGAATTCTATTTTTAGTTTTATTATTAATATGCATACTCCCTGTTCAAAATTAATAGTAATAAAGTGTCAATTATTTGATTTGATTATATACAATATTTTAGTAAGAAATTTTAACTGTTTCTTTTTTGTCATGATTTCTTATTTCATAATTTTCACTAAAAATAATTTTGTTATATAGAGAAGGGATGTAAAATATGATCCATTTTTATATCCATTGTTATAGTTATGACAGAAAAACACAATCACCCTTTCTTCAAAACATTTCCAATCATATACACATGTTTGTCCTTGATCATAGCCAGATTTTTAGTTTTCAAATCTATAGAAAAAAGTTGACATCATTCAAGTAATTATGATTAATTATTAGGTTGCACTGTGCAACATTTCAGAACAAAAACATATCTGTAGAAGTGGGGCCTTCCATTTCTTCCTTCTGCATTTTAAACATAATGAATACTAATTTTAATAATCAAAATAATGGTTTCATAAATTTCTCACATACTACATTATTTCCTGTTTTAATTGCCAATAGTTGTTTATTAAAATGGCAAATCTCTTGAGGTGTTGAGACTTGGTCTGATCAGATCATTTTTCAAATCTGAAATTTGCTGCACATAAATGTATTATGTATTAAGAAAGGGATGATCAAATTATTTTTTAAGAATACATATAAGCAAAAAATAAGTCCCCTAAATTTTAGAAATTATCCATGAAAAATCATTCATGCTTTCCTAAAGTTAGTTATCCTTCAAGGGACATTCTTACCTACTTGTTTCATTAGGTGACACTACCTAATTTTGCAGCAAGCTGAAATTCAATTCTCCTTTTCCCATCCCACTAGCATAGGGGGAAATACACAGCCTTCTCTTTTTTTCAAATGGTTAGTTTCTTCTATTTCTACTCATTGTTGGGGGATTGAATGGCTCTCTAATATTTTGTTTCAGCTTCTGCTGTGTGTTGGTAGAATCTATTATACATTTTTCTGTTGCATGAGGGGGAGAAAAAGTAAAACTCCTTGGTGCATTTATGCTGTAAGCCTGTTACACAGAAAGAGCTCAGTGAATATTTGTGGACTGGATAAATGAATATAGCCAAGAGAATATGTTTTAGGACAACTGTATTGGTTGCCTTGCTCACTATTTTCCTGACCACCTTTGCACCTTCCGAGGATGTAATCTAGAATGAATACACAAAGCCAAGAAGCCGCTGAAAACATGTCCCTGCAAGTCCACTCACTTCTCTTTTCTCATCTCAGTCTATCTAAGGAATAGTTTCTGGACCTGTCAGGTTACCAGCAAGGAACAGATGGAGCAATCAGATTTAGATAACTTGAGAAGGTTTTTATAAAGGGGCTATTGACAAAGGAATTATTTTAAAATGTACAAGTTAATGCAATTATTCAAGAGTATTTTGGTTATACTTATTAGAATTCTATATTTTCAATATATGTAGAAAATATAAAATCAAGAATAATTTGCTAACCGATTTTGAATTTCAGGAAATGGTTTAGCAAATAGTTTCTTTAAAAGAATAGAAATGATCATTTCTGAACCTCACAGGCATGGCATGATGAGTAAATGAGGTCATCCGTGTATGAAACTGCTTGAAAACTTAATGTTTTAAATTCAAGGTTAAGGTGAGAACGTAGCATTTTATTACTACATTTAAAAGGTAAGACAGTGGAATATTATTACTGGGATTTAAGAGGTAAAGATATATTTCAAAAAATATTAGTTCACATGCAACTCTTGAGGGAAATACATTAACATACATAGGTACAATCATCTAGCTAATTTTCTTTGGATATCTGTAAACAGTATCATATACATGTTTAGAAGTTAGATAATGTTTGAAACATCCTTTTCAAGGACTATTTTCATTATTTGGGTTGAATAATCATATCCTTTGTTTCAAATTAATTTTGTTTAGTTACCATACTGTCCTTGATTTAGTTTCTTCAAAGTCTATTCCAGGTGCTTCAAAATATTAAACACAAAATCTTTAAGTGGTCACAGAGAAGAGTAGAACAGAAGAAACCCACATTCCTGAGTACATTGTTAAAATAGTGCTTCAATTTCTTGTCCTTTTATGCAACATACTGGCTTCTTTTCTTAATTAAAAGGACAAGAAATTGAAGCACTATTTTAACAATGTACATAATTCTCCATTTCGATTGAGATTGAACTAAATCAGTCAATCACAAATGTAAGTCACACAAAAAAATTCTGACACTTGAGACAGCAAACTATATGTCAATCAAATTGCTCCATGTAATTCCAGAGAGCGTGCTCATCTGCTCAAGTATTATCACGGAGGTATTCCAGGTTGCCCTTTGTACCTCTCAGCCCAGTAAGACATTTGACTGCACAGTCAGTACAGTACTTGCCAAGCAGGGGGTAGGGATTTTACTTCAAATGCAGGGAGTTGTCAATGAAAACTCAGGGGGTGGCCAGATATCCACAGTGTGTTAGGGCAAAGCTGAAGTGTTCTTGGAAATGAAATCCATTTCTGAGGTGCAGTGTCACATTTTGATATTATTTTTCATTTTTATTATCAAAAAGGAACTCTTCACTGCTGTTTCATTTAATTGTGACTTTCCAAAGACAAAAACTTAAGAATGTGAAAACAAGAAAGGATAAAGAAAATAAACTTAATGAAGCTTATGTCTACAAAGTAGACTATTTGCCTGTATTTTCCAGAGGTATGGAGACAAGTCCAATTTTTACCTGTAAAGGAGTATTGTAATTGGAGATGTTTCCAAAGCTAGCTCTCACCTGAATCCCAGAGGCACATTGTGTTTATAGAGAGTGCCACATGCTCTACTCTCATTTATAAACTTGGCAATTTCTTTTAACAGAAGAGTAGGCAAAGAGGCAGGTGTATGATTCTGATTGCCTGGAGTTTATTTAAATAGTCTATTTACTTTTCTGTTGAGTGTAATAAAAAGTATTTACCACAGCATATGCCGTATGACAGGGCACTTTTGAATTTTTAGAAAATCTTATGTTTTGGGAAGACAGGCTTTGGGAACTAAATCTTCATTAAAGCTGTGATTTAACTAGCAGATTCCGTCAGCGTAAAAGCAAGTCTCAATTAAAGCTAGATGAAAGCTTTTTATTAGCTTGTCTCTTTAGATTTCAAAGAAATAGTATCTTTCCACTGCCACCCTCACATATATTAGCATTAAATAATTGCAACTTCAACTTAGCATCAGTATTTTTGAGAAGGTGATTCTTTTTGAGTAATTCATTCAGCTCTCATAAATCATAAACTCACAATTTAGTAATGGAGAACAATTTGGCTAACATATTTCTGTGCAAAAGGCTGTGGCCTGATAATGCAGTCGGACAGTGGGCTTCAACCATTATTTGAATAGACTACACTAAGGCAATAAATTATTTTCGTTTTAGAATGACAGGGTTGCATATCTTCCATGCTGTGCCTCACCTGGTTGTTGTTATCACAAACCCCTTTATTCTATAACAAATTATGGCAAATGGAAAGGGCTTTATAGTGATGACACGTAGGTAACATCTCCTGATAATAAGGATGTAACACTTGCTGCCACAACAAATGTACTTCCTGCTGGTATTTTTTATGCGATGTTGCCTGCCGTTTTTCTCATTGCCCTTAGATGCAGGAGGCTTTCATATATGGTCTGACAGGTGGGCGAAGATAATACATCCTGTGAAGCACTTTTAATGTGAAGAATACATCATCTATCACATGTGAACTTGGATTGGTTTCATTCTCCTTTTCTTATTCCTGGTATAATTGATCTCCTACAATTAACAATGTGTCAGATCAATCATTGACTTTTAATCAAGATAATTTACCATCTTAAAACAAGATTAAAACTGATTTTTGAGCCCATGAGTCAAAGACTTGACTTCAATAAGTTTAAGCCAATCTAAAAGACCACAGAAATATTTTTATGTTATTAAAGTGACTCTGTGCTCTGTTTTAACCACACATGGGAGCCCTTTGTAGCTCTGGATATTCTTCCTGAGGAAGAATAATGCCTGAGACCTGGCTCCATCACTTTCAGGCAACCTTTGAGGGAGGCACAGAGAAATACCGGAGGCGATGGAGGATAAGAGACAATATATCAAGGTTTTGTTTGAACCAGACAAAAACCACAGTTTGATCAGCAAATCAAAGAAGTAAAAGAATCCTACTTATGTCATGTGGAAATGAAAGGGAGGGAGCAAACAGATCAGGCTAAAAGCTTAACCCCAAATGCCTGTATCTACTGTAGGTTTTCATTGAGTTAATTTGAGGTGGAATAGAATGTGAGATATTTGGGCCCAATAAGATGATCACTCGATTCAGATACTATTTGTGAAGTCCTGTATGGTCACTGTCAGACTGTTGTTCAGCTGTAGATATAGATATTTAAGTGTCTGTGTGTGTGTGTGTGCATGTGTGTGTGTATGTGATGCTTTTTGCACATGTAGCTCATGGAAACATTGATAACCATGTTTTGGGAGAAGTTTTGAAATTGATGCAGGTTTGTTTTGAATATCCTGGTGACTGCTGGACATGCTGAGCCAAATTATGTTGGCTAAACAAGTCAGGGCATTTTGAGCAGATGGTTAGTTTCTTTATATTAAACAGTTTTCCACCTCAAAAAGCAGTCAGTCAAATTTCCTGATGGCACTTTGAAATGTATGCCATTTCTGATGTGGTATAGAAAAAAATGGAGCAGGGAAAAATAATATCTTTGTACATGGGAAGCCCTTTGTGGGTTAATACAGAGCTGTCACTGGAGGGAGGAAGTGGTACTCATGAGGGTAGTATACCTCTATTTAGACCCCTGTTAAGCTTCCTTAATTGTTCAGCTCACACATTTTTCTGACTGTTTCATCTGGTGCAAAAATTAGATATTGCTGACTTGGTGCTACTTGATGAGGCGATATCAGCCCCCAGTAACATACTTCATGCTGATTTTTGTGTGAGCAGTCAATTGACAAGCCTAGATATCTGAACAATTGAGTGCTAGGAACAGCTACCTGTTGATTTTATTTTATTTTGTCTTATTTTGCCATCTAAGTTTATTTTAAAATTTTTCTTTTGCTTTATATTTTATGTTTTCCCTGATTGACCTTTACAGTGTGTATTTTTTTTTTTTTTTCTGTGAGAACAGACTGCTCCTTAGACTGAATGATTTGGACTTTTCCTGAGCTATGCTCAGAGGACTAAAATTATATTTTAAGATCAATCTTCTAAGTCTTTATAATTATTTGAATCCAGAACAGGAATGTATGCCCTGTAGACATATAATTTATGAGCCAACTCCACAAGAAATGAGGCATTGAAATAGCTTGCGTCTGGACGCTGTACCCTAACGTGTGGTGGTATCAGTTGGGAAAGGTTGGGCATAGAGGACATTTGAGTTTGATAGATATCAACTTATCAAGAGACAGGCTCCATCAGTGGGACTATGCCCAGTACCCTTCCTGAGATACCAATGTGGGGCAAATCAGTTTCAATGATCTATTTTCAGGTTTGGAATGCATTTACACACACAACAATGTTTTAAATCAGCATTTTCAAAACTGATCTAGACATTTTAAGCTTAAAATTTACTATGATTTTTTTACTTTATGTTTGTATTTATGTCAATAATCTAAATATGTTACAATGAAATATGGCCAGGTAATTATGATGCCTACATTTTTGTTTGCATTTGTGATTTTTTTGGTACCATACATTGCATCTTAATTGACTTGGACTTATCAAGTTCCATCCGTATCAAATGAAGGAAAAGAATTTCAAAATGTGCTTTATCAATAACAATTTGAAATGTTCAGAAAAATAAGATATGGGGAAATTGGGTCATCATTTACTATGCCAACGTATATAGAGCCATATAGCACCATATTCATGTCAGAAGGGCAGTCTAGTTTCATGTAAACAGCATCATTTGTCACTTTAAGCTAGGATTAGTTTAGATTTAGTTGTCATCATTGCTTTGTTTTTATTTAATCTGTTATTTTAGATTTTGTAAGAACTATATACTATTTTAAAATTAATCCTAGTTTTATGTTTATAGGTGGTTAAGTAAAAGGTGACTAAGAAATATTTTAGCTCAATCCTGTGAGTTTGAAAGATATCTGCTTTTCTTTAAGACTTTCCATATATTATTCACATTTGAGAAAAACTGTTCTAGATGACATTTAAATGGTAAGACACTTCAAATATATTTTGGCATAAGTAGGCATTTGAGAACTATGCTAAAGCTGTAAGCACTATTTGAAACACTTTCTATGGGAAAATAATGTTGGAAACTTTTCTGTTAGCACTGATAAAAACACAATAGGCAATATTCTGTTTGTTTTTATCCAATCCGAAATACTTAATTATTTTCTAAAAATTAAAAGAGATGACGTGGCTGTCCTGGTCATCTTTACTAACTCAAAAAACAAGAAGCAATGCCCCTAACTTGAAAAAGCCCAAATAAAGAGGTTGGAGGGCACAAGGGAAGTTGGAAAAAAAAAAAAGATTCTGTCTTAACAGCATAAACCTCGTCATGACATAAAAAGCTAACATGCTCAGTATTGTAGTAAACAATGACACATTATTTTTACATATGGAAGGACAATGATTTCTATACAGCATAAATCATTGTTTGTAAAGTGAAATATATTAAATCTAGTTTTATAAATTTAACTTTACATTTGTATTTTCCACAAAGTTAAATAGCTAAGTGTCATGGGTGGAAAAGAAATGGTGAGTTTAATTGCAATAAAAATTTCCTTTCCTCCAGTCCTCGCTAACATTGCTCTACTATTCCAAACACATTGTGATTTCACCCATAGTCATATTTTCTCCAAATATTAAATAAGAAATTCACAAATAAGTAAACCAAATCAAAAGATAATAGATCATCTTAATGAAATATATGTCTGCATATGTCTTTCCCAAGTTGATACAGAACTTCAGTGACAAAAGGGGTTTGTGTCTATGGCTATAATCTCATTTTCCTGAGACAGTATTTACTGCCTGACTGCTAGGTCATGGAGCCATATACCTCATAGAGTCAGCCTTTGTACACAGCTCACATTGACTGTAGCTACTATCAAACTTGGATATATGTATATTTTACCAAATAATACACAATGGCCTTTATTTCTTTGCTAAATGTTAAATTTTTGTTTACTTCATTTCACGTATTTTTAATGAGGCTTGTTTGTATGTGTTTGCTCAAATTAGATGGATCAAAATTATATGTAAGTTAAGCTTTCTTAATGGGTACATAGGTGGTTATAAAGTTTATGATGGTCAGTATCCTTGACCACCTAGATTAGATCTAGATCAGCTCTATGTAGAATATCCTTTTGTTAATTTTTGTGTTCTTCATGGTTACCAGCATAGCTTCCTTCATGGTTTTACTGCTTCCTGCTTCCTAAGCTATATGTATGTACAACTATGAGTACTTTACTGTGAGGTAATATTAGTAATGTCTTACAGATGGTTTGTGACAAGTAAATTTAAAAAATATTTGTTTGAAAAGCACTGCAAGGTGTCTTAGTGTGGGATCACCTGGTAGCCCACTCTGACACAAGAAAGGAAGGAATGAAAGATGGGAGGGGGGGAGAGAAAAGAAGGAAGGGAGGCGGAGGACCGAGAGGAAGGGAGGAAAGGAGAGAGGGAGGGGAGGGAGGAGGGGGAGGAGGGGAAGGAGGAAAGGAAGGAAGAAAAGATTTATATTATTTAGAGGCAGTTTTGAGACTTGGACAATTCTTGTATGTATTTTTATTTTATGTAATTGTTCAGGAAATACAAATACAGGCACAAATTCTAACATCTGTTAATGAATCACCTTCATAAATATGGCACTTTTGTTAAATTACATGGGCTTCTTTAATCACGATACATATTATTTATGAGTTATGGCCAATATAATTTGTAAATGTAAAGATATACATTATTCATATTCCAATACAAAGATTTTCCATGAAGATATAAAGGTCTAATTTTAACTGGTGAAATGTAGACTGAGAACCCAAGAATTCATTGATAATGACTTCTCGAAAAGAGAGGATCCATTAAAACAAAAAGAAAAAAAAAAAGAAAAAGAGTGAGAGAAAGAAAGAGGGACATTTAAAAAAAATATTTCATTATTACACAGATGATCAAGCTATTTTGGCTCTGGGCTTCTAAGTTATGTTTTATTTTCATTGCTACTTATTGGTTCATTTAAAGTAAACAGAGTACCGAATAGCCTTTAAATGATTGTGTGTATTTTGAAATTTACATACAAAGTAAACAGAGTAGTTTTAGCACCAACCATCTCATAAAGATTTTATCTAGTGGAAAAACCTACAAGTGAATACTCCATGGCTAACCTGATTCCTGGATTTTATCACTTCATTCATTTTACAGTAACTAGAAAAGAGTGCCTTCTTAGCATAGGCATTTTCTATTTCTCAAAGTTTGACATTTTCATTAAAAGTGTGGCCTACAAATTATAAAATAATAAGAAAGTATGTAAAAAAAATCACTTGTCCAAACTTACACCCTAGTGAGTTGCATGTCTAATAGATGGCACAGTTTTTATTTAAAATTACAAAAAAAAATTTTTTTTCAAAATTTTCTAACTAGGAATTACAGAAAATGAGTCAGGAGTTTTAAACAGACCCAGTTGGAACATGACAAAAGGTTTATATGAGATTTGTGTCCAGAACAGTATTTTCAACAATAAAATTAAGACAAAAATATGAATGAAGATTAAAACATTTCTTCCAATTACTAAAGCAAATGAACCAGAAAACCTGAAGCTCAAATTATCACATAATGATGAAGCTCTGATTGTCATGTCAAAGTGGTGGTAAATTTCTCAATTTACATGCAAATTTCACATATGTGTGAATTGCTCAAAACAGTTACATAACTGTAAAATTCTCATTTATACTAAACTTTTTAGCAGTGGGGGAAATACAGAATGCCAATTGATGAGTCAAGAGAAACACTCCTCACCATTTTGACCTCTGCAATCAACAAGTCACTTTTTTCTTTCTCAACTTGTTTATTCATCTGTAAAACTGGTATCATAAAAGCTTATTTTCAGGGTTAGTAGGAATGTTAAATTAATTAATGAGTATAGAAGTGAAGTGTAACTTGTAAAATGTATAAACAAATAGGAAATATTTTTATTAAATTTCCCCTTTAACCTTCTTTACAGCTATTCCTTTATAGGGATTAGACCTGGAAGCTTCGGTGCATTATTTTGTAAGAGATAAATGTGCATATCATATAATCATATATAACTCCTCATACAGATTTCATTCCTTAATGCTAGAATTCTATGTTGTTGTTTTTTTTACATTTCCACTCAATGTGGAGAAGAAAGGGTCTATCCATATAGTTTTATTCTTATCTTATTTCAATCAAGTTAAATCATCACTCTGATTTTTTGGATAAATTATTGGAACCTAAGTGTGCATTTAATATAATTTTTAATAACATATTTAACCTTCGTTTAAAAAAACCCTTTCTTGGTGAGCCACTATTTTTTTCTTGGCTTCTTTCATCATGTTTTGTATTCAATAATTTGTTTCTGTTATATTTAGTTTTAGTGAAATAATTTATGTATCTGAAATACAGTTGTTAGAGATCTTAGCATGTCCTAGTAATCATTTGTTTTGATGATCTTCTTAGTTATGCTTAATAAGTAGCTTTCCCAGACTGATGATTTTTATATGAATGTTAACATTTTTTAGAATGATAAATTGGAGACAAATGAATGTCATTTTATTTTTTAAGATGAACTGTGTACAAAAACACACTGTACCTGAGGTCACCTATTTAGAAATTAAATCTTGATCTGTCTGTACGATGACACAGAAAAAATATGAAAGTATTATGAAGTGAAAAATGATAAGAAACTGAAAGCTTTCTGCTTGATCTATTTAAACCTTTTTAGCCTAATGCTTATTAACATGAGGGAATAGCAGATATATATCTAACTACAGAGAGAGGGAGAAATGTTTGCGAAAGATTGATCACATAGATGCATAAAATGTTTTGGATTTTCTACTAAGTAACATTATCAACATTACTCTATCATACTTTATAATAGAACATTCTAACATTAAGAAATCTTTGTAGATTTATTGAAAAAGTACAGATAAGAATTTTATTTTATTTTATTTGGTAATACTCTATGAGAAGTATGCATAAAATCTTACCTTGTTTCATTGTATTTTATTAATTTGTGGGTATGTACATATAATCCTTGCTTAAGGTTAATATGTAGGCATGTGTGACAAATAGAGGAATGTATGTGAAGAACAGAAATTTGGAGAAAAGGCAATGCTGCTGACATTCTGTATTTGTAAATTATTAGATAAAAAGCATATTTTTCTCATATGAATCCCTTGCTTAATGCACACTATTCTTACACATCCAGCTGCCTAAAATGTTTACAGCCAAATAGCTGACATAGGGGAAGTTCATTTTTCTTTGAATGTTTTTCTTTTCTCTCTCTCTACTATTTCCAATTCATTTCCACCCAAAAATTCTTGATGATTGTGCCTTCTGTTTTCTTTTTTATGTGGCAAAAGTTGTTTCCAAAAAAAAAAGAAGAAGAAAACAAGAAGGAGAGTTTCTGTGAATATTTCATCCAGTGACATGTTGTAAAGTGGAGAAGGTTAGATCTCAAGAGGGGTAATCTTTGCTTTGAGATAATCACATAAAAAGTAGGTCATTGTTCCTTTAAAATGGCTGCTCAGACCCTGGCTTTTTATCCTGATCTAAAGCTAGATGATTGAAAGAATAGGTGCAAGGTTATGTGGTTGCTTGTAGTGAAAATCCCATAGACGTCATCTTGTAATGGTGCATAAACAATAATCTTCATCACTAAATAACTAGTGGCTTCATGGAAAACTTGGTGTGGTGTTTTGTGGATGGGATTCCCATGAGTTTCATAAATGTCCTATAAAGTACAGGCAAATGTAAGAATATCATAAAATCAGGTATTTGGAGGGTCAATTTGATGTTTTTCCTATTTACCATTGCATGTGATTACATAATCAATTTAGCATTAGCAAACTGTATTGATAGTTGGGACCATATAAATAATTTACTATCAGTGCTCTGGTGTTCTTGTGTATATATTCATGAGAAAGAGTCGTGGTTGAGTTGACAATTTTATGGTTCATGCAATAAATAGCTGAGTAAAAAGCATTATGCTTACTGCTATTCACCAACATATTTTGACATTAATATACACTTGCAGGCATGTGATTAGTTGATAGAACATTTTTGGTTAGTATGTGAGATCCAATGAGAAGCTTTAATTTCAATTCAGTATATATGTATTGTACACATACAATACTGTGATAGCCACTGTGCTAAGTGCTCAGGGTATAGCATAAGCAATGTAGGCACAGCTGCTGATGTCTGGGAGCTTACAAAGCGCTGGTGTAATATTTTCAGGAAAAAGCAATTGAAATTGTAAATGCCATGAATTATGTATGACCACCTAGACTAAAGGAAGTTTTCAAAGAAAGTTAACATCTAGAATGAGATAGATATAAATGATGATTTAGAGTTAGCCAGATTAAGGGGATAGAGACTGGTTAGTGATATAGATGGGTGGGGAATGGAAAACTGAAAGGAATAAAGGGCCCAGAAGAGGCAATCTATTGTTCACATATTGGGATGAAGGAAAGATAATGGCATTTTCAAGGTGTGGTACAGTGCCACTAACTAAAGAGTGCGTGATAGACTAATGAGGTGAAACAAAGAAATCTCCTACAAAATTCAGCAGATTTCTTACTAAATGGTCAATTTTTTGCGTTCTTATTTATATATTCTTTAATTATTATACTTTAAGTTCTGGGATACATGTGCAGAACATGCAGGTTTGTTATGTAGCCACACATGTGCCATGGTGGTTTGCTGTGTCAGTCACCCTTAGGTATTGCTCCTAATACTATCCCTCCCCTTCCCCCACCCCCTGCTATCCCTTCTCTAGCCCCCAACCCCCTGATAGGCCCTGGTGGGTGATGTTCCCCTCACTATGTCCATGCGTTCTCATTGTCCAACACCCACCTATGAGTGAAAAAAAATGGTGTTTGGTTTTATGATCTTGTGTCGGTTTGCTGAGAATGATGGTTTCCAGCTTTATCCATGTCCCTGCAAAGGACATGAACTCATCCTTTTTATGACTACATAGTACTCCATGGTATGTATGTGTCACATTTTCTTATCCAGTCTATAATTGATGGGAATTTGGGTTGGTTCCAAGTCTTTGCTATTGTGAATAAGGCCACAGTAGACATATGTGTGCATGTGTCTTTATAGTAGAATGATTAATAATTCTTTGGATATATACCTAGTAATGGGATTGCCGGGTCAAATGGTATTTCTATTTCTAGATCCTTGAGAAATTACCACACTGTCCTCCACAATAGTTGAACTAATTTACACTCCCACCAACAGTGTAAAAGTGTTCCTATTTCTCCACATGATCTCCAGCATCGGTTGTCTCCTGATTTTTAATGATTGCCGTTCTAACTGGCGTGAGATGGTATCTCAATGTGGTTCTGATTTGCATTTCTCTAATGACCAGTGATGATGAATATTTTTCATATGTTTGTTAGCTGCATAAATGTCAGTGTCTCTTCATATACTTTGCCCAGTTTTTGATAGGGTTGTTTGCTTTTTTCTTGTAAATTTAAGTTCTTTGTAGATTCTGGATATTAGCCCTTTGTCAGATGGGTAGATTGCAAAAAAATTTTTTTCCCATTCTTTGCTGGTTCACTTTAATGATAGTTTCTTTTGCTGTGCAGAAACTCCTTAGTTTAATTAGGTCCCATTTTTCTATTTTGGCTTTTGTTGCCATTGCTTTTGGTGTTTTTAGTCATGAAGTTTTTGCCCATGCCTATGTCCTGAATGGCATTATCTAGGTTTTCTTCTAGGGTTTTTATGGTGTTAGGTCTATGGTTAAATCTTTAATCATTAATCATTGTATAAGGTGTAAGGAAGGGATCCATTTTCAACTTTCTGCATATGGCTAACCAGTTTTACCAACACCATTTATTAAATAGGGTATCCTTTCCCCATTGTGTGTTTTTGTCAGGTTTTTCAAAGATCAGATGGTTGTGGATGTGCAGCCTTATTTCTGAGGCCTCTGTGTTCTACATCTGTGCTTTAGTATCAGTACCATGCTGTTTTGATTACTGTAGCCTTGTAGTATAATTTGAAGTCAGGTAGTGTGATGTCTACAGCTTTTTTTTTTTTTTTTTTTTTGCTTAGGATTGTCTTGGCTATGTTGGCTCTTTTTTGGTTCGAGACCAGACTGGCCAACATTGTGAAACCCCCTCTCTACTAAAAATACAATAATTAGCCAGGCATGGTGGCACATGCCTGTAATCCCAGCTACTAGAGAACCTGAAGCAGGAGAATCACTTGAAACTGGGAGGTGGAGGTTGCAGTGAGCCAAGATTGAGCCATTGTACCACTCCAGTCTGGGTGATAAAGCAAGACTCTGTCAAATAAATCAATAAATAAATAAGAGAGAAACCAACCATTTTCTCCTAGCATAGACTATCTACCAATATTAGCACTAGTGAGTTGAGCAATTTAAGGATGAAGGCAGAATGTGTGGAAGGAATGAAAGCAAAAGTGCAGTATTCTAGCAGTTGAAGGAAGAAAACAAAAATAAAGTGAGTACTTTAAGTAATAGCTATTAAATAAAGGAATTTTAACAATAATTTCACTTATTTTAAATGTCACTCTTTTACTGTGTTAACATATATATTTGTCAGATGTACTGGGAGTTATTCCTGCTTGGCCTGAATTCCAAGGATAGCATATTCAGAGATCAGGAGATTTCCATCCTAAAAGTAGCTTTACTATAATGCATTCAGCCTTCAAGGTCCATGGAATAAAGTCTTATCAGAGCTAAGGTATTTATGAAGATTAAATGTGTAGGGAGTGTTACCTACTACACATGGCTACAAGAGATGGATTCCTTTTTTTTAGGTCAAAATGAATTTAATTAATTCATTTTCAGCGTTGCAGCTCAGAAAATCATATTATGAGTATAATTTTTAAAAGTGTAAACTTTTGTATGCCATTAACATGCTTGGCTTTTTTCCTGAAGAAAAATATAATGAAAATGCCCTTCCCAAGGGGGAAAATACTAACAATTTAAAAAATAAAGTTGTAGCCCTACCCACTTAACCTTTATATTCCTGTCATTATATGCATGAATGTAGGAACATTCAGATACTCTCCAATGCTTAGGTAATAGTGATTACCAGCCTGCATATTCCAGTGACCTTCCAAATATTTGGCCTGATGTCCTCCCATAAATTTTCCAGAGTTTTTAGAGGTTTTCTTCATATCTTTAATTGGGACAAAGCTTGCAGTCTCTTTCTCTTCTTCTATTAGATTAACCTTTCCTTTATTTGCCGATCCACAGAAGTGTATTGCTCGTGACTGAAACTCATTAACCTGGAAACTAGAGCACGTCTTCATCATTGGCAATTTCTTGCAGCCATTACTCTTCTTTTCTATGACACCATGAACATGTAGCTGTATCCTTACTTTTATTTACCACAAGCTTTCAATTATTCCCTTGGCCTGGATTGGTTCTACATTCTCTCATCTAAATAACCATACCAGTGAATTGGGAAAGTAGAAAAAATGGAGAAAATATTCCCCCTGTTCCCTAGCTTTTCAAATGTAATCTCAAATTGAAAGTTACTCACTGTACCTATATGTGTTCACTTAGTAACAGACCTGTCACTGACTGTAATCATGATTGACCATTCACATTGCAGGATTCTCCCTTAGACACTCTCATCATTTACTGGCAATACTTCCTCTGCCAAAAGTGCACCACCACCACACAAACACCTTTTCATGGTCTGCTCATTCCATATCATTTTATTTTTTTTAAAAAAAGACACCATCAGTTCTTTATAGGGTGAGGGCAAAGAGCTTATGTCACTTTTTCTGTCTTTACATTCTTTGTATTATGTATGTAGTCTTTTCCCCATTTAAACGATTCTTAATTTCAGCAGTAGACTCTGTACCAGTCACGCCCCAATGCCCATAGCAATTCCTACATCAGTAGCCCATCTCTAGTCAGAAAAAAAAAAGGACTGCCATCATTCTTTATGAATCTGCTTTGTAATTTTCTGTTACCTACTCTCTTTTATACTATATGAGGAATTTCACTTATACCAAAATGAACCAGGCTGCTATTATTGTCAATTTAAAAGCAATATTCTGATATAGTTCATAAAATTGTATTTCATAGGCACATCGTAATTTAAATATTTAATACGAAACCTTAATATCAATTCATGAGCACATAACAATTTGAATATTTAATATGAAAACTTCACATCAGCCTGAATTGATAATAAGACATCTACCATAGCATAACACATTGACCTTGTAAAATATATCAACTGCCTTCTCTGAGCCAATCAATCCATCCAAATACATTTACAGATAAATTTTGTTTTCTGATGAATCACTTTTCAGCTGATTTCCTATTCACCAAGTTAGTGTGACCTCAAAGATGATTTGCTTTCTCTTATAAACATTAAAATACTTTATGCAGCATGAGGCTGCAAGAAGACTGTAAGGGCAATAATCTCCTCTTCCGTGAGAGCAATTTGAGGAAGATTATCCACATATGCCCATTCATAGTGACTTTTAGTTATGACATTCCAGACAAATGTTAAATATGTTCAGACATTGTCCAATGACAACATTTTAGCGTGAGTTGGTTTAAAAGATTATTCTGAGATGAAGTCCATGAAATGTAGAGAAAGTCTGTTTTCTAATGTAAGGCAGATTGGTGAGAAAGGACAAAAGGGATAATAAAATTACACTGTGGCAAGGTGATTGCAATGTCACTGTAGCAAATATTTTGTTCAGTAAATTACTTCCTAATATGTCCTATCATAGGCTCTTGAGATCTTTAACAATTCTTAGATCCAGAAAAATTACCTTGATATCATTGTATTTTTATTTTTAGAGACAGGGTCTTCCTCTATCACCCAGGCTGGAGTGCAGTGGTACGATCATGGCTCACTACAGTCTCAGCTTCTGGGCTCAAGCAATCCTCCTGCCTCAGCCTCACAAGTAGCTGGGACCACAGGCACATGCCACCGTGCCTGACTGTCATGATAATTACATGTTCATGTACATTAAATAAAAAGACTCAACTTGGATTTAGTAGGAAAATACATTCTTCATAAGCTCTAGTATTTTGTTGTTGTTTTCTTTAACCAGCCCCAAGTAACTACTGGCTTGGAGTATGTTGAGATGAAAAATAATTCAATCTTGTTGTTTTATCACATCATCATGATACTTTTTAAATTAATTTTTTTTTTTTTTAGAGATGGGCTCTCATTCTGTCACCCAAGCTGGAGTGCAGCAGCACAGTCATGGCGGACTGCAGTCGTGATTTCCTAGGCTCAGGAGATCCTCCTACCTCAGCCTTCAAAGTATCTGAGACTATAGGCATGAGCCACTACACCTGACTATTTTTTGTTGTCCTTTTCTGTAGAGACAAGGTCTTGCTATGTTGACTCATTACATTTAATATTTAGTGTCTTCCTAGAATTGCTCAAATACAATCTCTGGAAGGCAAAATTGAATATTTCCTTTTTAAAAGATAATTTTGAATCATTGTCTAATAGTCTCTTCAACTCTACCAAACTAGGGAAATTTCATCTTTTACTTTAAATTCTTTATTTTTCTCCCAACTAATTAAAATACATCAAGAATACTTGTTATTACTCCTTTCAGCTCCTTCTTGCTTTCCTTGTAGTGCTATTATAAATACAAAGAGTACTGGAGCAAATAATTGCATGCAGTTGACCTGCAAATATGTTTTTCTAAAAATATGTTAGGAAAAATATTTCTCTCTGTTGGCTTGTTTCATTTGAAAATGGCTGGGATGGTCATTTAACACTTTTGTGGCATTCTTGGACTCAGTGAATATCATAAATCTAATAATATGTCACTATCTATTTGGCCCACAGATAGGAGGCAGACCATAACACTATTTTGGAAGTATATCAACTGTTGTCCAACTAATTTAACCATAAGGAAGATGAACAGCCATGTACTTTAGCTATAATGTCTGTGGTCAGACTGCTACTGAACAGCCAACGTACATTTGCCTCCTTTGTCACTCAGACTTTTAAAGCACATTTGACTCATCAGCTAGTTGACTCACCTCAAGATAAAAAACAGGGTGGGTGCCTGTAATCCTAACACTTTGGGAGGCTGATGTGGGAGGATGACTGGAGCCTAGGAGTTTGAGGTTACAGTGAGGTATGTCACTCCAGTTTGGGCGACAGAGCAATATCTAACAATTATATTCTTGATGTTTTATTCCTTATTCAGCATCAGAAGCTAATCTGAGGTATCACCTATCTATTAATGGAAACCACTTCAGAGCCACTTTACTGCCCATGATTATACGCATTTTGCTCAATCAACTCATTCTCTTGTGGCTAATGAGAATTGGTGCTTATTGGGTGCTTGGTACAACCAGGAGTTGTTTGAGCATTTAAACACTTAGTTTATTATTATTTTCCAACAAATGTAATCTTAATTCTGGGACTCTGATACAACAAACCCAGAAGGGCTGCAAGCAGTCAATGAGCAGAGCAGGCTTCATGGACTCGTGACTAACGTAGCCCTGTGTTCACAGGGACCCAATATTGGGGTTTAATGTTCTGTTATGGTAATCTTGAAATTCTTTATAATTCTTTATTCGTAAATTTAGTTTTGTAAGTGAATTATAGTGGGGTAATAGAATGTGTACCTAGGCTCACATTCAATACCATCTCCCACTGGATACTTACCTGCCTGCTGTCCAATCCCTGGGCTCCAGAGATGACTCAGTGGGGATTTCTCACCCACCCCTATAGCAAACATATTCTAGAGCAGAAGTTACAATTCCTTAGGAATCACCTGTCTACATGAGATGGACAGGGTGTATGACTTTTGTAATACGGTTTTAGCAATTTAAAAAGTCTCTTGAGGCCCTGGGTACCATAGCTCACACCTATAATCCCAACACTTTGAGAAGCCAAGACAGGAGGATCACTTGAGCCCAGATGTTGGAGACTAGTCTGGGCAACATAGTGAGAAGAGTTTCTTTAAAAAAAAAAAGTTTCTTGAATCATATTTAATATCTTCCTGGAGTCCCCCATTTAAATTATATTCTTTATTACATTAACCTATTTGATATTTGATAATGACATTCTCACTCTGTTAATAACTGATTTCTAGGTGATTTGACTCCTTAATAATGCACAATGAACTTTGAAATTAATTTTCTGTTTACAGTATATTTTTTGTAGGACCTACAAGAAAGCAATGTGGGAATTTCAAAGGTAGGTAGTTTTTTAAACCTGCAATTTTTTTTTCACCTAACAATATATTTTTTAAAAGGTTACATTTCACAAAGGATAGTTTTGCTTCACTGTTTTTAATCAAAGAATATCTGCCTATGATTTTAAAAAATGAATAGCTCAAGCAGATTGATAATAAAAAACAACAGTATTTTTCCCAACCTCCATGCCTACTCCCCAGTGGCAAGTGTTCACAACTATTTTTTAGTTTAATTTTTGTGGCAGTTACCATCATAGTTCTGAATAATACTCCTATTCAAATGTATCCCCAAGTCAAATCCTTATCTAAGATGCAAAGATTTAGCTTTCTTACTCCTCTTTCCTCCTCACAATTTTATACATATAGATTTTATTCATTTACTAGTTCATATATATATGACATATTTATAATTTCACATATTATTTTAAATTGGTGCAAAAGTAATTGTTTTTTGCCATTAAAAGTAATGGCAAAAGCCACAACTATCTTTGCACCAGCCAAATATTAGGTGCATTTTCTTTGCCCAAAGCTGTGAGGAGCCAAGGGCACAACAGTGACTAAGACACAATTTCCCTCCCTGGGAATCTGAGTGAGGTGAGCATTCAGAGCTCAGAGGAAGACTTGGCCCTTGAAGGGACTGATGGGATCATAGACATTCCTCTCATTGTGTCAAAGAGGGAATGCAGAGAATATGGAGAAGTGGCAGATTTTATATTTAGAATTTGAGAGACTTTCTAGTCTAATTCTAATTTCTAGGAACGTGTGAAGTGAGGTTATTAGCTGAAGAATGGGAGGGTATAGAATTTTAAGGCGATAGAAGAAATTAACAAATGCAGTCTTTTAAAAGAAATGTGTTTATATGTGTATGTCAAGGTCAACACATAGGAAAATGCATAAAAAGTGTGTATCAGCAAGCTACAAATAGTGATAATCTAGGGATAAGGAAACAGAATGGAGTATAAAGTAATTTTTAAAAATATTTGCTCATTTCAAGTTGTTTCCTTTATCTCTGCTAATTACAATTATGAGAATTTCAGACTATAGAACAAGACAATTGGCAAAGTAAGTTTTTGGTTTTCCTGTTTTATGCCAGATCATTCTTTTTTTCTATTCTGGAAACTTGAAAATGAAGCTAAATTACTATATCTGGAAGTCATGGCCTTCCTGGTTATAGGGATAAAAGACAGCAGTGATCCTACGTTTTCACTTTCCCGATTAATGATAGCATCTATTGAAAGTTTTTGTGACAATAAATCTTGGATAGAAGAGCAGAAATTACTCAAATGTTAACATGCTTTATCCAAAGTTTAAAATAATTATGTATTATTTTGAACCTATTTTTTTAAAACTGATTTTATTAACAAGTTTTAAACATAAGGAAAAATTGATGTATTTTTGTCTGTATTTGACTCATATTTTTCTAGTGCATTCATTTTGTAAATATATATATCAAGTCTTTGTTTTTCACATTCTAACTCATCCCTCATGTGACATTGTTGAGAAATTGTTTATTTACATAAGTTTATTTTTAGATATCAAAATCATATGTGTGATAGGCTATAACTTTTTAAAAATCAATATTTAATGAAATATTTTTATAATATGATACCTACATCTCTACTTATTAATATAAAGAATACTTACAAAGTAATATCTTTTTTCTGTGAAGATTCCTATATTATATACATGTAAATAATTTTGATTTATCATAATTGAAAGGGCTGAATGTCATTTTATAATTCTTTTATAATTTACTTTAAAGCTAATTTATAAACAAAGAAATATCTTAGCTACATATATTTATGTAAATACTCCCCTCTCAAAAATAGTAAGGTTTATAAAGGATGATGGTGGAGGTGTTAGTGGTGCTATTGGGAAGCTTATTGTTATTGAACACCTTAGGACAGGTAGGTGTGGCTGGAGTTGGAGGAAGAAATAACCCTTCAAGGAGCGATAACTGCCCTCTGCCCCATAAATAAAAAAGAATTCCAAACAGATTGTAAGACAGTAGTGCTAGTCGTATGCATAAATGTAATTGGGCTGTTCATTCCTTTAAATTTAGAACTTACATGACTTTTCCCTACCATTAAACAGTTATTTATTTAAATTGTTCATTAATGAGGAAGGTACTAGAAAAGTTAATACACACACATTAATTTACTCTTAATATATGACTTTATCACCACCTCATGAGGAAATATTACTATCTTGCTTTTGAAATATGCCAAACTAAGCTCTTTTCTGTCTTGTCTTTCTTCCTGTATTTCTTCTGTTCTTCATTCTGTTTATTGTCTATCATCTACCTTTGATTAATTTAATGTGATCCTGTTAAAATATTGCCCTATCTACTTTTTTTTACAAATTGCATTAATTGCTCTAGGGATTATGTATATGTATGTGTTTTGTTTTTGTTTGTTTGTTTGTTTGTTTTTGCCAGTACCTTAAAATCAGCTCACTATTTGAGAGTAAAGCTCTTTACAGTTGTTTACCCACAAATAGACTGTTAAAATTCCTTTGCATTCAGCTCTCTGGTGTCTTCTGAACCCACTCACAGGCTGTGGTGAGGATTCTGGCTGGTGGCCATCTTGTGCTCTATAGCTCTAGCCTAGAGGAACATTCTGAAGAGGGGTGAGGAAAAGGAAAGAAAAAGTCTTTCTCTCTATTTTTTAAGAATTAAATTTGCGAAGACCTTTAAGAAGGGATTTTTTTTTCAGCTTCACCAGTGTTCCAAAACTGAGTTGTTTACTGGAACGTTTAAGAATGCAAACATTTGAGGGAATGTCAAAACCAATTTTGACATATGCCAAGAAGTATGAGCCTATTATCTCCTTTTTTTTCTTAGTTAAAAGTATCTCTAAATAAATTGTATTATAAGCCCACGTTCATGAATCCAGCTTTAAACATCTATTTTAGTGGTAACTGGTCAATCTCAGTGAGCTCTAAAATACTGCAATTGCCTCAAGCATACCCTTTTAAGGAGAGTTCCAAACACATTTACTTTTCTGTAGGAGCAGCACTTTGCTCCGATATCAGAAAAAGCTTCCAATTCAACACTCTACCTTCTCCATTCTGCTGAACACTGTATACATTAGTTTGAGTATTATCAACTGCTATAACAAACAAGACCCTAGATTTCAGGGAGTTTACAAATTAGAAATTAAATTTGTGAAAGTAAAATGTGTATGTTCCTGGACAGCTAGTGGATACCCTGCACATAGTGATTCAGTGGTAATATCACCTTCCTTCTTGTAGTTTTGACATTGCTTTAGAGATCTCAGAACTTTCTGTACCAGCCTGAAGATGGGAGAAGAAGCAATATGGAAGACATATTTGCTTCTAAATTAATTTGACTTACAAGTGGGTAACACATACCACCTTTACCCTTTTCCCGGTTGTAAAAACTCATCAAATGGTCCTATTATAGATGCAGTCTTGGCTGGGAAATGAAATCCCTTGCCGGACTGCTACTTCCCAACAGCAGTTGCACCCAGTCACTAGGAAACAGAAATACTGTGGTCAGTTAATTGTCTTTGCTACCCCAGATAATGAAAACAAATGCTCTTTTTCATCAAGTTCAGGAAATTCTTTATAGGAAAAAAAGTATTTAACACTCTATAACATGTTAAATAAAACTTCACGTGAATTTATTTCAACTTTGATTACATGTTAGATAGCAAGCTTGAGTCATAGGATGAAACTTGAATGTGAGTGAAAAATTAAATAATACTAAAATTGTAAATTTATTTTAAATGTCTTCATTAAAAGATTAAAATATTTCTTGGTTCTTCCTTCTTATTTTAGTTTGTAATTTATATAATTGTAAAAGAGATGTTTAAGTATCTAATGTGTTTCAGGGTTGTTTAGATTGATTCAATGCCCAAGTCTGATAGAACCAGTAGTTGATAAAGTAATTAAGATTTTAATTGAGTCTTCAAGTCGTGTTTTCAAGTATAGACATTTGTAATTTGTGTGTTTGTGGGTGGGGGGGTGGGGATTATTTATCACAGTTTTCTAATTACCTTCCCATAATGACAGATGCATATGGAAAGCCAATCTTGGAAATTTTTGCTTATATATCATACTAACAACCTTATTGTTCATTTATCATATTCTCCTAACACTCAGCATGCTGTAATTAAGTCATAGTGTCAACTACTGCTATAAAAAATGAGTGGTAATATTCCAGGTTAAGACTAGAAAATTAATAGAGTGTCTAGAACTAAGAATTTTTGAACTGAACATCTGGAGTGATAGAGAGTAACTACATAATCTATAATACATCTTTTCTCCTAATGCAGAAAGAATAAATTGATATGGAGGCCGGCTTATGTTTCTCTTAATAAATACATATTTCCTTTCTTTGATTTGGACAGTAGCTTCTTTGATTTCACGCTCTTCCAGTCCTAGACTAGTTACCTGGTCTTATTTTACTGTCTTGTTTCACTACCGCTGCCTCTAAAGATATTTGCCCTTTTGGTTCCAAAGCAAAAAATATTTTTAAAAAACGATTTTTAAGGTCAATAAAGTGGTATGGATATTTGGAAATGACCTATAATAAAGACAAATGTTTCCATTTGGAGTCCAAACTTTCTAGCTAAGCAAAATATTGTTTAAGACCTTGATGTCCAAATAATTGGTCTTTCAGGTAATTCCTCATCATATCAGATTTTCCAAAAATGAGTTATTCCTGACAGTTAAAACTGGAAAAATCTGGGCTGGGGGCAGTGGTTCATGCCTGTAATCCCAGCCCTTTGGGAGGCGAGGTGGGTGGATCACAAGATCAAGAGATCGAGACCATCCTGGCCAACATAGTGAAACCCAGTCTCTACTAAAAATACAAAAATAAGCTGGGTGTGGTGATGTGTGCCTGTAATCCCAGCTACTCGGGAGGCTGAGGCAGGAGAATTGCTTGAAACTGGGAGGCTGAGGTTGCAGTGAGCCAGGATTGCCACTGCACTCCAGCTTGCACCTGGAGACAAAGCCAGACTGTCTCAAAAAAACAAAAAAACAAAAAAAAAAAGCATTTTAAGACTTGTTTTATTCACATGTTCTTCCAAAGAAGGTTAGCAAATTATAAATTTAATAAATACGAATATATACCTCTTCCCGTATTGTCTTATACACAGAAATCCTAAAGAAGCAAAATGTAAAAAATTTGTAGACATCTCTTAAATTAGCTTTAGAATTAATTTCATGAATTCTCAGAAGTAAAAAATGCATTTGACTTTTCATATTAGAAAAAAGCATATATATATATAAATATATATATGTATTTTACCCTTGCTATAAACACACAAACAAACATATTAGAGGTACACTAACCTTGACATCACACACACACCCAAACACACACACAAACTATCTTAGTTTTTTTTTCTGCTTTTTATTTTTTATTAATTTTTTTTGTAAATAGTTGTTACACTGTATTAGTGTTTTTTTTATTAGAAAGAAAAGAAAAGAGAGAAAGAAAGAAGGAAGAAAAAGAGAATGAAAGAAAGAGAAAAAGAAGAAGAAAGAGGGAGAGAGAATGGGAATCTTGCTCTATTGCCCAGGCTAGAATGCAGTCTACAAATGGATATTAAAAAGCTCTTTTATACTAATAATTGTGTTATACAATGGAGACAGGAAGGAATAGGGGGGGGAAAAAACAAACAGCCAACCAATATTTCATTTAAACCTATGAAATGCTACGCAATTGCTGGGGAGTGATTTACTCCCAACCATGTGGTCAGTTTTAGAATAAATGTGATGTGTTACTGAAAAAAAATGTATGTTTTGTGGATTTGGAGTAAAGAGTTCTGTAAATGTTTATTAAGTTTACTTGTTCGAGGTCTAAGTTCAAGTCCCGGGTATTCTTGTTAACCTTCTGTCTCATTAATCTGTCCAATATTGACAATGTAGTGTTAAAGTCTCCACTATTATTGTGTGGGAGTCCAAGTCTCTTTGTAAGTCACCAAGAAGTCACCCTATGTATCTGGGTGCTCCTATATTGGGTGCGCATAGACTTAGGATTGTTAGCTCTTCCCGTTACATTGATCCCTCTACCATTATACAATGTCCTTCTTATCTCTTTTGGTTTCTATTACTTTAAAGTCTATTTTTATCAGAGATGAGAATTGTAACTCCTGCTTTTTTTTTTTTTTTTTTGCTCTACATTTGGTTGGCAAATCTTCCTCCATCCCTTTGTTTTAAGTCTCTGTATATCCTTGCACGTGAGATGGGTCTGGATGCAGCTTACTGATGGGTTTTTTGGAATGGCTGATACTGGTCGTTCCTTTCTGTATATAGTGCCTCCTTCAGAAGCTCTTGTAAAGCAAGCCTGGTGGTAATGAAATCTCTGAGTACTTGCTTGTTTGTAAAAAATTTTATTTTTCCTTCACTTATGAAACTTAGTTTGGCTGGATATGAAATTCTGGGTTGAAAGTTCTTTTCTTTAAGGATGTTGAATATTGGCCCCCACTCTCTTCTGGCTTGTAGGGTTTCTGCTGAGAGATCTGCTGTGAGTCTGATAGGCTTCCCCTTGTGGGTAACCTGACCTTTCTCTCTGGCTGCCCTTAGTATTTTCTCCTTCATTTCAACCCTGGTGAATCTAATGATTATGTGCCTTGGGGTTGCCCTTTTTGAGGAATATCTTTGTGGTGTTCTCTGTATTACCTGGAGTTGGGTATTGTCTTGCCTTGCTAGGTTAGGAAAGGTTTCCTGGATAATATCCTGAAAAATATTTTCCAGCTTGGATTCATTCTCTTCGTCAGATTCAGGTACACCTATCAAACGTAGATTAGGTCTTTTCACATAGTCCGATATTTCTTGGAGACTTTGCTCATTCCTTTTTACCCTTTTCTCTCTAATCTTGTCTTCTTGTTTTATTTCATTAAGTTGGTCTTCGACCTCTGAAATCCTTTCTTCTGCTTGATCAATTCGACTGTTAAAACTTGTACATACTTCTCGAAGTTCTCGTATTGTGTTTTTCAGCTCCATTAATTCACTTATATTCCTTTCTAAATTGTCCATTCTCGTTAACATTCCGTCAAACCTTTTTTCAAAGTTCTTAGTTTCCTTGCATTGGGCTAGAACATGTTCTTTTAGCTCACAGAAGTTTCTCATTATCCATCTTCTGAAGCCTGATTCTATTGATTCCTCACATTCATTCTCGATCAGGCCTTGTTCAATTGTTGATGAGGGAACTGCAATCCTCTGTAGGAGGAAAGGCATTCTGATTTCGGGTGTTTTCAGCCTTTTTGCGCTGGTTTCTTCCCATCTTTGTGGATTTATCCACCTGTCGTCTGTGTAATTGCTGACTTTCAGATTAGGTCTCTGAGTGGATGTCCAGCTTGTTGGTAATAAAGTTTTTTCTATTTCTTAATTTTCCTTCGGTGGATGCCCCTCCCCCACAGAGCTGGACCTTCCCGGGTTCAGCTGTACTTGCTGTGAAACTCTCAATCCTCAGCAGTTCCAACTGCTTTTTTTTTTGTTGTTGGGGGGGACCAGCCTTCCCCTGCAGCGACCCACTACGCTGGCTGAAACAGAGGCGTTAGGATTCGTGGCGCTTTTCTGCCCGGGAATCTCCCGGTGTGGTTCCCCACTTCAGTTCGCTCTTCAATCAGCTGAATGGGAGACTCTGCCTTCCCGGAGCTCCAAACGCCAACCAAAGGGCGCTCAGTCCCGTATACTCCGCATTGAGAACCGCCGCACCGGGGCGCCTGCGAAATGGCCGCACCCTCCAAAAGAGTCGCACTGGCGACCCGTGGGGCTCCTCCGCCAAGAATCTCTTGGTCCGTGGGCAATAAAAATTCATCTGAAAATGTGGCGTCCACTCATTCTGTGCGCTTTCAGTGGGAGCTACGATCCTGAGCTGCTGCTAATCGGCCATCTTGGATCTCTCTCCCACTGTCTTAGTTTTTAGAAATGAAGCAACTAGTCCAGACTTCTCCATTAACTCAAATGTAGACTACCTTTGTTGGGGGAACTTACTGTAAATTAATAAGCCAAATAAGTAATTGTTTTCATTCTCAGAGGAGAAAGACTACTGGGAATAATTTAATCAAATTTTATTAAATTGGTTAACTGTCAAACTAATATTAATTAATATGATGAAAACATTGCTTAAGACCTAAAGGAATCTTTCTTGTCCCTGACTTTTAGAAATTCTGTAAGATGTATATCATAAAAGGAAAATTCTTAACAATAGAAAATAAATATAGAATCATCAGTATTAATTGTATTTTCAAGTAAATATTTCACAAGAAAAATAGAAAATTGTGTTTAACTGTAGGTTAATGCTGGTAGCAAGCCTATATGTGATTTAGAAAAACAAGCTTTGTCAAAAATACACATAACACATTGACTGTGAGTTGTGGCTCATGCCTGTAATCCCAACACTTTGGGAGGCCAAGGCAGGAGAATCACTTGAGCCCAGGAGTTTGAGACAAGCCTGGACAACATGGAAAGACCCCATTTCTGATATATATTGTATATATATGTCACATATATCATCATTTTATATATATGGATATAAATGATGTATATATCATACTGTATATTATATATACAACACAATATATGTGATATATAATGACAAATATTGTTAAAAAGATTTTTCTAGCATGTGCAGTAATAAAAATAGTGTTTATTCAAATATTTGATGCTTATACTTGCAGTAACACCATTTTTACGGGGATTTAAAAATTACATAAAATTTACGTAGGGGTTTAATTAAATTTTTACGTGTCTTTCAGAGCAATGGTACACAGATCAATGTATAAAGTTCTTAGTGTCTACATAGTAAATTTCAATTAATCCAATAGCCATAAGACTCCTGAAGATTAGCTTAAAATGCCTTTTTAATCCCATTGGAAAGAAACAGCAGAAATTAACTGCAGCATTTAATTTTTTAATTTATTCTTTAAGTTACACGTAGTTTGTTGCTGGTCACATGACAAATATGAATTATATTTTTATCATTTAAAGTTATATAGTACTTTTGAGATACCTTTTTGCTTTTTCTCAAAAACAATTTACTAAAGGCTTGATCCAATTAGGAATTCTTAAAAGATTTATTCTTCTTTTTCAAAATCAATTCCAGGGATTGTTTTGGCGGGGAGGGAATTGTTTTTATAAAACAGGTTATATTTCCTTGGCAAGCAGTGGCTAATACCATAATTAGTCATATGTGAGCAGTACTAATAAAATATAAGTTCAAAGTTGTTTGTCATTCAATTTTATATACTAGCTTATATTGTTTGCTTTGTCATTCAACCAAACTTTCAAACAAAATAATATTTTGAAAGAACCATGTTACTAGTCCATATTTTCCATCAATAACAGTGGTTTCCAAGCTTGTGATCCAGAAGTAGTAAAATATGAGATCAATAGAAAAAATTTAGGATTATTTTAACTATTGCAAAAACTCCTTGGATTTTTGTATATTTTTCAATGAAATATATGCCAGCTGGTCAGTCAATTAAAATTATAACTGAAATTCAGAAATCATATAAATGTTCTGGATTAAACACCTATTCTATGAAAAGTAAAAATAAAATAATTGGTAGTTCATTATATTGTTTTACTATATTGAATTTTAGATGCAAACTTTGGTCTGAAAATTTTAAGAGAAAAGTATTTTATATATTCCTCTTTGTCTCTCTCAATATATATGTATACCTCTTGGTGATGTATAAATGTTGCTTCTAATACTATTATATGTCTTGATCTGAATTCTGGTTAAGAGAGTGTTCTGGTCATGAAAATTTACTAAGCTATCCTTTTATTAAACATTTTCATTGGTATATTTTACATAAAAAATGCTTCAAATTTGCTCAATAGGGAAAATCTTGCTTTTTTTTCTTTTAACCTCATCCCATGTTCCTACCAGCCACTAAGCAGGTCTTTGATTTTCTTGCCCCCAAATATATTTTATTTTCAGTTTGCACTCTTCCTATTCCAGACCTGAAGTCAGCATTTCTTCAAGGAGTCTTGCTTCCTTTTAAAAGGCAATATCCAGGTACTAAATGTGATTCTTGCTATTACAGTATCCTTATTTCTAGACTCTTTCAGTGGATAATTATTTTTTCCTAATTATGAAGTTGTAATGATAACTCTAATTCAAGTTAAATATTACAGAGTTTTTCTTACTTTCCCCATCTCATTTCTATTTCTCTCCTCCCATGATGAGAACCCTGATTCTCAACACAATGTTTTTACCTAATTTGGCTTTTTCTACAAGATGCAAAATATAGGTTTAGTTATTTTACCAATATTATAACCAAAATCAAGTATCTGGGACTATAGGCACGTGCCATCACATTTAGTTAATATTTTGTATTTTTTTCTTTAGAGATGGGGTTTCGACATGTTGCCCAGGCTAGCCTGAAACTCCTGGACTCAAGTGACCCTCCTGCCTGTGCCTCCCAAAGTGTTGAGAATACAGACATAGCCACTGTGCCCAGTCCTTTGTCATTATTTTAATTAAGATGGTTCTATCTTGTCAAATCATATAACATATTTGGGTGCCATTCTTTCCATTTGTCCCCACCTTTGCTTTGGTCATAGATCTGAAATTAATACAATAAATACTTACCATTAGTCATTTGCTAAGTTCTTCCCAATGATCAATTAAATATATAAAACAATTTTCGTAGCAGATTCCTCAGGAAGGACTTGAAGTTCAGTATTCCCTGAATTCTTGCATGCTTAACTGTGTTTTTGTATAACCTTGATACTTAAACACTGGCTGGATAATAAAGCCTTTGCTCATTCACTCTTCAAATTTTTTAAATGTTTTGATACAGTAGTATCTTGCTTTGTACTTTCCTATTGAGAAGTATGATACCAACATGATAAATTATATTCATTTCTTTATAAATGATTGGCTCATTTTGCCAAGTAGCCCACATTTTTTTTCTTTAGTTTTACAATATAATTGTTTTATTAAGATATTACCTGAGTTGGCCTTTCTGGATCAGTTTTTCATGTTACATGGAAAGCTAGTTAAACATGCAAATGTTTAAAAAATGTTAAATTAGGGTTTCCTGTTTTTCCAGAAATTTTTTTTAGATTATGATTTTAGATATTAATTATGTCTATCTTTTGTTTGATTTTCCTTAAGGGAACCAATTTTACATATGTTGAACCATTTTGTAGCACTTTTTCATACAGTTTTTGCTCTCTTTGTTGTACCTATTATGTTGCTAAATCCTCTTTATTATTATTTAAGTCAAATATGTCATCCCGTGGGAACTTTGGATTTACCCTTCAGCTCTGAGATATTTTTTTTTTAGTTTCCTACTGAATTCAGTCAACTTTTATATCACAATTTCCTTTTTTTTCCCCAAAATTATTTCATTTCTGTTCTGATAGTTTGAATTTTACATTCAAGGAAATACATATATATACATATATGAATACTTATTCTTTCCCTTCATAACTCTCAGGGGTACCTCTATTTCCAAAGTTACCTGTTTTTCCTCTAGAAGGAATGTCTTTCAAGACTTCTGGTCTTGTGTCCTTACAAGCTCTGTCTTTAAGCTGCAGAGTGGCTGAAGCTCTCATCTACTAAGTTTGTGACATATCTTCCTAGTTCGCAGAATCTCTGTTTTGAAGAACAGTTCTGTGTTCCAACTGCTAGGCTCTCATCACCACTCCTCTTTCCCACTATAATCTGTTTTAGCATGGACTTGAGCTGACTCTCCCAGTTAGGATATATTTCCTCCTTGTTACACATCATTCGAAGTGTTTAGTATTTTATATCTCCTACTTATTTGTAACTATAGGTTGAAGGTGGTCTTATTTCCTCCTCTTGTTGCTCTGTATGAGTTTGAATTATGAATAGAGACATTCAGATCTATGTGGCCTCTATTACCCTACATAACTAAACACCTTTTTAAGAGTAAATCATGCATTCATATATTTTTGTTTATATATGCATGCTAATGTATTGTAGTCTTATACAATTTAGCATTCAACCATCATGTACTGAGAACCACTTATGTGTCAAACATGTGGGTTGTTTCATTTCACTAGATTATTTGAAGCCTTTTTGATAAGTATAATTCTTAGTCTAGCACCAAGGGTTGTTATTCTCCTTTGTTGGTAGAAGTATTTATTATTTTTGTAAAATGCTTTGAAATAACCTTATTCATCTCCACAATAACCACATTGGGAAAACAGTTTTTGCCTATTAGATTTAAGAACAATAAAGAAACCTGGTAATGTTCACTTAGCAAATAATACAATGCAATAAATTAGATTGAATTAATCTTTATTATATTATAAATTGGGCAAGTATAAAAAACTGGAAAGAGGAAGAGTTTTTAAAAAGTATACTTTAAGACTATAGGCATCAACCACTCTTCAATTAAATAAAGGTGTCAAAACTGAAGCACATGAAACAGGAGTGAACAGTGCAAGAAGCTAATCACATGTTCAGTAAACCTCAGAGGAGGTCAAATTGAGGGACTGCTGAATGTCAGGCTTTAAGGTAGAAAGATTGTGTTTGTTAGGATTTAAATTGTTAAAGGAATACAAGTGAGGTGACCAGGAATCTTTTATTCAAGTCTCAACATCCTGTATGTCAGTGGGTGTTCACTATACACTGGATGATGGGTTTAGCCAGTATGAATGATGAGTTTTGTGAGGGTTTAAGAAAGCAAGGCTGTAAAGGTCCAGGGGGGAACTAGTGCACTGACAACCTTGAAGGCAAAAGTGAGGTATTTCAAATTAATACAGTGAGAAATAGAAAATATTTAGTTCTTGATCTGGGGAATGCTATGATGAAAGCAATTTATTAGGAAGAAAGGACTGAAAGCATTTTACAGCAACAATTCTGAAATATATATTTTTTCACCATGATGACTTTTCTATGACAGAGAACTTTTCTACGAGTGACATATCCCTACCTATGACTCCTATAACAGATAGAAGAAAAGTTGGATTTGTGCTTAATTCCTGCTGCTCTGGCAGGAACTTTCTTCCTCTTATTTTTGAGGGGGAAATGCAAATGCAAGCAAGAGTGAATTTGTAATATAGTCTCTATTCTACATTTATATATTTATAAAAATAGCTTGCTTAGATTTAAAGATGGAGCAAAAGCATAACTTGTATCTACTTGCCTTCAGATATGAATAATTTTCAAAAGTATGCATTCAAGTGTGTGTTTAAATTATGTGGAAGCATTGGCTCCTTCTTAATCATGATTACTAGTGTCTCTTTTACCATTGAAGTTATTGAAACTCCAGAATATGGTTTGCTGGTATAAAGGCTAGAGTCAATGATGCAGCCTACAGTTGAGGCTGGCAGCTAGAAGGTTAATATGCTCATCAGGCTGAGGTCATCAGAGTAGAGAAAAGGCATTAATAGTAGAGAGGAAGAATAAAAATGAGAATCATTTTGAAAATAAAAAAAGTAACTAGACAGACTGAGTCTGAGGGAAGAGGTCTAATAACTTAATGCTATTGTCTGAACTTCAAATTATTATTGTAACTGTGAAATCTTGAAATTTAAAAAACGTAAAGGAGTGTGACTACATGCTTGTGACTTCTTCATTTAACAAATGTCATGGAATGACTAGTATGTAGCAATCGCTATTCTAAACATTCAAATTTGATAATCAACAAAGCAGAAAAAAATCTGTGATCCTTGAGCTTACAGCGAATAAAAGGAAAAAATGCATTGTATAAAACTCTTCCTCATTTTTTTCATTAAAATGCATTTAAACTTTCTGGGGTTTTATGTTTTATTTTTTGGGAAAGGAGGATTTGTGTGTGTGTGATTAAAACTTGTATAGCTATACTTTGGGAATTTGAGAATTGGGAATTTTTTGTTTTTTTTTTTTTTTTTGAGACAGAGTCTCGCTCTATCGCCAGGCTGGAGTGCAGTGGTGCGATCCCGGCTCACTGCAACTTCCATTTTCCTGTTTCAAGCAATTCTGCCTCAGCCTCCCGAGTAGCTGGGACTACAGGCATGCACCACCACGCCCGACTAATTTTTTGTACTTTTAGTAGAGACGGGGCCAGGCATCAGAAATTTATCTAATATATATTTTATCCCTGGCATTCTGATATCTTGTATTTTGCAGATTATCTCATTTAATCCTTTTAACATGGTTGTTATGTTACAGTTATTTCAAACTTTCAGAGAATGAAGATGAACCTTAGAATAATTGGTAGCTTGCCTGAAGGCACATAGCAAGGAAGCACTTGGGTGAGGATTTGAACATAGAACTGATTCTCCAGACCCATATGTTTTCTGTTAAAGTACCTTTTTATGGTAAGGTACATATCACAAATCACCTAGGTAGCTTTCCTAGGTTTGAATCTTTGCTATTGAAAATCTTATTAAAAAACATGTTAGCATAGATTTGATTTTTAGTAATATAATTTTAGTTAACAAAGTAGTTTTTCATTGAATTGTGATAATGTATAATATTATCCTTATTCTGAATTTAAATATTTATTGAAGAGAAAAACAGATATAGAAGGTCTAGAACTGTACCATACGATGTGGTAGCTACTTAGCCGCATGGGGTTATTTAAATTAAAAACAATGAAATTAAAAAATATATATTTTTTTCATTGCACTAACCATATTTCAGCTGCCTGAATAACAATAACTACATGTGATTTGTGGTTACCATAGACAGCAGCAGATAAAGAACATTTTCATCATTGCACGTTCTATTGGATGGCACTGGTATAAAATATTGGATTGGATAAATAGCAATTGTGGTCCAAACACTGAATGATTTTTATTTCATCTCTATTTGATTAACTCTCCAAGCAAACTTAATTTCTTATTTTCTTGCCTCCTTCAAAGGCAATAAAACAAAATCCAATTGATGGCTCCTGATAATTAAGATTTGATTGTATGTTTAGTATGTAGTCTTTACATTTAAAGTTAGGCTATACGTTTCTACCATTTCTAGGTAAAAGTTTTATGTCCATCAGTGATTACTTTGTAAATGAGCCTCAGTTATTAGGCAGTAAAAGATGTTACCTTTTTTGACATTTTGTTCCTTTGTATACACCTAAAGGTGCCATTTTCATCAATTTATTATAGGCATTTAATACTTGGTAGTTACAATCCTCACCAATAGCATTAAGAAATGAGGGGGAAAAGTACAAGTCCATAATTTGCTCCACTTAACAAATCCAGTTTTAATGTAGCAAAAACATATTTCCCATTCTTCCATTCAATAACAGAAACAGACAAAGATCAGGTCAGCACTTTCCCCCAACTACTGTTCTGTTTATCAACAATGTACAACATCCTCATCTTTATTCTGTAACACTGTGAATAAATCATTAAGTTTCTGTTGTCTGTTACTGCATTGGGCAAAAATGACAGGGTGGATTTTACCAAATTTGGAACAGCTGGAACTGAGGTGCAACAAAAGGCGCATATGAATACTAATTCTGAAGAGACATGCTGTATGAATTTTGATGCTTTGAACAGAGAAAACAAATAGCTGTTTCAAATTTGAAATGTAAATCAAGAGTCACAAGTACAGATGGTAGAAATTACAAAAGTGGGATTGTCAATCCAGTTCTCTTCACTGGGGCAGCTCTCTGCGGTATGTACTGGAGTGAGTAGGACTAGAGATTTGGTTATTTAATAATGTTCAGAGATTTCCCAAGCAACACTTGTGCCATAGTTACCAAAACTTCTGCCTCTGGTCATAAATGAAAAAATGGTATATATAAGTTGACGTATTTAAAGACGGGTGATTCATAAGCCTAGGAAGGACTATATTAAATGACTGCTGCTTGGAGATGATGGTAATAAACATCTGTGGGTTAATGTTTCAGTTATTTCCCAAATTAGCTGCTACTTCATTGGCAAGCCCGAGGATGTCCAAATATTTCATCCTTGCTTTCTTACCCTCTACATGGTGAATTAAATCTCAATTTGTGTAACTGGAATTATTCCCCCCTCTTTAATCATCTAACTGAATTTACACATACAATTGGATATAAGTTAGATTCTGGAATAGAAATAAGGGTAATATATCATTATATTTCATGCCTCTCTGAAATGTGAGAAGAGTATATTGTAACTGGAAAAAGGCTTACCTTTCTATTATTGAAAAATAATAGATATTGTTATATCAATAATATCACAAGATAACTAAAAGGCAGTGCATCATAAACCTTACTGTAAGCATAATGCTGATCAAAATGTAAATGCTGACACTTTAATACTGAATAGGACATACCTGAGCCATCTTATTTTCCTTCTAGTCCTCTCTGGCTTGTAAGCACTCAAACAGTGAGTGCTTCTGAAAGATGCAGGAATCTTAAGCTTTACCTCGGTTTATATATTATTTATTTGAAAACATATATTAGTAGGAGTAGTCATTTTGGTATCTATTGCCTTCTTTCAAATGAGAGAATATACGGTTAGAAAAAATTAATTCTGCTCAAGTGTAGTCAAGATAGATTTTTAAAACTGGAAGTAACCCTTACATGGCATCCTAGATGGACCCATCACTTCAGAATAGAAAGGCAGAGTTCAAAGATGAGAAATAAGTTTTACAATATTTTCATCAAATTGGAGTTTGGTATTGCTGGGACTGGGTCGTACATCTTTGTCTTTGCCAGATATTTTTTTTTAATTAGATTTTATCTCTTCTACTTCTGAAACATTCTTAAGTTATTTCCTTTAAGAATCTTTCATTTCCTAAGGTTTTATATACTGCTCTTTCTCTATGACTAGTATATATATACAAGAGGGCTGCTTTGTTGACCTAAGTAGGCTAATGGAATGTTCAAGGAAACCTACTTCCAGATACTTCATCCGCTGCACAGATACTGACATAACAGAAACTCTGAGTTTGGGTGGAATCTTCTTTCCTTCCTTCTTTTCTTCTTCCCTCTCTTATTTCAAACTTCCATTCCTTCCCTTCATTTCTTTCCTTTCCCTTTCTCACCTTCCATTTCCTCTCCTCTCTCCTCCCCTCCCCTTCTCTTACCTCATTTCCTGTCCCCTTTTCTCCTCTTCCAGTTTTGTTTTCTCTCATTCTTTTATTTCCCTCTCTTACACCTCTTTCCCATATATTAAACACCAAATATATCTGTATGGATTTTAACATATGAAAAAGTAAAAACACATTTTCTGTTTCTATGTAATTAACAGTCTTATGGAATTTTTATTGGCAAACTGACTGTGGATCAAATAGTACTAATGAAGTAGTAAGCTCAGGCACTGAAATTACTGTCTGGCCATTTTCTAGCTTTCTTGAATAAGTGATACAGTCTCTCTATGTATCAGTTTTCAAATAGGTAAATGAATATAATGACTGTGATCTTGTAACATTGACATTAAGTGATACATTTTAGAATCAATAAAATTTGTTAATAATTTTTATTTTTAAATGTCCTTCCCAAATTCATTACAACGTTTTGTGGGTATGAGCATCTTAACCAGAAAATAATGAAGAAGCTATAGATTTAGACAGACATTTGCAACCCATAGGTGGGTTTCTCCCAATTTTTCAATTTTTCTCTGCAGAATACTTAAGGGATGAAAGACAGCACAGTATTCTATGTAATGGCTGAGAGAAAGGGATTCCTATTCATAAATAAAAGTAAGCATATCCTGAGATTCTTGATGGATCTGTGTCTGTGGATAGAAACATAGCCCATGTCCCTCTTCCCTCGGGGTCACTAAAATCCTCAAGGACACACCTACACATCCATCCCTATTCTCTAGCTCTGCCCAGTGAAACTGAATAAAGAATCATCCTTTGTTCACAGTAATGCTGGAGCTAAAATGGGAAAGTTTTACATTTACATCCACTGCTGCAGAAGATTTTGTTTCAGTCCATTTAAGAACATAACACGAGGCAGGCATGGTAGCTCACGCCTGTAATCCTAGCACTTTGGGAGACAGAGGTGGGTGGATCACGAGGTCAAGAGATTGAGACCATCCTGGCCAGGATAGTGAAACCCCGTCTCTACTAAAAATGCAAAAATTAACCAGGTGTGGTGGTGTGCTCCTGCAGTCCCAGCTATTCAGGAGGCTGAGGCAGGAAAATCCCTTGAACCCGGGAGGCAGAGGTTCCAGTGAGCTGAGATCACACCACACCAGAACACTCCTTCCTGGAGACAGAGTGAGACTCTGTTTCAAAAAACTAAACTAAACAAAACAAAACAAAAAAAGGAAGATAATATTCAAGAAAGATAAGCTTCCTTAAGTAGTTGCACTGGAAAACAACATACTAAAACTAATCATTCTCTAAATATTAGCAACAATACCCAAATTACTAAAGTTATGATATCTTATAATTCAGTCTTCTCTGAAGTTTGTGGGGACATCATTTACAACAGCCAAAAAGATCACTGAATAAGAATAGTTAATATTATTTATTCTGTGCCAGACACTATGCTAAAGGGTTTTGTATGCATCATCTCAGCATCCACTCAATTTAATAAGTACTATTAATCACACTTTATGAATGAGGAAATGGGGGTTAGATAAGTGACTGAGCAAGATCATACTGTAATGGCAGTTTGATGATTAAAAGCCAAGTCTGTCAGATTTAAAAAAAAAAAAAAAAACAGCAATAACACGTTTTGTTGAGACACAACCTAGAGTGGAAAACACTAAGTTCCAAGATCTGAGCTCACATCCCAGCTCTACCACATCCTTCTAGCATGACCTTGGGTAAACCCATTTAACCTCTCTGAGAATCCAGTAATCATTTGAGAAATTAAAATATCTTCCCTTGGGACAAGTCAGAGATGAGATGGAAGAGTTTATATGTAAAATGATTAGCAAAGCACATACATCCAACTATGTAGTTCTCATCTCACTTTCTTCCAGTGTTTTGTTTGGATCAAAATTTCTGTCTTGATGATATGCTCTTGATATTTTTAATGAGTCCTTTTTTAAATCCCTTAGAAGACATAGTTATAATTAGTCACAAAATAGAGTAGTGAAGGAGGAGAGACATAACCATAACACAGAGTAAAACAAAAATGGGAGACAAGAAGATCTTGAGAACAGGAAGGATAAATATTGCTTCTTTTGCTAGGGCTTCTTCAGCTTACTCACTCTGGTGGAAAGGTAGCATTTACTATAGAAAATGGAGACTTCTGTACTGTTTTAATAATCTAGAATTTCATTAACAAAAAGAGGATGACCTATAAATACTGCAAATATAGAGAAATAAGTGAATTATATGTTTTGACATGGGCTTTATAAACAATACAATACCACATTTTTCCACTTTTATTAGTTTGTTTTTCCTCAAGATTTTAACACAAAACAAACAAGGTTGCCTAGAAGGAAGACTTCATCATTATTTTAATAGTGTTTGAACATTTGTTGAGTGTACATTGCAAACTTCTTTCTAGCTTGTTCTGTGTCCTTGTCTCAGATCTCTAAGGAATTAAATGAGACGACATTAGAAATATTGGTGTTGTGATAATGATGAGCATCTTTTATCAAAGCAGACATATTTTATAATAAAGGAGATACATATTTCTAATCCAAGGAAATTAAAAGTAGCTTCTATTGTTGCATGATCTTTGGCATTTAATTATTAGCTTTACTCTTATAGCCTGTTTTAAATGAATTAAAATATAATTTGGTTCTTCAGCACAAACAGCCCTGCTAACTTCATTAGTCATTCACAATAATTAAATGACTCATCCTTTATACTCAGGACTGGTCAGACAGATTTTTTTTAATACTGTATTGCTTACCCCAAATTTAACTGTTGTTGTTGTAGTTGCTGTCTAACCAAAGCATTGACAGTTACTTGCTTATTACTGGCATTGAAGCTGTCTCCTTGTTTACAACCGTCTTCATTGTGAAAGTCTGAAAGTCATCTAAACTAAAACTATATGCTTCCATTAAATTCAATCAACTACTTTGTCACTTTAGACTAAGGCAATATATTCTATTAGAATATTTTGATAGCCATAGTTTTCCTCTCTTAGAATTTCATTCATTGTTATTAATTACCAAGGATATGTGACCACCATGAAAACATTATTGGAACTCTTAATATACTAGAAGTTGGTGTTGTGTAATGAAAAGACAATCAAATAGGTTTAAGTTTGATTTACAGCTCAACAAGTAGCGATTACTTCAAGCTTTGGAATAAATACTTTGGATACTTTTCTAAGACTCGATTTTATCATCGTTAAATGGGGGGAAGGGGCCCATCCATGCTGTTTTAATGGCAATTTGATGATACAATAGATGCCAAAATAAAAACTTGTTGATCTCCTGTCATAAAAAATGAGCGGAACAATTTATCTGCAGTTAAGAAGTACTAGTCTACTGGAAGCCACAATTAACAAATGGATATTATAAATATAATATGAAGCTGAATCTAGATTCAGCTGATCTCAGCTCACTTGCATTCTCCTTGATACAGCCTTTCCCAACCACTCTAGCTAAAGAATTTCCTTTGGCATTCTCCTGACCAGACTTTATTTTTGCCTTATCACTTATGACCATCAGAAATGATGTCACATACTTGTTTTACAATTGTTTCCCCACTACAATATAAACTCCTTAAGGGCAAAGACTAATTTTTCCACCACTATCCTCAGTCCTTGCAGCTGTTGGGCATATTTTAGAAGCTCAATAAATGCTTATTACATAAATGAACACAGTGGAGTACCTGACTGATGGGAAGCACTATGTTTGGTGCTACAGAAGTTTAAATATGAATATATAAACTAAGTATATAAATATTTAAATAATAGCCCAAAGTAGCTTCTCATCCAGTAGGCAATAGGACAAGTGAAGCAAATAAATGAAATACAGAGAAATGAAGCTTACCGTCATAAGCAAGATTCAAGGAATGACAGAGCTTAAATGCACAAGAGAGAGTTCAGCAATGAGAAGGTATATTCAGCCAACACTCACCCATCTATTAGAGTTTATTGTGGTGATAATGAGAAATGCCAGGGTGCTATTGAATATGTATAGGCTTGTGTTTCTCCAACTTTGCCCTGAAGACTATTGGGAAATTTGTGGATATAGTCTCTCAGAGCATGCTTCCATTTCCATTTGTTTTATAATCTCAGAATTAACCTGAGTTTGTTCAAAATTATCTGTATGGTATGATATAAACAATTATTTTCACATAATTTCAGTGACTGATATTTTATTGGTATTTTGGTAATACGGACATCCAGTTCTATTAATTTAATGTTGTAGAAGAATGAGAAAACTACAGTGGTGGCGTTAATGTATAAATGATGCATATTAGCCATACGAAGACCAAATGAGGTTTCAGATAAGTTTCTTTGGAGAAATTAGAGGCATATATGGTGGTCTAGGCTTGCAAAGTAGAGTGAATTTATATTATAGTAGCTAATTCTTATTCTCATATTAACATAAGGTTTAGTTTCGACAACACACTATTATTTAACATATTAAAGTCATTGTATTTTGTTGTTTAGTTTGTGTTTCATTTGAAAATTGCTTTTGTTTATGATTATATAGTTATCAAAATAGGAATTTTATATCTAGATTTGTACATTTAGGTTATGACTAAGTAATAATATGAAAGCATAATTAAGATCAACATAAGAGCTCTGTAATTTTGTTTTTCCTTTCTTTTCTTTTTCTTTCTTTTTTTTTTTTTTTTTTATTGAGACGGAGTCTCACTCTGTTGCCCAGGCTGGAGTTCAGTGGTGTGATCTCAGCTCACTGCAACCTCCACCTCCCGGGCTCAAGTGATTCTCCCACCTCAGCCTCCTGAGTAGCTGAGACTGTACAGGCATCCAACACCATGCCCAGCTATTTTTTTGTATTTTTACTGAAGACAGGTTTAACCATGTTGGCCAGGCTGGTCTTGAACTTTTTACGTGGTGATCCACCAGCCTCAGCTTCCCAAAATGTTAGGATTACAGGCCTGAGCCACTGCGCCCAGCCTGTAATTTTGTTTTTCTATGCAAAGAGTTTATACATTTATAACAGTTGAGAAATAATGGCAGGCAACTCTAAGGTGGTGCTTCTTCATTTTCTTAGAGATTTTTGAGCGCCTATATGTTGGTAGCCAAAGCTCTGTAAATGGCAGCTGGAAAGAGAATGGGGAAAAGACAGCTAGGCAGACATTGTTACTAGTCTTGGCTGTTTGGCCTGGAGTGATTTCCAGTTTGGGGTACTGTTGGAATGATTGGAACATCAGCCAAAATATGGAAGTCACATGTTGGAAGAGTTGTTAATCCGTTCCATTTGATGCACATTGAATGTAGGGTCCTAATAGATTTCCAGAGAGAATCCTATAGGTCTAGGACTCAAGAGAGAGGAATGAAGATTTAGGAAGAGAGGATTTAGGGGGCATTTGTGAAGAGAAAGCAGTTGAAGTTGTGGCCAAGGATGAACTTGTCAAACAGGGCCAAAGGCAGAACTTTAATGAAAACTGCATGTAGGAATTTGAAGGAGAAAAAAAGCAATGACATCAGAATTTTCTGGTTTATAATTTTTACCACTCTAGGACTTAAAAAGTAAAAAGATATTGTAAAGTTTATCATATCCATTGTTAGAGTACAAATAAAACCTGTTCAGAGGAATGTGGAGAGAATTGTGCAGTGCAGTACAGGAATTCACATTCAAAGGGGCAGAAAATATCTTAGTGTGGAAAAGAGAAGCAAAGACTTTGCCAAGGAAATGTGCGCTATAGAGAGCAGCCCTGGCTCAGCCTTTACTTACCCCACTTTGCTTATTTCTCTAGAATGTAAAGAACTTTTATCTCAGGTTGCCATGAAGATGAAATGTAATGATACATATCAAAATGCTCTAGAAAATTGTCATTACTGTATAAATATTTGCTACAATTTTCTCTAAGCAAGCTTCTTAAAGCTGATATATTGCCATGCAAACATTTCCCTTCGTGTTTCGTTATTTTTATTTATATTTATATTTTTACCATCTAATTACTTTTCAACATTTAATATTCATGAATGTCAAGAATATTCTATATCATCTGCTTTTTTTATATAGATTGTACAAAGTGAATTACACAGCATGATGAACTCATTAACTTCATTAACTAGAAAAGTGGCTGAGGTCCAAAATATACATAATTTGCAAATAGAAGGAGGAAGAACTAGTAAAGATAAATTGCTTTTCCTTGCCATCTTGAAAGATTTAATTCAGACTTTCTAGAAAGCTTAAAAAATTAAATAATTACTTTGAATTTTTACAGCCAAAATGAATAATTTTATCAATATGGTAGGATTACATAAGAATTTGGCATGATCCAAATATAAAATTTGTAAGTACAGTGATACAGCTTTACTGAAGAAAATGCTAACTTCTGGGGCAGTGCTAACATTTGGTGCACAATTACAAGAATGTATATCTTATTTTCAAAAGATCATCTTTTTGTTGTTGTTTTACAATTTTCTTTCCCACTCCCACAGACACATGGGAATTTGTCACAAAAACTCTTAGGAGCCATCAGTAGGCAGGATAAATTGAGTAATGGATCAAAAGATTGGAATACAGCATTATGGTCAAGAAAGGTAGTTTTAAGAGGTGTATGATGTATGAAAGTAAAATTGTTTGTTAAGAAAATGAACATATAAATAGGAAACACAAGCCCACTTCCCATTTGACTATAAATTCTAACATTGTTGAACATGAGATTTTTATACTAAAAAGAAAAAGATGATTAAACACTGCACATTGAAAGCAAGAGGTATGTAGGAAAAAAACACACAAAATATCCGTCAACTTCCTTTTCTCCCCACTGTTTTTGCAGTTGTAAATACTGAAAATAAACTTTTTGAAAATATAAATATTTAGGTAATGAATATAATTACCATGGTTTGATCATTACACAATGTATACATGTAGCAAAACATCACATTGTATCACCTAAATATGTACAGTTGTTATAATTTATTTGTTGTGAGAGCATTCAAAATCCTCTCTTCTAGCCATTTGAAATATGCAGTGCATTATTGTTAGGTGTAGTTACCCTATTTTTAAACACAAAATATACTATTTAAACCTTTCGCTACCCCACCTACCACAATTTATAAACTAATGTGGTAAACTATTTGATGAAACAAAATTGTGTTTCCATTCCTAAGTTACTGATATTTGTCATGTTTAATGGGAAATTATGAAGTCACCATTTCCTGAAATCTGTCTTAAATGTAAATATATGGACTTGCCTGTGGCCCTGCTATGCTGAGGGGTGGCACAATGCCTGTAATAAGCACACAAAATATTTCAGGTTGAGATGCAAAGACAAAGGGAGTGATGCTGATTTTACTATTTCCTCTCTTATCCAAGGCAGTGTGCAGCATTTTTCAGAGAATTGTTGTGAATGACAAAAACAGAAGAAAATGCAACATGATATAGATATTAGGAATATTTAAGGAAAAAAAAACAAGGAAGCAATATATTTCAGGAAGATTTTATTTTGTTTTGTTTTTAGTAAGCTCAAGGTTATGAGAGGGTTGAAAACCAAAAGAAAGACTTAAATCGCAGCAAGATGGATTTAAATTATCCCTAGAGGGGGGAAAGAGAGGACAACCTTGCGTGACTGATGGCCTTGCTAAGAAAGCATTCCAGGGGCTTTTCCTGATGGTCTCTCTTCCTTCTCTTTCACTTGGACTTCCTCTGCCTACCACAATCTGGTTGTTTCTTCTACTCCCACTGTCTTGCTTTAATGATAATAATAATTACCTTCATTTCTTACAGTTATCTTAAGAAAATATTTTAACCTCTTAGAGCATCAGATACCTCATCCACAAAGGTAGAAAACAGACTGTTGCATAGACTTGTTGATAGAAGCATGCAAGCACACAGTACCTTGCCTGATATGTTTACTGGTGCATGATTCATTAAGTGTTTGCAAATTATTGTGTATTTATTATTGTTGTTCTTATTCTTATTGTTAACAGAACAGTAAGTCAACATCCAAATTAAAAAAATAACAGCAATAGTCCTTACCACTAAGCTCTCTGAGGAAAAAGAGACATAATTTATACTTAAGTTTATGTCGATAGCTGCATCTCTTTGTACATTTTCATCTGACTCTATATCTGAATCTGTATCTATCTTTACATATCTAAATTATTATTGTGAATTCATTCATTAGAAAATTGTCTAAATTATCTGTGTCAGGCAGAGTGCTAATCATTGAAGATGGAAATGAAAGATGGTTTGTAACCTTAAGGTATTTACAATGTAGAATGAAGATATAACTGTTAATAAATAGGTTCAATAAAATATGGAAATCTATAGAAATTACACTGTGGATAACAGAAAGTCAATTCTGCATGAACCTGAGAGTAAATGGCAATTAGAAAAAGCTACCCAAAAGAAATGAGTTTGATTCAAGCCTATATAACTTGGCAGTCAAAATATAATGCAGGTTGTTTTTTTTTTAACCTGAAGATCCTAAATACAAGGTACAGCAAAAATTACAGGGAGAGTTTGAACTAGGGTACCTACTTGGGTCATTTTAAACTTTATTTCACAATTAGATATTAAAGGATTTCTATTCTAGGATCTTTAGGTCAAATGATCCATGTGCAAGTAATCATTTGGTTTTAAATGTAATAGTACAGATAGCAACAAACAGGAAATGGTTTATTTTCTTCTAGGACAAGGAAAAAGGGTAAGGTGACATTTAAGGTAGGCTTTAAATATCTGCAGTACAGGTTAAGGCTATTCTGTGAAAGGGGAAGAAGGGACCAGTGCTGTGTAAGTTAGGAAAGGAAGGAGATACCTACCTTGAGAAAGCCTTATGTAATGTCGAACTTGAACTTTATTTGGTAAAAACAAGACTTTATTGCAAGATTTTATTTTATTTTGTTTTTAAAGTCTGGAAGTGATGAGATATTTACATTTCTAAAATGGAGAGTCATCTGGTGCTATGGCTCACGCCTATGATCCCAGCACTTGGGAAGTCTGAAGCAGGAGAATAGCTTGAGCTCAAGAGTTCCAGACCAACCTGGGAAACATGTTGAGACCCCATGTCTACAAAAAAAATTAAAAAAAAAAATTAAAAATTTAGCTGGCCATACTCCTATATTCCCAACTACTTGGGAGGCTGAGATGGGAGGATCACTTGTATCTGGGAGGTTGAGGCTGCACTGAGCCATGACTGTCCCACTGCCCTTCACCCAGGGTGATGGAGCGAGACCCTTTTTCAAAGCATAAATAAAATAAAATGGAGAGTGAAGAAAATGGAGGAAAGAAAACTAGTTAGGAATCAACTGCAGCCTTCTAATTGTATGATAATGAAGGCTTGAAATAATGTCCTAGGGATGAAAGGGAAAAAAATAACTGGAAGTGGAAGCTAAAAAAGAAGAAACAATTAAAGTTAATTTTACACATCTAACTTAAGTGACCAAGCAGCAAATATTTCAGAAAGAAGCAATTTGGGGTTGAAAGTTAACTCCAGTGGAATGTCTGTTACATAACAGGCCCTGTGGTAGGTGATTTATATATGGCTTCTAAGACAGTCCCACAAATAATCTAATCTAGAATGCGGAAAGTAATTTTTACATTTTACAATTGAGGCAATTAGTCTAGGCCACACAATTAAGCAGAGATTCAAACCCAGGCCACTGATTTCAAACTTTCCTATAGTAGTACACTAACCATTTTACCACTCTTAACAAAATTAATACAAGTGTAAACTTGAATGAAATGCCAGGTTCAGGAAGAGCTAACTGGAGATCATTGAAATGGGGAGCAAGATCTGATTTTCAGCATGAGCCTTGAGATGTGCCTAAGTCTGTATTATGGTGTTGCTGTGTAAGAAGCCAAATCCATTATGTAATAAGATATATTCTCTCTTCTGATGTGCCTCATCTTGCTCTTTTTGCTTTGTTTTGTGTACTCTGGGTTTTCACATTTTTAGAAAATACAAGAAAAGGAACCTCGGTTCTGAATAGTCACAAAAGTAGTTGAAGTCTGGATAACTGGGTTCTCTCAGGGTTGGGCCAAGGAATTAGTGTCTAGCTTTGAGAAGAAGCAGCTGAGGAGTGATCTATTAATTGTTTTCAAATGCTTTATTTGATGGTTGCTAGGTGAGATATGTTTTGATGGTGGTTTCCCATGTCTGAGGAAGCACAAATATGAAAAAATAAATGGGCCTCCTACTCTCTAGCCTAGCTTAGACAAGCTCTTGCCTTAATGCTGGATCAGATGATCCTTTTGAGATCCCTTCCACCTATACTTTAAAACTCTTAGACTATATAATTGCTTGAATAAAGTTATGTCATTTCTTAGTAGTAATTTGTATATTTTATATAAATGCAAGATTTTTGGATATGTTAAACTTTTGCCAATATCTAAGAAGCTTGGTACATATTTGTAAACATACCAAATGTAATTCAAGAAGGTTGCATAAAATGAAAAACATTTATCACCAGAAGACATTTTTTATATATGATATTTGCCTCAACATAGTATAAACAAGTTCTCCTTTGGATGAAAGGGAAAGCACTTAAGGTAATTGTCTGCATTTACATAGCACATTCAGTTAAGACACCTGGATAGTTGATGCTATTAATATTGGTGTCTTGTTTTGTTTCAACTGATTTTTACATTAAAATATGATCATCATTAGCAGTTTTTATTTTCACGATGAATTCATTAACAGTGCATTATGAATGCAAAGTCTTTCTGTATTTTCTTTAGTTATCAATTCAACAGTATGAAATAGTTGTTTTATGCCAAGAAATAATGAGTGCACTTTTTAAATCTAGACTTGAGTTGTTTGTATGTGGGGAAGAGGAGAGTCACCTGCTTCTTGATATCCATGTGGCTTTGTCTTGAACCCCTTGATACTGTGGCCAGGGTAACCCTTAAGCCTCTAACAATCTCTACCAGTCCAAGGTGGAGGACAGGAATTGTGGCATAGGCTTATTCTTGGAATGTTGCTTCAGTTCACATCACAAAATACCTGATATAAACTATTGTTTTTCGAATTTTCATCACTGAAAATCACACACATAAAGCATGTATGAGCTTGGCAGATTACGTTGAATGTTTTTGGGATCACAACATCATTTACTCTTGCTTTTCTTCTTACTAGCCTCTGCTGGAATCCCATGCAAGATTACACTTCAGAGTACTCAGCTCTCCTTCTTCTCCTATGCCAAACAGATCATCACTCTTCATTTTCATTTTCCTAATTCAAATGTCTTATCCCATTAAGGGACTAACAGAGAAGGTTCACACTTCTTCAGACAGTTTAGTTTATAAAGAGCAGAGATAAAAAGAAACCCGTTACATCGGCTTCTGTCAAAATTCAAATTCTTAATGAACGGCTATGCTCAAGTGGTCTTTGGAAGCCTCAAATGGCTGCTTCATCTTGAGAGCCATTCCTTATGTTCATATAACCTGCCAGATGAGGGAATTGGTCAACCCCCACCTTCTTCCCAGCACCCCAACACCTTCTTGCCTTTGCAAGAAAGAAAAAAATTTTGTTTGTTTTTTTCTTCTGCCACTGAATTGAAATCCATCTTTAATCTGTTATATTACTTACTACATATTTTACATTTACATAAATTTAGGCATATGCCACTTGAGTTTGTCTTCCCCAGCTATTACAAAGGCTGGGCCTATTTGTTTTTTTTTAGGACTTCTCATCTGTCAAGCAAAAGAATCCCAGAAATATCAGAATAAAGAAAATAATAGGTACAGATAATATATTTTCTATGCTAACTTCTAAAAATTATTATATAGAAAAAATGAGTTTACATTAGTAATGTTTATTATTCATTGTATTTATACACAATCCATTTCTAGGTTTTTAATAAATCTTTTCCCCTTTATGCCATTGTTTTCCAATATTCCTGCTTACAATATTATGGCATCCACATTTTTAAAACATCAAGGATTAAGAGAATATTTCGTTCTTTTCCAAAATGATGGACAATGGACTAGTTTATATTTCTTACAAATTCAACTTCAACAGATGTGTAATGCAGGTGGAAATCATGAAAACTTTATGATGTACCCACTTTTAAGTTTTGTCTAATGCCTTGATTGCTTACGAGTTATTCATGTGTGATGTTACAAAAACTTTGAAATGCCATTTAATCAGTTGTTAAGAATAAATTGTCAGATTTTAAAGAGATGATAAAATATCCTTTTCCAAGGAAATGCCAATTGCTTTTCCTCCCTTGCTTTTGTTACACAAAATTGAGCTCTGAGATTTGGGTGATTAGAGACTATCAGTCACAATTATGACGATGTTCTGATTTAACATTTTCCTCTGTGTAAGATAGTGGGAACTTGTTCGTGCTTTTTAAACATGTAAGTGCTGCTTCCATGTTTATATTATAAATATCAGTCATGATTACTTCACGAAAGGGTTTACATGAATGTAACATAATTGTGTTTCTTCTTGTGCCAGTTGATTTTATTGCAATGTTTAATGGTTTGTTGCATGCTTCACAGAATAATAAATTTCATTCTCTTGTATTATCCCATAAATAACCTAGACATTTTTTAATTAAGGTAATCATAGTAGCTGTCTTAATCTTGCAAACATGTATTACTTCATGGATTTGATTATTGAAATATGTATCTGACTCAAGTCACAACAAATATATCATACACATATGATATTCACAATATATCATATATTTGTTGTGACTTGAGCCAGATAAACAGTTTTCAAACTGTTTTCTTAGAAATGCATACCTTATATTTGTTGGATAATGTTCTCTTTTTCTTGTGTTCATTATTAAACTTTTGTAATTACATGGCTAGAAATGTGACTTTATAGTAGCCTCATTTTTTATCAGTTCATTTGACAATGATATAAGTCCACATTGGTTTTTGAAATAAGGCAAAAACTTAAGCTTAAATATGAACCATATTGGCACCCTTAACTATGATAGGTACATATAATTATTATTGATATTTAGCTTTAAAGAGGTTTTTTTTTGTTTTGCTTCATAACTGTACTGAGACGACATGCATGTACACTTCAAAATTTTGACTAATAACTAATCACAAAGAAAACTCTGCAAAAAAGAGTGCAATACTTGAAAAAATATAAAACATTCATCTGTAGACCTTGACAAAACATTAACATAAATAGAATAGGCACAATTGAAATTGAGTATTTCAGAATTAAAGTACATGTCATTATTTTTTCTGTTGCATGATTCTTCATAATCATTATAACTTCAGCGGTGGTGGTGGGCAGCTTTTTAAGAACAAGCTGTTTGCAAGATACTTATAACCCAGGCATACCAGATATGTCAATAAATGGTCCTCCTTTAACATTCATCATCCTTGTTACCAAGATTCTAAGAAATAAAACAGCTTTGTAGAGTCAATAGATTTTATCTATAAGTTTATTTTTTTCATTTTACTGATTTTTGGATAGGTAGCTAACAATCACCAGAGATATTAATATTGATATAATAAATATAATCATATACGCATGTAATTTCCATGGAAATCAGCCCATAGTTCCTGTTTTTCTTTATTTCCATTATGTGTATGTATATGTTTGTAATGGAACTGAGATTCACCATATGATAGTGATGTATTCACAATTTATTCTGTCCTCTAAATTTTTTTCATTCCTTTTTTAAATTATACTTAGAATGTTCTTCTCTCCTGTAAGATTTTTAAAATACAATGTGTACCGGTTTTCTTTCGGCATTTTAAATTTTTTATATTTTTTTCATACCTTTGACCCATTTGTAGTTTATTTCACAGGTTCAGCTTTATGTTATTTTTACTCAATGGCTTGCTAGCTAACTGGATCAACATTGCTTATAGAAAACTGTTTTCCCAAATTACTTGGAATGCTTTTTTATTGTATATTAATTTCCATATGTACTTAAGTTTCTGCTCACTTTTGCTCTGTTCCATTGACCTATATGTCTCTTTTTTATTGCTAAAATGATTTACTTATATTTTAATATTTCTGTGATGAGTATTGATTGTATCACATTTTAATGACTCTTATGGTGTCAGGCACCATGCTACTGTTTTTATTGCAGAATTATCTCTACTCTTACCTGTTTGCCTGCCTTAGGTAAACACATATTTTAAAAACTTATCATATGTACATGTTTGTACATATAATTTTTACTAGCAGAAAAATCACTTTATTCTCCTAACCACCAAATAAATGTTGACTATATATTTGAATAATATTTATTTAGAAGGAATGCCAAGTCAATAAATTCCCAAGCCAAGATGTAAAGACAGATATTTTTCATTAACAAAAGACAAGACTCTTGTACTAATATAAGACACCGTCTAATAGAAATAACAGTGCCATTAGATTTTAAAAATGAATTAAATGTAAATCACTGCAACTGGACATACTGTTAACCTCTTTATTAATCACAACTACATATTCTGGAACACAGTTTTAAAAGATGAATTTATTGATTCTTATAGTGGCGGATAAAAATTAGAATTTGGGGGACATCCCAACTTAATGTGATAGGATTCTGACTAATTCCTCAAGTGTATTAGGATTGGAAACAGTGAGGCTTAGGGCCACTGTTTTAAACTTGAACTTTGTAGATTATATCAAATTCTGAAAACTGTTCAAGAGAGCAATTATCTCTTGGGGGCAGGGAATTATTATCAGAAAAATCTAGCCTAATTTAGGATCTGTTTACAAGAAAAAGTGGCTTTTCTGATAGTTATGTCTATTTGGATATATTTGGACTAACCTTGTCCATGTGGCGAAAAGGACTTAGGTAAGTAGAAATTCCTCATTGATATTACTCTTTGGGACTTAATTGTAAACTAAAACAATAACAAACTCCTGTCCAATTTAGAACTAATTTACTGCTTTTTAAGATATTTAAGTAAGGTGCTCAATGCCCATCTGATGTTTTCATGACTTTATTTGGTATGCATATTTCCTGGGAGGTCTAATTTTATTTTTGCATTGCTAATGCATTTTATTCCAAGCTGTGTTTCAATTTTTCACACTGGCAAATTTTCACACAGCTATCTAAATTTCTTACTTACATGAATAACTATAGAATAAAGCCTAGTATGAATATTCTTCAATACAGTGTATTTCAGTGTATAGGAATATTCAGTGTATAGCAGAATAGGAAATAGCATTTATGAAAGATCTACAAACTGAATTTAGAGAAAGGGAGGGTTGTGTTGTACATGCTTAGGGGATGGTCACCAAGGTGACAACCTCTTGACCTTTCTTAGTTAATGGAACAATATTACTTCACCCTCTCCATTTCTGCCAAATGTAATATGACCAATTTATTATTCATATATTCCTTAGAAATGAGGGCTTTCACTTTATGTCATTCAAACATTTGCAAATGAATATATGCTAGTGATTTCTATGCATTTTTATCTAGCTATATAAAGACTGAAAACAACTAGAACAAGGGAATTCAAGTCACCCGGTTAATCGAAATTCATTGTTGAGGGCTTCCAGATTCTTTCCGCTAACCTCTCACTCCTTGTGAAGGGATTTTATTGTGAGCAGTTAATATTTTATGGGAAGGCTGTCAGCTTCTTACAGAGCCCAAAGGAATTATATATTTTTCTGACATATGATCATAATTCCCATCAGTATGTTTAATGTCAGCATCTGTAGGATTCCTTTGATTTTTAAGGAGAAAAAAAAAATTAAAATATCCAGACTCGTCAAATAAGAATAACTGTGCATGCTTCACGAAATTCTTATTAGCCTGGGTGAATGCTTGGGGGACCAGAGGGACAGAAATGCAATGGATGCCTCTTAGTGCTTTGCTGGTTAACCTCTTTTCCTCCACCTATTGAACTGTGCCAGGAATGAGAATTTTGAGGACTAGTTTTTTGTTAGGGCAGTACTATTTATACCTATAAGTGTATATATTTTACAGATCATAGAGTATACTATCTAAAAATCAATCATGAATTAAAAATAAAATGACAGTCTTAGTTAAAAACCCTTAATGTTTAAGATTGTGGATTGTAGATGATAGGTATTTCTATAATTATTCTACTAAAAATAAAAGCTCTAAAGAATACTATCCAGGTCATAAAGCAAATATCACAAAAGAAGTTTGAAACATGTTCTTTACTCTGACAGGCTTTAAATCAACCAGGATCTAATTAATTTGTCTTGCTAAGTACCACTTTTTAAAATTGTTTTTATTGGGGACCATGTAAAAAAGCATAAAAATGACTTCTGTAGGGAAAGGGGAAGTTGGGTTGATAATTAATCCTTGCTACAGACAGCAATGGGTTTAATAAAAATTATCACTACGATGAGTGACCTTTTAACAAAACTGAATGAATCATCCAGTTTGGCATCAGGTAAACCCAAGTGCTAAACATAAACTAAATTATTGATCTACTGATGTTTTTTGCTATTGGGAATGCATGTTTTGCCTGATCAACTTTGGGGAAGATCTTAACAAATAGTTTCTTCCAAAAAGCATGTAAAACATTAACTTTTACCAAACTTACTCCATCCAGGTAGATTCTTGTCCATCATTTGTCTCTGTTTTCTTAGAATCAGAGATTTAAAGAGAAGTCTCATAAGTGGTATATACATCCCAGATGGAATTTTGAAATATTAAGATCTAACTATAAAGTTGTGATGTGGCTAGGGAATCAATAAATTTGACCATCTAGTACAAAATACAAATTTCGCAGTATGTATGAGTTCTGTATATGTATAGAACCTTTCATTTAAAATATTTAAAGGCCATATTTACCATAAGCTGTAAGTTTGGCATAGCAACATTATTTTTCTATGTAAAAATCCTTATTTCCTTTTTGTCATTTGATCACGTCTCATATTGATTGTCGAGAAGGGTGTTAAGTTATGAGCATAGGTTTTCTCATAAAGGTATTATGAGAGTAGATAGGAAACTTAAAAATGGAACAAGTGTCTGATTTTTTAAAATGTAAAACTTTAGATATTTGGGCATTGTGTATTTCTTTGGCATATTTAAAATCTATATTAAGCCAAAGTCAACACGATAATTAAGATGTGAGAAGCTAGTAATAATTTGATTATGAACAACAAAAAGAAAGGAAACCCTACTGTCACAATTAATATTCTGACAAAGCAACAAGACATGAAATGATTATGAAGAGACAAAATTTTCATTATTTTTAGACAATGTGATTATACACCAAGAAAACCCAAGAGAATCTGCTGAAAAACTTTTGGAATTAATGAGAAAATTTAGTTAAGCATTAGATGCAAGACATTGTAAGCCTGAATAATTAAAACAATTGATAGTAGCACAAAAATGGACAGTCTGATCAGTATATTAATCCTCAAATATGTATTTGGTATGTTAATTTTGTATTAGCTTTCATTAAAAATTAACATGAATAAAATGAGGAAAACCAAATTATATCTTTTTAATTATCTTTTTATAGGATCTCTGACACACACAATTTATCTGATTATAATCCTCATTCACTCATATTTATTGAGTACCTACTATGTGTCAGGCACTCCTTTGGACATCTGAATAGCACCAGTAAAAGTAATTCTCGAAAGACTTTTTCCTTATAATTTCACTGTCTGCTTATGCAAAGGCCTTCTGATATTTAATTTTGTTCTATTATTTCCCCTTATTTTTTAAATCCAAATCACATTGCCCTCCCTGCATGGGTATCCATTCTAATTTCTATACCGAAAATGTTTTTCATGTATCTTTCACAAATTGCTTGTGTATATATAGATATAATGTTTTTGAAACCATGCACCGAGGTCATCTGTATACATTTGGTTTTAAGGTACCCAAACGGTATTGTTATGAAGATAATTCTCTTTCTTACGTTTTTCATTCTGAATTTTATCTTTAAGATCTATAGTTTTGGCCGCACTTCTCCTGGATAACGTTCCATTATATGTCTATGGATATATCACATATTATTTATAGCTTCTCCTAGTGATAGACACCTAAGCTCAATCCAACATATTCTAACAATAACTCTGTTAGGATGAGTAGTTTTCTATATATAGCATGCCCAGATGGTCTGTTTTGTTCACCTAAGACATACCCAGATTGTGCCTATATTCCACCATAATATTTCATGTCCTCCCTTCACTCTCATCCAGTCTCAGAATTTCTAACAGACTTCTCTGGAGTTTATGCTAAGGGTTGGAATTACACAATTATAGCATATACATAAAAAATACTGCTTTTCAGAATAGCTTTTCAGGATTATCTTGGGTTCCTGTTTACCTAATTATCATAAACAATTGGTATTTATGTGTTGTTTATTTTCTGATAGAAATATTTTACTGGCATTTTTAGTTGCATTTTAATCTTACTAGTAAAGTAGATCATCTCTCTGTAATCTCCTTACTCACTATAGCTTCTCCTTTCCTGTATTGATTATTCATTTATATGCATATTTCTGTATTAACTTAAAGTCTGTTTTTTTCCAATTTGTAAATATATATATGTAAAATCATCCCTCTGTTAGATTTAAAATATCACAAATATCTTTCCCAATTTGTCTTTGGTGTCATTATATTCAAAATCCTTAACTTAAATATTGTCAGTTACTTTACCCTATTGCCACAAAAGCATTTGCATCACTTTTTAAGTGTTCAAACCTTCACACTTAGGTGGAAATTGAGAGTCTCTTTTTGTATACAGTATTAAAGAATTTCTCTGGGTACTGAGTCATTTATTACTTGACATCATTTACTAAATTAACATTTACTAAATAATGCAGATTTTAAATATCATCTCTACATCAAGTTGCCTTATATATATGCAAGTCAGTCTCAAGGCTTTTTATTCAATTGCACTATACTGTATGTGTTTCTGCATTTCTCCCACATACTTGTAAATATTCTTCAATGACTTAGTGTTGTATTGTCTATTAGGAAAAAAATAATCAATTTTTGTTATTTTCCAAAGTTGTTCCAGCCATTTATAGACCTGCTCGCCTTCCTGTCTTTTTAAAAATCAGTTGTCTAGTTAGAAAAAACTCTGCATGGATTTTAAATGGAGTTGAATTGGATTTATAAATTAATTTGGTTAGAATTTACATCTTCACAGTATATAGACATATCATCCATGAACAATGTATATCTTTCTACTTATTCAGCACTTCCTTTTAGTTCATTTATGATGGCTTATGCAGTTAATTGTTCGATTAATTCCTAGATAACATATATTTTGTTGTTATAGTAAATGGAATCTTATTTTCTATTACCTCTTCTAATTGGTTTTGGCTGTGGTTTTATCTTGTAATCTTGCAAACTTGCTGAGTTATCTTATTAGTTCTAATGGTTTTAAAATTTATTCCCTTAGATTTTCTGTGTAAGTGAACATATAATTTACAAAATGAAACAAAACAAAGAACAGTCATACCTCTTTCTGTTTAATATTTATGCTGCTGCTTTCTTTTCCTTGCCTTATTTAGTAAGGTAATTTTGAGTAGCATGTGAACATTGACATTGATCAGTCATCTTTGTCTTATTCTCAACCTTCAAAGAAACGAATCAGAAAAATTTTCTCCAAATGTAGCATTTCCTATAGAATTTTAAAAGAAACATTTTCTAGTAAGAAAAATATTTTTTTGTTCTATTATAAGGACACATGCACACGAATGTTCATTGCAGCACTGTTTACAATAGCAAAGACTTGGAACCAACCCAAATGCCCATCGATAATAGACTGGACAGGGAAAATGTGGCACATATACACCATGGAATACTATGCAGTCATAAAAAATGAGGAGTTCATGTCCTTTGTAGGGACATAGATGAACCTGGAAATGATCATTCTCAGCAAACTGACATAAGAACAGAAAATCAAATACCTCATGTTCTCACTCATAGGCGGGTATTGAACAATGAGAACACATGGACACAGTGGGGGAGCATTGCACACTGGGGTTTGTTGGAGGGGGGAAATAGGAGAGGGGACAGAAGAGGGTGGGGGAGTTGGGGAGGGGATAACATGGGGAGAAATGCCAGATATAGGTGACAGGGAGGAAGGCAGCAAACCACAACGCCATGTGTGTACCTATGCAACAATCTTACATGTTCTTCATATATACCCCAAAACCTAAAATGCAATTAAAAATTAAATTAAAAAAAAAGAAATATATTTTTTAGATTTCTAAAAGCTTTTATTTTTATTGTTAAAAGATATTGGCCAGGCGCAGTGGTTCACACCTGTAATCTCAGCACTTTGGGAGGGCAACATGGGTGGATCATGAGGTCAAGAGATGGAGACCATCCTGACCACCATGATGAAACTCCATCCCTACTGAAAAAACACAAAAATTAGCTGGGTATGATGGCACAAGCCTGTAGTCCCAGCTACTTAGGAGGCTGACGCCAGAGAATGGCTTGAACCCAGGAGGCAGAGGTTGCAGTGAGACTAGATTGCGCCCCTGTACTCTAGCCTGGTGACAGAGTGAGACTGTCTCAAAAAAAAAAATATTACACACTATCCTATGTTTTTATATCATTTTGGGTGAGAATGTGATGGACACTTTAGTTCATTAATATTTTATATTGATGGATTTTTCAGACATTAATTCTTGAAGTAAATTGTATTTAATCATGTTATAATGGTTTTAATACACTATTCAATAAATTAATCTTATGCTAAGAATTTTTATAAATGTGTTTCATATATAACTATAAAACTAATAATTATAATTTATTTTCCAGTGCAAGGTTTACATGGTTTAGATTGAAGGAATAATAGTTCCCTTCACCTTTTTTATTTTCTAGAGCAATTTATTTAATATAGAGATAACCTGTTCCAAAAATGCTGGTAAAACATATCTATACAATCTTGGGAATTTTGTGAAGTATCTAAGATAGTGCTTTCATTACCCTTTCAAAGTCTTTCATGATTAATGGTTTATTTATATTCCCAATTTCTTCTTTTATAATTTATTATATATATTTTCCCAGAAATTTATCAATTTTAGCTATGTATTTAAATGTAACGCATAGTTGTTTATTCTTTTATTAAATAAAAATTTTGCAACATCTATAGCTATTTCCTATTTTTCTTTCTGTATTTTTTAGCCTACTCACCTTTTCTTCTTGTTTGCAAAAATTTGTCTTTGCAAAGCTTGCGGTTTTGTTAATTATTTCTGTCAATTTTTGCTCTTTACATCATTAACTTTTACCATTATTGCTTTCTCCTATTTTCTCCTGCTTTTCACATCTCTTAACTATTCTCTCTTTCTCTCTCTCTCTCTCCTTCCCTCCCTCCCCCTCTCTCGCCCATGCTCTCTCTCTCTCTCTCCCTCTCTTCTGAGAGAGATCTTATGGCCTGATGTTTCAGCTCATTATTTTTTCCTTCAGATTAATCTGTTCTGCTGTTCAGCATATAGAGTGAAGTTTTTTATTTCAGTAATGATATTTTATACTCTTTCTCCTTTTTAAAAATAACTGTTTTCTTTTCAATATTTTCCAGTTCCCCTATATTCTTCTGACAAGGTTTATAATGTTCCTTTTATATTCTTGTTCTTTTTGCTGCTTTAGCTCTGCTGCTTTTGGCATAATTATATTCCTTGTCTTTCATTTTCAGTGTTTGCATTTCTCTAATATCTCCTAATTTTTTCATTTCAAGTCTCAGCCTTGGCTAGAAAGGTCTACCCTCAGAGAGGTACAAAACACTAGGGTCAATTTTATCTCTTCCACATAACTTAAGGTGAGAATGCATGGCCTAAAGGAAGAATGCCTCAGACACAGCAATGCCCCCTCAACTGCTGCCTGCTTCCCTCTCCCTAGTAGGCTCCACAATTTTATGCTGATAATTTCAATGATATGAATCTACCTGAAGAGGGGGAATAGCTGTTATCTTGTGGAAAAATATTAAATTTAGTGCATTTGTCTAAATAAACTGGAAACTACTTGGTATTTCCAAAAACATCATTTTTTTTTTCCCTACAAATTCTTCTATTTTTATCTCCATAGAGTTTTTTATTCTTATTTAAACCCAATCCCACTTGCCTTTTTTTTTTTAAACTAATGTAACTGGCTTATTAAAAATTACTGCAGGGATCTTTATGGGAAAAAAGACTGTGATACTACTTTGATAAATTCAGTTTTCTATCTAAAATATAACTGAAAGATTGAAGCTGAAAGATTCCTATAATCCCTCTTAGTGGGTTTTATCACTTTTCTTGAAAATGATAACCATAACAGTACTGAATAATTTACAGGAAACATTTGCCATACATTAATTAAGATTAGCTAATTTTGAGGTGATAAAAGATGAAATATTTAAATTGAATAAAAGGTTAGGTTTTTGACAAGAGAAAAGTTCAGGAAGTTGAGAAAGTACCAAATAGGTTAAGGCAAACATAAAGAAATTTTGGAAATTCCAATCTCATTGGAATAAGAATCTAGAAATCTATATCATCATAAAATCTCAAGTGCTTTTAGAAAATGTTGTTTTTGGAATAATATTGAAATTGTCTAATAAGAAAATAATTTAATTCTGTCAATATTTGGCACCTTGAAAAATCATGATTTTCCAATTTAATTATATAACTTTTTATAATTTGACACAATGAGATCTCCCATGATATCCGAACTGATATATTCAAACACAAAACATTCTAAGACAAGGAGGTTTTTTTTTTTCCAGAGGGAGTCTCACTCTGTCACCCAGGCTAGAGTGCAGTGGCATAATCTCAGCTCACTGCAACTTCTGCCTCCCAGGTCTCACCAGTTCTCTTCCTCAGACTCCCGAGTAGCCGAGACTACAGGTGTGTACCTCCATGCCCAGCTAATTTTTTTTTTTTTTTTTTTTGTATTTTTAGTAGAGATGGGGTTTCACAGTGTTAGCCAGGATGGTCTTGATCTCCTGACCTCGTGATCTGCTGGCCTCAGCCTTCCAAAGTGCTGGGATTATAGGTGTGAGCCATGGTACCCATCCAGTTCTATCTTTTTATCATGTTCATTGTAATTTAGTAAGTAAAATTAGAATTGTTTTTAAGCTAGACATAAATAAGTATACTCATTTATTTATCTGAAAAATAGGTATTGCATATTTACCATATATCTGACACTGTTGTAAGTGCTGGCTTAATGTCATTAAAAAAATAAAAACTGTCACTCTGTCACTAGCATCATAGGTTAACAAAGGAGATAGTTACATAACAACTAGTAATACCGTGAGGGATTTAATTTCCATTTTCATAGTATCAAAAAATGATAAAACGTAGAGTTCTATAAAAACATATGGGATTAAGAATGAAAGAAATTTACCCACTCTGGGGGAGGGGGGGGGAATGCATCCCCTGAAAAAGCAAAACTTAAACCTGGGCATGAATGAGTAGAAGGTTAGTGGATGTTTGGGTAGGCGGCAGACAGAAAGAGAAACTATTTTTCTGACTCTTTATCCATACCCCTAACTGATTCCTAGAGTGAGGCTCAAACCTAAAGAAGACTACCCTTTTTCTTTCCTTCCTGGATCCAGTTCTTTATTGCTCATAGTGCAATGTGAGAAGGGAATGTGCAATTAAATAGGATCTAAGGCAGTCTGCAATGAAGGAGTGAATGAAAGCCTTAGGATCCCCATTTGTATTGGTAGATTTAAATTGTCATCCCTGCTGGCTGATGTTATGGTTCCCTGGGTAAAGCATTTGCTGGGTAAATGAGGTGAAGAACATACACCATTGCCTGTGGCCTCTCCACCCATACTGATTGCCTCAGCAAGGACGCCGGTGATTAAAAGCATGTAGAAATTTGCTGCTTCCAACCCTGAGAAGGCCCTGTGCAATAATTTGTAGCACAATGGAATATGCTTTGCCTACTTGTTAAACTGTTATGTTGGGAAATAATACCTGGTCCAGGCTGGTTCTTTCAAATCTCTGAAATACATTTTAAGTTAATAATTATAAAAGAGTAGTAGTCCATAAAGGAAATATTTTCTAATTGTATTATCAAGATAGGAATACATTTTTATCTGTAGTCATTCAAATAAAAGGTTTGCAACCAAGTAGAACATGGATGAGCTATGCCCTAATGATGTTATATTCTCACTCAGGGCACAACTTAGTTTGTGATCATGCATTTAGTTAAAATGTAGAAATTAGCCTTGGCATTGTCTTGTGTACAATCTGGTTAAACAATTTCTGAAAGCTTTATTGGAATTACAGAGTGACCTGTTTAAATGAATGAAATTCAGGACAGCACCATTCTATTACAATGAGGGATTATATATAACCAGCTTCTAACTTCCCAGTGTGTTAAATGCTTGCTTCATTTCAGAACATTGTACTGTATAAATATTACTGCTCCAGCTTTACCACAAAGGTTAGTAGCAATGATATTTTAAGTACATTTATAAATATAGCTAAAATATGTGCAGAAATATTCATTAAACAAACAAAAAAGACAGTGAAAACCCACTGATTATGGAGCTTCCTCATGAGATTTCTAGCTATATCTTCAACTGCACTAAAAAATTACTAAAAGGACTGTAGGTTTCTTTTTCCCTCTCAATTTGAAAAAAAATGATTAAATATTTTAAATATTTGTTGCCGGTAAGCCACCGTATTAGTTTTAAATGATTTTCATTTGATAAAAAATGTTTCTGGGATTTTACTTGAAGTATTTATTGAAGTATTTATTGTGATATACTGTAATGTTCTAGTAAAATGTGATCAATATGACTGATCAGAATTAGTTGTACACCAGGACTCTGAATTCTAAATGTATCTGGCAGACCTTTAAAATCAGATATGTATGAAACTAAACAGGCGACATTTCTTTATAAAAGATTTGTACTTTGATAAAAAGTACTGCTCTTCTAGATTGTTTTCATCATCCATCCATTTATTCATCCCTGTGTTAATTTATTATTAACTTGCTGTGTGACAAAATATTTATTAATCACTTACAGTGTGACACATAATTTTACGAAGATGAAAAAATAGCTAATAATAAGAATTGACACATTGAATACTATTTTGTGTCAGGAACTTGTAAAATCATTTTATGTATAATAATACATCAAATCCAAAACTACCATGTAAAGCAGGCATCGTTATTATCCCCGTTTTTAGGTGAGGAGCCAAGGGAAACGGACATAAAATGACTTATTCAGACTTACCTATTTGAAAAGTAAGGTTCAGATCATCTAGTTGAAAAGAGGTTAAGTTTCCTATCTAACAAAACACTGAGTAAGAACATTCTTAATCTTTACACTCTTCTTTCTCTATGGTAGACACATCTCAAATTTTACCTAAATTATATGACCTTTTAAATTAATCTAATAAGAAACACAAATATGTAAGTTGATACTTGGAGTTCACTGTAATTGCATATATCATTATCCTCAGCAATTTCTAGAGGGCTAGATAAGATACAAAAACCAAAGTCAGAAATTTCTTTCAGAAAGTCTGATCTCATATGGCAGGGATTCTCTTCCACCAAAAAATGACAGTCATTCATTTAGCAACCAACTCTTACACATGGCATTAAAAATAAAGTAATAAAAGCCTAAATCACAATTTTCAAATCTTTATTTTTTTCTTTTTTTTTTTCTTTTTTTTTTTTGAGATCGAATTTCACTCTTGTTGCCCAGGCTGGTGTACAACGACACGATCTTGGCTCATAGCAATCTCCGCCTCCCGGGTTCAAGTGGTTCTCCTGCCTTAGCCTCCTGAGTAGCTGGGATTACAGGCATGCACCACCATACCCGGCTAATTTTTGTATTTTTAGTAGAGACAGGGTTTCCCCATGTTGGTCAGGCTGGTCTCAAACTGCCAACCTCAGGTGATCTGCCTGCCTCAGCCTCCCAAAGTGCTGGGATTATAGGCGTGAGCCACCACGCCCAGCTCTCTTTTTTAAAGGGATACAAATGTCTTAGTTTTAGGTTTTGTATCATGACATTTTTTCTTACTTTTTGATACTTACTCTAGCTTGTAACTATGTCCTGTCAAAAATAAGCATATATTAATATTTAAATGCAAATCATGATCGTACTTAGATTGGTTATTTTACACACATATCTTTATTGTTGGGTTTTATACCTTAATACAATGTAGTTATTAGATGATGTAATATTTTTATCAGGTAACCATCTAGCTGCTATTATATGACGACACGTCAGTAACCCATATTGTTAAATCGTTACTTCCAGACATCATCTACTAGCTCAATTAATTTCACAATCACTCACTGGCTTACAATGAAGCCTGAAGTTTCAGTTGTTGTTTACCTCCCCTCTCATTTTGTGCCATGTAAAAATGTTCATCAACCCTGCTTTCAAGCAAAATATTACAAAGCAAACAGTATCTGGAAAGGCATTGACAGCAATGAAGCTAAGATTACACACAGAAAATAAAAGACCAGGAAGGAGTAGGGGAGGGAGGACATGTATTCATTCCAGTAAACTCAGGCAACAAACTCTTCTAATATGTAAGCCTTATGAAGGAAAACTATATTTTTTTCCATTTTAACGCTCAATTATGCAAATATAGATACATCTATTATGTAAAGAACAAGAAGCTGGTGAGAGTTTAATTACTTATGTGTCATTTAGAAAGGTATGTTTTTTTTTTAAATAAGGCAGTCACTTTTTCTATATCCACCAATTAAATAAATTCATATTATTTTATTATGGAAATTATGTTAATTTACATATGCTCACAAGAGTAATACTCAATAAAACCTCTCCAGTTTCAATTAAGGCATGCAATTACATCATTACTTATCTTTGATTCAAGTAGAATTATTTTAAAGATTAAAAAAATTTTTAATAAAGAGCTAATTTTTAACAAACCTACATTAACCCAGATTCAACTGCTGAAAGATAACTAGGCTACTTTGTTGTAAAACGTACTGACTCTGAGGCCACCGTATACCTCATAATTAGTAAAAATACTTTACTTTTGGTTGAAAAGCCACTTTATATCTTAAAAGAAAAGGGCCACCACCTTTATTTCCTCTAGATGCATGGGATTAGCCTTTTCTTAAATTCATGAATTGTAGGTACTTATTATGAAAGATAATTCTGTAAAGGAAGTTCATATGTGGATTATAGTAGTGACTGGGTATGACAATTATTCTGAAACATTTCATTACCTCTAGTGAGAAGTATATATCCATTAAATCACTGGCCGTCTTTCATCCTGTATTTTATCCGGCAGTGCTAACTTGCCACCTTCTAACATATTATACAATTTACTTATGTTTATTTTGTATTTCTTTTCTCCCATGAGACCAGGGATCTCTAGTTATAGCTTGTCAAGTGCCTAAAACAGTACTGGGCTTGAAGTAGATGCTCCATAAGCACTCTAAGGATGAAATTTGTTCTAATAAGATGATCTAGAGTTTCTGCGGGTTTTTTTTTTTTTTCAAATATAACCTCAATTATAGAGATTGGTATATAGTTGTTTCAGTTTTTAAATCTAAATCTACCTTAATAATTCATTCATTTTTCTACATGATTAATTTGTATGAAAAGTATTCACTCATTAAATAAAAATATTTGGCCAACTATACCTGAGATGACTAAAGGAAAAGATGGCACAGTATAAAAATGAGAAGTTCTTGCTAGAGGGCATTAAAAACTCCTTCCAGGACTATTAATATTATTCTTTTTTTTTCTTTAACAAATGCTGGGAAGACACATGTTTGTGGATTATTGTAATACTAAATTATTAATGCCTTTCATTAAGATATATTTTATTAGCTGTGGATTGCAAGTAAACAATTGATCTGTGCTTTTTTATTAGGGTAAATCTATTATGACTTCTCGTTCAGTAAATTAGGCTGTTTGCTGAGTACGATGAAGCAGTGTAATTATTTTTCATTACTTAGTATCTGCAGAGTCTTGTTCAGGTTCATTCCTCTTTCAGTAGAATCAGATAGATTTTCTGTACTTTCCTAGGTCTTGCTAAAGTTGAAATACAATCTTCAGCATGTCAAGTGTCTAAAATAGTCAAGAAAAGGACCCACTGCTTAAGCCTAAAGTGCCACTGTGATAGCCTAACAGAGGACACAGATATATGAGCCTTGTTTACCTATTCATAGTGACTAGCCACAAGAGAAGATTCCCTTATGAATCTAAAGTTTTGTTTTGTTTTTACTTTTAAGCTAAATTAATTTAGAATGACATCTGATGGGAATCCTTCTTGTTTCACTGTTTGGGTAGCATTTAAAATATGTAAGCACGCTCAATGGTGGATGTTTGTATATATACATATGAAAAGTAAGATGTATGTATTGGGAAACTTGTAATTCTGGCTGGATAAAAGCATTAGTTCATTTTATTTCTTTGGCTAGTATTTCTATTAGATAAGGTATACATGTAGCAGTAATACCTCACCATTTGGTTCTCTATAGCCTCTTCTCCCATAATCAATTGGTTCAGGCATAAGAAACACATTTTGGGATGACAATAACCCACCTGGTTCTGCCAGAACACCTTTTAAATCCAGTAAGAATAACATGAAGCACTCTTTAAGATTTAAGACATTTTTGTTAAAGTATAATATATGCTGTACCTATCAATGTAAGCATATAAATTAAAAACAAACAAATGAGAACAATCAATGTTCTGTCCTTGTCCAAACTCAGGAGTCACAGCTCGAATTAATGGTTCAAGAGTTCTCCTGAAGCACACTGCTGGCCAGGTTACTCAGCTTCTTACTTTTTTGAAGCTGCATCATATTACTACTAATAGAGAAGGGAAAAGGCAAATGCTAATCTGAATTCCAAACCTCACAATCAATTTTCCTACTCACTCCAATTAAAAATTCTGTTTTATATGCTTTAGAAGAGTTTTCAATCGAGCTCACATGTAAATCATTTTATGTTCTAGAAATATACTTTCTGTACTGAGAACAAATTAGTGAAATTCATCCTGAAAGGTTACAATTTGTATATCAACGCCTAATTATCAAGTCATTGAGGCATGCTGAAGCATTCAACCAAAATATAGAAAAATGTCCTACATACAAGGATCACATGAGAAGTCAAATGTCTAAATATGTTGACTATAAAATGGAGATGTATTTAATAATGTGCTTATCACTTATTACCTAATTTTGTCCTCCCGAATGCCAAAAGAAATCCAAGTTATCATAGTTGACTTGAGTGATGGGAGGGAGGACTCAAATAATCACTAAATAGCTGAGAAATGCAAAAGTTAGGACAGGGAGAGTTTGAGAAGGAAAACAAGGACATTCATCATGACTTCTATCAGTTCACCAAGTTAAATGCAGTGGAACGGCTCTATAGACAAGGAGTCAGTTGTGGTCATTTGGTGCTACTTGGTTCACACTGCACTTTGTTCAAACCTCCATTGTTAATTATTTTATTTCTTAGTTGTCATGTCTGTGTCTTCATGAGACTGAGATAGCTTAGGTAGCAGATTATTATAGCTTTGTATTTCTTCATCCCCAGCTTCTAGCTTAATATCTGTTTGGCAGATAGTAGGTGCTCAATAAATGTTTAGTGAATAAATATGAGATGAGAGATTGTGGATTAACAAATTACTCTGCTTTTGCAAAACCCATGGGAACCCTACCCCGGACAACATTTACTCCTGTTCTTCTACTTTATATTCTCTGTTGTAGTTTTCCTTGACTCTGTTTGTAACTACATGACATATATTTTTCACCATATCAATTAAATAAACATTGTAGACATTTCTCTGGGAGTTTGATGGAAAATAATTTATTTCTTAGCTGCATTTCAAAGGAAGAGCATTTAGGTTTAATGTGTTGGTGAAGTTGAATAGTTTATTACACATACAAAATATCTGTTCATCCACCTAGTCCTTTATTTCCACTCATTTATTAATTCATTCATTGATTCAAGCAGCATTAAATAGATTTAATATGTACTACACATGGCATTAGAGGCTTGGGCAGATACTAAGATGAAGAAGAAAATCCAGTTTCTCCAAAAAACTTTCAGTCTTGTAGGCTTATTCGGTTTATGATGACAAAAGTCATGTTATTATAGAATATATGAGTGAAATGTAAAGATAATCAATTACTGCTTTAAGGTCAAGACATAGGAAACACAGTTTGGGATGACAATAACCCACCTTGTTCTACCCGAACATCTTAAGACTACAGTGAAAGCTAAAGACTTTTTCATCAGGATTGCTCATTGTATAGACATAAAAATTTGCATCATGCTTCCCAGGATTTACAGAAAAATGCACTGAGTTCAAGGTTAAGAAAAATCTTCTAATTTGGTCTAAACCCATGTATGAATAAAGCTTAAAGAAGTGACATTCAAAAAGAAAAAGCATCTTTTTACAGGCCATCACTGTGAATTTTATCTTACCCTTTGATGGCAACTTTTATAAACTCCCTTTAATGACTCTCTCTTTACTATTTCTTAGTACTCATAGAACAGATAGAACGTACTATCTTTCCCTGATAGTCTATATTCTTATGATGTTCCCCAAATGTTCTACTCATTCTAGCCCCAGTTGCCTTTCCTGGCCCTGTATAAATGCTGAACTGAATAATACTAGATTCATTTAAAATCCCATTTCTCTGGATCCATTCCTCTAACACCTCCACCTCACCAAAATAAGTTGTTGTTGAAAACCCAAGCACCATATCTTTTCTTTTTTGTATTGACACACATAAACTTAATTGTTTTAAAGAAAATCACAAAGTACAAATTATATTTTTAAGTGTTCAAATTAGAAAATAATTACTTTGTCATAGGACCTAAACTTATGGAAAATCTGCCATGTTAATTCTGAATATTATCTTTAAATAAGACTAAAAATTATCTACTGTTAGATTTGTAGGTTTTTAATACATTTCACTAAACAGCTTAGATATTTTTCTCACAAGACATATTTTGATCTTGAGATATTCATGTTCAACACAAATACATTGCAATTAAGATAGCAGCACAAAGAAACATTGTTAGCAGTTAGAGTGTGTGACAGTAATACAAAATTAATTGATATATGCTTTACAAAATCACACTGCAGCTTATTGCTTGAAGGCCTAACGGTGATCCCTGGCTTCCATCAAGTGACAGTTTTAATATTTGCAGGTGATGCTCTTTTTGTCTGTAGCAGCTGCTTGATTCTGCTTAGAGGAAGGATTTTAAAAAGTAAAACACTGGGAGGTCTTAGGAATAAAAGAGAAAAAAAATAGAATATTCAGAGGAAATAAGTTTTGTAGAAACTTACTTATCATAGATGTATCATATCCACTCATATTTTTATATGATGGAAAAGCTAAATACTTTTAATCATAAAAAATAACAATGAATCTATATAAGAATCTTCAAATAGCTTTACACTTGAATTTTTAATGCTACATTCAATCGTCCTAATAAATTATGAATTATATCACTGTGAGTTTGTACAATAGTGGCTGTCATATTTTGACTAGTCCTCAGAAATATTTGAATTGAAGTTGCCTTCAGTTTTAAGACATTCTAGATTCCCAAACAGGTAAATTAAAATAGAGGGTTCTTTTTTTACAAGACACATTTGTTAGGCACACATTTGTCAGCACATGCAGAGGATTTTTTCTATTTTGTTTATAGGTATCCTGAAGAATACCATATCAAGCAAACTATTCATTCCTTCTATTTCAGTTACATAATCAATACATATCAGATATTAAAATGTTTATAATTTTTTGCTTTAAATGTAATCATTTGGACAATAATTTTTCAACTGAGGAATCATCATACATAGATCTGTATGTACATGTATATACATATTATATGTTATGACCAAATTTGTTTTTAAAAGTATGTGTGTATATATCACTGCTTACAAGTTTATAGCCATGTAATACCTTTTGTTTTTGAATTAACAAATCTTAGCTTCCTTTCAATAATGTCCTAAATTTGTTTTAGAAAATAAGCTTCTGTACAATATGACTGCAAAAGACGAGGTAAATAAAATGCTTAGCTACAAAACTGAAGTAACAGACTTTAATCCCTATACCATAAATTATGTTTTACTGCTTCACTTTTCCAAGAGCTCTTCCTATTTTTGTCTTTTTCTCACTTTCTAGGCAAATTTTTTTCGATTACATGTTAAATGTTGCCCCCACCACCTCCTGACAGTCTTTAATATGATTGAGTGTCTTTCATTTGGGTGAAGAATTTCTGTGCAAATCCATGAGAATATTATGCAGAATATTTGATAAGGCCTTTGTCCACACTGGAGTTGACAGGGGGATAGTGGAACTGATTCGGGCTAAATGATATGATTTACCGATGATAACACTGCTCTGTGTTTACTGTCTGGCTGACACCCACACAAGTATTTCCACCCTGGACCTATAAAAGATGATTGATTTAGATCAGTACAGGTCATCCAACCTTGGGAAATCAATAATTTTGTGTCCCACAAGTTCAGTTAATGTACAAATGTTGTTCCAAAGTCAATATGTTTTGCTGACCCCATTTAATGTGTACATTGCTTTGACTTATCATGTGGATAATCAGATAACAATTTTTTATGAACTGATTAAAGCGATAGTATGGTAACATTGTTTCTATTTATAAACTCCCTTATGAGATTCCTCTATACATTATCAATTGATCTTTACACATCCTTGGCTTTATATCCAAGAAATGGCCAAGGTCTCTTTTCTTGTGTATATTCTGCAAATTTCCACAAATATAACAATAAATACATCCCCTTCACCTCAACCTGTCTTATTCACTCTGTACTTTTTTCTTTGATTCTGGAAATATCATTCTACATTGCTTCTTGAGTTCACTTTCTTAGGGTACTGTAAATAGAGTTTTTCTTTTTTTCTTCATCATAGTCATTAAAAAGTTTTCCAGTTACCTCCTTTCCAACTGTGAAACTTCCGATGCCAATCCTCCTTACCCTATCTGTGAAACTGGACACTATAAACCTCCATGGTGGCCCTGTCCACCTGCCTTTGTCCTGGAATCACATTTCTAAGTGCTTTTGGACATCAATCTTAGAATCTCATATCATTGCCTTCAATAACATATGCTCAAAACAGAATTCATTAGCTTTCCAATTGAAAATTTCTTTTCCTTCGCTACCTTATTTATTGGTACATCCACTCAGAAAAACACCTGCACCAGAAACAATTTCATTTTCTGCAAAGTTTTCATACCGATCTGTGTGGTCCCATCAGTTTTACCTCTGAAATAGCCACTTTGTTCCTCTCTCTCCTTTTATTTCACAGTTTGAGTTTAGGCCCTCTTTACTATATGTCTGAGAAGGAGACATATTTGTAATATCTTCTTAATTAGTCTGCCTATTGTCCTCAAGATCTTCTATTTCTAAATAATTCTCCGAAGTGTTCACTAAGTTCTTTTGTAGCATAGCTAGATGCTGCTGCTTTAAAATATTGTTTTAAACCAACTTTAAAATATTCAGTGTCTCCCTTCAACTGATGAAATAAAGTCCAAAACATGTGAGCACGTCAAATGCAGCCCTTTAAAACATAACAGTACCATGAGTGTCCATCCACAGTTTTGACCTTCCTACCAGACAGGCTTATAATTACATAGTTCTGCACTACTCACTGGAGAGATTGTTCAGTTTTTCCCTATGTGCCTTTGTTTATACTGTTTCTTCTTTCTGAAATGCCCTTTACTTTTCCTAATCTTCTTCAAGTGGTAAGTTTTACCTCTTCTATCATTCCCTTTTATCCCTAGAAAATCCATCTTCATCCTTCAAGCCGTGCTCAGAGATGTTTCTTAGGTCTTTCCTCGTCTCATTTTGCCTTTTTCTACCCTTGAAAGAAACAAAAGGGTACAATCATCTCTATTCCCTTAGTTTTTTTTGTACATACTACTCATAAAACAACCATCAGTTTATTTTCCATCAGCTACTTATTGAATGTTGTTTGTGAGTTAGAAGCTGGAGCTATGACAGCATCATTTCTAGGCGAATGACTCGCTCTTGGCAATATGCATTGTAATTTTTAATTTATGCTTCATCTCATTGCTAAATGGTTATTGTCTTGAGGTTATTCATGTTTGGATGAACTTAGGGCATGACTTGACTCCAAGAAGCTATACAGTTGTTTATTAACGAATATAGTATTCCTGTCACTCTGTCGCTGTTTTACTCTGAAATATTTTTGAAATCTTTTCCCTGTAATATTCAAATTGCATTTGGAATTAATTCCTCATGAGCCCCAAATGCATTCACAGTCCTCATTTTGTTGTGTTATTGATGAGAATACAATGACAAAGAACAGATGTGAAATTAATGATATACCTAAGTCAGACAAATCTTTTTTTCCTAGCAAGTTTAAGTGGTGGGATTAATGTCCAACCTGATTTCTCTTATAGTTTATCAAAACATTTAATACTTATAGAGAGGAAGAAATTATATACTTTGTGTTGTAGAGTCTAGTAAGAAATAATTTATTAAATTATTTTTAATTTTAGTGAAATCACTTCATCTGATATAACTGCAATTACATGAAAATAATAATCAGCAAGAAATTTCATTCTGAAAACTGTGATTCTAGGTATCTTAGTACAATATTCCTTGCTTTTAGTTCCAAACACCATATTTTCTTCTTAGGGAGAAAATTGCTCCCTATATGGAGAGACAGGCAATTGAAATGAAACATAGTATTAGTAACAAAATAAAATATATAGAATTTGATGTAGAATTTTGAGATAATGAAAAAATAATACAGTATTTTGTTCCATGAGTAATTAAATAAAAGATACAACTTATAGACTATACCCACTTCATTTTGTGAAACAAAGAGTTTTAATTTGGACAAATAATTGAGACTTCATTTCTACAATCTTTTTTTAAAATTGTACTTTAAGCTGTGGGGTACATGTGCTCATCCTGCATTATTGTTGCATAGGTACACATATCCTGAGGTGGTTTCCTGTCTCTGTCTACCCGTAGCTTACATCAGGCATTTCTCCCAGTGTTATCTCTCCCCCAACCCCCCTGCCCCATGCTGTCCCTCCCAACCTCCTAATCTACCACAGTGTGAGATGCTCCCCTCCCCTGTGTCCATGTGTTCTCATTGTTCATCACCTGCCTTTGAGGAAAACATGCAGTGTTTGGTTTTCTGTTCTTGTGTCAGTTTGCTGAGAATGACGGTTTTCAGATTCATACATGTCCCTACAAAGGACATGAACTCGTCATTTTTTATGGCTGCATAGTATTCCTTGGTGTATATGTGCCACATTTTCTTTGTCCACTCTATCATTGACGGGCATTTGGGTTGGTTCGAGGTCTTTGCTGTTGTAAACAGCACTGCTACAAACATATGTGTGCATGTATCTTTACAATAGAACGATTTATAATCCTTTGGGGATATACCCAGTAATGGGATTGCTGGGTCAAATGGAATTTCTGTTTCTAGATCCTTGAGGAATCTTCTAGATTCCTTGAGGAATCGCCACACTTCCATAATGGTTGAACTAATTTACACTCCCACCAACCGTGTAAAAGTGTTCCTTTTTTCTCCACATCCTCTCCAGCGTCTGTTGTCTCCAGGTTTTTTAATGATCGCCATTCTAACTGGCATAAGTTAGTATCTCAATGTGGTTTTGATTTGCATTTCTCTAATGACCAGTGATGATGAGCATTTTCTGATATATTTGTTGGCCTCATAGTTGTCTTCTTTTGTAAAGTGTCTGTTCATCTCCTTCGCCCACTTTTGAATGGGTTTGTTTGCTTTTTTCTTGCAAATCTGTTTTAGTTCTTTGTAGATTTTGGATATTAGCCCCTTGTCAGATGGGTAGATTGCAAAAACTTTTTCCCATTCTGTTGGTTTCCATGTAAATGCTTGATTTGGTTTCATGGAGTTAGGACAAAAAATAATTCATGACAGCAGATGTATAACTTACATCTCTATTATTATTTACATTCAATAAGTTTTTGAAAATTAGGCTGACGATTCTTTTCCACAGCATTAGAATGTCTCTGTGACTGTGACTCTGCTTAGGAGACTGGTGGTAACAGGATGATTGAACTGTTTGAATGCATACTCAAAATGTTCATCACAGTAATGCTTAACTTTGTTAACAGTACAAATGTTTCAAGCTCACCTAAAGACAATTTGAACCAGGGAAAATAGGTATTTTTGCGGAAGATGATATTGCAGTTTATTTACCTCAATTTATATACTACTATTTCTGCCTACTTTTTAATGTTCATTTGTTCTGTTCACTTGACAAATTGTGTGTGTATGTGTGTGCAAGAGAGAGAGAGAAAGAGAGAGAGGGGGGGGATAATTATTGCCCACCAAGTGGACCAATTTTCAAGGTAAATTTTAATGTCTGAATTTGATTTAAGAAACTATAATTGTACAAAGGGATCAGCTCTTAAGAAAAATAAATAAATGAACCTGAGAAGAAAGATTTTTTAAAAACTGAGTGGTAGTCCTTCCTGCTATATTCTCACCAAAGGTTGTTATTTCTTGTATAAAGAATGTGAAAAAGAAAATCCTGGTCAAGAATAGGAAGGATATGTGAGAATGAGAAAAGAATATTACAGTGTAAATGCAGAATAAGTCTTTACCACTGGTCAAGCTTCCAGTACTATCAGAATGACCACTGACCAGAATTTCCAGTGTAGAAAGGTATTGAACTAGAGAAAAAAATGAGAAGAGTTGGGATTTCTTAAACAGTGTATCTTGAGCAGTGAGATCACTGGTGCTGTTTTTACCTAATCAAAGATAATATACTTGAAAGAACTGAAGAGAAACCCCAATTTTTTATTCTATAACAATAATAATTTTTGAGTGGCCTCCACTGTGCATGCCACAGACCGTGATAGTAATTTGTATATAATACTATATGATTTTCTCAACACAATGACAAAGCATACTATTCCTATTTTATACATGACAAAACTGATTTATGGAAAATTTAAATAATTTACTGGAGCCATAAAAATGCCCCAAATGTCTGATTCCATTTTTTATAATTATTTCAGCTTCTTTATTCAAAAACTTAGAGTTTTTTTTTTCATTTTAAAGTTTTTTTTTTTTTTTTTTGCATTTTAGGTTTGGGGGTACATGTGAAGAACATGGAAGATTGTTGCATAGGTACACACATGGCAGTGTGATTTGCTGCCTTCCTCCCCATCACCTATATCTGGCATTTCTCCCCATGCTATCCCCTCCCCCAACTCCCCACCCCCCACTATCCCTCCCCTTTTCCCCCACACACCCCAGTGTGTGATACTCCCCTCCCTGTGTCCATGTGTTCCCATTGTTCAACACCCACCTATGAGTGAGAACATACGGTGTTTGATTTTCTGTTCTTGTGTCAGTTTGCTGAGAATGATGGTTTCAGGTTCATCCATGTCCCTACAAAGGACACGAACTCATCGTTTTTGATGGCTGCATAATATTCCATGGTGTATATGTGCCACATTTTCCTGTCCAGTCTATCATCGATGGGCATTTGGGTTGGTTCCAGGTCTTTGCTATTGTAAACTGTGCTGCAATGAACATTCGTGTGCATGTGTCCTTATTGAGTTTTTATATTCAGTATAGAATGATGAAAAAGACATAGTTTCTACCTTCACTTAGGATTATGTTCTAGGAAGAAAGGTAGACAATTGAAAATTGAGTGAGAGTAAACCATGATTTGAATTGTGAGAGCAGAAATACAGAGAGCCATTGAAAAATACAGAAGTCAGATCTCCCAGAACTGACTTTTAAATGGAGACATAATATAGATCTGGTAAAAAGAAAAGAATGAGGTGAAAAGAGTCATCTAAACAGAAGGTACAGAATCTATCAAGGCACTGAGGCAAGCAAATCCGTGATGTAGTAAAAGACCAAAAATAAGTCAATTTGGAGGCAATCCCTGAATTTCAGGGAAGAATTGGGAATAGCGGATAAGGGCTTAGTCAGAGGGCTTTTGCATCATTTACTGCAATTGAACATTTTATGGTATTTCTAAGTTTTTGAAGAATTTAAGAAGATATTTTAAATGTATACTCTAAAACTGAATAAGACTCCAGAGAATGAATTGGAGAGACACAAGACTTAATGCAAAAGGAGGCTGCCATGGGGCTCCAGGCAGGTGATGCTTACAGCTAGACTGTGGATGTGCCAATTGGAATAAAAGAAGAGACAAGATTCTAGTGGTAGTTAGGAAATGGGAAATACAATAACCATAATTTAATGACTCACGGGTTGTGTGAATTGATTGAGAAGAAGAGGTTAAAAAAGAGTCTCAGGTCTCTAATTATATGGTGAATATCAATCACCAAAATTTCTTTTCTTGTTTCTATCTCTGTGAAACTCAACCAAGTGGATATAGTTAAAATTGTGAAAACAAAGTTTGAGTAAAAGGGTGAACTGTGGTGCCTATTACTAAGAAAGGCTGAATAGAGATGAGAATGAGCCAGGTATTGGAAAGACTATGGGTATTTTTGGAGTCTGATTTGAGGAAAATAAATGCATAATATTTTCAATTCATGTTTAATTTGACAATTTATATGATTCCTAGTTACTTCTATGTATAATTAAGTTATTCATAGCCACTATGTCATATATTTATAGTATATTATTGGCTTCTACTCATTGAATTGGCATACCCAACACCAGAACACATAGGTGCAAGACCAGAGGTCATGTCACAGTATGAATGTGCTGAATGACATTTGAAGTATGTGGACAGTAAAGAAAAAGTATTTGTAAAGTGAAGCTAGAAGTTAGTCTACAGAGAATTATTTCAATTATTGCAACTTATGTATGAAACAAACCTATATAGTGGTTTCCCCAAATATGACAACCAAGTACTTTCCCTGTCGCATTCAATAACAAGTCATGAAACTTAAAAAAACAAAACAAAACAAAAAAACTTTTCTAAGCTAATGATGTTAACACAAATATTTTACCAAATATTTAAGAGAAAAGACTGGGTTAACTTTCTATTCTCTCTGTAGAAATCATAGTTAAAGCAATTTGTACCAAGTGTAGGTGTTCACACCTGTAATCTCAGCATTTTGGGAGGCCAATGTGGAAGGATTACTTGAGGCCAGGAGTTCGAAACTTGCCTCAGAAATATAGCAAGACCCCATTTCTACAAACAATTAAAAAAAAAAATTAGCCAGGTGTGGTGACATGCTAGTCCCAGCCACTCAGGAGGCTAATGTGGGAGGCTCACTTGAGCCCGGGAGTTAGAGGCTGCAGTGAGCTGTACTTGCACCATTGCACTTCAGCCTGGCCTACAGAGCAAAATAATAATCAACATATATGTAATACATATAAATATATAAAAGATATATGTATATATAATTCAATTTTAGTATATAACATAAATATAATAAAGTATATTTTATATACTGTATATGAATTATATACATATTTATATATCATATATAATTTTATCTATGTATAATTAAAGTAGTTCTAGGAAAAAGATGTTATAGAGATATGTAAGTTAATCAATAAAAACATTGTGTTAACTTTTTAATTGGCATTTTATGTAGTTGTCAACATTTAAAATTTTGTGATATGTTGTAATTTCTTTCACATTTTAAATAAATATCCAATTGTTTAGTTAATTTTACATTTGTAATTTTCTATTATTTCCCTTAAAGAATGCCCAGAAAACAGTAATAAGCCAGATCCCACAACACTGGGATGTGCCCTTGGTAGGAACTGATGACAGAATGCCATCTGTAAAGAAATATGTGGAAGAAAAGTCAATTATGAAAGGCTAGGCACACCCCAATAACACAGTTGGACATATAAGACCATTATTAGGATCTTACATTAACAAGAGATCTAGATGTTTCAAATTAAGGATATAGTGCTTGCTATAAGATATGTGTTAGATTACTTAATATATAATGAAGAAGAGGAATCTTTTAATTTAAGGTCTAAATTACATTAAAATATTATTTAATATTAACAAAGAAGCGCACACACTCTATGTCAGAGGTCCTCAAACTTCAGTGTGCCTGGAGATTACCTGAGGAGCTTTATAAAATTGTGATTTCATGACCCTACCCACCAGAGATGCTAACCAGGAACCGGGGAGTTGCTTTTGCTTAACCTCCATTCAAGGTGACTCTAATGCAGAGGATCCCAAAACCATTTTAGTTAACTATTGATTTTGAGGCAGCACAGATTTCCATGAGAAAACTTGTTTGGGGTATCTCTCCTTAAAATATTCCCCCCTTTGGTTTTGAGGAGCTGAAGAAGAACCAAATAAGAATCTTCATTAGATTATTAATCAGGAAGTGTTCTCTGAAAAGAAAAAGTCTCAATACTGTAATATATTATAATATATAATGATACTTAATTGTAGGGGTTTTCTATGTGTAAATCAGATTTGTTACATGCCAACACAAACGGTTTTTACTTAGAAACCTCAGAAATTAGTAATGGGTTTGAAAAGGAAAAAAGATCAAATCACATGCAAATCATTGCCCAATTTAAATTATTTCAAATATATGCCAGATGTAGATAGTATACTTTGAAGATGTCACCTCAGGATTCATCTCATTATTCCAAAAATTAATTTTTCAAAATACTATGTCTACAACAAAGATCTGAAAATTGAGTTGAAAACTTTTGTCATATTATTTTAAAGTTAGCTTTGCTGAGGTACAATTTATATTCATATTATTTTATATATAAAAAGTGGTGACTATTTTTTAGTCCTTGGATGTGCAAATTAATTTTTTTTTTAGAAATTAACAAAAATAACTTGGAGAGCAAAGTTGGATAAATGAAGTAGGTAAAAGTAAGTTGCTCAAAGGCAAGATAAGGCTATTAAGTAATGAAATTAATGTATTTAAATAAAACTAATCTAGCAAATTTTCACTAAAGGGAATTTCAAAAGAAAAATATCAAACCCTGAATATTCGTTCTGTGTATATGTCTACAACAGTCAAACTACAGGAGCATTAGGAGAATTTTAAAGATGCAGTTAGCTATGCTCAGCTTTCTAGATGACGTATATCAGGACTAAATCCTTAGAATCACTTGTGGAGGAGAAAGCATCAGAGATCAGTTTGAGATCCAGGATCTTGTCCGCTAACTTACAGTTTTCCTTTCTGTTTTCAGTTACACCAAACTTTCAAGAGGTCAAATGTATTAAATTCTTGATTTTAAAATTTATTTAAATGTAAAAATCCACTGAGTGTACCTTTTTATCCTTATTTAAACTAATGAATTGCTAGTGCATGTGTTATCTACACTTAAATTATAGAATGTCCCACTGAAAGAGCTATTTCAGGCACTAGTAGGAGTAAGGTAAGAGAAACACTTTTAGTTTTATTTGCCATTGCAAGTTGCTGAAAAAGTAAATATTTTAAAATAGATAATAAAAATACTTTGTATTTATAAGGAATCTTGGAATGTGTTCTGTGTTGGGTGATATGCTGAGAAAAGGGATGATGATTTGTCTGTTCTAGGGTTTAGATATTATTTCATAGATTCAATTTACTTTTAGGTTTCTCAAATGCTAAAAATTGTTTCATATAGTAAATAAGAAAGGTGAGAGTTGATGAGGTTAGAAATTGTAAAAATTAGGCAAGGCAAGTAATGCAGGGTACCAGAAATGTGGATTCCCACTGGGAGTGACTCCTGTTACCAAATGCTGTATTTTTATTCTGTTTTCTTCTATTAATTCTAATTTCTTCTATTAAGCTAATTTCTCAGCTTAAGGAGAAATTCCCAAGGTTATGGTTTTCCTTAGAGGAGGAACATTTACTATGATATCAATTAAGCATGTAACATGATTTTTAATGAATGACATATAAGTAAAATACAGATTTTATGTTAGGAGCATTTACACACATTTCCCAACATTTGACACAACCCCTAAACCATCTAAAAGTATACGTTTTTCCTCATGCCCTTATTCTAAAACTTTGAGCTACAGAAAATGTCTGCAATCAAACTGGGTAGAAATCTTGAATATTTAGTTTAGACATAATAAAGGATATTATTCATGCATTAAATATAATCTTATGAAAAGTTTTTAAGACTTTGTTGAAAATAGTTTCAGGTAGAAAAAAGATTCAAAAGTGAACATGTATATGACCCAAATCTTATTGGGGGAGGTGGAGAACATACAACAGATAAAGCCACTGAAAAAAATACATGATGTTCAGATTTTCCTCTGTCCCTTCTTGTTTTAGAGTCCAGAAAAAAATACATGATGTTCAGATTTTCCTCTGTCCCTTCTTGTTTTAGAGTCCAGAAATCTCAAACTTGCCATTTATCCATTACAAAAGTAAAGCATTGAACACAATTATCCACTAGATTTTTCCTCTTCGAATATCAGCATGCTAAGAAAAACTTTAAATATCTCTGAGTCAACTTCCATCTTCAAATCAGAAGCAAAGGAACAAAATATGCTGCTAGACACAAAGTTGTCCCTTGTCAGAGAATCAGAATAGGAGCAGCAGAGTTTTTTTTTGGAAAATCTCATCCTTAAATATTTTTTCCTGTAATTCATATTTGCATTAGTTATATGCTCTTTACAACAAGAAAGAGTCTTTTTTTTTTTTTTTTGACCACTCGAGTTAGCTCAAGTTCATGTGGAAATGAGAGAAATAAGAATCTTATTTTGCAGCTAGGCCTTAAAAGTATCCAGAAACAATTATAAAATTACATTTGGTGGGAACACAGACATGTCCAGACGGTCTTGTTAACTCCCAGAATAGAAAGAAATTGAGGACAAAAAACTCATTAGGCGTCTAGTACTAATATAATGTTAATAAAAATATAAATAGCTAACACATATTGATGGCTTACTCTTGCCTGATAGTAATGTTTGCTTTACGTAACTTATGCTACAGTTTTTGCAAAAATTATATGTGATACTGTTACTTCCCCAGTTCCCAGTTTGGGAACTGGAATAGAGCGAAGTTCAATGGCTGGACCAAGGTGATACAATTAGCAAATAACTGAATAAATGCTTTTATCATTTGATTCCAAATCTACCCTATGAATTAAAAAAAAAAAATCTTATAGCTTTTGTTCCAGTTATAGACTTTCAAAGTCCCTTTTTATTATTCTGATTAACCAGTTAACTTACCATAACAGCAAAGAGTCATCCTACTGATAACTTACTACTGATTAATCCTACTGGTTACCAGATCCAACTGATTACTTACAGTCATCCCTATGGGACAGAGTTTTTGTATTAGACCACAGCATTGGCTACCTTGGGTCATGTGCCTATCGCTGGTCCAATCAGCTTTGACTAGATTGAAGGAGTCCTGTGAAACCAGCTCAACAATACCTTCTGAAAAACCCACTTAAAAGACAGAAAAGTTAGAAACTTCCCCAAATGGTATGATTTTGGGAGGCATCCTGAGTCAATTCTCTTGAGAATATTACTTATTCAATCTTTTCTCCATTCTTGATAGAAACATCTATTCTCCTAACATCTATTCTGTATCTCTTTAGTTTCTGTATTTTTTTATATTGAGTAAAATTTTACAGTTTGGTTGAACTTCCTATTATTTATTATATTCTGCTCATCAAAAATTTTAAATTTACTTTATTTAAATTTTTGAATTCTTAAATTGAATTACCACACTGCTGTCATTTAAATAATGATAGAGAAATGTGTTCTTTGGTAGTTTTTCATAATTTTGCCATAATTAATTAAAATGTGTATTGTAGATGTTTAAGATACCTAATATTTAACATAATTGTGTTTATCATTCCAGATCAAAGAAACACTAAATATCCTTGTGAAACAAAAACATAAATGCATATAATGAATAGTAATAAATTAGATAAAGACATAATGAGATTTTTTGTTAACGTATGTATTTTTAATTTGCAAACATTAAAATTAATTTAGTCTTCTTGAATGTAGAACATAGTTTGGGGAGTTATGAGTTTAACAGAAATGTGACATGGCACTTATAATCATCTTTATTATCTAAATGTTAACTTGTCCTGATCTCTTACTAGCTGTTGAGTTTTTAATATAATACATTTTAGGTAAAGCTCAGTGGCTTACACCTTCAACCCTGGCACTTTGGGAGGCCAAAGCAGGTGGATCACTTGAATTCAGGAGTTCAAGACCAGTCAGGGCAATATGACAAAACCCTGTCTCTACCAAAAAAATGAAAAAATTAGCCGAGCATGGTGGCATGCACCCATAGTCCCAGCTTCTTTGGGGGGGTGAGGTGAGAGGATCACTGGACCCTGGGAGGTGGAATCGACAGTGAGCTCTGTTTGAGCCACTGCACTCCTGCTTAGGTAACGAAGCAAGACCCTGTCTCTATTAAAATAAAATAAATAAATAAATAAATACATACATTTTACAGTCACTTAAACATTTACATTTCTTCTAAGAGTTTATTTAATTATAGTGCAAGATACTTCAATCATATGGAAATCAGATTTTATTCATAGGTAATATTAATCAAAGCAAGAATTGTTAAAATTGTTAAAAATTACCTTCCTAATCATCTGCTGATAATCTCTCAAAATATGTATTATAGGTATCATATACTCATATTTTGTCTTAGAACATTCACAGAGATTACTATTCTATAGAATATAGATTTTGTAATTCATCTAGATTGATATTTGATAATCAACCAGTGGATTTTTAAAAAACATTTAACCACTTCTCAAAAGCGAAGAGCATCCAATTTACAAGAAATCTTCAGATTTGGCTTATTTTATGAAAAATAAACTTTAATTCTTTATAATAATATAATTTTAGGAATAATTTTTATGGCTTACTCAGTTCTGACGAGGAAGAAATATAAATACTCAAATAAGAAGACTGAGGATCCAAATCTTACAAGTAAAAAGATTGAAATTTGGCACATTTTGTTTTTAGATATCTGAGGAAAATAGAAAATATTCCACACTGATTCAAAGGTGACAGATAGTTTTGATGTTACCTTTTCATGTACGTATATATGCAACTTTATGATATAACTTTAAGGGTATATAAACATATGCCTAAAGATTATACATAAAGATATGGGTATATAGATAGATATATAGATAAGGTACATAGATACATGTAGTTTTTAAGCAGTATTTACTCTTTATTTGTGTATGTGGATTCTTAAAGAAAGTATGGTGAATGCTAAAATGCATTCTATCTTCAGGATGTGCCAAAATTTGTTGTGCCTCCTGTGACTAAATTAGATTGCACTTAAATAGATTAATTTTGATGGAGTAGAAATTTCAAAGTGTCAAATAAAAAAAAATACTCCTTTCATTTCCCATCAAAGTTGATGCTCAAACAATATCTAAATACTGGCTATATAATGCTCCACTATCTGTTGAACGGGTGGTCTTTTGTTGTCAATTCTCTGGATTTCTCATGTAGAATTTCTCCTGTGTAATCTGAAAGATTACTTTCAGAGTTATTACAACATGAGAAAGACCATACCTAGGGTTTTCTAAATGGCCTTATAATGAAGGCTGGGCAGACAGAACTAGGGCTGAGCTTCCTCCAAACAGAGGAAGTATTTTGACTTCCCCCTCCCATATAAAAAACATAAATGTTTACAGGGAAAGAGTATGTTACTCATAAAAAATTAATATTCAAACATTTTGGAAAACTCTATTAGAGATTTATTTCAGAAGTGAAGGGGCAAAGCTCTTTCTAAAAATTAGCCAGCCACCCATATTAAAAGAGCATTTAGGAGGATAATTCAACAAAAGAACTTCTAATTATGAAATTGTATATGTAGCTGCCTCAAAGCAGCTCTGAAGCTATTTTTCTGAGAAGGATACTGTATTTTAAGAATGCACTTTAATAATGAGGTTAAATTCTTATTTAAAATCTAAATTTTCTTAAAAACAAAAGATTATGTGTATGGCAGGCACAAGGACAGTTGGGTCTCATAGAATTTTTCCTAGCATCTCTCATCAATTCATTCTCTCAAAATTTGCATGTCCTTAACAATGATCAGAAAGCAGGTAGAAAATGTTTGAGGTTGACAGAAATGCACATATTTAAAATGACAGAATCTCTTGGACCGATAAAAATTAACAAAAAAAATGCAGGTTCGAGATAAAAGTAATGCTGTAATGTAAATTTTGACTCTATCTTTGGATGGCAATTTGTCTAAGTGCATACAAATTCTATAAATAAATTCTTTTGAAAAAAATCTCACTTTTACTCAATTAGTAATTTATTTTTAAAGTGAGTCAACTGACTGAAGATTACTTTGAGAGTTATTACAACTTTTAATTTTACATATTAATTTTTTTAAACTTTTGGAAAAGTCATATAATAATATAACATATTCTTATTAAATATATAGAACTACATTTGCCTATATGAAGGTAAATTTAAAATATTTTAAGTAAAATGGCAATACAAGAACAATATATATTGAGTATTTTAAAAATCTCTGACAATTTATATGTATATTTTCTATATAAAATAGTCTGCAAGAACATGAAAATGCAATAGCAGTTATTATCTGGAAGTGGTCAACTTCAGAAGATTTGATTTCTTTTCTTTTTGATTGTCTTCTATTTCCTCATTTTAACTAAATACAACATATTTAATTAAACTATCCACAAAATTTGAACATAACACTCTAATTCATAGCCTGGTAATGTGACTTAAAATTAATATGTGTGTTGTTGAATTATACTGTTTCTCAGTAATTTCTTTATTATGGAAAAATGAACAAGCATTGGCATAATGTGATAATATATGTGAATTTATGTCACTTCTGAAAACATGAGGTTTAATTTATATTCCTTTAGGCCCTCATGACTACCTTTTCTAATTTTATGTTAATATTAAAATGTTACATTAGGCCTCTTCTTTTAATAAAGTAATAATTACTTAGATGAGATTTCACTTTAATTCTCATGACATGTGTTTTCTGTAGAGAAGCACTTAATTATCTGTGTTTCTTGTGGTTATGTTTGGGAAACCCATCGAACTTTTCTTCATATTTCATAACTACTAAAATAACGTAGGTCCACCTACATAAGACCTCTGTCCCCCATCACATAAATGAATAAAAATGCTATTCTCATTTGGTAATTTAGGGTTTTAGATATATGTCTACAAAAAAGTAACCAGTCTAGAAAAAACACTGTCTCACTATCTTTTTATTTTCTAGAGGGCTTTCATACATTTTAAATATTTATTTGATAATGCAGTTGAAATAAACAGGGATGAAGTTCATTTACTCCATGCCTTTGATTCCGGAGAATACTAGGGAAGGAGACTCCTGACAAAATCATAAGGGTAAGTAGGCCTCTAGTACTCCAAACGCCTTTGTTTTTACTGGTCAGTCTTTATCTGTGCTATATTGTCATGATAGCCCCATCTCCATAAACCCTTTCCTTTGATCTGTTATTCACTAAGTTGTAAATAAGTGACAGAAAAAGCTTTACCTTTTTCAGAGATCGTTGTTACCTTTTGTATTAGCCCGTTTTCACAGTGCTACAAGGAACTCCTTGAAACTCGGTAATTCATAAACGAAGAGGTTTAATTGACTCCCAGTTCTGCATGCTTGGGGAGGCTTCAGGAAACTTACAATCATAGCAAAAGGCAAAGGAGAAAAAAGCACCTTCTTCACAAGGCAGCAGGAGAGAAAGCTCACAGGGTAAATTACCACTTTAAAAACCATCAGATCGTGTGAGAACTCCCTCACTATTCAGAGAACAGCATCAGGGAAAGCATTCCCATGATACAGTCATCTCTCAGCAGTCCCTCCCTAGCTCATGGGGATTACAATTTGAGATGAGATTAGGGTAGGAACACAGAGCCAAACCATTTCCCTTGGTAGAGCTGAGACTCACATAAATGGAATTTTAAATATCAGTGAGCAGGTGGGAAAGATTTAAAAAGTAGAAAGCATTGAGGCCTGTTTAGAAAATGTAAGGTTTGTGCCACATATCAATAGCTGTATGCAGGCTAAGTATTAATGATGTTTATATGGTTTCCAAGCAGATGTCTTTAGTACAGCATCTGTAGTGCAGGCACATGTACGTGTGGAGATGTTAGGGGCTGTTACAATCACTGAAGGCAATGCTGCCATGTAATACCTAGTGGTGAGTTGTACTAAATGTATCCCCATTGCAAAAATTGTTGTACTCAAAATGCCAGTAGAACCCAGCTTGAGAAAAATTTCATGTAGGGTTATGAGAACAGGCTTTTTGTCAGATGTATATTTATATCCTGATCTTGCTAGTTGAGTAGCATTGAAAAGTTATTTAACTCTCTGAACAGTTTCACCTGATTTGTTAGATGCAATTAACACATTTTTGTAAGCATGAAATAAAATATACAAATTGTTTAATTTAGCATGTGGCACGTAATGAACATTCAATAACTATTATTACTACTTATGGTATTAATAATTTCATCTCCCACAAAAAGTTATTTTCAAAATCTACCAACTTAAAATAATGAAAAGTTAATAGCCTAACTGAATGGTTACAAAAAGCACATTAAAATATTGCCTATATTCAAGCAAAACAAAGTAAGTATTCAACGTAATTTCTAAACTTATTTCTACTTTAGTCCAGGCCAGGCTCACTGGCTCACACCTGTAATCACAGCATTTTTGAAGGTCAAGGCAAGCAGGTCACTTGAGCTCAGGAGTTCGAGACCAACCTGGGCAACATAGGGAGATCCAATCTCTACTAAAAAAAAAAAAAAAAATAGTATCTTGGCATGGTGGTGGGCACTTGTAGTCTTAGCTGCTCCAGAGGCTGGCACAAGGATTGCTTGAGCCTGGGAGATCAAGGTTGCAGTGAGCTATGATCTTGCCACCACACTCCAGCCTGGGCTAGAGTGAGACCCTGTTTCAAAACAACAGCAGCAAAATCTTTGTTGAGCCTAAACTTAGTCTAATATGAATCATTATTTGATATTCCCTTAACATGCCATGTTTCCCCTTTGTGATCTCCCTTCGTTCGGTATTCTGTCCTCCACCTACTCAGCTTGACAATCTTGTATCCTTTTATTAAAATGCTGAAGAAAAATCTTTTAGGGGATGCTTCTCTAATGACTGTGCCAGTTACTTCTGATTGTTAGCATGATCACCCAACACACAATGACTAAGCAATAATGATATCATGAATATCACCCAACACCCAAGTACTGAGCACTTTCCACTTCCTCATCCTCACTGCTGACCTTCATGTTCTGGCTTAGTCTCATACTCCCAAGATGGCTATGGCTGCTCCAGACCTAAAATGCTCATAATCTAGAGTAACGCAGGAGATCTTCTCTTCACAGGCTTGGTTTTCTTTTCTTTTTAGTAGAAAGGAAACCTTTTCTAGGGACAGTCCTCAATAACTCTTTATCTCAGTTGTCATTCATCAACACAGGCTGCATGTCCATGTACTAACTGTAAGAGATATGGGGAGAGTAAGCATACAGCCTTCCCTACTTCCATAGTGGAAAGTGGTATTTTTCAAAATGGCAGACTGCTGCTTGTGTAGGCAATTAACAATATATTCTGCACATCTTCTCCTTATCTGAACTCCCAACTCCAGCTCTGTCCACAGTATGAGTTGTTCTATTTTCACTGCTCTTCCAACAGCACTCCAGATGCACCTATATTAGCACCTACCTCACATGATTTAAATATTTCTATTTTTGCCCACCCCTTTACTAAACCATCAGCAGCTTGTAGGATGAGACCCCAGTTGTCTTCGTCATTATGTTCTTAATGCCTACTTTGTTGTACAGTAAATGAATATTAAATAAATGAATACATTTAGAACCTTTTAAAATAGGGAATAAGGAATTATCATTAAAAAAAATATATATATATATATATATATTTTTAAGACAGAGTTTCACCATGTTGGTCAGACTGGTCTTGAACTCCTGACCTCAGGTAATCCGCCCGCTTTAGCCTCCAGAGTGCTTGGATTACAGGCGTGAGCCACCATGCCCGGCCCGAGATATTTTAAGATTAAAATAATAACTTGAGATGAAAAAATTATAGTATTTGAAGGGCTTTTCATGGTTAAAACACAGCATAATAGATAGGATATTTCACATCATCCCTGAAAAAGCCAAAGTGTAACCATCTGCTTCATGTCTCACTAAGTCTAGAGATAAGAAAAAAAGATGTGAATTTTGGTATCCCATGGGAGATTGGATGAGGATCATGCAGGATTTAGATAACAGAGCCTGCAACGAAATGTCAATAATTTAGGCTTTTTCTTTTACATTTATGAGGGAGACGTCAAAATTTTCTCCTTTTTTAACAGGGTAGTATAGGAAATAACTCTTGCCGATTCATTTGAATGGGCTTTTGAAAAAGGACAGGTGAAAATGAAATAGAGTATTTCTACTGAAGTTTCAGAAAAGAACACACAACTGCAAAGCATTAATCCAATGATAATAAAAACTCCAGTCAACCACGTCGAATGTGTCAGCTTTATTCCACTGAATATATATCCTTTGTCTCTTGCTAAGTAAAAGACAGGATTTTTACTGTGTGTGTGTGTGTGTGTGTGTGTGTGTGTGTGTGTGTGAATTTCGTGGTGAAGAAGCAGTTCCAAATAGATACATGTTGAATCCCTTGTAATTCTCTGTATCACTACCTAAAGAACCCAAGAAACCTACCAGTGTTTAAATCATTACAGAAAAAAAATCCCTACTTTCTCCCTGAAAATTAAATGTCAAATTAGATTTGAAATGTTTACAAAGGTACTTTTCATTTGTTCATTATGATAGAAATGATAAATGAGCAAAGCTTCTTCCTGGGGATAATGTACTTCTTCAAGTTTTCAATTTTGTCTCCGTTTTATATAAGATGTTTTTGTGAGTACAAATCACCATCTGCAGCTCCAAAAACACTTGATGCTTAATAAGGCATGGAATGATTACACATTTGGTAGCATCCAATAGAAAGCATAAAAATATACTATTAATTATGATTTTTTGGTGAAGGACATTATCATATTTTTGTATTTTTCCATCTCCCAAGAATAAAAACATGTATACACAATTGTACACAAAAATATATACTTCCCAATTCATATATTTCTCATTCAGAGATGCCAGCTATTTATGACTTATTAACCATGTATAATGTTTTTCATAAAATTCTGTCATGTGCTTCTAGTCATTATTGCTGGCCTTCATCCTGTGCCAGCGTATTGGGACTGACATTTTATACATCAAGGAGAAGAAAAGCCAATCTATGTAAAAGTAGACCATGTTGAAACTAAAAGAAAGCGACTAAGGAGAAAAAGGCCTTTAATGGTACACTAGCTTGCAGCTTGCTTGTTTCTTACTCATTAGATCAGCCTAACACATGTAATGTCTTCTCTGTGACATGAGACTGGAAAATTGTTTTAGTCTCTTTTTTTGCCATAGTAACAAATTACCACAAATTGAGGGACTCAAAGCAACACAAATTTCTGTCTTGCAGCATGGGAGTCAGAAGCCTGAACAGTGCTCACTGGGCTGAGTTCTTTTGGAGGCTCTAGGTGATGATCCAATTCCCTGTCTTTGCCGGCTTCCAGAGTTAGCCCACATTATCCTTCCAGAGTTAGCCCACATTCCACATTACAGCTTCTTTTCTACTTTTCTGCTCTCTGATCTCCCTCTGACAAGCACCTTTGTGATGATAATGGGCCCACTAGGATAATCCCCCACCTCAGGATCCTTCACTTAATCACATCTGCAAAGTCCCTTTTACTATGCAAGGTGACATATTCACAGGTTCTAGGAATTAGGATGTGATTTTCTTTGCGGTGCCATTATTCAGCCTACCATGGGGCTCTTATTCAATTTTAGTCAATTTCACATTTTATCCTTATTTGGCTTGTCTCTCAATCTGTCTTAGTTTCAAGGATGAATGAGCTGTAGTTGGAATTGTGCGCCAAACTTAAAATATGCAAACTTGTTTACATATTGTGTGGGTATACATGCATATATATCTGTAGACTAAGTTTCTAATTATTAATAGCGTCTCAGCATGAAAATGGAAATCACTGATTAAGAATCATGCTATACTGTTGAAATACAAATATTTCAATACTTTTCATTACTCAATGCCCTTCGAATTCAAGCCTCTGCTGATTTTTCAGGATGGGTTTATCATAGATTAGTGGTATCATGAATTGTGATATTATATTCACTATGTGTGAATTATAGTGTCCAATAGGGTTTATTTTTCAATAAGCAACCCATTTTGTGAAGAAAATCTATTCTCTTTGCAAGAATGACACTGTCCTAGTTCAAGCATTTTTGGTCTAGCTTTCTCAACCCCGAGTGCCTAAAATGTACATAATCCAAGCATTTTTCTATTCCTATTATTTATAGACTTAAGATAGTGAGTTACATTTTATCTTGTGCTTACAGATGTGATATTCCTCAAGGAATTATCTTTTGCAAAAAACTATAACATATTTGGCTAAGTTATCATTTCACGCCAGCTATTGTAAAAGTCTAATTTTCAGCAGTCTTTAAGAGACTCTGGAGGGTAACGCTGAATCTCAAGTTTGCTTTTCAGTTTTCACGGGTGTTTTAATTTTATATAGTATAATCTTTACTATTCAGGTATTTCATTTTAACCATGGGAGAGCTTAATTTTATTTTAGTGATTAACTAAAAAAACTTTTATCATCCTGAAAATAAAACACAGAATACTCGTAGTGCTTTGGTTTTTCTTTTAGCCCCTCTTTTTGCAAAAATAATGTGTAATTATTGTCAGAAAATTTGATCTGTTTTTCACTGAAGTCTTCTTTAATTATATTTTAATTGACATAATTATTGTACATATTTGTAGGACAGATAATAATGTTACTATACATGTATTGCACAGTGATGAGATCAGGGTAATTAGCATATCTATCATCTCAAAGATTTATTATTTATTGGTGTTGAGAATGTCCAATATCCTCCTTCTATTTGAAACTATAATATATTATTGTTAATCATAGTAATTTTACAGTGATACAGAACACTAGAAATTATTTCTCCTATCTAGATACAATTTTGTAACAAATTTCTTCCTATCCTTCCTGTCCCACTATCCTTCCCAGCTCCTAGTATCCTCTGTTCCACTTTTTACTTCTGTAAGATCAACTTTTTTAGCTTCCACATATGAATGAGAACATGTGATGTTCAACTTTCTTTTCTTGGCTTATCTCACATAACATAGTGTCCTGCAGCCCTGAAGTCTTTTGTAATTGCAAACATGAAGTCTTAGGACAGAAACCCTCGCCCCCCAGAAGCTCATCACACAGTAGGTACAATGCATACAATGAAGTACCGTAGAAGCTTTTTGGTGTTTTGTGTAGAGTGTTGTGGATCCAGTGACAGAGAAAGAAAAAGTTCACTGGGAAAAAGTCCACTGGGAAAGTTTTTATTGAAGGATCTAAAATGTCATTAGACTTTAGTGAATAATTACAAGTTTGTTAGATAGGAAAGGGCATTCCAAGCAAAGGAATATAACAGTAAATGTATATGAATATTATATTTAGGAAAATTGACTAGAACAGTGAGGAGAGTTAAAAAGTGTATGTTGAACTGACAAAATGACAATAGAAGAAATTATTTAGAAAGACCTCTAACCATATTATGAAAACAATTTAAACGGAATTCTGAGCAATTTATTCTTAATGTACATATGCACATTTTTCAAAGGCAGGTGAATGTAAATGAAAGGGATTAAGGTACTTCTTGATATTTGATAACCAGCATTGTTCTTGTAACATTACATGAGCTTTGTCAAAATTTGAAGTTGCATTTGTAATATTTTGTGTAGGCCTCTACAAAAATTCGGTTCTCTTGGTAATAAATTCATTGTCTGCTATCTGAGACAAAGGAAGTATAACCATATTTCTCTTTTAGCAGTTATGAGTGTTGTGGTATGAATCACCCTATGTTTAAATTAGCAATGAGATATAGAGACAATAAATAAATATTTGATGTTAACTAAACTCTGAAAACATAAGTCATAGCATTTCCCTAATACTTAGCTGTTCAGAAGACTGTATGTATTCTTTAATTTACCTATGCTTTAAAAGTATTTTGAAACCTAATTATCTGAATCCCTGGGGGTATTGCTGTTAAATAAATGCTATCCCTCCTTTATGCTTAATTTGTAACTAGCTACCAGAGTGAATCATTTATATTTCCTTAAAGTTTTTCCATAGTGCCCGTTTATATATTCAATAGGCAATTTATTGGGATAACATTCGTATATATAGCATTAGTATAACAAGTGAACTTTTAGGAAAAATGGCATAAGATTTTTGTAAATTAATCATGGTAAAATATTCAAGGAGCTGGGGGCTACATAGTTGTGAAGTAGACCCCTATTGATAGATGTTAGTTTTAGTATTTGACTTAGACAGTTACTGTTTTCTGAAAAGATCAAAATTAGCAGTTCATCTTGATTTTAAAATGAGAAAATATAAATTAGCTAGTCTGTGACAACTCAGGTATATACATTGTTTCTGCTATGACTATATCAAACTTTCAAAAATATTTATTATAAACTTCTGTTAAAATACATAATTAGATGTTTTCATATAAATGTAGAAGATAATTATAGTAAGCCTTTCTCATGCCAGGGTGAATCCAAAATGAGTAAACTGTGTCGGCTATACTTGTCCTAATCTTTTCATGTCTTTTGATTGCAAGGATCTATTATTATAAAGAGATATACATGGTACTAGCTTTGATCTTCTTCCTTAGGGATGTAAGTGAAACCGCCTTCACATTTTCATAAGCTCCTTATTTTAATTACAGTGTAAAACACTATTTTCATATAATAGAAAGACATTTAAAATAAGATGAGTCTGCCTATCTCAGAAGTGTGGGATGAAGCATTAAATAGGCTAAATGAAAAACACATATATATACAACATATTTAGCTTCTGATTCAAGGAATTCAATCCAGTGGATATATTTTTAAGTAATCACCTTGAAATACTGAAAATTCATTCACTTGATTCCTATAACTAATGTTTTTTAAAACTGACTTTGAAATGGAATATCTGGTTTAAAAATAAATAGGTGCGTTATATAGCAGGCTGTTCTTATCTGCTATTTCCTAGAGGGATAATATAAAATATCCCAAAACTATAACAATATAAATTGTCTTTAAAGATTGAAACTTGCCTTAGCAAGCTGATAATATAGGCTCATTAAGTAAATCCCATTATGTCTATCTTATTCCTGAAAAAAAAAAAATGTCATTTTTGAAGCATGATGAATTTGTGTATATCTCTACGTACATGTGAGTATTGTGGATGGGTGGTAGATTAGTCAAGGCCCTCTAAAGGGACAGAACTAATAGGATAGATGAATATATGAAGGGGTGGTTATTATGAGAATTGACTCACAGGATCACAAGGTGAAGTCCCACAATAGGCTTGTCTGCAAGCTGAGGAGCCAGGAAGCCAGTCTAAGTCCCCTGACCTCAAAAGTAGGGAAGCTGAGAGTAGTGTTCAGTCTGTATCTGAAGGCCTGAGAGCCCCTGGCAAATCACTGGTGTAAGTCCAAATTTAAAAGCTGAAGAACTTAGACTCTGAGGGCAGAACTTATATTTGAGGGCAGAAAGCATCTAGCACAGGAGAAGGATGGATGCCACAAGACTCAGCCAGTCTAGTCCTTTCACCTTCTTCTGCCTGCTTTTATTCTGGCCACACTGGCAGCCAATTAGATTATGCCCACCTAGACTGAGGGTGGGTCTGCTTCTGTCAGTCCACTGACTCAAATGTTAATCTCCTTTGGCAACACCCTCACAGACACACAGGAACAATACTTCCCATCCTTCAATCCAATCAAGTTGACAGTATTAACCATCACAGATGGTTTGCATATTTTCCCAAGGGATTTTCTTCTGAGATTCCCAAAGAATTATTCTATATCTATGGCTCCATATAGGTGAACCTTTGGACATTAAAACAAAATAAAATGAACAAAACATCCACTGTCGACTTTTAACCTTAGCTGGATGCTCATTGTTACTACAAAGTTGTCCTTTCACAAATTCTTAGTTGATTCCTTTTCTAATTCTAACAGCAATTACTCTAAACCTTTACACTCCTTTCATGTTCTACCTTCTTCAAATTTCTAAAACTAATCCTGCTTCTCAGTTTTTTGAGAAAACACAACTGATGAAGACTATGCTAACTTCCATACCAGCTAAAAATTTATCTATTTCATTTTTCTATCTTTTTTCCTCAGGACAAGTGTTTCTAATATTGTTTCTGTTCTTATTCTACCTCTGTATGTTTTTCTTGGGCACATGGCTCTACTTTCACCTTTTTCTTGGGCCTCCAGTCTCTTTCTCTAGTGGTACCTTTCCCTCAGGCTATGAGTCTACTCCAGATTTTTAGAACTCACTGTATTTGAACTTGGTCATAAGTGATTCCTTTATTGAAATTTCACATAACTTTAGTAAATCTCCTTTCCCCTGCATCCTCCTCCTGTACCTGTGGCTGAAGTTTGTTTTCTCTGTCTCCCTGCCTGACCTACTCTTAACCTCTTTGCCTCTTTCTCTTGACCAGCTATTTATCTCTCACCCTCCTCTCACTTCAATTTAGTCTACCCCCTATTTCTATTCCTCTAGTTTTTCACTAACTTCTTGTAGCCCCAGTTCTCTTGTGTTGCCAATTTTACCCAGTCTCCTGAGTTATAGATGTAAATATTTCACTGACTAGATATTTTTCTTGGATGTTTCCAAAACATCCCATACTCAGTATAATTTTTAAATGGTTAGAAAGTCATACGTTTGGGTTCAACTATCTGAATTTAAGATTCTGGCATTTACTAAATGGTAAGCATAATATTTGAGTCTAGTTTCCTCTTTAATTACAGTCTTGAAATTCCGTTGAACCAACATGTCTTTCCACAGTACTGTCTCCTCTCACCTGGATGGTTGCAGTAACATTCCAGTTGATCTCCCTGCTTCTACCTTCACTTCACTATAGTATGTATTCTCAACACAGTAGCCAAAATGATTCTTTAAAAAAAGTAATCCACATCCTGATGAATGAAGAGAAAGGAAGAAACCGGTCAGGCAAGCAGTTAGGGCAGGTCCTCGGTAGAACTTCTTTAAACCAAGAACAGCCTGAAAATCAAGCTGCAGGCCCCAAATAAGAAAAAGCCCACATCCCTAAATAGAAACACCCCACGCTGTGAGCCCAGATGAACAAATTTCACTACTTTTTTGGGTACATTTCTCTCCCTTTGGTGCCTTTGTTCCATTTTGTGCTCTCCTCTCGATTGTCTCTTACTTTTCATTTGTTTTACATATACCTGTCTTTCTGTGATTGGCCACAAGTGAAATCTTCATTTGCGTAAAGTGAAACATCACTCCAGCTCCACGGGCCAAGAGTTCACTTCTGCCTCCTATTTGTTCTTTACACTATCCTGTCTGCTTCCAAATGGTGCATTTTCAAAAACAGCTCACAGACCAGTCAACTCACTCCTCCTCATTCCCAGTCCATAAAAACCCCAAACTTAGCCCCACAGCCAGCAACCATCTTTTGGGCTCCCTCTTGCTGCTGAGATCTTTTCTGTCACTTAATCTCTGCCTTAATCCTCTCCAGTCTGTGTGCCTTATTCTTGGTTGTGGGACAAGAATCCGGAACTCTGAATGACGAAAGCAAAGAGCTGTAACCCTCCCCACCCACTGAGCTGCTGGCGACAGGAGTCAATGAGCTGTAACACACTCTCTGTACCTTGCAGAACTACCAGAGTGAAAAAACTGCAACACTGTTACACTGCTCAGAATCTTTTAATGGTCTTCCATCCTGTTTTTTGTTTGTTTGTTTTTAGTAAAACAAAACCTTTATCTGATCTCCTCAGATGTGGTACTCTCTGACCACATCTTTTCCTAATTCATTTTTTTTTCCTGCGGTCACATTGACCTCCTTAGAGTTTCTTCTGCCTCAAATCCTTAGCCCTTGACCTTTTATTCAAACGGGTGTCACTGTCACCTTACTTCAGTCTTTATTCAAATGTCATATTCTCTGTGACATATACTCTGACCACCTATTTAAAATTGTATCTGCCTCCAAACTCTAACCTTCAATCCCCATCTCTGTTTTATTTCTCTCAATAAGGTTTATCTTTTAATATGCTATACAATTAGCTCATTTGTTTTGTTTTTCTCTCCTCCCATTATAATATAAGATCCATGATAGCAGGAATTCTGCCCTACTTTTATATATTTATTTTCATTATTGTATCCCTAGTGCCTAGAACACAGTAGAAATTCAATAATGTATTGCATAAATAAATAAATGAACGAACAAATTGAGATGGAGTGGTGGAAGTGCTTTTTTTGCTACTTATCATTAAATATTCGTTATTATTTCTAATATTATTCAGCTCCCCCTCCATGGGCGGGCTCACAGACATATGTACACATGCACTCAGTCTATTTTTTCTATCTGTATGTTGTATCTTGGTTTTATGACACCATTCATTGTTTAAGACTATATACATGAAGATATATCAGAGATTTTCAAATATTTAGTCACCAGTTCTTAACTCATACTTCACATCACTTGGATCAGAGTCTTCATCTAATTCCCTAGTACCTTAGTCCAGCAATCTTGAACTCTTCTCTAGACAATTGTAAGAGTCTTTTAGGAGATGGCTTTGTAGCATGTTTTATTATTAAATATCTTTACTTAAGTATTTTCCATGACTTCAAATTACAGACAAAATAATTCCAGTGGCAATCAAGGTCCTTCATTACTGATCCTGACCTATGTTTTTCAGATCTCGATTCCAACACCATAAGTTATTTTTATGGCCTTCTTCTTTATATTTTCAACAAGTACCTATCAATTATTCACTGAGTCACACACTGTGCAATGACATTTCTCCCTCTCCACATAACCATTTGTTATGGTTTGGGAGGAATGGAGATAAAATCTAGTATTTCAAGATCATAGATCAAACACAAAGTAGCTATAGATACAATGAACACCTGTTCTGACTTTTCTGGGATAAACTTGGTTTATGCCTGTTGTCCCACTGTAATTACTAATAAACCTACTTTCAGTCTGAGAACTCTCTCAGCCTGGAGATAAATTATATGGTTTCTTTATCTATAAGCAAAAGAATTTGAATTTTATTCCATGCTCTTTTTCTATATTAACTTCAAAAGTTATGTGACAGCCTAAAGCAAAATGTAAGCCTTCCTCCTTTAGCATTCAAGAATACTTATAAATACCACACACCACTGTTTGGTGGGGAAAACCCAGGTCTTACTACCTGAATGCCATTTCATTTTCAGCAGAAAATTAATTTTTTTTCAAATGCACCACAATAATTATTATGTTAGCCACTGTTTGCTCTAAACTTTACCTGGAATGTTCTGTATTCCACTTATCCAAAGCCCATCCTTCTTTAGAGGAATGCAAACATCCCAAAACTATTTATTTTTCTCAATCTGTTCTCTTCCTGTGTTCCCTTTTTTAACCATTTTTTTGGGGGGGGGCGGGGCGTGAGATCTGTCGGCGCAACTAGTCTTTTGGGCCCTTTAAGACAAAGTCTAGCTTGTACATCTTTGATTCTACAACACCGAGTCTGGTCCAAATACAAAGTATGCTCAAGCAGCTTCGTGTAAAAATCAACAATGACAGTGGTGTTGATGAGTGTGGTGTTGGTGGTGAACTTAATGAAAATATAAAATATCTATAGTTTGAGAATGGAAAAGGCTATTCTTATACCCACATTTGTAGATTTTAAATATATGTGTGTTTGTAACGCATATTTACTGAAATTTACGCTGCTAGTCTCAGGTGGAGGGAAGTTGAGGGAGAGAAGAAAAGATGTACCATATTTTATCAAATTTAGGGTACTATTGAGAGTGTGATATAGTCTTATTTTCTATATTGCTCGGGTAAAGTTGTCAATTAAGTTATGGCCTAATGCTTTCATATCACTTAGAATTTTTATATGGTATTCACTGAAAGAGCTCACTGAGACCTATTTAGTGATAGATTTTTTTTAATCTTAAGTTGTTTTCATATACAGATAACAAAAGTACTGGTGGAACATAATGGCTAAGGTGTTCCCAACACTGCTTCACATTCAGAGGCCATCATTGTAAGAAACATTCCTATTTCAGACATATTAAGGTGTAAAAAATAATTATTTTTTAAAGGGATTCACAGGATATAAGTAAATATATTGTGAAAAACAAACATCTGATGAGTTTGTGAGAACTTGAGGAAGGGCTGCAGGTTTCAAATATTCTGAAACAAAGGAAGGAAAATAGCAGAATTTTAGTCACAACCAACTGTAGAAAATCTGAGTTAGGAAAAAAACTCTTAGGGAAGTTTGCTATCACTTCTGCCTTCTTGTAGCAGACATTGTCACCTTGGAAGTCATGGCAAGAAAAGGAAGAAAATACTGTGATATTGAGGACCCAACTCATGTGGAGATGTGAAGCCCCATTGTCAGGATGGATGGTTAAAAACTGAATACTCAGAAATGGATTTTAACTATAATATTAATATTTAACTCAACTGATTTTTTCTTCCTCCCAGAGATCAGAAAGAAACTAAAATTTCTATGCTCAAGAGCTTCTGCTTTGATTTAACATCTTATATAAAACTTACTTGCTGGAATATCTATATTCCAGCCTTGATCCGATAAAGCCCCTAGTCGTAAACATAAACAGAATTTTCAACTATTTCCAGAACAGATTGTGTGAACCTATAACAAAGTCAAGTGTATTAAAATTGTGTGTTTGAGCTGAGCAGTTAAAACTAGAAAAATAATTGGTTTGTCTTTGCTGCTGAACAGAAAATGTGGATCATATTCATGTACCTTTTATGCATTGCTTTCTCATGTTTCATCTTTGTACTGCTCCTTCTGCTCATGTTCAGATCATTCATATTTTATTTTGAAACATTTTCATTTTCAGATCAGCAGTTGTGTGATCCTGGTGAATTTCTTTGCCACGATCACGTGACTTGTGTCTCCCAGAGCTGGCTGTGTGATGGGGACCCTGACTGCCCTGATGATTCAGACGAGTCTTTAGATACCTGTGAGTATAAAGGTTCTCATGCCATTCAGATTTACCTTACATGTGAAACTAAATGTCAGTTGTTTTCATGGATGACTGCTGTTGTAGCTGATTCTTTTTTTTTTTTTTCCAAATAGCCTAAGAAACTTGAAACCTTTTGTTTGTGTTTTTTAAAAAGTAGAGTATGTGAAGGAAGGCATTAAATGCAGTTTTGGAGTGTGAATTAACTTATGAAAGGAAAAAAATGTGAGGTTAATTAATTCAGCGTGATTGTGTTAACACTAGAAAAGACTGCCATGAGAAAAAAATATTTAAAATGTAGCCCTAAAAGGGAAAATGACCTTCTCCAATAAATTATCTCACATATTTTTAGACAGAAGGAATATTGGGGAAATGAAGCCTTAGTTTCCATTTTATTTATATTAATATCTTAGGGCATTATATAAATAATTGCACATATTTCCCTTTGAACCTGAAAGATAGAAACTTTATTCATTCATAGAGTTAAGATCTTTGCCTTTATAGTATCAGATTAAGAAACCCTTAGTATACATGAGTCCTAATCACAGTTGCACTACTATAACTTGGAATCCACTGAAGGTTTATTCTGTGTTATAAATACCACTGTAACAAAATTATAAATAATAATATGACCATAGCTAAACATGTCCCACTTTTTTTTAATACTCACTTATAAAGGGTATAAACAGGCCCCTGAATGTTGATAGTGACATTTCTAGAACTTCTCATATCAACCTGTGCTTCTAGGCAACCGGGTATGCTGACATGTGAATATCATCCCCAGAATAACCACATAGTTGTATGAAGTTATCGTTAAAAAAATTTATCATCTTCATTACTTGATATTGTAGAAATGACATTTATTGGTTCCATTTACCATTTTCATCTATCTGTTTACAAGTTCTTGTGGACAGTTTTCAAGAAAACCTTGCTGTTAGAGTCAAATGCTTATTAATTTCCTTTGTGTTTGACAGTTTTTTATGGTTTCTCAAAAAGTGAATACTTGAATATTTGCATGAATTGCTTCTCTTTTATTTTGAGCCAATCACTTTTTCCACAGGAAGAGGTTATAGTCATTTACTACTACATTTCCAATTTTCACCAATTTCACTAGTTAACTCCCAAAAACCTTTAAAAACCCTTTACTAGACTCCTTATAACATAGACAAAGTTCTAGGCAGGTAAGTTAAAAAATAAAAGATTAATAAAAAAATTCTAATGAATAAATTGTGATAAACCCATATGGAGGAATATTACTTGGTAATGGCAAGCAATGAAGTACTCTCATACATACTACAACATGGATGAACCTGGAAATCATGCTAAAGGGAAGAAGCTCATCAAAAAAGATCTCATATTTTATGATTCCCTTCATATATAAGACACAAAATAGGCAAATCTACAGAGAAAGAAAGTAGGGGAGTGGTTGCCAGCGGCTAGGTAAGGTGGGGTACAGAGGAGGGAATGAGGAATGACTGTTACTGAATATATGGGCTTTTGGGGGTGTGATAAAATGTTCTTAAATTAGATTGTGATGATGCTTGCACACCTCTGTTGATATATTTTAAAATGTGAGAACGTTTCAAGATGAGATTTGGGGGAAAAAAACATGGGAACATACATTTTAAATGGGTGAATTATGTCATATGAATTATATCTTAAAGGTATTTGAAAAGGGAAGATAAATCTCAATATCGTGCATACGGATGAAGAGATATAGGAATGTAGAAAGACAACAATAATAAATACTTTGGCCCTACATCATACAAATATCGAGACCATATTTCAATATCCTAACTCTTTTTAAGCTTTAGCCCTCTCCTTTTCAAGTGCTATCTAGAAGTGAAATTCTCTCCTCTTGGCTACAAGGAAAGACTGCCATGGCATAATCAGAGCAAGAGTCAAGTTCTTTAATTTTGATAATGGGGTCTTACATTCTGCCCTGATCTTCCCATAAATGCTGAGATGGAGAAAATAACAATGATATAACATAGATTTGCAGAATTCATATGCAGGAAAGCCAGGGGGAAGGGGAAACCCCATAGAACTGTGTGACTGGCACAATGCAGTAGCACTTGAGAAGAAATGGTGGCATAGCACATCTAAGCTGGAGTCTCCTTCATGCTGGTGAAAAATGGTGAACAAGGATGTTCCCTTTGTACTCAAGAGGGAGCTCAATGGGAAATCAGACAGGAGAGATTTTGTGTCTAAAGGAGCAGTAGTAACCTGTGTGGTCAGTAGGTAAACTCCAGAGAGAAAAGAGACCTCTCGAAGTATGTCAAAGTAGGTGATGATAAATACTATGCCCACCTCCTATGCCCACTCCATGTCTCTAAAAATATGGCAGATATCCAGCAGGCCCACGCCAGTGGACCAGACCTGTATGCACTGATCAGTATTCACCTTGAGTGGTTAGGCATCTACTCAAAATGGTCTAAGTAGTCACTGCAATGCTGTTAAATATTTGAATAGCCACCCTGCCCATAAGGTACATACCACCTTGAATTTTCATAAAAAGGGGATCCTTCCATTCATAGAGATTAGGGCCTTTTAGCAGATGGAGGCCTCAAATTGGAAATTGTATGTCAGCTAATTAAAAAGAGAATGATGTTCTGCTTACTTAGTTTGTAAAATAAAATCCATACCTGCTCAAGATTATTTTTGGTAGTTGTTTAAGTACACAGTTCTTTCTTTTCCAATAACATTTGATGGATTCAAATTTAAAATGTTTCTTCACTTTAGCCATTCTGATTTTATCCACTAACATTAAAATTGCTGAATATTCTTAAAGGCAACACTGAAACTGCTCTTTATTAATGCAGCCACATGTCAAAGACAGAGAAATAACTGCTTTTCTACCTGTTTCATTCATTTAATCTGTTCAAGATATTTAGATTTAAGTTTAATTAGCCTGTTCCATATAAATGGTTTCAGTCAATATCAATTGAAATTCAGATGCACATGGAAAAAAAGCTTTATGAAAATATCGAGTCTTTCGCAAATTTAAATTTCTCAATCCAGATGTTCGCCGTTATCATCTTCTGTAATCACAGTGCTTTGTAATGTGTAGTTTTATAATATTCACATGTAGTCATCACTAATCTACATAAAATAATTGCATAATTTTATAATTATACGAATGTATACATTTGATATGAAAGATAAATATTAACAATGAAAAACCTTGAAGACTGAGTCTTAGGAAGGATAATGTGCTCAGTATATGAACAAAAGTATGTTAAAATCTTTGATTTGAAGACTAAGTATGTTGTATCTATAAAATATTAGATAAAAACAGCTGATACAATAGTTGTTTTTTTCTGAAATCCACTTAGCTTTAAAATAATAGACCACTCTAGCATAGAATTTATTGTTACATTGTGAAATCTCTGAAGTGACAAAATTCTAGCAGGAATTAAATGGATATTGTTTGGAAAGGAAAAGCTTTACTTATAAAACGCTGATGACATAAATGCTTTAGAAGGAAAACATATGTATAGAAAAATAAGAAATCTTGGAAACTAAATGAAGTTTAGACATTTACAGATCTGAAAGTTTACTGAGTCCATATTTTCCTTCTCTTCTGTGTTTGTTTGTGCTCAGGCTCTAGGATTATTCTCTAGTATTAATGAAGCAGGAGTTAAAATTCACTAACAGCAATACACTTAGAAAACTGTTGTGTGAGGTTGGCTTACAACTAAGCTGATTTCATGTTGGGAAGAGTTGCTAAAATATGCTATTGGAAAATTTTAATTTATAATCTTACCCTTGGATATGAGAAATGACTTTTAGTCATAAAAATGAAAGCCTTTATTTCTGTATATTACTTAAAATAATTTTTCAAGTATCTAAATAATGACTAACACCCGTTTTAGGTTCTATGAGGCCATGAGAATAGAAAATCAGGGAAATCACTATCTTTCTGCTCATAGCTTTCAACCCAGTGTTGTTAGTATAGCATGTAATGAGAATGAAAATGAATAGTGGAAATGTTTAGAGAATGAAAGCTTGGTACCACCTGTACCGGGGGAAGTCTCCTTGAAAGGCAGTTTTATTCTGAGGTATTCAAAATTTAATTCTTTCTAGAATTTTCTGTGGAATGCTTAATGATACTTCCTTTTCAACACTTGGTTCCAGCTGATGTATGATATTTTCCGGAAATCTGACATCATTATACTTAAAACTAGATTCTTTCTTTTTAAGAAAGGAAGGTATTAGCCATGCTATTCATCCTTATTCCCTATTGCCCGCCAGTTCCCTTTCACAGAATCATTGAATGAGTTCTTCAGTCACAGATCATATTTTGGACATAATAACTCATTGACCAACAAAGGTGAATAAAAATAGCCTCAGCAATATATGCAAGGTGGACCCTTCTCTGTCCTGTCCTTTTGCGAGGGTCAGCATGCTTTTTTTTTCTATAAAGATCAGATAGTAAATATTTAGGCTTTAAAGGCCCATGTAATCTCTGTTGCATATTCTTTGTTTCTATTTGTTTTTCAGTTTGTTTTGAAAACCTTTAAAAGCCAGGAACAAAACAAAATCTCTCAGTTTATAGTCTGTACAGAAACAGGCCACAGGTCAGATTTGGCCAGCAGGCTATTTAATTTGCCAAATCTTTGTTATAGTAGCGTAGCTGAAATATATCTGCTATATAGGTGAGGCAGGTCTGGGCTCTGGCACTGCTACTACAGGAAACAGCATAACCTCACACAATGCATGCATGAAGCGTGGAGTTGTGTTTGCATCCACCAGTCATGGTGCCAGACTGAGGCAATATGCTGGGTTTTGTTTCCTTCTATTTTTGCATACTTCCTTATTGGTTAGGATTGCATTTGACCACATGTTATAGAAACAGTGACTTAACCAAATAGGGGTTTCCTTTTTCATAAAAAAAAAAGGTTGCAAAAGTAGATAATTCAGAACTGCTGTGGCAGATCAGAATGAAAACAGGCTTCTTCCATCTTTCCTACTCAGGCCCATATCCGTAGTATGGCTGCTTCTCCCCTAGTAGATAATTTCATTTGGGACAGCCAGAAGGAAAGTAGAAAGGGGAGAGGCAAATTCGAGGTGAGCCTTTCTGTCAGGAAAAGGATAAATTTCAGAGAAAGCAAATGTAGTAAATCTTCTTCATCAGAATGGATTATATGGGGCATGGGGCAATGAGTATTCTCAACAAGATCCGTTGCTTTCCAAAAAGATATTTGGGGTTCTTCTAGTAAGGAAAAGGGGAGAGGAGATATTGGGCAGGCAAAGGAACCTGGTAATATGTACCACAGGTCCCTTCACTCTCCTCCTTGGCATCTGCTGCACAGGAGATGATATGTACAGTGCATGGTCACAGCAACTGCTTGGCTCCAAATATTGGTTTTTCCATGAACATCTTTCCTCTTGGAAAACTAATCTAATCACACTGTGCCTCCGTACAATGGAAATGATAGTACCTGCCTCACAGTAAAGTGCCCATAATAAGTGCCTATTCCCTAGTAGCATTCCTTCTCCACTCCAGACCCCATCTGCCTTCCAGATGCCCAGAGCTCCAATGAAGTACCTTACCTTGAGGTTCTTTTGATAGACTATCCAACTGCCCCCTCTTGGTAGATCCTCTGTCATTCTTACTGGAAACCTAAGTGAAAATCAGTTGTTTTTTTTCCCCTAAGGATATGGCTAAGAAGAGGTTTAATCTATATATGCTAATTCAAGTTAATTTATAAATGTTTTTTAATAATCAGGTATATTAAGGTCACACACTGGGATAAATTTGGTATAGAAATTATTTGAGGGCAGCTGACTTTTTCTAGAAACTCTTACAAAAACATTGATGTTGAATCATTGACTAAAGTTGAAATGCATGTACTTAAAAAATATAATAGTCAAAAATATTAATTGACACTGCAGTCCTGAAATGTAGATAATATCTCATTTTTTAAAAATGAAGAAATTGAGCTTATAATTCTTCTCTTCCCTTCTGTGTTGGCTCTTATTAGTGAAAGCAGAGTTTACATTTCTTTGAACTTGCCAGCCTTTTTTGAAAACTGAGATAAAGCAGGATTCAATTCCTAAAAGAACCCTTCAGGCTACCTAATTTAAAAATACCTTGTCATTTGAAAATCATGGAAGGTCCATCCCAAAAGAATTGTTTCACACTGGCTGTGGGAGTGATCAGTTCTAATTGAACAATGCAGTAAAAAGGACAAGTCTCCTGGGTACTAGGAAGAGAAGCATTTATGAAAAATGAAAATGACCGTAAGTCATTAGGTGAGATGTGAATCTGCATGAATTGACCAGTGCTTCTCTTATGTTTCCATTGTTGTGGGATTTAAAACTTTATTTAGATAGTAGGATTTTAATGAACTTCTTATATTCATATACTGACCTTTCCCCTTGGATATAAGATAGAAATCCTTTCAAAATTTCCTTCTAAACTTTCTATCTTTGACATAGGTCAGAGAAATAAAATAGAATTCAGGTGGGAGGTTATTAGCAAACAGATACTGCCCTTTAAAATTATATAGTAGAATAAGGCACTGAAAGTAGACTCTAGGAACTATAAAATAGATAGAAGTATGGAGTATGGTCCCTGTTTCTAAGTAATAGTGATTTAGAGGTCACTTTGCAATGAGCTAATATATGAGAGTCACAAAGCTAAGCTTTTCGTTAGGTAGAAAAGCTGAAATGATCTTACAGATTAAAGGGAAAGCATATGAGACCCATGAGGACAGTTTATGTCTCTTTCAATTCTTTTTGTTTTGTTCTTCATTTTATTCTGAGACTCCTCTCTTCAGCAGTAGAGAGGCCAAAAAGCATTGACCCTTCTTTAATAATGAAAAGATTCCCACTTAAGAGTTGATACGCAGGGGGGATAGGAAGGTGGGGGATAAGTATAATTGTGAAGTGAAAGGGCCTGTCTAACACCGGTACATTTCCCCAGTGCAGTGGGGTAGGAGTAGGGGATGACATTTCTCCTCATTCTGCCCTCACAATGCACTAATGGGTCTCTGCAAGTCTGCCTCTGCAATTTTTTTTTAAAAAAAGGTTGATTGCAGGCATAGGTGAAAGAACTACAATTCACACAGGCACAGAGAGCTCAGCAATGACAAAGCCTCACCTTTTCACTCAAGAAGTCACTGCTTTTCAGTCTTCTGATCCAAGATCACAGGTCACGGAATAAAAGGGGACACATGTCCCTCAGGCAGGACTATAAACTATGGGGAATGAAAACTTTAAAATGATGTAAAATAAAAGGGGTGAAATGAAATGCAGGAATTCTAGAAACAACTGGTGAAATCTCCTTGGCTTAAAGGGTGATGTACTGTAAACAAACACTCTTGCAGGACTCTACAGGGACAAAGCTGAAAACTGAGCAAGGAGTCTTCCCAGAAACTGTTCAATCCATCTTTTATCTACAACTAATCTAGCATTTGGGGTTGGGGATGAAAGCCTCTTACCTTTCATGGGTGAGCACATTTCTTCCCGGAGGACGTTTTATTCTTTATAGTCAGTGTATAAAATTTACATTTGACTTTCACTCAGAAGTGCTTCTAAAAATGACATGTTTTGCCAAATGAAGCACTAAAGGATATTGTGTTCTAAGACTTATTTTTAATGGCGATGCCTTTCTTTTTCTCTCTCCCTCTCCCTATGTCTTCCATCATTCTACCCTGAAATACCTCTACTCTATGCCTATGGAATTTTCAGCAGGACAGAGTCTCGTCAGATTATTAACTGCTATGTCGGCCCTCTTCAGGTTCAGGCAACATAACTGACTTTGGGTTTTTGGTGTGTTTGGTTTTCTTTTTTTTTTAAATAAAAACTTCATAACATTAGCTTTTCTGATTTTCAGGATGGCAGAAATTGCTCTCAAAGGAGAAAAGTTTAGGCAAAGATAGGTGAAAACAGGGCTTAGGTAGAAGGGATCCGATTCAGTGAATGTGGTTTAAAGCAATCCACTCACCTCATAGTTTTGATTTTTGTACTAAAGAAAGATACCTTGGGAGGGAAGGATCTGCCCAAATTATTCACTGGCCAACCTTGAGAAGTCAGACACAAGAGAGGAGAATCTCTCAGCTGAGACACAGTTTCCTCAGTATCCAGCAGCAAAGAAGAAAACAAAAACACTTCCCAACATCTGACTGAGTTGCCAACAGAAAAGGAATTGTTAATATAAAATGCTCATCTTAGAATTCAGCATGAATTTAGCAAGTAGGTGGCCATCTGCAAGCAAACAAAAGAGGCCTCAGAGGAAATAAACCTTGCAGACTTCTTGATCTTGGACTTACCGCGCCCCAGAACTATAGGAAAATAAATTTCTGTTGTTTAAGTGACCCAGAGTATGGTACTTTGGTATGCAGCCATAGCAGATAAATTCCATATACTTCTATATATCTATTTAAAATTTTATTTATTTTAATACCAATGTAAGAAAAATCCAGCAATAAAAAAATTCTTATATATTTCTTGAAGATGTATACTAGATATTACTGAATTCTAGAGTACTAATCTTAGAGACATGATAAGCCTGTTAAAGAAATGTGAAATGAAATCGCCAGTCTCTGGTGGGGGTAAAGGTAGTTAGAAACTCTTAAGAACACCTAATGTAATTATACAATGTTATTATTCAAATGAAAAAGCACTCCTCATTGAAAATCCACTGAAAAAATATACTGCAAATTTATGTTTTTTCCATGTATTGATAGATGGTGGGTTGTTCCAAACTTTTCAGAAATAGATTTGCCTGAGACCTTTCCTTCTGGCGATCTGGATATGCAGTGGAAGTGCAGTTAATGGCTCTCTTTGCAAAGCTATCTCATTACAACACACAAAAAACCAGGCCAGGTGCAGTGGTTCAATCCCAGTGCATCAGAAGGCCAAGGCAAAAGCATCACTTGAACCCAAAAACTCAAGTGAGGTTGCAGTGAGCTATGATTATGCCACTGCCCTCCAGCCTGGGTGATATATCGAGTAAGATCTTGTCTCTAAAATACATAGAAACACACACACGCATGCATGCATACATAAACAAATAAGCTTGTATATTTGACCTAAGTGCCATTATTTTCCGAGGAAAACAGTAGAAATGTTTAATAGTTGTATACATCAAAGCATGCATATTATTAATATTCTGTATTAGGTTGTTATAATCTCTATTAGATTATTGTAATTTTCAATTCTGAATCGATCATTGGGTTAGACAATAAAGTCTATGGAATTTGACAGTAAAAAGAAATGTTTCTTTCTTCACATGGGCTTTTGGGGGAATTTTGCTACATTTCGCTTTGAAATGTGCACATTAGGCAATTCAGTTTCAAAATAAATGACACATTATTCATTTTCACTTAAAGAGTGAAGAATATTTTGTCATTGAACTACATTTCTCATAATATATAGGTGCTTTTTATTTATAAAAACTAGAAACCATTCAATCAATCAGCAGCTATTTATTGGGGGACTACTGAATCAAGGTGCTTCTGAGCACATAAAAGCAACAACCACTTATCCCATGCCTTTTCATGTGCCATGGCTTTAAGCTACGCTAGTATTTTTGTTTTTTGGGTTTTTTTTTCCTCATTTTATCTATTCTGGTTAAATGCTATTCTTTCTATGTTAAAGAAGATGATGTTTCTGATAAAGATTAATGATGATTACTGACACAAATGAATGATTCATATGAGCCAGACACTGTGCTGTGAAGGCTACATGGATTTTCCACTTTGATGTTCGCAGAAACCCTGAGCAGAGTGTCAGGTACAGTTGCTCAGGTTGTACAAGGTGGTGGAGTGACATAAACATTGCAGATAGCATGGGTATATGTATTTTCTCCTAGAGGGGAAATAAGTTAGCTTTAAAAGGGGGCATATTTTCTAATTTGCCTGAAGACTCGATAGGAAATTGGTGGCCCTGCTTATGATAGTATTCATGGTCCCCTTTTATAGGTGATAAAAATAAAGCACAAGGAGATTTACTTACAGAGCTACAAGTGAACACTGCAGCATGCTATACAGCCTGTAGTTCAAGGGATTCCCAGGGTCAACATCTTGATGCTTAGTGGAGGCAAGATTGTCATGCATGCCTGTGTCACATTGCACTCAAGTCACAATGCTTTCCATTATGCCAAGCAACCTAATGCACATATGCTATCCAGATGTATGTATGTCCAGCCATTTCGTTTAGACACAACAGATTTTAATTGAGTGACTACTATCCAACAGGGTCTGTGGTTGATATTGCTAATAATAAGATAAATATGCCAAAGATGAAAGAGAGATGTAGTAATAACTGGAGAGAGGATTTAAATTATTTATTTTTCCAATTAGAAAGGGTATTATCATAAGTGTGTATATATATATTATTGTGTTAATAACTGTATAATTTATATAGGTTAACAGTTGTTTATGCATATGAAGTTTATATGTGTGTATATGGAGAAATTAATCTGGAAAAAATAAATATACTATCTTAGCCTCTCTGTGTAACACAGATGCACACACACTCTTTAAAAACAGATTGTTGACATAACAGTGAAGATTATGAAGGGATTTTTAAATCAGTTTCTTTTTAATTTTTGTATAACAAATTACCACAAATTTAACCTGTTGAAACACACATTTATTATCTCTCAGTTTTGTGATTCAGAAGTGCAGGCGGGATTAAGTGGCTTTTCTCCATAAGGCCTCACAAGGCTGAGAACAAGGAGTCCCTCAGGCTGGGATCTTACCTAGAGGGTATGAGGAAGAATTGGCTTCCAAGCTCATTTAGGGTCTTGGCTGAATTCAGTTTCTTGTGGTTTTAGGACCAAGGCCACATTTTCTTTCTGGTTGTCAGCTGCAGCCACTCTCAACAATTAAAAGCAATCTACATGTCTTGACGTGGGACCCCTCCACTTTCAAACCAAGCAGTGGCATGTCAAAACCCCCTCATGATCCATGCTTCAAATCCATGGCTGCCTCTTCTGTGGCCAGACGGGGAAAAGAATGTCTTTGAAGACAATGAGTGACTAGAACACTTAGCTTTTGTCATGAAATGTGATATCATCCTAAGAATGATATCTCATTTTACTCACAGGTTCTACCCACATTCAAAAGAGATGGGGTTAGACAAGGGTGAGGGTCATTGGGAGTCGTTAGAATTCTGACTAATGTAGTGTATTCACCTGCTTGGGCTGCTTTAAAACAAAATACCACAGACTGGGTGGCTTAAACAAAAATTGTTTATATCCTCATAGTTATGGAGGCTGGAATTCTGAGGTTAAGGTCTTGGTAGGGTTCCTTTCACTCTTAAGGCTTCTCCTTGGTTTGTAGGTGGCCCTCTAGTGTTTGGTTTTTGTTTGTTTGTTTGTTTGTTTTGTTTTTGAGATGGAATTTCCCTCTTGTTGCCCAGGCTTGAGTGCAATGGCACCATCTCGGCTCACTGCAACCTCTGCCTCCCCCCTCAACAGGTTCAAGTGATTCTCCTGCCTCAGCCTCCTGAGTAGCTGGGATTACAGGCATGCACCACCACTCCCAGCTGAGGGGTTTTTTTTTGTTTGTTTTTTTTTTTTTTTTTCCATTTTTAGTAGAAATGGGATTTCTCCATGTTGGTCAGGCTGCTCTCAAACTCCCCACCTCAGGTGATCTGCCCGCCTCAGCCTCTCAAAGTGCTGGGATTACGGGCGTGAGCCATCGCGCCCAACCCATCTAATGTCCTTACAGATTCATCCTTTTGAGTGTATCTGTGCCCTAATCTCATCTTCTCATAAGGACGCCAGTCATATTGGATTAGAACTTACCCATACAACCTCATTTTACCTTAATTACTTCCTTAAAACCCTACCTCAAAATACAGTCACATTCTGAGGTACTTGGGTTTAGGACTTCAACATATGAATTTTGGGAAGACCAATTCAGTCCATAAGACACAAGATAATTTTGCTTTTTAAAACATATTCTAAGACATCTTTACTCGCTAGCTTATCTCATAAACTGTTACTTGTTTTAAAAGTTGAATTTCCTCCCTCTGCTTTTTTTTTGTGAAGAACTTTAAGCTGATGAAAAATTAGAATATTATGATAAACACCTGTATACACTGGATTTATCAACCATTACATTTTGTTGCATTTGTTTTTCCTTTATCTGTCTCTAAGACATATTTGTCATGTTCACAAACATATACATATGTATGTATACATGTTTTTTTGCCAAACCATTTCAATACATGCAGACATGATGTTTTTACACCTACATTTTTCAAAGAACAACACATGTTCTTATATAACCCTTACATAGGTATATTATATATCGAATTGACATTTATATTTCTCCAATTGTCCCCGATGTATTATTTGTAATTATTTTACTGAATCCATGATCCAACCAAGAAAAATACATTACCTATAATTGTCATAGGTTTTTAGTCGTCTTTAGAATATTTTCCAGCTTTTTTTAAATTAATTATGATATTGATATTTACCTATAGAATATCACACAATCAAGATTTTTTTGGCTCTTCTCTGACAAGGTAAATGTTTTGCCAATAATACTCTATAAGTTATGGCACACTTTCCTCATTGTGTTTAATCAAGAGACAGGTCAGTCGGATGCTGCTTGGTCACTTGGTTACCAAAATTACGACAAAAATGTTTTCAAAGCATAAGGCATAGCTCTAAACTTTATAGCTAAGTAGTTCAAGACAGAAGGGTCTTCTATGGTTCTAACTATTCCATTAGGAAAAGAACTTAGAAAAAATGTAAGACCTTACAATTGATCACATCCATATGTTATTTAAAATTGAAAATATGTACCAAAAGAAGAATGGAGCTGATAAATTTGAATTTTGCATTTTTTGATTTGTGTCATTCAGTCTCCCTTTCCTCTGCCCAAAACCCTTTTATTGGATTTTCCTAGGCTAGCTAAGTATGACACACAGAATAACTATTACCTCTGTTTCAAGGAACAAATAGTCTGTGTCCCTAATGACATTGTTAGAATCCTTAAGGACAGCAATCTTTTCCACTCTTTGTGTCTTCTTCCATTGTTCTGCATGCAGTGAGCAGCCTATACATTTTTTGCCTGAGATTTAAAAAATAAATCCATAGGCAGTTTGAGATATGAAGCAGAGTACTTGAAAATAGTTTCATCCATTTCTAAGACTCTCTGAAGATACATGTAATTATATATATGATTATTTTCAAAGTTAAACTTTAATTGGAAGTTTATTTGACTAGGTACCTTCTTTATAGAATTCATGAGTCACAGAATTATATCCAATATTCCTGAAGAAATTTACACAATTGCTTTGTGACCTGCTTTCTTCAAATAAGTAAGGGAAAACTCCTTGAGATGGTCCTGGATTTTTTCATCCAGTCTTTCTTTTACTACTGTCAACAAGTTTTTTGTATATATATTTAATTGGTTCAGCAATGCAACAATTGAATGTAGCATTTCAAATAGAAAGTAGACCCTGAAGAACATATCACTTAACACATACAAAAAAAATTCCTCCCAAAGATGGTTATTATGTAAGGCACTACTCTTTGATGATAGTAAAAGAAAATATTTGAATCTGCTTTACAACTGCAAATGCAAAAGAAAATGTTTCAGGTAGAGGACCCTATAATATAGCCATCTCTCTTGTGTTGACAACTGTTAGAATTTCAGCTAAATTGAGTATTGATGACTCTGCTTTCCTGCTGGAACCTTTTCACATGTCATACAAAGCCAACAACAACAAAAAAAAGAATAAACTTGTATCTCTATGTTCAGATTGAAATTGAAGATAAAGAATAAAAGAAAGAAAAATATCCACAGTATTCCTAGTTTTTTCAAAAAAGAGCCTGCCTGTAATACAATCAAAATTAAGGCATGGCAGATTAGGTACAGTATTACAATTCTAAACCAGAAGGCAGTTTATAAGTTTAAAAATATATTAATGGTACCTTCATTACTGTGGTGATGGATGTGTGTGTGGAAACAGTTTACTTTCGAGGTAAGTGTATTCTTGAAGGTATGAATGTTGAATTTCTACACTCTGATTGGAACCACATAATTGGGTTGGCATTACCACAACTATTTTTCTAGTAATCTGTATTTCTTTCATTGATAAATAGAAATAGAAGTATATAGTAAGTTTGGCATTTGTTTTAAACTTTTGGGGATTGACTGATATTTGACAGAGCGATTGGATTTGTTATTCCTCAAAAGCAACTGGTTTAACAAATTAGATACAAGTTCTAGGCTCAAGGAATCACAGTAATTGGATTGGTTATCAATAATATGCTATTAAGTAGCTGAGATTGGCTTCTGTTTAATATTTAACCCATAGATAAACTGAACCTGTGAAACCCATTGTGAGTAAAATTCTTTGTGATGAAGATTCAGATGGCCAAGTTCATGTTAAATTTTGCTTAAAGATATGTGTGTGTGCATGTGTGTGTGTGTGTGTGTGTATATATATTGCTCCTACTTTTCATTCTTTATTTCTTGATAGTAAAAATTTTATTTTCTGGGCACTTATAGATGCAATAAACTGAAACAGGTTCAGCCTGTATACATGCCAGATGAAAAAATAAAAATAAAATACTAGTTGTAAGGCCGGTTGCCTCGCCGGGAGCTCGGACATGCCCATCCTTCCCAGCAACAGGGAATTACGTCACCACTCTGCACCAGACACCTAGCCCCCGCTGAAAACCCCCGCCCAAAAATTTCTGGAAAGCCCCAACAAACCTTGCCTGATAGCACTCCCTTGCCCGATAAGCACTTTGCCCCGTCAAGGTCATTTCTCCCAATATGGCCCACTCACTGAAGATCCCGCCTACCTACCAGTAATAACTGCCTTCACTCCACTTCCCGGGTCCCAATATCCAGTCAAGTGCCTTATGCTTTGTCTCCCCTATGTCAATCAAATGCCTTCACTCCACTTCCTGGGTCCCAATATCCAGTCAAGTGCCTTATGCTCTGTCTCCCCTATGTCAATCAAATGCCTTCACTCCACTTCCTGGGTCCCAATATCCGGTCAAGTGCCTTATGCTTTGTCTCCCCTATATGCAATCAAATGCCTTCACTCCTTATGAAACCCCTTACCCTAAAAAGTTAAGTGTGACTTCTCTGGCCCTTACTTGGACCATAGAACCTTGCCCGGGAGCTGAATAAATCGGATTTGCATTTTCTTATACTGGCCTCAGTTTCCTCATTTCGACTCAACAATATACCTTACACTAGTTCAGTGAGGTAAAGCAACAGGCCTAAGGACACATAGTTAATAAACATGAGAACTGTGACTGGAATTGACATCCCCTTGATATACACCTTCTTTTCTGTTCTTTCCAATTTGCACGTGTGCCACCCAGTAATATAGCTCTAAATGTTTTTTGTACTGATTGCCCATCAGTATTTATTCAAATAATAACAATGGAACAACCACAAAAAGTGGACTCTGAAATAATAATTTGTAACTAAATTGCTAAACTTAAAATTAATGTAGATGTGTATTCCTAAACTAACTTTGGCTTTTGCTTCCATCTTCCCTCAAGGGCTGCTGTGAATGTTCAAGCATGAAGAAATGCACACATGCACATACACACAACGAAATATTTTTCTATAAAAGGAAAATTACTGGTTACATGATATATGTGTGTCTTTTTTATGTGATAACATGGGGATTAGAAGATTATGATCAGCATAAAAAATATGTATAAATGGTACTCACCTTGCTTAACTTATGGAAAGATATCCTAATGTAAGGGATGAATAACTGGACAGAAAGCAATTAGATCATATGGTGCTTACCAAATAGTCTTTGAGACTGTTTTAAACTTAAAACAACACTCAAGAAAACACTGTAGATCAATTAGCTTTTCTTTTACTTTTCAACAAGCTAAAAAATAATCTCTTGAAAATCAATAAATACTAATTTACGTTTAACCCAAGGTCTCATTTTCAATACTTTTACAACTCCATTGTTTTCACCAAGAGGCAAATCTGTGACAGAAATACTTATGGACCTTAAAGAGAATATTTCCAAGCTCTGATAAAAATAATACTACCCCAATACAGTTGTGTGTACCAGTCCCAAAATGCAATATTCCTTACACTTTAAAAACAATTGGACAACATTTTTGATGTATGATGTCCTGAGGACAGTTTTAAGAATTATTCTTTCGACTTTGGTCAAAGCATTTCATTTTGTTGGTACTATGGAAACATAAGACATACATTATATACTTTATTAAAATATTTTTGAAGTTACAGGAAAGAAGTAAAAAGTGTGTTATACGTGCAGAAAGTCTCTTATTAGCCCTTTATCCTAAATATCTTATGTGTCATAAAGTGTACACGTTTTTTATATCCTATATGGTGATCAAAGTACTTATCTGTAATTAGGTATACTTTATATACCACATGTGATCAAAGTACTTATCCATCATTTTTAAGAAATAGTGTATCAATTATTTTTATTTTATTGTTTATGCTCATTTGGAGAAATTCATACCTGGAGAGTTGCTACAGGTAGATTTTGGCAGGGACTAGAGCCTTTCAATCTGAATATATTTTAATCAGGTCTGACAGCAAAAGAGCTTCACCTGATATTTTATTTGGCTTGCGATTTGTAATCAGGTGATTTATAAGAGGAGGTTAGGTTTTATAAAATGTGAAGCATTTGTCTTGATATAATAATAAGCCTCTCCTGATGTCAAAAAGAATCAATACTTTCCTGTTTTCCTTATGGCAAAAATGTGAAGATGCAAAGGGAAAAAGTTTTTATTAGCCAGGGCCTCTCATGGAGACTTTTATCAAAGTTAAAACCCATTCATGAGTGCCATGCTCATATTCACGATGTAGGGGGAAAAGTTACTTTATAGACTAAAATGTCCATTCCATGGATGAGAATAAAAAAGGCTGATTATTAGATGATCTAATTGCAATAGTATTAATCACATGCTTGCTTTCAATACATTTTACTTTGTTGTTTTTAAATTTATTGTGTTATTTTGTCTTAACTTTTAGCTCCCACAATTAGATTCATTACTGACAGCAAGGAAACCAAAGTTACTTAGTTAACAAGTTCAGTTTTGATAATGCTCCAACTTAATTGGAATAAGGATAAAAATCCTCCCTATGTATAGATTAAAAAGAAAATGAGAAAAAGAAGGGAAATGCATTTAGATTCCAAAGAGGTGCCTCAGATTCTAATTTAATTGTAACTGATACATATTAAAACAAATATAAAGTGAATAATTTGAAGTTTCGTAAAATAAATGATATTTCTAATATCAGCAAAATAGATTAAAAATATATTTTAATAAGTTATTTGCAAAAAAATAGTAATTATATATTATGAAGGGTTTCATATGCTGTTCTCTATAATGAAAAAGCAAATGATAGAATTTAGAAATTTGGCAGCATTAATTACTGTATAAAAATAATTCTGATAACTATGAGTGATTTTGAAATCATAATCTATTACTATTCTTTCCTAAAGTGTTCTGCTTATGCCACTTAACCTTGGAACCTGGGAGTAGATAAATCTGTTATAAAAACTCTCTTTACAATAATGACATGTATGGCCTTTAGGTACTATACAAAATGTGTTCAATGTGTTTAAATAGTAGTGGAGTGTTACCCTTTATTCCAGCAAAAATGTGTTAAAGTGTAATAACTATTTCTCCTTACCATTACTCATGAAACCCATTGTCATTTGAAAGCAGATGGTCTTTTAGAAAGAAGAACATAACACTATTTTAAAAAAGCAAAGTTGTGATTTAAAACAAGTATTTAGAGATTTCATTAAGCATGCAATATGAAGTTATTTTAATCAGCAAAAAAGATACTTGACTATGAACGGAGAAAAAAAGAATGTTTTTTCACAATGTGTAATGTACAACCATGAAAGTAAAGAATAACTTGCTGTTAACAAGCAGTGTAGTCAACCAAAATGTAATTTATCCTTTTTAACAAGGCGGCTGATATGTATCTAAAATGGTAGACTAGTAAATTATCTACTAAAAACATTATTTGAAAATTTTTATTTTTATCAATGGACTCCCTATGACAGAGACATATTATCATAAGAATATTTTCTTTTTCAAAGTATATTTCTTAATCTTTGCAATAATTAATGATCTACTTCTCTTGCACTATTTATTTTCCCTTTTCACTGATATAATAACATAACCAAAGCTAAATTTAGCTAAGTAAAATGTCATTATACTATTTGTTCCCTGTGGTCTGAGACCACATTGATTCCCTGTGGTCCGGATTTGTGTGTCGTAGGATGGGTCTCATAGAAATAGAAATGAAGTGCCCAGTTTTATAATAACTAGGAATAAGTACTATTCATTTTATCTTATCTTTTAGGGCATAGTCTTTACAAAGCATTCAGAAACTTGTTAGTGATTAGGAAAGGTAGTTAACTCAGTCTACTAATATTGCCACAGCACAGCATGTATGTCTGCAGTCATATTCAAACTATACTCTACAACACATGGTCCATTTTAATTACTTAACTGACTCTCTAACGGAGTCTTTCACTGGTGATTTTTCATGGTAAAACATATATTAAGATAAATGCAGGGTCCACAAGAGGTTCATTTCTGTCACTGAACATCTGCACTTTCTTTTTAAGGGAATGGAAATATAAATTCATAAATTATTATTTCACTAATGACAAAGAAGATTCTGAGCATTCAAAAGTATGGATCTGAGATCAATGGCTCTATCCTCAGGTTTACTTTTCTTTTTTATTGTTTTTAGTTTATTCTTTCTTATTCTGTATTCTTATTGCCTTGCTTAGCTATTTCCAGAAGCATTCTCTATGTTGCATTTATGATTCTAAGCCTAAACGAAGTGAATACTAGTGATAGAAATGGCATTGAGGAGGAGGTGGAATTTTTTAAGTCTTGAGATTTGGCACTGATATCAGAAAAAAAACTTGCAAAATGAATGGAATATTAATTATTATGAGAAACTCCTTCAACAAAATGCAACTGCCAAACGTGCACTTATTGCAATAACAGCATTTTGATTTATGGGAATCTATGTACTCTCTATGAAAACACTGGAAATCAGGAATGCACTACCTTAGCTACGATTTACTGACTAGCTGGATGATCTTTTGCAAGTGGGCATGACCAGCATGGAAAACATAACATAATTAATTAATTAACCATTACAGTTTGAAAACTCAAGAGGGCAGGACTGCTTACTGGCTAGCATGCTGTGGATGTTGCAATTGTTGAGTGTACATCTGCTCTGTGTGTCCTGTCTCATTGGTTCTCCTTCCACACTGGTTGTTAATCATTTTGAAAATCACCCACAGAGTGAGGAAAGAGGTGTTGCAACCTCAATGTCAATTTGGAATTTTCCTAAATGTGCCAAATTAAAATAAAGATAAAAGAACAATTGCAAATAATAGGCACTACTCAAGCCTGGTCTATAATTGTTTGTTTAACAAGACAATCCAGCAAAAATGTTAAAAGATATATTTAATTTGAAATTTACATTATGTTTATCATGAACAAAATATTAAGAAAAAGTTTTTAAATACTTATCTACTCTTTTGAAATACATTCCCAGGCTTTGTGTGTATATATAGAATAACTATAAATAGAGAACTGAAAAAGTTGGGGAAAGTGGTTTTTCAGTTTTTGTCTTTGGCTCTTATAAAGGTGAACAAATACTGTAATCATCTACATATGTATATGTTTTCGTACATTTTTATAATTTTCTAAATTTCTTTGTGAATGCAATTCTCTCATTTTTCTATTTTTCTTTGAAGTTTTTTGTTTAAGATACTTTATTGCTGGCCGGGCGTGGTGATTCAAGCCGGTAATCCCAGCACTTTAGGAGGCTGAGGTGGGCAGATCACGAGGTCAAGAGATTGAGACCATCCTGGCCAACATGGTAAAACCTCGTCTCCACTAAAAAAAATACAAAAATTAGCTGGGCATGGTGGTGCGCGCCTTTAGTCCTAGCTACTCGGGAGGCTGAGGCAGGAGAATTGCTTGAACCCAGGAGGCGGAGGTTGCAGTGAGCCGAGATCACACCTCTGCACTTCAGCCTGGCGCCTGGTGACAGAGCAAGATTCTGTCTCAAAAAAAAAAAAAAGATACTTTATTGCTTGTGGTGTTAGAAACATTTTAGCCAAAATACATCAGAATTACTTTGGTAAAATTTATATTCTTGATAGAGATAAAAATATCAAAAATAACGAAAAGATTACTTTTTTAAAAACAACTTCACTTACTAACAGTTTTATACCTTTTAACAGTGACAAGGTTCAGAAAACTTACTGATATGTTTCAAGTTTACCATAGCACCAATTTCTGTATTCTTTTTAACTTAACATCTATTTATAATACATGTAACATTAGTAGCCTTAAATTTTCGAGAATCAGTTTTCTATACAACAACAACAAAATATGGAATACTTTGTTACCAAGGAACTCATTACCATGGTTTGTAAGATAGATTTTTTTATTATGAAAGGCAGTTAATGAGGGAGAATGTAGGATGGTGCTGCTGGAAACTCAACTTCCAAAATATTATCATTTAGATTAACAAACATTTTTCACTTTTTAATGGTGATTCACACTACGTAAATTAAATATAATCCTGACTACAGTTGTTCAAGCTGACTGGAAATGAGGACACCTGATCAGTTGCCACCTAGCTACCCTCCACCCCACAGCAGCCCCTGTGGAACATTTTCAGAATTCCCAGGGCACAATATGCAATAGAAACACCTGTTTTAAAGTATCTATGAGATCGGAGAAATTATACATAATATAATTAGTTATTTGGGGAAGTTTTTTTTTTTTTTTTTTTTTTTTTTACAAAACCCTGAAATACAAATGAAACCTAAGAATGTATATTGCAGGGTTATTTCTATTCATTAAAAGAATACATTTATTTTAATTAAGTAACTGAACCTCTACTGGAGTCTTTCACTGGTAATTTTTCATGATAAAGCATACTTGAAGATAAATGCAAGATTTATCTCCAGAGACAAACTATGCATCAATAACAATGAGGTAATGATTCAAACAGTGTGTGTCCAAGCTGTTAACACCTGAAAAATGAATCTGAACAAGCAGTAGGAGGACATTGTTAATGTGGAAAACTACTAGGCTTAAACTCTTTCTTTATTCCTAACTTGAATCTTTTAATGGATCTTAGCCATTCAACTTCAAGGACTATACAGTACTTGAAGCTATAATGTAGCCTGTCAACGCTGGTTAAGTCATCAATAAACGGAAAATGAAGGACATTTGGAGTCCTTTTAGTCTCCTCTAAGAAGGAGATACTTATTTGAGGAAGATCAGAGGGAAGCTGCATAACTTTGAAAATATTTAGAAAATTATTAGACCACCTAATTGCAAAATTGGCACAAGTTTCCTTGGCCCTACTCACCTTACCAATACTACCCTATGAGATATTCTTACATTCTTTCTTCTTCCCGCTAAATGAAACTGGAAAGTATAAACAGCTCTTCAGTAGCCAAAACATTGACATCCATATAAAAACATTCTGTCCCATATGAATTTTTTTAATGAAGAGAAAAACATAAAGGAGAGCTGATGTGTTTCTTACTAATCCAAGGCATGATTGTATCAGATCATCTTGGCAGTTTTCTTTGGAACCTGAAACCTAAACTTAAGGCTTGAAATCACTAACAAGCCCAGATATTGTTAAAACGGTCGATAAAACAACAGCACAGCTACTGCTCTCATTTTTCTTGGTGAGTGGTATGTGGGCTGTTTTTGCTGTTGGCGTTGTGGTTGATACTGTTACTTTTAGTTAATAGGTAAAATTTCTTGAGTTCTCATCATGTGAAGATATTGCACTAAGAGTGATACTAAATTGTTTTATCATTTTGTAACAATGCTGTATTAGGAAAGTTTTAATTAGAGAATGGGACACCCCCCCTCCTATAAAAAAAAATTAGTTTTCCTCATCAATCCTTATCCAGAAACTGTACATTAAATTTTTCTAAAGAATAATAGTATAGGCTGGGCACAGTGGCTCACGCTTGTAATCCCGGAACTTTGGGAGACCGAGGCGGGCAGATCACAAGTTCAGGAGTTCGAGACAAGCTTGAGCAACACAGTGAAACCCCATCTCTACTAAAATAGAAAAAATTAGCCAGGCGTGGTAGTGGACATCTGTAATCCCAGCTACTCAAGAGGCTGAGGCAGGAGAATCACTTGAACCCAGAAGGCAGAAGTTGCAGTGAGCTGAGATTGTGCCACTGCACTCCAGCCTGGGCAACAGAGCAAGACTCCATCTCAAAAAAGAAAAAAAAAAAGAATGGTAGTACAATTAGGAGCAACCATTCAGTGAATGCTTAGTTCCAGATGATATTGTAATATTTTATATAGTTTCTAATTATCTCATAATTTTTCATATATAGTAAATATAAGACATCGGCAGTGTTACTGTAATTCCCGCTTTTACACAATCCAGTTTGTGAGACGCTAGCAGAAACATGTAATAGAATAGCTCACAAAATCTTCCCATGTTAGGAATCATCACTTCAGTCTTAGGTAGCTCAACAATTCCAAGAAGGTTTTCATAAAAGGATTTTAGACGGTGTATAGCTCAAATCCTAGGTTTGTTGCAAACAACAAAAAGATACTTGTTTTATCTTTCTTTGGAGATTTATAAATATGGGCCTGTCACATAAATCTTGTAGAGGCAGTTGTGTTATATTGAAGAGTATTTGTCAAAGAAAAGCTTGTTTCTATCACAGAGATCAGGTACTTCCTACCAGTTATGAAAAACTAACCAAAGAATGAGTCTTCAATAGCACAGAATTAGGACATACTTCTATTTCTTTATACATATTTCAGGGTGTTCCATCAACATATGATGATAAAATTGGTTAGAACATTAGCCTTAAGTAAATGTACAGAGAGGTAAAAAGAGACATACGGAGAAAAAGATTTTAATAAGGAAGGATACTATATTTTTATTAGAAATAGGTAGTTTAATGATGAGCAACATTTTAAGTATAAGTAGCCAAGCATAGTACTCACATCATTTGGAAAACCAGTGGATTTTTTCTAGAAGTCAGTTTTATTGAGGTGTAATTAATTGTACAGTAAAAACATTTTTAGTGTAAAGTTTTGACAAATGTACACTGTTGTGGAACATCAACTAAATCAAGGTTTAGAAAATTCTCATTATCCAAAGAAGTTGTGTTTTTTCTATTTGTAGTCAACCCCCTCCCCCCACATTTGGTCCCTGACAGTAATCTGAATTTTGTCCCTATTATTTTACCTTTCCTACTATGACACTAAGTGGATTCATACAATGGGTAGACTTGGTGTCTGACTTCTTTCACACAGCATAATGTATCTGAGATTGACCTATGTTACTGTGTAGCTAATTTTTTGTATTGATGAATAGTATTCTATTGTATAGATATATCAGTTTTCTGACACATTCACTGGTTGAAAAACACTTGGGTTGTTTCCAGTTTGGTGCAACTATGAATACAGCTGCTGTATACTTTCATGAACAGATTGTTTTGTTAACATAAGTTTGCTTTTCTTTTGGTTGAATTTCTAAGAGTGGAATTTATGGGTTATGTAAGAAAATACATAAATTTATGAGAAACTTCCATACAGTTTTCCAAAATAGCTGTATCATTTTTTATTCCCACTGGCAATGTGTGAGAGTTCCCGTTGTTTTGTATCTTTACTAGCACTTGATATTATCCCTAATAAGAAAAACCTAAATATCATCAACCAAATATTAGTGAATTTAATACAAAAGTATGCAAGAAGGATAACATAACATGACCAAGTGATGTTGATACTGGAAATACTGGATTTTTTCAGTATTAATTCAATATAATTAATTACAATGTAATTAATTTCAATATAATTCACTATATCAAAGTACTGAAGGAGAAAAACTACATAGTCACCTAAATACATGCAGCAAAGGCATTTGGCAAAATTCAACATGTATTAATGACAAACAAGTCTCAGCAAACTAGAATTTAAAGGGAACTTCCTCAGAGTGTAAAAAGATATTTTTAAAAGTCCTAACGCCAGTATCATTATTAACGGTGAAAGGTTCCATGCTTTTTCTGGTTGATCAGGAGCAAGACGAGGATGTCTGCTCTGCCTACTCCAATTCAATCCTATACCAGTGGTCCTAGCCAGTCCAGTAATCCAAGAAAAGGAGATCAAAAGCAGACATGTTGGAAGAAAAAGAAACAAAATTATCTCTGTTTTCTGATAGCTTGATATTATAAGTAGAAAATCATCAAAGAAATTGAAAAGGAAAACCTAGCAGTACTTACAAGTGAATTTAGGAAGGTTACAAGATACAAGAACAATATATAAAAATCAATCCCATTTTCATATTCAAATTGATTTCAGGCTTTCAGAACCACACTAGGCTTCTCTATTGGAACAAACAAGTACAGAGTATATCTGGTTCTTAGACATTTGCTCTTTCCACATTTCTCCTTTCTCTATAATCTTCATAGCAGAAGCACAAAGACACAGTTGAGGATACTTAAATATGTCAATTATAATCTAGTAGTTAATATTGAAGCCTTCCACTTTCTTTTTATTGCAGAAAAATATAAAATGTGTTTAAAAGTTGCCATCATAAGTGGCACTTATTTAAACCATTTGTTTTCTTCTTTCACATAAATATAATTTAGTGATTATTTATACAGTGGAAAATTATCAGAATAATTCTTAGAACACTTTCATCACCAGAAGAAAGGCAAATTTTAGCTGTTCCCTTTATAGAGGTTATGAGAAAATGCCATGCATCTCATTCCATCATCTCCAAAACAACAATATGGTGGCTCACTTAGAATTTTTAATTTGCAAATATTGGTGAATTTCATTTATTGTATTTGTCACATGAATTTCATCTTCTATAAGTCTCTGAAGCCACCTCAGAATTCTCTAATTTCTCTCTCCTTCAAATTCATATTTTAATATGAATGGACTATTAGGTATGGTCAAAACTGATTCCACAATGTGAAACTTTTATCTGCTCTTTTTTCAAAGGCAAACATTATCTTGGTTATCATATATGGACTTTGGACTCTCAGTTCCAAGAATAGAAAGAACTATACATGGAGAAGGCCAAGTAAATTCCTGCTCCATCTTTCTTTAGGCACATAAGCACACTGGATGTGAAGGAAAATTTATCTTTTCCTGTTTTGGGCATTCTAACACTCTGACCATCTTTACTACTGTCATCATTAGTATTGAGCCATACTTCATCTTAAGGGCTTGTTTAGTTCTTTCATATCTCTTGTATGGAATTGTGATTATGAACCACATTTTGACACATGGAAAACAATTACCTAAAATCTTTTTACAGTTTTCTTTTCAGAGCCAATGCAATGATCATATAGCTATATGTTAAGATTGGCTTTTTGGTATCACACGTTTCTCACAGATGGTCACAGATGTGTTAGCCAGGATATGCAACTATTAAGGGCTGCAACAGATAAACTCTGACTGAGCAACTTAGTTCTTACTTGCTGACATGAAGACTGATGACTCTATCAGGCAAGCTTCTCCATCTGATGACTCTGTTTCGTGATATTGGCAACTCAGCACATGATTTCCAAGGTCATCATTGTAGGAGAAAAAGGGAATATGGAAATGGCAGACTGGCTGATCAGTTTGAGCCAGAAGTGATATGTGTCATGTGGCAGACTAGTCATGTCTCTCTGCCTAAAAGCAAAGAGGCTGAGAAAGGTTGTTTTCTTGTGAACTTAGGAGGGAGAAGGAAATCAGAAATGGGTGATGACTAGAACTCTCTAGTATGCCAGAGAACTCCTTACCTACTTGATCTCTGAAGGGGTTACCACTGCCATATCTATCCACCTATGGGTAACCTGACTATCTGTGTATATCTCCAAATTCATATGTAAAACTTGAGAAAAACCAAGAGTAATACAGTCCATAAAAGAAACTGGGCAATAATTAAGAAAACATTGACTGTTATGGGTGTCAAACAATGAAAAAAGTGGTATAAATGACCATTTTGGAGTGTCATGTTATTAATATACATATTATAAATTATAACGTTCTATTTAAGAGACTGGAGGGGAAATTAGTTATTATATAATGTACATGTCTTCATATTTAAGTTGAGGAGGAAAAGAAATGACAGATTGAACAATCAAGTATTCAGTTCCCTGGATTAAGGAAAATATATTTCTGCTTTTGTTGTCTCTACAAGTCAAACTAGATTCTAGAGTAGTTAGATACAGGCTTTTGAAGATCAATCAAAGATAACATTTTCAAAAACCACACTTCTTAAATAGAAATGTTATTGGTTTTGCTTGGATATATAATACCCTTATTGAATTAACTAGATTAAATAATTTACAACTAGTCTTGTAGAGCTGGGACCAGGACCCAAGTATGTTCACACAAATTTTCAGTAAAATATCTATTCCATAGTATATAGAAATGTGATTTTCCTCATCTATCCTATGCAAAGCAAACTTAAAAGTATATATGCACACCATATATAGTTTTGACCTGATTACTATATAAATATTAAATGTCTAGCCCATAGTTATCTGAAAGTCTTCTTTCCACCACCAGTACATGTAATTATTTCCACTTTGGGGGAAAAAGATAGCAGATAAAATTAGTCATAATGTTATTTGTTGCAGTTTCATTTTACCTTGTAAATTTGTCAGGGATAGTTTTTGTAATTTCTTACTTGAAAACCACACATAATCACTTTTAAAGTACCAATAAAATGCGTTCACTTAAAAAAGTAAACTAGAATGGAAGAAAGAAATTGACTTTATTGTAGTAATTGTGTTGACTCTATATTAGAGAGTCCTAGTATCTAATTTTCAAGATATTGACTTTTTAAAAAAGCCCATTAATGAAATGCCTGAAGAGTAAACACTTGTCTAATACACCCTCAGAAAAATAGCTTTGAAGATAATTTACAAATATTTAATCAATGTATTGGTAATTATTATCTTATTGGTAATTGATATTTTGTTAGTAATTGAATATTTTTCATTTTAGAACCAAATCTAAATCTGAGGGGGTTAATTCCATCATCTGCAATATGAAATCTAATATTTAATTTATCACATTATTTCCATATGAAAAATAAAATGCTTTCTTAAGTCTGCTGGAGAATTTATATTGCCTAATAAACTGCTGAAAGTTTCAAATAACACAATATTACTTGAGTAGGTAAAAATCATAAAGAAATAACACTAAATAAAATAAATAAATTTTGAGATGAGGAAAATAATGAGATACAAGCAGTAGATGTAGTTATGTTAGGAATAGATCTGGGTTTATTAGGAAAAGATTCAGCATGTGAATGTAGTCATTCCAAATATGCAGTCAAGGGAAGTTTCAGTGTGATGAGAGAGACTAGGTTCATATGTTTTTGACTGTAAGATCTTTGGACAAGTAAGACCTTTGGTTAAGATTATATTTCTATTGAATTCTTTCTTCGTTTTACCTTAGTTCTACCCAGCCAACCCATAAATGAGCTCCTCTCTCTCTGATGTTCTATTCAAGTAATATCTCAAGTCACAGAGCTGCCTACTTTAAAGAAAATGTACTCATACTTTGTGCACCTAAGAGCAGGAGAGTGCTAATGGGTGGCTGGGGGATAAGGTAAATTATCTGTGCAGTAGGGGCTGACTGTATCTTCAGCCACTTGCTAACATGCCACACTTTGCTTTGCACAAATCCTAACACATAAGCAATGCCCGTTGGATACTTGTTAAGTACCTAAGTGAATGGATGGATGAAGAAGTGAGTTAAACTACATCTCCATTTCTTCACAGGCTTAACATTCTCTGATTCCATGATTGTTTGAGAAAGAACGCTCACTTCTAAACATTTACACTTACCTGGTTCTCATCTTCTCCTGTTTGCATTCTCTCTAAAAGAGAAAGCATCCTAGCTCTTCTCAGAAAGGCTTTTCTAACACAATGCCTTACATAGAGTAAACATACAATAAAATGTGTTGATCTGAATTGAAATGGGGGGGAGAAAAAGCTTCTGCGAAAAGCTGACAGTGCAATTACTTTACCTAGATCACGCATTCCTCATTGACCATATGCTCAATGATCATGAACATATGTCATGTTTGTTTTTGTAATTTTACTTGCTAACTATTGCACAATGGTGAGTTTTGCACAAATCCCATATGATTGTATCTAAAACACTAGCTCTTCCTTTTTGTATTTTTTTTTAAAATGAGTGTTAGTTACCCCGGTTAAAGAGCTGAATATCATTTAGAGCATTGTGCTACCCCCGTCCCCGCCAAAAAAAGGAAAATAGGACATGCAAAGAAATGTGTTACAGCCCAAAACAATTGAACTTTGCAAGGATAAAAATGATTAAATACTAGTCTTAGATAATGGAGGCTAAATGAGTAGAGGATAATGTCATTTTGTGAAAACCTGCATAAGCAGGAAGGGGGCAAAGTTTTATTAATTGGAAATGAATCTGTGGTAAAATCCATTATTATTACTTGGAAAATGAGTGAGTTCAGTCTAAAATTCTATCCTCTAGAAAATTTGAAGACACTTTTAAGAGATATACTTCAAAACAACAACAACAACGATCTGTTCCTATGATATTATAAGCATCTTTCAAGCTTGTCTGGCAAGTACATCATGATGATAAAGAAACCAGTGGGGGATGGGTACTGTTTCTGTAACTCTCTGCAGCATTTCTCTAGCTGCACAATTCAATATTCAACAAATACCAAAAGACAAGTCAAAAACTATGATTAGGCAATATTCCTCAGGCTTGAGGTGCTTTTTGAATGATAAAATAGGTCAGAGACGAACTTTTAACGAACAAAATTATGAAAGCGAAAGGAAAATAGTTGCTCAGAGAGAAAAAACGGAACATTTCATTTTATGAGGCTTGTGGGAAAAAGCTTTAAGAAATCAGATGAAGGAAAAGATCATTATCATCATCATCATCATCTTTGTCCTCATCATCCCACTGAAAGCACCTTACTTGTTGGGAAGAACGGTTTTCCTAGTTCTCTTAGAGAGTTTTTATCTCAGAAAATGTGCATACATATCCTTTATCTATGTCTATGTAACTCCAAAGAGTCTTCCTAAATTTGATTAAAGCCAATTAGTACCATTTATAAACTGCAAGAAGGAAAATTTAAATTAAAAATTTCCTTAAATGGCATACTCCTCTCCCAAACTTCAAAGAAATGCTGCTTTCCATTTTAGTTTTCTGATTTTTAATGCTGCTTTGTTGACCAAATCTGTAAAGAGAGTGAAAAAATGGTGTGACTTTCACTAGCAGCTAGTGTGTTCCTTTATTTTCGCATTGGGTTTCAATTTTGGCCACAGAAGATGCTAACTCAGAGAGACTGCCACAGAAAATCCAGTTGGCTGAATAAACAGCAAAAATAGTTAACTAACTACATAGTGGAGAAACCTATTTAATGAAATTTCTTCAAATTTGTTTTTTGAAAGATTAGGGTTTAATAATTTTGACATCATGTTATCTGTAACATCATACCTTATTGGCCAGTTTTACAGCTTTGTTTTAATCCCTGGGCATCTAGTTACCTTACCTTGTCTCAAAATTAAAGAGCCTTTAAAAATACAGTGCTCACTGGGTAGACGGCTTACCTCCCAATGGTTCATGGATGAATACCTGAGCATTAAAATTTGAGTTCTAGGAAAAACTGAGAAGTAGGCAGAAATCGATTTTAATATTATCTTCTTTCCTCTCTACAAGTGTCGCATTCTCCTCTCTGGGTCTCTGTTCTCTTATGTTCTCCACATCCTACCCTCATCCCTACATCCTGTTTCTCATTCTTGCATGCCCTTCCACAGAGGCTTGCAATGGAAAATAATACATTTGAATTGCTACCTATCTCATCTTCGCAATTCAAGACACCTATTACCTAAATTAATATCCTACTAATGTTAAACAAAATGACTTGAATATCTGAAAAAGTAATCCATGGTAAGGTAAAGTGACTAATGGAGGTAAAGTCTAGGAATATTTCACTTGCAGTGTTACTGTTCTTTGCTAATTCAAATCAATTTCTAATATAGTTCACAGAATGATAAAACACTAGCATTATAAGTTTCCTCTAAAGGTCACTGTTGCTTCCCCAAGGTGAATGCAGCAGGTGGCTGGACCTGGGTCAAATGGCTTGGGAAAGTTGGCTGTGGGCAGTTCTTCCAAGTCCAGTTCAGTGAGGCCATGCAATAGCTTAAAATAGCCCATGCAATAGCTTAAAATGGAGAATTTACACCACTGAGATTCAGAAATGCTAAACATCTAAAAATAACTATTTTTTTTTACTAGACACTTGGTTGATAAGCATTTATCAGGACATCACTGATTGAATTAAGTAATAGAATATATTTTGATATTATTAGGGGACTATTGTAGTATTGGTGAAGAATCAGAGTGTCACAAAATCTCAAAAGGAAATAGCTTTCCCACCCATCCAAAAACATTTTATTTCTACACAAAATTTCATTTAAAAAAAAAAGTCATGCTGCTAAGAATATGTTTAAAAGCTACTACTTTTTAACATCTCTGAAAAGTGTTTCCTTATCTCCATTGTTTGAAATTTTTCTGTAACTGACATTTTTGGATAAATGACTTTTAAAAAATTCTTATATTTTTTATGTAGTCTCTAAAAGTGTTAGTATTTGTGCAATTTATTAATAGGTTTTCATTACATTACATTTAGAAATCCACTTGTTCTTTTGTTTATATGCAAACTAGTATGGGGAAGAGAGATTAATTCTAGGTTTATAATCTTTAACTTATAGAAATATTGTGAAGCATGACCAAAGACCGTGACTTGGGAAAAGAAATACCAAGAAAGACATAATAGGAATTTTAAATGATAGAAGTATAAAATGACCAATTTAGGTAAATAAGAGACTGTAACAAGCAGTGGCAATGTAGAATAGTGAAAAGATCAGTGATCTTTGGAATCAGAGACATCTGGGTTGAAAAGCAAATGTCCTTATATTCTAGCTGTGTGATTGTAATCAAGTTATTTAACCTCCCTGAGGTTCAACTTCCTATCTGTACAATGGAAATAATACCTAGAACAGTAGGTTGTTTCTAGGACAAAATAAAAGGATATATGAAAAGTATGTACTATTGGCATGTAATAACCATTAAAAATGTTTTAAAAGAGGCAAAACCCCGGCTCTATTAAAAATACAAAAATTAGCCGGACATGTTGGTGGGCACCCATAATCCCAGCTACTTGGGAGGCTGAGGCAGAAGAATTGCTTGAACCTGGGGCGGAGGTTGCAGTGAGCCGAGATTGCACTACTTCACTCCAGCCTGGGCAGAAGAGCAAAACTCCATCTCCAAAAAAAAAAAAAAAAAAAAAAAGTTTTAAAAGAATTGTATTTTGAACCTATCTGTTTATAATCACATTACATTTTGATACTGCTGTATATCTTATTTAAAAATCTTTCTGGAGGGAAATCATTTGAAGGTGGTTAATCTGAAGCAACAACACCATCTGTTTCAGAGACTGACACATAATAGGAAAGCATTTCATGCAGACAGGGAATTTTAGTACCAGAAGGATTCTTAGAAAACAACTAAGCCAATCATTTGACATCTGAAGACCCAGGAAGTTCAGGAATTAATCCACATAAATACAAATCTAGGTTAAGTGATTTGGCCTTTGATATGTTATATAACCTCTCTGAATTCAATTTTCTCTTAAGTAAAAGTGGGAATAAATCCCACAGCACTGGCTTATTTCTCAGATTAAATGAGATAATGTAAATGGTCAAGTAGACCAGAGCCCTGATAATCTGGAGTATTGAGGTATAGTAAGACATAAAGGCTACAAAATCTTTTTCCTTACCTGTCCACCCACCCTTAGTGATTCTATACATTCTGGGACTTGTGCTTAGTAATTTACTTCTAAAGCATTAAACAGCAAAAGCATCCTTATAAATGATGCTGCGGTTGCTCTCTAAATATAGCTCCCATCTCTCTGTGCATTGCTTTTCTATGCTGCAGTGAGAAAAAAAGTGTCTGTCTTCACTGTCTCAAAGGCTGCTAGAGCAAGGAAGAGAAGTTCCAAGTGTGTAGGAAGCAAAATAATGTGCGTCTGCATTTTCTGCCCCATTACATTTTGTAGTTCATGATCATACCATACATTTGTTTTGAAAGGTATTATACACACCATGGTGGAAAATACAGTCAGCTCTTTGATGTTCTGAGATAGGAAATGACTGCGACTTACCACAAAGTTCTGAATAAATACAGTTAGTTTCCACTTTGCCTGTGAAGCACTACTCCCAGCAATTCTGCTGCTGTCTGCCTATCTCTGAGCTGCAGGCAGTTGAGCGAGAGAGCAGATACACTGTCTAGAATGAGGAGAGTCTACCATATGTAGGACTATTTTGAGTGCAAGGATTTTGAAAGCATATCCACTGCTTGCCTAACCCTTCAAAATCTCTGAAAATCCTCAGAATTTGTAAGATAGTTCATGAACATGCAGAGATTGTATGTCTAAGAATTCAGGGATCACATTTAATCTAATGTATGGAAAATGGATGCAGGTGAATCAAATCATGCAGTCTCATCACCTGTTCTTTTCATGCTAGTGGGATTTCTGCTTAATATTCCCTTTAGAATACATTAGCAATATTAATATTAATAAGAGCAAACTTAAATACAGAATGAAAACATAATAGTTCCCAATTCTCCCAATGCTGTTTGGTTTTCCAAAATGATCTCACTTCTTCTGACTCTACCACAACTGATTTGTATTCAGCTTACTTATCATTGTGTGTAACTGAGTAGTGGAATGTGTTATATCTATACAAATAGAATACATAAATTTGCATACATTTTATTTTTCATGTGTGCTCTATTAATAGATTTAAATTTTGTTCACTGGAAATTTTGAGTATTTTTTTAAAAAACAATTACATCATAAAAGTAAACGGACTTCCATTTTTGGATATCAAGTCTTTAGCCTCAAGAGTCAAGCGTTGTGTTACAAGGATAGCCCAATTACATTATGGAAGGCTCTAATTGTCCTTCAAAACTCATGCTTACGTGTTTTAAAAGTCATTTTGGCTGGGCGTGGTGGCTCACACCTGTAATCCCAGCACTTTGGGAGGCTGAGTAGGGTGATCACCCTGAGGTCAGGAGTTCCAGAGCAGCCTGACCAACATGATGAAACCCTGTCTCTACTAAAAGTACAAAATCAGCCAGGTGTGGTGGCCCACACCTGTAGTCCCAGTTACTCGGGAGGCTGAGACAGGAGAATTGCTTGAATCTGGGAGGCGGAGGCTGCAGTGAGCTGTGATCATACCACTGCACTCCAGACTGGGTGAGACAGAGTGAGGCCCTGTTGCAAAATAATAATAATAATAATTAATTAATTAATTAAAAAATAAATAAGTCATTTGCAGATTCACCTTTTATAAATTGGACCAAACTCTTTTTGCACAACTCTTATTTCCTACCTCATCATATTTTGGCATATTTAATAGCTTTTCTATCTGCTATTTGAAGTTGGATTTTCTTTATTCATTTTAAAATTACCTTGCCCACGTGTCAAAAGACAACCCTCATCCTAGTTGTTCAGGATTTAATGAACAAATTCATGTTCACCATATCTGTACCATTTGTGATTAAATAAATGTCAATCATGTCTTCTTATAACCTGTGCTACTCCAAAGTCTTTTTGTCAGCTTTCAGTCCTTTTACTCTGTTTTGTTAGCAGTCCTAGCCCCTCCTCCTCTCTATTTATCAGAAAAGTTAAACTTCTCTGAATATTTTGAACTCTACTCTTGGTTTTAGAGGCAACAAAAACTGTGTTCAATAACCCATGCAAGAACAACATAGTTATATTCTTCACAGAACCCCAAATAATTACTCTGATAATACATAATAAAAAAAATGTAGCGGTATCTGGTGCATAGTAAATAGCCAGTAAATGGAAGCTGTTATAATCTATTATTAATTATCACTGATTAGGTCTTATTGTTCTTCAGACATTTCATATACAGCATTTCATTTAATTAGGCACTTCAAGTACAGCATCTCATTTAATCTTCTTACCACCCCTCTAGATACTGTTTAACGAGATGATGCTTAAATCACATAGCTAGTAAGTGCCAAATTTTGAGCATGATTTTTCTGATGTCCAAAGTTCAAACAGTGCTCTTTTTTAGGAAGCTGTAATTACTATGGCAATACTGATACCACCAATGAGTCAGTCAGTCAGGTATTACTGATCACCTGCCATATTTTGTGTAATCCAGGTTAAAAAAAGGGGGGGGGTGATATTTCCTCTGTTCCTCAGGAACATAGAGCTTACTGGGGCCATGGAATAACATACACAGACAATATGTTAATAAAAACTCTGCATGACATGAAGCATCTGTGATATGGACTCTAAGTGTTACAGCACTTAGCAAGAATATGTGGAGTGGCTCTCGCCAAAATGCCTCAGATAATGTGAACTAAAGTGAGAAAAACAAGTTAATTGCCCATCTTCATATATTTCCTTTCCAGTGTTCTTCGGTTAACAACTCTTTGGAAGCAAAGAACACTGACATATAACATTAACACTTTTGTTACCTGATAACTAAAAATTTTGGAATCAAGACAGCAAGCCTTAGATAGCAAATGAGACAAAAGATAGGGAAACTTGACGAATACATTCATAAACACGTATTTCAATATCTCCATTCTATATTAAAATATTTGTACAGTTTTAGAGGAGAATTTTTAAAATAATTAAAAGAAAAATTATGTAATTAGAAAAAATAATAATTAGTCCTTTTGAGATTCCTTTATTTTTCTAACACATCCTGTCTATCTTTAATGTGAGTACCATTTGTTGACATGAGTTTTCTCTACTTCTGCCACCATGTAATAACCCTTAAGTGCACCTGTATTTCAATCTGTAGGGCAGCGATTTCTATGTTAGCTATTATTTAGCAAAAGGAGTGTTAAAGATTTTTTACAAAGATATAATCATGACTCTCGTACTGATGAACAATGAGTACATGTCAAAGATTTTATTTAACTAGTAGCTGAGATACCAGTAGGTTACAGCTGGTTCAGGGGAAATTCAGAGAAACACACACATATACGTGAAAATAAGAAAAGCTGAAGTAAATTTACAAATGTATGCAAAATAAGCCTATGCAAAAACAATTGCCTCCCACACAACTAACATGCATGTCTGTGAATAAGAATCATTTGCATTATTATTAATTTTCTACAATTTACAGAGCTGTGAAATAGCTCAGACAATGAAAGTTTGAGATAACCCACAAGTATGTGCTAGGCAGAATATTCAGGAATTTTCTTATGGTCCACTGCAATGTATTTATATTTCTCTTCTGCAGGAGTGATGGGGAAGGAGTCCTACTTGTTATGTGATTTCCAACATAGCACCGATATTAAGACTGTCATTCAGGTGTCATAAAGCTAGCACAAACCAAAATGAGGCTCGCTTCTGAACACTTTTTTTGCCATTAGAATCAGGTTTATTTTTAAGATATAGAAGAATTGGAAAAGAAAATGTATCTTTTTTTATTATTGTACTTTAAGTTCTGGGGAACATGTGCGGAACATGCGGGTTTGTTACATAGATATACACATGCCATGGTGGTGTGCTGCATCTATCACCTCATCATCTACATTAGGTATGTCTCCTAATGCCATTCTTCCCCCTCTCCCCCCACCCCGTGCTATCCCTCCCCTAGCCCCCTACCTACAGGCCCAGGTGTGTGATGTTCCCCTCCATGTGTCCTTATGTTCTCATTGTTCAACACCCACTTATGAGTGAGAACACGCGGTGTTTGTTTTTTCTGTTCTTGTGTCAGTTTGCTGAGAATGATGGTTTCCAGCTTTATCCATGTCCTTTCAAAGGACATGAACTCTTCCTTTTTTATGGCTACATAGTATTCCATGGTATATATACGCCACATTTTCTTTATCCAGTCTATCATTGATGGGCATTTGGGTTGGTTCCAAGTCCTTGTTATTGTGAACAGTGCCACAGTAAACATAAGAAATGTATCTTAAAGATGTGGTATGAGTAGGTGGGCTTTCATAAAGAGAATGGAAGAGAATTAATATACTTGAGTCACCATGGCTGCTAAAAGTAAGTCAAGGTAGCAGTGACGGTCAGATCACTCCCCTAGGTCTCCACTGAGAAGATTCTTCTGGTTTTATCAAAAACATTTTCTTTGGAAGATCTACTAAAGTTTACTGCCTGATGGCAGAGGTTGAATAGAGTAATATCAACATTTTTTAAGTAAGGTAGCATTTGAAGGGATGGTGTTTCCAAAAGTTCTGTATTGTAAACTGCTGAATACTTTTTGGTTCTCCTGAAGAAAAATGTGTACTTCACTATATGTTACTATAATATATTTATTATGTATTCTTTGCATGTTTGTTTCCTTGAAATCTCATGTTGTAATGTAACTCCTAGTGTTGGAGGTGGAGTATGGTAGGAGGTGATTGAATCATGGAAGGAGATCCCTTATGAATGGCTTAGCACCATCCCCTTGGTGATTAAGTGAGGTCTCAGTTAGTTCACACAAGATCTGGTAATTTAAGAGTATGGGACCTCCCCCCTCTCTCACCATGTAATATGCTAGCTTCTCTTCTCCATCTTCTATAATTCTGAGTTTCCTGAGGCCCTCACCAGAGCAGATGCCAACACCATGCTTTCTATATAGCCTGCAGAACCATGAACCAAAATAAACCTTTTGTCCTTATAAATTATAGCAATAAAAAATGGCCAGAAACATCCAGCTATCTTTTTGTACTTGAAATTAGTTCTTTCATCCTTATGAGCAAAGATTTATATTAAACTCTTAAAAATGTGATTTTAACTAAGATTTCTGCCAAACTGGTGAAAATATTGTAAAATCTTGGAAAACAGAGATGCATGATAAAATTGATGTGTCACCCATCATGAGTTTTTTTGTTTTGGTTTGTTTTTTTCTGCTATGTTTTTGGCACATTTTTGAGAATAGCAAAAGGCATAGTGTTCTGGACGTAAACACTGATACCTGTGTTTTTATTTTTCACTTTTGATTTAAGGCAGCAAAGTTTAAGCTGCTCCCACCTGATTTGTTTTTCAATATTCTTTGTTTCTACTTGAGTGTACACTCATAACCTACCATCACGCTTTTGTATTTAAGTACTTGGTAAAAATCTTTTTCCTCTATAGATGTAGGTTAAGTTTTGTTTTGTTTTCCTCAAGACTTCAGTCCAAAGAAGAGTTTCAAAGTCTTGCAATTAAACACTGGCTGATAACTTAAGCAGATGTGTGCTTTTGGGAGTTAGCAGAGGCAGAAGCCTAAGGGCAATGCCCAGAAACCTTCTAAAAGAGGTGCCATGTTTTGAGTTTACACCCGCTCGCGCCAGGTCTCTCATTCTACAATGTCCTTAGGTATTCACCTTGTCCTCTGATCCTTTGCTGCTTTGTAATGATAGATAATCTTCCTCATTTGGGGTTCCTTGAAGCTTTAAGATTGTTGACTTTTCTTCAGGAAATCACACTTGACCTTGCTTCTGCTCCTGCAGCATTTGACATTCCAATTGGCTACCTTTCGATAGGCTAAATAAATCTAGGGCAGTAAGGGTTTAATGATATATTTCCCAGAATTTTAAATTTCATTGACAAGTTAAATTTTAAAACACTAAAAGAAACTTTGGTTCAGATAGAGAGGATTGTCTATGTTTAATTGTGTCAAATTAGGATATAAAATCAACTCTATGCAATCTCCATAATGTCATAATATGAAGGACAATTAAACACATAGAAGAATAAATCACCTAACCTCACAACTAGAAAATAACTGAAGATATTTAGTACTTTTAATTAAATACAAATTTATCTGGGAAAAAAAATCTTAATATTTCCTAATGTACTCTAGTTCAATATATTACCCCCACCTAGTTAACATTTGTATATCAACAGTTGCTTTTCAAGTCATTTATGTCAAAGATATCTTTTAACAAAAGAGGAGAAAAGGTAATTTGAGGAGACAGGAGAACTATGGGCTCCCTTAAGTCAAGTTAGTGAGACTAGCCTTGACAGATGAAAGTAACTGAGAAACCTTCTTGAAGTTTCACACCTAAGAACATCTAGGGGCAGAAAGGGAGGGGATGAATATGCTCAGGGGCTCCAGGAGCCCCGTGTGAGGCAGCAGAATCCCACCAAACATTCCTACATATCTTATCACTCTTCTCTGAACCCCAGGGCGATGAGTGGTCCAGATTGAGAGACAGAGGATTATTCAAACATTTTATATGAGTGCCTTGTTTGTGCTGTGCAAATTTAAAAGACAAAAATCTCTCTGAAGCAGTGACTCTCAAACTTTAGCATGTGGGGTAATCAACTGGAGGTCTTGCTAATCCACCAGTGCTGAACTCCACCCCAGAGTTACTGATTCACTGGGTCTCGGGAAGGGCCTGGGAATTTGCGTTGTTAACAGATTCCATGTGTTACTGATGCTGTGGATCAGGGAATGCCACACTTTGGGAATACTTTCATTTTATCAACGATTTTATTCTTGTGCAAGCCTAGAGTTCTGTATATTCTTAGACATAAGTTGTGAAAATATATGTGTTTTAGTGCAGAAATAGGAGCAAATTAAGATTAATAGTTTTCCTAGTTAGTTTGGGATGCTGTAACAGGATACCATAGGTCAAGTAGCTTAAGCAAATAAATATATCTCTCCCAGTTCTAGAAGCTGAGATGTCCAAGATTGGGATGCAGGCAGATTCAGTGTTGAGTGAAAGCCCTGTTCCTGGTTGGCTGACAGCTGTCTTTTCATTATATCCTCACATGGTAGAAAGAGAGATCATCTTTCTTATGTCTCTTGATATAAGGACACAATTACTTTCATGAGGGCTCCACATTTACCACTTAATTACCTTCTATAGTCCCCACTTTCAAATACCATTGCATTAGGGATTAGGACTTCAACATATTACTTTTGGGGGGGACACAAACATTCTGTCCATAGAAACAGGGAATAAAATCAATTTCTTAAAAAGAAAGTCCTAGAAATATGCAACCTTCTTGTAAAATAAAGAATGTTTGTGTTTCCAGATTATTTTCTGATTGTTTTCCATGCAGTTTTAGTTCACTAAGTTGCTTAAACTTCTCTTATACTTAGGAATAAGTGTTTTTTGCATGGTTAAAACCCTCACTGGAAAAGACTGTTAGTAGATTAACAGAGCAAGTGACTTGGGTGGATTTAATACATGTAAAAGCCAGATAAATTCAGGTAAAAATTTAAAAACATCATCATTTTCCAGTCAAGCCCTGGCACTTTGGGGCAGTTAGGTACCTGCCTTGTTCATATCCAACTAGTTTTTTGGCTAACCAAGTAAAAATAATCAAAACACTTAAGGCTTTAAAGCATGAATGACCAGTTGAACGTTACTTCTTATTTGCTCCTATATCTGTTCTATTTCCTGATCAGTCAATAACACTTAGAAATTTGCAATGCTATTGTTTTTTTTTTAATTACATTTTAGGTTTTGGGGTACATGTGAAGAACATGCAGGATTGTTGCATACGTACACACATGGCAGTGTGATGTGCTGCCTTCCTCCCCCATCACCTATATCTGGCATTTCTCCCCATGCTGTCTCTCCCCCAACTCCACACCCCCCACTGTCCCTCCCCTATTTCCCCCCAACAGACTCCAGTGTGTGATGCTCCCCTCCCTGTGTCCCTGTGTCCTCATTGTTCAACACCCACCTATGAGTAAGAGCAAGCGGTGTTTAATTTTCTGTTCTTGTGTCTATACATGATCTTTTGAGGGGATAATAATTGAATTTTTTAACAAAGTATATTAGGACAATAATATAAGACTAGAAGTCAGTCCAGTCATTCAATTCAGTATTTAGAATTTCATTCTGTTTATAATTAAGCAACAGTGACCTGCAGGTTAGTCTTCCTTTAGCTGTTAACAACCAGCTGGAGAAGCTGAGGGCTATTTTTGCAATTATAATCTGTGAAGATTGAAAAACATTAAGACAAATAAAGTGTCCACCTTATTAACAGGCAACTCATTTCCACACTTGAGTATATATCAATAGGGGTTCCAAGTTCAGTCTCCCTCACCGACCTCTTCTAACTGTTTAAAGACAGCCTGTAGGGAGGTGGTGCCTCACTACATTCTCTACTGGACTTTGCAATCCACTTTCACGAGACTAGGGGAGGGTGATGTTTGTTGAAATAATAGCACAATACTAAAAGGTTTCAAATCCTTTTGGAAAGAAAACATGTTCAGAGAAAGACAAAATGCATTTCTGGCAACAAAAAGAGAACAATTCTCTATATTTATAGCTGTGGCAGTCAGTTATGATGCTGTTTGTAGCCAGCAGTCTAGATATTAGTGAAATGGCTCAGGCTGTGGCCTTCAAGTGATCAAAATTAGTTCACAATTATTAAATACTCATGGGGGAGCATGACATTTGTCAAATAGAAGAAATATTCTCTTGTCTTAGCTTTGATGTGATATAATGCCCAATTCTCTTAGATTAACCATTGACGTGAGAATGATATTTATTGTGTAATGATCTGACAGATTTTTAGAAATGAGGATTTAAAATCAGATTAAGCAGATCCATAAATAAGGAAGGTGCATAAGAGAAAGCATAGATGCAAAATGCAAAAAAAGGCACATGGCTATATGCACACAACTATTGTGAAAAAAAAAAAAAAGTGGCCAGCATTTCTGGAAAATAAAACAAACTTGAAATTGGGGTGGGGAAGGAATCAGAACCAATCAGAAATCAATGGAATCAATGTGATTTTTTAGGACTGAACTTCCCTTTTTGTCCCCCCCTGTCATTCCATGCTTTAATAGGTCATGCTAATTCTTTGTGAGCGGTCTTCAACAGAGAAGAATTGAGTATGTGTACTCTATGGCGTCTCTGGGTAACTTGAACTTCTTCACTTAACCTATCTTAGCATTAGCTTCAGTGTTGGGCTATGAAAGGAATAAGACTAAGTAATTTTCAAGGTTCCATCTGGCTCTAACAGTCCTTGTCTTTTTTTTTTTTTTTTTTTTTTTGAGGCAGAGTCTTGCTCTTCGCCAAGTACAGTGGTGCGATCTCGGCTCACTGCAACCTCTGCCTCCCGGGTTCAAGCAGTTCTCCTGCCTCGGCCTCCCAGATAGCTGGGACTACAGGCACACGCCACCATGCCCAGCTAATTATTTTTTTGTATTTTTAGTAGAGATGGGGTTTCACCGTATTGGCCAGGATAGTCTCGATCTTTTGACCTCGTGATCCTCCCGCCTTGGCCTCCCAAAGTGCTGGGATCACAGGCTTGAGCCACCGTGCCCGGCCAACAGTCCTTGTCTTAATAACCCCTTTTGTGGTAAATCAACTTTAAGGCATACAGTGATAATTGAGAGGCAGAAAGACTGCATCTCAGAAAGTTCAAAATGGAGTTCCAATGGAAAGGTCATTGGTAGAAAATGCCAATTACACAGCTATGAAAACATATCTACTTTATCTTTCTAAGATTGAGTGTAGAAGTTGACAGTGATCATGGTTCTCCTAGAATCATTTGTAATGTCAGTTCAGAGTTCAATTGCCCTAACCATCCAGAACCACTTGTTGCTGTATTCCACCTGGGGCCTGATGTCTAGTGCAATGTGCCAAGTTCCTTGTTGCCCTAAATATCTCCTCTGATTCAAAACAACACTATGTCTGTACCGTTTCTTCAGAGCACTTGTTTTCTGTCTTATAAGAACTACAGAATCTTAGAAGCAAATATCTGTTGACTTTATTCCTTCTCTGAGAAAATATATGCTAGTTTTTATAAAAGACTTTTAAGGTCTGCATCGTAACTGCAAGGGATTACAGTGGCATTAATGGTGGGAATCGAAATTAGCGTTACAGAATAGTGCAGAAATGGTTTGCACAGTGGAGCAGACTGATACCCCTCTACTGCTTTTCAGTTCATAAAGTTTAAATAACCAACCACTCTGTCTATATCTCATGTTAGGCATAACTCTTATCACATGAGATTTGTATTACACAGCAAAACAAAGTGGATAAAATGTGGACACTAGAATAAGACACTGGGTTTGGAATCTCATCTTCACCTGTAAGAGTTGTGTGACTTTGAATTACAGATGGTTGTTATCTCTTATCTCTACAGTATTTCATGCTTTCCTCATCTGCAAAATGGGAATAATAATAGTTTCTTCCTCTTAAGATTTGGGAGAGAATTAAATGACAATGGATGATTGATTGATAGATAGATAGATAGGCAGACATATATATTAAATGACCACACATGCACACACATATAGCCACATACATATCTGTGTCTCTTAGTAGTGATACTTACTATAACCCTAGTAAGTAGTTATTAATATAATTCTTAATACAGTCAAATACATATAATAGAAATGTTAGAATTAATTTTCAATTAAAATCAAATATATTAAGGAAGTTTTTCTCTATGAAGTGCCTGACTTCAACACTTTCCTCTTGAAGTACTCAATTTGATTTTTCCTCTGGGCAAAGCCAACTGATTGAGCATAGTTATGATTAACCATGGATAGTTTTCAGTGGAAGCAAAATGGTAACCATTCTTTAATGGAGAGCAATAATTTAAATTCTCCTTATTTCCCAACCACTGGAAAATCAACGAATTAAAATATGACCTAATACAAAGTAGTGAAATTGTAAAACAAAAATCTCTTCAACATTTATACTGAAAATGCCACTTTTAAAATAAATGAATGAAAAACAAATGAAATTCTGAATTGCATAGTCAGTGATGAGAGATAACGAGATATAGTATTGAGAAATAAGAAAAAGCAGGCTGAAAGGTGAAAAGAACTGCCTGAAAAATCTCTCATTTAGATCCAAGTATAAATACTAAGGAATAATTTCTAGAACAAAACAATAACAACCAAACAGATCTATATGATAAGTCATTGAAGGCTAAAGTGCATGTAAAGAATATTAATATTCTTCATTATGTAGGAAATTGTGAAACTTGTCATTGACACAAACACACAATCTTATTTTGAGGCTCCTTACATCCTGAGAATATTTAATTTGATATTTATTGGATTATTTACAACCAGCTTTATTAATACACTGGGTAAACATCTCAAGAAGATCAGAAAGTTATATTGTCCCCCAAATCCTCCTTTTCATGGTTTCCCGGCTTGTGGATTATTGTCTTCTTTTGATTTTGTGAATAGAATAGCCAGTCATGCACATGATTTCTGAACATGTGCCAGTTTGGGCCCCACAGAAGTTTAACAAATTAGCTTCTTTGATTCAATGCAAATTGCTATGGACGAGAAACACGGGGAATGTTTGCTCCCAGAGAGTGGAATTTCTGTTTAATTTTCTTGCCCCTGTGGATTAAACTTGAAATAGGGGAAAATATATTTTCTCAATTCTCTGGCTCCCATAGGCTATGGGTTTAATGTCGGACTTGCCTGTACATTCATTGAACTCACACTGTTATCCAAACAGACCACTCTCAGAATCTCATCGTACAACTCTTTATTTTATATTTAGCAACCTGGGGGAAAGAATGAGTGATAGAATAAAGCTATAAAATTAAGAGCAAGACAGAAAGTACTGCAACTCCTGAGGGAGAGAAATGAACAGTCTATTCATCAAATCTGGCAATATGTATGAGTCCTAAGAGAAGATAAAAATATGAATTCACTTGAGGAGGGTTAAGGGACATAGATAATTTGACCTGAATTTATCCAATAACTTTAATAATTACATCCTTTCTCCTGCTTGGTTCAAAAGTGGCTGCAGACAGAATCCACAAGTTTTTGACTGGAAGTGCTTATGTAAGGTATCTCTTAAAATAAAAAATGGTGACTCAAGCAACTTTGTTTAATACTTTAGCTCATTATACTTACCTTGCATAGCTTTCCTTCATCATCTAGCCAGATATTAAAGGATGAAGACATGGATCCCTCAGATTCCGGTGGTCAATTCTCTCTTTGAGCCAAAGGCTAGTGGGTTATTTGTTTACTGTTGGATGCGTGACATTCTTTGTTCTATCAAGGCTTTTTGCCTTAAAACTTTATTATTTCCATAGCCTGTAACTAGGAGATTTTCTGTCCATTATTTTCCTTTAGGTAAAATCCAACTCAGAATAGTAAAAAAATTGTTATGTTTTCTCCTTTTGTTCAAGACTTGTGTAAAGAGATAAATTACTAATCAAACTGTATATGAGGGGTTTGTTTTCTTTCCCTCTCTATGAGGTTCAAACAACTGGGATAGGTTCAACATGAGGATCAAGCATAGCATATGTACAAGGCTATAAGGCTTCCTGTTGTCATGGTAGTTGCTATGTGGTTAAAAAATATTGTAAGAGAGAGGGATAATGACTTTCCTACCATTGGAGATAAAAAGGCTGAGAGAAAGATGGGAAGGACATTTACACAGAGCCAAAAGGATTTTCTGTGCCATGATAGAAGCCTCTTGTAAGCATCCAAGCGGGTCTTTGTAAAGGCACTTTCCTCTGTCCTATTGTGCATTAGTTTTGATTTGCCTCTCTCCATTTTCTGATGAGAGAAGCATTTCTGCTCTTGAGAACTCTTGAAAAGAAACTGAAAGACTACTATGATTTTTGCCATGAAGATGAATTTTAAATGAACTTCTCTAGAAAGCTAGTTCCTGCTTTCTGCTCAGATTCTTCTAAGCTAACCACTTCAAATGACTTTTAGTGATGAGAACATTAGCTGTAATTGGATACTAGCCTTGAAAATGCACCTGCACCCATTTAAAAGTAGTGTCTGTTACTGAGAAGCTTGTTCTGTGACCAGAGAATTACTGGAAGCTTCACACAATCTGGGACACACATATGACAGTCTTTTGTATCCTATCAATTGAAATATGTATAATCAATTTCACCAAATTCTGCTGATTATCCTAGGTTTTTTCTTACATTTATCTTCACTCCAAGTAGTCTGACCAAGTTTAAGCTGCCTGAAAATCTATACTTCTCTAATATTTTCTTATTATTTATTAACAATCCTTTCTATTCTTCGTTCATTATCTTTGGTGAAAAACAGCTCTAGGTGATTATCCATACTTTAATTTTGTGATTATAAGTTTAAGGAAGAAATCAGTAAGCAACTGAGGGTGTGGTATAGAAATGGAGAGGAAACAAAGCAATGGGGTAAGTTTTTGTTCACATTGTCTTTTACAATAGATATTTGGCTCCCTGAAAATAACATTAACTTAGTACATCATAAACTTGAATATGCAACAGAATCATCTGGAAAGTGCTGGGCCCTCACACCAGAGTTTCTGAGTTTTAGAGTCAGAGGTAGAGTTCAATAATTTGTATTTGTAACAAGTTTTGAGGAGATGCTATTGCTGAGAGTCACTGAAATAAGGAGAAAAAGAAATCATCAGTTATAAATTCCATCTGAACACAAGATGGTCTATAAGTGGCTTTTGCTCCCTTTGAAACTGAACAGCTTGGATGACGCTGGAAAAGGGTTTGTGTGAGTAGAAGTTTCTTTCTGGGCAAAATGGCAACTCTCTAGCCAAAAGGCCAGATATACACATTATCTCACTTTTAATTAGTCTCAAAGATGTGTTATGAAATTTAGCTATTTTTTTTCCAGATATCACTTAAAATTTTACCTGGTCTCTATTGGTATTGCTGCTACCTACTGCCAGCGGGTCCCAAGTACTTCAGAAGCCAAGATTAAGTAATCTGGCCTCGATTAAGCTGGATACACTGTTATAGAATTAAGCAGAGAAAGTTTGAGACAATACCTATGTTAAAAAAAATAAGCTATTTGTGAATGAAAAACCTTGACAATACCTATATGTTAAAAAAAATAAGCTAGCTATTTGTGAATGTAAAACCTTTTATCTAAAACAATGTAAATTAATATCCAAGAAAATAAAAATGTTCAGAAGATTATAATTCTGCTTTTAGCTCTATTGCTTTTTTTTTTTAACTTGGATGATTTACTTTCAAAATATTTTAAATGTATTCTCTTGTTCTTCTCAGGCTGATTATTAACCACTGACACTGTTCACAAATATCAATCTCAGCTTCTCTCAGGTTATACTATATTCTTTTTGCCACCTGTGGGGGAAAAACCTACTTACGAATTATTTCCCAGGTTTTTTTTTTTTTTTTTTTTTTTTTTTAATGAAATGGTATCCTTGGCCTCATTCTCTTAGGCAAGACTCATGTCTTATTACTAAAGAGCTTTCCCAAGGAACTCATTTTATCATCAATAGGATTAAGACAGCTTGCAGCCAACTTCAATAATGTTAGTTATCCTCTGGCAAATATTTTTTAAAAATAATAATATTGATAAAACAGTATGGAAAAACAGAAGAAATAGAAAACTGATCTGATAAAATAACAATTTTCTGTTATATAGTTGTGCTCTTGACCTTGTTGAGTTATAAGTATGCATACTATTTTGTGTGGGAATTTTTTTCAAGTAAGTTCATTATAAGGTTTCTCTGTCTATACATAGTTACAAACATTTCAGTTAAACAAACTGTATTAGTAAGCTCAGGCTGTCATAAAAAAAAAGTTCCATAGACTGAGTCACTTAAATGTATTGTCTCACAGTTTTAGAAGCTGTAAGTCCAAGATCAGTGTGTCACCAGAATTGGGTTCCCCTAAGGCCTCTGTTTTTGACTTGTAGGTGGCTGTGTTCTTCCTGTGTCCCCACGTGACCTTTTCTCTGTGTGCAAGTGGCAGGGGAGAGAGATCTCTGGTGTTTTTTCCTCTTCTTAAAAAGACACCATCTTGTCACATCAAGGCCCCACTCCTGTGACTTAATTTAACCTTAATTACCTCCTTAAAGGTCCTATTTTTAATTACTGTCACATTAGAGGTTAGGGATTCAACATATGAAATTTTGGATGACACATTCAGTCCAGAACACTAATTTAAGAACTTCTATCTTATTATAAAAGTAATACATGCTAGTGATGGAAAATGTCAAAACTTCTGAAAAAGTATGAAGAAAATTGCAATAATCTATATTACCATCACCCAGAGGTTACCATTGTTGACGTATTATTCTCTGTTCCTTCAGGATTATCAAACACAGTCACTTTTTATATAATTGAAATCATTTTGCCTAAATGCAGGCATTCCATCTTATGGTTTTACCATTATATATTCTTTAGTATTAAACTTTTACATTTTAAAACATTCTATTTGCTATTGTATTTGGTGTTGCAATGAACATTGGCATCTGACTATTTCTTTAAGATAGATTCTGAAATTAGTGGGGCAAAATTATAAAAACACTATTTTTCTTACACCAGCAATATATAAAATTGTACACCATACTGAAACCTGGCCATGATGTAGCAGTTTCATAAAAAACAAGCAAAACATAAACAACAATCTCACCATCACTAACAATCATTAAGGCTACATGAATTTAATTGAGACAAAGATACTTGTTTTCTGTTTTTTGAGGGTTTTGTTTTGTTTTATTTCTTCTTTAAAAGTTTTATACTTTCAAAGCCTGTAGTGGGGGTTCCCAAGATGGCTGAATAAGAGGCAGCTTCCAGCAAGAGAGACGCAGAAGCCAAGTGGTCTCTACAATTCCAAACGAGGTAGCAGGTTCATTTTGTGGGTTTGGTTGGACAGTGGGTATAAACCAAATAGGGCAAGTTGAGGCAAGACCCAGGAGGTGCATGCAAACGACCGGAGGACCAGGGGATATGTCTCTCTCTGGGACTTCAGTTTGGATATGGCGCTCCACCCAAGCCTTCTACAGCCAACAGGACAGAAGATCTTCACTGGGCTGAAAAGCCTCAGTAAGCTGCCTGAACAGGGCAGAACAGCAACTTCAGCTGGCACCAGGACTGTCAGCATAGGTCTAGGTAGAAGCACTGGCTGACACCGAGAAAGCCAGAAAGCTGGCGGGACGGAGCTACCTGCCCCCCCAGAAAGAAGGGAAACTGAAAGCAGGGAAACAGGCCATATGGCAGGACAGGTCTCCCCCACAACAAAGCCTAGCAGGCTAAAAACTTCTCACTTCAGAGTTTCACACCCAGAGCATCAGTTAGAGAGCATCCAGGAACAATCGATCTCGGCGAGGGGGAAAGGCAGCCACCATTGCAGAAGCCTGCCTAATTTTCCTGAGTGAATATAAGAGGCAGGAAAACACGCATCAGCTACACTGAATTCATGGCAGCCCAGCAGCACCTCTGCAGGCAGACAAAGGAAAGGCTGCCTCCCAAGCAGCTACCTGAGATCAAAGCTATATAAATCCAACAAGATGGGAAAAAACCAGCACAAGAAGGAAGAAACCATTAAAAACCAGAATGTCTCTCCCTCACCACAAGATAACAACTCCTCACCAACAAGGGAACAAAGCAGGATGGAGAATGAATTTGACGAATTGACAGAAGGGGGCTGCAGAAGGTGGGTAATAACAAACTTCTCTGAGTTAAAGGAACATGTTCTAACCCAATGCAAAGAAACTAAAAACATTGAAGAAAGGTTAGACGAAATGCTAACTAGAATAACCAGCTTAGAGAAGCACATAAACGACTTGATGGAGCTGAAAAACACAGCACAAGAACTTCGTGATGCATACACAAATTTCAGTAGCCGAATAGATCAAGCAGAAGAAATGATATCAGAAATTGAAGACCAACTAAATGAAATAAAACAAGAAGGCAAGAAAAGAGAAAAAAGAGTGAAATGAAATGAACAAAGCCTCCAACAAATATGGGATTATGTGAAAAGACCTAATCTACACTTGATCAGTGTACCGGAAGATGACAGGGAGAATGAATCGAAGCTGGAAAACACTCTTCAGGATATTATTCAGGAGAACTTCCCCAACCTAGCAAGGCAGGCCAACATTGAAATACAGGAAATACAGAGAACACCACAATGATATTCCTCTAGAAGAGCAACTCCAAGGCACATAATCGTCAGATTCACCAGGGTTGAAATGAAGGAAAAAATGCTAAGGGCAGCCAGAGAGAAAGGTTGGGTCACCCACAAAGGGAATCCCATCACACTCATAGCAGATCTCTCAGCAGAAACCCTACAAGCCAGAAGACAGTGGGGGCCAATATTCAACATCCTTAAAGAAAAGAACTTTCAACTCAGAATTTCATATCCAGCCAAACTAAGTTTCATAAGTGAAGGAGAAATAAAATCCCTTATGGACAAGCGATTGCTGAGAGATTTCATCACTACCACACCTGCCCTACAAAATCTTCTGAAGGAAGCACTAAACACAGAAAGGAAAAACCAGTACTAGCTACTGCAAAAAAGAACCAAATTGTAAAGTTCAAAGATGCAATGAAGAAATTATGCCAACCAAAGGGCAAAACAAGCAACCAGTAACAAAATGGCAGGATAAAATTCACACATAACAATATTGACATTAAATGTAAATGGACTAAATGCCCCAATCAAAAGACACAGACTGGCAAATTGGATAAAAACCAAGAACCATCAGTTTGGTGTATTCAGGAGACCCATTTCATGTGCAAAGACACGCATAGACCCAAAGAGTTGGAAGAAGATTTACCAAGCAAATGGAGAGCAAAAAAAAAACCAGGGGTGGCAATCCTACTCTCTAATAAAATGGACTTTAAACTAACAAAAATCAAAAGAGACAAAGAAGGGTATTATATAATGGTAAAAGGATCAATACAGCAAGAAGAGCTAACTATTCTAAATATATATGCACCCAATACGGGTGCACCCAGATACATAAAGCAAGTCCTTAATGACCTACAAAGGTACTTAGACTCATGCACAATAATAGTGGGAGACTTTAAAACTCCACTGTCAATATTAGACAGATCAACAAGACAGAAAATCAACAAGGAAATCCAGGACTTAAACACAGATCTGGACCAAATGAACCTAATAGACATTTACAGAACTCTCAATCCCAAATCCACAGAATATACATTGTTCTCAGCACCACATCACACTTTAAAATTGACCACATAATTGGAAGTAAATCACTCCTCAGCAAATGAAAAAGAACGGAAATCATAACAGCCTCTCAGACCACAGTGCAATCAAATTAGAACTCAGGATTAAGAAACTAACTCAAAACTGCACAATTTCTTTTCTTTCTTTTTTTTTTTATAGGTACTTAATGTTTAACTGCAAGAAGCTGGTTAACAATATTTGGGCATCTGAAGGAAATTAATATGAAATAGTCTTTTCACTCGAATCTTTTTTGAGCTAAGTAAAGTATGCTAGTATCACCTATTTAAAAAGCAAATAAATACATATGTTTTCCAACTCCCAACTAAATATAAATGAACATACCTTTTGACCCAGCAATTTATTCCTAGGGAAATATACCACAGATATATGTAAACATGAAAACTGCACAATTTCATGGAAACTGAATAACTGACTCCTGAATATCGACTGGATAAACAATGAAATGAAGGCAGAAATAAAGATGTTCTTCAAAACCAACAAGAACAAAGACACGATGTACCAGAATCTCTGGGACACATTTAAAGCAGTGTCTAGAGGGAAATTAATATCAATAAATACCCACATGAGGAGCAAGGAAAGATCTAAAATTGACACCCTATCATCAAAATTGAAAGAGTTAGAGAAGCAAGATAAAAAACCTCAAAAGCTAGCAGAAAATAAATAAGATCAGAGCAGAACTGAAGGAGATAGAGATACAAGAAACCCTCCAAAAATTCAACAACTGCAGGAGCTGATTTTTTGAAATGATCAATAAATAGATAGACTGCTAGCCAGACTAATAAAAAAAAAAAGAGAGAAGAATCAACTAGATGCAATAAAATTGATAAAGGGAACATCACCACCGATTCCACAGAAATATAAACTACCATCAGAGATTACTACAAACAACTCTATGCACACAAACCAGTAAATCTGGAAGAAATGGATAAATTCCTGGACATTTACACTCTCCCAAGACTAAACCAGGAAGAAGTTGAAACCCTGAATAGATCAATAACAAGGGCTGAAGTTGAGGCAGCAATTAATAGCCTACTAACCAAAAAAAGTCCAGGTCCAGAGAGGTTTACAGCTGAATTCTACCAGGCATACAAACAGGAGCTGGTACCATTCCTTCTGAAACTATTCCAAACAATAAAAAGGAGGGAATCCTCCCTAACTCATTTTATGAGACCAACATCATCCTGATACCAAAACCGGCCAGATTACTTAACTAAAAAAGAAAACTTCAGGCCAATATCAATGATGAACATAGATGCAAAAATCTCAATAAAATACTGGCAAACCAAATGCAACAGCAAATCAAAAAGCTTATTCATCACAATCAAGTAGGCTTCATTTCAGGGATGAAGCTGGTTCAACATACGCAAGTCTATAAACGTAATCCATCACATAAACAGAACCAAAGACAAAAACCACATGATTATCTCAATAGATGAAGAGAAGGCCTTTGACAAAATTCAACAGCCCTTTATGCTAAAAACACTCAATTAACTAGGTATTGATGGAACATATCACAAAATAATAAAAGCTATTTATGACAAACCCACAGCCAGTATCATACTGAATGGGCAAAATCTGGAAGCATTCCCTTTGAAATCTGGCACTAGACAAGGATGCCCTCTCTCACCACTCCTGTTCGATATAATATTGGAAGTTCTAACCAGAGCAATCAGGCAAGAAAAATAAATAAAGGGTATTCAATTAGGAAAAGAGAAAGTCAAATTGTCTCTATTTGCAGATGACACGACTGTGTAATTAGAAGACCCCATCATCTCAGCCCAAAATCTCCTGAAACTGATAAGCAACTTCAGCAAATTCTCGGGATACAAAATCAATGTGCAGAAATCACAAGCATTCCTATACACCAATAACAGACAAACAAAGAGCCAAATCAAAAGCACACATCCATTCACAATTGCTACAAAGAGAATAAAATGCCTAGGAATACAACTAACAAAGGATGTAAAGGACCTCTTCAAGAACTACAAACCACTGCTCAAGGAAATAAGAGAGGATACAAACAGATAGAAAAACATTTAATGCTCATGGTTGGGAAGAATCAATATTGTGAAAATGGCCATACTGCCCAAAGTAATTTATAGATTCAACACTATCCCATCAAGCTACCAATGACCTTCTTCACAGAACTGGAAAAAAACGTTCAAACTTCATATGAAACCAAAAGAGTTAGCCAAAACAATCCTAAGCAAAAAGAACAAAGCTGGAGGCATCATGCTGCCTGACTTCAAACTATACTACAAGGCCACAGTAATCAAAACAGCATGGTACTGGTACCAAAACAGAGACATAGACCAATGGAACAGAACAGAGGCCTCAGAAGCAAGACCACACATCTACAATTATCTGATCTTTGACAAACCTGAGAAAAACAAGCAATGGGGAGAGATTCCCTGTTTAATAAATGGTGTTGGGAAAACTGGCTAGCAATATGCAGAAAGTAGAAACTGGACCCCTTCCTGACACCTTTCATTAAAATTAACTCCAGATGGATTAAAGATCTAAACATAAGACCTAACACCATAAAAACCCTAGAAGATTCCCTTTCCACTCTTAACTTTACAGCAGGAGGCCTTTTTGAAAAATTCTGCTCATTAAAATAGGAGCTAGTTGGTTTCTATTAATGGCTCAGATATTCATCTCATCATCTGATTTTAATTTAGACTATTTTTTCCATATGGTAATTAATTGTAGATTCCCCTGCACTGGATATGTAACAACATAGAATGTTCACTCCAAAATGGTTGAAATAAATGGTGTAATACAAAAAAAAAAAACCCTAGAAGAAAACCTAGACAAAACCATTCAAGACATAGGCATAGGCAAGGACTTCATGACTAAAACACCAAAAGCAATGGTAACAAAAACCAGAATAGACAAACGTGATCTAATTAAACTCCAGAGCTTCCATACAGCAAAAGAAACAATCATTAAAGTGAACAGGCAACCAACAGAGTGGGAAAAAATTCTAGCAATCTACCCATCTGACAAAGGGTTAACATCCAGAATCTACAAGGAACTAAAACAGATTTGCAAGAAAAAAACAAACTCATTCAAAAGTGGGTGAAGGATATGAACAGACGCTTTACAAAAGAAGACGACTACGAGGCCAACAAACATGAGAAAATGTTCATCATCACTGGTCATTAGAGAAATGCAAATCAAAACCACATTGAGATACCATCTCATACCAGTTAGAATGGTGATCATTAAAAAATTAGGAGACAATACATGCTGGAGAGGATGTTGAGAAACAGGAACATTTTTACATTGTTGGTGGGAGTGCAAATTAGTTCTACCTTTGTGGAAAATAGTGTGGTGATTCCACAAGGACCTAGAAATAGAAATACCATTCGACCCAGCAATGGGATATAACCAAAGGATTATAACCAAAGGATTATAACCGAAGGTATATAACCAAAGGATTATAAATTGTTCTATTATAAAGACACATGCACATGTATGTTCATTGTGGCACTGTTTACAATAGCAAAGACTTGGAACCAACCCAAATGTCCATCAACGATAGACTAGGTAAAGAAAACGTGGCACATATACACCCATGGAATACGCAGCCATAAAAAACGATGAGTTCATGTCCTTCACAGGAGCATGAATGAATCTGGAAACCATCATTCTCAGCAAACTGACACAAGAACAGAAAACCAGACACTGCATGTTCTCACTCATAGGTGGATGTTGAACAACGAGAACACATGGACACAGGGAGGGGAGCATCCCATACTACAGTCAGTTTGGGGGTGCTAGGGAAGGGATAACATGGGGAGAAATACCAGATATAGGTGATGGGGGGATGAAGGCAGCAAACTACCTTGCCATGTATGTACCTATGCAACAATCCTCCATGATCTGAACATGTACCCAGAACCTTAAAGTACAATAAAAAAAAAGCCTGAAAGTTTCTTTTTATTGTAATTTCTATTTACTAACTTTTAAAAATACATATTCTTATTTTAAAGCCCAATAATTTCTTTCAAAAAGCTTCTTAATAGAGCATTGAACTTTCAACATCAACATTTAAATCAAATATTTTGTTAAATATTTGATTGTAACATTAAATCAAGTTAAGCATACTAGGTTTAAAGATACTAACTCCCCCACCAGGTTATACATACTCTCACTCAGTCATGTAAAGAATTGAATTATTTATCTGTGACATCCATAAACATGGCTATTCTCTATTTCTATCTAGACAGGCAGTTTTCTCCTTTAATCAGTTTTGTTCTTCTCTTACACACAACAACTTGAATTCTATTGCATGAAAGGGCTACAAATATAGATTTAACAAGCAGAATACATAGATAATTTGCTTTACAACTGCACCTAAGATACCAGTACACATAGCTGGTTCATTAGTTGTTGCAGCAATTTGGAGCTATTGCCCAAGCTATGCAGAGCAGTTCACATTTTAAATCATATAGAAAGGGCGATTTTGATATGAGCTGGTAGCTACATTCCTGTAAAGCCCATCTCAGTTAAAAGTAAATATATTTCCTAACTTTTAGGTATTTTTCTCTATAACTGTCCCAATAACTGAATTTGTAAAGAAGAGTACTTAAAGAAAAACACTATAGTCTTGCCAGCAATGATCCTTCTTACCCCAACCCACAGCACATATGCACAGGGACATACAATACACTTATAATCTCCCCTCAGAGACGTCCTCAGACTTGTGTCAAAATCCTATCTTGTTTCATTATCTCCCTTATGACATCCTTCCTGACTTGTTTCTCATTTTCACACTATACAGAGTAAAAAATATACAACTTCTATGTATTTTATATATTGCATATATATATTGGGATGGAGTTTAGCTCTGTCTCCCAGGCTGGAGTGCAGTGACAGTGTCACGGCTCACTGCAAACTCTGCCTCCCGGGTTCAAGGGATTCTCCTGCCTCAGATTCCCAACTAGCTGGTATTACAAGCACCTGTCAGCACACCCAGCTAATTTTCGTATTTTTAGTAGAGATGGGGTTTCACTGTATTGATCAGGCTGGTCTCAGACTCCTGATCTCATGGTTTTCCTGCCTCAGCCTCCCAAAGTGCTGGGATTATAAGCGTGAGCCACGGTGCTTGGACAACCTCTATATATTTTATGCTATATCAGGTTTTTAATACTATATTTTATACTATATCAGATTTTTATACTATCAGATTAATGTTTTGTATTTCATCTATCATTTTAAATATGTTAACAGAATATAACAGAGCATCCACAAAATTCGCAGCCATTCTTATGGGTAGTATCTACAGAACTCTAGAAATGAAAAGTTATCTTTTGCTTACCCCTCCCTTTTTGAGGAGACAGGGACTTTCTTCTTTTCCCTCATCATCGTCTTCTCCTGTGACATCATTCATTATCCATCATTCATTTTATTTTCTCTGCTCCCTGTGGTCTTTGGTTATTGAAATACTCAATAGTGACCAATTTATTGGATTTGAAAGTCTAATAAAATACATTTCACTGAGAAAATGTCATTTATTTTTCCTACTTTTTTCTCACATGATTAGTGTCAACTTCACCCAATCAGTGGATAACAAAATTATTTTTAACTAAATATGAAAGAAAAAGAAGACAATAACCATAAATAAAACACCTTTATTAAAGCATTTTAGACATGAAGAAAAGAATGCTGTGAAAATCTTCTTTTTGGAGAATTAGATTTTGTGACCTTAGGATACAAATGATGGCCATGATTTCCAACCTGTGTACCAAGGACTCCTGGAGCACCAAGCAAATTCTTGAGATGTTCTGGGTTATTTTAAATGTTTGAGGAAAACATAGGACTACTAGACAGCTGTCATACAAAGTGCAAACTACTAGCTTGAGGTAGTTCACAGTTTCAATGTTAGATTGGCCTGCATATTCCTTTTGATGACATCTTTTTGAAGCTGGGTTTTTGGCAGTTTTCATGATAAAAAAGCACAGGTTGCCTGAAAATGTGGCTTAGGAATAAAGTGATATGTTCAATCAGATTCCGAGTAGTGAGATGCTGTTCATTGTCTAATAGGCATGCAAATGAAAATAAAATTGAAAGGTAAAATAAATGTCTAAAGTAATTGTGGTTATGTAAGAATAAAATTAAAATGTTTTTTCTTATAGTTTTCTTCTATTATTTTTCAAATGGTTTCTAAGTTGCTCAATATATTTATTATTTGTACTTCTACATAATAAAACAGACTTCGATGTATTTTTTTTTTTTTTTACAATTGCTGAGGAAAAATTCCTGAGGCATTAAAGAATGTATGAACAGAGTTTTGGAAACTTTGGGCAATGTATCACAATTTCTTTCCAAACACACTGACCAGATTTAATGGAAAAAAATAGTTTTCATTCAGCTGCCAAAAATTGGATCAACTGATAATAGATAGCAATCTCTTTTCACCAAAACACAAATATTACTGAACTTAAGGAACTGAACTTCCCAACAGTGAGATTAACCATCTTTGTTATTCCTATGCAATATTGCATCATAAAATGCATATGCTCCTGTTATAGATTTATGCTCTATCAACTCCATACTCCATAAATAAAACAATAAAAGAACAGAGGTGCTAAACAGAAAATTTGCCTACAAATATAGCTAACTTGAACATTTGAGGATATTTGAAAGATGTTTCCCTAAAGAAAAGTGGGGAGAGTAATCATTTTCTAAAAGTTGTTATAATCATTCTTATGTGATATCATTTATCACATAAGAATGATTATAGGATAAAGGCCATGGAAGCACCATGTGACAAATGACTCTTTAATGTGTTAGCCATCGTCTATAAGAATCTTCACAGTTTTGTGCACTATGTTGATTTTCTTTGAATGTCTTTTTATTTGCTTCCAATATAAATTCATCATGTAGTTTTCTGGTATGAAACAATGGATACAAATATTTCTGAAATTGAAAACTGTACAACAATCCATAACCCAACTTTAAAGAGGCTTTGCTTTCTTTTGTTAAGCGTATAGTCCAGTAAAATATACATCTTTATTATTGTGTAGTCACCTTCCAAACTTTTTGTCACAGTGACCTATTTGGCAAGTGGATTATAAGAGTTGCACTAAATAATATGCTGTCTCAGTACTCTTTTAAAATAATATTTTGTTGAGCAGGTTGTTTTGCAAACTATCAAATAATAAATTTCTTTAAAGATTTTGAACAAATATGTTTTTGAGAAAATAAAGGTCACTCATAATCACCCATCTGTAAATTAACATTAATAACATATAAATACATCTATTATAACATTTTTTACACAAAATAAGATGAATCCTAATGAAGATATGTTTTTTAACTTAACAATGACTTATGAGCATTTTACTCTGTGATTAAATCCTGTTTCACATCATTTTTCATATCGTCTTAGTATTCCATCAAATGGTTGTACCATCACTTATTTTACTCACAACTTATGGATGAACATTGGATTTCTTTCCAATTTTTGTTATCAATTTCATAATGAACATTAAAGAAATGTATTTTTCCTTTATCACGTGATAGTTTTTGAAACAGTTCTGAAAAATAGAACCACCATGTCAAACGGAAGGTAAATTTCCACAAATAGTGATAGGTGACCAATTTGACCTCCAGCAAAGTAAAGGGTATTTAGTTGAACTTCCTTCATCAATACAATTTCAGGCCAATATATATAATTATATATATATATATATATATATATGTGTGTGTGTGTGTGTGTGTGTGTGTGTGTGTATTTTTGTATAATTTGAGAGATTTAATCATGATTTAAGAGTTAATAAAATCTTTTTAAGCTTATAACCTTTCTTACTGCAACATGATTTAGTTAAATAAATTGAAACTTAAGCCTCAAATAATAAGTCCTGAATGAATGCTTTTAGGAAATTGGACTTAATTCCTGTTGAATTCAACATATTTTTCAATTGCATGGTGCTGGTCAGATCATTTAATTTCAGCTCATTAAAGTCAAGAACCCTTGTATTGGGGAAAGCTGGTTGGTTGGGTTTTTAGGAAAAGAGAACATACTTAAATAGTCACAGTTTAATAATTCAGCTAACTTGTTTTCAAATATCAACATATTGATTAAAACACTTGACATTTGTGGAGACAAAAATCTTGAAGATTCTGGCAAAACGGATGCAGAAGAAGGTAAAAGGGATACGGTCATTAATTAATAGGGAATTTGGGAGGTGATAGGCTTTGTCGGCTAGTAGCTATTTGTTCCAATTATAAATAATATGGGGAAAAATCATGAATAAAAATTTAAATATCATGCACTTCTTTTGTTTGTTTATCTTTTTTCTGTGCAAACCTATTTATGTAGATAACACTACTTTATATATTTTAAAACTAATGATAGAGTATATGTTACATTTACTTTTTTTAACTTTAGCCTTCTGTGATTTCCTAAATTGTTAAATTATATATATAAGAAGTCAGTAAATATACAATCTACACTTCAGCTTATACTCTAGATTCTATCCTATAGGTAGAGTAGGAATTATTCAGCCAATTCCATATTTCTGGATATTCCATTTGTTCAAATCTATTATTATGAAAGGTTGTACAGCAAACACTTGCACACCATCCTTTTGTAGATACCTCCGTATTATTTAGGAATAAAATCCCAGCAAGAACATTTATGGTTTAAAAAGTTTACCATTTTAATATTATTAAACATACTGCTGAATTGTTGCCCTCCAGAAGGTTTTACCTCCTCACCTCCTCATTAGCAGTGAACAAGATTTTCTCTATAGCCTTGCCAAGACTGAGTAGTAACATTAAGGTATTTATTTTCATTTTTGCCATAATGATATTTGAACTAGTAACATATGGTTGTATTAATTTGCCTTTTTTATTCGTTTAAGCTAATTTTTAAAAAATTATTTATTATACTTTAAGTTCTGGGACACATGTGCAGAACGTGCAGGTTTGTTATGTAGGTATACACGTAACATGGTGGTTTGCTGCATTCATCACCCTGTCATCTACATTAGGTTCTTCTCCTAATGCTATACCTCCCTAGTCCCCCAACTCCCTGCTAGACCTCCACCCCCCGACAGGCCTGGGTGTGTGATGTTCCCCTCCCCTGTGTCCATGTTTTCTCATTGTTTAACACCCAGTTATGAATGAGAACATGCTGTGTTTGGTTTTCTGTTCTTGCGTCAGTTTGCTAAAAATGATGGTTTCCAGCTTTATTCATGGCCCTGCAAAGGACATGAACTCATCCTTTTTATGGCTGCATAGTATTCCATGGTGTATATGTGCCATATTTTCTTTATCCAGTCTATCATTGATGGCCATTTGGGTTGGTTCTAAGTCTTTGCTATTGTGAACAGTGTCGCAATAAACATACGTGTGCATGTGTCTTTGTAAAAGAATGATTTATAATCCTTTGGGTATATACCATAATGGGATTGCTGGCTCAAATGATATTTCTATTTCTAGATCCTTGAGGAATTGCCACACTGTCTTCCACGATGGTTGAACTAATTTACATTTCAACCAACAGTGTAAAAGTGTTCCTATTTCTCTATATCCTCTCCAGCATCTGTTGTGTCCTGATTTTTTAATGATCACCATTCTAACTGGCATGAGATGGTAACTCAATGTGGTTTTGATTTGCATTTCTCTAATGAACAGTGGTGATGAGCTTTTTTCATGCTTGTTGGCTACATAAATGTCTTCTTTTGAAAAGTGTCTGTTGTATCCTTTGCCCACTTTTTGATGGGGTTGTTTGTTTTTTTCTTGTAAATTTAAGTTCTTTGTAGATTCTAAATATTTGCCCTTTGTCAGATGGATATATTGCAAAAATTTTTACCCATTCTATGGGTTGCCAGTTCACTCTAATGATAGGTTCTTTTGCTGTGCAGAAGCTCTTAAGTTTAATTAGATCCCATTTGTCTCTTTTGGCTTTTGTTGACATTGCCTTTGGTGTTTTAGTCATGAAGTCCTTGCCCATGCCTATGTAGTGAATGTTATTGCCTAGGTTTTCTTCTAGGGTTTTTATGGTATTAGGTCTTATGTTTAAATCTTAAATCATTAATATTTGTATAAGGTGTAAGGAAGGGATCCAGTTTCAGCTTTCTGCATATGGCTAGCCAGTTTTCACAACCCCATTTAGTTAACAGGGAATATTTTCCCCATTGCTTGTTTTTGTCAGATCTTTTTGTCAAAGATCAGTTGGTTGTAGATGTATGGCATTATTTCTGAGGCCTTTGTTCTGTTATATTGTTCTATATTTCTGTTTTGATACTAGTACCATGCTGTTTTGATTACTGTGGCCTTGTAGTATAGTTTGAAGTCAGGTAGCAGGATGCCTCCTGCTTTTCTTTTTTTTTTTTTTTTTGCTTAGGATTGTCATGGCTATGTGGGCTCTTTTTTGGTTCCATATGAAGTTTAAGCTTGTTTTTTCCAATTGTGTGAAGAAAGTCAATGATAGCTTGATGGGGATATTGTTGAGTCTATAAATTACTTTGGGCAGTATCACCATTTTCATGATATTGATTCTTCCTAACCATGAGCATGGAATGTTTTTTCTATCTGTTTGTGTCCTGTCTTATTTCCTTGAGCAGTGGTTTGTAGTTCTCCTTTAAGAGATCCTTCACATCCCTTTTTAGTTGTATTCCTAGGTATTTTATTCTCTTTGTAGCAATTGTGAATGGGGAGTTCACTCATGATTTGGTTCTCTGTTTGTCTGTTATTGGTGTTAGGCATGCTTGTGATTTTTGTACCTTGATTTTGTATCCTGAGACTTTGCTGAAGTTGCTTATCAGCTTAAGGAGATTTCAGGCTGAGACAATGGGGTCTTCTAAATAAGCACTCATGTTGTCTGCAAATTGAGACAATTTGCCTTCCTCTTTTCTTTATTTATTTATTTTTCTTGCCTGATTACCCTGGCCAGAACTGCCAATACTATATTGAATAGGAGTGGTGAGAGAGGGCATCCTTGTCTTGTACCAGTTTTCAAAGGGAATGCTTCCAGTTTTTGCGCATTCAGTATTATATTGCTATGGGTTTGTTATAAATAGCTCTTACTATTTTGAGATACATTCCATCGATACCTAGTTTATTGAGAGTTTTTAGCATAAAGGGCTATTGAATTTTACCAAAGGCCTTCTCTGCATCTATTGAGATAATCATATGGTTTTTGTCTTTGGTTCTGTTTATGTGATTGATTACGTTTATACATTTGCATATGTTGAACAAGCCTTGCATCCCAGGGGGTGAACCCGACTCAATTGTGGTGGATAAGCTTTTTGATGTGCTGTTGCATTCAGTTAGTCAGTATTTCATTGAGGATTTTCACATCAATGTTTATCGTGGATATCAGCCTGAAATTTTCTTCTTTACTTGTGTCTCTGCCAGGTTTTGGTATCAGGATGATGTTGGTCTCATAAAACAAGTTAGGGAGGATATTCCCTCTTTTTGTGTTGTTTGGAATAGTTTCAGAAAAAAATAGTACCAGCTCCTCTTTGTACCTCTGGTAGAATTCGGCTCTGAACCTATCTGGTCCTGGACATTTTTGGTTGGTAGGCTATTAATTGCTGCCCCAATTTCAGACCTTGTTATTGATCTATTCAGGGATTCATCTCCTTCCTGGTTTAGTCTTGGGAGGGTGTAAGTGTCCAGGAATTTATCATTTCTTCTAGATCTACTGGTATATTTGCATTTCTTAATCCTGAGTACTAATTTGATTGCACTGTGGTCTGAGAGACTGTTATGATTTCTGTTCTTTTGTATTTGCTTAGGAATATTTTACTTCCAATTATGTGGTCAATTTTAGAATAAGTGCGACATGGTGCTGAGAAGAGTGTATATTCTGTGGATTTGGGGTGGAAAGCTCTGTGGATGTGTATTAGGTCCACTTGATTCATATCTGAGTTCAAGTCCTGGATATCATTGTTAATTTTCTGTCTCATTGATCTATCTAATATTGACAGTGGTATGTGGTCAATTTGTATTTCTTTTGATTTAAGGTTTTTGATCATTTTCAAGTGGGGTATTTACATTGCAATATTTATTATAATATTGGTTTATGAGAACCTATTGTACATTAAGGATACTAACTTCCACATCTTTTACAGAGTCTCTAATAATATTTTACCTTTTTACCATTTACATTTTAAAGCAATTTATGGTGTTTTACCACGTGATATTTTAAAACTATATGAACTAAACTCTGAATCTTCTTCACTATGGTTGCCTTCCTCTGAAAGTTTCCTTTCAAAAATGAGAAATTATAATGCTCAATATGAGGAATGATCCTAGTGCAACCATTGTACTAATTTGAAATGAGTGAAATGAGGAATAGTTAACCTACCCTCTGCTGTTTTTCTTTTATATATATATATATATATATATATATATATATAATTTTATATATATAAATATAATTATATATAAATTAAATTTATATATATATAAAATAAATTATATATATATATATATATAAAAGAGGATAACAGGGTTTGGTATGGTTTTCTTGTATCAAAATTATCAAAATCTCCTTTAGAAACTATACATTTTTTTCCTAGAAATTAGATATTTTGGAGGAAATCCTACTAGCCTTAAAATTGGAATCAAATACTTCCTAGAATATTTATCATATCATCTGTCAAGATACATGATTTCATAATTTACTTGTTTAAGTTTCATCCCCCAATAAAGTTGAATAGCTCGGAGGAAAAAAGGCAATTGCATGTTTGAGTTACTGACATTTTTTGTGTAGTCCAATTTGGTCACAGCTATTGTGTTAAGAGGTCGTATTTAGCACCACTAAAGGGAGGGACAGTTAGTCTGGCTCCATATCTCTGGAGAAACTTTGGTAAACGATGTCAACGGGAATATTTTTGAAGGACAAGGAGGGAGTTTTATGCTGAAACTAGTTTGCATACACATACCTATATGTTAGTTGCCACTGGAAGGAGTTTGAAACTGTCTTATTCTAAATTATATTATTGTGTATTGGTAAGTAGGTATTTTAAGAAATACATAAATGTTTTCTTATCTAGATATCAGTCCATTCCCTGAAATAATAATTTTTTGAATTATACACTGCTGACTAAAATAATCCATGCATTTCCAAATCTGTAACATTTTAAAAATTACCTAAAGTAAGTAACTTGTTCACCTGGAAAGATAATAGTGCCTTGTTAACTCTCAGTTATCCATGCTAATGGAAAGCAATCTGTCCGGGGATTTTTTTTCACTGCCATAAAAATGTTAGAGGTCAAAAATGAGAGAGCCTGGGGATAGTTTTCAAGAAATGAGATTCTCAAGAAGACTCTAGGGATATGCCTTATGAATTAAGTTTCTTATTTTGCATTCATGGATAAGAATGAGAAGCAGAATTCTGGACATATTCTCTGATGTCCTACAGATAACTATGGTTTGGGAGTACAGGGCCTGCTAGCACAGCTACAGCTAGATAGCTATGACCTGATATTGGGAAGTCGGAAATCACACTGACTTCTTGCATTTGGTAAATACCAGTTAAAGTATCTATTCTGTTCATGTACACTCCTGGGTATTAGCGTTACAAGATAAATGAGATGGACATGGTACCTGAAATTCTATTGATGAGACTGAAAAAATCCCAAGTGAAGAGAGTAAAACATATTTATTTGGGGATAAGTACTATGAAGAAAATAAAATAGGGTGATTTTATGCTGTGTAATTGCACTGAGGGACAACTTTGGCCAGTAGATAAAGTATCCTGTGCAGTGCTGTCAAATTGAGATCTTAGTGGAAAGTCACTGGAGAGGTTTCAATAAGGAAGTGACTTGATGTTGCTTTCATACAAAAATGCTAATCTGGCTACTGTGTGGGAAATGGCTGGAGAGGGCAATGGTGGAAAGAGGCAAGTTACCAGGCTATAGCATTCCATTGGTCCAACGTAAATAGATCCAGTGAGAAGGAAGTCAGCTGTTCTTATGGGCCTAATGAGCAACGGCCAGCCAGGCCTAATCAACATACCCTCAGGAATGGACAGCACGAGCCTTTAGGTAAAAACTGGTGGGCACATGTGGTTACAGATGAGAACATAAAGCAGGTTATAGATTTGGTAGAAAATACAATTGGAACAGGAGAAATAAATACAAAGGAGAATGGAATGTCTGGGGTTGTGATGCTGAACTTTGGCTGCACATGAGAATCGTCTGGGATATGTATAATTTTTTTTCTGAGACAGGGATTCAGTCTGTCACTCAGGCTGGAGTCCAGTGGCATGATCACAACTCATTGCCACCTCAACCTCCCAGGCTCAAATGATCCTCCCACCTCAGCCTCCCAAGCAAGTAGCAGGGACCACAGGCATGCACCACAACACCCAGCTAATTTTTTGTGCTTTCTTAGAGGCAAGGTTTCTCCATGTTGCCCAGGCTGGATATTTTTTAAGTACTGATAGCTGACCCTCTTCACCTCACCACCCTCTTTACCATCACCACAACTATACACACATATACACACACAAACACACACAGTTACACACACACACAGCCCCAAAATTTTGATTTATTTGGTTTGAAGTATGATCTGGACAGTGAGTTCTTAAAAGCTACCCAAGTCATTTCAATCCATGGCTACCTGTCTTTGAGAACAACTGGTCTGGGCAGAGCCCAAAAGAGACCACAGGGGATAGTAGATAGTGGGGGAAGAAAGCAAGCTAAATGGGTATCTAGGTGGTGGTACCCAAAAGAGCATCATTGAGTAGTGAAAGTCTTTCAGGACAGCCTTTGGATGTGTAGTTCTTAGGAGGAATCCTAATTCCTTATTGTGCCAGGCCTCCAGAATCAAGCAAGTATTTGAAATTTTGGATGAGAGATTTCTCCACTTTAGGAGCTTTTACATTTATGTAAATAACACCTTAAAATTCTCTTCTGCCCTTTTAAAATTCTCTGTGTACTTAAAAATGCATTTGTAACTACAGCATAAAAATTAAACTTCCTGCATAGAGACGTTTATAGATGCCATTAAATATAAAATTAGTATTGATTTGTAAATACTTAGGTCAAGGCTAGTACTAATATAAAAACAAATTATATTCCTCTATTGCACATAAAATACCAGCTAAGTTTCATTTTCAGTGAGATTAATATATACTAGGGAAAAGTCATAATCTGTAATTTAGCTTTTTCCAAATTTATAAAGCCCATTTTAATCAGTTACAAAGATTACTGTTTATTGTGGAATTTGAAAATGTTGGAACAAAGATGACCATGTTCTAAATATAAAAGTTAATTTGAAACAATTTAAAAGCACACACAAGAAACTGCTCTTTAAATAAAAAAATCAGTAATGCTTGATGTGAAAATATGAAACTATTACATTCTTAATTTTCAAGGCTATATAATTATTATGCTTAGATGCTTGCTAGCACACATTTAAATTCTTCTTCTGTTCTTAAATTATTTATGTTTGTTTTTGAGATGAGGTTTGAATAAATAGGTTGCTGATGCATTTTCCTCTTCTGGATAGTCTGTTCAGGAGTAATTGACCATGAAAATGCCTTGTAGTGAGGTGGGGGACAAAGACAGAGAATCCTTCTGGTGACATGGTTAGATTTCAGTTCTGCAGTGACTAGTTTGCTCTGTTTACTAGTTTATGAAGCAGATTTCCAATTAGCACAGCTGTCACTCACAACCTCCAGGCCTTAGAGATATTCTATATATGTTCCTGCGGTTGGTGAAATTTTTGGTGCAACACATTTATTTTGGTATTCAACATATTCTGACTTCATTGAGTCAAAAAGATATTAAGATTTAAAAAAAATACAGTAAAGATGAATACATAGCACTGTTTTTAAATTTTATTTTTAATATTTTAAACACAGTTATTAAGTTGTGTTTTCTGGAGTTGGCTTTTTTACCTGAAAATTTTAAATGCTACAAATTCAAACAATAACTGTAGAATACATTTCACCAATACCCCTATTGATTTAATTTCTAAAGAAAGGAACCCAAGGGCAAGTATATTGAGTTTACTTCCTGATGTGTTTTGTTAACTATTTCCTCCAGTATATCCTCTATTCTATTAAACAGAAAGCCAAAAACAAATAAAGTTTTTTTCTCTGTAGAAAGGGAGAGTTAGTAGTGTCATTTCAATATATCTACTTAAATGTTTAAAATTTTAATAACTGGTGAATAATTTTGAGGTTAATGAATATACTAAAATGTAATAATTCCTGGAGCAAGAAGATGTATACTGTAAATATTTTATCATGGAATTCATTTAAAATTTTGAAAATGCCTACTCACTATTTTTAGCTCAATAAATCTATTTTTATTATAATCCATGACTTCTGTCTTTCTAATGAAAATCTTTCAATGACACTGATTTTTCTTTTATATTTTTTATAAAGAATATGGAAAAAAGGAGAATCTTAAAATTCCTAACCTTATTCTCATTTTGGATGCCATCATACAACATAATTTTAAAATCTTCACTGTTTTAGTAAAAAACTAATATAATCATGTTTATCTGACAGACCCATTGCTTTATTCATTATAATCAAATAGGAAAAGAGGAAATTTATGGTGTTTTGAGAGTGCACACAGGTTTTCTTTTTGTTTTTTCTTCTTTGAAGTGTGAATATGTTAATAAAATATTGACTAATGCTTGAAAGGCTCGAAGAAAGGACCAGTGGTGGAGTCCAAGGACAAGAAGAGATGAGAAATTTTTTTTCTCTTCCTTTTGGTTTCAGAGGGAAGAAGCTATATAAATTGGATTGGAAATTAATATCCAGCTTCAGTCAGAGAATGAGAAATAGCTTGAAAGTACAAAGATTTCTGATGTCATCTGAAACTTAGTTTTGATCGAAAGCATCTTTCTAGAAATAGAAGGGCAACTGTCATCACAGGTGGAGCTGGAGTATCTTTCCTTTGGCCTGAGTATGAATACCAAAGTTATAGAAAAAAAGTTCTCAATGAAGACCTCCTCAAGTTGTTACACATTTGGAAATTCTGTGAAAGAGATGGTGCCTTACTGTGGAAATTGGTTATTAACACTATATATCTCTACTGAGAAATATACCAGACATGTATAGCTGCTCCTCAGAATCACTAAATACTATAAAGGCATTATCACCCCCTCACTGAGCACTCACTGGCTATTGACTTGCTAAACTGGTCTTTAGTTTGCCAATGCTTAGCCTCCTTCTGTTCAGTAGTTCAAGATCCTAGTGTTGCACAGAAACTCCATTTCATACTTTTATGGCAGGGAAAAGCATCACTTAACTGCTTCCTGGTTCAGATAGTGATGGGTGTCTCAAGCATCCAGGCATTATTACTATCACCTTCAATTCCCAGGATATTTTACCACAAATAAAACCTTACCTCAGACAAGATTCGTAATTCAGAGCCTGAATTAGGTAACCATTTCCCTGTTACACACACAAACACACACACACGGACCAGAGATCTTTTCATAGACTCCATTCTCCTTTAATCTGACTCAGTTCTATTCTCCATAGTATTCTCTCATCCCTTCTCCCCTTACCCCACTATTCTAAATAAAATTGCCCTGTGTAGACACTAATTGAGGATATACATATGTCTTACAAATCAAGATACTTTTTACTAGCTCCCCATTTCTGTGGAATGCTATCATTCACGTTTAGGTTTGATGAAATTAGTCCTATCATTAGATTCAGATATGACCTGTAGTTATTTACCTACTCAATAACCACCAATGGTGCCATTTATTCCATGGGTGAAAATAGGCCTCAGGCAAATCAGACAATACTCTTGACTTGGGTTGATTCCATCTCTAAAGTTGGGATTAATTTTCATTCTTAAATTAATCTGATTACATCAATAAAGAGATTCAAAATAATTCTAGGGCAATAGGGTGCCCTTAGTAAATTATTACAGACTTATATATTGGAAAATGTTGAAAGTTTACAAGGTCTTGTTTTACATATCAAGTATGAATTGAAATCAATATTTTCATGTTCATTTCAATAATTTCCCAGCTGTATAATGAGGAAATAAAAATATAATTCTTTCTTTGGACTATTTAGGGACTTTATTATAAAGGGCTAATTTTGTTTTGTATAAAATAAAATTAGCTCTTTTCTAAATTTGTTTTATAAAAATATCTCCATCCCACTCTTAGATTGATTACAGATTTAGACAAATAAAATTAAGTCTAAAGCTTTTAATATAAGGGCTTGAGCATTCATGTCTGTACTGAGATTATTCCTTCTTTCTAGAAGACTATAGTAACCCCATAGCAGCTATAAAAGCCACTGTTTCTGGGAGATAATGAATTGTTGGATCAGGGCAGAAGTGATTTCAGCAATTTGTTCCATTCCCAGAAGTCAGAGCTTTTAAAAGCTCTGTATGTTTGCTTCTCTTTAAAGATCTACAGCCCAGGGCCTTCTGCTCTGAAAGAGGCTGGAGTGTTTCTACTACAGAAACCTAGTATGTCTTCCATGTTCATGATAAAGCAGCACATGCAAAATGAAACTCACACCAGCACATGTGAACTTGTCCCTGGGATGCTACAGAAACCAAATTATAAAGTCTACGTTCTAGAATAATATCAAAAGCGCAGTATCTGGGGTGAGGTCAGGGAGACCATCTGGTTTCTTCTATCACAGACCATCTATATCTGGCTGTGTTCAGATTTGGTGCCACATAAGGACTGATAAATGAGTGCCTGCCTAGAGGAAGAAACTATACTTATTATCTTCCATCCATGTCCTAAAATAGAGGAACAATTAAATTAGAAAACTTGTGCTAGAAAATATATTTAGAGTTAGAATAAATTTTCCCATAAAATTTAACAATAATAATAATAATGACGATGAATGCTTATAGTCATTAATCTAAGCCTTTTATGTGTATGATTTCTAATCATCACAAAAATTCTACAAAATAAATGTTATTCCTACTTTCAGATGGAGAGTTACTACTCATTGATATTATATAATTTATCCAAGGTCACACTGCTAGAATTGTACCAGTAACTTGGCAATAAGTTGCTAGTAATCTCAGCCTACAAAATGTGGGGCATATGGACATTAGATTATAAATTAGCTGTGGCATAATCAAATTGTTTAACTTGTAAACTGGATCATGTTGTGCATCCTTTTTAGTTTAGGATGATTAAGAAATTGGACCTTATAAATAAATTGCCACATTCAGAATCATAGGCACACAACACAGAATTCACAACTAGTGAATTCTCAGTCATTAATCTAGATTGTTTCATGAGTCTCCATATCTTCATCTATAAAAATGGATAATAGAAGTAACTGTTTCACGATCTCTTTGCCATGCATTAAATGAGATAAGGCAAGAAAAGCAACAAATACCATACATGTAATAGTCATTAATAAATCTGAGTTGTTATTATCTAATTATTAAAGAGAATTTAGAACATTCATAAAAGCAAAATGAAGAAATAAATCACTCCTTGCCTATTACCAAAACACAATGTTATGAAGGACTTGTAATATTACTTTTAAAATAATTTTAGAAGGCTCATTTAAGCTAATTAAATTTATTTATTTATTTAGAGTCCTGCTCTGTCACACAGTACAGGGGGAGATTATAGCACACTGCAGCTTCAAAGTCCTGGGCTCAAGCAGTCCTCCTGCCTCAGCCTCCTGAGTAGCTAGGACTACAGGTGCATGTCAAGCTAGAAAATTTCTTTTAAAAGATCACATATTTGCAGAGTTGTAATCATAGTCACATATACAGTTTACTACCCCAATTGATATTGCTACCTGAGCATTTTTCATTTTCTTACATAATCTTCCAAAACATCCATTTTATCTACTACAAAATATTAAATTGAATAAAGCATTTTTTGCTCAATTTGTGGAGCTGGGCTTTTAGACTGGTTTTAACATTTCAATTCAATATATAATGCAGCTAAAGAGCTTTGTGCAAGTGGTTTCTGGATTTAGGATGTAGTTTTTCTTTGACCCCATATCAACTTGGGGTAATTGATCTTAAGGCTTCTGTTTGTGTGGCTTTTAAAATAATATCTCTCCAGTCAGTTTTGGTTCCACTTACTATTTAGTAAAATCTTTTGCAGTGTTCTAGCCTGACTCAGCTGTACCAAGGACAAATAAAGGGAAGAGGTTTTCCTTCCTTGGGATAGACTTTTACAAACCTTTGGCTTTTTGGGATTTTTTTAACATAAAGGACACACTTCAAAAATTGTTTTTCGTGCTTTTAAGCAAACTCTGATGCAGTGAGAGTCGTTATTTGCAGGCATTGGAGGAATATCACTTGTGTCTATATGTATTTTGGCAGCCACACTTTAAGGATATTAATAACACATAGGTAGGTAATATCACTTAATACCATAAGGGTATTAATATGACATTTAATCTTATTTTTGGCTTTTAAATTTAGTTTATTGGCATTTTTAAAAGTCATAATTCAACATGGGGAGAGCAAGATGGCCCATCCCATGCCACTGGGCAGAACTCCAAATTCAACAACTATCTAAATCTCATGAAGGTGTTTTTTCAGCAAAGAAACCAAAAATCAGGTGTGCATTCACAGTACCTGGTTTTAACTTCATGTGTCTGAAAGCAGCACTGAAGAGGTTAGAAAAGACATTCTTGAATTCAGGATGCCACCCCTCTCCCATCATCTCCCAGCAAAAGCCATGTGGCCTGGAGAAAGAATCTGTGTGCTAGTGAGAGGGAGAGTACAGTGATTGTGAGACACTGCATTGAACTCAGTGCTGCCTTATTACAGCTGAAAGCAAAACTGGGCTGAACTCAGCCATCACCCATCAACATAGGGACAATTTAGATGAGCCCTAGCCAAAGGGGGAACCACCCATCTCAGCAGTCTGAATATGAGTTCCAGCAAGCCCCGCCACTGTGGGCTAAAGTGCTCCAGGACCTTAAATAAACTTGAAAGGCAGTCTAGGCCACAAAGACTACAACCCCTAGACATGTCCTAGTGCTGAGGTGGGCTTGGAGCCAGTGGACTTGGGGGCATGCTGCCTACTGAGACACAAACAGGGGTGGCTAAGGCAGTGCTTGTGCTACCCCTCCCCCAACCCCAGGCAACACAGCTCCTGGCTCCAAAAAACAACCCTTCCTTCCTCTTGAGGAGAGAGAAGAGTAAAGAGGACTTTGTCTTGCATCTTGGATAACAGCTCAGGCACAGTAGGATTGGGCATCAGACAGAATCATGAGGCCACATTCTAGGTCCTACCTTTCAGAAAATATTTCTAGAGACATCCTGGTCCAGAAGGGAACCTGCTGCCATAAAGGAAAGGGCCCAGTCCTTGCAAAATACAACACCTGCTGACTAAAAGAGCCCTTGGGCCTTGAATAACCAGCAGCAATATCCAAGTAGTATGCCATGGGCCTTGGGTGAGACTCTGAGACTTTCTGGCTCCAGGTGAGACTCAGCCTATTCCCAGCTGTGGTGGCTATAGTGAGAGACTTCTTCTGCTTGAGAAAAGTTGAATAAAAATAAAGCAGTCTTTGCCTTGCACATTAGCTACTAAATTAGCCACAGTTGGGGAGGGCACCAACTGGGCTCTTAGAGTCACCAGTTCCAGGCCTTGATTCTTAGTTGGCATTACTGGACCTGTCCTGGGCCAGAAGGAAGTCCACTGCCCCGAAGAGAGAGTCCCAGACGTGGCAGCATTTACCACAAACTGGCTGAAGAGGCCCTGCACCTGAAGCGAACCTCAGTAGCCTGGCAGTACTCCTTATGGACCTGGGGTGGTGGTGGCCATGGGTTAAGGCTCCTCTGCCTGTGGAAAGGGGAGGGAAGAGTAGAGGATTGCATCTCATAGTTTAAGTGCCAGCTCAGCTACAGTAAAATAGAGCACCAGGTAGACTTCTAATATTTTTCACTTCAGTCCCTGGCTCCTGGAAAGACCCACTTGGGGTATGGGGGAAATTCACCACCGTAAAGGAACGGACATAAGTGTAACTGGCTTTTCCAACCACTGATTGTAGAGCCCTAGGGCCTTGAACATAAGTAGTAGCCAGGTAGTGGTTACAGTAGGCCTTGGGTGAGACCCAGAGCTATGCTGGCTTCAGGCTGGATTCATAGCAGTCCCATTAGTGGGGGGTTACGGGGGTGTTTATGTCATGCCATCCCAGCTCCAGGCAGCTTCGCACAGACAAAGAGGCTCCTTTGTTTGGAAGAAAGTAAGGGAGAGGAACTAGAGTCTCTGCCTGGTAATCCACAGAATTCTTGTGGATCTTTTCCAAGATCACCAAGGTGGTACCTCTATGAGTCCACAACTTACAGCATTACTGGGCTTGAGATGTGCTCTAATGCAGATATGGCTTAGCTCACAATACCCAATTGCTTTTGAATACCTGGAAAGCCTTCCCAAGAAGGAAGGTACAAACAAGCCCAGACTGTGAAGGCTATAATAAATACCTACCGCTTCAATGCCCAGAGACCAATGAACATGCACAAGCATCGAGACCATCCAGGAAAATCGTGACCTCACCAAATGAACTAAATAAGGCACTGGGGACCAATCCTGGAGAGACAGAGATATATGACCTTTTAGACAGAGAATTCAAAATAGCAAATATTATTAGAGCGAAAGAGAGAGATAGATCCCAATACAATAATAGCTGGAGACTTCACCCCACTTTCAGCATTGGACAGATAGATCTTCCAGAGCAAAAATCCACAAAGAAACATTGGACGTAATCTGTTCTATAGACCAAATGGACTTAACAGATATTTACAAAGCATTTTATCCAATGACTGCAGAATATACATTCTTTACCTCAGCACATGGATCATTCTCAAGAATAGACAATATGTTAGGACACCCAACAAGTCATAAAACATTTCAAAAAAACAAAAACAAAAGCAAAATAATAACAAGCATTTTATCTGAACACAATGGAATATAACTAGATGAATAATAAGGAAAGGAATTTTGGAAACTATACAAACAAATGGATGTTAAACAGTATGCTCCTGAATGACGAGTAGTTCAGTGAAAAAAGAAAAAAAACTGAAAAATTTCTTGAAACAATGAACAATGGAAACACAACATACCAAAACCTATGAGATATAGTGAAAGCAGCACTAAAAGGGAAGTTTATAGCTATGGTACCTATATCAAGACAGAAGAAAAACTCCAAATGAACAATGATGCATCTTAAAAAACCAGAAAAACAAGAGCAAACCAAACCCAAAATGAATTGAAGAAAAGAAATAATAATGATCAGAGGAGAAACAAATGAAATTGAAATAAAGAAAACAGTACAATGGGTCAACCAAACAAAAAATTGTTTTATTGGAAAATGAAACAAAGCTGACAAAGCTTTAGCCAGACTAAGAAAAAGAGAGAAGACCTAAATAAATAAATTAAGAGATGAAAAAGAGGCATTGCAAGTGATAGCATAGAAACTAAAGGGATCCTTAGTGGCTGCTATGATCAACTTTGCCCCAATAAATTGGAAAAATTTAGAAAAAATATGTATAAATTCCTAGACGCATACAGCCTACCAAGATTGAACTACAAGGGACCCCAAAACCAGAACTTTTTATTACGGCTTTAATGTTGTTGCTTGCTATTGAACGGATCAGTAACAAGTGACAACATTAAAGCCACAGTAAAAAGTTCCCCCAGCAAAGAAAAGCGTGGGGGCCCAATGGCATCATTGCTGAGTTCTACCAAACATTTAAAGAAAAATTAATACCAATTCTACTCAAACTAATCCAAAACATAGCAGAGGAGGAAATACTGCCAAACTCTTTCTAGGAGACCAATATTACACTGAACAACACTGGAAGAATCACATTGACTTTAAATTATACTACAGAGCTATAGTAACTATGATGGCATGGTACTGGCATGAAAACAGAAAAGAATGTAGAACATGTAAATAAATCCAGACATCTATAGTGAATTCATTTTTGACAAAGGTATGAAGAACATATATTGGAGAAAGGACAGTCTCTTCAATCAATGGTGTAGGGAAATCTGAATATTCATATGCCTAAGAATGAAGCTAGACTCCTATCTTTTGTCATATACAAAAATACAATCAAAATGCATTACACACTTACATCTAAGACCTCAAGCCATAAAACTGAAAGAAAACATTGGAGAAATGCCCCAGGATACTGGAGATGTCAAAGATTTCTGGAGTAATATCCAACAAGCACAGGCATTCAAAGCAAAAATGGACAAATGGGATCATATCAAGTTAAAAAGCTTCTGCAGAGCAAAGGAAGTAATCAACAAAGTGGCAAAACAGTCTACAGAATGGGAGAAAGTATTGGCAATTTAGACATCTGACAAGAGATTAATAACCAGAATATATAAGGAACTCAAACAACTCAATGGGAAAAAACTAATTATTTGATTTTAAAAATGGGCAAAATATCTGAATAGAAACTTCTCTAAAGAATACATACAAACAACAAACAGTTTTGTGAAAAGGTGCTCAATACCACTGATCATCAGAGAAATGCAAATCAAAACTACAATAAGATATCATCTCACTAGTTAAAATTCCCTTTATCCAAAAGACAGGCAATAACAGATGCTGGCAAAAATGTGGAGAAAAGGGAATGCTTATATACTATTGGTAGGAATGTAAATTTGTAGAACCACTATGGAGAACAGTTTGGAGGCTCCTTTAAAAAACTAAAATTAAAGCTACCATATAATGCAGTAATCTCCAGTAATTCTACTCCTAGATATATATACTCAGAGGAAAATAAATCAGCATACTAAAGGGATATCTGCACTCCTGTGTTTATTACAACACTACTTACAATAGCCAAGATTTGGAAGCAGCCTAATTGTCCATCAACAGATGAGTGTATAAAGAACATGTGGCACCTATACACCATGGAGTACTATTCAGCCATAAAAAAGAGAATGATGATCCTGTCATTTACAGCATGGATGGAACTGGAGATTATTAGGTTAAGTGAAATAAGACAGGCACAAACAGACAAGCTTCACATTTTCTCACATATTTCTGGGACCTAAAAATTTTAACAATTGAACTCATGGAGGTAGAAAGTGGAAGGATGGTTTACTAGAAACTAGAGAGCAGTGAGTTGGGGGTGGGGGGATGAGGATGGTTAATGGGTACAAAAAAGAAAACAAGTGGACATCCTCCCTTTTCAATCTGATTTGCTCTTTACCATGCAGACATGTGGATTAGGAGCCAGAGGCCTCCGAGGTCAATGCTCTGGCAGGTGGCATGGCAACTATGTTAACAGAACATCTCCAATGCCTTCAGAGTCCATAACTACCATTCAGTCATTTATCAATTGTTAGAAAGAATGAATAAGACCTAGTATTTGCTAGCAGAAAGGGGGTGACTATAGTAAAAAAATAATTTGTTTGTACATTTTTTAAAAAATAGTATAATTGGATAGTTTGTAACACAAAGGATAAATTCTTGAGATAATGGATACCCTATTTACCCTCATGTGATTATTACACATTGCATGCCTGTATCAAAATCTCTCATGTAACCCAAAAAATATATAGCTACTATGTACCCACAGAAATTAAAAATAAAAATAATTAATTAAAAAAGTTACAATTATGTTATTTAGTACACTGGCTATTGCCCCAGTATTATTTGCACATTTGATTAGCATATTTTCTATATTCCCAACGATGTTAATAAGTATATTATACTAATTAGACTAAAATATAAAACCATAAAGTGCACCTACTTGGGAGGTCCCCTGCCATTGTAAGCTGCTGGCCAATGTTTATTAACCTTGCGATAAAGATTACACAGGAAAATTTATTGAATATCTTACTGAAATAAAAGTATAACAAAATTTGTCACATTTATGATCTACAAATACAATTAGGCCATCAAAATGGAAATGGGATTAGATTGATCTAATATCACTTAATGAAGCAATGACGGTTTTGAGTAGCTAAAATTCTCTCTTCCAAGTATTTCACAAACCCTCTTATTAATTTTGTATTTTTTTCTTTATTATTCCATCTTACCTCTTTTCAACATTGATTTGTGGTACATTTTAAAAATTATCTCAGCATGTAACTTCTAGGAATGTTGCCATAATGATTTGATATATAGTATTTAATCTGGACAGATATCATAAAGAAAATTAGTCTGGAACTATATTTTGAGGAGGCAAAGGCATTTGGTTTGTTAAGCAGTCAGAAAAAGATATATCAGGGTGAACAATACAGATTTGGTTAAGTCCAGGCATGTGGAAGAATGCCTTATTTTTAAGAAACTGTTGCATATCTTTTATTCTTTAGTATTCAACAGAACTTATATTAATGGTGACAAAAGCAACCAGTAGTTAATATCTAATTATGCCAACAACTTCCATTCTATTATGAGTAGTTCTTTAAACAACTTTAAAGGTGAAGAAAATATTTTACCTCATTTTTCAGATGAGGAAATGGAAGTAGAGGTAGACTAAACTATTTGCTGGTGTCAAAGAGGTAGTTGATACCAGAAACAGAATGGAAAACTACTTCTGGCTCCCTGCAGGACACTTTTTTGCTACAAAACAATATCCAGTTGTTTGTCTTCTGAAAATACGATCATGAATCCTCATTTCTCTTCTTGCAGAGATGTATCTGTGTGTGCTTATTTATTCATTTATTTGTTTTGGGTTTAGGTATTGGTTTTTCAGTACTTCTTGAGGTTTTGTTTAATGAAATGTTTAGCAAAGTAGGATAAGCACTGTACTGCCAACCTCCCAGGAGATTATCGATCTGATTAGCACTTAAAGAAACAGAGGCTAACGGAACAAAAAAACAAATGAACTTTAAAACTTCATTGTTGTTATCTTCAAACACCATTAATATTTTTAAGGTTATTTTAATCTTTCCCTAAGGGTTTTTCTTTTCTCCATTTTGCATCAAGGGAACATATTTTAGCTTTTTGTTTTTGTTGCTCCTTAGAACTCTGAGTAGGAAGTAAATGTTTACTTATATTCCTGCTCTATGTGAGTGTACATGTGTTATTATTGAATAAAATATTTTGCAATGTGTCTGTTTGGATGTATGTGTAGTAACAATCCTATGTTGTAGTGGTTTGTTTCAAATTGAAAAAATATTAAAACAGTCCCTGTTGCCTTTAAATATTTTATTCTTCCTACAAATGTGGTCATTTTCTAATCACATGCAGTTTGAATAAGACTGAATATAACTGGGGTGAGAAGGTCAATATTTTTCTTTATACTTCTTTACAGTTCTAGCCATTTAGCAGTCTTATATGAAAGAGACTGCTTGTCCAGTGACAAAACACAGAAATAGAACTGCCAAGTCTACTTGTCCTGGTTGGGAATGGATATTCTAATTAAACCTAACTTTAACCATGAAAACTGGTGTTTAAACTAACTTAACTTAAACTAACTTAAAAGATGGGAGAGATAGCATGGGGAGAAATGCCAGATATAGGTGATGGGGGAGGAAGGCAGCAAATCACACTGCCATGTGTGTACCTATGAAACAATCTTGCGTATTCTTCACATGTACCCCAAAAGCTAAAATGCAATAAAAATATATATATTAAAAATAAATTAATTAATTAATTTAAAAAAAGGTGTGTCATGAAGTTGTTTCAATTCTGAACAAAGATAAGATTCATCTGTGTTTTTTCCTTTTTTGCTCATATATGTGTTTCACAGGACCAATGTATCCTACTTATTTGTCGCATACTGTCCAACAGAAAGTGATACTGTTTTCATGGACTCTAATGAGAAGGACATATCCTGGAGTTGTGCATTGTATAACCCATTCAACTGTGCAACTGTACATGTAGCTCTGCATTGTGTGTGTGTATCACAAAAATGAGTTTTCTGATGTTACCTGATGATTAAAGCATTTAGATTTTTGTAAAAGTTGAAAGTATTTCTCTATTATTGGGAGAGAAGGAGTTACAGAATTAAAAATTCCATTTATATAAGAATTAGGCTTAGATAGGCATAATGTAGTTTTTTTCTTTAATTTTTACAACTTTTAAATATCCATTCTCAAGAATAATATCATAGAAATCTGTAATGTTCCCATATGAACAGAGTATAGCTTTGTATTTCCTAAAGCATACTATGATAGGTAGTACTGATTTGTGGATACTATTGTGCACAGCACAATCTTTTTCTTCCTGCAGATTGTATGTGGCTCAGCAAGAGAGGATCAACTGGTAAACAGGAGAAATTACAACAGTTCTTCTAACTGAACTTTAAAACTAGATTAAAGAACTGACTAGTTTAGACATATTGATAGGACAGCAAATACTCTATCCTGATGACTCAAAACAGATCTTCTATAGAAACTAAAAAGAAACTAGATTTTAAGATAGATGCCCCTACTAAGAAGTCTTAGTGAAACATTGGAAGAAAAAAGCACTTCTGAGGATGCATAATATGCACCAATATCACTAACTGGAGCAACACTAGCATCAACCAGAAAAGCTCTACCTAACGTGATTTACAAGAGATCCATTATTCTGTACGTGTGAAAAAGCAAGAGGCAAAATCTCAGGTTGCCAAAAAATTGTGTAATCATGTGCGCCTCAGATTTCATATCTCTAATATGACGGGGTAAACAAAATCAACCTGAGCTGACTTAATTATATGCAATTACAATGCAATTTTTCCCAGAAGGCTGTAATTTATTATATTTCTTTTTTGTATATGTTTTTTTATTATTAGACTTTAAGTTCTGGGGTATGTGTGCAGGACATGCAGGTTGTTACACAGGTATACACGTGCCATGGTGGTTTGCTGCATCCATCCCCCCCTAGTCACCTATGTTAGGTATTTCTCCTAATGCTATACTTCCCGAATCCCCCACCCCTTGCTATCCCTCCCCTTGTCCCCCACCCCATGACAGGCCCCAGTGTGTGATGTTCCCCTCCCTGTGTCAATGTGTTCTCATTGCTCAACACCGACTTATGAGTGAGAACATGTGGTGTTTGGTTTTCTGTTCTTTGTTAAGTAGCTAAGAATGATGGTTTTCAGCTTCATCCATGTCCCTGTAAAAGACATGAACTCATCCTTTTTTATGGCTGCATAGTATTTCATGGTGTATATGTGTCACGTTTTCTTTATCCAGTCTATCATTGATGGACATTTGGATTGATACCAAGTCTTTGCTATTGTAAACAGTGCCACAATAAACATATGTGTGCATGTGTCTTTATAATAGAATGATTTATAATCCTTTGGGATATACCCAGAAATGGGATTGCTGGATCAAATAGTATTTCTAGTTCTAGATCCTTGAGGAATTGCCACACTGTCTTCCACAATGGTTGAACTAATTTACACTCCCACCAAGAGTGCAAAAGTGTTCCTATTTCTCCACATCCTCTCCAGCATCTGTTGTCTCCTGATTTTTTAATGATCACCATTCTATCTGGCATTAGATGGTATCTCAATATGGTTTTGATTTGCATTTCTCTAATGACCAGTGATGATGAGCTTTTTTCATGTTTGTTGGCAGCATAAATGTCTTCTTTTGAAAAGTGTTCATATCCTTTGTCCACTTTTTGATGGGGTTGTTTTTTTCTTGTAAATTTTTTTATAAGTTCTTTGAAGATTCTGGATATTAGCCCTTTGTCAGATGGGTAGATGGCAAAAATTTTTCCCATTCTTTTGGTTTCTGGTTCACTCTAATGACAGTTTATTTTGCTATGAAGAAGCTCTTAAATTTAATTAGATCCCATTTGTCTATTTTGGCTTTTGTTGACATTGCTTTTGGTGTTTTATTGAGGAAGGCTTGCCTATGCCTATGTCCTGAATTGTATTGCCTAGGTTTTCTTCTAGGGTTTTTATGGTGTTAGGTCTTATGTTTGAATCTTTAATCCATCTGGAGTTAATTTTTGTATGAGGTGTAAGGAAGGGATCCAGTTTCAGCTTTCTGCATATGGCTTGTCAGTTTCCCAACACCATTTTATTAAATGGGGAATCCATTCCCCATTTCCTTGTTTTCTCAAAGATCGAGATGGTTGTAGTTGTAGATGTGTGACGTTACTTTTGAGGTCTTTGTTCTGTTCTATTGGTCTATGTTTCTGTTTTGATACCAGTACCATGCTGTTTTGGTTACTGTAGCCTTGTGGTATAGTTTGAAGTCAGGTAGCATGATGCCTTTAGCTTTGCGGGGTTTTTTGTTGTTGTTGTTTGTTTGTTTGTTTTTGCTTAGGATTATTTTGGTTATGTGCACCGTTTTCTCATTCCATATGAAGTTTAAGCTGGTTTTCCAATCGTGTGAAGAAAGTCAATGGTAGCTTGATGGAGATAGCATTGAATCTATAAATTACTTTGGGCAGTATCGCTATTTTCATGATATTGATTCTTCCTAAGCATGAGCATGGAATGTTTTTTCTCTCTGTTTGTGTCCTCTCTTATTTCCTTGAGCAGTGGTTTGTAGTTCTCCTTTAAGAGGTCCTTCACATCCCTTGTTAGTTGTATTCCTAGGTATTTTATTCTCTTTGTAGCAATTGTGAATGGGGAATTTGCTCATGATTTGGCTCTCTGTTTGTCTGTTATTGGTGTATAGGCATGCTTGTGATTTTTGTACATTGATTTTGTATCCTGAAACTTTCTGAAGTTGCTTATTACCTTAAGGAGATTTGGGGCTCAGCCAATAGGGTCTTCTAAATAAACAATTATGTCATCTGCAAATAGAGACAATTTGACTTCCTCTTTTTCCTAGCTGAATACCTTTATTTCTTTTTCTCGCCTGATTGCTGTGGCCAAAACTTCCAAAACTATATTGAATAGAAGTGGTGAGAGAGGGACATCCTTGTCTTGTGCCAGTTTTCAAAGGGAATGCTTCCAGTTTTTGCCCATTCAGTATGATATTGGCTGTGGGTTTGTTATAAATAGCTCTTATTATTTTGAGATACATTCCATCAATACCTAGTTTATTGAGAGTTTTTAGAATAAAGAGCTGTTGAATTTTGTCAAAGGCCTTCTCTGCATCTATTGAGATAATCATGTGGTTTTATCTTTGGCTCTGTTTATGTGATTGATTATGTTTATACATTTGCATATGTTGAACAAGCCTTGCATCCCAGGGGTGAACCTGACTCAGTTGTGTGGATACATTTTTGATGTGCTGTTGCATTCACTTAGCCAGTGTTTCATTGAGGATTTTCACATCAATGTTTATCGTGGATATCAGCCTGAAATTTTCTTCTTTACTTGTGTCTCTGCCAGGTTTTGGTATCAGGATGATGTTGAGTCTCATAAAATGAGTTAGGAAGGATATTTCCTCTTTTGTATTGTTTGGAATAGTTTCAGAAGGGATGGTACCAGCTCCTCTTTGTACCTCTGGTAGAATTCAGCTGTGAACCCATCTGGTCCTGGATTTTTTTGGGTTGGTAGGCTATTAATTGCTGCCTCAATTTCAGGCCTTATTATTGGTATATTCAGGGATTCAACTTCTTCCTGGTTTAGTCTTGGCAGGGTGTGAGTGTCCAGGAATTTATCCACTTCTTCTTGCTTTACTGGTTTATTTGCATAGGTGTTTGTAGTAGCCTCTGATGCTAGTTTGTATTTCTGTGGGATTAATGGTGATATTTCCTTTATCATTTTTTATTACATCTATTTGATTCTTCTGTCTTTACTTTTTTATTAGTCTGGCTAGCAGTCTATATATTTTGTTGATCTTTTCAAAAAAACCAGCTTCTGGATTTATTCATTTTTTGAAGGGTTTTTTGTGTGTCTGTATCTCCTTCAGTTCTCCTCTGATGTTACTTATTTCTTGTCTTCTGCTAGCTTTTGAATTTGTCGATCTTGGTCCTCTAGTTCTTCTAATTGTAACGTTAGAGTGTGGATTTTAGATCTTTCTTCACATTTTATATGGGCATTTAGTGCTATGAATTTCCATCTAGACACTGCTTTAAATGTCTGCAGAGATTCTGGCATGTTGTGTCTTTGTTCTCATTGGTTTTGAAGGATGTCTTTATTTCTGCCTTCATTTCATTATTTATCCAGTAGTCATTCAGGAGCAGGTTGTTCAGTTTCCATGTAGTTGTGTGATTTTGAATGAGTTTCTTAATCCTTAGTTCTAATTTGATTGCACTGTGGTCTGAGAGACCATTATGATTTCCATTCTTTTGCATGTGCTGAGGAGTGATTTACTTCCAGTTCTGTGATCAATTTGAGAGTAAGTGCAATGTGTTGCTCAGAAGAATGTTATATTTTGTCGATTTGGGGTGGAGAATTCTGTAGATGTCTATTAGGTTCACTTAGTCCAGATCTGAGTTCAAGTCCTGGATATCCTTGTTGATTTTCTTTCTTTTTTTTTTTTATTTATTGCATTTTAGGTTTGGGGGTACATGTGAAGAACATGGAAGTTGTTGCATAGGTACACACATGGCAGTGTGATTTGCTGCCTTCCTCCCCATCACCTATATCTGGCATTTCTCCCCATGCTATCCCTCCCCAACTCCCCACCCCCACTATCCCTCCCCTTTTTCCCCTGACAGACCCCAGTGTGTGATACTCCCCTCCCTGTGTCCATGTGTTCGCATTGTTCAACACCCGCCTATGAGTGAGAACATGCGGTGTTTGATTTTCTGTTCTTGTGTCAGTTTGCTGAGAATGATGGTTTCCAGGTTCATCCATGTCCCTACAAAGGACATGAACTCATCGTTTTTGATGGCTGCATAATATTCCATGGTGTATATGTGCCACATTTTCCCTGTCCAGTCTATCATCGATGGGCATTTGGGTTGGTTCCAGGTCTTTGCTATTGTAAACTGTGCTGCAATGAACATTCGTGTGCATGTGTCCTTAGAGTAGAACGATTTATAGTCTTTTGGATATATACCCAGTAATGGGATTGCTGGATCAAATGGAATTTCTATTTCTAGGTCCTTGAGGTATCGCCACACCGTCTTCCACAATGGTTGAACTAATTTACACTCCCACCAACAGTGTAAAAGTGTTCCTATTTCTCCACATCCTCTCCAGCATCTTTGTCTCCAGATTTTTTAATGATCGCCATTCTAACTGGCATGAGATGGTATCTCAATGTAGTTTTGATTTGCATTTCTCTAATGACCAGTGATGATGAGCATTTTTTCATATGTTTGTTGGCTTCATGTATGTCTTCTTTTGAAAAGTGTCTGTTCATATCCTTCACCCACTTTTGAATGGGCTTGTTTGTTTTTTTCTTGTAAATCTGTTTCAGTTCTTTGTAGATTCTGGTTATGAGCCCTTTGTCAGATGGGTAGACTGCAAAAATCTTTTCCCATTCTGTTGGTTGCTGATTCACTCTAATGACTGTTTCTTTTGCTGTGCCGAAGCTATGGAGTTTGATTAGGTCCCATTTGTCTATTTTGGCTTTTGTTGCCACTGCTTTTGGTGTTTTGGTCATGAAGTCCTTGCCTACGCCTATGTCCTGAATGGTTTTGCCTAGATTTTCTTCTAGGGTTTTTATGGTGTTAGGTCTTATGTTTAAGTCTTTAATCCATCTGGAGTTAATTTTAGTGTAAGGTGTCAGGAAGGGGTCCAGCTTCTGCTTTCTGCACATGGCTAGCCAGTTTTCCCAACACCATTTATTAAACAGGAACTCGCTTCCACATTGTTTGTTTTTGTCAGGTTTGTCAAAGATCGGGTGGTTGTAGATGTGTTGTGTTGCGTCGGAGGTCTCTGTCCTGTCCTGTTGATTTTCTTTCTCATTGATATTTCTAGTATTGACAGTGGGGGTGTTGAAGTCTCCTACTATTATTGTGTGGGAGTCTAAGTCTCCTTGTAGGTCATTAAGGACTTGCTATATGTATCTGGGTGCTCCTATTATATTTCTTGAAATTGAAAACTGTTTTGTATTTTAAGAATGCCTCCCCCAGTCTCCTGATGAGGATTTTTCTGCAGCTCTTGTTTAAAAAGCTCTGTATTCTAACAAGCACCGAGGATGGTGCTTATCATAAGAATGTTGTCTCTCTTACTTTGTGTCATCCCTCCTTATAATAAGCACCTACAGCCCAGCAATGACTTATAAAAGTCTTCTTCAGAGATGGAGTTTTCTCTGTTGCCCCGGCTGGAGTGCAGTGGTGTGATCTCATCTCACTGCAACCTCTTCTTCCCAGGTTCAAGCAATTCTTCTGCCTCAGCCTCCCAAATAGCTGGGATTACACCCATCTGTCACCATGCCTGGCTAATTTTTATATTTTTAGTAAAGATGGGGTTTCACTATGTTGGTCAGGCTGGTCCCAAACTTCTGACCTCGTCATCCACCCACCTCGGTCTCCCAAAGTGCTGAGATTGGTGTGAACCACCATACCTGCCCAACTTCCACACTTAGAAAAGTCTTCCCACAAAAGGGAGAACATGGTTTCCTCCCTACCTGAGAGAAGCCTGGCCTTTGGTGTGATTTAGTTGCAGACTTCACCACTCTGAGAAGCCAGAGAAAATCTAAGTTCCCTTTCTAAGCTGGTCTTACTATTCTCCCTCTCATAAGTCTTTACTAGAAAGAATGTTGTCTCTCCTACTTGGGGTCATCCCTCATTGTGATAATTGCAAGACGTCTCCTGGTGTCACTGGAATTTAAGAGTTCTCTTGAAGAAGGGAGATGCCTTAACTGCTACCCACATGAGAAAAGGTGATGCAAATGACTCCTGGGAAGTTCAGTGTTCAAAGATGATCATCTGCTGATCTCTACTGATGCCACTGTAGTGACTTGCTGTTGGTCCTGTGATGAGGTTGGCATCTGTGTTGGTTTTCTAGAACTGCTGTTTCAGCCACTACACACTGGGTGACTTGAAATGACGGAATGTATTGTTTCACTGTTCTGGTAGCCCCAGGCATACCTTGGCTGTAACAGCATACTTTCAGTCTCTGCCTCTAGTTTCATGTGGCCATATTCCTTCTGTTTCTCTGTCTTCACATGATGTTCTCATATTTTTGTGTCTCTGTGTCCAGATTTCCCTCTTCTTATAAGGGAACTGGTCATATTGAATTAGGATCAACTTGAATGAGCTCATCTTAATTACAACTATAATAACACTATTTTTAAATAAGACCATATTCACAAGAACCAGGGCTGCTTCAGATTTTAACATGTCTTGTTGAAGGAACACAGTTCAACCCTTGAGAGCATCCAGGAGTTTCATTCACTTCTGTGGTCACAGATGCATATTACAAGCCCATCCAGAACCATTATGAAGGGGAAGTGGCAATTTTATTCTCAGCCTGAGAAATCCACACCAATTAAGTCTAGGGTTTCCAATGGTCTGCGCTTTAAGTCACTTAGCATCTATTCCTTCCGGGACAACCTGCCCCTAGAGAGGCTGGGTGAGAATTGCTCCCAGTGTCTCCAGCATCACAAACCCTGTTGCACTGTTCTCTTTCAGTCTTTCACTTGAGAAAAAAAAACTCATATATAACTGTCATCTATGTCAACCACCACATAATTTAATGCAAGTTAATTTTACAAATAACAAATACAATTACTCTAAGTATCTTGAATCTAGCCAAAAGTTAGTATGCCTTCTTTTCAAACAACTCCTGTGTTTAGCACCATCTTAGTCTTCTGAGTCATCAACTAAGTCTAGATCAAGCTGACATGCTGCTCCTGCTAGGTTTTTAAAATTCCTGGATCTGGGGAGAATGGAAATTAAGATTTCTAAATATCATATCTACATGTACCCACCCCACCATAAATCAAGCTCTGCAGAAGAGAAAAAAAAATTCTACCTCACTGAGTACTTTGCTATATGCAATTCTAAATAGATTAGTAACAATGATCACATTTTACTTATGTCTTCCATTGGGCAGTAATGGAGGGGGACTCAGACAATGCTTTCTTTAAATTGCAGTTTTTAAGCTTTGAAACAGCCTGTCCACCACCGCCCCCCCCCCCCCCCAAAAAAAAATTATATGTTTGTTTCTGGTCTTACTCAAATCTTTGCCTTGATTTGCTTATAGCTTCATCTTCTACTGGAAAGTGTATGCATCCTGTTGACAAACCTCTTCCTAATCTCTTACCCAAAGCTTTCCTTATGGGTTTAATGAAACCTGGAAAGTCCTGCTTTAGGATCTTCCCTCACTGATTTCTCCATGCTGACATCTAACTATTTTACTTATTTGTATCTTATACCATGCCATCTGCATTTCCTTTCTACACCCTTTCTTTCTAACATTTCTTCTGAATATTACATCCCAACAGATCAATCTTTCTATCATTATGTCTGGCTTTGTGTTTCAGATGAGTCATTTTCAAAAAAAAAAAACCCTTCCAGCATAGGGGAGAAAATGATTTTTAAAGTTTCTCCAAGGTGAAACTCTTCCTACTTACAATGGTAGATAGCTGAAGTAGGATTAGCTATACTGTAAGATTTTCAATATTCAAATGACTGTTGAAGGAAAGCACCATATTTCAATTGTTATAATTTAAATTAATTCTATTTTACAAAAACAAACAAACACAATGTCTCTACAGACCTCAGTTCTGGCCAAAAGTTAGCATCCTTTCTCTTCAAACAACTCCAGTTGAAGAACTGGAGTGCAGGTGCTTAATAACATATTCATAAGGACTCCCCAGCCTCTATCTTTGTTATATAAAATGCTTTCGTTTGCTGTTTGTGCAATTCTAAGGCCCATTCACCTGCAGTTTGCAGCACTTGTTTTCATCCAAAGAGCTCTCAAGAGCATTCATAATGCCAAGGAGACAGGCAGAGAGGCCCTTAAAAATTATTTTTAAAAACAGGAGAACTAAAACTTACCTCACACACAAATGCCCAGACACCAAAAGGAAACTAAATGTGATTTAAAAATTATGATTTCATTAAAAATAACTACCAGGCTAAAGCATATTGACAAAGGAAATATTACCTTTTACTTTTTTTCTTAAACATCTTTTTTGTTTAGAAAGAGAGAGAAAGAGTGAGAGAAACTCTCTCATTCACTCACTCTTTCTCTCTCTCCTGCATGTTTTTCATAGAATGTTTTAAATACTCCTCATATGGAAAGAGATTCTTTTCTGGTGATAAGATAAATATAACTGCTAAATACAGAATCATGAATCTGAACAATTTATATAGCTTAAATGTTGATTTTACTTAATTAAATTTACTGCTATTCTTGTTAGTGTTTATTTCAGTTTACTAGATTTCCAAAGTTGATTATATTATTAGAACTTTTATTCACTGCACTTATTTTCCCCTTATTTTATTATCTCCTCCCAGATAATCTAGAGATTAATTCATCAATTAATTAAAATGGATTCAGTGTTGCCCTTGGCTTATAGTAAGCACTTAATAAAGGTTAATTTTTTTTTAATTTCAAGATCTAATTGCCAACCTCCTTGGTTATTTAATCAGTCAACAAATACTAAGTGCCTATTAAAGGCAAAATATTATGATAGGTATGAGACTATAAAGATGAGTAAGACATGGTCACTAAACTCAGTGAGGTTGTAGTCGAATAAAGGCAGGTATATAAAGTAATAAGTGCAATTAAACATGAAAGATTCCATAATAATTATGTACATATGTACACAGAGCACAGATGTGGCAAAGAAGAATATTCTTGTAGTGGTATATTTAAGAAATGCTTGATAGTGGTCTGAACTATCGTACCAAGACCAGAACACTGACTTGATTTTAGCCAGGCAGAAAAGAAGGAAGGCCAATTCTAGCAGTGGGAACTATACCCTCAAAGCATGGAGTTGTGAAAACGCAGAATCTATTTGAGGACCTCCACGTAAGACAACTATGATGATGTGGGCATTATCTCAAGAGATAAAACTGAAAAGATAAGCAATAGATAGATCAGGGAGAACCTTGAGCCCAGCTAAGCGATTTAAACTTTATTCTTTAGGCAGTGGGGAGACTTTAAGGGAATTTAAGCAAGTACATAAAATGACAGGATTTGCATATGAAGAAGGTCATCTGAAAGCATTGTGGATGATGGATTGGAGGATGTAAGACCATAGACAAGAAGCTGGAAGGCTGTAATAGGTGAGAGATGCTAAAGCCTTGAACTTATCCAGTGTATCTGGATACTTTTATGATACATAAAGAAAGTTTACAGGACTGGTGCATTTCTCTGTGGGCACACCTTTACAGGAAGACCAATCATAATTCAAACATTAATTCAAAACAATAGATTTAATTTAGGCAACTGGAACCTTGTGGTCTCATGACCAAATCATTCTCTTGCCATGGAAGAAAACACAAACGAAAATCAGACTATTGATCTGGAATTAGAATAAGTGGAACTAAAATAATAGAATGTTTAATAGCTTCAGGCTAACATAGCCTGATACAACCATCTTTGACACGGGTGGTCTTGCCAAAGGTATCAGAATACTTAAAGCCCTTGACTACAACCCCCCGCCATTGATCCTCACATTAGGCATGGCTTTGCCATTGGGTCTAGAATATAAAATAGTCAAGGCTGGCTGCTGAGGCTCTGCGTTTTTGAATAGTATGTGATTAGTGATGCCAAGATTTCTCGCTTTGACATTTTTCCTCTGCTTCCATTGCTTCTCAATCCATCTTATAATTGACAAATTGTTTTCTTTAGTTACTTTAGTAGTCAATCAAGTTATGACCAAACTTATAATCTGTGTGGTTTGTTAAGATGATTTTATACATTTCTGCTACTATGGGTATAATATTTTCTGCCTTATAATAATGGCTGCCTTATTTTAAAATTTCTGAGGAAAAATTCCATGGCTATCTTTCTCCCCATCTTCTTCAAATTCTACCAAGCTACTCATGATCATTTTCTGGTAAAATCTGTGTATGTGTTTCTTACTGATATTTCTATGGATTGACTACAAGCAGAAATTAGTTATAGGGGTAAACTACTTGAACTAAATATAAAACCTCAGTTGATGATGCTTAAACAGCATTTGTCCAAAAATACTCCAGCCTACAGAAAGACAGAGGGTTGGTAAAACCAGACTTTTGATGAATCAGATGAAAATTTTTCCACCTTAATTTTAGCATCATGTAATGGACTTGTTACTGTGTTAAATGAACTAGAAGCATGTCTCTTCCACATTTAAAAAAATGGAAAAAACTATTTTCATAAATGCAGATATATTATATTTTAGGAATCTGGGGTGATTTCTGTGTACTACTATCTACTCCAGAAGGAAGAGTTACAGATTTTTTAAATCATAATTTTGTAGTAATTCTCCGATGTTGTAGCTACCAACTATTTACTGAAATACAGAATAGAAGCAGAGTTAGCAGAAAAAATAATAATTTCAGATGTTCCTCAGTAAGATGGATAGTTGCCTCTGAAATTCAGGTGATAAGAGAAGGTTATTACCATTTAGGTAGTTGATGAGGTGACCTTGAGGAATACCATATTGGATGGGTGAATGGAGGCAGAGTACCCTTCACTCCAAAAACATTGGGAATAGATACTGAGAAAGATGGGAGATGAGCTGGGAGAGAGTGGTGTCATACAAACGAGATGAATAAAGAGTCTTTCAAAAAGGAAGTAGACAACCTTGTCAAATGCCATAGGAAAATCACCATCTACACTGAGGAGTTCTGTGAGAAAAACGGTAGTGTAGGCAGACACCAACTTAAGTGCTTTATGTGTGTAATAACTCTTCCCTACAACAACCTAATGAGGTTAGTACCCACATTTCATAGATAAGGAAAAGAAGATACAGAAGAGTTAAGTGATTTTCTCCAAGGTCATGAAGTTGGTAGGTGGTGGAGTCTGGCTTTGAACTGGATAATCTAGCTTGAAAGTCTGGAAACCAGAATGTAATACTCGAGAGGCTGTGAAACTGCATATGTTTCTGAACAAAGAAGTAATGGGCCTGGCTCTGTGAAAGCATAAGCCAAAGCTTCTCTTTTCATCTGGGCTTAGGGAAAAATATGTGGCTTTATACGCTGACATGGAAAAATATGAAGGCAAACAAAGGAACAGTAAATGGAGGTAACTTTTACCTGGCATCTTCAATTTTCACATCTAATGAAAGACAAGTTGAGCAGGAATCCTGGAGAGCCATGGAGGGCATAGCATATTCTCAGACAGGGCCTAAGCCAGCAGCTGTAACCCTTATCCTAATCTAGAAATGTGCCTCTGAGACTCCTGGAGCCATTTTCAAAAGATTCCAGCAGGCCTAGATACACCATCTCTGGAAATTCTGAGTCAGTGTGGGATAGGGCCTGGGAAAGTTTAATTTGGGGGATATGCTCCAGATAATATTGAAGTCCTCTCTTGTTTAAAAACCACTGCATACGTAAATCAGTGATACCATGTTCTGTATTATGAAAATAAGGGAGGAGCCTTGTCAAATGGACTTCGTTTGGGGCAGCCTCCCACTTTTCCAATCTGTGCCATAATCTCCTGTTCCCACCCACATTTCTCCCCCACACCCCCTTTGGGGGTCACCACACTGTACGTAGTTCTTGTCTTGAAGTTATTGTTTCCTAATTCCTGATAGGCTATTAGATGATAACTTAAGGACTGGCCCCCTTTAGGAGTATTTACATGTCAAAAATGAGTCTTTATACATAGGAAACTGTGGGTTTCCCCAAATGAAACAAACCATTTCTGTCCAGTGAAGAATATTAAGCTTGGTGTCTGGGAGGGAGTATTGATTTCAGCCTAGATCACAAAGTGTAGGCAGCCATCTATACAGACAATAATTTCTGAGTATAACTTTCTGAATCCAAAAACCGCATAATTTAGTCAAGCTTTTTTATCACCCTTAATAATGAAACAGATGTTTCTTCTGACTCATAAATACCACGAATTAGTAATATCATTTTCAGACACAAATTGTGCCCATAAAAACTGATTTTCAAGTAGCACAAACAGGTAACTGGGGATGGAGGGACAAAAAGAATGCTGGAAACATCTGACTTGGACAAGAAATGCAAAAAGGAGTAGCCTTAAAATGTGGACAAGGAAGCATATGTCATGGCATTACATGGGTTAAAGCAGCATTTTCCAGAAGTTTAGCAAGCAAAGCTCTTTTCCTTTTTCTCCCTGGTATTCAGATGTGATTCAAATCTGTGGACAGCTCAGCTTCTTCTCTTGGCAGCTCCTCAGTGCTCCTCAGTGCAGTTTGAATCAGTGATGTTGATGCCAGCAAGGATTTGCCTGACATTCTGTGCCCAGACCCTGGTCCACACTCAGCCAATTAAAAGACTGTCCCATTTGGAGGCTGGACTCCCTCTTCTCTGTCTCTTGCACAGCATGGTGGCTGAGACTGAGTCTGGGCTCTGCAGGCTTCAGATTCTACTACGAAAGCCAAAACTGGCCAAGCCACATGATGTTTGACAAAAATTGACTCAGCTGGAAATTGATCTTCACATGTTTTTCAAATGCTCGCCCACAGTTACCTGAGACAGTTTTGCCTTTGTGTCTGCTGGGGGGGCTTCAACAGACTTCCAACCTCAAATAAATAAAAATGCTTTGATTTAATGCATACTCTCAACCAGACCTCTCTGCTTATTCTGTGAAAGAACGCAAGTTGGCCCATTCAACTCTTTGCAGGTTACCAGACTCTTACTCTACTGGATCCCATGTAAAGCATTTCTAAGCATTATCTTCTATAGAAAGGGATTTTCCCCCCCCCACTGTTTTACTCCACCTACAGTACTACCCAAACATGAACAGAATAGGAATAGAAAATGAAAGCAATAAAATATGCTCAAAGAGCATTTTAAAATGTAAATCCATTTTGGGAAAATGTCTGAACCTAAAAGATTGAAGCAATTTACATCATTATTTTGTTGGTTGGCACAGTCTAGCCTGCACCAAGCACTTTACAAAATGTGGATTTCTCTTCCTTAAATTGTCCTGTCCATCAGACTTCCTTGGAAATGTTATTCTTAGCCAATATGTAACACATCCTGAGTTGCACCTCCACTATTGTACCATCTAACCCCCCGATGTGTAATTTCTGATTTCAGCTCTTTATATGATAGCTCACTGAACTTAAATTAGCTCTCTTTGGTAAAATGTGATAATCTTTAATATCTGCCTACTAAGGCCCTTCTTCAAAACCGGTAATGCCTAAGTCAGGATGTTGACAGTTGCTAAAACGTTTTTGAACTCAAAATAAAATCCCAAGACCAAAATAAAAAATAGCATGGTATAAGCATTTTTGTTGAAGTTTCAAGTATCACTGTGTCTGGTTGATGCCCCAAGGAAGTCCTGTGGTAAAGCTATCAGGGGAAACTGTAGGTAAACACTTGAAAAACATAGGAAAAACAGGTTCCAGCTGAGGCCGTCTTAACACAGCTCCTAATGGCCAGGCTCCCTTTGGCTCACCTTGTTAAGCATCTGCCTGAAGCCCACAAAGAACCCAGTTTGAGGCTCAGCTGCTGTAATAAGCAGAACGAACACATGGAGGTTCCAACTAGCAGATGGGGGACTTGCTGATTGAGAGAGACTGATCTAGTGTCTGGCCACCTGTTGGCAAACACAGCACTCCTGGCACCCCCCCTCCACCTAGCAAATTCAGACAGAAGGGAGACAGGAAGAGAACTGATTTCTTAAAGGAATATATGGGAGGAAAACATTTGATAAGCCAAGCATCACATGTGAGAGCAGATAGAGTCAATCAATGATGTTGTTTTTCCACAGTGTATGGGAGTATGAGTCTTTCCAGAATAAAGAGAAGCAACACTTATCAGCATGTCTATAATATTTGAAATGTGAATTTCGAGTGCTGACCTGGAATGGCTTTTTAATAGTGATGCTAGTAGGAGGTCCAAAGTATTGAATTTGCTTCCTACTAATGTTACATTGCTACTGTCAAAGGAACTTCAGAATAGCCAGTGGATGCAAAAGTCGAATTTCAGGAGTAAGTCTGTGGGTCTCTCTGATTTGTTCCCATGGTGATTCCATCTACAGTTTTTTTGTAACTTTACAGCAACAGGAACAATTAGCTTAACTTACATTTTATCATTCTTCCTCAAAGCCCTGGATTTCTACTTGCATTTTTTAAAAAAAGTAAAATAGAAAGGAATCATTTCCTAGACTCTCTCATCCTTTATTAGGAGCTTGTGGAGGCCCCTGATTGAAGTCAGGACTCACAGTTGGAGGGTGAGATCATGCCCAAGGGAGGCAAAACTGCTCTGGGACTGTCACTCCTCACAACAGAGGAATAGGGCCAGGCATTTATACCAGCTACACCTCATACTCAAGTCCTTTTGAAGAGTGAATGAGAATCTTAAACTTGAACAGAATACTATGCAGAGAGGTGCTAGAGAACTGAGGTGACCTTTGCTTTGCAAGTTCTTCTTTCCTTTCTCTCTACACTATTCTTTGCAAGTTCCTCTTCCCTACTTTTCCCCAGTTGAGTATTTCACCTTCAGAAGCTGTTACACCTCATGAAAAATACTGCTACTCTCTGAAATATGGGCTTCTCTTTCCCCTTGCTATAGCACTAAAAGTACTATACTCTGGGTAAAAATCACATAGTAGATGTTTCAGAATAAGAAAAGGCTTACCAAAAACAACACAAAAGAACAAAAACAAACAACTGAATGCTCCTCCTCTTCAGTCCTCTGATATATATATATATATATATATATATATATATGTGTGTGTGTGTGTGTGTATATATATATATACACACACATATATATATAGCTTTTTAAACCTTTCCCAAAACACTCATGACACATTTTGAAAGTTGCTTAAAGATACATGAATATTGGCTTTGAGGCAAGAGTTATCAATTAGACTTCCAAGTAGAACAGTAGAATTAATTCCATTCTCTTTAAGGACATGAAAACTGAGCCCAGATTTCAATTAAATGGCTTGACCAGATCACATATCTTGAATGTGGAATAACCAGGATTGATATCCAAATTCAATGTCAGTCTCCTTAAATCATGCTGTCTTGATCAATTTGGCTTTTTAATTGTACTGGAGAAGTAGCGGGCAGGTGGGGTAGTGAGTCAGACTGCCAACCTGTGTCAGATTGCTGTAGCACAGTGTACAAAGTTATAGAAATTTGATGTAAGGAAAGTATTCCAGGTAAACCAGATTTTGGCTCTGCCTCTTAACATGTGACTTTGGGGCAATTATTTAATGTATATCTATTCTCCAAGGTCTTCATCTGTGAAATGGAGAGAATATAACCCACAGGGCCTCTCTGAAAATTGATGGGTCCATGTAGGCATGGTTCCTAAGGTACTTAACCTGTTATCTACTATTACTTTTCTCTAAAGCATAGTTAAGATTTTTTTTTCTCCCTCAAGATCTCTTTTCCTTGTTTCTTCTTCAAAATAACAAATTTTAGCCCATTAAATAATCTCCTTGCATTGGTAGCTTTGCAGGGGTAATTTTTTTCCCCCTGTATCAGTTATAAGGATTTTCAAATTAGTATACATTTTTCTTTTTACAATGCACTACTTATTACCCAATGCTAGATCACAAACCAGATGTAAAATTGGAGTAGAATTTAGAATGCATGCTAGTTTCACCAAATACATCCTCATCCTTCAAAATCTTTTCAAGCATTATTACTCTCCATCTTCAATCTGTCAGGCAGAAGATTGCATCCACTTCAACTATGAATCAATTCTATGAACAAACTTTATAATGTATCCCCTCACATGCTTGGTTTAACATTGTTCTTGTAATCTGCTAATACTGTTATTCCACTGAGGGAAATAATCTATTGAATTTGACTGGTTGGGTTTATTTTTTATAAGCCATCATACTTTATTGCTTTTCATGCCAGTACTCACTGGATAAAGATTTTTCATCATAACTTGTATTCATTAATATATTAAGGATTGATGTTACTGAGGAGTAGTTTCCAGTCTTGTTCTAATAATCTTTAAAATGGATTATAATATTTGGCTTCACATATTACCCCAATTTACTATAACTTCCAGAATAATGAATAGTATTTCCAAATTAGCCAACTCTTATGCCCCTAGAATGTACATTATAGGAAATGACATTTCAGAACCATGATTTTAAAAAGAATAACATTTATTATGTTTTCTTATTAGGAAAATATGTTTAAACTATAATTTGGAAAATCAAAATAAATATCTTTTTTAAAACAAGTACCTCTTACCCAGAGATAATCATAATTAACATTTTTGGTTCAAATCTTGTCAAATATATGTATATGTTTATAAATTTTTTATGATAATGGGATTGTACTATACATATATTTTATATAATTATTTACCTAACAATATTATGAATATATTCCCATGCTGTTTATTATTACATGATTTTAATGCCCATATAATATTCTATTGTACAGAAGTCATTCTTAAACAATTTGTGTTTTCTAATTTTTTTTAAATCACATTTTTTATAATAAATTTTAAATAACTCTTAATCCACATACAGAAGAGTAATAAGTTGTTTTTATTGAGTACCTGTTGTATGCCAGCCAATTTACATACGTAACCTTATTTTACAAATGTTTCTCAATTTGCAAAGTAGAAATTATTATCTTCTTATTACAGAGGTGGACACATATTATGGATTTTTTAAAACATTTTTTTCCCAAAATTATCAATGCCAAATATCTAAAATCTAGTGTAGTTAGAATTCATAACCTTGTATACCATTGCAAAAGCCTGTGTTCTCTCTCCTTCGTCGTCTTAGCCCATAGACTAAATTCCTCAAAGTCAAATTACCATTTCAAAGGAAAATTCCATTCTAAATCATCTGCTATATCATGCCAACCAAAAATACTGTATTATTTTTAAATTTTTTAATTTATTTATGTTTTCCTATATATATTCAAAAGACTGATTTTTAAAAAAATCCTTCTCAGATTGCAAAATACCTGCTATGACTAATAAAATCCAAAATATTTTATTACTATTACTGTTGCAACTTTAATAAGTGACCACATTTTAACAACATTTAATGAATGTTTTCTTTTGGTCATTGACACTTCTGAAATGTCTACCCTTCTAATCTCTGATAACCTTTTAATCAGTGAGCATTTTACACTTGGACACTTGATTGCCCTTGATTACTACTTGGACAAATTATTGATTCAATGACCTGAAAATTCACAATTGCTCCTAAAATTTGAAGAAGTTGAGTTTATTTTTGAAAGGCTTATTCATAGTTTATTTTTTAAATTGTGTGTAATCTCATGGAAAAAAAATGTGGTAAGATAGAATATTATAGAATTTTAGCTTTTTTTTTTGATGAGCGGTCTCAACTCTCACCTATCTATACTAATGCAAGTAAAATATACATTAGAAAGTTCAAAAATTCCCAGTTACATATATTTAACTTAGGAATGAACTGTGTGATACTTGTGCCATATTGCCCTTATAATTATATTTTTCTTAATCTAAATTTAACTTAATTTTAATTTCTATAACTAGTGACCAGGAGACATAAAAAGGGGGATCGAGGAGGCACTTTCTATACCTGTGAATTATTCACTGATATTGGCTAGAAATATAATTAGTTTAAAATTACTTAGAAGATTTTAGATTTTAATATAACTTAATCTAATTTTAATTGAAAATAAGGGCATCTCTGAATGTGAAAATACAAATGTACCATTTTCAAAACAGATTATTTTGCAGATTCAAGATTATTGTTCTGATGAACACAAAACAAAATAGTCAATGCGGAATAACTGGAATTCTTTCCTTCTCATTATCGTTGTCACTCTCCTTTTTCCTCCCTTGTCAATAAAACAAACATAAACGCCGATAGTCAATTTTCTCACAGCTGTGGAGCAAAGAGCATCAGCCTTATATTATTAGTCTTAGAGATCAGGGGGTAACTTTGGTTAAAATTTGCTTGGCATAGAGTATCTCTGTGAGTTTTAGATATCATCTGTATTGTAATAATTGGTATTCTCTGGCACAGAACAGACACTAGATACATGTTGAAGAAATATAACATTACGAATAAGTGAATACTTTCTTCTTTGGTCTTCTAAGTTCCACATCCCTTTCATACTTAAAAATTCAATTCATGACTTTTTGTTTGCCCTCTTTTGTCAGGAGCTGACATGGTGGTAGGAATTATACCAAATCAAACCTTCCAGAAAGTAATTTAATTAGAACAGATTATGTTTCCAAATAAAGATGAGGTAATTTTATCACAATTTTATGTAAATACTTACATGTAGTTTGTTTTCTGCTTGTGTATATCTATGAGTTAAGAAAAAACATTTTAAGATACACACTATCTAATTTCACTAACAAATCTCATGAATGATGTTCCTGGGGAGTAATTTGAAGTTTAAGTCAATTTGCAAAATCTGATTGAGTCATCAAGGTAAAGATTATTTTCTTTCTTATCTGGTAAAGGTCTTATCAATATTAAATCTTTCCAGTAATGATTTAACTTTATCTTTTTCCCTTTCTGGGAAAAATTAGGATTAGCCATAACTGGAAACATTACAAAGTAAGATAAACTTACCGAATCACTTGGCCTGATTAGTGTTGACATTTTTGGTGAATTTTAAGTGGATTGGGTAAGAATATATAATTTTTTTTTCTTTTTGATTCTAGTGCTCACCTATATTTTAGGACATTTTCTGAAATGGCCTGGTGGTGATAATTTGAAAAGAGACACTAGATCATGAAATACAATTAATTTTAAAAATGAACTTTTATCTACAGAAGAATTGAAGAATTACATCAATTTTTATCAAGGCATCTTTCTGTAAGCCAATTAAATAATAATATTTTTAAGAAAAAAGATCTTTAAAATAATAAACAAAGGCAAGGTCACCCTTAATGTAAAAGATAGCAACATATACAGTCACCCCAAAATATAAATACCATGCCTGTTCTCATTCTTTGATGCTTATGAATAAATACTTCATTTTAGTTGGGACAATATTTATATCTGATTCTGAAGCATGTTATTTATGCAGTTCTGTAGCTATATCCTACTGAACCCAAATAATTAAGTAAATTTGCATCTGTATGACTTGTGAGTCAACTATAATTTTTATTTTCTTTCAACTAGTATTTATTAAAGCCTCATAAACTGACTTTTTAAGATATAAATATCTCAGTAGAAAAAAGAAGAAAATAGCATTAATGGGAGCTCACAGTAAAAGAAAAAAAAAAACACGAGAAAGCCTATGAAAAGACACTATCAACCTTGTCTTGGGAATATGAACTAAAATAATAATGAACGTCTTTTTCTCCACAAAATTAGACTGGGAGCACACCAATGCTAGTGAGAGCTGAGTTCTAACAATCATTTTGAAAAGCATTCTGGCAATGCTTATAAAACTGTGAATATTTGAAATCTCTGACCAATACTGTGACAGCTCTATTACATAAATAAAATGCAAGTAGGCAAGAATAAATATTCCATGTTTATTATGTACTTTTCATACTGGCAACAACACACAAGCCACCAAATACTCAGCAATATAAGACTGGTTGAATATGGCAATCTGCATGATGGCTACTAAATAGCCACTAAAAGAATTGTATCCACATACACTTACTTGGAGGAATAAGCCCATGATGTAAAACATAAACAAGAAACAAGGCAATAATACCAAAACCAATAAAGAACCAGATTGCTGTACAGGTGACAGATCTGTCTGTCTGTCTGTCTTATATGCAGAGAGATAAATATGTGGACAAAAAAGGTGAATTCGAGAGATGCCATGTGACAGTGGGCAATGGGAGAAGTAATTAGTTTTGCTTAATATATTATTTACATTTTTTAATCAGTTACAGCAAACATGTATTATTCTACATAGAAAATTTGAAATATCACCCATAAATTAACATAGAGACATAACAATCAGCTTAGTATGAATTAGTTGTACGAATGTGCTCTGAATTAGGCACCAAAGATATCTAACCACAGGGCCCTCCTGCATGAAGGGACTCAAGACTCTTCAGACCCTTTTTTAAGAAAGCATGACGTTCCAACATTTGTGGAAACCTACAGGAGACATTTGGGCATCTTCTAGCAACTTGAGTTTTACCTAAAGATTAGAGGAAGAAATTGTTTTTTTAAATGCAAGTAAAACCTTAAAAACAGATTCTATGGGGCTTTGGCCTAGTAGGGCCTGTTGCTGGTCTGCTGGATCAGGGAATAAAAGGTCTGGTTTGGTTGTTGTTTCAATGGTCTGGATAAAGGATGCAGTTGATTCAGGAGATGGCCATATATATTTTGGGGGTTCAGTGTATTTTGCTACCATATGAGTAATTTTTCACAATTTGTTTGCACCAGAAAAACTTCATAATCTCAGATCACTACAGTGTTCATATAACAGTTTTGCCACATAATTTATTTTTAACAAGTATGTGGTTTTGCTTAGTTAATTTTCTTGAAGAGCAAAGTTCTCTCATCTTAGAAAAATAACAAAATGTCTATGTTTAAACGATTTATCTCTAAATTTTGTTATTTTACATGGAATATTATTTTCATTTTAAATGGAATACATTAATCTGAATTAAAAACTCTTATGAAGTTTTTAAAAATTAGGTAGAAGTCAATGAAAATATGCACCATATTGTGCGAAGTACCAAAAAAAATCTAATATCTTGAAGGACTCTGAATAATTTGGTCTTGTTCCAAGGGCTTTTTACAATCTGCTTAACAATTAAGAGCTCAATAGCCCTAATTCAACTATTATTAGCAAATTAACACAAGCAACAACAGTTTATGTACAAATAACAGTACTCAAATGCCTATTTAAGAAGAAAATATAAGAGCAATAACACCATCAAATGATTTTTTAAGGATATTTCAAAAACCAATCAAGCAAACTTTGGAATAAAAACTTTGGAGATTAGAATTAAATAAAGGAACATGATATACAAAACATTAACAAGAAACTTATCCTATGAAGATTTGTTTATAATCAGTTTCAGCCTCCCTTTTGCTTATGAATGATGAGTGACTATTGGGTACATCTCAATGCCATATATATTATTGAATAGGTTTGTTACAGTTCCATCAGAGGGAAATTATATGAATGGCAGCCAGTGAATACCTTGAATGGTTGAACAATCAAAGCATCCTCCTAGAAGGGATGTGTCAAAAAGAGCATCCTCTTGATTATTTTTCAGTGATCTTAATGCAATAATTGAAATTGCAAGTTCACAGATACACATTACCAAGCAGTGGAAATGCATTGAAAATATTCTTTCAACTCACGGTCGATTTATTACTTTCCTAGTGGGAAAGGATTGTATGCATTTAAAAGTTGGATAAATAAATAAATTTATAGTTCATTATAAAAGTTGACTCATTTAGTAGATATTTTTTCTAGACAATCACAACTAAATCAAAAACTTCAAGCCAAAATTCTGTTGATGAAAAAGCTGTTGATAATGTTGATAATGAAGCTTGAGAGCTGGGTGGAGAGGTCACACATTTTATGAATCATATGGCACTACCATTTACATGTGATTAGAATTAATGCCAATGTTCAAATAAGGAATAACATAAATTAGCCATCTTTTCATACTGAAGAAAGAGTCTTCTGATGAAATACTTCCTGGAGCTGTAAAAGTTGCAAGATGATAGATTAGAGACATTTTGTGTCTACTATATGAGGATAGCAGCCTTATTGCTTAGTAGTAAACTACTTGAAATTGCCAGCAAAAGTAGTCTTGAAAATGTTAGACCATTCATTTTATCCTATACTCAAGTCATTTCTACTCAGTGACATATGTTACAAAGTTTAAAAAGATACTTTGTTGCTACTTATATCCATGTATTAATGTAAACCAAAGTTCTAGAAAAACTGTAAAAAACAGAGAAATTATCTAGACCTTGACTCTAGTCTTTAGTAATAGCTCTCTTTAATCCAGCACAGCTTTCTAAAATTGAACTGTTCAGCACAGATAGATAACAATTCCTTTTTATAGAGGCAATGTCAAACATTGTTTTTATACACCAAAATATTGTGAATGGAGAAGAATGTAAATTTTGAGGATATCGAAGCATATTTATTTATTCATCTCTCCTGTTATGCTTCTTTAATTAATATATTTTTAATTTTTTTATTATACTTTAAGTTCATGTGCAGAATGTGCAGGTTTGTTACGTAGGTATACATGTGACATGATGGTTTGCTGTATCCATCACCCCATCATCTACATTAGGTATTTCTCCTAATGCTACCCCTCCCCTATCCCCCCCACCCTCTGTTATCCCTCCCCTGGCCCCCGATCCCCCAACAGGCCCAGTGTCTGATGTTCCCCTCCCTGTGTCCATGTGTTCTCATTGTTCAACACCCACTTATAAATGAGAACATGCAGTGTTTGGTTTTTCTGTTCTTGTGTAAGTTTGCTGAGAATGATGGTTTCCAGCTTCATCCATGTCCCTGCAAAGGACATGAACTCATTCTTTTTTATGGCTGCATAGTATTCTGCAGTGTGTATGTGCCACATTTTCTTTATCCAGTCTATCATTGATGGGCATTTGGATAATTAATATTTTTAAACGTAGTTTCAACTTTTATTTCAGATCCAAGATTACATGTCCAGGTTTGTTGCATAGGTTTAGTTCATGATATTGAGGTTTGGGGTATGATTGATCCCATCACCCAGGTAGTGAGCATAGTACCCAATGGTTAATTTTCAACCCTTCCCCAACTCTAATAGTCCACAGTATCTATTGTGACCCTCTTTATGTCCATAAGTCCCCCAGTGTTTAGTTCCTACTTATAAGTGAAAACATACAATATTTGATTTTCTGTTCCTGTGTTAATTCTTTTAGAACAATCACCTGTAGGTGCATCGTGTTTCTGCAAAAGATGTGATTTCATTTTTTATAGCTGTGTAGTATTCCATGGTGTATATGTGCCAGATTTTCTTTATCCAATCCATTGTTGATGAATACCTTCTATTTATTTATGTCTAGTCTTTTCCCTTCCCCTCCCCTCCAAAATAATTTTGAGTCTCCTATACCATTAGAGATTTATTAATGAAAATGCTTGACAAATATTGTTATAGTTCTGATTAACCTTTTATGAGTGACCAAAATGAAGCTCATAGAAGCAAAATGACTTATTTGAAACTTATCAGCTAGTTGTTGAGTTGGAACCCTATTACATATTTACTGACCTACCTCAGCTTCCTATTACATTGCAATTCTGTCTTGCTCTTGACATAAATAGTAACTAACTGGTAAGGCTAAATGAACTTTCGAGAAACTAAAACTAAAAGTTACTGAATAACATGCCAAGAAGCAAAGCAAAAGATAAAAGGGATTAGATTGCATTGAGATTAGTTAACTGTTGAAAGTGTTACTTCTTAACTGACTTCAAAGCTACACAACTCTTCCAATTACACCTTGTATCACTAGATTAAATATTAGAGATAAAAGTAATGTTTGTCTGAGGTAATAATTAGTAAGTCTTTTTTCTGACTGATATGTCTACTCAAAAACTCAAGAAATTCTTGGTTGGGGGAAGTAAGAATCTCTATTATTACACTCACTTTGAAACTTCCATTAAGTTTGCTTTGATTTCTTTAAAATCCAGACAAAATACCCAGTACTTATTTTTAGAATTTTCAATATAATAGAAATATTTACTCTTCAGTCATTGACAAAATTAACCTTTTAGCTTTTGAGTTTTGGTTTTTGCTTTTATCCTCACTTCTTCTGAAGACGGTAGGCAAATTATTGAATTCCTGTTCCTAGAACTGATTGACAAAAGGTGAAATATTTCTTCAGTTCTTATCACATTCCAGTCTTCTATTCCTTTGCTGGAAGTTAAATGTATACTGACTAATGTTTTAAATGCCTACAGGGATCATCTTTATTTTATTTCTCACTCTTTCATACCATTGCTGCAGTACATACAACAAAATGGTAGCATTTTGGACATTATATGTCCATGACTCATACCGTTGATACAGATGTTTTGGCCCTCACAATGAAGATGAAAAAAATGTTTTAATAAATGCCATTAAGTACCTGAAGGTATCAATAAAATCTTCACTTTTTAAAAAATATTACAGGCATGTAGGATAATTCCTAGATGGATTCCAAGACCCAGGACCAGGGGACTTATGAGTTTGGAGGTAGAGAAACAAAAGCAGCCTTTTTAAAACGTATTATTTCGTGCCATGAACAATGCTGAGCACGTTAGATTGATTATCTTATACCTCACAAATGTGGTTTAAGTTATTGCCAAAGGTAGTGAGGCAAAAAGGAAAGAATAGCCAGATAGGTCATTGAAAAAAATGCCAATCAATCTGAGGTCGAGGGAGAAAAGAGAGAAAACTGCCCCATGATGGTTTCTAAGTTTCCTGTCAATGGAGCATATTTCTCCCTTCACCCTGAAAAGCTCCAGCTGTGTGCAAAGAGTCTTTCTCTCCTCTAGCAAGCCCTGCTTCCCACCCAGAAAAAAAAAATGCATAGCTGGATTGATGACTTACAAGATCTGATAATTACAAAGACCAACTCCTCTGCAACATTTTAACATGGCCACAGTGGCCACTCTCTATGCAAAGCCCTGGGATGGCTATGAATGTCAGTGTATCCTCCTTTGTTCTCATTTATTTGTCTTATTTTCATCTTTACTCTCAGCTACACTTAGGTAGTTGTTTAATGTCGCTAAACTTACTTTGTCTCATAGAAGGAACAAGATCATTTACACTCGTTTCAACATTAGTCATGATTGTATCTTGGCCTTGAAATCTTACTTCAAAATTTAAATTATGATTATTTTCAATAGTAGCAGTAGACTGTATTATTTTGCTTATTAATTAATGGTATACAGATAGATCAGAAGAAAATCAAATTGAATAATTGTTCCATGACTGGGGTAAGTGCGTTGATCTGCTTTTTCTTTCAGAGAGAAAATCTGTCTTTATTCCTAAACCAAGGTGACATTTAGCACCAGCAGATTCCTTTATTGACAGTCTCAGAAGAGCGGCCCTAGATTGAATCAGCTTTAACTGTTGTTTCCATTAAAGATATATTGAGTTATATTGGCAAGCCAAGGTGGCAAGAACTGATGCTGCCACTAAGTGTGGCACCTGATATTTGGAAAACACTGGAGTCCTGCCACTGAATCAGTCAATTCAGCATCACTGGTCAACTTGAAGTGCTCTAGAGGAAAAACATATTTTCAAGTATAAAGAGCAGTTATTTGACATAATAGCAATCATGCAGATATACTAGTATTACCTATAACATTGGACTCTCTCCGCAACTAAAATTAAAAAGGCCTGTCTTGGTACAGAATAATATTAATATGTAGTTAATAAATAGTTACAAATTAGTTGCTGAGAGAAAATTGTTTTCTGGGCTATTAAGATATAGAAAGTCCTTTGGGTTTAGTGCTGGGCAAGAGATTAATTTTATTGACGTTTATATCATACCTCTGAGCTTTAGAAAAATACAAGTGGAATCAAATCAGGTCAAGCAAGTACAAATGAGAAGATATTGCAGAGAACTGCATGAGCACCTAAACACCTAAACCCAAATTAAACACGAGCAACTCTGAATTGCAGCCCCACCACCTCCCACCGCCACCACTGTGAATCATGCTGGGGTAGAAAATACAGACGGTTTATTTAGAAAGTCTTGGCAGTAGGCAAGTAGGGAAAAAAAGGTTCAAAATTGCTAATTTATTTTGCTAAGGAGCTCATCAAGACTAGTAGACACAGGAAGGATTTCAGACTGTCTCATAAAGTGGCTTACAATCAATTGCAGAGCTAGACATATTAGTCTAGAATCAAAACGTTATTGCTTTTAGTCACTGAACATAACTGAGCACAGCATGCTACAGAAAGATTGCAGGCCGCCAAAGCTGTTGGCTTTAGCAGATTTTTTTTTTTCTTTTAGCTTTTGCAAGTGACAAAAACATATGCAGAGCAGTGGCCGCCTTTGAGCAAGTTTAGTGAGCTGATCACCTTAAATTGCAACTTAAAACTTTGTTACTGAATTAGATTATTTTCCTCTTGATCCCTCCTAAAGTTCCCTTTCATTACTTTAAATGATGTATTTCTCACCAAGTATCATATTGATACTAGAGTTCTAGCACTGAAACAAAAAAAGCATACATATTGTCACTTTTGCAAAAGAATTTTTCATTAAAACACTAGCATCTGTGATTCTCAAAAGTGAAATAAAGTATACTGGTTGCTAAGGTATAAAAAGACCCATTCTCCAAATTACAGGACTTGAGCACTACAATTTTGCTGCTGTGGCTGTTGAACACTTTAAGGAGTGTTTCTAATCCCCTTTATAGCTTCTGTACTGAATGCAGAAACACTGTTCTCTGGTGACAGAGTGATGTTAGAAGTGTTAAAAAGTGCTAGTTGGCTTTTGCAAGGTTATAGAGAGCTTTGTGAACCTCATCTTTTATTATGCTGTGTCCTACCTGAAAGAGATGAGCACTTTACCTGCATTGGTTGAGGGGTCCATATAGAATTCTAACTGAATTCCCCCATTGCTAAAGGCAAGATACTGTGTTCTATCTGAATTCTAGTCGCTTGACTTTGACTATCAACAAGTAGTCCCTAGTTAGCCCTATAGTCCCAAACAAAAAGGTAAACTTGTCATATTTTTGTTATGCTGTTTTAGCAACCACAGTCTTTGAAGCAATTACTAGGTTTTTGTTTTTTCTGCACTATGAGGTAGGCTGTTTTCTTATAAATGAAGAAACCACAGAAATTGCTAACTTTATTTATATATCTATTTTGAGATAGGGGCTTGCTCTGTCACCTGGGCTGGAGTGCAGTGGCACAATTAGGGCTTACTCCAGCATTAACTTAACTTCCCTGGCTCTAGCGATCCTCTTGCCTCGGCCTCCTGAGTAGCTGAGACTACAGGCACACACCACCACACCAGGCTAATTTTTTGACTTTTGTTTGGAGAGATAGGGTGTCACTGTGTTGCCCAGGCTGGTGTCGAATTCCTAGGCTCAAGTGATCTCCCCGCCTTAGCTTCCCAAAGTGCTGTGATTATAGGCATGAGGCACCATGCTTGGCAAAATTACTAACTTTAATGTTCATTTTGAGTCAAGCAAGAATAATACCTCTGAAACAGTTTACCTGTACACTTTGGTTTCTACTACAAAGAGAGTAGAAACAAAACTTGGATCATACTAATCCAATATCATTGATCTCAATGAAACTTTTGGTGAAGGAATGCCTAGGAAAAAAAGTGTAAAACAAAAATCATCATATCACTATGATAATAAAACAACGTTATCATTTCTTCTATTGAAGCTTGTTGGAGCTTCTAGCTGCTTCTCTAAATAAGACAAAATAAGACAAAACTTATCAGTTTTCTTTGTGTAATCTGAACCCATCCCATTCTGCATATTTCTAGTCTTATTCTGATTTAGAAAAGCCAATCTGCTTTTCACCCTTTGTTAATATTCTAGACCATCTGGGCCCTGTCCTACTTGGCCTGTCGGAAAGTTGTCTTAAGTTTCCTCTGTTCCAACTGTGAACCCTGTTCAGAATGCAACTTCCTGTCATGGGTTTCTAAGTCTCTGCCTACAGCAACTTGTCTAAGGCCTGAAGCAAAAACTTGGGAATTTCTTTGAAGAAAGAAAATTATAAATCAATACTTACATTCAGATCAAAAGAAAGTGAGGAATCTGCAAAGGAAAAGCCATTTTAACCTTTTAATATGAACTTCCAAAACCTAAAAAAAGAAAAAAAAATACTTAAAATATAGAAAAAAAGAACCTACAGAGACAGGTTATTTCAAGATTAACTTTTTTGAGAAAACCAAAAAACACCATTTACAATTGAAGCAAGTTAAACAGCGTCACACATTTTGTTTTGAGTATTGCGGTTAGCAGCCATAGCATTCATTGATCCATCCACTCATCTAGTCACTGGACAGATGCTTGTTAAGAACACTTTCTCGCATATTATTTCATTTAGTGCTTCCAAATATGATGAGTTAAAAACATAGATCCAGAAAACCAAAATCACATACTTGAAGTTTTTCATACTAAAAAGTGGGCTGCTTTCAGTCTACTTCTTACCTCCCTTTCCACTAACTTTATTCCAATCTTCGGTGATGTTATAAGTTCACAGGCAGTTGCAGACGAAAAAAAGAAGGAAAGATATTGGAATAAGCATAAAGTAATGACTGGAAATAGATAGACTGTACCACTCAGCTGATAAGTATCACTGCTCAGTGTAAAAGACAGCAAATCAGGTAGGAAATCATTATTACTGAATAAATTCAGCAGATCTGGGTGCCAACATTTCTCTATAGCTTATGGTGCTAAGAGGGGAAAAGACATGGTGTGTGATTGAGAAGGATCCATTAATTGATCACTTGATTGATCTTCAAGCATGGAATGAAACAAATCCTTGAGGTCATTACAAATATTTTTCCAAAGATTCACAATAATGCGAATGATATAAGAAAACTACATAATGCATTATATATGTTCTGTTTTTACATTATGACATCTCATTCTGTTCAATTGTTCAATTTAAATTGGAATGTTATTTGGGTGGCTTTATTCCAGCAATTTGGCAATTTACTAGGGTAATAAAAGAATTCATTTTAACTAATAACTGCTCACAGAAAGCTTTGTATATTAGAGTTGAGTTTTACTGAATTTGAGCCTAGTCTGGCATTAACATTGCTGTTTAACAGATAGAGTATTTGTCATGTTATATTATACTCATTGCCTGTGCTATTAGCCCCACCGTTTCCTCAAATGCACTTTGGAAAAGTATTTAAAGGAGTGTTTACTTGGATAAAATGAATGTTTATTTCATTAATACTTTTGTCACCAAATTAAAACTGACATTTTAAAATACACATAAACCTAAGAATGATGTGGCTATTTTGAAAAATGGTCTTTGGACTTAAAGAAGATTCAGAGTCAATTAAAAACTAGATTAGGGTCTTCCTGTTTTTAGGACTCATTCATTTCTCTATCTTATTTGATGTTTAGAAAGGACTTTAAAAAATTCACAATGAAGGCCAGGCATGGTGGCTTACACCTCTAATCCCAGCACTTTGGGAGGCTGAGGTGAGATCACTGACAGGGTGAGACCCTATCTCAAAAACAACAACAACAACAAAAACAAATTAACAATGAAATGATTTTAAAATAACATTTGTAGTAGGACTTATTTGTATGTATCCAATGGTGGTTAGGATAATATCTGTCTAACATACTTGTATACTTGAAGATATATAATGTTAATAGTTAATGTTCACTGAGCACTTACTATGTGAAAACAACTGTTATGCCACTTATTTACATTATCTCAATCTATATACATCACAATGAGATAGATACCATTATTATGCCCATTTTATAAGTGAGAGCACTGAAATATAAAGGGAGACCAATGGTGGCTTGCTCAGGATCCCACAGCCACTCCTTTGCACTAAAGATAACATGACCTATATTTGGTATATACATTATATAATTAGTAACTGGGTCTGTGGCTTTTTTTTTTTTTTTTTTTTTTTTTTTTTTTTTTTTTGATACAGGGTCTCAGTTCTATCACCAAGGCTGGAGTACAGTGATGTGATAATGGTTCCGTGGCATTTTTAAAGTAATGTTTTATTAAACTAAAAAGGTATTATTTTAACGTAGTAACACACCTAGATGAGTCCCAGTAATCATAAATTTTCTGTTATAAATTTTCCGAGTTCCAATTAGCATTACATTGAACATTAATGTTCCCAAATAGGGAAAGTTAATTGTCACATTAATTCAAATACATTGAAAATAAACACTATTTATATGCATTTGATTTTCAAGTGAATTTGGCAGTCCTCCCTTGTTGTGTGGGTTGGGTAAGCAACTTTATATATTACATTACATGGATTCAAGGGAGCTAATTAGGGCCTATTTCCCCCAAAGTTCTCAAAGTGTGTATAGTGTTATGTGTGTATGTGTGTGTGTGTGTGTGTGTGTGTGTGTTGTGCATGTTTATGACAGAGGGGAAAAGAAGAGGCAGAGATAGAGAAACTCCAGTTAAAATGCAAATGTCCTTGAAACAGATCTAGTTAGCTTAAAGTCACATTAAGCTGTATGTGTCTGTGGATAGAGTGTGTCGTAACTGGAGGAAAGCTGAATTGAACCATATGTCCCTATCAGGGTAGGAAGCACCAAAGGGGAATCAGAAAACTGTGAGTAGGATTGTAGTGCCTAAGAGTAAGGGAGCCTGTGAATATAACTAAGGACTTTTGTGGATTTTATATTTTATGTAAGTTTAACATCTATATTAAAAGGAATTTTATTTTAAAGAATTAGGGGTATTGCTAGAAACGCAAGAACAGATCCATTTCTTGATAGCCTCAAACCAGCAACTAAGGAACTGTCATTTGCTGAGGCAGCTACTTTCTCCATGGGTCTTGCTATCTCGTGCTCACTCTCTAGCACTCTTCTAAGGTCTCCACATGTTATCTCCTCTATGCCTCTCTCTGCAGTTTTGCTTCACCCTTCCTACTCTGCAGTTCCTTTTTCTCTGCTTCTGCACATTTGATAGCCAAACTAATCTATCTGCAGATTTTATTATTAGTCTAATTGAACTACTTGACTTCTCCTGGTTCCAATTCCAATATTCCCTGGAGAAAATGTGGTTGTATAGCTAGGGTCAGATGTATGCTACCTGCCAAGTCATCTGTGGCTGGGTTGGCACACCATGCATGGGTGGTACCAGGGACCACCCTTAAGGAGTTTTAAGTATGCTTTTTCATTAGGGTTAATGTCCCGATTAAATCGCAGGAATAAATAAGAGATGGTAAAATTAAGAGAACTGACAGGCACTGTAACTGTCCCAAAGACCAGGGATGAAAGGGTAAGAATATTCCTAGAACATGCTGGAGAAGCAATGAGATTCACTAGGCATACATAGAGCGTGAAATATATTTTCCCAGGTTACTCCTGGAACAAATATAAGAAGAAAATAATGATACAAAATCAATTTAATGGAGAAAAGGATTTATTTTAACTTTGATGATAGTTTATTGATACAGAACAAGTGAAAGTGTTCATTAAATTAGGTCAGTGTTATCATGGGTGAGCTCTCACGGTAATGAATGTCCAGATGACCTGTTTGTAGTGATAACCAAAGGTCACTTTCAGGTAAATCTATGTCCTCCATAACCTGTATCTGTGGTTCTACATCTTAACTGGAGAATCTTTTCATTGTATTTTATTTTTCCTTTTCTATCTGAATCTCTGACTTTAAATAGTTTAAAGTTAAGCTTTATTTTGGAAATCATTAGTATTTCCTCTAGGAAACAGATCTTTTTGCAACATCCAGAATGGCTCTTGTTCTGGCTATTATTTCAACCCTTATACATAGAACCACAGGTGATGCACTTGAGTGGAAAAACCTAATCCTGAAATGCATCACATTTCCATGCTCAAAAGCCCACTGAAATTCTATACTTTACTGTGACAATACAGGGTAGCCACTCTTTACTCTTTAATTATTGGAGGTGTTTTGTCAAGATAAATAATGATAATGTTTAGTAATTTCTGACAGCATAGTGCCTGCTAGGTTTTCCTAATTAAAAAAAAAATCAGTATTCATCCTCCTAAGTATACTTAAAAGACAATGTAGAAGGAGAAACTTTTAAAATCTGACATTTTGAGAGTAAAGAATAAGAAAATACACAATAGGTTACAGAGGATTATGATCGTAATATAAGAATAGTATTCAATTTAAATTTTAGAAATAGTATTCATACAAAAGCAATGCTGGTTGCTATAGACTAAATGTGTCCTCCCAAAATTTATATGTGGAAGCCTAATCCTCAGTGTAATGGTATTTAGATTTGGGGGCTTTTGGGAGGTGACTGGGACGTGAGAGTGGAGCCCTTATACATGAGATTAATACCCTTATAAAATGGACTCCAAAGAACTCCCTTGCACTTCAGTCATGTGAAGACATCAAAAAAAGACAGCTGTCTATGAATCAGGAAACTGGCCCTCACAAGATACTGACTCTGTCATTATCTTGATCTTGTGCTTCTAGCCTCCAGATCTGTGAGAAATAACTTTCTGTTACTTACAACACAGCCAGTCTAAGGTATTCCATAGCAACATAAAGAAACTAAGACATCTGTCTTATTAAAACATGTCAAGTTGTTCACCTTCTGGCCCTTAGCCACCTCTTTTCCCTTTGGGTCCCTTCCCCACCCACCACATATTGTGATGGCTTTATGGCCTTGTTTCATCAATCTACTCTCGGAAAAGATTCTGATATCTGATGTACACATTCCTAACTTACTCAGACATCTTAATACTTTTTCTATTCCAATACGTTTCAACAAACAGCAAGCTCTTAAACCAAACAAAGAAATTCAAGACTTGAGGTCTAATAAATTCTTTAAGGCATCATTAGTACTTTCTTGACATTTTCACAAAATGCATCCCTGCCCACTTTTAATCAGAGCCAAAGTTGGGATGAGGACAGTCTGGTCCAGAGCACATTCTCCAAAAGAGGTCATTTTTTAAAAGATTATAAAAGTTATATGTTGATAGGATAATGTATTAATTTGCTAAGGCTGCCATAATGAAATGACACAGACTGGGTAACAAACAACGAAATTTATTCTCACAGTTCTGGGGGCTGTGAGATCAAGGTATTAGCAGGTCTGCTTTCTTGTGAGGACTCTCTCTTTGGCTTGCAGATGTCTCCTGCTTACTGTGGCCTCACACGTGGCCTTTTCTTTGTGCATGAATCACTGACCTGAATTTCTTCTTATAACAGTACTGTCAGATTAGATTAGAGCCCACCCTAAAGGCTTCATCACCTCTTTAGAGACCCTGTGCCCAATAACAGCTGCATTCTGATGTGCTAGGATTTAAAAATATAAATTTTGGGGACACACAATTCAGTCTATCACAGGTGGTCATTAAGACTATAATGAAAAGTCATTCGAAGAAGCAGTATAGAATATTTAAAATATCAGGAGGAATTGTTTGAAGTTTGGGGAAAGTAGTCCAGAAATTGCATCCTTTATTATTTGAATTAATTATTTTAAAATAGATTGTAAGTGTGTGTCAGTATGTGTGTGCTTACACCAGGCATAGGTGTGTCCCTTTTCTGCTGTCCTGCTCTCAAGACCTTCTGTTTCTAAAGGGAGAAACCAACTCTGCCTGCTGCTCATTTGACCCCTGTTAAAAGTAGCCTGCAGGAAGGAGGTGCTTTCTGGCATCCAGAAGACATCTGTGTTGTTCTATCGCCCCTGTGATATCATTACATCATCTAGGGGTAAAAACATTTTATATAAATAGATTTAATTTTGTTTTTTAAAAGAATTTATATTAAGTCCTGGGATACATGTGCAGGACGTGCAGGTTCGTTACATAGGTAAACATGTGCCATTAATTTTCAATGGAGATGGTTCTAAAAAATATCAGCAGGAGCATGTGTGAAATAATCATATGAGAAACCTTTTTTTTGTGCCTTACCCCCACCATTTTCTTAACATCAGAGTTCTGAAAGTTGCCTAAACTAATATACCAGTTAGAAGGCACTTTTCTCCATTGTTTCAAAACTGCTGATTGAAGCAACACAAAGACTGCTATAAATGTAAAAAGAAAATCTGTGGTAAGCATTGGAAGATTTCCACTTTCTAATTTAAAAATAGTCTTAGTACACAAATGTAACACCTAGAACAATGCCCATAAAGTTGTTGGGTCTTAATGAATACCTGTTGCTGAGTGAGTCTGACAGGCTTTGTCCTGCTTCCATGGCATTTTACACCTGCCTTTTTTATAGCAGTCATTGTATGGCATAAGGATCACGTGTTCTTACATTTGTCCCCCTAACTAGACTGCACACTCAGTTTGTTTCTGCATCCACAGGACATAATGAAGTGCTTGACATAAAGGCATACACTGAATAAATTTGTTTTGACCAAAGGACATAAAGAACAGGTATTTTCAATAGTGGTGCTGACACAACCAGCTTTTCACAGCCCTGTGAGTGCAGTAATTGCAAGAGTGCCTCTAGAAACTTGCCACAACATTTCTCTGATGCCCCAAATCCCTTAAATAGAGGATTTCTAATAGAGGATTTCTAATATTCCTCAGAAGTGAATCTCAAGGACCAAATATTCCCAGGAATGATAATACTACAAATTCACAATACAGTATGGAGAATTGGTATCAGATCCTTTCTAGGAATGGATTTTTATGGCTGAATCAAGGATGCTGAGAACAGGAGGACATTTTGTTCATAGTCATTGGGTGTTCACGATAAGGAATAGAAAAGAGAGATCCATGGTAAAATTTGACATTTGCCTCTTTCACTGTCACTGTAATATTTAGCCTGGGTGAGTCTAGTAATGTTATATGTAAGGGATAGTGAACAATAAACAAAACCATCACACATTCCAGAAGGTGAAGTCATAGTCCCTATACTATACCTATGGTCATTAATGTGAATGCACTTAAATTACACTGATGTTCCTAATGCTGGTATATATTCAGAGACCCAAAATTTATTATTCATTCATGTTTGCTTGGCCTCTGTATTTCTTTTGTTGCCTATATTTGGTAATTTGATTGTCTATTGATAAGGAGATAGAGGAATAAATTGAAATAATGGATAGTATATACCTTGGCTGATAAAAAGTCTGGTGATAAACATAGTTCTTTGCCTAAAATAGAAATTCAAAATTATCAGAATAGAATCAAATATTGTTATTAGTTTTAAAGTAGTGATTATAATTAAATATTAGTATTAATTTATAGATGTAATGAATTTCAAAGTGATTAAAAATATGTTTCTTAATTTTTTGAGGCTATGAGAATTTTACATAATGCATACTTTTTGGCCTAACAAGATGTTAAGAGAGAATGTCAGAGAATTAAAATATCACATTTGTGTGTTCTGAAGATCACATTGCTTTCTGCCTTTGAATGCATTCTGCTTTTGAATACTTTCCTTCTGTATGGCAATGCCAAGGATCAGCTCTAATTATTTTCAGTAAGAAATGAAGGAAAACATGATTTAATTTATTTTCTCCAGTCTGCCAGAGGACTTGGAAGCAGGTTGTTATAACAGGAAACTCACCACACTAAGCGTTGAGTTGTGGAATTTAGTCCAGTTCTGTCACTGCTTAGTAACTACAATCAATCCATTTAATTGAATACAAAATGTTTACTGAGGGTTTTCTAAACACCTTACAAAGCATTAGGTACTAAAAACATAAAGATGAATGAGACACAGTCTCTCTTCTGTGCCTCATTGTCTGCCTTCTTGAAGAATGTGAGCAGTTTACATGGCAGAGAAGACAATCCAATCAAAAGGCACAGCATGAGCAAGGTCATAAAGACTTGAAAGTGTCCTAATTTATTCCTCAGTGTTGAGGTAAAGTAAGTGTTCCACTGAGAACGAAGGATAGCATACATTAGAAAAGATTGCATTGTAGGGAATCGTGGCAGCATGAAGGGTCTCCAGGGTCATTCTGAAGATTTTGGACTTTACTCATGCGAGCTTACCTAAATTTCCGTATAGGTTTATAGGATGGGAAGAATGAATATTTCCTGATTATACTTAGTCATGTTCATATTTAAACAGAAATAAGTTTTTTCAAATGGTGAAGCCGAATCTATTATGCTAATTGCAAGAACAATAAATCTGGAAATGTGGGTTGGGGGCAGAATATGATCATCATTGAATGGCATGCTATTGAGTTTAGGTAGCCAAGAAATATTTTAGGAACAGGAAAGTCATGATTATATTCAAAACTTTGGTGTCTGTTTGGAGTTAAATAGACCTGCATTTCAATACCTGCTCTTCTACCTACCAGTATCATTGGAATACTAGAAAGAGACACTTAAGTTCCTTAAGCCTTTGTAGTTCATCTGTGAAACGAAAATAAAGTCTGAGTTCATGAATAGTATCTGGAACACAGTAAGCACTGACTACATGGTAGTTACATTTTTTAGTTCATTCTTCCTGGAGAAGAAACCATGAGAAGGAATTGGTAGAATAACATTTACAGCTGTAGCATTAGCATAATGTGTTAGTAAATAGGTTTGAATGGGAAAAAGAATCATTAAGCACTACCTACATGGAAAGGTAGAGTGGCCTACCTCCATAATTTTTCCAGGACTCAGGAGATTTTGGTACCTAGAATGTTTAGTGCTGAAGCTGAGAAAGGCTCTGGTAAACTGAGAAGGATTGATTACCCTACAGAAAGGGCTTTCTCCATATAACCTATGTGATCCATTCCATAGATGGTGAAATTGAAGTTCAAAAATAAGGTAATTTGCTCAAAGTCACATAGCAGAAATTGACATTCAAGCCTACATTTTCTTTTCTGATTATAGAGCCACTTAAAGTATAGTCAAACTACCTGGGTTTAAACTATATGTGTTTTTGCCTCAGTTTTCCCTGTAATTAAGGTTTATAATGCATTTTCTCATCATTTGTTGTAAGAATTAAGTAAGGTAGTGTGTGTAAGTAGTTTAGATTAGTACTTGGTACATGGTAAACTCCCCAAAGTGCAGATGTTTTGGCTCAAAAAAGTATTAACTGTCTACTACATAACCAGTAATCTATAAGGTACAGCTTTAAGAAGAGAAGATAAAAGGGACTCAATTTTATGTCCTTTGAGTTTGAATCATCAGATTAGTACCAAAGGAAAATGTCCAATAAGCAACTAAAAATAGGAATTTGGAGCTCATATGAACAGCCTGAAATAGAGATATAGTCAATTATACCAGATAATGGTTGATGACATGGGAAGATATGGGCGGGTCCTTGGAGAGACGGCATGTGGTTAGAAGAGACTACTGTCCGGACACCAAAGATGTGAGGAAGAAAGTATGAATCAGATGCTTTCAGGCGTCTAGTCTGAGATGACTGCTAAGCTTATTTTTAACAAGGGAGAAAAAGTATAGACTCAATATGCATTATGCATGCTACACAATGCCTAGGGTAAGAAGACATGGGGCTGCAACGGGGGAGCAGTGGGGAGCAAGAAGCAATTGAACTTATTTGATTCTCTAAGGGCCTTAAGAAGAGTTGAAATCTTAAATTTCAAATTCAAGAACCTGGAGTGTTTTATATGTTACATTGAATAAAATGGATTAGATAATAAAAGTGTACGTACTTCTTTGATGATTGAGAAGGCACTTCAAAATATCATGTTGTGTTTCAAGTTGATCTTTTAAACCACCCTTACATGAGAAGTAGAAAAGTTCTGCTTAATAAAGCATTTTAACTGATACCATTTTGAATAAGAAAAGGTTAGTAAATGAAATGGAACAGAAACGCAATGGAATAAAATCCGTGTAACATGACACTGAATGTACTTTCAAAAATATTCCTGATCTAAGCATTAATGCAAATAAGTCATTCACCAAGAGCATTATATTACTTAACAATCCTTTGAGTTCCTCATTTTTCATTTTTCTCATTAAAATGGACTACTTACTTGGCTTATTTTTAATTGAACCTTAGTTTCTGCCATTAAACTATATGTAAAATCTCTCATCAGAATCACTAGAGACCTGGTAGGTGGCAAGAAATCAGCAAAATATTGAGAAGAAAATGTTAAAAAGTGGTAGAACAGGGTGGCAACTTCATACATCCTTTGTAATGAGAGATTTTCTTACATCAGAGTGTATCGGTATGATTTAGAAAATTAAGTTACTATCTGAAACTGAGATAGCCAGCTTATTTGCAAATGAACAAAGCAAGTTAGGCCGCCAATGTAACCCCCTATCAGAGTTTCTGGTTTTTTTGTTTGTTTGTTTTGTTTTTGCACCAGGGTTTCTGTTCTATGCATCCTCAGCAGTATCACTGTGGGAGGTGCTAAACTCAGGATGTGTGATTTAGGGATGAAATGACTCTAGCTGATATTGCTAGCTGCAGGATTCATTTCAGAGAGCTCAAGACAGGGATTGGTATGTGGGGAGTTGAATGAAAGGACTTCAAAATTAAAAATAATATCCCTCTAAAACTCAAAGAATGAGCCGACAATCCAAAGTGCCTTGGCACACGTCCATAATGGTTTTCTCTCTGTACTGGAAGTAATGCAAATCATCACTGAGATGAATGATGTTCTTGTGAAAGCTTTTAATTTCATAAAAAAGAGAATTACCCATAATCATTGTGTTATTAATACATAAAAACAGGCTAACATGAGCCATAGATTAACCACTGCCTTTTAATTTAACACCCTGGAGAGGAAAATTCAGGTAATTATGCTTTATCACCAAACAGTAAGCACAGATTTGTCTTTCTTGGTTGTCTTGTAACAGTATGCAAAATCTTTAGCCAAGAGGTTCCTTATAACACCTGTGCATTTTAAAATATGATGTTCTTTTCTTAGGTTAGAAATAGCTGCTTATTCATACTCTTTTCTAATATTTAAAGCCATGAATGCAAAAATGACTTTTACTGAAAATCATATGTGATTGTACTTGTTAGGGGACGTAGAAACATTCAGGACAACTCGGCACAGATGTTGAAAATGTTCTGTTTATCCTATTATATATAATCAGATTAACCTTTCCTTTTGTGCTATAATTATTACACAGAATGGCAAGGTTCATTTTGTGAGGCATGACTTTCTTTTAATGAGCTCACTTATGTAAATCCCTTGATTAAAGGAGAAATAAGAGAAATGGGAGCAATTAGCACAACTTGGGCAGACAAAAACCTAATTTGAATCAGCTAAAATTAGAGAGAAGCTCAAGTGGTTTACTTTGAACCTGAGATCACTCCCTTTATAGTCCCACAACTAACATCTTAGTTTGGGCCTTAATGCCTCACAACTGGATTAGGACAATAATTTCCATGCTGGACATTTTGCATCTTGACTTTTTTTTTTCAATAATCCATCTTGCAAACAATTTCCTGGAAAAATCTGCTTAAAACATTTCTGAGCACATAATATTTCTTCTCAAAAACCTTCCATAGCTCCCCTACTAACCTGTGATTTATAAATGTCCCCACTGGGAATTAGACCTACATAGGGCCACCTCAAACTTATCCAAAGGGCTACTAACTGGCAGCCAGGAGTCTTTGGTAAGGATAATTTGTTGGATTTACACAGTGTTTTATAAAATGTTGAAAGTAGTTACTCCTAGTTAAAAATCAGAAGAGATCTCATATTTTAAAGCATGTGCCCCAGCTACCTTGGGACCCATCCCCAGGGGACAACAGTTACATTATAGCTGAGGAGAAGCTGCCTCCTTTCTTCTGGGATCATCCCTCTAGTTTGTCAGAAGTCCCACATTCTTACTGCCTTATACCTCATTTGTTTCACTCGTTTTCTTCAACTGCCTATAAGCATTATAGTTGGTAACTACTGTTTTATACTATGATACTACAAAAACTTCTGCCTAAGCCAATCAATCTAACCATGGTCATTCCTGCCTCCATGCCAATTTTACCCAGTGTTGCCCACTTAAAATACCTTCTTTAGGACACAACATCATTTTATCCTTCTAAGTTCTTCTGTTTCAAGGATATTCCCCAATTCCTTCTATTTTCAGGGATTGTGCCTGCCTTGACATCTCACACTGTCTTTGGACTGAAGAATTTCTGTGGTTAGTTGGCATTTGGTTTTGAGAACAAATAGCATAATTTCTAGCAGTCTCTATTTTATTCACTTCCAAAAATATGTTATGAGCTGCTAGAAGATTGGGACAATCACATTTATCTCTTTGTAAATCTAGCTGTAGCATCAAATTGTATAAATAATGGGCACTAAGTAAATATTGAAAACTGAGTTATTCCAGATACTGCTTTGGCACTAGAAAACCAAATACAAACAAAACACTGACTTTTAGTCAGCTTCCCATGTTAGTTGATAGCTTAGCATGAGAAGACTGTCTCAGGGCAATGTAACATTAAAAAGTCTATAGATTAGTTTTGAAAATAAAATGTCATTTATTAAATACTTATCTTGCAGGCGCTATTTTAAGTGATTTCCTCTATTAACCCATATAATCCTCACAACCATTCTTTGAGGCAGGTTCTTGGAAATAACAGTGACCTTGTTTCTTGTGCTTTTCCAAGGAAATCTAGATTATAAGCAGTGGCATCAAGATGTGAACCCAGATATTCTGAGTCAAGGGACATAAGAATGGAAGGAATAATTCTGTCTGTGAATCTAGAATGATTTTCTAGAAGGGGTGGCATGCTGAGTTGCTCTTGTGATGCCAGGAGTCCATCATACAGGCAAGGGTAAATCATGCCACACCAGGAATAGTGTGAACAATATGATTAAAGACAAAGGGCAGAAAGTGCGTGATGTGTTCAGGGATTATCGAGCAGCTAAGTATGGTTACAGGACCAGATGTGGCAGAATGAAGTAAGAAATACCGAGGAATTTGGACGTTTTCCTGTGGACAGTAGAAAACCTCAAAAGTTTATAAGCAAAGTTGTAATGTGTTCAAATCCATTTTAGTGAGATTAACTTCTGCAAATATTTGGATGATGTTTTGGGGTTGGGCAATCCAGGGAAGGGAATAGTCCAATCATAGTTACTGAGGCTTTAGCCAAGAGCAGTAAATTCAGATGCCAAGCAGGAAACAAAGAGGAGAATTAGATTCTAAGAAATTTCAGAAGAAACTTGAGGAGATATGACCTCAAAATATCAAAATGAGTTGCTGATGCCATTAATAAATATGGAGACATCAGGAGGAAATTTGAAGCAGTAACATACTGAGAGTAGACTTTGTAAATACATCTTAGGTACCTTATCATAATTTTTTTTCCCTTTATTATGCAGTAGCTCACATTGATTCCATAATTCCCTGTGAAATTTCTAGTTCTTTTTGGCATCAAGCACAAGCTCTCCTTAAAGGCTGTCAGTCTCCATCTATCAATTAGCTTTATTTTCTTGTCAGAGTCATTTGGATATTCTCCACATACCCGTAACTCAGAATCTCTGTCTTCATAGTCTTTCTGTATTGGTTCATTTTAACACTGCTGATAAAAACATACCTGTAACTGGGCAATTTTACCAAAGAAAAAGTTCAATGGACGTACAGTTCCACGTGGCTGAGGAGGCCTCACAGTTATGGAAGGAAGGCAAGGAAGGCAAGTCTTACATGGATGACAGCAGGCTAAAAGAGAATTTGTGCAGGAAAACGTTCATTTTTAAAACCATCAGATCACGTGAGACTCATTCACTATTACGAGAGCAGCACAGGAAAGATCCGACGCAATAATTTAATCAATTCCCACCAGGTTCCTCCAGTGACATGTGGGAGTTACACATCAAGATGAGATTTGGGTGGGGACATAGCCAAACCCTATCACTTCCATATCACAAAAGTGATAACACATTAATTTATTTGATCCATTATGGAGCATGTTGCCAGTATCTCAAGAAATATTTTTACCAGTTTTCTTGTGATAAAACCCCAGGAAGTAGGGACTTCCCTTTATTATTATCTAATATGTCTCTTAAATATTTATGATAGTCAAATGTGCAAAATTTTACTAATAGACTTACATTATAACAGGGATTTACATACACAAAGCTAACCATCTCTAGTTACGGTGTATTTTTTAGCATATATAGTGGTGGTCACGGCCCATGGCTCCCTGGAGATTCCTTGAAAATCACCGACATGAGGCAGATTGAGTAATAGGAGAAAAGGCACACAAATTTATTTAACATGTATACAGAAGCCTTCAGCAGGAGGACCCAAAGATACAAGGGAAGTTGTCCATTTTTATGTTTAGGTTCAGCAAAATACAGACAGCCATTTAGAAATATGATTGGAGGAAGAGTGTAAGCCAACACTAACAGACTGAGTGGGAAAGCCCAGTAACTGTCAAGATTCTTCTTGGTCTCACTGGGCAGCATTCCTTCCTTCTGGGTGTGGGACAGGACCCTCCCTGGAATGGGGGTGTCATGTGACCCACAGTCACACAAGGTGGGTCAGAATTTTTTTATGTCCAGTTTTTACACAGAGAGGGCACAGGGAAAGTTAGTGTAATATTTTTAGGTTTTATGCCTGGCTTTTGGGAAAAGGGGTTCTGGTTTCTATGACTCACCTTGGGGAAGAGGGATTCTAGTTTCTATGGCTAGCTTTGGAGGAGAATGGGACTGAGAAATAGGAGGGCTGCAGAAGATAAGAGAAAACCTTTTGCTTCTGAGGCCTTCACTTTGGGGTATGTTTCCTGAGGCCCAAAAATTGTGCACATAATAATACAATGGGTTACATGTAAAAATTAGGATAAATTTCTAGTGAAAAATTTTAGCTCAATATATTATTGTCTAGGTCATATGAGATTATAATTTTAGAATGAAGGAACCAATTTTAACATTAAGGATGAGGCTTCCTCGTGTGGTTTCATTTATTATTTTGATAAATAAATGCTATTCCAGGCACTGGGAATATGGAAGTAAAAAAAAAAAAAAAAAATAGACAAGGCACCTGGCCTCATGGAGTTAAGAATCTGCTAGGAGAGAATAAACAAATACTAGCTTTTACACAGGATTCGAACAGAATGTTACAATGATGTTGAAGGTATCTTATCAGAGTTTTAAAAATGTCCATTTTTAAAATCAATATCTAAATTTCTCTTTTGTTCTCACAGTAAACCTCATATTTATATGTGAGTTTCAAAGGTAGAGTTCCATGATGTTATGTATATTCTTTGGTTTAATCTTTCTCTTAACACAGAGTAAATTAGCAGATGACAAAGGAACGTGCCTTGGAGACTAAGAATATATTTCATTTGGGCTACCTAATAATGCCAGCTTTGCTTCAATTTTACCATTTCTAGTGTCAACACTTTCATTTTCCACTTGCCATACTTTTAGAAGGCAACAAAGTTCAAAATACAGCAAATATTCATATGCTTCCAAAACACTACTAGAAAGGCCATTTTAAAACCTAACATTGAGTACATACTGTATGCCAAGTACTACACACGGGAGAATTATAATATCTCTAAAACAGAACTTTTGGCTGGAAGGCTATGCCACCATGCAGAAGCATATTTCACTGGAGAGGTGATTCAGGGTTGTTACAGAGTACAGGTTAAATATAAAAAATAACAAACAATTTGTATTGAGGGTAAAAAAGAAAATCAACTAATTCAAAATAAACACAGGTATTAAATTAAGCAGCTCAGAATTGTAATCCTGACTCTCCTTTCATGCCCTTGGAGTGATTAGTCATTGGGTTCACTATCAACATTTACAAGTGATGTTACTATTAAACAAACATATATCTATGTATAGACATCTATAGCATTTAACAAAGAAACTGTAACAGAGAGAATGCTGGATAGTTTGTCTTTCATGTTTGTCTGTCTTTGGCAACGCTGATGTGCATTAGAATCACCTGGGGAACTTAAAACACTACTGGGGACCCAATCAGTGTCTTTAGGAATGGAGACCAGGTATCAGTAATTTTTTAAAATTCCCCAGATGATTCTAATGTGAAGCTAGGCTGGGAAATACTGTTTATTTATCTCTTCATGCTTATGAATAAGGTTTAGGCTATGTACAGAGAAACTTCTCAATTCCTGTGGGTTAAGTAGGATTTTGATGAAGGAAAGATAGAGAGAATGAGAGAAGAGAATAAATTATCTCTGCTGTCTTCAAATAAGAGTAGCTAACTCTGTTAACACATCCTCTAAATTCCGTATTTCTCATGGTGTGGCTTTGCAATACTTGCATCAAAATAAATCTGGGTTCTGGTTTAAAATACAATATATTGAACCCAGCTACAGACCTCCATAATCAGAATTTCATTAGGAGTGGTGCGGGAGTAGAAATTGTATTAAGTACCATAAAGAACTTCATGTACTCAAAATTTGAAAATCACTTCTCTGAGTTAATGCCCTAAGCTGTTTTTTCTTCTGAAATTTCTTCACAAACATATTTCAGTTGCTATTGAATAATTTTCATTTGGAATATGCTGTAGCTCAGTCAAATAATCAAAGAAATTAAAGAAGGGGTTTAAGAGAGTATGGAAATCTAACCATTAAACATAGTTTGAAGATAGGTGGATTTCAAAATCCATTTACCATTTTGATTGACCTAACTGGTTCAATCTGTCATAAAGCAAAAATAGAGTCAAACTTTTATTTATTTATTTATTTATTTAATTTATTTAGTATTACAACAGATTTTGTAATGTCTGGATCTCACTTAGGGAACAAGTGAGCCCTTTAGGTTTCATTGACATTTTGTCAAGAACACCTTTCCCTGATTCTTGGGTCCACTAGGCCAACCTGTTATTGGTTTTCTGAGCATCCTGTACAGCACTCACTATTGTTTATTGTTATCTTCTATATAATTGTCTAAAGCTTCTACTCAGTAGGAAAATGTGTGAGAGCAGGATTTTCTTTTCTCTTGCTCACCACTGTTTTTCTAGCCCCTAGGAATTCTATACTCCACAGAAGCACTCGTTGAGTGAATTTTCAGTGCCCCCCCAACCCCGCCACCCTCCACCATCAAAAAAGTTTAAATGTGATTGTGAACGTAAGCACAAGGTAAGGATGCTTTCATGCAGTCGCTGACCTTTAAGCTTTTCTCTTCAGAAGCGTACCTGTCCTTCCAAGAGTTGACTTTTAGCTCCTCTAACTCCTGCTATGCTACCTCCTCACCATATTTAATACTGTACAGCTCAGAAACAGAAGATGTTGGTGCCAAACATAACGAGGGTAGAGGCACCGTAAGCAAAAGCTAGCATTAGCCTCATGACAGTAATCATCATATTAAAGTGTACAACAGTACAGGGTGTCGTACTTTCCACCTGCTGATGTACCGTGGGTTTTACCACCTAGTCTTCTAGTTTTGAATGCCATTTGTAGCCACTTTCACAGAAATGGTGCCAATTATTTCTTATAGAAGAAAATCTGTAGCTCTGTAGTCTATTGATTATTCTTAATTCTTTTCAAGCATGTTTGACATTCAGGTGGCTGAGTAGCACTACATGCAGCATTACCAAGGAGGCTTATGGGATCTAGTCTGGTATACAAGTCCCATATGACATTACCCATTTTGCTACCATCTTTTCTGGAAAATATCCTAATTTATTGTTATCTTTACATTTAACTATCTATATTTACTTTCCAGTGCTGCTTCAGGTCGTCTAATATTTGCTTCTGAAGTAAATTGTATTCCCAGTGCACATTTCAATGTAATATGAAAGTAACAAATGTCATATTTACTGCCTCTTTCCAGAACATTAACAAGGAGAGTAAATGAGATTGAACCTAATAGAAACCCTCTACCTAAGAGATAGGAATGCTGTACTGATTTGGTGACTTACTGTGTTTTATGATCCTTATTTTATAAACCATTAGCTAATAGTACAGCTAGTACACATTCATTTTTAAGTTAAAATGCATGGGGTGACAAATTTTATGCTGATTATTCTTTATTTTTTAATTACTAAAATAATGTAGAGAAGAAATGGCTGTTTTATCAACTGCAAATTTCTAATTTTGAAGAATGCCATGTAAGATATATTTTAATATGACTTAAAATGGTAAAATGATACATGTTATGTTTAAACGTGTCTGGTTAACAAAAATAAAAAGAGCATGATATGCTTATTTACAAAAATGACTGCCCTTAAAATTAAGAAAACTGACCTATCTTATTTTTTACAAGGACAGTTCTACGATACACAAAAGATACACGTTATATTACCTTATTATTGCTTTTTCTGAATGTTTCTTCTCAATTCTATTGCCCATTTCCAGATGATAAACTATTAATGTTCCTCTTTGAATGAGCATTAATGTTGTTGTTCAAATAAGACAACAATCACCCATATCCCCTCTTAGTGGTCACCAAGCCAACTTCTACATGTTTAGTTTCTTAATCTTCCTTTATAATTGAATCTCTCTGGCTATTTAATTACCATAACAGTTCCTCCTCATTGTCTGCTGAAAAATTATGGGGTAAAGTTGATGTATTATATCTTAATTTTCTTACTCCTAAAATTTCAAAATAGAAGGTTGTAGCATGACTGCTTATAGCTATATGCATTTTGGTGAAGCCTCTGGTATTCAGAGTTGTTCTAAGTCTTCAGTTGCACCCCTATTAATAATTTAAATTGTCCAGAATGGTAAACCAGAGTTAATAATGTGGAGATTAAATTCTTAATCAAAGGCAATGTAAAAATAAGTTTACAGCAAAATCACAAGGTATATTTTGTATATGATTGCAGAATTATTTTAGTCAATATTAAAAGTGATAAAATTTCTGCTTTTCATCATGATTATTTGATGACTTCATGTGATTCTATTATATGAGTACTTTATTGGTCATTTATATTTGTATTTTAAATATCAAAATAAGCACCCTATGTTCGATTTTAAATTTAACAATATAGTATTTCCTACTCTAAGCCTACTTTTAGTAGCAATTCGTCTTTTCTCATGGTCGTACTGAGTCTGCTAAAAATGCAAGATGAGAGAGGAAGAATAAATTAATAAAGTTGTATCTAGAATACTCTGGTAAGTAAACCATGAGTTGAGTTATCTGATTAAGGAAAACAGATTATATTCAAGGGTATTTTTGAATTATAGATTTGTCAAAAGCAAGGTTTTGATATATAAGATTTTTTCATATGGTAGAAATGCAGGTAGTTCAAGGAGAACTAAATACATTCTATCTTATTTGTTATTTCAATCCATAAACAGAATTTTCATCCATAAAATGGAAGATATTCTACTTACAGTACAAAATAAGTAGGAAAATATATAGGCCACAGCTAGTTTTCTGGTAGAATTTGACAGTAACTTTGAATCAACTATTTTTACAATGTTTTCGGCTGACCTTGGCCCCGAGCTTTTGAATAGGACGTTATTTAGGACCTCATCTTTTTTTTTTCTCTAACGTTACAGTGGCATTACAGTTATTAAAAGGATGTATGTGTTTTTGGTGATTGAGGACATGGTCATTGTTTAGGCTATGCTGCTTTTATTTGTAGTAACATTGGGATAAAGTCAGGAAAACCTGCTTCAAATCAGCTTTATTACATATCAAGGGCATGAAAATGCCAAGTTATATAACCTCTAAACCTTCCTCATCTTCAAAGTGAGGATAACAATACTTACTTTATAAATTTGTTGTGAAGATCAAGTAATTTAGTCAATATGAAGAACTTGTTACAGCACATGATGACATTATTATCACTAGTAGGTAATGTTGCAATGACCCTTTTAAAGTAGGTCAGGCATATTTCCGTGTTAGATTACCAGGAAGCTTCCAAGAGGACAGAATAAGACTTATCTTTTTCCATTTTATATAAATGCAGTAAATTTACCCCAGGAGCCATCAGCATATGCCAAATTGCCTTATATATATTATGTACCTCCTTAAGTGACAAGATTGAATAGAAATCTTAGGCAGGATAAACGGTAAATTCAGCAGCTGTAGACAATTGTAGTTAATAAAGATAAGCATGGGAAAAAATAAATGGCATGAAAGAGAGGGATAGTTCTCATGGTGCAAATTAAAAAGTTCATTGTGAACAATCATTCCACAATGTGACAATGCTGGCGTTTAATAATCAGGCATCGTTTTTTAAACTATTATTGAATGGAGAACTTAGAGGAATTTTACCTTATTCAGTCTGCTGAAAAGAGACACAGGGAATTTTTAAAAAATTATATAAAGGAATACCAAAGATGACGAGGGTGTAGAACAAAGCCTGTGAAAAATTATACAGCAGGAGAAATAAAGGAAAGAGATGGAATATAATCATGTGCAGGAATAAGAGGTCCAGAAAATAAGTAACAAGATGTCTTTTCTCATCCATTGTCATTTAGTAGCTCCTTTCCTGTTTACATTTTGTAAAAATTATATCTTCATGTTCATTGTGCTTTCCAAAGATCACCGCTTGTTCTCAAAAAATGTCTAAAAGAGAAAATTGTGCTTTTTTTTTTTTTTGAAAGAATCTAATGATCATGAGCCCTAATTCTTCAAAATGCAATTTTAGAGATTTCCTAATCATGGCGACCCAGGAATAACATGAGGTCAAACTGAATGATTTTGGAATCCTGAATCAATCAATAACTAGCCATGGATTTAATTTCCCTATCAATAAAATAAGAATGATTGCTGGGATGAGTAAATGATTGATACACAAGAAGCTCTTAGAACAGAGCTTGGCACATTATGCACTCAGGCCATGTTTGTGGCACAGCAACTGGGTCACTAGGGCAGGCTCACTCACAGTCACCTACGTGCAGAGCACTCACTTAGGCCAGGTCTTCCTCAGTGCCCTTCCTCCCCTTTCCCTTTCATTTATCTGACTTCTGCTTCTCTCCCAAGGCCCAGCCTCTTCTACTGACAGGCACATGATGCAGTGGTTAAGCTGGAAAGAACATCAAAGTTGTAGAATCCCAGTATATCATTTTGCAGGTGAAAAAACCAAGGCATAGAGAGGTAGAGGAGGAGGAGGAGGGAGGAGGAAGGGAGAGAAATGACACACCTTGGACTACTTAGCTGAGGAATTCACATTCCGCAATCTTGTACTGCACTCAGCATTCTCAAAGTTCCCCTCTTTTGTTGAACTGCAGAGTTTGGGATAGGTACTTAGATACTAATTCCTATTTCAATTTATTTGTGTTTTTAGGCAACCTGGACAAAATTCTCAATTCATGTGGCTTCTATTTCCTCCCCAAACTCTATCTACAACGTGAATGTCTTCTGTATTCTAGAATCCTCTATCCATCTACAGAGTTTGGATAGGTATTTGGGACAGCAAATTCAAGAGAATGTGGGAAAAGCAGAGTGAATCTAAAATCCCAAGTGGATTGAGGAGGGGGCATTGACATGAATCCTTTAGAAATAAGTTATTTAAGTAAAAAACAAAATAGGGAAGGAATGCAAATAGACTAAGAAAGAAACAAATTATCTGTGTAAGGCTAAATCTAGTACTCCTTGAAATTTCGCACACAATCTGCACAAAGCACTGTGCTGCTGGAGGCCGTTGCAGCTCAATGAACACAGCAGTATCCACATTCCACTGAAATACTTGGAAGAATTTGAATTATTATTCATATTCATGTAAATCTATAGTTGATATACATATATATTAAATATTTATATTTTAATAATTGCTCTTACTACAAATAATTTTAGATTTTATAATGCATACCTTTAACTAATATCCTTCATAAATTTAGGAATGGTTATAGATTAAAAGAAACTTCAATTTAATCTTAGTCCTGGAGGTGTCCAATACAATATGTGGACAAATCCTTTCTTTTTGCAGGTATTGCCTGAACATTGATGGCCACATTGTGACTTATTTTTCTCAGAATGGAGAATTGAATTGACAGATATTTTCTGAGTAATAATTATGAACAAGGAAAAATGCTACTTGCTGAAGAAGTAATGGGGGGTAGGACAAAAAGACTCTACTTTCAAGAAGCTTATAATTTAGTGAGCAATAAAGACAGAATAAGCAGCAAGATGCATGCTTACAGAGCCTGGTAAATGTATGAGCTGCATAGTTGCAAAGTTCCCGGTACTTAAAAGAGCTCTTTACTTGGCCAAATGCTCTTCTAGCACCCTCTGGAAATTGTTGATAATTTGTGAACAATGGGTATCTCATTTTCACTTGGCATTGAGCCCCACAAATTATGTATAGTCATTTGCTGCATAATGACAGACTGCATATATGACAGTGGTCTCATAAGGGTATAATATCATATTTTTGCTGTGTTTTTTTCTGATTAGATACACAAATACTTTCTACTGTGTTACAGTTGCCTACAGTGTTAAGTACAGTGACATAATGTACAGGTTTGTGGCTTAGGATCATCAGGCTGCACCATATAGCCTAGGCGTGTAGTGGGCTGTACCATGTAAGTTTCCCTAAGTACATCCTATGATGTTTTCACAATGGCAAAATGATCTAAGCACACACTTCTCAGAACACATCCCCCTTTTGGAGGGACTCATGACTCTAATGGGTCCTGAGTACTCTGAGAAGTACTGCAGTAGGTTAAGAACAGGGCTAATGGGAGCCCTTAGGATGGAAAGGTAAGCCAGTCTCTGGATGAAGCTGACTGTAAGAGAAAACTTCTCCTGGAAAACAATGACAAACTCATGCTGAAAGGATAAGTAGGAATATGTTAAGTGGAAGAAAGAACAGGACAAAAGAAGTTATAGGATGAGAGAACAGTATACTTAAAGTCCTTGTGAGCAGAAGCATAGGGAATTCACAGTGGTTTAGTGTACTCAAATTTTAGAGTAAAATGTATGGATAAGTAAGAGATGAAAAAGGGTCCAGATCATAGAGCATCATGCGATTCTTCACATAGATTCTTATTCAGTTCTGAGAGGATTGAAGTCATTGAATGATTTTTATGTAGAGGAGTGAGTTTATCAAATGCCAGTTTTAGAAAAGTTACCCTTAGTTGCTCTGTAGAAAAATCAATGGGGGGGAGTAGTTGGATTGTATTTCCATTAATCTAAACAAGGAAAGATGACTTGAACCAAAAAGCTGACAGAGGAGTTATAGAATTCAGACAAGGTGCTGGTTGAAAGGATTTCTGAAGGAAAGGATGAGGAGTCAAACATAATGACCATATTGTCATTTGGAAAAATGAAAGGATATTCATGATGTTTGCTGAGATATCAATTATAAGACAAGTGCCAGGCTTATACAAAAAATTATGAGTTCCATGTTAGAAATGCTGACTTCAGGTTGTCTATATGATATTCACATGGAGAGGTCCAAGGACAGATGGATAAAGGATTCTAGAGTACAGAAGACAATCAGGTTGAAGATGGAGTTTGGGGAAGAAATAGAAGCCATATGAATCAGGAAGTTTGCCCAGGTTGCCTAGAAACACACACAAAAATGGAAGAAGCCAAAATAATACATGAAAGTGTTCCAAGGAATAGAAAAATTAATAATGGCAAATACTGCTAAGAAGTCTAGATGCAGCTCCTGGAGTTATTATCATGCAGTACAGAAATTAATTGACACCTGCATTTGCTTTGACATACTAAAAGTATAGGATCCTTCAGGGCTGGGTTCATGCCTTGTTTTCTATGGCAGACCTCAAGGTATCTGACAAAATGCCTTGTAACGTGTGTGTGTGTGTGTGTGTGTGTGTGTGTGTGTGTGTGTGTGTGTGTGTGTGTGTGTGTTGGCTGATTACCTGGCCAACTTTTTTTCTTTATTTTCCTTTTCTTCTACTTAGCAGAAGAGAAATTCTGTTTCCATCTGGTCACTGGGACAGTTCAGCCTACAGCACAGCAGCATAAATTCTGGGCCTAAATCAGAGGAACACTAGAAAACAATATTTCAAATTCCTTTATGCTCCTGTGCTGAATATTCATTATAGAAATACATTTCTTCCTCAAAATAGAGGAGTCATTCCTACCTGCCTAGTATTTTTTTAGCTGCCATCTAATACGAATATAAATGGACCAGGTTAATGAAAACCTGCTGAGGCCATCTATTAGGTAAAGTCAACAGTAACAAAGTCCTTCCAGTAATTACTTACTCTCTCTTTCTTGACCATTAGTTTTCTTGTCTTTTATTTCAGAAGTCAGTTCTTCAAGTCTGTCTAGTACTCCATTCTTAGAAATGCCAGAACATCAATAAATTGTTGGCTTCCCCCAGAGGAAATTAAATTAAATTACATTTGCTCATATAATGTATCTTTTGTCCCCCTGTGAGTCTCATGTGGTCCTGATGGTGTGCCTCATTAAAAAAAACTCACTGTAGTAGAGGGGGAGACTCCTTGAAAGGGGAGGAAATCAAGAATACACCCTTCCTTTTTATATGATGGACTCCAGCTGAATGCAAATTAACTTAGAATCAAACTGCCTGAAAGGGTTTATTTATTATTAATTGATTGCTAAAACTTTTCTTAGAAATTAATATTTTGTATTACATTTTGACACAAACTCTGATGCCAGAGATTGGTATCACAGTGCCAGTTTTAGTCTCAAAAAGTAATTATGGGATTTGCAAAGATAAGAGTAAAATCCCTGCTTATTGATGTCAGCTACCCAAATCTATACCACTATTATCTAACATTATATTTCTTAGTTTATTTGCAGTTGACTCCAACTGTACCTAATCATTTTCCATAAGAACCAGGTTGTAAAACTGAAATACAAACTAATTTTGAAAAACAAAGAATCCTCCATGACAAATATGTTTATATTTTCAAATATATCTATATCTATATCTGTAAATTCATAGATGTAATTCCTTTTCTGGATTTGGTGTATTTTCCCTTGTAAAATTACAATTAACTTGAACATATGGGGCACCTGTACCACAGCATGGACTAAAAATTCTAAGGAACATAATTAATTGGAATACCAAGAAGCAGCATGCTTGTAAAGCACAATAAAATTCCAGATAATAATTTTAGCCTAATTTATGTTCTAAGTATTTGAAAGATGAAGATGACTGAAAAAGCAGTTGGAAGTCAAACTTATGCCTTCAAGCTATGTATTGAAATTCACTGATACAGCAATTCTTGTAAAAGCATAAATCAAACTTATAAAGTAGGAAGGAATATAGCTAAATAATAATGAGAGACATTTTCTTCTGCATTACTATGTTTACCTTGTGAAAGACATGTAACCTTTTTAAAATTAAAATCTTCCAAGTATTTACAAGAGTAGATAATGCTTTTAATATCTCCATATTTTATATTTATTGCAGCTATTAGAAATTCTACAGAAAATTAACATTTCAGTCTTTTTATACTAGAAGAAATAATATTTTTGTAATTTTCATAGCTTGTTTAAAAATAAGTCGGCTGACTAGTGTTTATTCTATCCTAAAATAGATACTTATAAGGCAGAAAACTCTGCTGGCTTAAAATTTAAATGTGTACTAAATTAAACCTTTATTAAGGAATTTTTTTTTTTTTTTTTCTTTTATTTTTTATTGTACTTTAGGTTCTGGGGTACATGTGCAGATCATGCAGGATTCTGTCATAGGTACATACATGGCAATGTAGTTTGCTGCCTCCATCCCCCATCACCTATATCTGGCATTTCTCCCCATGTTATCCCTCCCCAACCTCCCTACCCAACCCCGCTGTCCCTCCCTTGGCCTCCCCAACAGACCCCAGTGTGTGATGCTCCCCCTCCCTGTGTCCATGTGTTCTCATTGTTCAACACCCACCTATGAGTGAGAACATGCAGCGTTTGATTTTCTGTTCTCGTGTCAGTTTGCTAAGAATGATGGTTTCCAGATTCATCCATGTCCCTACAAAGGACACCATGAACTCATCATCTTTTATGGCTGCATAGTATTCCATGGTGTATATGTGCCACATTTTCCTTGTCCAGTCTGTCATCGATGGGCATTTGGGTTAGTTCCAGGTCTTTGCTATTGTAAACAGTGCTGCTGTGAACATACGTGTGCATGTGTCTTGTTAATAGAATGGTTTATAATCCTTTGGATATATACCCAGTAATGGTATTGCTGGGTCAAATGGAATTTCTATTTCTAGGTCCTTGAGGAAATGCCACACTGTCTTCCACAATGGTTGAACTAGTTTACACTCCTACCAACAGTGTAAAAGTATTCCTATTTCTCCATATCCTCTCCAGCATCTGTTGTCTCCAGATTTTTTAATGATTGTCATTCTAACTGGCATGAGATGGTATCTCAATGTGGTTTTGATTTGCATTTCTCTAATGACCAGTGATGATGAGCATTTTTCCCTATGTTTGTTGGCCTCATATATGTCTTCTTTTGAAAAGTGTGTGTTCATATCCTTTGCCCACTTTTGGATGGGTTTGTTTTTTTCTTGTAAATCTGTTTTAGTTCTTTGTAGATTCTGAATATTAGCCCTTTGTCAGATGGGTAGATTGCTAGATTTTTTTCCCATTCTGTTGGTTGCCAGTTCACTCTAATGATTGTTTCTTTTACTATACAGAAGCTCTGGAGTTTAATTAGGTCCCATTTGTCTATTTTGGCTTTTGTGGCCAATACTTTTGATGTTTTAGTCAATTTTCTAAGTTATGATAAAAAATAAAATTCCATCACTAATTAGTCATTAATAAAGAGAAGAAAATAACCTACTATCTCAGATTAAATCTGGCCTTTAAAGATCTTGAACTGTTTATTATGAGTTGTTTCTCTAAACAATTGCCCTTATATACACAAAACACAATAAGGCAATAGTGATCCATGTTTGCTACAAAGTGATAGCTACACTCTAAAGGATATAAATTATGTATCTGTTTATAATTGATGTGTATAGATTGTTTTCTGCCTTATCTACATATGCAGAATGGAGTTTGTTTGTGTTTTCTGCAGCCATGCCATTAGTGGGCACCAGGGAAGTGTTTTGAGGCAGAGTGACCTGAATTAGAATCCTAAATCTGCCTCTTATTAGCTAGTCTACCTTGGATAAATTACCAATCATTTTGTATTTTCCTTATCTATAAAAGGGAATTCCTCCTTGTTTCGATTATATTATAAGGAATAGTAATGATATATGCAAAATACCCGGAATGGTGATTAGCACAAATTAATTTTATTTGTATAATACACGCTAACATGACTTCCAAGACCAAGGGAAAACAGTGACAACAATGATAACGGAAGTCAGTATTCGTAACATCTGTGATTCAGCCAGGAAATTCCTTAGGGAAATGTTAGATTGCAAAGAGGGCAATATAGCACTTTAATTGATAGCATCTACAGTAGATTTTGACTTTTATCATTTTATTGTGAAAACTGCCACTTAAAGGACAAGAATTGGGAGTAGTCAAAAGCCAGATATGATCTTGAACTTCATATGCACTGGGATAAGAAAGGTGGCAGACTAGTAATTTCTCTATTACTTAGTAAATGAGTGTTTCATTATTACCCACCCATCCCAGGTAAAGGAAGGAGTGATATTTGATAGCCCTGTTTCTTTCCATTACTTCTCAGTTGTAACATTTTTTGAAACCTAGATATAATGACTTTATTAATTGTGCTAGAAAGGCAGATATCTTAACCAAGTGACAGTATATTGAAGTGGACAACACTCGTTTCTGGAACAAGATTACATGGATTGAAATTCTCAACTACTTATCAATTGTTTGACTTTCATAAGTCATGTAACCTCTCTGGGCCTTAGTTTATTTAATTGTAAAATGAGGTATATGCTTTCACTTTTGTCATTATTGTCAGATTTAAATGACACTTTCTGGCCTCAACTTGCTTGAGTTCATATTTCTGTAGCACTATTTACTTGTTATTTGATTCCACAAAAGTTACTTAACATCTGTGTCTCAGGTTTTTGAAACTATGAAATATTAATAATTAGTATGAATAAATAGTAATAGAACATGGATTTTAGGGTTGTTGTAAGGATTACATGTGTATGCCCATATAGGGTACTTAGACCAGTGTTTGGCATATATTTTGTGTGCAATGCTATTACCTATTACTAATGTAAACACATGAAGAGAACATAGCCTATGTCTATGTAATATACCTGTGAAAATATCTAGGGTGTGTGTGTGTGTGTGTGTGTATTTATGTACAAATTTGAACTAAAACATGTGCATCAAAAAGAAAAGTGACAGGGAAAATATTGGAATTCCTTATTTTTGCACTTATTTGCATAATCCTAGCCCATGACTTAATGTGACACTTTGCTTTGTCTTTTGGATGGCCTAGCCTACATTAACATGTATGCAGAACATTTTAAAATTTTTATTTCAAAAATTATAATGAATTTATTAATAAACAAAGATTAAAAAATTGGAATTATAAGAATTATGTTTGTGCAAATGTTTTTATGGAGAACTTGCCTAAACAGAATACAGGCAAGTGCCTCTATTTAAAAATATCCAGATTTCTGAGTCATTTACTGACTATGCTTTAACTCTGTGAACCATAAGCTATAAATATGCCAGGTCAGTTCTAAACCAAAGATCTTACTATGGAATTTTAATTGGTAGAATTGATCATTTCAGACTATCTTCTAACCTGCAGAACTGGTAAAAAGGCTTCACATGGAGAAGGACATTTCTTGGTCTATATCATAATCTCAAGGGTAAAAATGAAATTATATATGAAGAGATGAAATGCAAACATAGAACAGGAGAAGTTTCTATTAATCTATTAACTCTACTAAAGTTTATTTTTATTAGCTTTACTCCTCTACATTAATATAAAACAAAAACAAAACAAAACAAAAAAACTTTCATCCCGCTTACTTTACGTGGGTAAGAACCAACAGCTTGCTGGGAGCAGTGGCTCATGCTTGTAATCCCAGCACTTTGGGAGGCCAAGGCAGGCAGATCATGAGGTCAAGAGATCAAGACCATCCTGGCCAACATGGTGAAACCCCGTCTGTACTAAAAATACAAAAATTAGTTGGGCGTGGTAGCGCGTGCCTGTAGTCTCAACTACTTGGGAGGCTGAGGCAGGAGAATTGCTTGGACTGGAGGCAGAAGTTGCAGTGAGCTGAGATAACACCACTGTACTCCAGCTGGCAACACAGCGAGACTTTATCTCAAAAAAAAAAAAAAAAATAGAACCAACAGCTATGAAATATCAATAAATTGCTAAGGTGTTAAAATAATTTAGTATTTTTTTTCTGGTGCAAACTATAAGATAAAAGCATGGCCATGTAGCAAATTCAATAAGAATGTAGATAATTAATTTATTAGAAATTTTGAAACCATTCATCTTTAAAGTCGTAATGTTCAGGTTACTTGTCTCAAAGTTTTTACGAAATATAATTGGATAATGATTATAAATTCAAATTTTTATTAAGAGTAAATAGCCTATTAATTTTATCTAGCTTGTTTTCAATTTGGTGAACCATGTTGTCCAAACTGTGGCATCTCTGATGATGACAAAATAGCATGAAAGTGCAAGACAGAGTTTTGTAGACTGTTTACCCATTTGCCAAAAATGAACATTAGGAGTTATTATTGCCTTTAATCAAAGGTGTAGTGTGGGTTTTTATATTTTTAGAATTACACTTTTTATCTTTCTTAGTCTTTCTGTTGCTTATAACAGAATATCTGAAATCATATAATTTAGAAATAATATAATTTATTGATTGCAGTTTTAGAGCCTGAGAAGTCTCACGTTGAGGGGCTGCATCAGGTGAGAGCCTTCTTGCTGGTGGAAACTTTCTGAAGAGTCTTAAGACAGTTCAGAGTATCACAGGGCTTGGGGGCCAAGCATAACATGCCAGCTCAGGTCTGTCTTCCTCTTCCTATAAAGCCACCAGTTCTCCTCCTGTGATAATCCATTAATCCTTTTATCTACTGATGGATTAACCTTTTTATTAAGGCAGAGCTCTCATGATCCAATCACCTCTTAAAGGCCTCATCTCTTAATAATGCCACATTGGGAGTTAAGTTTCAACAGGAGTTGTGAAGGAGACATTCAAACCATAAGATTGTCTATATTGGGAAAATTTGAATGATTTGTCTGAAAGTATAGCAGATGCTCTTTTCTCTCCAGATTCAGAAAGAAACAATATGGCGTAGTAGATCAACTGTGGGCTTTGACGATAGTAGCCTGTTGATTACAACTACCATAGTCATCTATAAGACCTTTAGATTATTACTACAGTTTCCTGTAAAACAACTATAGGCAGGGCATGGTGGCTCTCACCTGTAATCCCAGCATTTGGGAGGCTGAGACTGGTGGATCACCTGAGGTCAGGAATTCGAGACCAGCCTGACCAACATGGAGAAACCCCGTCTCTACTAAAAATATAAAATTAGCCAGGTGTGGTGGTACATGCCTGTAATCCCAGCTACTCAGGAGGCTGAGGCAAGAGAATCACTTGAACCTGGGAAGTGGAGGTTGTGTGAGCTGAGATCACACCATTGCACTACAACCTGGGCGACAAGAGTGAAACTCCATCTCGAAAAATTAAAAAAATAAAACTGTAATAAAATACGTGTTGTAAACAATTGTTAGAACTAGGCTAAGGTATGTCTATATAGCACACAGCAATCTCAGGGACACAGGGATAGTCTACAACATGTATAATTAATGATAATTATTAACATTGTACTGACCCAAACATTTATATTTTATTACTTCCTTTATACTTCATATGTAAGCACAGTACAGTATGACACATGACATATATTTATGTTATCAATGAAAGTGAGTTATAATGAGTTTTTGAGCTTTATGAACCTTTATTTTAAAATAGTACTTAACATATTTTAGGGTCTGAAAAATAGATATGGAGCATTGCATCTATGAGAGATTATTAAGAAAATATGTAATTACCTGAAAAACTCAAATGAAAGTTCAGAGGGTAACAAATTTAATATGAACTTTAAAAATACATATCCTAGTAATTTTTACTTGCTTCTAGGTATAACTGAATTATTCTGCATTTGTTTTCCATATGAAAACATGTGTTGTTTATCTGAGAAATTGTTTGGATAAATGCAGTATATGTACTTGAATGTCTTACAGTGGTGTTCCAACTGGAAACTGCTATATGTCATATTTGTCTTATACATGAAAATAATATCTGAAGAATTTATGGACCAAGAAAAAAGATATTGTATTAGTTTTCTATTTCTAGGGGCTGAAATCAGCCTGCTAACTTATTTCTTCCAGAGGCAGCAGGAAAGAATCTATTCCTTGTATTTTTCAGCTTCTAGAGGCTGCCAGCATTCCTTGGCTTGTGCCACATCACTTCAATCTCTGCTTCTGTCATCACATTGCTTCTCTTTGCCTGACTTCTCTGCACCCCTGTTATAAGAATCCTTATGATTACATTGGGCTCACCTTGATAATCCAGGATAATCTTCTCATAATAAAATCTTTAACTTAATTTCATTTACCAAAATTTTTTCCCATTAAGGTAACATTCACAGGCTCCAGATATTGAGATGTGTACTTATTTGAAGGTGAGCACTACTCAGTTTAGTATTGTCCACCCACTGGCCTCCAAGGATTTACATCTATCCACATGCAAAATATATTAAAACCATCTCAACATTCATAAAAGCCTCATTCCATTAAAACATCAACTTAAAGTCCAAAGTCTCTAAATTTTGTCAGATCAAAAGTACCAAATATAATAATCTAAATCATATAATTCAGGTATAGTTGAGAATCTTGCACGATCTATCCTAGGACAAAATTTCACCCCATCTGTAGACTGATGAAACTAGAAAACAAATTGCACTCAAAATACAATGAGTGGTGTGACAGGAATGATACATAAGTTATAGGTATTCCTATTTTAAAAAAGAAAAGGAGGAAGGAAACAAAAGGAAAAAGAAAAAGGAGTTATTGGTCCCAAGCAAATTTAGATCTATAACTTTGTAGAAATACAAATAAAACTCCATTAAGCTTCAGGACCTTGGAATAATCCTGTGTGGCTCTTGCCTCCATTATCTGGGAGTGCGGCTCTGCTGTGAGTCATTCTCCCCTTTTTTTCTTGAAAGGTAGGTGTGCTTGCAGCTGAACAGTTCTATTAGGCTTTTCCCTCCCTGTATAATTTTGGGAGTCTGACAGCCTTCTTTCATTCTGTCCTATCTGTGTCTCTTTCAATTCAAGCTGGCAGTGTTCCTGCTGATAAAACATGCTTAAGAATCTCTTGGCTCCCTCATGTGTATCACAAAGATTTGCTCCATTAGTCAAGAGGCTCCTCCAAAGAGCTTTCCTAAATAATCCCGTCTTTCTTCCTGGGTTCTGCTGAGATGGTTAAGGAATTCATCAGCTACTTGCCTAATCTCTTCACAGAGTCCTCTCTGTTCTTGAGTACTCTGCAGTTTTTATCCTTTTAAGGCACTAACAAAGGTTGTGAAACCACATCTTTGGCTTTCTAGTCTAAAGCACATTCTCCTGCCAATGTAGCTCCTAATTTTAGCATCTTTTGCCATCAAAATAAACTGATAATTTAACAGATCATAAAATATTGGTTCCTTGTTGCTTAAACAGTCCCTTCAATTTATCTCTTTTCTTTCGCATTTTACAATAGGTAGCAAGACGAAACCAGACCCACCTTTAACCCTTTGCCTGAAAATCTCCTGAATACCCAAGTTCACAGCTTATACGTTTTGTTTCCACTTATAACCGTAGAGCATAATTCAGCTGTTTCCTGCCACTATGTAACAAGGGTCCATTATCCCCTAGTTTTAAATAACATGTCCCTAATTTCCTTCTGAGCTCTCAGCAGCAGCAAATTTAAAATCTATATTTTCACCAACATTCTGTTTATGATAATTTAGGTTTTCTGTAAGATGATGTAAGTTTCCTGTACCATGCTCCTCAGTTTCTTCTAAGCCCTCACAAGCAATGCCTTTAATATTCAGTTTTCTACTAACAGCCTATTCAAAGAAATGGAGGCTTTTAAAATCATGTTCCTCAAAATTAGTTCAGCCTTTTCCCATTACCAAATTCTTAAGCAGCTTCTACAGGTTTAGTATTTGTTACAGCAGAACCCCACTTCCAGTACCAAAATCTGTATTAAGTCCTGTTGTTGGTGTTTAAGCTTAAAGTATCAGTAGAACTGGTGCATTCTGGAGGCTCCAGGAGAGACCTGTCACCTTGCTCTTTTCAGCTTCTAGAGCCTGCCTGCATTCCTCGGCTTGTGTTTACACCACACATGCAAGGTGCAAAGACCAGCAAGAGCTTCTTCTCCACATTTAGAAATAATTTTAAGTAGATTCTATGCACCAAACACTGAATCTATTCACAAAATAAAAGAGAGGAGCCCAGTAATGTCAAGTTTATTATTATTCATATTATGAATCTTAAATAAGAAAGAGATTTCTAAATACAAATAAAACCCTCTCAAAATTCTTTTATATTTCAAAGAGTCTAACATTATCCTAAGGCACAGATAAGCAGTTCTTTTGTTCAGCGTCCCAGTAAATATGTTATCCAAACAACTAAGTTACGTGAGAAAACCATTCTATCCCCAAATGCCTAAGCAGGTTGTATTCAATTACATTTATCATTTTAAAAGTATACATGTACTCGAAAAGTTTCCTAATCATTCAGTCTTTTTCCAACATGGGTATAAAGCCTGGCAATATGAAAGTTGAGGGAAAGTTTTGCACTTGTTCAGCAGAGGTATATTTTGTAAAGGGAATATTATTAGAGCTCAACCAAAATAGAACTACTGTATTCATAGGATATTCTTTTTCTCATACCTCATTTAATTCCTGACTGTCAGGTCAATTGTTACTATTACATATTAATGGGGTAATTGTAAGACCGATTGCTTGGTGCTCTCCTAGAAATCCTTTTTTTGGCCATTTACTTTTAATTTTCCTGACATCCTCGTCTGATATTTTTTAAATTGTTCTTCTAACAAATTAAGCAGTGCATATAAGTAATGCTAGTTAACAAAAACTTGTGCTAAGAAGAATTGCAAATACTAATGCACTTTTTCACTGGCATCCCGTCTCTAGCATTCCAGTCCATCACCATCTCCATTTTCTATGTCCCTAAACTCAAAGGGACACCCAGTGCTATCAAGGCACCCAATTGAACATACACATATTTTCTCCACCTTACTTTTCTCTTATTTCACTTCTATTCACTTTTGCTTCTAAATTTTTTCTGTCTCTGAACCTGAAAGGAAGCAACCTAGTTAAAGCAAGAATTGAGAATACAAAGACAGTGATGTGTGCCAAAGAGATGTTAATCCTCCACACAGTCTGGCCGTGTTGAGGATATTTCTCTTTGTGTAGTAGAAAACTAGAAATAGCTGGGTCTATTGAAACTCTTCTTTCCCAAATTCGATTGAAGAATAGGAAATTTAGAAATAGTAGGATTTAGGAAATAATTTAATTCACTACTTTTGTGACAAGGATATCCAGCGGAATTCAGGGACTTGCCCAGGATAATGCCAGGACTAGAATTTGAGATTAGTGACTCAATCAAGTATTCTTTTGGCTGCGTTTTATATCCTTAGTCAAGTTAAGAATAAAATAAACTTTGTTCTGGCATTTCACCTTGCTATCTTAGATAATTTCTTTCCTAAATCTCACCTTCAAGCAATCCAGATGTCATGTAGATCAGCAGAATGTATTTAGTAACAAATCTTAATACTCTAATAATAAAGCACACATAAACTAACAGGAAAACATAAAGAAATTATTGAATGACAAACCGTAAATTATGAAAATTGACATTTTTTTCTCCTAGATAATTTGGAAAACTCTAGGACTGATTTATTGTTGTTGTGTTAGCCAGGTTCTCACATTACTTAGCCTTTGTGAGACTTGTTTATCTTGATTTATTTTTATTTACCACAAAAATTCACAATACATTAAATTATGTGTGTGTGTGTGTGTGTGTGTGTGTGTGTGTGTATATATATATATATATATTTTTTTTTTTTTTTGAGACAAGATCTTGCTGTGTCACCCAGGCTGGAGTGCAGTGGTGATCATGGCTCATAGCAGCCTCAACCTCCTTGGCACAAACAGTCCTTCCACCTCAGCCTCCAAGGAACTGGCACTGCAGGCAAATGCTATCACGCCTGGATAATTTTTTATATATTTTTTGTTGGGGCAGGGTTTCCCTATGTTGCAGTGGCTGGTCTTGAACTCCTGAGCTCAAGCAATCCACCCACCTCATCCTCTCAAAGTGCTAGATTACAGGCATGACCCACTGACCCCGGCCAATAATATTTTTAAGATTACTAAAGTTTCTGTTTGTCTTAGATGACTGAGTCTGTAGCAAAATACAGTGCACCATTTTCTTACAGTTAAGCTCAATATTTAAATATTTGAATAAAAACACATTAAGAAAAAATACCATCCCAGTCTTCTCAAACCACTAGATTATATTTCTGATAAAATGTATTAGTCACTGCTACCAGTATTTCTTTCATATATAATTAGGCAGATTGATAACACCATAGATTCAAATGTCTCTGCAACACTTCCCAGAAATTTTGCAAGTTTTCTCTGTTGAGCTGGCAGTCTCATTTTCTGCAAATACTGTTTCATAGCTTCTCTACCATCCTCAGATTGCAAACTGTCCCTTCTGCTCCCTCTATTTTTGTGGATGTGCCTCATACTTTCAACTTGTCATAGAGTCCTAAGTTGAAAATATTTTCTGCATCTGTACCAATCTTATCTTTTCATCTTGCGTTATAGTGAGAGAAATGTATGCCCTGTTAATGACTGCAATTTTACATTTCACTTCAGAAGTCACATTGGGAAGAATTCCATTTCTTCCTATGTTCCCAAGGGCTTCTTTTTGGGAAGAAGTTCCCCTCTACTTTTTCCCCTTTATTTGCTCAACTTTCTTTTCTATATTAGCACAAATTATTCTCATTATCATCCACACATATTCTAGTTTTTCATATTTAAAGCATAATTTTAAAAAAGCAATAAATTCTTTCTTGACTTCACAAATTCTTCAGCTATCTATAATATTTTCCTGTTTTTACCATCAAACTTCTTGAAAGTGTTTGCTACAAACACCGTCTCTACCTAATTCTGATTCAAAATTCTCAAAGTTTAAAATATTATGAACTATCTTCAATATATTGAAAAGCAAAGAGAATAATATAATACATAGCTATATGCTCACCTTCCCCAGGTTTAATTAATGTTGATATTTTGTGAAATTTTCTTAGGCTCTTTTCTCCCAAAAAAATATTATATTACACACAAGGCTAAAGTTCACCTCATTGAATTCATTCTTTCATTCCAGAGGTTGACTATTATCATAAGATAGATATATATGTTTTCCGCACTAATATTGATAGTTTATAATATTTGTATTTACTCATAAATAATATATAATCTTTTTATCTCATATCTATATAAAAGCATAATTTATATATTTTTTACATCTGCATAAATTACATCAAAGTATTCTATTTTTGTACTTTATGTTAATACATGCAGATCTAGTTTGCTTGTGTTACCATTAGTGTTCCAAAACATGAATATATCAAAATTTATTTAACCATTCACATGTTTATGGATATTTAGTTTGTCCAACTTTTCATTCGTATAAGCAATCCTACAATGTGCACTCTTATTTATATTTCTTTGCTCAAATAAAAGTATTTATTTAGAAGGGGGGTTGGTAGCCTGAAGGTACAGCATCTTCAACTTTACTAGAGATAGTCAAAGTGGTTTTCAAAGAAGTTAAAAGAATTTAAACTCCTATTATCAGAATATGGATATATTTTCATTCTCCATATACTTAAATAGTACTCATTTTAGTCAGACTTTTAGATATTTGTTTATTTAAAGAGTATAAAATGGTTCCTATATTTATTTGTTACTACATAACAAATTTCCCCAAAATGTAAATGACTTAAGACAGAAGCATTTATCTTACAATTTCTGTGGGTCATGATTCCAGGCTTGGCCTAAATGTGTATGTCTACCTCAAGTTCTTTCATAGGGTGCAATTAAGAACTTAGCTGTGACTGGGCTTTTGTCTAAAGGTTCTATTGGGGAAGATTCACTTATGCTTACTCATGTGGTTATTAGCAGGATTCAGTTTCTGATGCCTGTTATACTGAGGGTCTCAGATTCTCATTGGCTATTGGAAAGAGGCCACCCTCAGTTCTTTGCCAGAAGCACCATTCTATAGGGCAGCTAACAGTGTGGCAGCTGATTACCTTCAAAGCAAGCAAGAGAGTGAGAAAGCATGAGCAAGACAAAAGTCACAGCCTTTTGGTAACCTTATCTCAGAAAAAGATTTCTTGATACTGTTTTTCACATTTTATTCATTAGTAGCAAGTTACTAGGTCCATCCACCTACAAGGAGCCAGAGTTTCACAGAAGCATAAATACCAGGGAGTGGGTATCAACTAAAGCCATCTTAGAAGCTGCCTACCACAGTATTTCATTGTATCACTGTCACATTTTTCTATCATTTTGACATCTTTTCATATGTTTTTAGCATTAAGATTCCTGTTTTATGAATTACTGATTGATATTTTTTCCACTTTTCTGTTGAATAATGTTTGTTTTATTCTTAATATGTAGATATTCTTTGTATATTATGAATACTAATTTTGGGTTAGTTTTATAAGTTACAGCCTATTCATTCTTCGACCATTTGAATTTGACATACTTACTCTTCCATTTCTTCTATCCCCATTGCCAAAACCACGCTTGTTAGGTCATCATTGATTTTCTTATTGTCAAATTCAATGAATGCTTTTCAGGTCTCATCTTAATTGACTTGTTGGCCACATTCAATATAGATGAATATTCCATTCATTTATCATTAAAACATACTTTTTAAAAAATATCAACTCTATGTCATATATACTATTTGTTCTTGACTTTCCTGACAGTTCGTATATTGGGTTTTTGCCTTACGTGATAGATATTTGGCAGACTCTTTTGTTGGTATTTCTACTTACTTCACCTCAAAATATCTGTATTCATTAAGATTCCAGCTGATATTCTTTTCCTAGTGATTTTGTTTGGTTTCATGAATAAACACTGATTATGATGCCAATAATTCTCAGGTTTATATTCCTTTAACTATATCCCCAATCTTCTTTTAATATATAATGTGTTCACTTGGATTTCTCATAAACCTCTCAATCTTTATAGGCCTACATCTGAAATTTTGATAATCCTTATTCCTCAATTGTCTGAAGGTCACAAATATCATCTTCTTTCCTCCAGTGAGATATTGGAAAATAGGAAATTTCAATTGCATTTCCTTGTCCCTGTGAGTATCAAGTCCTGTGTATAGCACCTACTCAAACCTCCTGTATTTGTATATACCTCTCCCCATCTACAGCTGTCAGTTTAGCCAAACTATCTGCTTCTCTTCCCCCAGGCTAGGTTAGGGTCTCCCATTTCCATTTTGCTTATGTTTCCTAATGTTTTTAAGAAAAAGAAAAATATATATAAAACTCATAGCAAGTGTTTTTCATGTAAAAATAATGGCATAACTTCCTGCAATAACATTCCCAAAGATTTCTATAGCACTTTGAATAAGATTTTAAATCCTCAGTGATAGAACTTCAATGACAAACTTTGCACAATAGGTTTTAACATAGTTTTCTTGCCTAATCAGTTTCCTGCCTCAGTTTCCCCTCATTCAATTTCTCTAACCACACTGGGTTTCTCTCGTTTTCTGTAAAATTCCAAATGACTTTCAGGCTCAATTTTTTGAAACTTAAATTTCTTTGTTTATGAAGAAATTTTCCTGTGTAATTTGTATTCATTCTTCAGGTATCAGTTGAAATGTCACTTCTTCAAGAAGTTGTTTCCTTCTCTTCCAGCCTGGACTAAATATTCTAGGGTCTTTTTCCATAATATTATTTAGTTTTCTTTCATAAGAGTTATCACAATTTTAATTATATAATAATCTATAGTTATTTTGTAATTATTTGGTTAATATCTGTATCATCCACAGACTATAGTTATATAAAAGGTGATATAAAAACCAAACGCATATCTCTTGTAGTTTTGCATCCCTAAATTCTAGAATATTGCTTGGCCCATAGCTGGAACTTAATTAATATTTATTCAATAAATTGCTGAATCTACTGCTAGTTCTAGCTCCACAGGAGCTTTTAATCCCATTGGTACAAAATTAAAGAGGAATACAAAATTGAAAACTAAAATGTGAGCCACAGTCATTAAGAATACTCTAAGGGAAAGTTTCATAACCTCACTGGCCATCCATTTCCTCATTATTAAATGAAGGGTTTAACCTAGATCAAGTCTAAGATCATTTGCACCTCTAAAATTAAACAATCCTAACTGCTGGCTCAGGAAGAAAGAAAAATCAATGTGCTCTAAGAACTGAAGGAAAATTTCATAAAGAAACTTTTGGTGATAAAAGCTATAATTAATGGGGAAGAAATGGAAATTAACATAGATATTCGGAGATGGTGAGAACAACCAGATGCGTGAAGTAAAGGACTATTTTGGATTTTAGTGGGAGAGATGATTTACGTGGAGCCATTCTGTAAGGCACCTATAAATGAGGACAAGGTTTTGGAATTGATTAGAAGCCACAAGACATTGTAGGATTTTGAGCTATGATGCAACATGATTGTGCATTATTTTAAAAATAAAATTATTTTCTATAAACTTGTATTGATTTTTGACTATGTAATGGACATTGCTAGGCACTGGGGATATAAATATGAATCAGCCATGATTCCTGCCTCTGTGTCCCTCAAAAGAGTAGGGTGGTAGTCTAAAAAAAAAAAATAAGTAATATAATATTACATTACAAAAAGAATATATCAAAAAATATATAACAACTAAAAATACAATCCATTCATAAGTATTTCACGATAAAAGGCAGTTTTATATGGTGGAGACATCATCTTTAATATACATACCCTTTGCAGGAGCAAGACCACTTCTAAGAATGTAGCCATTTTGGGGAGATTTAGGTGTAAACTTCAAATAATTTATAATCTCACTAACTTTATCTGTTGGTAGAAACTCTCCAAGCCTCATTTTCTTTATGTGTTAAAAACTAAAATAAAAGGTTGATATAAAGATTAGAGGCATAAATGTTACAAATGTTGGAAACACATCATTATACAAATGGAATCTAAGAGTATAATAAAGTGAATTCGTGAAGAAATTGTTCAAAATTTAATCAAGGCTGTAAGAACTATTGCTTTCTCATTCTTGGAAAAAAATTACTCAGATTCCGAACTTCTACCAAAACAAATATATATACATACGTGTGTGTGTGTGTGTGTGTGTGTGTGTGTGTGTGTGTATCACCAGATTTTTATATATATAAGTATATACCATATAAATTTAAAATAGAAACTAGCATTTGAATACTTTTAAGTATACTACATATATTAACTCATTTAAATCTTACAAAATCCCCATAGGGTAGGTACTATCATTAGCCCCATTTTAAATGCAAAAGTACTAAGGCACTAAGACATTAAGAAGCCTTCCCAAGGTGATCCAGATTATGAAAATTAAAACCTAATGCCTCTGGATGATGAACATGACCTCTTATTACTATATTCTACAAACCATATAAAATTGTATTGAAATTCTACAAAGATTGGGTTAAATGTACAATCTTAGCAATAGTACATGAAAATTATCTTTATAACTTTGAGCTGAGGGGAAAAAAAAAACAACTCCCTAAAGAAAGAACCCAAGTCACAAAGGTACTTTAAGAAAACAAAAATGTAATAATGGAAATAAATGTTTGCAGTGCATTTAGTACACAATGTCTTATTATTAATATATAGTTTCCATAAATCAATCAAAACACAAATTCTCAATAAGAAAATAATAATAGAGCAAAATATAAGAACAGCAATTCATGAAAAATAAAGCAAAATTTCGCTAAACATATTTAAGAAATCTCAGTCATAAGTGAGTGGAAATGCAAATCAAAACAAAAAGATACGACTAGCCAAAACAAAATATTAATAGTAGCCAGTGTGGTTGAGGACACTAAAATATATTATTTGTATGTTTATAAATTGCCACATGCTTTCAAAAAGGCAATTTATAATATCTATCAATATGTCTAATGTACATGTCCTTTGATAAAGCAAATTCTTTTCTAGAAATCTACCCATTGCAATGTAGTGGTTAAGAACTTTGGTTTCAGAAATGTCTGGAGGCAAGTTCCTGCTATTCCATTTTATATGTGTACCCTTGAAGTTCTTCATTTTTGTAAGCCTGAAATTACTCATTTGAAAACAAGATAGCAATAGGAAAATTGCCTCACAGGGTTATTCTGTAGATTATATGAAACGATGCATGTAAAGCAATTTACATATTTTAGAAGTTGATATACATTAAAGAGTATGATTATTATTAATTATACTATAGATATGTCTCAAGTGTGAAGGAATAGCTTTATGAGAATGTTTATTATACTCTAATAACTTCTATTAATAGTATTGAATGCAATCTTGAAATCACTGCAATTATCTTTGTACAATTGTGGCGAATAAATTGGTCTTAAGAAGACAGGAGATGGGAAAATGCTGCTCTCTGTGACTGATGTCACATATGCAATGGGTGAAGATTCAGAAAATTAGTATTGGTCAACAGGCAAGTATTTAAATGGTTACTAATAGATACATTTCATTCTAAAGCATTAAATGTTTGTTGAAACATTCAACAAACATCAGAGACCAATTCAAATTCATAAAGAAAAAGTCAAATCTTCTCTCTAAATGAAAATTGTGTTGGGTTGATATTTTAAAACATCATGTATTTTATTTTAGAGAACCATACGACATGTCCCATGTTAATGAATAAGATAGTGGAATATGATTAGGCAATAGTGTGCTGTGGAGACTCAGATGTGCTATTAAGAATGGAGGGAATGGATTTAAACTTATGGAAGTTAGTTTGAATGCCAACCTGAATGAGATGTGCCCATGGATTGACCAAAGCTTCTGCGTTTGATATATTCTGCTTCATATTTTCATCAAAGAACTAGGGGAGGTATGATTTCTAAATTTGCAGCTCTCACAAAATTGCATCGGTCATCCCATATACCCCATAAATATATATACCTACTGTGTATTCACAGTGATTAATAATTTTAAAAAATATTTAATTGCAGTGGACAATTTAGGTGGATGATGTAGTCGAGATTTGAAGTGATCTAAGGCACTACATTAGAATCAACAAAATACTATTTAACAGATAACTTTTTGTAAATTGCTTTAAGTTCAAAATATAAATTATATAATTAGAGATTTCATCTAAAAAACTATTATTATACACAAAAATGTGGCCCCAAATTGTGACGCAACTGTTAAAAAATTTTTTTCACATCATTTTACCAGTGTATGGCTCTTTACAGTGTTCAGTTATTGCATTCTATTTTGGACAACACATTTTAACAGAAACATTGTCATATTGAAATATGCCCAGAGGATGTATGGAAATCCTACAGATTTGAGAGTTGGAGGAGGTAGGAATGTTTCTTTAGCAAAAGGGAAATTGAGGGGAAGACACAAGTCTATTCAAACATGTGAAGATTATTCTTACAGAATAGGAGACAAAATTGCTATACCTAGCTTAGAGGGCAGCTGAAAGCTGCAGGGAGGTGAAATTCATTTCAGAACAGACTTTCTCACAATTAGAGATATTCAACATTGCAGTCAACTTTTTTTTTAGGATTAAAATCCTCTGAGCTGGAAGTGCTTAAGTAAACAGTAGGACAACTGCCTTCAGGATTGTAGAAGAGACTGTTTATAGTGAAGAATGGATTAAATTACTTCTAAGATTTCTTTTTAAAAAGGAACACGGTAAAATGGAAAGAATGCCAGTCTTTAAGGCAGAAGACTTCCAAGTCAAACTTACTCTAACATTTATCTATGTTTTAAGGTGCTTTAACTTACAGTGATATATGAGATTGTTTTAGGGTAGGTGAAAGTGTTAATGATATTCGTAGGAAACTTCTCAGTACAAGTCTGTAAGGTCAGGGCTTTGTAAAGTGGCACAGTAGGACTGTCGTCAACCTGGGTGAGAAAAGGAATTCCAGAGAAAGGAAACCATCCCCATGAACACAAATTATTCCACTGTCATGTCTCCAGTTACATTGGTTTAAAGTTCTATTCAATTCCCATTAGATATATATTAGATACTTTGTAATTTTTTACAGTGTATAATAGGATCACAGGCACAAAAAGAAAGTTGTCGTTTGATTTATTCTCACATTTCAGTCATCATTTGTCTTGCTTTAATGCTTTATTCCCTAGTCATTCCACATGTTAAGCTTCTCTGTAGGACATTGTTCAGGCCTCCCAGGTTTAGAAAAAATAGAATCGATGTGCTGACTCACAACGTTTTTGCAAACCAGTTTATATAAATCTAGGTATAGCCAACTTTTCATGAGACCCAAACATTATAATTTCAGTCCTGCAATCACAAAGGATTTGTTTTGTGTGATTTTTTAACCTCGGTTTCAAGAAAAAGCTCAAAAGACTAGAAATAACATAGAATAGACTAAATGTGAACTGGAAGAACCTCCATCTATCTCCTAATTACCTTCTCCCCTTTGTGAACACTCTGGATTACTGCACAAAGCCCTGAGACCCTCAAGGTCTCCACTAAATCAGAAATGCTACTGAGTGCTTACTGTGGTGAGGAGTGCAACTCTTCCTCAGATAAAGTACCTTGCTGTTTCTTTCCTTTTCTCAAGGAAACTCTGGCCATTGTTAGCTAGATCTCAGCTGCCTGAGATCTTGAAACACTTGGAATCTTGAAAATTTTGAGTTAATATATTACTATTTTCTGAAAGCCCCCCCACCCTTCCAGATGAGGTTAGGTCCTTGCTCATTTTATGCTCCCACTTTGTACTTTTCTTTTTTAGCACTGATCACTCCTAGATTTTATTAATTGTTTATATCAATATATTTTCTAATATCTGCCTCCCTGGATATAGAGAGTGTTTTGTAGAGACAAGACACCCTGTTGTTCTGGTTCAATGCTAAAACTCCAAGATACATTCCAGTGCCTGGCATATAAGAGACATAAAAGATCTTTAATGAGTATTTACTGAATGAATACATAGCATTTTGTTTGTGGAAATAAAAGTCGGATAGGCTAACAAAGGATCTGTATGTTTGCTGATATCATTCATTTACGTATTTTTTTGATTACCTATTTCATGCCAGATAATGTACTAGATGATAGGTTCCCAAAATTACATAAGTCTTTGCTTCTACCTACTCTGAGTGATGGTTTAAAGTCAGATTTAGTATTGGAAAAAAATCTAGAAGAATGCAATGATATGTTGATGTTAATTAGTTGTACCTCATTGCCTTTCTCCAACTCTCACACTACCAACCCCCAATCCTCACCCTTAGCCATTGTCAGGTATAAGTACACCCCAGTATTCTTGCCTTAGATAAGGATAACTCCAGGCTTAACTTATGTTTCAAAACTCCCCTGCAGAATCAGGCTGACACCACCCACTGCAGACTTTGCCTCAGTTCCGTCGTTGCTTGGCATTTTCCCTTTCCCTGTTTTGCTTCGTCTACTCCCTGGCTGTCACCCAAGGGAAAACTTCCTAAATTAAACATTTGCACATGAACTCTCATCTCATGATTTACCTCTAGGGAATCTGGTCTTAGACTAACTTTTTCCAGCCCTATTTGCAATGTCTTGATGACTATTCTATTCTCAGTTGCTCTGGAATCAGCAGTTATGAATGAAATCTTTGTTTCTCACGAATTATTTTCATTCAAGAGCTAGATTCACCTTTGAAATCCTTACCTTAATCCCTTTAAATCCCAAATATTTCTATATGCACTAGTCTTTGCAAAATTAGATTACAGTCTACTAAAATTCATCTCTACTGAAATGAAAAGGTCTCAGTCTTATCTGGGAACAAAGTCTGAACTGAACTAACCATAGCACATAACATGATATATTATCTAATTAAGATACCTTTTAGGAGTCCAATTATGAATAGATCTGAAAAGTAATAATTTTCAGAAAATATATAAGTACCACTCCAGATGTTCTCAGCAAGAGTTTTAAGCAGAATATGGCAAATCTGTAAATCTGTGCCAATAATAATAACCCATTAAGGCTGAACTGACAAACTTTACAATTATTTTCAATTGGAAACTAAGTGCCAAAAGTTTCAAAGTTAAAGATTTATTTTTTATTTCACTGCACTGACAAGCTGTACTTTCCGTTAGAATGTATTTATTGTTTTAATATGTCTGAACAACCTCTGACTTTACGAGATAAGTCTTCTCTTCACCCAAAATGTAAAATTCATACTAGCCTGTCACCTTGTTAGACAAGATATTAAAATTCTGTACACCATCTGCTTCTGATCCATCTTATTTGGCCCCCCCTCACACCCCTATACTCCTCTACTTTCCCCAAGCCGAGGTCTGTAAATGACGTGAAAAGTGAAATGTGAAAAGCAAAAATGACCTTGCCTGTGGCATGAAGTTTTATAAAATTTTCCTTTCAATCCACTGACCTAATTTTCTTCCTGATTATAGAGAATTTTATACATTTTTAAAAATTGTTATTTTTATATACAATTAATATGTGTTATTAAAACATAATTTGCTCGTTTATTGATTGATTTGATAACAAATATCCTTTGAGTACCTGCTTGGTTCCAGGGACTGTGGTGCTAGGTGGTGGGCTAAAGAGATGAATTAGACACTGGCGCCCTCAAGGAGCTCAAGTTCTAATGAAGAGGCTGAGGATTATAAAAAACAGATTAAATCAGAAAAAAATAGAAATGTGTGCAGTCTACAGATCTGTTATTTATTCATTGAAAAATAAATACCGTGAGGTTTTTTCACTTCACTTATTAATGCTACTCAACAAAAGAATGACAATGAAAACATGGCATTTTTTAAAAATCCAATAAAAATATGTGGAATATAATGCAGAAGTAGCAAGCTTGAAATAGCGACCCTCTTCCCTCTGGGAATTAGTTCTCAGGCTTTGTTGTTAAGTTTGGCCTGATTGTCACCATGCAAATGAATAATTGTGATGAAAGGTAGCAATTCTTACAGCGGGGGGCAGAAATAGTGTGCACTGAAGACCAAAAGACAGTAGAATATCTTCCTTGCCTAGAGGTAGGCTTCCCCAGAGGAAGGTCTTGATTTGGGACTTGCAGTGAATTAATTTTCTAGGGAAGCCATAACAAAGCACCATAATCTGGGTGGCTAAAATCATATACATTTATTTTCTATCATTTCTGGAGGCTAGACATCAGAGATTAAGGTGTCAGGGTTAATTTCTTCTGAGGCCTTTCTGTTGAGATGGCAGTCTTCTCTTTGTCTTCACATGGTGTCCCCTCTGTGTATTTGTGTACTAATCTCTATTGTAGGCACCAGCCATATTGGATTAGGGCACAATCTAGTAACCCCATTTACTTTGAATTACCTCTTCAAAGCACCCATCTCCAAATACAGTCATATTCTGAGGTTCTTGTGGTTAGAACTTAAGTATATGAATTTGGGGAGAGCACAAACTAACCCAGAACATTCATGATATTAAAACGGGAGAGTTCCCTGACCCCCATCACAAGACATGCCACAGGGGTATTGCTCATCTGTTCAGTTGCTGCATGCTCAAACAGCTTGTGAGATGGGGGAGCACACAGATGGGCAGGTACAGGAGCCAGGGCAAGTGCTTTTGGGCTCCAGCCCAATGGTAGCATATATAGGTGGATGCCTGCAATTCCCAAAGGCCCAGTGGGCTTGTTACAGTGCTCCTTTAGCTCTGCCATCCACAGATGACTTAAGTGTTAACAAGCTCAGTGCCTTCTTGGTACCTGAGTCCTTGTCCAGCCTCCAGGAAGAATCAGGTTATACATGTACTTGAAGGACAGTGTATGCAGGGGTTTTGTTGAGTGGTGGAGGTGGCTCTCAGTGGGATGGATGAGGAGCTGGAAAGAGGATGGAGTGGGAAGATGATATTCCCCTGGATTTTGGCCATCTCATATCCACCAGACTATCCACAGCCAAACTCCTCTCAATGTTCAGACATTCCTTCTCTTTACTCTTTCTCTGCCACACTGTCTTCCTATTCCTTTGTTCTTCTGCTCATCTGCTAATCTGCTCGTGGAGACTGAGGTTTGGGGTTTATATAGGTATAGGATAGGGAGGCATGGCGGGCCAAACGGCAACATTTGGGCATAAAAACAGGAATGCCTGTTCCCATTTAGGGCCACAGGTTCCCAGGCTTAAGGGTGGGACCTTTGCTTAAGAACCACCCTCTTCTACCCAATATTTTCCTGTCTCCTGTCCATATCAATATAAATTTAAAATTGTAAGCTGGAAGAGGGGTGAGGACATTCCAAGAGGTGTCAAAGATTGTTCAAAGGTAAGGGAAATGAAATGGTTTGTGTATTTAGAAATGCTGAGTATTGAAAGCTGATGGAACCTAGAAATGTAGCTAAGTTGACTTTTCCATAAAAGCCTTTGAGTCTAATCACTTATTAGAAATGGGTGTCATGCTTTATAGCTACAATTTCAACCACATTCTGTACTAGGGACTTAATATAGATTTGTAATCTCTAATATCGTAACTCTTGGTTATGTATTATTATGTAAAAGCATGTATTACTTTCTTCTTAATTAAAGACGGAAATGAAGTCTCAGATGGGTTAGTTCCTTCATTCACTTGCTAATTTACCTGTTCATCCATCCATTCATTCTATAAATATTCACTAGATGCCTCCCATGTGCAGGTACTAGAGGCTGGTGATTAGGGAGGGAATCATCTGTCCTCACAGAGCTTAGACTCTAGAGCAAAAACCTGATATTAAATAACTAACTTACCAAAATGTGATGTGTAATGAAGAGGAAGTAGAGATTTCTGTGCATAGAAACAGAAGAGTGAATGCAGGTAGAAGTAAAACTGAGATTAGAATACCTATGGTCTAAAGCTGGCTTCCTGGTGTAAAGCTTTGTTTCCTTTGATAATGCTGTGCCACTTCAGTTGCCACAAGCAATGTTTTTTCCAAATGTGAAGTGCTTTCTTCTGAAGGGCCAGGAATATCTCCGGCAAGTACAGAACAAAGCTTGTTTTTAAAGATGGATGTATGCAATTTAACGTCTATTTTTTATCAAGTGATATTATTTTCCATTTACGGAAGTGATATATCTGCTTTTAAATATACATATATCTAGGCAAACATTGTGATCTGATTTAGAGAAACACATCCAATAAACAACAATGCAAGAATACACTGGATATGGGGGAAATCCTAATTGAAATTTGAAGATTTTTTTTCTGGTTATGCCAGTTGTGCAGATGCTCGGGTTTGTTATACTCATTCTGATTATTACTTGTTCCTGATTCCTAAAATGGAACCTCTAGTATTGACCCACTAAGCATTTGGTAAGTACAGTATGATAGCTTATTAAAATGTAAATTGGGTTAAGTGCTTCAGAATCATACAGGGGAATATGTAAATAATGAAGAACAATGAGAAGTGGGCTCTTTCCCTCAGGAACTTTGCTTCCCTAATAGTTTGAACCTTATCCATAGTCATGAATCTAGCTAGGAAACACTCTCAGTAGAAAAAAAAGAAATCTAGAAATAAAGCAAATGAGCTGAGGGCAGCAGTGTGAAACTTCAAATGACATCAAGCGATAAGAAAACCATCCAGTAATGCTCTGGTATTTAATGAAGGAAACTGTACCAAGGTCAATTGTTTCCATCTTTACCCTCAATTGTACCATGTGGCATATTAATGTTTCTCCTAGACTTTGTCTTCCTGGAGATGTATACATAAGAGCTACATCAGCTCAAGAGGCAGAAACCTGACTATGAGTAGATGAAGTAAAAGTAGCAGTAGAGTTCTCTCCACTGGTTTCAGAAAAACATCTCCAGCAAGGATCTGGTTGGGTAACAGAGTTGTATCTGGACCTTTTCCTGAGACCAGGGATAGATTTTCTCAGCCTGAATTATCCATAGCATAGGCAAGATGAAAGGCATTAGTAGAAGGTAATGGAGGTATATTGGTAAATTAAAAGAAGAAATAATGTGGATAAATCAGTATGTAAAATAAACTTGAAAGGATATACTTAGGAAGCTGAGGAGGGAGGATTCCCTGAGCTCAATTGTTTGAGTCCAGCCTGGGCAACATAGTGAGACCTGTCTCTTAAACAAACAAACACGGAATAGCCTGGCAAATAATGAGATTTGATTGCCAACATGAGTTAAGGCTCATTTACCTGCTTGTATTGTAATCTAGCCCCACTCTGTTTCTCACACTGATTTTCTCCAGGTGATATAAGATGATATTGTTGCCTACAATGAGCTTGTCTAAGAAGTCAGTCTGTTTAAACTTGCCACAGAACTGGACACCAGTTGTCTCTTCTTTTATGAAATATACTCATTAATCCATGGAAACAATATTTTATTTTATTTTATAAGTTCTGGGGTATATGTGCTGAATGTACAGGTTTGTTGCATAGGTAAATGTGTGCCATGGTGGTTTGCTGCATCTATTAGCCCATCACCTAGGTATTAGCTATTTAACCTAATGCTCTCTCTCCCACTGCCACCAGCCCTGCCCCTGATAGGCCCCCACATGTGTTGTTCCCCTCCCTGTGTCCATGCGTTCTCATTGTTTAGCTCCAACTTGTAAGTGAGAACATGCTGGCTACCCATATGCAGAAATGGCAAAAAAACAAGTGTTTGATTTTCTGCTCCTATGTTTGTTTGCTGAGGATAATGGCTTCTAGCTCTATTCATGTCCTTGCAAAGGACATGATCTCATTCTTTTTATGGCTGCACAGGATTCCATGGTGTGTGTGTGTTATATATATATCACATTTTTTTAAATCAAGTCTATCATTGATGGGCATTTGGGTTAATTCCACGTCTTTGCTGTTGTGAACAGTTCTGCAATGAAATATGAGTGTATATACTTTAAAACAGAATGATTTATATTCCTTTGGTTATATACCCAGTAATGGAATTGCTGGGTCAAATGATATTTCTAGTTCCAGATCTTTGAGAAATTGCCACACTGTTTTCCACAACGGTTGAATTAATTTACATTCCCAAGAACAGTGTAAAAGTGTTCCTACTTCTCCACATCCTCTCCAGCATCTATTGCTTCTTGACTTTTTAATAATAGCCATGCTGACTGACATGAGATGGGATCTCATTGTGGTTTTGATTTGCATTTCTCTAATCATCAGTGATGTTGAGCTTTTTTCATGTTTGTTGGCTGCATGTATGTCTTCTTTTGAGAATTGTCCATTCATGTCCTTTGCCCATTTTTTAATGGGGTTGTTTTTCTTACAAATTTGTTTAAGTTCCTTGTGGATTCTGGATTATACCTTTGTCAGTAAGAAAGTGATCCAGTTTCAATTTTCAACATATGGCTCACCAGTTCTCCCCCAGCACTATTTATTAAATAGAGAATCCTTTTCCCATTGCTTTTGCATGTTTGTTAAAGATCAGATGGTTGTAGATGCACAGTCTTATTTCTGTGTTTTCTATTCTGTTCCATTGGTCTATATGTCTGTTTTTGTACCAGTACCATGCTGTTTTAGTTATTGTAGTATTGTAGTATGGCTTGAATTTGGGTAGTGTGATACCTCCAGCTTTGTTCTTTTGGCTTAGGATTGTCTTGGCTATACAGGCTCTTTTTTGGTTCTATATTAATTTTGAAGTAACACTTTTTCTAGTTCTTTCGAGGAATGTCAATGGTAGTTTAATGAAAATAGCACTGAGTCTATAAATCACTTCGAGCAGTATAGCCATTTTCACAGTATTGATTTTTCCTATCCATGAGCATGGAATGTTTTTCTATTTGTTTCTGTTTCTCTCTGATTTCCTTGAGCAGTGGTTTGTGGTTCTTCTTGAAGAAGTCCTTCACTTCTCTCGTTAGTTGTATTCGTAGGTATTAAGTCTCTTTGTAGCAATTGTGAATGGGAGTTCATTTATGATTTGGTTCTCTGCTTGTATATTGTTGCTGTGTAGAAATGCCTGTGACTTTTGCACATTGATTTTGTATCCTGAGGTTTTGCTGAAATTGCTTATCAGCTAACGAAGCTTTTGGACTGAGATGACAGGATTTTCTAGATAGAGGATCATGTCATCTGCAAGCAGACACAGGTTGACTTCCTCTCTTCCTATTTGAATACCTTTAATTTCTTTCTCTTGCCTGATTGCCCTGGCCAGAACTTCTAATATATGTTGAATAAGAGTAGTCAGAGAGGGCATCCTTGTGTCAAGCTGGTTTTCAAGGGGAATGCTGCTAGCTTTTGCTCATTCAGTACGACACTGGCTGTGGGTTTGTTATAAATCTTATTATTTTAAGGTATGTTCCATCAATACCTAGTTTATTGAGAGTCTTTAACATGAAAGGATGTTGAATTTTATTGAAAGCCTTTTTTGTATCTACTGAGATAATCATATGATTTCAGTCTTTAATTCTGTTTATGTGATGAATTGCGATTATTGATTTGTGTGTATTGAACCAGCCTTGCATCCCCTGGTGCTGACTTGATCATGGTGGATAAGCTTTTTGATGCACTGCTGGATTAGGTTTGTCAGTATTTTATTAAGGATTTTTTTCATCGATCTTCATCAGGGGTACTGGCCTGAAGTTTTGTTTTTTGATGTATCTCTGCAAGGTTTTGGCATTAGAATGATGTCTTAATTAAGGCAGATGATATCTGTCTTAATTTTATTATTTACCCATAAAATAAGTTAGGGAGGAGTCCTTCCTTTTCAATTGTTTGGAATAGTTTCAGAAGAAATGGTTCCAACTCCTCTATGTACCTCTGGTGGGATTCATCTGAAAATGTATCTAGTCCTGGGCTTCTCTTGTTTTGTAGGCGATTCTTACCGCCCCAATTTCAGAACCTGTAATTGGTCTATTCAGGGATTCAACTCCTTCCTGGTTCTGTCTTGGGAGAGTATATGTGTCCAGAAATTTATCCATTTCTTCTAGTTTATCTAGTTGATGTGCATAGAGGTGTTTATAGTATTCTCTGATGGTTGTTTATATGGGGTCAGTGGTAATATTTCCCTTATCATTTATGATTATGTATATCTGATTCTTCTCTATTTTCTTCTTTATTAGTCTAGCTAGTGGTCTATTTTATTAATTTTTTTTACAAAACCAGTTCCTGGATTCATTGATTTTGTAAGAGCTTTCTGTGTCTCTATCTCTTTCAGTTGCATTCTGATCTTGGTTATTTCTTGTCTTCTGCTAGCTGTGGTGTTTGTTTGCTGTTGGCTCTCTAATTCTTTTAGTTGTAATTTTAGGATGCCTATTTGAGATCTTTTTAGCTTTTTGATGGAGGTATTTAATGCTATAAATTTCCCTCTTAACACTGCTTTAGCTGTTTCCCAGAGATTCTGATATGTTGTCTCTTTGTTCTCATTGGTTTCAAAGAACTTCTTGATTTCCACCTTAATTTCATTATTTACCCAGGAGTCATTGAGGAGCAGGTTGTTCAATTTCCATGTAGTTGTGTGGTTTTGAGTAAGTGTCTTAATCTTGAGTTCTAATTTGATTGTACTGTGGTCTAAGAGACTGTTTATTATTATTTCAATTTTTGATTTTTTTTTTTTGCATTTGCTGAAGAGTGTTTTACTTCTAATTAGGTGATCAATTTGAGTCATTGTGGCACCAAGAACAATGTATATTCTGTTGTTTTGGGGTGGAGCGTTTTATATATATATATATATTTTTAATTTATTTATCAGGTGCACTTGATACTCAGATGAGTTCAAGTCCTGAATATCTTTGTCAATTTTCTGTCTTGATAATCTGTCTAATATTGACAGTGGGGTGTTAAGTCTCTCAGTACTATTATGTGGGAGTCAAAGTCTCTTTATAGGTCTCTAAGAACTCATTTTATGAATCTGGGTGTTCCTGTGTGGGGTGCTTCTGCCTTATAGGCTTTCTGCTGAGATGTCCACTGTCAGTCTGATGGGTTTTCCTTTATAGGTGACCTGACCTTCTCTCTGGCTGCTCTTAACACTTTTTTTTTTTTTTTGAGATAGTCTCGCTCTGTCACCCAGACTAGAGTGCAATGGCATGATCTCAGCTCACTGAACCTCTGCCTCCTGGGTTCAAGCGATTCTCCTGCCTCAGCCTCCTGAGTAGCTGGGACTACAGGCATGTGCCACCACATCCAGCTAAATTTTTGTATTTTTAGTAGAGATGGGGTTTTGACTGTGTTAGCCAGGATGGTCTCAATCTCCTGACCTCATGATCCACCCACCTAGCCTCTCAAAGTGGTGGGATTACAGGCGTGAGCCACTGTGCCCACCCTCTTTTTCTTCATTGCAACCTTGGAGAATTCGATGATTATGTGACTTGGAGTTGATCTTCTCATGGAGTTTCTTACTAGGGTTCTCTGAATTCTCTAAATTTGAATGTTGGCCTGTCTTGCTAGGCTGGGGAAGTTCTCCTGGATGATATCCTGAGGTATGTTTTCCAACTTGGTTCCGTTCTCCCCATCTCATTCAGGTACCCCAGTCAGCTGTAAGTTCTGTCTTTTTACATAACCCCATAGTTCTCAAAGTTTTTGTTCATTCTCTTTTATTCTTTTTTTCTCCAAATTGTCTGCTTGTCTTATTTCAGCAAGATAACCTTTAAGCTCTGAAATTCTTTCTTCCACTTGGTCTTTTCAGCTATTGATATTTGTGTTTGCATTGTGAAGTCTCCTGTTGTGTTTTTCAAGTCCATCAGGTCGTTTATGTTCCTCTCTAAACTGGTTATTCTGGTTAATGGCTCCAGTAATGTTTTATCATAGTTCTTAACTTCTTTGCATTGGGTTTGAACATGCTCCTTTAGCTCAGTAAAGTTTGTTATTACCCACCTTGTGAAGCCTACTTCTGTCAATTTATCTCTCTCAGCCTCATCCCAGTTCTGTGCCATTGCTGGAGAGGTGCTGTGATCATTTGGAGGAGAAGAGGCATTCTGGCTTGAGTTTTCAGCATTGTTTTTTGTTATTGATTCTTTCTCATCTTTGTGAGTTTATCTAGCTCCAGTCTTTGAGGGTGCTGACCTTTGGATGGGGTTTTTGTGGGGACTTTTTTGTTGATGCTGCTGCTATTGTTGTTTTCTGTTTGTTTCCTTTTAACAGTCAGGCACCTCTTGCATAAGGCTGCTGCAGTTTGCTGGGGGTCCCATTCCAGACCCTATTTGCCTGGTCCCCTCCTGCACCTGGAGATATCATAAGTGGAGGCTGCAGAACAGCAAAGATGGTTGCCTGATTCTTCCTCTGGGAGTGTGTCCCAGAGGGGTCGACCTGATGCCAACTACGGAGTGTCTGGTGATGGGGCGGGGGGGTCTCAACCAGTCAGGAGGCACAGGATCAGGGGCCCACTTTACAAAGTACTCTGGCTGCTCATTTTTGGACAGTGTGCACCGTGCTGTGGGGGATTTCTACCTATCCTCACTGCCCGAATTTCTCAGAGTCAGCAGGGGAAAGACTAAGTCTGCTAATCGTGTAGACCACGGCAGCCAATTTCCGCAAGGGCTCCGGCCCGGGGGAGAGACCAGAGTTCTGCCCCTAAAACCCCTGGCTGGAGTTGCTGAAATTCTTGCAGGGAGGCCCTTCCCAGTGAGAAGGGATGGGTCCAAGTCTAGACTAAAGAGGTAGTCTGGCCTCAATCTGCCCCTGCTGCTGTGCTGTACTGTGGGGAATTCTTCCTGGGTCCAGACTGCCCAGTTTCCAAGGCGCCAGCAGGGGACAATGCCAGACTGGAGCTGCAATGATAGCTGCTGCCCCTCTCCTTGAGAAGTCAAGTCTTAGGCAGTCTCCAGCCAAGCGGCCACTGACAATCTATACAGCTCTCTGTTTGGGACCCAGGGTCCTGCTGGCGTGAGCGCATGCGTGGATGTGATCCACGGGTTGCACAGATCCATGGAAAAAGCATGGTTTCCTGGGTAGGGTACCATGGTCACTCACCGTGTCCCTTGACTTGGGTTGGAGCTCCCCTTGTCCCGTGAGACTGCTAGGTGAGCTGTGGTCCATTCTGCTTTTCCTCACTCCGTGGGTCATGCCAACCACTTAGTCAATCCCAGGGAGAGAACCTGGATACCTCAGTTGCTGGTGCAGGATTCACTCACGGTTTTCTGTTCTTCTCGATGGGAGCCTCCAACTGCAGCTGTTTCTTCTCAGGGGAGAGGGGCGGCAGCCATCACTGCAGCTCCAGTGTTTCTGGTTGGCCCTTTGTCCCCTCCCTGCCAGGGAAATATTACACCGCCCCCCCCCCCCACCGTTTCTTTTTCTTTTTCTTTTCTTTTTTTTTTTTTTTTTTTCTTTTGAGATGGAGTCTCACTCTGTCACCAAGGCTGGAGTGCAGTGGCGCAATCTCGGCTCACTGCAACCTCCGCCTCCCAGGTTCAAGCAATTCTCCTGTCTCAGCCTCCTGAGCAGCTGGGACTACAGGTGCCTACCACCAGTCTGGATAATTTTTGTATTTTTAGTAGACACATTGTTTCACGTTGTTGGTCAGGCCGGTCTCGAACTCTTGACCTCAAGTGACCCACCCGCCTTGGCCTCACAAAGTGCTGGGATTACAGGCATGGGAAACATTCTTAATGGGATTTTCTCCTTTGTCAGTCCCTTCTGATCTCTTCTGCTAATTTCTCTTCGATGCCTTTACTCCTTAAATATTTCCTCCTGGGCCCTGTTTTCAATGCCCTTATTTTCTCATTTATCACTCTCCTTCACTGATAATACAATTGAAACCAGAATTATGGCTGACTTGTATGATTTTTGTTATTATGTTTTGAGTGCTTCCTGTGTTGCAGGTACTGTAATAAGCAAAAGAAACTCAGAAAAGTAAATCGATCCTTTGTATTCTTGGCTTTACTTTCTACCTGTATGGTAATGACTCCCAAATATGTGCCTCCTAAATCCGGTCTGCCACACTTACATACCCAAGGAAGGAGTATGTCATTCTCCCAGGTGGCCCACTTCAAACTCAAGCTCCCCAAACCAGACCCACCCAAAACCTGCTTTGCCTCTGTATTTCCTACCTCCGTAACCACCAGTGTCATCTGCTTGGTCATATGCAGCATAAGTCATTGTTCATTCTTTCCTTTTCTTCACTGGCTACAGCACATTTCGTCTGACTGCAAAATGTTGTCTGCTATTTTTAGTCCCTCTTCTTTTGTGTCAGTAAAGATACAACCCCATGACTGTCTTATAAATAAAGTTTTATTGGAAAATAGCTGTACTTACTCATTTACATATTTTCTGTGGCTGTGTTCATGATACAATGGCAGAGCTGACTGGTCACAGCAGAGACCTGATGACCAGAAAAGCCTAAAATATTTACTGATTGGCTATTTGCAGAAAAATGTGCTGACTCCTGCTCTAGCTTAAATAGTCATGTGGCCGGGTACAGTGGTTTATGCTGTAATTTCAGCACTTTGGGAGGCTGAGGTGAAAGGATCCTTTGAGCCCAGAAGATTGAGACAAGCCTAGGCAACACAGGGAGACCCCATCTCTGCCAAAAAAACAAAGTTAGCCAGGCATAGTGGTGTCTGACTATAGTCCCAGCTACTCAGTATGCTGAGGTAGGAGGATTGCTTGGGGCCTGGAGGTCAAGGATGCAGTGAGCCATGATCACACAGCTGCATTCCAGCCTGAGCAACAGAGTGAGACCCTGTCTAAAATAAAAAATAACAATAAAAATCTTAATCTCTCATTTGGACCCATGTGGTGTTGCCCTATTTTTGTCTCTCAGTATCCATTCACCCAGGCTTCGATTCATCTTTTGTATTTACCATCATTTATATTTGCAAACTCAATCTTTGCCATGTTATAGACCCCTTTTCAAAACAAATAGTGATAAGATTTTGATGAGTTAATTGCCCAAATGAAAAATGTTAATCCCATTATTATTTATGTACGGCTGCATAACAAAATACTCTAAAATTTAGTAACTTTGTGTATTGACTGGACAGTTCTTGTGCTGTTCTCATGTCATGGGAGTTGTGTAGCTGCATTCACCTGACAGGTAAGATGAAAAGTAATTCAGCTGGGATGTTGGGATGGCTGGGCCCTTCTCCTCAAGGCTATTGCCCCTCAAGTGCAACAAAGAGACCTGGGCTGCCCTTTAGGTTAGACAAGCCTTTCTCAGCTTGCCAACCCCAAACTTCATTCTTGTTCCATTTTATGTTATCTACTTAGCTCTTGTAAGCATTAGAATTAGCAAGCCCTGAAATGTTTAAATTTCATTTGTGGTTTGAAATAAACTAACTCCTGTGGAGATATTGACATTAACATATTCTCTAATGTTGAAATGTTGTCAGGTAGAGTTCCTGTACCAGTTTATTATTGCCTATTTGTGGTGTCTATAGGATATCAGAATTTCTAACCGAAAGCTACTTGATCTCCTTGAAAAGTTTTTTCTTTTACCTTTTTCCTCCCATCCCCCTCAATAATTTTTTTCTCTTAAATGATACCTATTAAAATTTCTTCCCTATGAAATAATTTCTTTGACTAGCTGCTTGAGTCTGATGTAAAAATTGAATCACACCAGAGGAAGAAAATTAGCATTTGGCAAGGATACATTTTCATTTGTTGTACTGTATTTAGGCAGTTACTAGGTGGGTTAGTTGATGATGGAACATTCTAGAACTTCGTTTAAACTTTGTTCAGTTAATGGCAAGGATGGAAGCAGAAGGTGACATGAGTGTATGTTTCTGTGTATGTGGAATGCTGATTTGAATAAATGAGGATGTTTTAGTTAATAAAAGATTATTTCAGAAAGACAATACATAGAAAGTTACAGTGCCTATACGGTTATAGATTGATCAACTGTCAATGACAACACAAACACAATCACACAGATACACACATCCCAGATAATTCCTACATTCACCGTAATAACACTACTATTGTACAGCTTCCAAGGATATCCCACTTGAATTCAGATATGTCTTTACAATTTGGCCTTTATTTCATCTCAAATCAGTTAGAAATTACGAAAAGAGAGATATATAATTGAAACAATGAAGACAAGCTTTTGCTAACAATAGTGTGAACTTAACAGAGGCCCTTGAAATTCGGTTAATTTTAATTCTAATAGATCATCAGACCTATAGAATATAATTCATTTAATGGCAATTGCTATTCATAATAGGGACTCTTTATGAAAATTGGATATTTGAGTTAAACTACATTTATAGCCAGGAATAAAATTTATTTGATTCGTAAGACAGACTTCATCAAGAATTAAATGTTCAAGTCTTGAGAAATCTACATTAGAAAATGAATTATGAATCATTCAAGATTGAATTCATTTTCTTGTTGTGTGTATCTTTGCATTTCTTTTGGTCATTTACTACACTCTATAATTTCTAGTACCTTAGATACAAACATTTTGCATTGCTAACTAAATACAATATATGTTTCCTTTCAGTTAATTAGGTACGTATAATAATTTTGGGTCTCAATGAACTTTCTCCTAAAATCAGTAGAACTATAAAAAATTGCTCTGTAAATTCTCCTTCAAGCTATAGGAAGGATTTTATGTGAAGGATTCTGAGCTTTGGAGTTTGTTGTCCCAAAAGAGCTTAGAAATCCTGATTTAGCATTGAAATGTGTAATATTTGCATAAACTGGTTTTCTCTTACGTTGCGCTACTTTATACTTGGACTAAATTGCATTTGCTTCTAAGACCTCCTCTATTAATATATCTCTGTATGTATTTAAACTATATAGCTAAAAGTTGATCTATATGATTATGGAACATAGGGCCAGACACATGCTAGATACCCAAAAGAGGATTGTCAAAATGGAATGGCTATGTCATATACACTTTACATACATACACATGAATTTTTTAAAGTTCCCTGCTCATGTAAACTTTAATCACTTAGATTATCAATGCAAATGAACAATTTTGAAATATCATTTAAAAGAAAACATTAATATTTAAACCTAATATCAAACAATTGTACTGCTTTGCACACAATGCAATTTGATAATTAGTGAAAGAATAAAACTATCCTTTAATTAGCATCATTTAAATCAATACCAGGTATAGAAAGAAGAATGTTATTTTGTTTGAATGCATCCTTTGATTATTTATAATATAACCTGATATTCAAGTTTCAGTATTAAGATACACATGTTTAAACACTACCCATAAATAATTTTAGTGATTTTTGCAATACTTTTAGAAAATAGATCAGAGACAAAAGAAACATTTATCTTTAATGTCTTATAAGCGATCCCTTCATATGATAGGAAATTAAAGATAACTCAATGTGTTCCAACTTGATGAATCTATGATGGTTTTAGGAAGGATGGTTGTATCTGAGTGGCATTCTTGTATGACAACCACATATCATAGCTACAAAGAATTATTTAATTTCAAGGGAGGCAACATGGTATTGTGTTGAAGAGTCTGGTTTCTGAAGTTAGAATATCTGACTTCAGTTCCTGGCTCAGTTCTGTACTAACCTGAAACTTTAACAAGTCACATATGTCTCAGTTTCTCCATTAACAAAATGGGTATAATAATTGTACCTATCTCCAAAATTTTCTATAATGATTGAATAAGTTGATACATATAAAATGCTTAGGATAGTACCTGACACTCAGTAAGTTCTATGTAAGTGTTTCATCAAAAAATGTTTTTATAATGCTATGTTAGTGTGAAAAAAAAACCCGTTTCATCCTCAGAATGGTACATTTGTGTGCAAAGTAATTTAGAAATATATTTCCTGCTAGGCAAAGTAATAATTGAAACCTAAGAGCAAATACTGTATAACCTTGAGAAAGTCAGTTAACAATCTTGAACTTCGTTATCTCCAGCTATAAAATGGCAAAGTTATTCTACATGATTTCTCAAGTATATTCTGTACTTAAAAAAAAAAAAAAAAAAAAGTCTACAATTGCATACCTTTGTTCTATTACATTCAAGCAGACTGTTTTATGGTTACAATAACCATGTTAATATTAAAACACATAAATAAATCATTATGGTGCTCAATAAATAATACATTATCAAAAACATTAAAAGAAATGCATATTCACATGTGTCTTTATTGTCTTATATTGCAATGTACATGGATAGGGACACCTATTGCATGATTTAATTTGGTATAAACCTCTGCTTAACTAGGTGTTGGTTTGGATTGTTTTTCCATTTATGCAAATTGGAAGTTTCTGATTTAGTCTAGTAACATCAGGAATGGCTCTGTAACTCAAATATAAATTTGTCTTAGGTGTAAACATGACTCTCCTTCCTTATTATTCCACCACAGTTAACATGAAAAAAAGACATTAAGCCTTGTGAAAATCTTGTTTAATTTTATTATTTATTTGGTATGAAAAGTCTGAACATAAATCCATTCAAAATAAAATAGTGACCAAGGAGATTGAATTTTGATAATGTATTGAAGGTCCTAAATAAGTCAACTTTTCTCAAGTCAGTACTTACATTCCTAAGTCAGTCCCTCTTCCTCCTCCCTAATTTATTGATCCAAAAAATTTGGAGTTAAGATCATTAATGTTTGATATTAATAAAGAAAGAATAGAGCATTTCCACAAAACAATATTATCTTTCTGTAAAACTATTCTAGGTTTTCCTCCAATCTAGCTTCTGTACTGACAAATTTAACAAAAACTACAGAGGAATAAAATCCTCAGCTTTGAACACCCCCCTAACATAACCATCTTATTTCTAGCCCTAGGTTTATAATACCAAAACAACCTATCATAAATATTACTTGCAGACTGAAAGAGACACTTGATCAAACTCTTGTAGCTGTGTGTAGATGGGGACAGAATTAAAATAGTACTTCTGTTTTTGAAAGAGAATTTTAAAAGATATTACGCATGTGTATCTTAGACTTACGACACTTAATGACCCCAAGAGTACTTCAAATTTGGGTGCATTTTGGTCCAGGGCTGTAGTAACAGCATCTTTCCTGGCCCTGTGGATTGAGAGGAGGGCTAGATACAGCTAGAAATGGAGGTTCTGCTCTACTATCTGCCTGCAGACAAAAGCAAATGAGATGGAAGAAGCAAGCAGATGAGCAGGGGAAGCACATGTGACAGATGGACAGAGAATTTCTCAGGATTGCCAGACCCCTCCAGACCCTGAGTCTGCTCCAGAGGCCCAGGAACACACCTGTTCACAGCATCTTCCCAGTAAATTTTCCTTTTAGCTTCAGGCAGTTCAAGTAAGGTTTCACTTACCATTCAACCAAAGGAGCCCTAACTCAGGTCACATTTGTCAAGACAGTACTCCTTTAAAATTACCTGATTCTGTAGACTTCCCAAATTTTCAGCTTCTTTTAAAACACTTTACAAAGGGTCTTGTGGTTTATATTGCATTACAAATCCATAAGCAGTTTGAGAAAACCTCATGCAATTAAATATTTAGATGTATTTACCTTTTCTCCATTGCAATTGAAGGTCTACTTCCAATTTCGCGCTCTAACTTCATCTTTCATAATCACAAGGTTTTGAATACACGTTCCTGTCATTGAATAGTTCTAATTCTTAGTAAAGTTTCCATTCCGTCCCATGAGGAGCTTGGCTTACTTTCTCATGCTTAGAACCTTCTCTGAGAAGCAGTCACAATGAGTATTCAACATCCAAAACCAACTCTGTAGTTATTGTAAACTTGAAGAGTACATGGTGGCCCAAACAATTGTAGCAAAGATTCTTATGAGAAATTGTGACAGTGTTGCGGAAAGTACCATTTTTGTAAAAGAAAAAACAATAAGAAAATATGATAAACCACAACTGCTGTAAATCTGCACCTGCTTCTTTATGCTTCACATTTATTGAAGTTTTAGTCCTCATTGATTGATCCAACCTCCATCAAACACATTGATATACTCAGGTTGCTTAGGCACCACCATCTGAGTTTAATTTACTGCCATAGAATCAAGATTACCTGATGCTGTGAAAACTGCCTCATATAGCTTGAACTTTATTCTGATTCACAGTGTAGTCTCAGTGGTCTCTTCCTTTGCAACACGTGTATACTAGAATATGTTAGTGGAGCTTCCAAAATTTAACTAAGAATTGATACATCTATTTGGATCTGTAGATATTATAGGACATGCATTTACAATGTTCTATTGGCCTTGATGCCAAGAGCACTCTGGCTGTGTTATGTGCAGAATTCATATTAGAGTTTCTGCTTTCTTTTCTACTACACGTACTGCTGCAATCTCTCTGGCCTGGGCTTTTCTCGAGCCATTATAAATTGTCAATTTGGTTCAGTCTCTAGTTCCCATTGAAAAGCTTCATCATGAACTCTACACACGATGATCTTGCAACATGCCTGCTAATAAATCCTTTAAACTACAGCATTGAGAAAAATGGCATAGCTCTGAAAAATCAGCAGCTATGTCCTCACCAAGCTTTGAATTCAATTGGTGGAATTTAAATCTCAGAACAATAACAATTTAAATCTCAGAACTGCTGTGATGTGAACTTCCAGTAACCTTACAGATTCATCAAATGCCTTATCCTTACCTGAGGCAGGGATGTTGAGAGATCATGTTATAACATGGTACAGTTCTGATTAAAGACTTCCAAGTTTTTGTTATATAAATAAAATATTATGAAAATTAAAATAGAAATACAACACCAATCCTCACAACCCAAGGTAATTATTATCCCACCTATAGACATCGCTGGTATTCTGGGTACAGTGGTCCTTAGCATATGAAGGAACTACAGGAAGCCAACTGTCAAGGAAGCCTTATATATAACAAAAGGTAGACATTCTTCTCTTGCTGTATATTTGATTAAAGAGTAGAAGGAGGCCATGAGGTTCATGAAGCAGTGGGAAAGTGGTAGATTGAGGACTGGGCAGTTTGGATTCTACCTGCCTGTGTTCTGACTTGAAAAAACTAAGTATTTCTCTGTATTTAAGCTGGCTGTTTTTAAAGGAGGTAATTGAACTTGATGGCTTTAAAGATTTCTTTCCTTCTAACGTCTTGTGAATGAATCGGAATGATAGATACAAAAACATTAACAGCTCTATAACTATTATTCTCTCTACACTCTGCAGGCCCTGTCTTAGTAGGAAGCTTACCCATCAGTTTGACAGAGACTCAATAAAGCCTGTCAATGTTGCTAAAAAGATATCCAGAAAACATCCAAATGTTTACTCATACTGTGTTTTGATTTCGATTTATCCAGTCATATACAACATTGTTCTAATAAGTCACATGATCAAAACAAGGCCTGGGATAAATAACTGCTTTCTCTGTTAGCAGCTCCATCATAAATTATCTAACTTAATTTATGTGTATATTTCTATAAGAAATAGCTTCCAAATTGAATATTTTTTCCTGGAATCAAACTTCTCTTTCAATATTTCTCTTAAGAAATGAAAAGAATGTTCTGAACGAGAAAGCATAAAAGAAAATTCCACAAGGAGAGAGTAGTCAAAAGCTTTATGATGTCACTATCATGCTAAATAGAGCTGAAATTGAATAGGAGGAGGGATGTCTCCTTGAGACTTGTATCTGGTCAAATTGAGGGAAGTTGTGTGTTATGATCACATCCACATGTAGTTAGTATATATTGAGAATAAAACTTTGGCTAAAATATAAATGAAAGCAGAGACCATTTTAATGCCGGTCTATTATTTAAACTAATGTAAAAATATTACATATTGATTTTAAAATATGTAAAAATACTTTCAACTGAGATATATACTTTAGGTGCTCAAAAATATTTAAAATGTTTGATTAATCACTTTCCAAGGAGAGATCTATTATCAAAAATTATATAATCTAGTACTATAAACCTCAGTTAAACATGTCAGTTACATTAAGATGATCATATTTAGCAAATAAAAATCCAAGATAACCAGTTAGATTTGAATATCAGATAAACAATAAACAAAGTTTAATATAAGAATGTCTCATGCTTTATTTTATTTTTTGAGACAGAGTCTCCTTCTGTCACCCAGGCTGGAGTGCAGTGGCACGATCTCAACTCACCTAGAATCTCTGTCTCCCAGGCTCAAGCAATTCTTGTTCCTCAGCCTCCTGAATAGTTGAGATTACAGGCAGGCATCATCAACACCTGGTCAATTTTTGTATTTTTAGTAGAGATGTGGTTTCGCCATGTTGGCCAGCTGGTCTTGAACTACCAGCCTCAAGTGATCTGCCAGTCTCCACCTCCCAAAGTGCTGGGATTACAGGCATGAGCCACCATGCCTGGCCCATTTTAAAAATATTTTTATGCTAAAAATGATTCATTATTTATCTTAGATTCATGTTTAACTAGGTGTTCTGTTATTTTATCTGACAATCCTTGCTATATGTTTACAGATTTTTTTCATTTTACTTTTATAGATATATATACATATAAATCTGTGGAGTTATGCATTAGTTTGAACACTGTAGTTACAATAAACATAATACTGAAAAATAGAACTGAATAAATTGGAATAAAACCTAATAAATTAAATAAATGAAGATACTTTGTTTTTCGACCAAGGAAATAATGTTTTACATGGTTGACTAATCTCATGTTAGCTTCCTTTCTCCATTGTAAAGTCCGGCATGGATAAGATTTGAACAGTTAATATTATTTAAATGTACACTCCATGGCTGTTGAAGGTGCTTACCTCTTAAGGAATGTTCAGACTAAAGATGACAGTGGTAGATATCCGTGTAGTTGGAATGTGGAGGAACAATGAGCAGACTTATCAAGAAATAGTCTCTTAAACTATAAATTAAGTAAATAAGAGAGATTTAAGATGAATTAGAGATTAGTGGGAAAAATGGCACAAATCTAAAAGACATTGAGGGTTATATTTTATAGCCTGGTTTTCAAATGGGCTGTTTTTCAAACTGACCCACTAGATGTTTTTCTTCATTGCAGTATGCTTCCCACAACTTCATTGTATTCTTCAAATATATTTTAACACCAAATGTTCTTTTTGCATTACATTCTCATTAATTTCCAAGTCAGAAGAATTTAAAGGGCTCCTGCAATTAAAAAAAAAAAATCTTTTTTTCTGACTTTCACCCTTGCCACTGCCCTATCCCAATTCATTTTATGAGTGGCAGCCATAGTAATGCTTGAAAAACTCAAACGAAATCAAGTCAATGTATTACTTAAAAGTCCCTCAAAGCTTTCCTTTGTTCTTAGGCTGAAAGAGGTTTAACATACCACAACTCAACTGGCTCTGCCTGCCTCTCTAGAGTCCTCAGCCAACCTCTCCCATTTATCCTTCCACTCCACTCCTTGTTCCACTCCAACTCTCTGGAAAAACATACTCACAGAAAAGTAGGCTAAATCATATCAGTTCCTTAAATCTGTTTTAGATTAACTACAGACCCTCAACTTAGAGTGATTTCAGCAATCGATGCTTTGGCCACAGGTAAAGAAACAGGGGATATATACATGATTCTTATTCTTTAACCCTGACACTATATTTTTCATTTTGATATTCTTCTTTAATGCATTTACTTCACTCCAAAATTCCAACTGTTTTGTCTTGTTTTGTTTTGAGATGGGGTCTTACTCTGTTGCCCAGGCTGGAGTGCGGTGGCATGATTTCGGCTCACTGCAACTTCCACTTCCCAGGTTCAAGCTATTCTCCTGCCTCAGCCTCCTGAGTAGCTGGGATTACAGTCACATGCCACTATGCCCTGCTAATTTTTATATTTTTAGTAGAAACAGGGTTTTACCATGTTGTCCAGGCATGTCTCAAACTTCTGATCTCAGGTGATCCACCCACTTCAGCCTTCCAAAGTGCTGGGATTATAAGCATGAGCCATGTGCCCAGCCCCAGCTGGTTTTTAAAGCTTAGATTCGTTACCTAGTTATTTTGCCTTTCTACTTATTTTACTGTTCATTATCTTGGATTGTTCTTGCAGATTAAATTTCTAGTCAACTCTTGGGCAAATAGTTTGTCAGGCAATAGTTTAACAATTAGAGTGTCACTTTTAAAAGTAAATTGATGAATATGAAGGTTCAAACATAAACAAAATTAATGAAGTAAAGTTTCTTATCACAATTAGAAGTACTTGAATTACACAGGCATGTTTACACCTGTTCCACTGAGCTAGCTGTGGAAGTAGAATGGAGAAATAGTCTTATAAACACAATTTCAGATAAAGAGGCATTAATACAACTTGATATCTTGAGCATTTTTTTAAACCAAGTTTAAGCATCTAAGATAGGGATAATAAGATATGGTAAATTGGGTTAGTTTTATGGTAAGAAGAGAATTTTACTGTTTCACACTTTACTTCTTGGTTTTGAATTTGCTTAGAACAATGGGATTTTCAAAGTGTGGTCCTATACCTCCACGAAGACAACACGATGCCTTCTGCTGCTTTGTCCTCAGAAATTACTCCTCAGAATACTCTCAACCTCCCTCACAGTCTGTCCTTATATCACCAGGCTCCCATGTGTCCAAAAGATAGCCCTGTAAATTTAGTCCTCATTTCAGTTTGAAAAGCTATCAGTGACCTGCAGTTTGTGTCATGAATTAACCTAGGAATGTGTCCCATTTGAACACAATTCCTCCTGGAGGAATGAATTTGAATTTTAGCCTATCCTGTCTTCTCTATTTTTTATAAGATCTGGAGATTTCATCTACCTTAAACTAAGTTCCCTGTGTTGCTCCCAATTCATAATGGCCAGATTTCCTTTGTCAAATAACTATTAAAAATTATGAAAAAACTAATTAAATGTTATGAACGGAATTGTGTAGAGTAAGAAACAGCTTCAGAGATCCAGTCCCTGACTTTGATTCAGTCATGACCAAAATGGATTCAAAGAGGCAGAACATATCCAACAAGGGGGTCCCTGAAGGCTTTGGCAATTTTAGCTGTATCTGAAAGTTTCTCTATTCAGCTGCCACTAGCAAATTAATCTCTGTCTTTCACACCTACCTGTTCACTCCTAACATCTTCATGAGCACATTCATTCATGCTTACACCTGACAAATATTTACTGAACACATTCTATGTGCCATGGATTATACTATGGATACCAGTATATAATATACCAATATAATATACCGATAGCTAGATATGATCCCTGACCTCAAGAAACCCACAGACTGGAATGGGGAAACAAACATACAAAGAAATATGATGTCAAATTTTATTGCTATGATAAATGTCTGAACAGGAGAGTACAGGAATAGAAAAGAGAGAATAGTCCATTTCTCCAGGGAAGAGGAGGGGAATTAGGAAAGGATTAATGGAATAGATACTAGTACTTAAAAGACAGGTAGTCTGCAGCTGATAGAAAGATGGGAATGAGGGATTACTATAGACAATGCTATAAAACCAATCAAGAATTTTGTGATTTTTCTAATCAATGAAAGGAGTGAAATAGTTTGATACTTTGCGATTATTGAACTCAATTAATGTTGCTAGCTTAATTAGTGGTGGAGTTGAGTCAAGAATTCAGGCATTCTCATTGCAGATTCAGCCTCTTTCTACTATCCCAAGTTGAATGTTTCTTCTCAGCACAAAACTCAAGATGATCGTGTTTAATTTAGAAGCCGCTGGCTGCATAATTTGTTTCCTGAATCGCGTGATTAGTCTCACAATAACATATTCCAAGTGAGAGATGACATAAGAAGTCTCACGGGATATTATGCCAGGATTTCACAAATCTCTGTATTTAGGCACTTATTATTTATTTATTTAATATTTCTGTTTTATGTAGAGGCAAAAATATATTTTTCTTATTTTTTGGTTATCTACACCTACCTGTATTTATTCCCTGGGCTTTTCTTTGCATACTCCAAATAATAACCTGAGATCCTTTTCTTATTTCAATTAAAATTTTGTTAATTTTATTAGCGGAATTCAAACCTTTTCCCTGAACAAAAATATTAGATTGTTAAAACCAATCAGTGGCCATTAAAAATTACTGTTAAGCTACCTGTCTCTCTTATTTTAAAAAACTAGAAGGTCATTCCCTGTTATAAAACTCTCTAAACTTTTCAGGAAAATGTAGTTATGAATTAATATGCTTATTTACAAGTAAACAGAACAATAAATAAAAGTAATATAAAGTAAAAGCTTAGAAAATAGAAGTTGAGGGTCATCGTTTTTATGACACATAAGCATTAATGACAAAGCGTGTCTATTCTCAACCACAATAACCAAGCTTTGTAAAATTCATCTGAAGTTTGTAAACAAATTCACCACAGAAGCATTGTTGCTCTTAGCCAGGAAAGACATTAAGCTGTGGAAACAAATTAACCCCCAACTCTCAGTGACTTAATAAAATTTTTCTCATGGTAGAAAATGCTTCCTCTATCTTGTAGCTGTTTAATCAGGAACACTTGGCTTCCAAGGTTGCTAAGGAAGACTAGAGAGGGCTAGAAGTTTTCTTGGACATTTTTTAAACTGCAAACTTTTACCCAGTAGATTGACTAGAATGCCATTTTATGGTTCTAATAAGCTGCAAAGTAATATGAAAAGAAGAACTAGTGAACACATAGCATTCCTGGTTAAAGTGTTACTTTGACAATGACACAAAATCAAAACTTTTCTCATATTCCCTTCTCCTTCTACTCAGGACCGTCTTCCCCACCCACAACTGGAATTCATTATTACCTGACTGCTATTACCCCTTTGAAGTCTTATCAGCATAGCAAGGAGAAGAAGGTCAAGGAGGAAGAAGAGGAAGAGGAAGAAACAGCTATATTAAAGTCAGAATCCTCATTGCTCTTCCTTCTGTACCCACTGCTACCATCTTGGCAAAGCTAGAGCTTTGTCCCCTCCCTTGCCTGGCTCTCGCCTTCATGGCATGATCATACACTATCTCCCACCTAAGGCTTGAAATCTTCTAATAGAGATGGTTCTTCTTTCACCTCATGAACAAATCAACCCATTTTTAAAGCCTGGCTTAATTTTCTCTACTAGTGAAGCCTCCTCAGAATTTTAGAGCTGAAGAAAAACTACATTCCTTATTCTCCTGATTACTGCTTGAGCATTTTGCTGCTTACTTACTATTTCTACTGTTCTCTGCATTTCTGTGAGTTTTCTAAATAACTGAATCATAAACTTCTTGGTGGGTTGTAACTAGTGCTAGTTATTGCTATCCACCCAATGAGCAGCAAAGTGCCTAATAGATAGAAGATGCTCCTGAATTAACTCATCATTTTACGCATATTATTTTCTTCATATCACATAGCACAGCACTGGGCATCACAGGTGCTCGATGAGCATTTGCAGATTGATTCCTCTTTTAAATTCACGATGATACATTACCCATGGGAGGAGATGTATAAGTTGGCTCTTAAACACATTTTATAATAAGAAACTTTATTTCATAAATTGAGTTGACATGTAATGAATTATATCTCTCTACACTATATACATTTGGTTTTCAAATGCACCCACACACATACACACAATTTAATGCAAATATGGACTTCTCTTCTAAAATTTGGCAAAGTGAATATAAAAGCTAAGATGTAACTCTTGGAAACTCTACTCTGATTTTCCACTCTAATTATATGCAAATCAGAACTAGGAGAAGAAATTTGGGGAATCTTAGTTGACAATATTTAGAAAATTGTACAAAGTATCAGCACAAACAAAACTTAAATTGTGGTACATGACATGAGGTATATAGAATGCTGGCAGAAAGTTTCTGAGCTTAAATCCTGGGGGTGTGAGTCTCTATAAAAGGTGATAAGAGCTTATAATTCCAGGCCGGTCATGGTGGCTCACAGCTGTAATCCCAGCACTTTGGGAGGCTGAGGTGGGTGAATCATGAGGTCAGGAGTTAGAGACCAGCCTGACCAACATGGTGAAACCCCATCGCTACTAAAAATACAAAAATTAGCTGGACATGGTGGCACGTGCCTGTAATCCTAGCTACTCGGGAGGTTAAGGCAGGAGAATCACTTGAACTCAGGAGGCGGAGGTTGCCACTGCACTCCAGTCTGGGGACAAAGTGAGATTCCGTCTTAAAAAAAAAAAAGAAAGAAAAAATTTATAATTCCAGGTAATTTTCTTAGACTGAAATTTACTACTTTTAACCAAAATGTACTAAATCTTAGCAAGTAAAAAGCTGCCTATAGTAATTTATTTACATGGATGTGTGATCGTGTACTCTCCAAAAATAAATGTTTTGTATTTATCCATGGCATTGTTTGAAAAACTACTCACACTTTGGAGAGTATTGTCCTCAAATCCACATGGTGAGGCCATTTAAGTCCCAGTCTCTAAGGATTTATCTATGAAATCCATAGTATACTCAGTTGATCAAAGAATTTTTTAAATTGGAATTGGAAAAAAACATGTTGATGCTGACTTTGCTAGGATTAAATTGTTTGGTTCCTGAAAGATTCCTTGTTTTAAATATGAGATTCTTAAACAGCCTGCCTTTGGAGAAATGGAAAGAGTAATGATAATAAAATAAAGTCGAAACCACCGAAAAAAGCATTGTCTTCTCTGAAGAGTGCTAATAATCCCATGTCTGCTACTGACTGCTTTTGTTTGCCCATATGCAGACAAAGTAAGTCACCATGAGGCTGAGGTCTAGGGCATCCTATGCAGCCAGAATAGATTTCTTCATATAAGGAATGGTGTGGAGTCCAATCCAAAAGTTTGGGGAACTTTCAAGTTCATCTAGTTCACAGCTATCTACTTTCTCCATTCCCAACAATAAATTCCCCCTGAAAGGAGAGAATTTTTCCTAATCAATCAAACTGTCTTCCCAGAAAGTGAGATTCCCTTCCTTGGCAATGTCCTGCAAATTTGGACAGATCTCACTTTCTTTATAACTCACCCCAATACTCCTACTGCTATATAAATCCGTAGTGTATAGTTACATTTCAAAAGATCACATATTTATTAGAAAAATAGTCATTATATCATCAACTTGAATATTATCTCTTCTAGACAGAATATACTTTATGTCGTTGATGTTTCCTCAAAGGCTATTTTTCCCTAAGTTAGTTTTCTTTCCTTCCAGCCAAGGTTCTGCACTTAGTGTTATAATTAACACTATTGCTAAATAATTGTGCTGTGTGAAGATGCTGAGTGCAGTGCCGGGTGAAGATGCTGAGTGCAATGCTGATGCTAATAGATGGATCCAGAGAAATGAGTTCCAAGACGATTTTTCCATGAGTTTCTCTCTCTCTCTCTCTCTCTCTCTCTCTCTGTGTGTGTGTGTGTGTGTGTGTGTGTGTGTGAGAGAGAGAGAGAGAGAGAGATCAGTGACTATTTATTAGGCAATTTGACTCTGGTCAAGGAAGCAATACCTTTTCTATGAAAAGCGAAATGGCCCATGTGGACGTGATATTTTTAATGACTACCAAATACCATATTATAATGTGTTAAAGCATTGTATGTAACATTTTATCTAGTAATTTTAATTTAACTAATCATGTTGTTAAGAAGCAAAAAGTAATTGCTGATTGTATTAGTCCATTTTCATGCTGCTGATAAAGACATACCCAAGACTGGACAATTTATAAAGGAAAGAGGTTTGATAGACTTAACAGTTTCACTTGGCTGGGAGCCCTCACAATCATGGTGGAAGGCAAAAGGTACTTCTTACATGGGGTGGCAAAGGGAAACTCCCATTTTTAAAGCCATCAGATTTCATGAGACTTATTCACTATCATGAGAACAGCACGGAAAAGACCTACCCCATGCTTCAATTACCTCCCACCGGGTTCCCTTCATGGCACATGGGAATTGCGGAAGTTACAATTCAAGATGAGATTTGGGTGGGGACAGAACCAAACCATATCACTAATAGAGAGGAAAACTATCATTGTGTGAGGGAAAAAGATTTTAGAGTTGAAAGGACAAGGCTGTAGTCTGGACATATAATTTTGAAGAAGATTTTACTCAGACACACACACGCACACACACACACACACACACACACACACACTTCACATTCTCCCTAAACAAACATTTATTGTGCACTTATCATGTGCCATGAGTTTTTCCGGGGGAAAAAAACATTTGATGTTCTAAATCTATTCCTTGCAGCAGCCTTATAAGGTAGCTGTTATTAATAATACGGTTCTCATTCTGCACACAATGATGCTAAGAATTGGAGAAGTTAGATACTTTTCTCAATGTCGCATGACTAGTGTGTGTTCAAGACAGGGGGGTCACAGCATCATCCTCTATCCCAAACTCATTCCACTACATCAAAGAAACCACTGGAGATACCCTTGTAAAATTAGAAATATGAATTCAATGACTAATGCACTCCTCTTTGATCCTTTTTAGCTCAACTTTCTACTTTTGTTGTCAAAATACTGGAAACTCCACTTTCCCCCATTAGACCAATTCAGAGTAGTTTCAACTAGTTTGCACATATGCATATGCAGATAGTTGGAGTCCTACATGAAAGAATGAACAAGGTGTGATATGAGACAGATTTTCCCACAAACCTACATTTCTGAAAATAATTAATAATACAATTTCCATATTTCTCTCACTCTAAATACATAGGTAGGCTACTATTCATTATCTTAAGTATGTATATTCCCTGGTTTATAAACGTGATAGAATACCCTTTACCACTTAATTCCTTACCCTGAATCAACCCATAAGATGCGTCCTGCTGAAATTCAATTTTCTGGAGTCTGTAGACTGAGGAGGGTGCTTCTGTTACCTTAATTATTGCATTGCCAGTAAATCAAAGTAATTTAAAGAGGACCAGACTTCCAGTCATGCCATTGCAGAGTACCAGATTAGTGGTGCTGCAATTATACCACAAATATGTGGCAGACATTAGAAATAGACTGCTGCTTTTGCTCAGCAAATTAATAATGCTCAGATGTCCACTTTTTAATTTCCTGTACATTTCATATTGATATTTTGTCCCTTTTAACAGTATTATTTCATCACATTTTTCATGTCTTTTTCAATAGCGTGACCCTTATGTTTGTCTTTTAACTGTTGGGTTCACATTGTTCTCGACCCCCCCTTTAATTGTATTGGCAACCAGGGCTTTTACTAGATGATTTATTTAGCTTGTATTTGGCATGAACCAGAGTTGACTCAGTTTAGGTAAAAAAGACTTGCTACAAAATGGACTTTGTCATTTTATCTCTCTAAGAACTGTTTTATTATCTGCTATTTCATTTTGTGGTTAGTACCACTAAACGTTATTTTGTGTTCAAAGGGGCTTTGCTCATCCCTCCCTTATGAGGCATGAACAATGGTGCTCTAGCTCACATTCTGTATTTTTCTTTCAAGCTTTCCTCATGCCATCCATCTTCTTCTTCATAACTTCCTTGATTTCTCCTTTCTATAGTAAATAGCTTTCCCAGGATTGTGCTACCAAGAAAATAATCCATTTCCAGGTGATTTTAAAAAGTCTGTATATCCTTTCTGCAACATTTCTATTAGGATTGCAGTAATTTTCTTATGTGGAAAATTGTTATGTAGGTAATCAGAAAAGTACTCCCCCTCTCCTTTATGTTTTACTTTTTCCTGTAAAGCTTGTACACTCCAGCTCATATGATAGGAAATTTGTGTAGTCCCTTACAGCTTGAAAAACACTTCTACTAAATTTAACATACGTAATTTCCTTTACAACAGTTCCAGGTTGACAAGAATGGGCTGCTACCCTCATATTTAGATGAGGAAACAGATTCAGGGAGGTAAATAAATTGTTCATTTTAATTTTTAAATGTTTAATGTTGTAAAGTTAATTATTGGATAGTCACATTTTAAAACTCCCTATTTGTGTATATAAATATTGGGGACAACTGGAAGGTCATAGCATAAACTCTAATGCCTGATATTTTGATGCATATTTTAAAAAATGAGATGTATTAGATCCAGGGTCATATAACAAGTAAATGGCGGAGTGGGAATTCTGGTGTGACTTCAAATCTAGACTTGTTTCTTGGGGGCTTTATTGTTTGTTTTGCATGCTATATCAACAAATATCACTGACTAAAATGATTTTCCATGTTAAATTGCAAGCAGACATTGAAACCTGCCTTCATATCAATGTAAAACAATTCTGTATTTCAATATAATATATAACTCTTCAATAATAATATGTAAAACTAAAATATAAAATCATTAAACAATGTTATTAATCATGAGTCCCAGGTCCTCCACAGAGTCATTCAGGACTCAAGACAATAGCCTGTTTTTATTTTACCATTTTTCACCCAGGTATAATATCTTTTGCAGTCTGGTAATATTAGAAGCTATACCATGTACATGACAAATGTCTTTGGAATATAAGCTTTTATAATGCCATTTTATGGGGTAGCTTCCCTGGGAGATAGTTAACTGCTATTGGTTGCTAGAATTATAGCATTGCATTTAAGGGTTGAATGTGAATTTTAAAATGTTTTGGAAGCTCCCTTAATTCAAAGTCAACTTTATATGTTTTAAAATAGATTCTACAGTCCACTAATCTAAAATACAAACTATATAGCCTATAATGAAAATAAAATGAATATTCAGAATAGTGTTTAATTTTTTTAAGTGAATTACTGTATAGTCATACCTTTTTCAACTCCCTATTTCTTTATATCAATGTTGGGGACAACTGGAAGATCATATAATAAGCTCTAATGCCGGATATTTGAATGCATATTTTTAAAAATGAGATACATTAGATCTCAGTAAATACATTTAATGATACAATTATTATTGCTGGCACTTTATTGGCACCACACTATAACCCACCAAGCTACCCAGCTATACTACTGGCACGTTAAATAAGGGGATTTTTAAATATTACAGAGGTCTTTATTTCTCTCAATAGAGGGGGGGGGAAAGATAGTTGAAAATTAATGAAGAATAGAAAATATACCTCCATGCATAATGTTTCTAACGATTGTTTCACTCAATGACTATTTAGTAAACTAACTTCAGCTTTCATTTTAACAATCTAACAAATTTTGAGCATATACTAATATGTGGCAGACCCTGAGGATACAAAGACGAATCAACTGTTCCCCACAAAACAAACACTGTTATTCTGAAGCAATTGCTCTGTGTAAAGAAGGCAGTAGGTAAAAATATAATTGGGAAGAACTGGTGAAGTACAAGAACTCTTTCTGACTTTTTTTTCTTTTTTTGAGACAGAGTCTGCTTCTGTTGCCCAGGCTGGAGTGCAGTGTCACCATCTCAGCTCACTGCAACCTCTACCTCCTGGGTTCAAGCAATTCTCATGCCTCAGCCTTCCAGGTAGCTAGGAATACAGGCACGTGCCACCAAGCGCAGCTAATTTTTGTATTTTTAACAGAGACAGAGTTTCACCATGTTAGCCAGGCTGGTCTTGAACTCTTGACTTCAAGTGATCCACCTGCCACAGCCTCCCAAAGTGCTGAGATTACAGGCATGATCCACTGCACCCAGCCTAGCCATCTTACCCAGCCTCTCTCGATTATATTAACAGTGGCTTGAGGTATCAGAGAGAAGAAGGTGTCATGTACTCAAAGATAAAGGATGATCAAGAAGGACAAGCCTCAGAAAAGCATAAGAAAATTAGATTTGGGTATCCTAAAGCTTATATAAATTTAGTTTTTACCCATCATGGTATTAGCTCTTTTTTGTCAACTGAAAATATAAAAGTATGTCCAGTATATTCAAAATAAAAATAATCAATTAGTGCAAAATCTAGGTATTTTCAGCTCTTGATGGTTTTATGGGTAATTATCATGATCTGTAGGAACTCAGGGAAACAAATGAATCCTATAAGAATCTTGATTCTCACTTCAGTAGAAGAGAATGTGGGGTACTGAGGCATTAATTTTTCTTTGGTTTGCTGTTTTTCATTATTGATGCAGTTGAAGAGCAAATAAGTTTTTATAGGTGATGACAATTATTAGCTTACAATTCAGTTTGGTTCAAGCTTCTATTGCTCAATAATCACTTCCAACAGAATACTTCAACATGAGTTCCAGGGTTGGGAGCTACCATTGCGTTTTCTTTTCCTCATTGCTTAAATCTTTCTGTGAGTTTACCAAGGCAAGCCTTAGGGTGTAAGTTTGCAGCAATGTCATTTGTAACAAGAAGGTTGGGGCGGGAGGCAGTTAAATATGTTAAGAATTTTACTGTTTATTTGCTTGAATCTTCACCAGAATAGTCAGGAAGAGGATGTCTCACTGTAATAATCCTCATGGATTCTTCCATTGGAGATCTAATGAAGAAAACAAAATAATTATATGAGAATGAAAACACAGACAATAGAGTGATATAAAATTAAAAAATGTATACATTGTTATTGTATTTAACAAGGAAAAATAGATGCAAAATGTGCAGGAGAATGTTCAGTAGCATTCTGGTATTAACTTCTAGCTTCTGGTGAACATGCGAAAAAAAAAACAACAACAAAAAAACTTGCTTTAAAATGGCTATAGGGAGGTTGCAGTGAGCCAAGATCACACCACTGCACTCCAGCCTGGGTGACAGAGTGAAACTCTTAAAAATACATACATATGGCTACCTTAGAGTCTAAATTTTGATCCAGGATGTCATTGCCCTTCTTCCACTGATGCTTTCGTGTATCCAGTGCTAATACTATGCCATTCTTATCTAAACTTAGTTTTAAATATGACTCATTTTTTTTTATTAGCTATGTAACGTAAGCCTTCAAATTGCTTGCTGATGTTTTTCCTGGGCCCAGAAACGAGTCTTCTTTCTCAGTCTGCGTTGTGCTCTGTGCCTTTGCATGGTCTGTGTCTCCAGTGTGTGGCCTGGAGCTCCATTTGGTGAACCAGCTGGTAACTTTCTTTTGTGGCCTCAACTGACAATGGCTTGCCCCTCACTGCTCCTAAACAGATGTTATAACCCCACATCATTTATGGATACTGTATTAGCCCATTCTTGCATTGCTATAAAGAAATACGTGACGCTGGGTAGTTCACAAAGGAATGAGGTTTAATTTTGGCTCACAGTTCTGCAAGCTATACACAAAGCATAATGGTTGAATCAGCATCCCATGAGGGCCTCCAAGCTTCTAAGAATCTTCCAATCATGATGGAAGGCAAAAGGGGAATCAACACATCACATGACAAGAGGTGGAGCCAGAGATAGTAGAGGGAAGTCCTAGATTCTTTTTAGTTTTTTATTTTTTTCTTTGAGACAAGGTCTTGCTCTGTTTCCCAGGCTGTAGTGCAGTGGCTGGACCTGGGCTCAGTGCAACCTCCACCTCCTGCGAGATCTTCCACCTCAGCCTTCCAAGTAGCTGGGACTATAGCTTTGTGCAACACCCAACTAATTTTTGTGGAGATGGGATTTTGCCATGATGCCCAGGCTGGTCCTGAACTCCTGTAGTCAAGTGATCCACTTGCCTCTGCCTCCCAAAGAGCTGGGATTACAGGCGTGAGCCACTGTGCTTAGCCCCAAATTCTGTTAAACAACCAGATCTTTTGTGAACTAATTGAGCAAGATTCATTTATCACCAAGGGGATGCCACTAAGCTATTCATAAGGGATCTACCCCCATGATCTGTACCTCCCACTAGGTCCCACCTCCACTATCAAGGATTACAGTTCAGGGTGAGACTCAGAGGAGGCGAACATCCGAATCATATCAGATACCAAGCAGTAAGCACACTCCTGTATTAGAATCTCAAGATTTCTCCTTCAATCCACTTTATTCCCACGGGTTGCTGAGCACCAAAGGAATAGACAAACATTGAAACCGCCTTACGTTGTGACTCAAGGCAGAGCAAGCCAGGAGCAGATACCTGATAAACATGAAGTGAGAGTTTATTCATCAAACTCTAGTTATCAGACATTTGATTACATCCTTAATTTTCAAAATAGAAATAGCAGAGTTTCTCAGACCCAGGCAAATGTTCTTTGGCAAGAACTGCAGTGGACACTTTGCTGGCCTGGTGTCTTAGCCATTTTCATCTACCTGGGTTTCTTCCCCTAGAATAATAAATATTCTCTAAATAAGTCATCTTAATTGCCATATCTGTTTTATGCCCCCAAGAAACCAATATCGAATAGTGGCTTACATAATTTTATGCAAAGAAGGTGTGCATTTCTTGGTATTCCTCGGTTGCTTTAACTTCATTCTCAAAAACGTCTGGCATATACATAATTTCTAATTACTATGGTAGGTTTCTGTTTTTCCTCATGCTGAACAATCCATCAAGCTGTCTTTTATTCTTGCCACAATACTGTGATGATGATGCTCTATTAACTCTGTACGTTTTCAGTCATAGTTCATATCCTTGCCTTAAAAAACGACAAGTTTACATGAATATATTCTCAAGAAAAAATTCCAAACAGTCCAGAATTATACAAAACAAAACATTTAAGCCTCTCTTTACTTCCTTTCCAACTCAGTCTCTTCCTAGACTAACCATTTTTAATAGATTGGAATATATTTTTTTCAGGCATCTTTCTGTGTATTTACATATATACATATGTATGCAATGTGGAAGAGACAGATACATTAATTTACATAACCATATGTATTGTTCTGTGATGTACCTTATGCATTTAGCCGTATGTCTGATAGATGATTATATGATAATACATACAGTTCTACCTTATTTGTTTTTTTTCTTTTTAACCTTCTCAAAGTATTCTATAATACAGAGAAACCATACATTTAGCCACTCTCCTACTGTAGGACCTTTAGTTGAGTTCACATTTTTTATCACTTAAATGGCAAAGCAGTGAGCATCCTTGTCAGCATATGTTGATATTATGTGTGATGATTTCTCCAGATTAAATTTTTAGAGTTAGAATTACTGTGCCAAAAAATTACATAATTCTAATTTTGATACATATTGCACATTATCTTCCAAATAGACTTTACCAATTCACACACTAATCACCAGTTTCAACATTTGATATATTAATAATTATTTTGCCAACCTTGTGAATGAACATTTATCTCATTTGCATTTGCATTTTCCTTACTGTTTCTCAGGTTGAGTTCTCTTCATTTGTTTTTAAACATTTAATTTATTATGTTAAGAATTCCCTGACAACACATTATGTTCATGCTTTTTTCTGTTGATTTGTTTTATCAATTCAATAAAACAATTTACATATTCCAGATAGTAATCCTTTTTGTATACTACTGATTGATTGGTGACTCCCAATTTTAAGTAGTATATGCCTATTGCTTACTTTCATATATCTTCTTTAAATAAGTGGATGTTAAACTCCATTAGTTCAGAGTTCTTGTTTTACATATATATTTTTTACTGCCCCCAGTACCCAGGATAGACAAAATATATAGACATTTAATATTGATTGTCAGTTGAAGAGGGAGACTACACCTGCAAAATTAAGGCAAGGGTCAGCAGGAATGTGTTTCTGGCTCAAGGCTCAAGGCCAGGAGTGGCAAAGTCAGCTGTGGCTTCTCAGATCAGTTACCAATCCTGAATGTATAAAACCAGAAGATGAAAGAGGCCTCTGTATCCTGAGATGTGATCACTCATTTTTCTCTGTTCAGTCATTCACTGCTGAGTTTATCATTATACACATTCATTCATCAAATGATGTGTTTATCTTGTTTATCTTCACTAACTTATTTAGCTCTTTCCATGAAAATCCACGTGAAAAGATGGTTTAAGCCAAAATATATTCTAAGGCTTCTGTCTTGAAGTTATTCTACAAGGCTGTATGCAAAAGCCAACTAAAACATTTAGACACATTTCGTTTGTCAAATCACTTGTGTTCTATAGTTTATTTTTAATTCAGCCTTTATTTAATAAAAATCTCTTCCACATATTTATAAGCACATGGAATTATGCAGATTTTGTGTGTAGATGTAAACATTTTTAAGTGAACAGAGGTGTTACTTTTCTCAGGAAGAAAGGATATGTTCAGGATTCAAGCAAAATAAGGCAGCTCTTTTTATATATTTCTACATTTCTCTCATCTCAATTAACATACATGCTTCATTTCTGAATGCTTTTATTCACTTACTTGCCACTTACTTAGGTAGCACCCGATGTGTTCCATCTCTAGTTAAGGATGTATGGTTTGTGATTTGGAAGAATATGGTTTTCTCTAAATAATGTTTTAAAAGCCTTGAGATAGTTTTTAATCAGGATTATCATGCAGGTTGTGGGGAAACTGTCTTTCACTGATTCTGTACATACAATTCTAAAACGGCTCTTTTTATTTTCTTTTCATTTTTGCAGGGTTGAGGTGCTTTGGGAATTAATGGAAGTAAGCCTTTCTCTAAAAGCTTACTTGATGTTGTGTATTTGTGTGTGTGTGTGTGTGTGTGTGTGCTGTGTGTGTGTGTGTGTGTGTGTGTGTTTGAGTATAGTTCTGACTATATGTTATACAGTCAAATCCAATTTCAAATTTTTTTCTTTTTAAATCCTTAGGGATACCCTCAAGTGTCAGTGTAATAAAATGGTCATTTTACAATCATAACAACCACCAATATGATAATAATTAACTAATTAAATGCTTTAGAATATCTCTACTGTCAATGAGAAACTTTATTGACAGGAAGAATCAATGGTCTAGTCAAATGTTTCTGGGTAACTCTTGTAGCTGAAATGGGTCACTAAAATCACACCACTAAAATCCTGTCAATAGTTTAAAAAGGCAAATAACCAATTTAAGAATTTCATACAAATATATAAAAATATTAGCTATGTACCTCTTTTGTATATGTTATATGAGAACTACATTTTTATATAGTGGATATATATTTCACAATATTCATAATAAATGTGAGATTAAAGCACAGTCATATTTTGTGAAATTTTATAAGCGAAGCATTGAAATATGTGGGTGGAACAATAGGTTAAGATTAAGAAGTCTTCAGTTGTAGTGCCTATTGCCACAAGCTACTTTGGTAAATTAAAAGAAATGTCATTCGTCTTTTCTAGATATCTGTTTTTTCATCTACTAAACAATGGACTTGAACTTGGCAATATTCTGAAATCCCTTCTAGCTGCTAAATTCTATAAAAGAGTATAATTTTTCTATTTTAAATTATTATGAAGGTTTATAGTTTTTATGGCTTTGGTTTTATGACATCTTGTTGATCGTATTTGTGATTTATTCAATGCCAAGTCCTGCTCAGGAATACAGTTCCCCAATTACAACATTATTTCTGTGGAAAGAGAACAATATGTTTTAAGATGAGCCTTTTTTGATAGAATTTATATGAGCATATTATATTAGAAATGGGGACTGCCTGTGTTTGCTAGTATATTTTAGTTCCTCTCAGAGCTAATTTTACCAATGGGCCTTTTTGTTTTCTAAATACTCTTTATCCTGAGACTAAGTTAAAAAAAAAAAAGCATTGCTTTGTGGGAAATAAATACTTACATGTAGTGATTTGAACCAAAGCCCTATAGTTAATTTCCTTGGGATCAAGATCAAACAGCTTAAATTCTTGGTGTTCTTTTCCTCCCTTTTGGCCCACAGATGCCTAAATGGAACAGTATATAACATGAATTCTATGCTACTTTCTGCTATGTTAATCCAGGAACATTAGCACATGTGGTTAATTTTATTTTGTATTGTTTAATTTTTGTACTTTTATCTTCAACAGTCCTTTAATGTAGTTTGAATGTGCGTGTGAATATTCATAAAAATAAGTGTATTCAATGGGTACAGAGTTTCTGTTTGTGATCATGAAAAGTTCTGGAAATGGATACTGGTGATGGTTGCACAGCACTGTGAATGCACTTAATGCTACTGAATAGTACACTTAAAAATGGTTACCATAGTCAATTTTATGTATATTTCATCACAATAAAAAATAAGCATAGAAAGGCTATTAATTATTTCTTAAGCCATATTCATAGATTCAGAGGAAAACACTTTCCTGGAAGAGAAAGAATCAGAAAATATTTCACAGTTACTTGAGGCTTTTTCTATGCTGAATGCTAGATGTCTAACCTATCCCCAAGCAAGTCTGCTGTAATAATGATTTGAAAGTAACATCTCTGTCTCAAGGGTGTGATGACCTCTGTGGGTCTATTAATTCCATATCCATATACATGTTTATAGTTCTTTCCTTATAACTAGAATATTCACCTCTGTCATTTTGATGATATGGATGTGAATGGAATACACAATTACAGTTGCTAAAGTAAGAACCAACTAAGTCAGAGAGAGAGCTGCTGTCCCCACAGGCTTGAAAAGCTTTCCCCTTTGAGTTATTATATATTATGTAGTTTTCCTGTATTTACAAGAGGCTAATTATCACCTTATTCTCAGGGCTGACAAAGGCAGTATCAAAGAAGGGATACAGAGAAATATCCAAAATACCATTCAGGTGGAAATTTCCAAATTTGAAGATGAATGTCAATTTGATATTGGGGAAAATGTCAAAATCATAAACAGATTTGATCTTCAATAAATCCAGAACATATTTACAAGTTAATAGTTTAGGCTATCATCCTCCCTCATTATGGCATAGAAAAATATAATGGTCCTACCCCAGAGAATGACTTTTATACTTATTTTTTGGTTCTTGTAGCACTTAACACAATACATTCTCATAGTAGTCTGTGTGTAAATATTCCATGATTCAGACTAATTGGCACAATTCTAGATTACTTTGAATTATTTCATTAATTTTTATGTCATGGGTGACCACTGACCCTCTGGCTCGGTTCAGTCCTTCATTCTACCTTATATACCAACTCCATTTTGTATTACACTGAATTATAAAATAAACAAAAAAATTTAAAAAATACTTTAAAACTTTCTCTATTTATATACAGCATATTTGTAGTTAGAAAGTGTGGGTGTTTTAAAACAGATTCAGAGGATAACGGCAAACTAAAATTTGTATTTTGTGTGAAAAAATAGAATAATATAGAACTGACTTTTCTCTCATCTGTCAAAATGTCTTCAGGAAATATTCAGGATATAGAAACAATATAATAGACTGTGTTTTGCCAGATAACACTTCACTAACAGATTAAAATGCATTCTGTTACTCTCTACCTGGCATCTATGCATTTCATTAAGAACTAAAGAAAATAATGACACAAGCCAGATGTCTGAATTGGGTGGGGACTTTGAAATATCATTTTCCTAATATTAAGTGTTTTAAGTGTATGAGTCTTCATAAACATTAGATAATAAATTATTATATGAGTTTTTAATACACATTTTAAAATATATACAATCATGCTTGTTACCCCAGCATTTTGGGAGGCTGACGTGGGTGGATTGCTTGAGTCCAAAAGTTCAAGACCAGCCTGGGCAACATGGCAAAACCCAATCTCTACAAAAAAATACAAAAATCAGCTAAGTGTGGTTATGTACACCTGTAGTCTCACCCAGCTAGTGGGGGAAGCTGAAGTGGGAGGATTGCTTGAGCCAGGAGTTTGAGGCTGTAGTGAGCCATGATTGTCCCACTGCATTCCAGTCTGTCTGGGTGACGGAGTAAAATAAAACCGTGTCTTAAAAAAAAAAAGAAATAAAAAAAGATAAAATTTCCTAAAATTTACATTATATCTTGATAAGTATAGCTTTTATAAATGTTTAAAAAATTTCAACAAATTTAATTGAAAGATCTGATTGGCCTTTACTAGTGATTTATGAATCAGGCAGCATCCCATCAAAGATGTAGAAAAGGTGCTTTGATAAGCAGAGCAAAGAAGATGGGCTTTATAGGCACAAAAGGGCTGAAGAAGTAGAAACAAGGAACAAAAAAGCAGATTGGTCATTACAAAGGAACTTTCTTTACAGGGTTAAAACAGAGGAACTTCTGTTTTACCAGCTGGCACAGGTGAACCAGGCACCTTCTGATTGATTGCTGTGCATTTCCTTTATTTTGGAAAACTGGTTCATTTTAAAGTTCATTTTGATTACATGGAACCTAACATAAGTTACTCCATTTTAGTTTGTTCAGCCTGGTCTTTTGGGCCTACTGCAGGAGCTCAGTTCACACAGTGATCTCCCATAAATTTCATATAATATAGATCATATGAAAACTCATATATGATTTGCTGGGTCCCCAACCAAATCTCATCTTGAACTGTGGTTCCCATAATCTCGACATGTTGTGGGAGAGACCCAGTGGTAGGTAATTGAATCATAGGGGCAGTTATCCTCATGCTGTTCTCATGATACTGACAAGTTCTCACAAGATCTGATGGGTTTATAAGGGGCTTTTCCCCCCTTTTGCTGGGCACTTCTCCTTCCTCCCATCACGTAAGAAGGACGTGTTTGCTCTCCCTTCTGCCATGATTCTAAGTTTCCTGAGGCCTCCCTAGCCATGCAGAACTGTGAGTAAATTAAACCTCTTTCCTTTGTAAATTGCCCAGTCCCAGGCAGTCCTTTAGAGCAACATGAGAATGGGCTAATACAATAAGAGATGCTTACAATATACTAGTGAGCATCAGTGAAAAGGAGAGTACTGTAATATAATTCTTAAAGAAGAAAAAAATAAACTGTACAGGTGGAGGAAAGTGAGGCATGATTAGAAAAATATTAAGTAGTTAAAGAGCACCCCAAAAGGCTAATGCAATGTGCACAATTAATAGCTGGATAAAGAAGAGATGAGTGATTCGAACATGACTTAAGACATTGATTTCAACACCCCCCTGTGCATGTTCTTGCAAGGAAATGTCTAAACAACTGCAGATGCTCCTCTATTTAGGATGGGACTACATCTCGATAAACTCACCATAAAGCTGCAAATTTGTTAAGTCAAACCATCGAAAGTCAGGGACCATCTGTCATGACTTTTTCTACTTTTTTTTTTGGTCACAGCAAGACTCACTATAGCTTTTAAATCATATTCTATTTGATCAGCCTGGGAAAGGGGAAGGGGGAAATCTTTGCTATATGAGAATGAAAAAAAATTTAAAAACCTTCATGAAAGACTGAGTTGGAATTGAAATAAAAACTGGTAGTTCAAGATGTAAAGAAGTTCTGAATGTGACAGTTAAAGCCAGTTAAAGACTTCCCTGTGAGGACTTTTGTCTGGGAGTTTGATTTTATCCCTGCAGCTTTGCTTAAGAGATTTCCTGTTCCTTTATGCTAGTGACTTAGTATTGTTTTTTCCAGCCGTTTCATTCTTTTTACCTTTGCCTTGAGCACTGTAGAAATCAATATAGTAGGCACTCTCTGTTCTGTGCCCAACACCTGTAATTTCCTGTGTGTGATGGTTTGAGATTCTGTAGATACTACTTAATCTGATAGTTGGTGTGGCCTATTTGTCCAATGTAACATTTTCCACAGCGGCAGGGAACATTAAGCTACTGCTGTGGGTGGCAGAATATTGCCTTTTTTTAGCTATAGGGGGCGAGGGACCTTGGATGAGGTTAGAACATTATTTTTATTTTTGTGGGTGCTTTTGAAGATTGTATTGATCCAACTTATGAATGCCTTGACATGGGGGTGGGATTGCTCTTCTCTCATGCCTGATCTCTCAGCTTGTTAGTGACTTCACTCTTGGTGGGAACAGAGGATTTAATCAAATAGTTGGCTGGGTATCTATTCTCTGCTAGGGTCATAAGAAGAATACGGATTGTCTATAAGAAGAAAGAGGATTCTGCCATAGCCTCGGTTTGATATATTAACCTTAGATTCAGTCCTCTCAGTTTGAAGTCCAATTCCCAAAATGGTTGGTTAAACAGTCCCAAGTTACATTTTGAGTTAAACACTGAAAATACCAACCTCATACAATTAGTGAAAGGTGGAAAGGGTGGAGGCAGTATATTTAGAACCTGTTTTCAGGGCAGGTATCACTCAGAATGGATATTTAAAGAAGAACACTGCTTATATGATTTCAAAACTTTTTATTGTATTCAACATATATTTATAAAGTATCCTATGTACTAGGAATAAAGCCATGATGGTACATTTGTGCAGGGGTCAGGATAGAAATGACCCTTAACTCAAGAGTTTAATATTTAAGAAGTAAGACAACCAAACAACTCATTTAAAGTGTTGTAAAGAACTGCAGGCAACTAATTTAGTGTAGGAGGGTTCAGAGAAGTTCTTTATTAAAAAGTAATGTTTGCTGGGCACAGTGGCTCACATCTGTAATCCGGCACTTTGGGAGGCCAAGGCGGGTGGATCACCTGAGGTCAGGAGTTTGAGACCAGCCTGACCAACATAGAGAAACCCCATCTCTACTAAAAATACAAAATTAGCCGGGTGTGGTGACACATACCTGTAATCCCAGCTACTTGGGAGGCTGAGGCAGGAGAATCACTTGAACCTGGGAGGTGGAAATTTCAGTGAGCTGAGGTCGCTCCATTGTACTTCAGCCTGGGCAACAAGAGTGAAACTTTGTCTGGCGGGGTGGGAAGCCATGTTTAAATAGAGCAATATGGAGATGGTAGAATTTCAAGTAGCTTACTGTATTTTGATTTGGCGGTTTCTCACCATCTTCCTTGTACCCCTCCTTCCTTTTTCCCTTTTAGAAATGACTGCTATAGCAAGTGGAGGGTAAAAATGCACTGGGCATTTAAAATATTAGCAAACTGTAAATCTTGCTTTTCAAAAGACCCACAGGCATATTAAGAGTCATTATCATAGTAAATTTAAAAAAAAAAAAAAGCACTTAGAGATCTGGCTTAGTCTCTTATGAAGTGTGATCTTTGGACATTATGATTCTCATGTATAAATGGAGATATGCTTATCTTATAGATTGGTTGTGCAAATTAAGGCAATAATGTATGTACATTCTCATACAACACTTGTTCAGGCTGGGTGCAGTGGCTCACACCTGTAATTCTAGCACTTTGGAAGGCTGAGGCAGGAGGATCACTTGAGCTCAGGAGTTCAAGACCAGCCTCTGGCAAAATAATGAGACCTCATCTTTACAAAAAGTAAATAAAATTAGCTGGGTGTGGTGGCATGCACTTGTAGCCTCAGCTACTTGGGAGGCTGTGATGAGAGCATTGCTTGAGCCCAGAGGTAGAGACTGCAGTGAGCCGAGATTGTGCCACTGCACTCCAGCCAGAGTGACAGAGTGAGACCCTATTTCAAAAAATAAAAATAAAAAACTTGTTTCTAACAGAAAATAATTACAGCTTCTGCCCTTCACCCTCCACTATAGGCAACCTTGCTTGAAGACTGATAGACATTTATCTTACCTTGTTCATCATGTTTACTCTTAAAACCCTGCTTCTAAAATTTTCATAAGCCACTCCACAGTAGAATTCTGTTAAAAGCATCAGCTTTTCCATCAAGAAAATTGTTTTCTTACATCCTATTCATTGCTTACCCAACATTAAGAGAGTGAGTACAGTTTGCTTTTATAATGACTGACCAATAAGGAGACAGAGATAAGCTCAGGAAAATAAGACTGCTAATGAATTTTCTGAGACCTACCTTCTTTCTGAATCCAGTATAATGTTTATCTTCATCTCCATTGATCCATCAACTCAAGCACAAAAGGAAGTTGTGCTTACCATTTGATTTTCATCATCTATTATTACCAATGTCACAAGGAATATTAGGAAAGTAGCATTTGGTTGTTGGTGGTGTTGCTCTGTAATGTAAAGTCTGAGTGAAGATTTATAAGTACAACAAATTACAGAGTCCTAGAGTCCTACTCTTATCAGAGACCTTGTTTACACTTTTACCCAGCCACCTAATTGTGGATTACCTTTGAACCTTCAAAATTTGTCAAATCTTTCCACATAGTATTGTAGTTTATTTGTTAATAGAATTTGAGAGCAGTTTTAAGTTTATAGCAAAATTGAGCTTTATCTCCATTGATCCATCAAATCAATGAGTTCTTAATTCTATGTTCTGACCTCCTGACTCCCACCAGCCTTCCCTACTATCAATATCCTGCACCAGGGTGATGCATTTGTTATAATCAATGAAATTATGTTGACATAGCATAATTATCCAAAGTCCGCAGTTTACCTTAGGGTTCATTCTTGGTATTGTAACATTGTCAGTTCCCAATCTTTTTGGCACCAGCATCTGGTTTCTTGGAAGACAGTGTTTCCAGGGACTAGGGGTGGTGGAGAATGGTTTCAGGATTATTCAAATGCATTATATTTATCATCAGATTTTCATAAGGAGCATGCAGCCTAGATCCCTCGCATATGTAGTTAACAAAAGGGTTTGTGCTCCTATGAGAATCTAATGCAGCAGCTGATCTGGAGGTGGAGCTCAGGCTGTAATGCTGGCTGGCCCACAGCACATCTCCTGCTGTGGCCCACTTCCTAATAGGCCGCAGAGGAGTACTGCTCTACTGTCTGGGGGTTGGGGATCCCTACTCTACATTGCATAGATGTTGACAGATGTAAAGTGATATTATCTTCTGTGGTATCATGGAGTAGTTTCAATGCCTAAAATCCTCTGTGCTCCACCTTCTTATTCCTCCCTTCCCTTTAACTCCTGGAAACCAATGATCTTTTCACTATCTTCATAGTTTTGCTTTCCATAAAATGTCATATAGTTGGAATCATACAGTATGTAGTCTTTTCAGATTTACTTCCCCCATTTAGTAATATGCACTTAAGTTTCCTCCATATCTTTCAATTACTTGATACCTGCATCTTTTTAGCACTGGAAAAGATTGCAATGTCTGTATATACTTTGATTTACTTATCCAGTTACCTTTGAAGGACATCTTAATTCCTTCTACATTTTGGCAATTATAAATAAAGCTGCTATAAACATGTGTTGAAGCTTTTGTGTGCACATAAGTTTTCAACTATTCGTGTAGCCTTCAAGAAGCAAAAATGTTGAATTGTATGATATGAATTTGTTTAGTTTTGAAAAAAATCTGGCAAACCATCTTCCAAAGTGACTGTATCATTTTGCATTCTCACCAACAATGAATGAGAGCTCCTGTTGCCCCACATTCCTGTCTGCATTTAGTGTTGTCAGTGTTCTGGATTTTGGCCATTCTAATAGGTGTTTAGTGGCAACTTATTATTGTTTTAATTTGCAGTTCCCTGATGATACATGATGTTGAACATTTTTTCATATGCTATTTTCCATCTTCTTTGGTGAGGTGTCTGTTTAGATCCTTTGCCCATTTTTGAATCAAGTTGTTCATTTTCTTATTGTTGAGTTTTAAGAGTTCTTTGTATATTTTATAAATAGTCCTTTAGCAGAGATTTCTTTTATAAATATTTTCTTCTGGTCTGTGGCTTCTCATTCTCTTTGCCGAGTCTGTCTCACAGACTCTGGCCAGTGACAGGTGACGGAAGTACACAGACACAGGTATTTTGCCTGAGAGCATGGCTAGGGGACTGCAGGGCTTAGCACCACCAATGAGAGTGCAGCCCCAATAAGCGGGAGCTGTTTTTATTTATTTAGTACAGATTTGATGACAAAGGCCTGGCACAAAAACAATTTGTGGGTAATTAACATTGTCAACCCCCCCAAGTAAAGAGCAGTCCTGCGAGGGGATAATCAGAGGCTGGTTTCCTGAGACATAAGTAAACAAATTTATCTAGATAAATTCCTTTAAATTCCCTTGTTATCTATCCTTTGCCCTCAAACTCAGCATAAAAGGATTTAGCTGCCTTCAGCTATTATTCTGTTTTGAAGCTTTTGCAAATCCTCCCAGCCTTTCAAGAAGGTTTGCATCTTTCCTTATAATTTCTCCCACCACCCTGACTGATCTTCTACATCTGTTGACATTGTCTTTCACAGAGCAGCAGTTTCTAATTTTAATGAAGTCCAGCTTATCAATTATTATATTCATACTTTATATCTTTAGTGCTGTATCTCAAAAGTTATCTTCATACCTTAGGTCACCTAGATTTTCTCCTATGTTATCTTCTAGAAGTTTCATAGTTTCACATTTTACATTTAGGTCTGTGATCTATTTCAAGTTAACTTTTGTGATGTGTGTGAGGTCTGGGTCTAGATTTATATTTTAACATGTGGATTCCAATTGTTCCAGCACTAGTTGATTAAAAAACTATCTTTCCTCCATTGTATTGTCTTTGCTCCTTTGTCAAATGTCAATCCATTGTATTTATGTGGGTCTACTTCTGGGCTCTTTTATAATTTATTTTTGAATGTTTGTTTCTTTATGTGCTATCAGTTTTGTAAAGCCATGTAGTATGTGTTTAAACCTCTGTATGTCTAGAACCTCCAAATAGGGACTGAATAAAGATTTGCTGTGTGAAATCTTCTCATAAAATCAAGGAGAATAAATAATTAGTTATTCCATGTAAAATATAAACAATATAAGGTTAAGTTAAATGTATTTTTTAATGCTCTCAAAATATGCAATCTAAATATGGAATTTTCTAGGTTATTTCAAACTACCTGATCATAAAACTTCCCTAGGGCAGTTTTAATGTTATAGGTTTCCAGTCAAGACCCAATACTCTCAAGAAAGAGTCCTGGGAAACTGTATTCTTAATAAAAATCCGAGGCGATTCGTATACTCAGTGAAGTTTATGTAACACTCATGACTGTTAAAAGTAACTACAGAGTTTAAGATATCTAACATCACATGTAAATGCATAATATATTTATTTAGTTTATTCATTCACTTACGTAGCATAGATGTACAGAGCTCTAAGTCAATCACGTACTATGCCTGAGAATAAAAAGGTAAAAAAGGGTATATACGCTCAAGAAGATTACATTCTTTCAGTAACAGATAAAAGGTTAAAATAAGTGGACAAAATACAAGCACAAAGGAAAGAGTGTTTAGAAAAATTAGAAAAAAAAATGCGTAGTAGATGTTTTCATAATATCCTTAGTATGCTTTTCATATGACTTTCTTCTGACTTTACTTAGCCCTAATTAGAATGGATTTATGATTCAACACATTTTTTAAAAATCCATTATCTCAGACAATTGAAATATCCTATCATTGAGTATAATATTAATTACCTCACTCAAGGTACCATTTCATGTTTGAGTAATTACATATGATTTTTCTGAATCATGTTGGTATTGTGTTGGTGTCTTACTGAAGACTTCATCATCTGAATAAATTCTGTGGCTTAAAAAGTGAGAAGAAAAGACCAACGAACAACTTGTTAATTTGAATTACTCTACCTTTAATTATTATAGAACAAATTTGCTACTAGAAGGAGGAGACATTATTTTTGTTTAACATTTCAACCCTTTCATGAATTACGTTTGTAAAAAGGAGAGGGAAAATGAATAGTATTAAAATAAAGTTTGGCTTTGAAAATGGTAACTATAAATCGTAAATCTGCTGATCTGTTGGCATACTGTATCAATCAATAGATAAGTACAAATAGATACATAGATATATAGGTCGATATATAGATAGAACTTATAAACAAGGAAATATATTGCCAACAGTATTTTTAATATTGTTGTATTATCAAAGCAATAATCTTCTAAATAGATATAAAAAGTATATATTAGCTATTCCAAACAAAGATAAACCACAGTTTTATGGAAAGAATAACATCAACATTCTAGTCCTCTTTTGTTGAACTAGCTGTTGATGCTTTTGGATGTGTTACTTAACCTCTCTGAACATCACTCTCCTCATGTATAAAATGTTAGCTGATTATTGACATTTGTTTTACTTTAAAGTTCTATAATATATCTACTCAGGTTGTATAATAATATGTCTATGACTCATTGGTAATAAAAATTTTGTTTGGATGAATAAAAAAACAACTTGTACCCTAGTATCTGCCTTTAAGGGTTCTCAAGTGAGGATTTACTTACTGTGTGGATAACTTACTGTAGAATGTATATACAATATACTAATTTTATTCCTCGCATGCTATGTATGTATTATGTACTAATCTCGTTTCTGTATGCATTAGAACTCATAACATGTCTCTATGTTGCCCAGGTGAAGAGGGATCAGAACTTTGTGGTATCATTTTGCTTGCTTGTTACTCTATACCAAAGTGGGTGAAGTCTAAGGTAAAACCGTGATCTGTTCAGGTAATATTGAGGGTATTTTCAGTGAGTGTATATAAGACTAAATTACAAAACCTGTACCTTGAGAACAGTGAGGATCACTATCAAGAAATTTAAAAAAGATAAAACAAAGGTAATATTTAAGTAATGAGTAAAAGATGAAGGTATAAATTATTTTATAAGAAAGCACTTCTCTGGATTCTGCTTGGTCAAAATAGTAAGAAAGGAATCCTTAGAGTATAGAGCGTTATATACCATTATCCACAAATAGTTGCTTGTTTTACCATCTTTACAACCGATTCATAACTCAACTGATTCATAACAAATAAATTGTAAAACTCTGCAATGTATTTGATTGATTTTGGTTTCATTTGAATATGGCCAATGTGAGTTAACATTAAGGTTTTCTTTAAAAGTGATTTCTTTTTAATTAAGTGATTATAGTTTGGAAGACAGATTTTAAAATGCGCCTTCTTAGATGGTTGGTAAAGTGTCTTTATAAAAATGGGCACTTTTATTCATAATTGCTTTATCTTAGCCAATTCCAGCTGGACTTGCTGTAGTCTTCAAGGACAAGTTGATGTCATGCTGAACCATATGTGTTATGCTGATAATCAGCATCATTGGAACTGAAACTCTGCCATCTTTCTTTTGTGTGATTGACCTTGTTATTTTAAAGGTGGCAGGGGTTAGGGGAAGGAATTTGGCAAAGCATCCAAAAAATCAGAACACTTCATAGCTCAGCAGTTCATCCTAGACATTAAGGTCAGATCAGGTGCCAAATAACCTGACAAATTTGGAATGAGCAGCAGGACAGCTACCTAGTGCACATCAGAGGTTCACAATGTCACCCCAGCAGCACAAAAAAATAGGATAGCTACTAGCAATCCTTTTAATTATTTGGCTGATATTATTTGTAGAGACAATGAACTCTTCCTCTTTACTTTCCAGAGAAAATGTATGGATATATAGCATGTCAATAAAAATGGATTCTTACATAGTCCTGGAATAGTTAATGCAACCATTTGTATTGTGAATTACTTTACTGATGTGATAGCAAGAAGTTGAGGTTCAAAGGGCAGTTTCTAAGTAGATCTATTGAAAGGTCTGTAGCAGAAACCCATACTACCTGCTGATGTGCAGGTTCTAACAAGGAAGTTGAGTACAGTAATTGACATGAAAGTCACACAAATCAAAAAGAATCCATTTTCTCTTTATTCAACATTTTTTAAATGTACTATTCCAAAGTCTATGAAGAAATTTAAAAATTGAAAGCGTGCTGTGATGTTCATAGATAAGCAATTTAAATGTATAATGTAGAATTTTTGAATTTTCATTTTTCTAAATTTAAGAATAAAATTATTCCTTAATTAGATAAATCCCTTTCTATAAAATGAGATTAATGAGCTGGGCACAGTGGCTCATGACTGTAATCCCAGCACTTTGGGAGGCTGAGGCAGGTGGATCACCTGAGGTCGGGATTTTGAGACCAGCCTGACCAGGTAGTAGAGAAACCCCGTTTCTCTTAAAAATACAAAATTAGCCAGGTGTGGTGGTGCATGCCTGTAATCCCAGCTACTCAGGAGGCTGAGGCAGGAGAATCGCTTGAACCCGGGGAGTCAGAGGTTGTGGTGAGACGAGATCAGCTATTGCACTCCAGCCAGGGCAACAAGAGGAAAACGCCATCTCATAAATAAATAAAGAGTAACAAATAATATTTCACCTATATTTTTTAATCTAATTCTCTTCCCACATTTTCTTTTCTTTTTTACTTATTCCTCTAAAATATTTTCCCTATTCTTTTATTTTCACATCCAAGCCCAAAACTCAAAATTGTGAAAGAAATATCTATGACAAAATTGTAAGAGGAACTATTTCATTTTCTGCCTCCAGTCCTGCATAAAGTTCTGACTAAATATTTAAATGTATTAAAGTTTTCATGAGTTTAGGAAAATACTGAGATTTATCAATTATTGTCCAAATAGCCCTTAATTTTGACATCCCTGAAGCAGTTCTCTGATTAGTTTAATCCTACTTGCAGTTTAAAAGAATATGTTGTAAGTTCATTTACATCTAAAAAATTCATTTCATGAATTAAGTCTTGCGTAACACTGATGATAAAATTTTGCCTGAATTCATCTCTGTATTTAATTCTAACTTTACTTCTCTGGTATTTTTTGTCTTATCAAGTCATTTATGCCAAATACAATAGGCAATGGTCAGAATTCATCATTATTCATGTAATTTTGCAAAAAGAAATAATTAAAATTAATTTAAATTCATAAATATTAGTTTTCCCCTTTCCACTTAATTTTTTTTCAATTTGCCAATTGAGAAAGACCTGTAAAAGACTGTACTGACTCAGCAGTAATATGAGCATTGATGATCATTGTAAGGTATTGTAGGCATATATAATTTTATATGCATTCAATGTATGTAAAACATATGAGGGTTGGAACTCACCAGGTCTGTGTTACTGACTATAGAGACAATCTTAACATTTTACTTTTTCAAGTACAAACACTGATGTAAATAAAAAGCATCCTGCTATGTTCTGGCTTTTTTTGTTCTCCTGGGAATACATGGCCTTAGAATTGAACAAATGAGAAATACACCTTTTTTTTCCTTTCTGTTAAAAGGTTAATGAAATTCTTCATGACTTTTTGGAAGAAAGTTCAGTTTGGGGTTTCTGCCAATGTCTGGAAACTTTCCCAGTATGTTCAACTAATCTGAATGATACAAGCCACTTAAAAAATCAATACTGTAACTAAGACTTCAACCAAATGGGTTCTCAAAAAGTGTCTTTATTTAAATAAGTAAAAAAAAAAAAAGAAAGAAAGAAAAGCCAAAACAGTGTTAAAAACAGAGTAAGAGAGGGGATTTCAGTGATTTAGTATATTTAATTTTTGTGTCTATTATTCCACCTTGAATGGTTTGAACAGAAAATAATTCTATAAAATAGGTATTAACATATTCAATGTATTTTTGAAAAGTCAGAAAATTATTTTGACTCACTAAAATAACAGCATAGAAATAACATCATTTCCTTCTCATATCTAATATGTCTGAAGTGAACTTCTAGAGAGAAAATAAAACCTTTATTGCCTTTACTATGTGCCATTTCTATTTATTTCATGATTTAGGGAAATTAAAATGATTATTTTATGAGAGATGCAGCCAGTCATATCTTTATCAATTAACTTGTTAGAATAATCAATGTTACATAATAGTTTTGTTAAAAGCTGTTCATAGAGAGGGACAGTATATGTCACAAATTGCCTATTTGCTAATCTTTATAGACCTTTAATGAATATATAAAGTATGTTGAATTTAAAATCTAACCAGTTATGGCTGGGCATGATGACTCATGCCTTCAAGCCAAGAGCTTTGGAAGGCTGAAGTGAGAGGATTGCTTGAGGCCATGAGTTCAAAACCAGCCTGGGAAACACAGCAAGATCCCACCTCTACATTTTTTTTTTTCAATAGCTGGGCATGGTGGCATCTGCCTGTAATTCCAGCTACTCGGAAGGCCAAGGTAGGAGGATCACTTGAGCCCAGGAGTTCCAGGTTACAATGAGCTCTGATTGCACCAGTGCTCTCCAGCCTGGGTAACAGAGTGAGACCTTCTCTAAAAAATAATAATAATAAATTTAAAAATAGCCAGTTATAAGTAGCATGAAATAATTATATCAGGCAATCATCAACATTAGCCCCTTTTAATCTGTTACTAGGATGGTTTTAGAGTGGGTGGATCATGGCCTCATTTTAGGGTTCTACCAGAAGGTATAGCTTCCTTAGAGATAAATGAAAGCTGTACCTGTGTTCTGCCAATTTCATCATCTCATGTATCAAAAGAATCCAAGCATCTATCCTCTAATCTTATCTTGTGTTTCTAAAAAGACGTTGCTGTTTTGCTCCTCTTATTGAACTAAGCTAGAGATAATTTGAATTCATTAATTTGCAAACTCACAGATTCTTAATATCATTTTTAACATGTGGTTGATTATTACACTTTTTTTAAGAAACAGAAAATGTCCTAGTACATATTTAAATGAAGCTAATCAGACAGGCAGATTATAATGCAAATTCATTGAATTTCAGAATCATCTTTAGCTTCTCTTCCCTTCATCCAATCAAATATCGTTTCCCCCCAGATCCTACCTCTTCAATATCTCTAATATGCATCGATCATTTAGTATTTTAAACATTTATTAAGCCCAATAATGTCCCAAGGTGTAAGATGGATATGGGAATAAAGTACAAAGTATTAGCTCCTTTGGTTGTTAAAGAGTTCATAGATTACTATGTAAAACATATGAAAATGAATGGAAGTGCTAAGTACACTAATAGAGATAGAACAGTGGTTCAGCAAATAATGCCTATTCAAGGTCAGGCCCTATGATTATAAGAAGCAGAAATTCCCCAAAAGTCTCCAGAAAAGCAGATTGAGGTAGGGAGCGGCATAAAGGTTTTAAGTAATTGTATGGAGAAATCAAACAAGATAGGAAGCACTAACTCAGGAGAAATCAATAGACCTTTAATAGGTGAGTTATTCTGTTCAAGACAGCCATGGGAGACCATAGCAGATAAAATCCTTGAATCTTCCCTATAAAATTTTGCTTTGATGCAACTCACTTGAACTACACAAGTTTGTTTCTGTCTTGCTACCAATATATACTGTATTTTCCTCTTTATCTGTAAGCTCAAATTCTGTAACATGAAAAAGTAACTGGCAAGGCTCAGCCTCTGGATGGACTCTCTTATTCAGTTACCCACTTTAATCCTATCACATGAGGTGCAGAAGTGTGGCGTTGGCCATCTAGGTCCATATATTCAGCTGCAGAGATTAAAGACAGGAGGATCAGGTAAGCTCAGCACACCAAATATTGCACCAGGTATGTTGCACTTCCACTGCTATTCCTAAAGTTTAATTCTTACTGATAGACTATTGTAGTGGCATCCTGACTTACTCTCTGAATAGAGACAGACCACAAACAGGTGGTCACATAAATCATCTACTTATTTTTATAGATGTTCTCATGGCACTTAGTTTTTATCTCTATCAAAGTATTGCTTATTTATAAGTTTATCTATCATTAGAGAAATAGAGGAGAAACAATGTTTCCCTAAATGTTCAATGAATGAAGACATAAGTGAATAATTGAGTAATTAAAAATGATTAACCTTGTCTTGCCCATAAAAGACATAAAACATTTGTTCGAAGTTGAAATAAATAGAACTTTCATTAGTTAATGAACTCAAGGCAGAGGAATATCCAACTTTTATAGGAATCTATGAAAGGAACTAAGATTCTCAGTTGTCTTTTGCTGTAATCATTGTCACCACCAATTTGTAAAAGAATGACAATAAATGTCTGGTGGGCACACACACACACACACACACCAGAGAAAGGACAAAACTTTTCTGCTTAAGGGCAAGTCCTTTCTCCTTACCCTTCAGACTTCAAAATAAATGCATGACCATGAGTGCACGCATATTGATTCACATATAGCAAGCACTCAGAACTTTTCTTCGGACCTTTTGCAAGCATCGTTTTTCTAATTTTCATTGCAATAGGGGCCACAGCATGTCTTCACTTTCTTTCTTGAAAAAATAGCCTAGATGTCCTATAAAACTACTAACAAATAACTTAGGTTCCTGTTTTGTTTTGTTTTAAGCATTAGAATAAAATCACTAGGATAGGTGAAAACACTGATAACTGTTAAGGTTAATTGCTTGCATACATGAGAGTTTTTATACTACTCTCTACTTTTTTGAGTGTTTAAAATTTTACACTGGAAAAGTAAAATAAAAAGTGACAAAAAGTAAACTTGGTATTAATTACATTTTTTAAAGCCTAGAATTCCTTCTATTTGCCCTATCTTGTGAATCTATCAGTATTGTAGAAGGATTTGGTTTGAACACTTATTACTGAATAACTCATTTTGTATTATCTGGAGAGAAAAATGCATATTCTCTTACCATAATCTTATGAGAAAAGACTAAGAAAATACTGGCTAAGCAAGGAAAGCATTGATAGATATGACAAATCAAGAGAAAATTTTATAGAAATAAAAATAACCACATTAATCTCTGAAAATTACTTTAAAGGCTAATATGCACAATTCTATCCTTCAGTCCAGCCAAATGATACCTCACCTTATTAAGTTAGATTCCTGAAATTGCACCCATAGAAATAAAGATGCTCACATAAGTTAGTCTGTTTATTTTCCACAACACTTTGACTTACATAGCAACCACACACATAGCAATTGACTTGATTTTTCTTCTCCCTAGACTTCTTTTGTTTGCATGTTTGTTTAGAAAGTATTTATTGAAGATTTGAAGTTTGAAAGGTTCTGTTCAATCACTAGAGATAGGTGTGTAAAAAATACACAGTTCTTGCCTTTACCAGCACACATTCCACTTGGAATGCAGACACCAAAATATAATCAAAACACAGTAAGCTATTTTATAGAGATACACCCCAATGCTAAAATAAAATGAAATAAAGATAGGGACTGAGTAACACTACCTGCAGGAGTTGGTGAAGACATGGCAGACGTGTTAACATTTATGCAAGAACTTGAAGAATAAGTCTGATTGCCCAAGCAGAGATCTGGGGGAGAGGACTGTTCTTTGAATGATGATCTGTAGGTAGTGAAGTGTAGGAGAAAGAAGGCAGAAAAATTAGAGAGTGACAATTGAAGAGCTTCAACAAAACAGTACTTAGAAATGATACTGAATAAGGCAGCAAAAACAGTGAAGAGTGAATGTACACCAGAGATATATAGTGATTAATTTGAAAGTCTTAGTACCAAACTAGCAGCCACAGATGGATGTTTGAAATCTTTTGTGTACAGTAAGCATTAAGATGTTACCTGGTATTTACAAAACAATTTTTTAAAAAGAACTATGTTTATAAATCTGAGGAATATAAATAAATATTTCCTAGATATACATGTTTTCATGAATTAAATAATTGTTAGCCTTTGTAAATCTATAAAATATCTTTCTATTGAATGACTAGTGTAAATTAAAGATCTTTCTTGCAAGAAAGTCAGATATATGCAAATATTACAAGAAGAGAGAATTTTAAACTAATTGATAGCAAAGTGTCAGCAATTCTTAAAACAGTAGGTATGGTCATGTATGAAAGTTCCTGAAGAGAAAATGGCAGTGGGGGAGTCAGTATGGTTATTGTTTTCATTGTGTAACATATTGAATTGTTCATATAAAGTCTATATCATTTTACACAGCATTTTTTTTTAAACAACAGGGATTTGGGTGGCAGTTTGATTAACTTAAGAATAAAGACAGTCATGATTTTTTATGACCTTTATATATTCTATGGAAGATTGGATCTTCATTTGCTATTACTGTTTATAGGATTTATGCCATTAAAGTCAACCCAGCTGTTACCAAATCTTATTCTAGAAATAAATGCTAAGACCTTACATGAGAATCAATTTCATATGTGGCCTCAAATTTGTATCTCCCTGTTCTTTTCTTTTTCTGAAACTTTTAATTGTTGTTCTTCAAGGAAATTGAGAGTTTTTGTTTCGAGTACCATCAGTAGTTTAATTTTAATTTCTTTTATATTAGTACATCTATTATAAACACAATATACTTATGTAAATTGTTTTTATTTAGAGACTAAAAATTATTATTTTTTCTATTATACTTTAAGTTCTGGGGTATGAACAGATACTTCTCAAAAGAGGACACTTATGCAGCCAACAAACATGAAAAAATGCTCATCATCACTGGTAATTAGAGAAATGCAAATCAAAACCACATTGAAATACCATCTCACGCCAGTTAGAATGGTGATCATTAAAAAGTCAATAAACAACAGATGCTGGAGAGGCTGTGGAGAAAAATTATTTTTTTATTTCAATAATTATATTAAATATAAACTTTCTATAAATTATTTGAAAAATATAAGTATAAAATTTGGTGAGCTAAGTGTAAAAATTTCCTCCTAATGCATTACTTTCCTTCATTTCTCAACACTTACTAGTATCTATGAGTGTCAGGGTATTTGGGAAATATCAGTGAACAGAACAGACTAAGATTCCTGCCCTGTGTAGTTACATTCTAGTAGGGAGAAGGACATACACAATAAATGATAAATATCATGTATTAAACTATGTTACAGTCTTGAGGAAGAACTACTCCTTTATTTCTTATCTCTTTCATTTACCATAAGCAGCAAAGAGAAATTAGGCTGTACTTTGCAAATTTTACTTAGAAATATCCTCAACTAAATATTTATCACTAACTGGTTTACTTTCCAAAGTAGAAATAATTCAGCCAAGTTCTCTGCCACTTTGTGACAAAGATTGCCATTCCTTCAGTTTCCAATAACATGTCCCTCATTTTTGCTCACTAGATTTCTATCAACAGTCTTTTCAAAGCATTCTAGGCTCTTGCTATTAAATGACTCAAATCTCTTCCAGCCCCTACCCATTACCCAATTCCAAATCCACTTTCACATTTTTATACAGGATGTGTGGTATTCCAGCATTTTATTTCTACACTAGAACCCCACATCCTGGTATAAAAATCTCTATTAGTTTGCCAGGGTGACCATAACAAAATATCACAAACTGGGTGGCTTAAAACAAGGGAAATTTATTCTCTCACAGTTCTGGAGGCTGAAAGTCTAAAATCAGAGTGTCAGTTGCTGTAGATTCCTTCTGAGAGCTCTCAGAGTCAGTCTGTTCTATGCCTTTTCTTCAGCTTTTGGTGAAGGCAGGCAATCTTTGGCATTCCTTCATTTGTAGATGTATCACTGCAATTTCTGCCTCGGTCTACACATGGCATTCTACCTGTGTCTCCACATTGTGTTTTCTTTGTATGTGATTGCCTTTGTGTGTCAATCTGCTTCTTCTACCAGTCATATTGGTATTAGGGTTCACCCTACTGACCTCATTCTTAACTTTAGTACTTATGCAAAGACCGTATTTTCAAATAAAGTCACATTCACGGTGCCAGCGTTAGGAATTCAGCATATCTTCTTGGGAAACACTATTCATCACATTGGTATATTAATAAAATGTATGGCATATTAGAAGGTGATGAATATACACACTACATTTTCCCCTCTGCATTAGACTAAGGTTATGTTCCTTTAACCAGAAAACGTGCAATGAAATGGAATTTTTCAAAGTGTATTCTGTGAAGCACTGGCCCGACAAAATTTTGTGTAAAAAGATTCCATAATCAAGGAGATTGGTTTTTGTTTTATGAAACATCTACCTCCTTTCTTTATGCTTCGCAGTATCTACTAACCCATTCAGGATTATGAAATTTTGTAGTAAAAAAAAAATAGTATACATTTTCAAAAGAAATTTGACCATAGTATTCTTTTAATCTTAACACTTTCTTCAAAACTATTATCTTACTTGGAAAATACTTAATAAAACCCTGCAACAAAATCATAGAATTCTTCCTCCTCGCTGGTTCTGGGACATGTTTGCAAAGGTTAGCCAAAATGGAAAGCAGAATTGACTCCAATGTACAGTGGCCAAGTTGATTTCTTATTATTGATAGGTGTTCAATAAAAGTACAGGTATACTCTGCTGTAGGGCTACCAGAGTGGAATCCAGAATTATCAAAATCTATATCTCAAATCCATACAGATTAATTATTAAAATTTAATAAACAAGTAATAAAAATGTGAAGGTTCATGTGGCGGTGTGAAAATACAGGCTCATTAGGAGGCAGTGCAGAATTCTTATACGGATTTCTTTTAATAAACAGTCACACAGCTTTTGGGTCATTTCATGGTCACTTTCTAGAGGTCCCGGTAATACTGGCTGCTGTAGTGTCAATGACTACAGAAGCCAAAAGAGCTGTATTATGCACCTACATTCAAGGAAGTACTTACCAGAGAGAAAGGAGAATAAGCAGGTAGGCGGAAACAAAAAAGTCAAGAAATTGAGCACGCAATTGTCACAAAAAGGGAGGAGGACAAGGACAGGAAGGCAGCAGATTTCCCCTCCAAAAACAAACAAAAACTAATATAAAGTGAAGATACTTTATCACCTTCTCTTTATTGCCTTGGAAAAACTGAGTAATGCAAAGGCAAAGGGGAGTTTACTGATTTGAACCTATGGTACTCTCCGATGTTTGCCTATGGTATTAATGTTAAGAATCTTTCAGTAAATAGAACACTCTTTCTTTTACATAGCTCATATTTACCATGAAGCCTCTGGTAAATTTGGGTGTGTTTCTACAAACTAGTCCAGGCATTTCTGATATTATTTACAAACAACCCCACTGCTTTGCAATATAATTCTTCTGAGTTTAAATATCAAGAGTTATAAATATTTACTCTGCACACCTCTCTGCCTTCAGCTTGTCTTGTGCCCACAACTTTACCCTATGTAGTTTAATCTTTAAAAGATAGAAAGAAAAGTGTCCAGCCGTATCTCTAATAAGGATTCCTCAAACCTGAAGCCTAAAGGCAGAAATAAGATCCCTGAAATATAGGCTCCTACTTAGCCTACTTGATGAAGCCACTTCAAGTCTCAGGGCAATTAGTATAACGTTCCCAACTAAGCCTACTTGAACACTGAGTTTTCCTATTATGAAGGAAAAATTTTGGAATTTTCTGATCCATAGTCAGACCTCTTTATCCATTACACCAGTGGCCCACATTCTGGATGACTAATTCTGAAGCAATCATTTAATGAAGCTTTATTTGGGGGATATTAGAAGGTTTGTTGTTTGTGTCTCAAAAGTCCAGCTTTCTATGCAAGCACACAGTTACAGTAAATAAAACGCTACCCATTCTAGTTCCATACTTTCCTCCTCCATTTCCCTGGGTAACCTAGGGTATAAACCACATTTTGAAAAGAAAGAATCATTAAAATGGCTGATAATTATCCAAAAGCTTACCAGTTTTACCAGTCTCTGAAGAAAATCCCATTAAATCAGGCTGTGTCCTGTCTCCCCAAATAAAATAAGACCATACACCGGAGGCTTATGAGAGCTTATGATTTCGAGGTCATTAATTAAGCATACTCCAGGTGAAAATGTTTCCCAGAACTCTCTCTTGGATTCACATTTATTTTGTGTTAACCACTCTGCCTGGCATGGCTTCACACCACATCCAGAGGCCATTTAAACAATATTAAGATAACAACATTAATTCACTGTTTTTCTGTTAATCATATAGAAGCAGATCAGCTTGTTATAAATAATGATCTTAACTTGCCTGAAGCTCAACTCTTAACACTTGTTCTAATGCAAATCCCTCTCCTTTTGTACTAGCTGCAGAGTAATAGCTTTTAAGGCTGTGCTCTTGTTTCTTAGGTTTCAATACTGTTAGGGAGGGAGAAAGTGGCTTCACTTTTAAATTTGAATAGGATCGCTTTCCAAAAAAGTGTGAGGAGGAGGACACAACCTTTCTTGACTTGCTTTGATCAAAAGCATCATTTTTCTCTTTTCTCGTGATGATTACTGGAATTGAGACTCAAGCAGCTTGTCTGACAGATGATGTAATATGTCATAACTTTTCTTTATCTGCAAAATAAGTATATCGTGTTGGAAAGTCAGGAAGTTTTGTCAAGGTTTCATTTACTTTCACATTTGGCTCATACTTACTACAGAGGAGATGTAGCTACTCCATTCCTAGCAAACCATAGTTAAAACATGTCTGTCATTTTATGTGGAGTGTGTGAATTTCTCAAGCTGATGGAATAAAACAGGCAAATGTGCAATTGCATTCTAGCAACTAGAGATTCTTCTTTGCTCACTTGTATAATTAGGCGTGGCTTTTAAACAACTTTCTGCGTCCCCCAGGGGGCTTTCAGGAATATAGGAGGTGGTGTTCCAGTAAGCTGGGGCTAATGCTACAGCTTACTGCTAACCAGTTGCACATCCAATCAAATTCAATCCAGTACAATGTATCTTCTTTAAAAGAACTTCAAAATAATACAATTATAACCTGAGAGTGAAATAAATAGGCAGTGTGTTCCTGATCTCAGTGCTCTGGTTTTCCTTCTCTGAATCATCGGCTTTGCATTCAACCAGCTTTTGCCAAGTGCCAACAACGTACCTGTCATCACTCTGAATGTCACAAAATGCTGATGAAAAAGGCAGACTTGCTCCCTGACTTTGTGGAATTCCCAGCCAAATGGTGTAGAAATGACTAGGCATTTACAATCAAGTAAGAGTAACCATGAAGTTATGCACAGGATGCAATGAGGGGCTGATGAGGGGCCTGCCAATTTAGAAAGGGCAGAAGAGGTTCTCAGGGAAAGTACTGGCTGCCCTGACGTAGGAAGAAAAAGAGCTAAACTCAGGGAAAGAGGTCAGAGAGTGGCAAGGGGGCTGTAGACAGAGAGAGCAATTTGAGCAAACACGTGGCAGCTAAAAAAAAAAAGCATCATATTCAAGGGAAACAGTTTACAATGGCTATATCACAGTGAGCAAAGAATAATGGGAATAGTGTTTCTTGATAGACTGTATCAAAGAAGAGGTTCATTACTTTTTTGAATTGTCAGTTTCAAAGTAAAGAGAGAGCTGCAAATAGTTAATTAGCCAAGAACATACTAATTACAAATATCTTCATATCAGCTACATGATAGAATTTGAATGATCTGTCCCAAAATATTCCTGATATAGAGATAACAATTTCACTATTAGATATTCATTTATTTGGCATTTTAGTACTGTACTGTTACTGAACAGGACATACATTAGCTTTTTCTTGAATATATCATTTTAGTGTGAATTACTTTAACGTATTCTTTCTAATGTTAACTATTAAGATTAGATTGTGGAAAGACTGATAAAAGCAAACAGAAATATTTAGGTAGAAGACATGTTAGGGGAATTGCTCAAGGGAAAGGCAGAGCTGTGTGGGCACCTGGAAAAAAAAAATCGTCATTAGAGAAAAAAAGGGGGATTTGAAAGAAAAAACATTAGCTGACAGAAGCAGTGGAATGTCAGAGCTCATTTTTGAACCACTCATGACAGTCGATTGTGAAATTTTTATAAATTGTGAAAGCTGACTGCTAAATACCGTCACGGTTAAAAAAGAAATAATATAAGCAAACAATTAAATAAATTATATAAAAACAAATACTTAAAACTCATTACTTTCTAATTATTTTATTTCATTTAATTGTTGTCTTTGTTATTTAAGACTGTTGTAATTGCACATTAGTGTGACTAACATGAAAATATTATGTTAGCAATAAAATAGTTGCTGATAATTAGTAAATAGCAAACATACACTATGTCTAAGGGTGGATTCTTATTTTCTTTAGAGATCACGCTCCATGTTTTCTCTGGAGAGCACTTCCCACATTACTCTCTTAAAAGTAGAGAGTAATATGTGGAAATACTACATGCTAGTGTTTTTCTATGCATCTCATGCCAATTATGTTGCTAACTTGAATTTTGCCGTATTAGGAATATTTATACCACTAAAATTAGCAAATAATAAGTCTGGGTTTCATTTATTGTTTTGTTGATTGTCCATTGTTGACTTAAGAAATTAGTGGATTTTAAAAAATGTTAAAAATGTAGATTGAACTTAAAATGGTATCACATCGGCTGGGTGCAGTGGCTCACGCCTGTAATCCCAGCACTTTTGGAGGCCACACCTGAGGTCAGAGTTTCAGACCAGCCATGGACAACATTGTGAAACCCCATCTCTACTAAAAATACAAAAATTAGCTGTGCATTGTGGCATGTACCTCATCCCAGCTGCTCAGGAGGCTGAAGCAGGAGAAATCAACTGAACTCAAGAGGGGGGAGGTTGCAGTGAGCTGAGATTGCACCACTGCCCTCCAGCCAGGGTAACAGAGTGAGGCTCCATCAAAAAAAAAAAAAAAAAAAAAAAGCATCATGTCTCCAGATGGTACATTGTGAATAGCAAAAAAAAAAAAAAAAAAAAAAAAAATTGAGAAAATATTCTTCCAGTATTAAAGAACTGCTATCCAACTCAGCAAAGAAATCTCTCAGGTCATTGATGAACAGATGAAATCTAAAATATATTCATTATTACATTTTGGTAAAATAAACAAAATTATCAGCCAACCTTTATTTTGAACCTATGCTCCTTCATCAGTTACATAAATAAGTTGGCTACTAATATGAGTTTAGCAAAATCAGCTGAAGTATTTTGTGAGAATCGGCTGACTATAGGGAATTTACAATACAGTATACTGTATATAGGATTACTATTTGTTATTAATAGGCCATATATCCTTTATATCAGTAATATTTATAATTTTAATGCCTATATATTTTTCCGTAATATTGGTTGTGAAACATTTACTGGAACACCAGTAAGTAACAATAAATAAAAGTCACATATTTTACAATTTTGCCTACATTTAGCCTTTGTGTGAGGGTTCCTTCCCATATCATTCCTGTGAGCATAGTCAGTATTTAGTGTTTTAACTTAATGTCATTGGACAGTGGTGATCTGGATCTCTCAATACTCTGCTCACCATAGCAAATATTGGAGAAGCTGTTCATGTGATGAACTCTGGAATATGAATCATTCATTTAACGTGACCTTGTATACTGTTGCTCCCATTACCACCAATGGCCTTTTGTGCTATTTGGAGCATACATAAATGCTCTAGTTTTTGAAATGCTTCTCTAGGGAAAATCTGCCAAAAACCATGCAGTGTATGGCATTGAGTTTTATTAAACAAATTATTTCTTATTCATTTATTTAAGACAGTATCACTTTCTGTCACCCAGGCTGGAGTACAGTGGCATGATTATAGTTCACTGCATCCTGAATCTCCCAGGCTCAAGCAATCCTCCCTCCTCAGCTTCCTGAATAGCTGGGATGACAGGTACACAACCATGCCCAGCTATATAGTTTTTATTTTTAGTAGAGATGAGGTCTCACTCTGCTGTCCAGGCTGATCTAGAACTCCTGAGCTCAATCAATCAATCCTCTTGCCTCGAGCTCCCAAAATGCTGGTATTACAGATGTGAGCTACCATGCTTGGCCTAAACAATTTATTTTTAATTGACCACTTTGTCTTTTCTTTACTGAAACTTTGGGGCAATACGTTGAAGCTAGTGGAAATGTTTTAGATGGATGGGAGATCCAACTTACAGTAAATATAAGATGAGGGGATGGAGTAGGGTAGAGACTGATCTCTAAGAAAATAGGAATCCATCTCTAGAAATGGTGCATAGCTACTATCTACTAGAGATCAGTAGCTTCTCTTTAATTATTGTTAGGTTATGGAAGCTTAAGGATGTGTCACAAAGCAACCCGAGACTATTTGCTTTAGTTAGAGATGACTTTGACACAAATAGCTTTTACGAAAGTGAAAGCCATTGGCTGTTCTTTGTTTTAGTAGGAGTAATTTGCAACAGGTTTTTGTATAAGTCCTAATCCAGAGGTGCGTATGTATTCACTTCTGTCTGTGTTTTGAGAAATGTTAAGAAGGATTGTCTATTAATCTCTGTTTTTGTCAAAATAATGTACAGTTAAAATTCACTATATTAAATTTTGTAAGGGTATGAATCAAATTTATGCTTTCCACTGAATTCCTAGTGCTTAGGTATTTAAAAAGCTGGCCACACAGAAGGCACTCAAAATATATTTGTTGGAAGAAAAACAAGAAAGAAGGGAGGGAGGGAGTAAAAAGGTAAGGGAAAGTAATGCGTTATATAGAGTAAGTGTAAAGGCATAAAAGTCAGATGTAATCTCACCAGTAAAATGTAATAATGGCAATATTGTATTACTAATACATTCCTCGTATAGTTTGCTAGGACTGTCATTACAGAATAGCACAGACTGGGTGGCTTAAACAACAGAAGTTTATTTCCTCGCAGTTCTGGAGGCTAGAAGTCCAAGATCAAGATGTTGGCAGGGTTGGTTTCGCCTGACACCTCTCTCTTTGGCTTGTACTCAGCTGGCTGCTTGCTGTATCTTCACATGGTTTTTCCTCTGTTTGCATATCCCTGATGTCTCCTTTTATGTCCAAATTTCCTTTACTTATAAGGACACCAGTCAAATTGTATTAAGGCCCATGCTAAGGGTCTCATTTAGACTTAATCACCACTTTAAAGACCTATCTCTAAGGACAGTTACATACTAAGGTACTGAATTTAGGACTTCAACACAGGAATTTTGGGGGAATACAATTAAATCCATAACATTTTTTTCCAGTTTAGTTTCCATGCTATTTTTCATTGCAGAATTGACATGCAATTTTTAAGCATTGGTTTTAGCTTAATGTTCTATATTAAATAATTTACTATCCCAACAAAGCTTTGAAAACACTAATATAAAGCTTAAATAAATATTATTACTTGCATACACTTTTACCTGTTACTTCATTTGGCCCCAGAAATTATTTTCAGTGTTGAATCTTATAAATAATAACACAACATCTATCAATATTTGTTGAAAATTCATATTACCTTTTTAAGATCCTTGATGTTGCTGAGGGGTCACTGAAGTTAGAAATAATGTGATCAACTTCATTTCCCATGGAAGAGCATCATGTGGTGTGCTTAAAAGAGCTGAGATGAGAAAAAAATTTCTTCTCTAGCATAGCTGTGTATGAAAGACATAAATTGTTCCAAACGTGTACAAAGAGCCATTCATAGACTTTCAATGAAATAATATCAGGCCTGAAAGTTATTTATTTGTGCTCAATGGTTTTTTTCTTTTGCATTTTACTAAACTTAATTGGACCTTATAATAAAAATGAAAGCAGCTGAATGATAGAATGGCTTAAAGGAGAAAAAGAGGGAAAGAAAAACATGCATAAATGATAATCTTTTGATATTGACTATGAGGACAGCACAGTGTATATATTCTCTTTGATGCTCAAGGAAAAAAAATACTTCTAACTTTGTGGCTGAGGTGACCTTTCCAAAGTCTTGATTGGTATACGGAAAGTGTATTTTTCTATTTAGCAGTAACAGCAGCAGAAAATGTGCTTGGCCTTTACCTGTGTGTTTATGGTGGCAGAACCAAATGGATTATATAATGCGCTGAATATTAGGCTGCCAGTTCCAGCCCAGCTCCAGGCTATTTTGCTTAAAGGGACCTGGCTTGAAGCTTGGAGTTCCAGGTGGTCTTACCTGACTTAGCTAAAGAGATATCAGGCCTTTAATGATCCCATAAACCTGAGAATATAGAGGAGATTCAAACAGGACTTATGTAATTCTGCCCCATATTAACCATGATGAATCCACTCAAATAGGACTTTTCTCAAAAGTGAGAAAAAAAAAAAAAACTTAGGTGTCAGCATTTTGTTTGTACAGGGCTAGATAATAAATATTTCAGTATTTGTGGGCCACATATGTCTCCAGTCAATATTCTTCTTTGTTTTTTTACACTCTTTAAAAATGCAAAACCATTGTTATCTCAAGCAGCGTACAAAACAGGCTATGGGCTGGATTAGCCTGTGGGCCATAGTTTTCTTTAGTCTGCCAATTTGCACAAACAAATATGGCAAATCCAATATGCTCCATAGTGACACAGGATTTTTCTCAGTCATTTTATCAGCCAGGGACCTCTGGCTGGCAACAGTGCCACCTGGGCCATGCTATGTGCCTCAGGAAACTACTCGCCTACTCTGTCTGCCTGGGCTGTGCCTGGCTCGTTCACTGGTTCAGGCCATGGCTGGTTTGGGTGTGCCCCAGCCCACCTGTGTTATAGCTTGTACCGAAGTTCCAGGGTTCCCAAGTTATTGTCCCACATTCAAGAAGAATGAGGACAGGCTGACATTTGAAGGGTGAGGAGGGTGGAGAATAATTTTATTGAGTGACAGGACAGCTGTCAGCAGAGAAGGGATGTGGGGGTGGTCCCCTACCTGAAGTCAGATGGATTCTTTCTCAGTGTGGCTGAGCCCAGGGCTTTTGTGCCTCAGAATAGGGGAGTGTGTGCTGATTGGTTTGTGAGTATGCAAAAAAGGCTAAAACAAAGGCACCAATCAAAGGTGGGCATGACAGCTTAAAACACCAATTAGGGAAAGGTAGCTATATGTAAAACAGGTGAAGAGAGTGAGGATCAATCAGAAGAAAGTATACTAAACGGGAAGACAGGTTCACAATCCAGTCTGTGGATGTGACTTGTAGCTTGGCTTTCAGGCTTCAAACTGTCTTTGACTTGAAGGTGGAGTTTCACTGGGGACCTGCACCTCTCTGCCTAGAATTTATCTGCCTCCTGCCTCTATCAATAATAGTATTTTTAATCCCTTATTTTACCATATTTATCTTAAATTATATCTCCTGTACACAGAGCTTGCTTCATGAGGAGATCTAATTAGAGAACACTCTGTTATAACATGACATAACATTTAACAAGTTTTGATATTAGATTATCTGTCTTATCTGACCATTTTGTGTAATTTATATAAAATTTATATAATAGTTTCATTCAAAGGTTTGCTGCTGTAGTAAATGGTGTTAATCCCTTTTATAAAAAATGGCATTTCCATGTACCATCTATTGACCATCCATCAATGTACATTTCACACACAGAAGTTCTTTCTTAGTTGTTTGCTTTTGGTAACATCTCATACTTAAGTACAAGGTATAAAACTGTATTCGTTTGAATCTTCTGTGAAGAATTAGGAAGATGTAATGCAATTACATCCCTGGAATCTAGCCAGACTTCTAAGGCAATCTCCTTTCAAAACTGGGTCTTAGAATCTATCATGACAATTGTTGGTTAGAACTTCAATGTTAGGTTTTTTTCCTAAAGAAAATAACTTTAATTAAAGTGTTATCCTCAACAAGTTTTCTTCAGAATATGTCATATGATTGCTTTTCTAGTGAGTTTTGAGAGAAGAAATTAACCTGAAGTGTACCTGATGAAAGATCTATCTTTTTAAGTAACTATAGTATGCACAATTAGACTTAAAGTAATAAACAAGTAAAGTGTTGATTCACACTATTTTACTTAAAAGCCTCAAATATGAAGTTTTAAAGTAGAACGCATTATCTACTAATCACTTATGATATTACAACATTAATATATTAGCTACTAAATATATCAGTCCTGTAAAAGATATAAATGTGATAAATTCTGAATGATTCCACTATAACATTTTGAGACAGAAAAATTCCCTTTTATCTGTATCCCCTAATACAAGATATGGGCAACCTGAATTATGGCAATATGAATTGGCCCAAGGAACATAAACCTCCAGGAGAACAAGCACTTTCCATGTAGAATGTAGTATTCACTGAAGGATTAGTAACTACTTAACCTTTTACATAAACACATGCATACACACAGGCATATTCAACTGAATTATGTTACTATCATAATTTAATTTTTTACTTCATTGACACAGCTTTTCTATGAAATGATTGGTACCTCTAGGAGACCACTTGTTTACCTCTTGCCTTCCAATGTGAAAGGTGTAAATAATATCCTTTGATTATATTCACTTAATTTACTTGCTTGAGTCAGATGCTGATCTTGCTTCCAGGAATCTAAGAGTGACACAGCTATGCTTAACTTTAATTCAGGCCAATCAAAAGCCATCACACATCAGTCTAGTTTATCTTGTGTCTTTTATCAGGAAAAGAAACATTACTTTTCTGGAATTTGTGACACAATTAGGTAAAGCTCAATTTACGCATTTCCAAATATATTAAAATCAGTGAGATAATCTGTATTCAGTGCTTGTTACATACAAGTTTCTCAAGAAACGTTTACTGGCAACTTATCTACATAAAAACAGGTAAGATTAGCATTAATCAATTAGTTATGAGGACTGTCCAACCTCATGTTAATCTCTGATTGTTTATGTTGTCACCTGTAGATTGGATGCAAAAATTACCTTTTAATATAAAAACAGTTAATGTGGGAATATTAATAGTTTTAGACCCTGCCCATTATTGCTTTGAAACCTGGGGATATTAGAAGAAAGCAATGAATCCTGGCAAGCAGAGTAAAATTGAACCAGTACGGAGCCCAAATAATTGTCTGAAGGAAGATTTTTTTAGGGAGTTTAGAGGGAAACAGAAATATTTTGAGAACAGCTGCCTTAAAAGAGATGAAGAAACAGATTTCAGGAACTTAGCAATACATTGTAAATATGATCCCTCTTTATAATATTCTGAGAGGATTATGAAATGTTTAAATTACTTTCTAAATATTTTTGCCTGTTTGAGTTGAGCCAACATAGAACTGAGTATCCTTGATTAATTAACTATATGTGGATTACATTTTGGGAGCCAGCCTTTAAGTTTCAGTACTCAGCTGTACTTCAGATAAAAATCAATACCTCGAAAACATATTTTTAAGCTGGTTACAACCTCACCAGACTTATAGTGGAAAGGGTAAAGATTTACCCTACAAAAGTTTTATGCTTCTGAGAATACTATTGCAGAGAGAAGCACTGAAGACTATTCAGAGACCTAATAGGGTTAATTATGAAATTGAAAGCTAGAAACTTATTTCTAACTCAACCTCCATGGACACAGACGTTCTTAAATTGGAGCTCTTGGTGGATGATAGAGGGCATGGTAGCTATGTTTAAGCTAATTCAAGTCATTTACTCTACTCCAGTAACAGAGATTTCCCTGGGAATTTGGCTATTACTCCGAGTAGAACTGCTGACACCAGATATTTGCTATTAGAAACTTGAGAAATGTGGGTGCAGTTTCTTGTAGAGGCTTAAGAAAATAGTGCTAAGGCCGGGACGCTGTTGCTTACCCTATAATCCAGCACCTTGGGAGGCTGAGCAGGCAGATCACGTGAGGTCAGTATTTCAAAACCAGCCTGGCTAACATAGTGAAACCCCGTCTCTACTAAAAATACAAAAAATTGGTTGGGTATGATGATGCAAGCCTGTAATTCCAGCTACCTGGATGGCTGAGGCACAAGAAGGGCTTGAACCTGGGAGGTGGAGTTTTCACTGAATCTACATCACTTTACTGCACTCCAGCCTAAGTGACAGAGTGGGAATCTGTCAAGGAAGGAAGGAAGGAAAGAGGAAGAAGAGGGGGAGGGGAAGGGGAGGGAAGGGAGAGGAGGGGAGGGGATGGGGGGTAGGGGAGGGGAGGGATGGGGTGAGGGATGGAAGGAAGCAAGCAAGGAAAGAAGGAAGGAAAGAGGAAGGGGAGGGGGAGGGGGATGGGGTGAGGGAAGGAAGGAGGGAGGGAAGGAAGGAAGGAAGGAAGGAGGAAGGAAATAGTGCTAAAATACAGGTGAGATTTCGCTAATAATATGGTCTAGAAGTAGTAAGTATTAAAAGGTAGAAAAATAACATCAAGGTGAAGGCCTACAGTTAACACTAGTATTGTTTGTGGTCTGAAAGTCACCTGATTTTTGTTTGTATTACAACATGCCTTACTGGCCTAGGAACTATAGGTAGCATGGGATTTGTCTATGTTCATATGTTGAATCCATAATTGCACATCAACAAGATATGGTACTTATAGGTACAGCATGGAGAGATTTCAACAGTGGCAATCTGCCAGGAGAAGAAGTAGCACAGTTTGCAGAAACATCTGATGTGGCCAGAGGCATTTCATGCACAGTTATTAAGGTAGATAGATAGACTGACAGATAGACACGATAGCTTTAGGACCTCTTTTAAACTTAAAGGCTTCCTGAATTTGCAGTATTGTGAAGCTAATCAATGTTGAGCCAGAAAATGGGGAAAATATTGCAGTATTTTAGAAATAAAACTAAGACTAAATTACAGAGCTCATATATAAGGGAGGAATATAGACTCCAAGTTCCTGTATAGATAGAGGTGTGTTTGTCTCTTAATCTTGGATTACCAAAATGCCAACAAAACTACTTTCTTTGTGACAGCACTGAATACAAGAGGGACTGCTGTGACTGCCTGGCCCTCTGTGTCTCAATATTTTGGAGGCACAGGTATAAAACAGTGGTGGAGATAGTTCTGTGTTTGTAAAGGGACATCTAGTTGCACCCTGAATCCATGAGGAAAATAATCTAGGGAATAAAGCAATTTTTCTTATTTTGTGGGCAGAGACTCTTCTATTAGGTGCTGTGGTACATAGCATACATTGACTTTCCTGCTCAGGGAAGTCACAAACATGAGGGTTAGCTCTGTGTCTAAGGGTGGTTAAGTTTGCAGTACATTCAGACTACAGCTTCTAATTCACCCATTCACTTTAAATCCTGATACCAACAGCTACTCGCCTACATCATCAGTCACAACTCACCATACCCTGCTCCTCCCAGTACTACCACTATCATTACTCTAGGACCCAATCCTTCAGAAAAAGCATATTATGCTCTACTTTGTAGAATACGATAAGTCTCCAACCAGCGTTTCTCAACTTTGTGTATCATGTATTAGATTCACTTGGGAAGGTTTTTAAATATTGTCTGTTTCCCACTCCAGAGACAGGAATGATTGGTCTGGAGCGGGACTTGGGTATTGCATTTTCTTAAAAAAGCTCTCCAGGTAAAGCACAAGTAAGACTGCTCTAACCAAAGCACTTAAATGGAGGTGGGGGAGTATTGTGGTTAGAAAGGGAACTGATCACTATTTATACCTTTTTCACCACCTCTATCTTCTACCTACTTGCTTTCACTTATTTGTGATGTTAATCAGAGTACTCAATGGTATAGGAAATTAGAGATGATAGAAAGGGGGATTGATTTACACTTGAATGAGAAAACTGCCACTAAGGAGCAATAATAAATAGAGTGAAGGTTGTGGGTGTATGTGGAGGGGGCAGGGAGTGTGCGGATGCAGAAAATATCGTCATCCAAGTGGCCCAGTCGAGAAAGGAAAAGCTTAGAGAGAAGAGAGACAGTGTGGGGACATGTGTAGGCGTATGTGTTAAAAGGAGATCAGAAAGTCAGATTTCAAGAGGGTTAACTTTGTTTTATAAATTGAATTTTTTTTAGTTGTTTTTTGAGAAAACAAGAAAAAATTAAATTGCTATTTGAGTATTTTCGATAGTCTGTTGTTTCTTTAAATGAGGCACAGATCTGACATGGAGACAATGTAATTCACCTTCATGTACTTTATATCTTTGTAACATTTTTCTCTGCATCAAATTGTACATATCGAAAAATAGGAGGTTCAAATGAAGCAATAAAAACTTTCAATTGTTCCAAGCATTCTGATAGTTATAGCTGTGAGTTCCAGCCATGGTTACCCTGAACTAAGGTTCAAATGATAATTCAATTTAAAATAAAATTTAATGTTCAAGTTTTACACTTCCTGCAGTGGCCAAGAGTTAGATTTTATTACACAGGAGGGAGCCTTTGGATCTGGACATCCTAAAATCTGCCTTATGAAGATAACCAGTAGGAAAATCCCTTTCTCAAGCAAAACAAGCTATAGATCTGAAATGAAATAGATAATCAAAATGTTGAAGAGGGAAATAAAAAAGCCAAATGGAGAAATAGGATTTTTTTTTTTTCATGAGCACTACCTCTAATGCTGTTTTTCAATTTCCCAGACCAATTTGGCAGTAACACAGTAGCTATGAACAAAAGTGATATGACTGCTTGAGTTGCTGATTGCAAAGTGACAAAATGCAGCCCTCCGTGGAGTTGATCTGAAATAGCGACTTTCCAAAATTAGAGCACTTGACAGGAGAGGTAAAGGGGAGGGGGGAATTGAGCAAAATAAAAGCAAGTCAATTTTTTATAGACTTGGCTTCCCTTTGTATTTGAGAGGCTGCAGCCAGAAGGGCTATTTCTGGTGTGGCTATCGTATTTGATGTTGTCTGATCAGCTGTCTTTTAGATGAGTTTCTACTTCTGGATTTGCCACTGCTTTTCACCTTCTTTGTGGTATGGTTGTTACTTAGAAGGAATTGTGCCATGGAGCTTTCTCTGGCTTCTGTACACTCCTACGTGGCACAGGGTCTCATTTCATCTTAATTTCAATCAATCAGCCATATTTAAATTGAACTCACTCTTTGCATGTATATCAGACCTCAGTAATAGGCTCAGTTTTTAAAGAGATAACGTTGATTAGTCAATTATTTCTGCAATTTTCTACTAAAATTTCAACTGAGATTTTTTAATAACATACCACAGAGCTAAGTTATTCTTTGAAAGATTAGATGGAAAACATACCAAACACTGAATTGCATTTAATGGATACCAAAATAAATAATGTCATTTCTGTCCCTAAGGAATTGTCCATTTAGAAGATAAAGTAAAGAAGAGGTGAAGAGCTCTTTAAACTACATAAGCCTTTCAAAGACCTATAAGTTTTGTAATCGAGCCTAAAATACTCAAGCCATTTTTACTTTTTAAAAAATTAATAAGTTATTTGATTTCTATGGTTGTTTTCCACTTTGCTGTTTCGTTTTATAGTTTTTTAGACAGTCTGACTGCTTGCTATTTCAAATAACAAAATTAGAGAAGTGCCAGCTATGTCCACAGTGCTGCTAAAGATACTGTGGCATTCGGGATGAACAATATTCATAGTCTACCTTTATGATTATACTGCATAATCATATGCAGTATAAAAGAAACCCTTACCCAGAGTTAGGTTCCAAAATTAGTGATTAATGTAAAAACTATATATCATAAAAAGTATCTTTTAAAATTATGTAAATTTCTTGTAAGTTTCTGTATACATGGCTTTGTGTGTGTTACACTATCTCTTAGCAAGTCCAGTGCAGTCCATTTTCTTTGGGCATAATACTGTTCCTTTGGTTGAATCCCAGATGAGGTTGTTGGCTTGTTTACAGAGTCTTTTTACCCTGAAAAGAAACAAAAAAAAAGACACAACAAAATATAAATTGAATTGAAACAAGCCACACAATCCTCATTCCTGTTGTTAATGCCTGATATGTTTAAGTGAATGTTCATCATTTAAATATATTGTATGATGAATCTCCAGTGTACTGAAAAACTATATCAGTACCTTAAGAGAAGTAAAAATAAGAGGCTGTGGGTTTTAGATTTTAAAAAAGCTAATCTTCCAATAAAGGATTCAGAAAGAAACTTCATACAGCAAATTGTATTTGAGATTTTAAAAACAGAGTTGATTTTGACAAACTAATATAAAAACATGCATTCTGGGCAAAAGCACACAACTTGCAATAAATTTAAAATATGTTTAAGTGAATTGTAAACATTCCATACTGATGGAAGTTTAGAGTATGAGTTGACCATTATGAGGTGAAGGTGAAGGGCAAGTTGAACATGTTATTAGCAAGAAGGGGTTGTACTTAACTGAAAAGGCCACTGAAGGGTCTTGTGAAAAGAATGCCTTAGTTACAGCTCAAATCTAGGTACTAATTGTCTAAGTTCTCATAGGGAGTAGGGAAGAGAAAAACTTGAGACAGAAGTAGATTGAGCTAGATCAGGAAGGAGCTAAAGAAAGCTGGAATTGGGAGAGTGATACTGGAAACAAGAAAGTAGAGGGAAGACCCAAGAAATATAATTGTGTGTGAATTTTGCTTCACACTGTTGGTTGAAATGGACAGTAGGAAAAAATCTGTGTCAGAATCACTTTAAGTCATCTAAAGTTTCCACAGTAATGGCAAACAATTATTGTATGAATGTGTCTGTGTGTATATAATGTCAGAACTTATGTATGTGTGTGCATATATATGCATACATATATAGATTTTTTACACATGTATATGTCTGTATATATACATGGATAGTAACTACTATACCTTGGTAATGTTCATAAAATAATCATTCACCATAAAATTTTCTCCTTTACCTAGGATTCGTTTAAAACATGGATTAAGTAATGTTTCAGATGTTTATTTCTTAATGGCACACAGCACATTCCTGTTGCCTTATTATGAGCATCACATTTGGTACTTCTCCTGCCTTTTTTATGCCTATATACTGTATCTTAGTTTAACATTTTATTTTCTGTTCTTTGCAATGGTCTCGAAGTTGAAATTCTCCAAAAGGGTTTATAATCCTTTTCAAGTGATGAAATTTCTTAGCCAGAATGTAATTAAGTTCATCACAATTACTTTAGATCAATAGTGCATTTGTGCCTATCGTGAATGTGCTTTACGAATGTATTCTGCCATTATTATTATTAATTATGTGTATTACCTAATAAAAAAAGAAGGCTATTATTAATGCATACCTGCATCCATCTATTCATCTGTCCAAATTTCTTTCATCATTTGACTTTTGAACAGATAAGTTTTCTTGGGCTTTCAAAACAAAAAGCTATTTCACACTAACTTAGAAGAAGCAGTATTTTCCCATATCATTCATAAGTTCTCATTTTTTTATCAAGTAATTTATTTCAGAAACTCAATTTTGGATGCTAAGTCTCATTCCAGATCCAAACATCTTCTTTCATTCTTAATTATATTAATAATTTATAATATCTTTTGCATCATTTTCTCATAAAACTGAGTCAAAGATGTATATCCAGGCTAAGGACTGGAGTAGCTAGGGTGTATCTAAATTTAGAAAATATAAGCAAAAGATTTGCCATGGTTCGCTATATCCACTGGTATCCAAATATCAGTGTTCACATATAAATAATTAATATAGCCCTGTGAATGTTATAATGCTATATACAGTGTGTCTGTGTGTGTGTTTCAGATCTACCATTTCAATAACTATAAATCCTCCATAGTTGGATTCAATATCTGAATTATAATTTATCATTCATTGCTCTAATTAATGCATCTTTTAAATGGATGCAGATAAATTTCAATTAACTTTCAGTGACTAAATTTTCAAGTATGGTAGAGCACATCATGCGACACTGGATATTCTTCTGACATGAGTTTCTAATCTATGTAGGGCATTTAAATAATATTTTCATGGATTTGAAGCTCCTTCAATGTTTGTGATGGTAACGGGAACCTGTGACTTCTGTTTACCCATTTGGCTTTTAAGTAACAGATGCTTGGAGAAAATGATGAAAGGTGTGAGTCACATTATCTGCAGAATTTTTCTAAATTATTATTATTTTTTTAATTTGTCAAAACATTACATAAAAGAATGGTAGTGTATGTGTAACAGAATAAATTCTACACTTCAAAACTCTGTCACATTTTTCTGCTTAGTATAGTATCTTTTTTCTGCCAAAGGCTGTTAATATGTCAATAAAAAAGCTGATAAGGTATTGTCTCATTGTTTACAAATGTCTAATATAAGAGGCTGATTTGGTTATTTTCCCTGCTCATTATAGAACTTTATGTACAACAAGCCTAGAAACCAGTATCTTAAGAGTATGTTACATTGTAACACAATTAAATTGACTCTTTGATTGTGACTCTCAGCAAGAAATGTATTTCACATCATAACCAAGTAAATACATTTCTGTATTTTCCCTAGATCCTGGTTACCTGAAAGAAAAGCTTCACAAAGCAACATTTAACCTTACTAATGTACTCTTATATTTTGTCTTCTAATTTAAAAATTCATATTTATAATCCTGCACTGTGTAAAATGTAATCAAATTAATAGGTAAACATATGTTCTTTTTCAGCTTTCCATATTTTGCTTAAATATTTTGTTTGTACTCTTCCATTTTTCATGAATCAGGATTTTTAAAATACTTTATATGAAAAGGGGACACAAAGCATCTAACAATTTTTATTGCATAGGGCATTGTTACAAGTTAAAAAGAAAGTCTCCTGTAGCTCATAAACTTCTATAATTTATGAAAACCCTGGAAATTACAGAATGTTTAAAGCTAGACATAATCTTGACAAGAAGATGGCATACTTTTATCTTTGTTCATACTCAAGATGTATGTGGCCTACATATCATCAACATCATAAACAATCTAAATATTAATTCAAAAATTTATCTTCTTTTTCTTTTGGCTTATGTCCAATTAAAATGAGGACACTTTTATTTAAATATCTAAAGGAAGAAATTTAGTTGACTGGCTATCTGATCAATGTGGTCAACCAAATAACAATTTTGATAAATTAATAACCACCTCTCTCTCCCAATTATCACTTGATATTTGCATTTTTTAAATTGGTCGTTTCTGACTCAGATTGGTCTGATTTCTCTGTGTTGCTTAGTCACAGAAGAGAAAAGTGAAACTCCTCTCTGACTAGCACTCTGAATTTTAGACTAGTAAATGAGGAATCTTTGAAACACTCTGGACACTTCAATTCTGTATCTACAAAAACATGTGTATTCTAAAAATTTTGCTCAGTTCTTTTGATTTACCAACCAGATTACTGTCTCTGTGGAATTATTAGGGTCTATTCTTACCACTTGCACCTTTGCCTTCCCAGTGTTGTGGTCTTTCTGCTCCTTAGCTCAGCTAGGTCCGTGTTCTTTTCTTAAAACCAGGAGGAATTAGGTGCACACACACCAAAGAGTGAGTTGAGTAGAATTTATTAAGCAAAAGGAAAGCTCTCAGCAAAGAAGGAGAATGGGGCAGAGGTTCCCCTACTCAATGGCTGGAAAGTCCCCCCATCTGGCTAAGTCTGAATCCTCTTATGGACTCAGAATGGGAGTGCGTGCTGGTTGGTTTGTGAGTATACAAAAAAGGTTAAATCGAAAACATCACTCAAAGTTGGGGATGACACTGTAGAAATTAGGAAAGGGTAGATAAATATAAAATAGGTGAAGGGTAGGAATCAATCAGTGGAAAGCATGCTAAACAGGAAGATGAGTTGTCAATTTGGGCCAAGGATTTAACTTGTAGCTTGGCTTTCAGGCTAATAACAGCTGATGACAGGCTTTGAAGTCATTAGCTTGGAGGTGGGGTTTCACTGGGGACCCATCTCTATCTGCCTAGGCATTTGGCTACCTCCTGCTGCTCTCACCAAGTGACTGTTGTCTTCAATTTCCACATTTAAGAAAATCAGAAATGTTTCTTAAGAAAAAGTATTCAGTATATCTCACTTGTGACAGATATAAAAACTAGAAGAATAAACATATTTCTTGCTAACAACAACTAAATAGTGTCCCTCTAATTATACATATACATATATATATATATGTCAGGGGTACTTTTGAACAATGAAATGAAATGTTTTCCTGGTAGGAATACACTGAAGCTGTTTATGTTCCATGGGGCCAGGTTTCCTCTATGCTTTGTTTGTTTGTTTTTGTAAAAGCCCTTACAGGTTCATGCCTTCACTGGAATGTAAAAATTCTTCACCCTCTGTAATCCCTAATTATCCATTTGCAGAATCATCATTATCTAGTCCTGTTATGTTGTCTCTTCTCTAGAGATTTGTTTGTACAACAGCCAAATTTTCTTATTTCCCAAATTTTGGCAGAAGTTAACTTAAAAAAACTTGTCCTGAATTGACATTGTAATATTTCTACATACTGCCAACTTTCCGTTTATAGGAATAAGGGCGATTCTATTACTAGGATTTAAAAGGTTTTCCTATTACACATTTTGAAAATAACCTTGCCCATCAGACAAGTTTTTTTATTTAAAAAGTATTTCCTTCAATGTTTGACTGTATTCCAGAGTACCAAGGATTCTTTCTGTTTATAACAACAGTTGCTAATTATGTGAGTGAAACCTAGAATAGAATCTCAAAAATGGGCCTCCATGGGGGGAATAAAGGAATTTCACAAGATGCCATGAAAAGTGTGATATCTCTTACCTGATTTTTAATGAGTCTTCTCTCCACAATTCACACCAGGAAAGTCGTAAATCACAAGATATATAGATATATGCTTTCATATATTCTGTATCTGGCGATCCTTTAAGATAAATTAGAGTCTGGCTATTTTCGGAATGTTTATGTCCCACAACTTCAATTATTGAAACCTAATCACCAAGATGATACCATTATTATATGGGGCCACTGGGAGATAATAAAGTCATAAGGGTAGAGCCTTCATGAATGGAATTAGTGCCCTCATAAAAGAACTCAGAGCTAACCCCTTATACCAAGTGAAGACACAGCAAGACAGTGCCATCTACGAAACCAAAATGCAGGTCCTTACCAGACATCAAATCTGTTGGCACCTTGGTCTTGGACTTCCCAGTCTTTAGAACTGTGAAAAATAAATTTCCATTGTCTATAAGCTCTCCAGTTTATAATGCTTTGTTATAGCAGCCTGAATATGCTAAGGCAAGTCCCTGCCCTTGGGAAATTTGCAGGTGAAATGCAGAAAGCCATATAAACAATAAGGATGGAACAGTGGAGTGAATGAGCGGTTGGGAGAAGAGAAAGAGCAACACATTCAATGTTGTCGCAGAGGATCAGGATGTGGGGTTGAGGGGGAGGAATGGGGCATCAAAGAAGTCTTTCTGGAGAAAGTTGAGAAAGTTGTGACTGAATTATTATTGAGGGATGGAATTACAGGTCATGTGATTTGCCAGTAAGAATTTTTCATAAGCCTGCGTAGGTTCTAAACAATTGGGTCACTAGAAGATTTTGGACCATGTATTTAATTTCAAACACCTTTTTTCCCTGTCAACACTGGGACTGGTGTAGAGCTGGTTAAATAACACAGCTGGTGATTGTGTCCCAAATGTTCCTATAGAAAAATTCCCAAAAGGAAAATATAAACTATATAGGCGTCTTTATGGGCTTAATCATTCACATAAAACCATGGTCCACATTTACAATTAAAGCCTATAGACATTTGTGTGGTATAAATTGAGAACTAAATTTAGGTCTGTCTGCCCAAATTGCTTCATATCAACTACCCCATTCATAAACGTGCATGGACACACACATACACACCTCCGTCTGCAATTGTCTTCAGTGACCTTACAATTTTCTCCCTCAGCAAAACTTCCATTAAAATATGTTTCTAGTTGGCCTCTGCTATAAGCACAACTGTATCACCTGGGAGTGGGGACACAAACACATATTTGCTCTTTTAACATTTTAATTGATTTTTTTTTTCTTATGGCCTGGTCAGCACTTGGTCCAGACCAGAGACCTGAAAAACAAAACAACAAAAAAACAGAACTAAAACCAAGTCTTTGATAGATGGAGATATTTTAAGGCGTTTGGATCTTTCCTAATGAGAGAAGCCTGGGTAGAATGCTGTTTTTAGAGACCTGGGGAATGCAGGAAGCTACATGAAGCTTTGAAGTAATTAGAAGGTATGAGAAAGGGAGGCAAAAATGGGCATAGTGCATCAGGAGATACTACAGACGTACTTCTTAGAGCTGCCTCAGGTTAATTCACTAATCGCCTTGGCTTCAGAGCATCACTGCTAAATTATCTCGCAATTACAGTTAGGAGGGCAGAGGTAGAAAGAGATGAGTCAAGCCATAGGCTATTTACCATGGCTTGGGCTTCAAAAACAGCCAACGAGGTAAAAAAAAGAAAACACTGACAAAGACTTTTAAAAAAGATATGTTTGTGTCAGGACAGGCTGTGAAGGGAGAGACAAGAGACACATGAGCAACGTAAAGGCCTTCTGTAAGGCTGGGCTGGTGTCCTTGACTGATGAGTTGGGACATGAGCAGTCACTGCCATGTGGCAATGATTTTACATCAGCAGCCCGGCATATCTGATAGTAGCAGGAGGGGAAAAATGAACTATCTCCTCTGATTGAAACTGTTAGGGGATTCGTGGCAGAGGAACGCAAGTGCCCAAATTGGGAGGAGACAGAGATTGTCAGTTGTAATCCCTGCTCTTTTGGGGAGAAAAAACTTTCTGATGAGGGCAAGGAACTGGGGCCTTGTTCACTCTTTTATAGCTCATCTTAGAAATGATACTCTTTCTCGCCTATAAAAAAAAAAAAAGGTTTGAGGCTTAATTCAGAATGACATCCCCATTTAGGCCATAAATGTTTGAAGCCTAAACTTAAAATCAAACTTGTCTTCCATCTCTCTGCAACACTGACAACCCCTAGGGCACTCGAAGTATTTTTATATGTATAAATTGCTTTTGCTGTACAAAAGTTTTTAAAATTCAGCCTTTGTGTCACAAAGGAATAAGCGAAAGTATTAAAAGGGTGGTAATCTCAGCAAGAGTTTTAAATTCAGCTTATGTCAGGCAAACACAGTTTGGTTCATATGTTTCATGTTATCGAAGTCTCCTTTTAAAAAAGAAAAAAGAACTGATTATGCCAGTGAAAAGCAATTTATAATGAGACCATCACCAATAATTGTTTATTTTAGGCTGTGAAGTGGTAGGGTACTTTCCTGACTGGGTGGATTCAAGTAAAAATAACCATGTTTTTCTGCGTTTGCAAACGGGATAGGTTGTGATGAATAAGCTATTACATTTCAAAACAGACATTTTGATGAAGTTAGGATAACATGAAAAATGACAATACCTTTCAAGTCCAAGAACTTTTGCAATTTAGTGACTTCTTAAATTAAATTTCAGAGAATATTATTTATTTTAATAATATTGTTTAACTTTGAATAACCTTATTGTGTTTCTCCAGATGTGCACCCTAACTCTTCCAGACATGACCCAATTTGTTTCCATAACATACCCAAAGTAGATATGGTAGTTTGTCTACTCAATAAACGGCAACATCCTACCTCCCAGGATTTAGCCATATGACAACCTCATCATTCTTGACAGAGCTGAGAAGCAGGATTTAAACAACAAAACTCGAGGCAGAATCAAAGTTGCGACCACAGAGTCCATGCAACTAAGCAAATGCATTTTTCTCTTATGAGTGTTCTCTTAGAACTGACAAAATCTCATTTTACTGACAATTTTAACAAGTTTGTTATTTGGTTACCAAACCCACTGCCTATTAGGAAGCAGCAAATTAAAAAGGGGATGCGGTTGTGGAGACTTGCACAATGACAGCAGAAAATGGAAGAAAATCTGTAAAAAGCATACAAAGGAACTCAAAAATCACAGGAGCTAAGCTATTTAATAAAGGTAAACAGATCTACAAACTTGTATTATCATTGAAGTTACTATGGTACTACAATTGGTACTCCTGGTAATGGTCGTAGGTCATTACAGAAGTGTTATTTTAAGTTCCATAGTTTGATCAGTTTTCAGTAAACAAGCAGAGTAAATAACTGACTTAGAAAGATTTTCATCCACAACCGTCATCTTTTTTTTTCCGAAGGGAGGTTTAAAAGGTTAAACTTTAGCTGTCATGTTGTTTTTGTTCATCCTAACTCATCATTCAATATTGCAAGTGAGTTTCACTTACAAAATTAAACAACTAGAATAAAAATACAGTTATTGGGTAATGAGGATGTCCAAGCTCATTTAATATATACCCAGCTTCAAAATCATCCTTTAAAATAAAGTCAGGGAATGTTTTTAACATGTCTTCTTGTGCCCCGTGGCTAAATATATTACAACATTTTTCTGGTTTGATCAAGGTTGCAGATTAAATTCTCCATATGGACCTGTTGTCTTATTGTTTTTCTTGGCCCCCATTTAGCCTCCTAAATGGCATATAACAAATAAAATTTATTTATACTTCCAGAAAAATAACCACATAATTACTGGAGTAACATCTGATTATCTACATATTTTACAACAGCATCTTAAATAATAAAAATCCATTCATTCACTGGGTTCTGATTTCATATCTATCATGTAGACAGGGAATGAGAAGGGCTAACTCAGAACACACAACTACTGTGGAATAATACACAGCTCAGAATACACAATTGCACAAGCACTGTGGCAGGCACAGTGCTAGTGTCACATCTTGCAACAAATCTGGAGAGCCAATTTTTAGATAAAGAAACTGAAACCCATGGAGAGAGCTTGGATCAAATGTGGAATATTCTTATTTCTTTAGCATGCTGCTGGAGAGAGGCTAAAACAATCCCTGTAAATGTTTGCTAATTGTTAACATTATGGTACACATTAGTTTGAGTGACTTTCGTATGGTACTCTGTTCCTCATTCAATTAATTTAGTGACTTAGTCATTGCAATAAACAGGGCAAAAGGACAGAGTCATAGTTTCAGTCCCATCTCTAAGTAGCTTCTGTGATTTTAGGCCACTATTATGTTTTCTAGGCTGTGGTATGCTCATTAAAAAAAAAAATATGAAGAAGAGCCTTCAAGTACCTCTGCCTAGAAGCCAACATACTCTTACCTTATAAATAGTGAGCATAGTTATACAGTTAACAAGTTGCTTATTACCATCAATAATTATCAGATTGTTTCAAGAGCCAAAGAAACACTGAATACAGTTAAGTAAGTAACTTTCTCTTGTATATGGTACTCATTATTATAATTGCCTTCCGTGTCACTTTCCACTCTTCTTGGGGGGGGGGATAATAAAAACTTGCCAGTCCTAAGTCAGGGGTTAATGAAAGCAAACTGTGACAACTGTGCTCCTTGGGATATTGTGGACATATTGCAGTGCTTGGACAAGAATGTACATCTCAAGATATCTTATACTTTCACTTCTCTATAAACAAAGAAAAGTATATTAAGGAAAAGAGTTAACAAATACTTATGTGGTAAAACTCCAAGATAAGTCCAACTTAAAAAGGAGTTTAATTTCATATACCTATTTTGATTTAACGGGGCATTCGCATTTAGAAGACCAATCTGGATTTTATACATCTCGTAAACAACTAAGTATAGAGAAAGAAAAATAAACTTGGTGTATACGTGTATATTGTGATTTAAATTTTCTTACCAAATACTATTTATTGGCCAGTTTATAATAGCAATGTTAGTGCATTACTTGCATTGTATTTTATTTCTTCTTCACTGTTTTTTCTTGTTTTGTTAATACGTTTTAATAACATGAGCATTAAGTATTTCACATGTGTTTTGTTAACTCTTGAAGTAATTATGTACCGTTAATCTCAAAGGTAATTATGTTTTTAAATTCCAGTAATTTCTTATAGGTTTTCAGAAATGAATTACCCTGAGAGGAGAAAAATGTGTCGGCATTTTTGTGTGTATTGCTGTGTGTTGTCTCAAAAGGGGAGGAATTTTGCATATTATTCATAGAACAATCTAATTGAAGAAGGAAAGTTTATTGATATTTATTGAGAAAATAATGTACACCAGTCACTCTCTAGTGGATATATAGTTGTTTCTAGTTGCTGTTTAATGTTTTCATCATAACAATTCTTTGAACTAGGCATTATTCCCCTTTAAAAAAAGAAATACATGTTCTATTTACAGAAAGTAGCGCACCTACAACGTAATGCCATGTCAGTTCCCAAAGCAATTGAGTTTTCAACTATACGATGCTTTCCCTTGGCATTTATTGTTAATTGTCCTACATGGTTGACTATTGATATGAATAATTTAAATTATTCACTCTCTATACATCTGGTCGATATAGAGAAAGGGGTGAGATGACACATATATACTTTTGATGATAAGACAAAAAATAATGAGGTATTTTCTTTGCTTTACAGTCCTAGTTCTTTGCATATTTGTTGCTAGTTATACATTTCTCCTTACTTTGTTCCAATATGCAAACATTTTGTAGGTGTATGTTGCAGAATAAGTGTGTTTACATTCCATTTTTTGCAAATGGGTAAGTTTTACCTGCAGGTGTCATACATGAGCATTTCCTCTCCCTTTCTCTCCTTAATGCATACTTGGACTTTGTCAATGGCATCTGAGATGTTATTTGTGGAGTATGAATATAAACATCATCATATATCCAAAATTTTCAATCACTTCATTTGTTCTAGAGTGCATTAAACTGTGATTTAATGGGAAATTAAACTGCTTTCTTGCTGTTTTAACCATAAAATGCTTTAGATTTATTTCAAGGCACAGCTTGGGCTGGACCAAAGCTATCTCTAATCTAATAGAGTCCAGCCTTTCATTTTATTTTCATAATCCCTCCATATTTCTACAAAAAGGAAAAAAAAAAAGCTAAGTAGTACTGAAAGGAAAAAAAATGAATATCTCAGTAAGACTAGAGTTGATGTTAAGAACCTATCCAAAGTGGTTAGCAAGTATTGGTTTTAAAGGCTTTTTATATTTTATCCTGCATAATTTATATATATTTGCACGATGAAAACAAGGGATGTTGGAAAATTAAAAAATCTGTCAAGCATTTCTATTCATATCTGACATCTCATTTAAAAGAAAAGAAAAAAGAAGTGGATTGAAAAGGTTTACTGATTGAACCAGACTATCATACTTCCAGGATATGATTATTTCCCAAGATGCAGTTTATGTTGCATCAAAGCCCATTTTAAAGTTATTTCTGCTAGCCAGGCATCGTCGTTAACATCTGTAATCCCAGCTACTTGGGAGACTGAAGCAGGAGGATGGCTTGAGACCAGGAGTTTGAGACCAGCCTGAGCAAGATAGTGAGACCCTCATCTCTTAAAAAAAAAAAAAAAAGAAAAGAAAAAAAAAAGTGCACTTGTAGTCCCAGCTACTGAGTTGGGAGGATTCCTGGCCCAGGAGTTCTAGGCTGCAGTGAGCTACGACAGAGTGAGACACCTGTCTCTCAAAAAATTTTTTAAGTTATTTGTTCTAAATATTGTAATGGACAATGTTTCTCTTAAAATGTCTTGATAATTATCTCCTTGATTTGAATGAAGTTCCTGACATTCCAGTTAAATTATTTTATCTTAACTTCAAATTATTAACAATGTAGCTTCTCTGTTGCCAACCAGGGACCTGACGCAGGCACACATACACAGGCACAATTTAGAAAGTAAACTTGTATATGGCAAGCACGCCTTCAACTCCTAATCCTTTCAGAAATAGGGTGTCTAGCTTAAACCTATTCTCCAAATAAAGTGGCCATTCTTCCTCAGCCCCACCATCTCTCTCTCTTTCTTTCTCTCTCTCTCTCTCTCTCACTCACACACACACACACACACACACACACACACATTCACATATTTCAGGACACTCACAAGCACTTCTTCACTGTTGTCTATTAACATGAGTTATTTTGCATTGAATAAGTATTTTCTTTGATGAGGGTCCTTTGTGACAGGCTTATTCAATAAAAGGGCAACATACTTACAATTTATCTTAGGATAAATAGTGTAGAAAAATATCTTAGGAATATTTTAGGAAATATAGCTTATGTATATGAGTGGATCGTCAGTTTACAAGAGAAATACACTCAAGGTGAATAGGTTTTGCAGAGATTTCTTTCAGGGCACTCTCCAGAGAGGGAGAGGAAGATTGGATTGAACCAAAAAGACTGTGGCAAAGAATAAGAAGGTTGGAAATCTACCATGCTTATTACAAGGGATAAGAGAGGTTGTGGGAGGGAAAGAGAAGATATATCTAAGATTTTTTTTACTAATTTCACAATTTTTTTCTATTTTTTAAACCGTGGTTAAAAAAATAAAACAAACAAACAAACAAGAAAAACATGACATAAAATTTACCATTTTAGACCAGGCGCGGTGGCTCAGGCCTGTAATCCCAGCACTTTGGGAGGCAGAGGCAGGCGGATCACAGGTCAAGAGATTGAGATCATCCTGGCCAACATGGTGAAACCCTGTCTCTACTAAAAATACAAAAATTAGCTGGGCATGGTGGCGTGCAGCTAATTTTTGTATTTAGCCAGGAGGCTGAGGCAGGACAATCTCTTGAACCCGGGAGACCGAGGTTGCAGTGAGCGGAGGTCGCGCGACTGCACCCAGCCTAGTGACAGAGCGAGACTCTGTCCATCTTAAGAAAAAAATAAGTAAATAAAATTTGCCATTTTAACAATTTTTAAGTGTATAGCTCAGTAGTGTTAAGTATATTCACATTTTCACGAGACAGATCTCCCGAACTTTTTCGTCTTGCAAAACGGAAACTGTACCCATTGAAAAACAACTTCCCGTCTCTCCCTCCCCCACATCCAGCCCCTGGCAACTATGGTTCTACATTCTGTCTCTATGAATTTCATTACTTTAGATGTCTCATATAAGTGGAATCATACATTATTTGTCATTAAGCGACTGGCTTATTTCACTTAACGTCCTCAAGGATCATCCACGTTGCAGAATTTTGCCTAATGTTAACTTTACCTATACCTGAATCATCTGACTTGACTTATATGTTGTTAATCATTCCATGGTAGTTATGTGTGTGTTTGAAGGTGTGCATGCGTATGTGTATGTTGTACATTTAGCTATAGGTAATTTGTATTATAAAACTGTTAATTAATAAAAATTTACACATATCATAAATATTAAAAGTTGTAAACATTTGACAGACATTTCCTCCTCTAAATTATGAAACCTTCCTTATAGATAAAATAGGAATAGGCTCTGTTCTCTCTGCATGAATTAGTATGGTCAATTCTCAGCATCATTGGTCCTTTGCCAAAATAGGATCTCTTACCGAATCTGATTCCTTTCTATTCTATAAGAGACATTGAGGAAAGGCTGCCTCCTCTTATTTCTCTTTTATCTAATCACTTGGTCATTCCATCTCAGCTCTTTCCTAGATGGTAGTTGTAAAAATTTTCTTTTCTTTCTTTTCTTTTCGCTTCTTTTCTTTTCTTCTCTTCTTTTATCTTCTCTTCTATTCTCATCTCTTTTCTTTTCTTTCTTTCCTTCCTTCCTTCCCTCCCACCTTTTTTTTATTTTTTTATTTTTTTGGAGAAGGTCTCACACTGTCACCCAGTCATGAGGGCAGTGTCATTATCACAGCTCACTGCAACATTTGTCTCCTGGACTCCAGTGATCCTCCCTCCTTAGCCTCCTGAGTAGCTGGGACTACAAGCATGTGCCACCATGCCTGGCTAATTCTGGGGGAAATTTTGTAGAGACAGGGGACAGGGTTTTTCCATGTAGCCCAGGCTAGTCTTCAATTCCTGGGCTCAAGTTATCTGCCCCCTGTCACAGAAATTTTCTGCTGTGACTTAGCCTGTTCAATGAGCCAAACCTCACAATATTCTTAGATTTATCTTCAAAACAATTTCACCGAAACTGTTTCTATGATATATTGAGTGAATACTTATCATTTTATATTTTATACATATAATTATTATAATTATATATTTTTTTATCTGTAACATAAAAGAAAACATAGTATTTTTAGGTAAGAATTTATGAGTCACCTTCATTGATAACAATATTTTTTATTTCTGTCTTATCTTTTAAACTGTCAACTGATTTTTGGAGGTTTGGTCCTCTTAGATCTTCTGTTATTTCTTCATTTCCTGCTTGTTCTACCACTTGATGATCAGTATTTCATTGGTTTTGCCATAAGCAAAACCTCTTGGATTTTTCCAAGTACCATCTCATTCTGTGTTTACTATCTCTGTTTGTAACTTATGGATCAATCACTATGACTTCTTTCTCTCCTTAGACATATTTGAAACACTAGCCTTTTTTTATTTGCTGTGTTCACTATATTTATTTATATTCAATTTACTACTTATTCCAGATTTCCATACAATTTTTCAGTTAAGAAATAGGTCTTCCTTTCTCCAAACTGTTTTACATTAGAAGTTCACTTGATTTTAACTTATAAAAATGATTATTATTAATAGGTTATCATCAAGATTTCAGATACTGCTTTTGGTTAGAATCTTCAAACTAATTTTTCTGAAATGCTTCACTGGGTGTTTGCTAAATTTCTTATTCCCTTTCCAAGCAATTGGATTTTACTTCAATTATTTTCACAATACTGTAACACATATGGTACATTTTGTTTTTCAACCTTCCCGGGGTAAAGTTCACAGAAAAAAAAAATCTTCAAATGCTATGTTTAGGCTGAGAAGTTTTCGGAGCCACACAAATAGAACTAACTGCTTTCTTATTGAGAATTATTTATTTCTAATTTTCTCTTCTGTAAAACAAGTGCCTCTCTTTGCTAATATCAGCTGTCAATCTACAGTTACTATCTACTCATACTGGAAAGACTGTGGTCAAACAACGGTACCATGCATATCAATAATACACACACTGCTACCTGAGCAGCCACACAACACTACCTGCAGCAACAACACAAACAGCGGCAGGAACAACTTGTGTACCACATGAATTCCTTGTTTTCTTCAGATTGCTTTAATTCTTAAATGATACAGCTTAAATGTGTGAACTGATTTATGATCAATACCCTGTTTGGTCAATACATTGAGGCAAAGAACATGAAACTGACAGAAACAGGAATACAACCTTACTTCTTAGAGAAAGGCCATTTTTAAAAATAAAAATAACCTATTATGATAACTCCTGAGATAAATTTATGAGGAAATCTGAATTCTTAAACCAGTGAACATATTTTAATTTTTAGACATTCCCTTAGGGAAAGAAATATTGAGAAATGAAGGTCGTTCATATATTTCACGTTGCTCTTTTGCATTAGAAACTTGTAACAATTAATTCCATATGTATTTTCCATATCATTTTTTTTTATCTTGAGTCATCCTTGTGGTAAAATTTTAGCTAGCAAATAAAGGGATGAAATATTTAAAAAGCAAAACAGCAATAGCTATAGAATAGTTATAGCTTACTTTATAGAGCTAAGAATAGTTATAAAGCCAGCTGCCCTACATATATTGTAGGACACAAATGTTTGGAATGTAATGAATGACAAAGAAAAGGGAAAAACTGCTGAACCTAGTGTCTCTGAATGTCATTATAAAGACATGATACGCCAAGCATATGAATTAAAGGCTTGAGACTCCTTGGAGGGTTGAAGCATTGTAATTATCTATAACTCAGTGTTAAAGAAGATGACTATTTTTCAGACCCAATTTTTTTCATGGATAGATTATTTTTTAAAGAAATATTCATGTTTTAGGGAAGGCTATTTTAGACTGTTTGCTACTTGGTGGTTGAACTTGAAAATATATGATATAGAAAGAAAACCAAAGTATCTCCCATGAAGGTATTTTATCTGGTCATTACTTTAAAGATTATACCCTCCCATTCTCCCACCCATCTAGATAGGTGTTTTGATACAAAAAAAAATGTAATCAATATCTGTATGTATCAGAAAAATAAACTACTAGTCAAGAAGTGAGATGGGAAAAGTCACTGGGGAGCTTAAAATGTATTACCTAGGGCAAAATAGTTTTTAAACAATTCTCACATGGAAGCAGGTGAGCTGGGGATTGAAGATTATCCTAATAAGCAGAAAACTTTTCCATTATCAGGAGCAGTGTCAGGAAGATAACAGAGGTTTTAGTGGAGAGAAGAAAATGCACGTTTGTGAAAGTTCATAGAGAGTGCTTCAACCTGGAAAACAAAAAGCCTTATTTGCATATGATGCTACTTGAGACAATGAACAGCCTACAATCCATGATCATCATCAGTTTTTAAATAGTTTGATGTGACATGTATACACATATCAGAATACCTGGTACATTTAGATGAGAGGTGTTAAGCATTGAAGCAGAAGCATTCCGATAACTAATATAAACTGTAAGACCTGCTGAGTTTATCTGTGCTCTGGAAGCCCAGAGGCTAATCTTTCTACATTTCAATGTGTAATTACTGTTTTCTCCCATTTGGATAAGCATCACTGAAATCTTGAGAGCAGTTCTTTCTCTTTATCTGTGAAACTTCAGTGACTTTAGTATAAACAACAAATGTCTTATTTTCAAAACTCGAAGGTGTTTGCAGTGAAGTTTTGTGCTTTGTGCAGTCTGTTGTATTTAGTTTGACTTGATGTTTGGGAAATTTGTAATAGAAGAAATGATTTTTGTTTGCTTACGTAGTATGTCTACTGCTCTTCAGGTTCCTATTATTTTTATATGGTCGTTCAAAGGATCTAAGGATATGTTGGTTCCATCTAGGGAATATGAGGAAGTAGGAAGACTCTAAAGTTTTTCCTGACATATTTGGGAGCCACAAAATTAGTTTCAAAACACTGATATTTCTCAGTGCATACCAGAGTTCCCTAAAAAAATGTGGTAACAAGAACAAAAACGCTTCTTAAGTTGATCACGTCATTTAAAGAGCATGTACTTTTATGTGTCTTAAAAGCAGGTTGATAGTGCTCTGCAAAGTTGGAGTTAGTTACATCCAAGAAGTTGCCATTGTGATTAATTCATCAATGAGTTTGCAGTCTTTATCAGGTAATCCAGGAGAAATGGTCAAGCCTTTCCTTACTGCATCCATGTGATGTAATTTATTTTACTTAAAAATAAAAACTGTTTTTGTGCATAGAAGACTCATTTTGTGGATCTAAATTAGTGCCTAAAATGATAACTTTTTTAATGTCTACATTTCTAATTGAGGATTTATGGAAAGTGATTAAGGATTACTAGTCAAAGTATCTGGAATACCAATGCTCAAAGCCAGAAGAATTTGGTGGCAAGGTCAAATGTTTCTTATTCCTGAAATCAAAACAATAAAGAGAAAGAAGTAAAACCTGATTTGTTTTCCCCATGAGATTAAGAATACACAGTTGAGAGTGGTGGCTCACGCCTGTAATCCTAGCACTTTGGGAGGCCGAGGTGGGTGGATCACGAGGTCAAGAGATTGAGACCATCCTAGCCAACAAGGTGAAACCCCATCTCTAATAAAAATACAAAAATTAGCTAGGCATGGTAGCGTGCACCTGTAATCCCAGCTACTCAGGAGGCTGAGGCAGGAGAATCACATGAACCCAGGAGGCGGAGGTTGCAGTGAGCTGAGATCACTGCTACTGCACTCCAGCCTGGCAACAGAGCAGAGACTCTATCTAAAAAAAAAAAAAACAACCAAAACAAAACAAACAGAAAAAAAAAGAATGCACTTAAGCAAATAACAAGTGATTAAGGTGATTAAGAATACACTTAAGAAAGCAAATGACTAAATTCAACACCAAATTTTATGAATTTGAACTCAACACTCAGATTTTATGCTAGTCTATTCTGCTCACCTTCCACCCCCAGGTTCTGATTTATTATTAGTCCGTATATGCCATATTAAGGCAATCTTTCAGTACTCATGACGTCCTTACCTCTGACTGTACCATGCTGTATCTTGACACTCCCCATTGACTTCTTTGAGCTTTCTTCTTTCTTTCAAATAAACAGAGGCTGGAGATCCTTTTTTTAAATATTTAAAATGGTTAGTGGCTCTCCTGGAGGAAAATGAGTGAGCCAAAGCCCCTTTAGCTGATGATTTCATTTTACTATGGTTGTGAATGTGATAAATGCACCTGTCTCTAGAGAATGAAACTGCCAGCTTTGGGAAGTGCAAATGTGACTGTAACTGCCTCAATTTCAGTGAGTTATTATTCAGTGAATCTGTTGTACTTGTACTGGGATAGTTTGTGCAGAGATTGTTTACAGCTGTATTTAGAAATAAGAAGAGTAAATAAATTGTCATTCATGGAAAAGAAAAAGCCGATCTATGTATAGGTATATCCAATATAGTACTGTTTGTTTCTGGTTAATATTTAGAATGCCACTGGTTAAAGAAAAAGTATATCCTCATAATTAATAATCTGTATTGTTTCATGAATACACCATAAAGAGGATCTCCTGAGACTGATCTGAGTTTTCTGGAAACTCAAACCATCATGTATTGCAAATGTATTGCTTGCAAGTTAGTTCCCTTAGATGTTGCCCTGGGAATTATAGAATTACATTTTGACACACTGGTTCATTTTACTTATGGGTACTTTTGCACATACACAGAAACCTTTACCTAAGTTCCTTCCTCTCTCTAGGGCTTCCTTCAAAATGTTCCTTACTTATTACTTCTTCAGGCAGGGTGTACTTGATTCTTGCTGTTATAATCTAAAATTGCACCAGTCAACAGGGCATTGAAGTAAATGAATTTGAGTTCAAAATGAAATATTTTAGTTTTGGAATTTTTCATTTTTCTATCATAGCTTTTGAGTATGGATAAATTGGGAACATTTCTAATATTTCATTTTATGAACTCAGTACTAAATACCAATGATTAGGCCTTTGGGTATATACATATATGAGGACTAATGGAATACATGGTCACTTCTCGTCTAGACATTCACTGTGCTCTAGGAGATTTTCTTTGAGCAAAGATGGAAAGATGGTGGGCAGTGATTGATTTCTTTCTCCTTCCTTCCTCCCTCCCTCCCTTCCTTCCTCCCTCCCTCCCTTCCTTTCTCTTTATTGAAAGTTAAAAAGTAGGCCAGGTGTAGTGGCTGATGCCTGTAATCCCAGCACTCTGGGAGGCTGAGGCAGGTGGATTGTCTGAGCTCAGGAGTTTGAAACCAGCCTGGGGCACATAGAGAAACCCCATCTCTACAAAAAAATACAAAAAAAATTAGCTGGGCATGGTGGCAGGTGCTTGCAATCCCAGCTACTCAGGAGGCTGAGGCAGGAGAATCGCTTAAACCCAGAAGCAGAGATTGCAGTGAGCCAAGATTGTTCTACTGTACTCCAGCCTGGGTGACAGAGACTATCTCAAAAAAAAAAAAAGTAAAACGTAGTTAAGATAACAGACATTTAATAAACAACAAATTATGGTACTTCCTCATACTAAATTATTATTGAAGCATAAAGGTTGTATCATATCTAAATGCTTGAATGTTCTTATATACCTATTTACAAGACACAGTCTTCACTGTGGTCAAGACTTCAGGTTCTGGTCTTGGGACACCTGGCTTACGTCTTGGCTCTGCCACTCAGGTGAGTGACATTAGCCAGGCTTCCTAGCCTCTGAATCTGTCTTCATCTGTGTAATGGGGATGGTAGTGATAATACCAACATCATGGGTTCGTTGAGGATTTATCACATGGATAACAGAATAAACTGCTTAGCACGATACCTAGCAGTGCTAAGTGTTCAATACATGTTAAACATTACTAAATTAGATGTCCTAGGTTTTCTTCATGGGCCTAGCAGATTTCTGTTTGCACTAACAGGAGCCCTTGCCTGAGCCTAGAGGACTCCACCAGGCATTCTGATAGCTACATGGTGTTTTGTTTTGTTTTGTTTTGTTTTGTCTTGTTTTGTTTTGTTTTGTTTTGTTTTGTTTTGTTTTGTTTCAGAGAAAGGCGCAGGCAAGAGTAAAAGTAGCAGTCTCAGCTTTTTCAACTTCCTCGAAGCCTTGTCATCTCTGGCTGGGAAGTTGAGTTGCAGGTAACTCTCTTAAAGGGTCACAGTACTCAGGAGGCTAAAGGTCAAGGTTTGAAAGCACACAAGAAAGAAGGATCCCTACTTACCATTATGGAGGGGAAAAAAGCACACTTGTAGGCCACACAAAAGATAGCACACTTATTTGGAAAACACTAAATTCAAAATTATCTCCTGAACTCAGAATCGATAGGTCAGGGTAGGTACCCTAAGTAAACAGGTGAAGTCTTCATTAATTGTTCACCTATTAAATACAATTTTTAATGAACTGATTATGTAGAGTAGTGTTTTCCCACATCACTCTGATAAGAGTCATTTGTAGTGCTCTGTAAATACAGCTTCCCTGGAGATTAATCCCATCAATTAATCCAGTGGGTCTGATAGCCAGTAATTTGGAAATTTTCATTTTTACAAATGCCTCCTGATAATGATTAAGTACAAGGAAATTTGGGAAATGCTGATCTGGGACATGACTTTCAGTTTCCTTTGCAGTTTTTATGTCTCGAACTACTGATCATCACAGAGATGATCCCACTGCAAAGTCTTGTTCAATCCAGGAAACTAAGTCTTTTGAACATTTGGTTTAATAAAGTCTCCTCCAAAGCATCTCAAGTCCTTTATTTTGGTTGTTTCCATTTCTGGCCCATCCCTTCTAGATCACATTTTTTCTTGAAAAATTCAGCTTCTGTGAATTGAGATATAGCAATCTAAGCAAATCATTTTTAAAATAACTGGTTTCTTATTAAAGGAGTGTGACAGTTAATGGACTTTGCTTACTTCTGTCTTACTCCCTTTTGTCTTGAAACTTGTTGAGAAGTGACTCAATATTCTAGCCTTTCCACCTTTACTCTTATACTGACCACCTGGTGCATGCCAGCCTGAATCTCATCATTTTCTTTAATTATCCAAATCTCTTTCACCTCCCAGACAAGATACTATCCTCTTCTTCCAAGGTCATTATCTTAGAAAGACAGCTGATGATGTAGGGGACTGAAACAAATCATGGAGGATATCTCACCCTCCTGTCTGAGGTTGCCCTTGACCTTGAGTCAGAGCTTCAAGTTTGTGAGGTTAGGAGATCTTCAGCCCCTTTTCTCTCATCCTGGTCTTGGACGTCTCTGGTGATCATGTCCAGGCACAGGGCATAGCCGGCCACATATTCTATGGCCATGGCCTCAGGGACAGCAGGGCTATGCTTGTCCATCACTATGCCCAGCTCCAGATCCAGCCATGGTGGTGTAGGTTGGCTGTGGTGGACGTGAGGATGCCGAGCCCTCAAGGAGGACAGCCAAGAGCACGGGCTCGATAAACACCATGCTGCACATCTCTGTAGCATGGTCTGTGTAGTTCCTTCCCATGCAAACAATGTTCTTCTCCCACTCGTAGAAACAGGACAGCGGCCTCCAAACCAGGCGCTAGCCAGTCACCTTTGGAGTCACATAGACTGATTTCTTTAGAGTCTTCTAGCTGAATACTTTTAAAATACATGGTCTATTTTTCCCCTTTTATGTATGCAATTATTACCAGGAAAATTGTAACTATACTCAATAGTATGGGCTTTACAATTGGGCAGATACTTTATTTACAATATCTGGGCTCTATGAAATATTCTCTAAAATTCTGGAAATCACTATGACTAAGGCTGGGACATAAGAAGCTTTGTATTTCTTCCTGCCTTGATTTTTCTGCCTATAACATGAGTATAACAGTGATATGATAGTTTATGAAGATTGACTGAGAAACAACTTATGTCCTGCCAGGAGAATACAGTAATCCTGCTTTAGAAGCACTGAATTTATTGAAGTCACAAAACTAAAATTTAATGCATGAATGTAGCAAGTTGTTAAATGGTGTCCTTATGATCTGCAGGAGGTAATACACCATCACATGTTCCAAGTGTTCACAGGAAAAGAATCTTTGAATCCTGTAGTTGAAGGGGACTTTCCAGGGAGTCTCTACAAATGCCTTCCAGGTGCTTGGATGCCCTCCGTCACATCCAGTCATGAGGAATTATTTGTGTCATGGCACAGTGATCATTACTCCCCAGCGCAGCTCAATCCACTTCTAGACTGTTCTAATTGTTGGAATAATATTTCTTATGTAATTCAATTTCCCAACTATTAATTTATGAGATATTTATTTAAAACTGACCATATTCTAGGAACTGGGCTAAATAAAGAAGAGTAGTGAATGAATACAGAAATCACCCTTGATTTGGGGGAATATTTGCACTGGTAGTGTAGGTCACGCCTATTGTGATGATAATTCCCCCCAAATCGTACGTCAAAAGAGAAACACACACACACACACACACACACACACACACTTCATTCTTTTTTGGATGTGTTTATTCAAGGATATCAAAAGATTTGGATGATCTTCCTTTTTTCACACTATGTAATCTGGGCTATGCTACTACTTTAAAAATTGAGAATACATTTAAAAATCACCAAATTTTCAATAGTCACCAATGATCACTATTTTAGTTGCAATTATAATTAGGTGTTCAAGGAAACACCTATAGCTTAAATTTAACGTCTAAATCTTACAACTTTAATTGGAAAATAATGTAATAAGTGAGCAATTAGATTCTCTAGTATTAGAAAATAACTGAGAGTTAGCTGGGCATGCTGGCTGCTGTTTATTATCCCACCACTTTGGGAGGGTGAGACAGGAGGATTGCTTGAGATCAGGAGTTCGAAACCAACCTGGGCTACACAGCAAGACTCTGTCTCTACAAAAAATTTTTAGAAAAAAAGAACTGAGTGTTCATGTATGCATCAGAGTTAGACTGAAATTTTTTTTTTTTAAGATTGGCTCACTCTGTTGCCTAGGCTGGGGTGCAGTAGCAGGATTATCACTGCAACCTTGATTTCCTGGGTTCAAGTGATCCTCTCATTTCAGCCTCTCAACTAATTGGAACCATAGGCATGTGCCACTACACCTGGCTAGTATTTTAAATTTGTTTTTCTTTATTTCTTCTAAAAAAATCCATAATGGAATACACGTGCAGATCATCCAGGATTGTTACATAGGTATATATGTGCCATGCTGGTTTGCTGCATCTGTTGACCTGTCCTCTAAGTTCCCTCCCCTCATCTCCCACCCACTAACAGGCCTGATGTGTTGTTCCCCCTCTCTGTATCCATGTGTTCTCAATGTTCGACACCCACTTATGAGTGAGAGCATGTGGTGTTTGGTTTTCTGTTCCTGCGTTAGTTTGCTGAGGATGATGGCTTTCAGCTTCATCCATGTTCCTGCAAAGGACCTGAACTCATCCTTTTTTATGGCCTCATAGTGTTCCATGGTGTATATATGCCACATTTTCTTTATCTAGTCTATCATTGATGGCATTTAGGTTGGTTCCTTGTCTTTGCTACTGTGTCAATAGTACTGCAATAAATATATGTGTGCATGTGTCTTTAAAGTAGAATGACTTACATTCTTCTGTGTATATACCCAGTAATGAGATTGCTGCATCAAATGGTAATTCTGATTATAGATCCTTGAGGAATCACCATACTGTCTTCCACAATGGTTGAACTAATTTACAATTCCACCAGCAGTGTAAAAGTATTCCTATTTTTCCACAGCCTTGCCAGCATCTGTTGTTTCCTGACTTTTTAATAATTGTCATTCTGACTGGCATAAGTTGGTGTCTCATTGTGGTTTTGATTTGCATTTCTCTGGTGATAAGTGATGTTGGGCTTTTTTTCATGTTTGTTGGCTGTGTAAATGTCTTCTTTTGAGAAGTGTTCATATCCTTTGCTGACTTATTGATGAGCTTGTTTGTTTTTTTCTTGTAAATATGTTTAAGTTCCTTGTAAATTCTGGATATTAGACCTTTGTCAGATCAGTAGATTTCAAAAGTTTTCTCCCATTCTGTAGGTTGCTTGTTCACTCTGATGAATATCTTTTGCTGTGCAGAAACTCTTTAGTTTAATTCGATCCCATTTGTCAATTTTGGTTTTTGTTGCAATTGCTTTTGGCTTTTTTGACATGAAGTATTTGCCCATGCCTATGTCCTGAATGATATTGCCTAGTTTTCTTCTATAATTTTTATGGTTTTGGGTTTTACATTTAACTCTTTAATCCATCTTGAGTTAGTTTTTGTATAAGGGTAAAGAAGGGATGCAGTTGCAGTTTCCTGCATATGGTTATCCAGTTTTCCCAGCACCATTTACTGAATAGGAGATCCTTCCCCCATTGCTTGTTTTATCAGGTTTGTTGAAGATCAGATGGTTGTAGATGTGTGCTGCTATTTCTGAGGTCTCTGTTCTGCTCCATTGGTCTATATGTCTGTTTTGGTACAAGTACCTTGCTGTTTTGGTTACTTATAGTATAGTTTGTATATATAGTGTGTATATATATAGTGTATATATATACTACAAGCCTATACTACTGTGCTATAAGCAGGCTTATAGCACAGTAGTATAGGCTTGTAGTATAGTTTGAAGTCAGGTAGTGTGGTATCTCCATTTTTGATCTTTTTGCTTAGGATTGTCTTGGCTATATAGGGTCTTCTTTGATTCCATATGAAAGTTGAAGTAGTTTTTTTCTAATTCTGTGAAGAATGTCAATGGTAGTTTGATGAGAATAGCATTGAATCTGTAAATTATTTTGGACAGTAAGGCCATTTTCATGATATTGAGTCTTCCGATCCACGAGGATGGAACGTTTTTCCATTTGTTTCTATCCTCTCTTATATCCTTGAGCAGTGATTTGTAGTTCTCCTTGAAGTGGTACTTCACATCCTTTGTTAGCTGTATTCCTAGGTATTTTATTCGCTTTGTAGCAATTGTGAATGGGAGTTCATTCATGATTTGGCTCTCTGCTTGCCTATTGTTGGTGTAATGGAATGTTTGTAATTTTTGCACATTGATTTTGTATCCTGAAACTTGGCCGAAGTTGCTTATCAGTTCAAGGAGTGCTGGGGCTTAGATGACGTGGTTTTCTAAATACAAAATCATGTTATCTGCAAACAGAGATAATTTGATTTTCTCTCTTCCTATTTGAATACCATTTATTTGTTTCTCTTCCCTGATTGCCCTGTCCAGAACTTTCAATACTATGTTGAATAGGAGTGGTGAGAGAGGGCATCCTTGTCTTGTACTGGTTTTCAAACGGAATGCTTCCAGCTTTTGTCTATTCAATACGATATTGGCTGTGGCTTTGTCATAAATAGCTCTTATTATCTGGAGATGTGTTCCATCAATACCTGGTTTATTGAGAGTTTTTAACATGAAGAGAAGTTGAATTTTATTAAAGGCCTTTTCTGCATCTGTTGAGATAATCATGTGGTTTTTGTCTTTGATTCTGTTTATGTGATGGATTAGATATATTGATTTGCACATGTTGAACCAGCCTTGGGTCCCAAGGATGAAGCCAACTTGATCGTGGTGCATAAGTTTTTTGATGTGCTGCTGGATTGAGTTTGCCAGTATTTTACTGAGGATTTTTACATCAATGTTTATCAGGAATATTGGCCTAAAGTTTTCCATTTTTTATGTGTCTCTTCCCTGTTTTGCTATCAGGATGATGCTGGCTTCATAAAATGAGTTAGGAAGGAGTTTCCCCCTTTTCAATTGTTTGGAATCATTTCAGAAGGAATGGTACTAGCTCTTCTTTGTATTTCTGGTAGAATTCAGCTGTGAATCCATCAGGTCCTGAGCTTTTTTGGTTGGTAGGCTATTAGTTACTGCCTCAATTTCAGAACTTATTAGTATAGATCTGTTCATGGATTTAACTTCTTCCTGGTTTAGTCTTGGGAGGGGAGTATGTGTCCAGGATTTCATCCATTTCTTCTAGATTTTCTAATTTATTTGAATAGCGGTGTTAATAGCATTCACTGATGGTAGTTCGTATTTCTGTGGGGTCAGTGGTGATATCTCTTTGTCACTTTTTATTGTGTCTATTTGATTCTTCTCTCTCCTCTTTTTTATTAGTCTAGCTAGTAGTCTATCTATTTTGTTAATTTTTTCAAAAACAAAAAAAACAGCTTCTGGATTCATTAATTTTTTGGAGGATTTTTCATGTCTCTCCCTCCTTCAATTCTTCTCTTGACTAATTTTTCCTTTATTTTGACCATGGAGAATCTGATGGTTATGTGTCTTGGGGTTGATCTTCTCATGGAGTATCTTAATGGTGTTCTCTGTATTTTCTGAATTTGCATGTTGGCCTGTCGTGCTAGGTTGGGGAAGTTCTTCTGGATAAGTGTGTTTTCCAGCTTGTTTCCATTTCCCTCATCCCTTTCTAGTACTCCAATCAATCGTCAGTTTGGTCTTTTTATGAAGTCCCATGTTTCTTGGAGGCTTTGTTCATTCGTTGTCATTCGTTTTTTTTCTCTTTTCTTATCTGTTTATTTATATCTTATTATTTATGTCTTATTTCAGCAAAGTGGTCTTCAAACTCTGATATCCTTTCTTCTCCTTAGTCGATTAGGCTGTTAATACTTATATTGAGTATGATTCACGAAGTTCTTGCACTATGTTTTTCAGATCCATCAAGTTGTTTTTTTCCTCTCTAAACTGGTTATTCTAGTCAGCAATTCCTCTAACCTTTTGTCAAGTTTCTGAGTTTCCTTGCATTGGGTTAGAACATGCTCCTTTAGCTCAGCATAGTTTATTATTACCCATCTTCTGAAGCCTACTTCTGTCAATTCGTCCATCTCATCCCCCATCCAGTTCTGTGCCCTTGATGGAGAGACATTGCAATCATTTGGAGAAAAAGAGACACTCTTGCCTTTTGAGTTTTCAGCATTTTTTCCTTGATTCTTTCTCATCTTTGTGAATTTGTCTAGTTTCAGTCTTTGAGGCTGCTGACCCTTGGATGGGATTTTTGTGAGGGCCTTTTATTCTTGTTGTTGATACTGTTGTGGTTGCTTTCTGCTTGTTTGATTTTCTTTCAATGTTTAGGTCCCTCTTCTGTAGTGCTGCTGCAGTTTGCTGGGGGTTCACTTCAGCTCTATTCATCTGATTTGCTTCTGTTCCTGGAGATGTCACTCAAGAAGGCTGGAGAGCAGCAAAGATGGGTGCCTGCTCCTTCTTCTGGGACATCTGACCTCAAAGGGCACCAACCTGATGCCAGTAGGATTGCTCCCATATAGGGTGTCTGACAAACCCTGTTGGAGGGTCTCACCCAGTTGGATGGCACAGGGCACAGGAGCCATTTACCAAAGCACTTTGTCCCCTTGTGGAGGGGATGTGCCTTGCAAGGGGGAAACCCTCTTGTCTGGGCTGCCTGGATTCCTCAGAACTACCAGGATGAGAGGCGAAGTCTGCTGGTCCACAGAGACTGTGGCCACCCCCTCCTGCTAGGGGCTCAGGCCCAGGGAAATCTGGATTCTGTCCCTGAGCCTATAGCTGGAGTTACTGGTGTTTCTACAGAGAAACTCTGCAAAATGTGGAAGACTAGGTCAGCTTCAGGCCTGAAGGAGCACTGTGGCCGCAGACTATCACAGCTGGTGTGTTGGGCTGTGGGGACACATCTTGGGACCCAGTAGTCCAGCCTCCCTGGCTCCAGTAGGAGAAAAGCGCAGTCTGAAGCTATAGAGATGGGTGCCACCCTTCCCCCACCCAGGGAGCTTAGCATGTTAGGCAATTGGGAGTCCCAGTGCTGGCTGCTGCCCCTCCCCTGAAGGAGCTTGAATGTCTTAGACAGCAGACAGCTGCAGCTGCAGCCAGTGCTGGTCACCCATCCCCCCTGGGGAGATCAGTAACCTTAAGCAGATTCCAGCTGAGAGGCTATAAGAATCTGCATGTTCTGGGGTTGGGATGCTAGGTCCTGGTGTTGTGGATTCACGAGTGGGATGTTCTGGTTCGTGGGCTCCACAGTTCCATGGAAGAAACACAGTTTCCCTGGCTGGGTAGCATGCTCACTCACCCTTGCATGGCTAGGGGAGTGGATTCCCCTGCCCCCTGTGGCTTTCAGGTGGGCCACCACACTACACTGTTCCTCCTTCTCTCCATGGATCACACCGGTTTTCTAGTCAATTTTGATGAGAGAACGTGGATACCTTGGTTGACAGTGAAGGATTCACACACTTATTATGTGTTTTTTCAGTGGGAGCCTCTGAAGGCCACTCCTTCTAGTCAGTCATCTCAGCCCCGCCCCCTTAAATATTTTCTTGAGACAGAGTCTTGTTATATTGCCCTAGTTGGTTTCAAACTCCTGGGCTCAAGCAATTCTTCTATCTATGCCCCACAAAATGCTGAGATTACAGGCATGAACCACTGCACCTGGCCCTTTTAAAATGTCTTACAAATATTTTTAATTGCCATCTGTAAGAACATATGTGGAAATTAAATTTAAAAAACTGTGTTCTCAATTTTTCTCACTTGCTTTCTCAGATGTGCCTTCATCTTACATGTCCTTCAAAGTAGCCCTTGACTAAATTATTTATTTTTTTAATGATAACATCAAGCGAGAAGAAATAAAGTTCAGATCAGACTAGTTAACACTTGTTAATTTGGCATTTTTCCAGCCAGTCAACTTTAAAAATGCTTTGTATTATCAATCAGTCCAAATAACTTCACCATTAAAAAGCAAGTCTGAATCCAACTTGTTCTGTAGTATTTTAATGTTGTTAAAACAGATTTCCATTATTCTGTACACAGGGCATTGCTACATCAAATAACATAAATGAGACATTACAGAATCTAAAATTTTGCCCCACTTTTGAAAAATCATTATCTATATGACCAATCCCTCCCTCTCCAGACCCAAATAAACCTCTCCTGATATTTCAGGGATGTTTTGAGATTTCATGAAATGATAACTTTTGTTTTTCAAGTGTTTATGATAATCTACATTTTTTTTCTTAACTGGAACGCCTTTCACTTTTCTAAAAATGCAATTTTTTAATTCTTCTAGCACCTGCTCAAAATCCCCCTTTTCAGTGAAGTTTTTTCTAACCCCCATCTCTTAAGGTAATATACGTTCCCCCTTTTGAGACATTGTAGCAATTTTTCTCTACCTCTTAAATGATATTTAGCATTTCCTGAGTTGTTTTCAAATGACCTCCTTCTGAGATTTGTTAGACTCTGTATCTGATTTATTTTCCTTTCTTCAATTAGATAGTACAATGCCCTACATACATTTGGTACCAAATAAATGTGATGGCTCGGCATGGTGGCTCACGTAAGTAATCCTAGCATTCTGGGAGGCCAATGCGGACAGATCACCTGAGGTCAGTAGTTTGAGACCAGGCTGGCCAACATGGTGAAACCCTGTCTCTACAAAAAATACAAAAAGAAAAAGAAAAATCTGGCGATGGTGACACACACACCTGTGATTCCAGCTACTAGGAGGCTGAGGCAGGAAAATTCTTGAACCCAGGAGTTGGAGGTTTCAGTGAGCCGAGATTGTGCCACTGCACTCCAGCCTGGGTGACAGAGTAGGACTCCATATCAGATAAATAAATAAATAAATAAGAAATAAATGTTTGATGACTGAACAAATTAACATATAGAAAAAATTATGTTACCTTTTGCTTAACATAAGTATATAGTTAGTTTGTCCAAGTAGTTACATATTTCACAACATATTCCATATCAAGGATATCAAAGATTTGTAGATTAAGCTATTTAAAAGATTTTGTTAGCAACATTGAATCCTTGTTTCCTTAACTCTGATCAAATGCTGAATTCTGATGGATATACTATGGGACTCTTTATTTTTCAGGTGGTTAGTTGTCTTCATGGTAAAGAACTTCTTTCTTATATTAAACCTATTTCTCATGTTCAGGAAATAATTCATTTTACCTTTACTTCTTGAGGCACTCAGGTAGAAATAGAATCCTACATCTATTATGCAGTTGTCTCTAACCTTCCTTTTTAAATGATCATACGTATAGTGATTTTTTTTATTTTGAAAACTATGTAAATCTCATGAGAAAGTGTGTGTAAAATTATTTTGACATTCTTAAGTCCTATAACATTGTGATTTGATTAGCCAGTCCATCCTTAATGCTCCAGCTTTATTCTGCACTTATGTCCAAGCTTCTTTCCTTGTTATGTTTTCATTTCTGCATTTAATAGAATGGAAGGTCCTTAAGCAGCAAGCATGTCTTAAATATTTATCTTTATGTCTTTATTGATTCTGGACAGTTGTATGCTTTCAGTAAATGTTCGTTGAAAGTCTGAATAACATGGAAGCTATTCACTGATAAACTACTGAACCAATAATATCAGGCACAATTTTGGACAATCACCATTTGTTCCCCTATAGCTGCTTTTGGCAAAATCTACAACAGAAGATAAGAGGCCAAGTTTTGCCTTCTTTACTGCTTCCAATACAAATCCAGGCTAAGCCTGCATTAGGAAATTGATTTCCTAGGAACCCTTCCAAATTTAACCCTAAGGTATTCTAATCAAGGTGAATCTTGAGTAGTCCAGATTTGAAGTATTTTTAGTTTCCCAGGTGAAAAAAAAGTTCATATGCAGATTCCACACATACCTAATGTAATCTCAGAGCATAAACAAGAGAAGTCTCTTTTAATATGTAATAGTCATCACCTAATTTCTCATCTTTTTATATAATAGTTATCACCTAATTTTTTCATATTTTCTTATTGTCATATACAAGTTAGGAGAAATCAATGATTTCACTACAAATATTTCTACTTATTCAAATCTAAAAATTAATCTAAATTATAGGTTGAATGCTTTAAGAAGTCATTATGAAACCTAAGTAAAAGAATTGGGAACAGAAATATGACAACTAGGTGCCCTGAAAATTATTGAGTAAAAAATATTTTCATATCTATTGGTTTTTGTTCTTTGAAACAAGTAACAAAATCCTTAGCCTATGAATGAAGTAGTTATTTTTAGGTACATGTTTTCTTTCCTTAAGAGTTTTACACATAATTACTGTAATTCTTCTTGGATAATATTGTCTTCAGAATCAAAAAATATTATCTTCAATTTGTGAATCTCTAAAGTGATTAGACACATGGTCTTCAAACTTTCCTTGCTTACACCACAGATGGCATTGCATAGTCAAGGAATTAGGCAGTTTTGTTCAATCAAACTTGCCCCTTTTAAAAGTTTTATTTATAACAAAAAACAAAATAGAATTATAACTGAATTATGCTAAAATGATTCCCTCTTTTTTCTGATTTATGGAGTATTTCATGATCTTGCCTATGTAAGAATGCTAGCTGTTGCTGGCCAGGTTGATTGAAGCAAATTAAGACAACTTTTAGTGAACTATAATTGTTAAAATTAATATCATTTCTTTAATACTAAGCAAGTTCTGTTCAATGTGATTTTATTTATAGGAATTTATTTTATTTTATTTTTTATTTTTTTAAGAGGTGGCAGTCTCATTCTCTTGTCCAAGCTAGAGTATAGTGGCATGATCATACCTCACTGCAGCCTCAAACACCTGGGCTCAAGCAATCCTCCCGTCTCAGCCTCCTAAGTAATGGAACAACAGGTGCATGACACTGCACCCATCTAGGAGTTTATTTATAATAGTAAGAATACTTAATAGAAAGAGGATGTGGTATTTCCATTTCTTAGATAAGAAAATTAAAACAAGACAGGTTAGAGATTTTATATTTATATGATAGTCACATTTCACATGAAGTTACTCATATTCAAGACCACACATCATTAAAAACAAATACCAATAAAGAATGGTAGATGTATTTGCATGCCAGTTACACTGATAGAAGATATATAGTTCACCATTATTCTGTCTTCCAGATGTAAAATTAAACTATCCTTATTTTTAAATTTTATGGGAAATACTCATAATTGTGTTTTTGTGCATAAAATCAGTATTTCTACTTATTTAGTTATTAGCATGTCTGATTTTATAGAATTTAATTTACTATAAGTGGAAGTTACATTATTTCCTTAATTATTTCTCCTCTTGACAACTTAGGTTTGTATTTGACAGAGTTTTAATTTCCCAATCTGCCCTTTTTTGTTGTTGTTTCTGTATTCAGTAGGATATTGGTGTGATCACTTTGCCAGTTCCTTTTTTTATTTTTCCTGAAATGTGGCTTAGCGGGTTGACAAGGAACAGTAATTATTCAGGTATTTTAATACCCTTTCTGCCAGACATGTTATTAGTGGCAGGTGATTTTCAGTCAGAAATACCTATATTTGAATCCACATAAGGTCATTCTTTGGACCTTTAGGCAAGTTATAACCTCTCTTATAAAATAAGAAAAGCAGCTCATGACTTGGAAAAATGTCATGTGAATTAGATAAAATAAAGAAATGAAAAGCGCCAGGCAGAGTGTCTGGCAAAAAGCTGGTGTCCAGTAAATGTTCGTTACATTTTCAATTATGATTAACCTTAAGGAACTGTTATTTCCAGAAGCACAGCAAGAAGACGAGAGATGAAAGTCAACAATGACGAAGATTTTATTTACTGATTAAATATACAAACAGTGTGCTTCCTAACTTGTCATTATGTAACTTAGTTTAATCTTGGCTTCTGTTTATCCCTGAACTGATATATTTTGCCATTTCATCTACGTGTATGAGTAAAGCCTAAAATAGTGCAGGAATGTTAGGAAGTGTGGAATGCCATTAACTTTATTACTAAAAGTTTGGGATAAATGAACTATATAGGTGGAAATATGAGTCAGATAGGATATTCATCCCAATAAAATGATAATAAAATCTTTATTGCATCCCACATCATTACCTGCTGTATTTTGCTTATGTTGAATATAAAGAAAGAAAGGTATTGCAGACTCTTTCTCTGCAGCTCTTAAAAGCCTTGATTGATCATCTTTTTGTTCCTTTCCACTTATAATGCCAAGTTCCTTAGGCTTCAGACACAAGGACAGAAAGGAAAAATGTGATGAAAAAATGTATTCTAATTTCATTTGAATCATGTCTCCCATGGTGGGGTAAATAAGCTAAGCCCTGTGGAACACACTATAGATATAAGCAACCCAGAGACACTAAGCCAGAAAACATAAAAACTGTTCTCACTCATTCTTAGAGTAGTGAATTCTTGAATTCACAGTATGCGGCATTGGGTGTGTCTGGCCTACAACTCTGAAATGCAATGGACTCTTAATTCACAGATGTAAACAACAATTATTTAGATCGCTCTAATAGTGGACCGAGACAAAAGAGCTAATTATAGCAGTAACAAGGTGACCAACTTTGCTCAGTACAAAAACTCCTTTTCAGATTGCCCAAAACAGTATTGAATATAAATAAATTCTTCATTTAAAATGTTTTCTCATCCTATTCTTTCAAATTCTTTTATTCATTATTAATGTGATTATGATTATCATTATTGTTACATCTTTATCCCCCCCCCCCCCCCCCCCCCCGCTGCTAAGTTTTATTTTTAAGAACACTTATCACCACATATAAAGCACTGTTCTCAGTTATCTAGAAAAATAAACTTGTGCTTATTTTTTAACCTTTTGCCACAATATAAATCATGAGAGTGTACTACTTTCACGTTGTTCTCTGTTTGACGAAGCTCCAGCCTTCCCTTCAGTTTATATTATCTCTCTGTCCTTTGTGTCTGACACATGCCGTTAGGAGCTTCTAGTGCTGATGTCCCATCTTTCTTTCAAATACATGCTGAATGTAGCCCTTTGACAAATAAGCAAACTGCTGGGATCATAAGAGGAGAATTTACATGAATAAAATGATCATTATGTAGCCTTAAAGTCTATCACAGAAGTCACATCACCTTGATTCAAATTCAGATAATTTCTACTCTGCTTATGCCCCAGTCCAACTCTCACTCTGTCTTTGTTCCTGTTGCACTACTGGCCTCACTAGTTATTTCTTTAAGATCAAGGCTATCCTAGATTCAGTCCTTCAATGTGTTACTCTCCAATGAACACCTGCTTTGCTATTTTCACTCATTCTTCTTTTCCTCCTGGTTCAGAGATAAAACATCAGTTTCCCTCTGCAAATTTAATCTGCTTTGCTATTTTCACTCATTCTTCTTTTTCTTCCTGGTTCAGAGAAAAATATGTTTCCCTCTGCAAATTTAATCTGCTTTGCTATTTTCACTCATTCTTCTTTTCTTCCTGCTCAGAGATAAAACATCAGTTTCCCTCTCCAAATTTAATTCCTTAAACCTCATTCTTTGTCCCATGTTTTCTGCCATTAGAAAATATGTTTCCTATTATCCCTCTTATAGTCAACATTTAAAGGTTTTGATTATGTAATACAATCTTCTTCAAAAACTATTAATACAAATAAGTCCTTCGTTGTCAAACAAAATCTTCACTCAATCTTCTGTTTAGAAATCTACTATCTCTTTTATTTCCTAAATACTGTAAATTATACCATACTTTTTTATTTTTCCTTTTTTTAAAAATAATTTCAACTTTTATTTTAGATTTGGGGATACATTTTCATGTTTGTTACAAGAGTATACTGTATGGTGCTGAGGTTTGGGATATGAACGATCCCTTCACCTAGATAGTTAGCATAGTACCCAACAGCTGGTTTTTCCAATCTTGCCCCTCTCCCTCTCCTCTCCTCTCCTTGAGTCCACAGTGACTATTGTTGCCATCTTTATATCCATGAGTACTCAATGTTTAGCTCCCGTTTATAAGTGAGAACATACTGTATTTGGTTTTCTGTTCTTAGGTGATTCTCGTAGGACAATGGCTCCAGCTGCAACCATGTTGCTGCAAAGGACATGATCTCCTTGGCCTGTTCTGTAGAAACTACATTCTGTGTGTGTGTGTGTGTGTGTGTGTGTGTTTAAAATGGAGTTTCCCTCTTACCCAGGTTGGAGTGCAGTGGCATGATCTCGGCTCACCACAATCTCTGCCTTTCGGGTTCAAGTGATTCTCCTGCCTCAGCCTCCCAAGTAGCTAGGATTGCAGGCATGCGCCAACACACCCAGCTAATTTTGTATTTTCAGTAGAGACAGGGTTTCTCCAGGTTGGTCAGGCTGGTCTCGAGCTCCCGACCTCAGGTGATCTGCTTGCCTCAGCCTCCCAAAGTGCTGGGATTACGGGCATGAGCCACCATGCCTGGCCATGAAACTACATGGTTTTACAACTTCTCTCACACTTCTTACTCTTTGAATCTTTTGCATTTTAAAATGTCAGTAACCCTCTTCTTTATCCTCTCCTTAGTGACATGTCTATTGTACTTCATTCATTCTCTTCTAGCTTCTCTAATTAATGTTTCTCTGTTTTTATCATGGGTATGTTTCCTTCATCCTGTTCTCTTAAAGACGGGTGTTCTTTGGGGTTCTGCCTAACTTCTGTTTCTCACTGTATTATTTTCTTTGGCAATTTATTTATTTCCACTCTCATTACTATGTAGGTAATTCTCATTTCAAAAGCTCTAGTGCTTACTTCTTTCAAATCTGGATCAACATTTCTAACAAAATGTTGAACGTCTCCATCTGGATGTCTGCTATCTTGGTTTAACCACATCGTGCTTAGAGCGGAATTAATAATCTAAACCCTGAACTACTCTGTCTGCCATGCCTATCCTGTTAATGACACTTATTTTATTAAGGTTCTAACAATCACCAAATATCCAGGCTTATTTAACAGCATCTTTTACTTTCCTCCACTTTATACATCCAGCTCTGTTTGCTCAAGATTTCAGAAGTTTTCACATCCCTTTCCAAGACCAATTTCTGTTTCTGCTACCACTACCTTTATTGTCTCATATTATGGTGTTATTGTAGCTTCTTAATTGGTCTTATTGTTTATATTAATTAGTTCTCTAATATTTCAGGGTGCCTTGTGACAAAAACTTTGTTTCCATATTTCTAGTGAGGGAATTTCCTTCCTAAAAAACTGCAATTATTAATATTGTCTACAGAATGGAGTCTAATTTCCTTGCCCTGTATTCAAGGTACTCGAATATTTGAAAATCATTTTTTGTATGACCTAAATTCTTAAGCATGCTCAGACATCTAGCCATTTAAACAAAGCAACTTTTGTTTAAACATTTCTTATTTTGTTTTATTGAGTGAAGCCAGCAGTGGGCAATTTTCTCTGCCTGGAATACTCTTGTAGGTGCTTATAAAGATCTGATCTACACTTCAAAGTCTGTATTGTCTGGCCCTGTTTGTGGAGCTATGTAGAGACTGCCAGAGATAATATTAAGTATGCAAATACAGCCATCAGGGTTAGTAAATAATCTGCAAAACAGAATCGTGAACTTGTAGCAGAGGTCAGCCGTGGGGGAGTTACAGTACATTAATTAGTACTATACTGAGGGGAGTAAGAAAAGCACAGTCCATTGCCTCCTGAGTTTTAGATAAGCTGATAACTATTGGATATGAAAAGAAATCTCTGTTTGGGTCAATTCCAAAAAGCTTTATCCAAATGACTCAAATGTTGTAGTAGGTTTCCTAAAATAAAGGTGCCTTTTAGCTGACATAGTCCATGTGGCACTGTGCTCACAAATCCTTCCCTGAATTCTCTTGGTCAGCTTAGATTGAATGGACTTCTCAGCCTCCATTATGCTCCTTTTTTCTCTTTTATATAACTTACTTAACACTTTTTGACCCAATGTTAAAAGTGTTTCTGTGTGTAACATATCCCCTCAGTTAAATTGCAGATTCCTGGAGGCTGGAAGCTTTGTTTTACTCACATTTATATCCTCATTTTTATTCTGTATAACCCTTGTTGCAGAGTTGAAAGGCACCAGTAAACATTTGTTAAGTGAATCTGTAAGTAAATTCACTTCTATTGGCAATCTGTCCTGGAAATAATAAATAAAAATAAAATAAGAAATATTTTTTAAGATATTTTCTAAAAAATAAGATATCATGGCAATGTAAAAACTTAAAGTGTGTAGATTGTCAAGAATTCACTTATTTTTTGCCTAAAATTTTAGATAAGACAAACACATTTTGTTTTTATATTAGAGTATAGTAGGAGGTTGTCTTTGTACTATAACATGTAACCATTATCACTTTAATTACAGATTAGAAGGAGAGGAAGATTTGTGAAAGGTGAAGAAAACTGACAATCTCAGATTTCAATCTTAGACTAGGCTATGTCATGTTTAAACAAAGACATTTAGCCTTTCTGAAAGAATTTGGTGTACATAGTCTGGGAATTGAAAATGGCCAGGTCATTATAAAGTGGTGAAATTGGTAATTCAGAAAGGTAATAAATGGGGGATATTCACAGAGACAGGATGCTTAAATTTCTAAGATTCACATCTTTGCTGTCTTCTAGCCCTGAGGCATTAGTTGCCCTAGTTTGCTGCTTAACTTTTAAATTAATTTTGAACACAGATAAACCAACAAATAGAGATAAAAAGGCCCAGACCTTTCTCTGTAATATTAATCTATTGGAGAAAATGTTTGGGATTTATAGAAGTTGGCTTAAGTTCTGGAATATGTAATTTCAATGTTAGTAGATTTTATTTTATATGGAGTTTCATTTTAGGAACATAATGGAATATAGCATACCTGAACCTATATCATAGTAAATCTGTGATATCATCCAATAAGAATTATATTTAACCTTTATTTTCTGCTATGCATTGTGGTGTTAGAAATATTTAAAAATATAAATTTCCTAATTTCATATATCTCATAATCATTAACCAAGTTCTACCCAGCTTAAAACCCGTAAGGTAGACTAGTTAATTCATAGTTTGATTACTCAATCTGAATTGCAAATGCCCCACCTTTTTCTGGAAGTCTTAGTTGTAGCACATTTATCAATAGCAGAAAGAAAAATAAACAGGATTTTTTTGTGTTCTGTGAGACCTATAAAGACCTTGCTGTAATCCAGCAGTTAATGGTAATGGTGAAAATATAGGTTATATTTTCTGACACTATTTCCTCTCTCATATTCAGATGCACTAAGTATACTTGATTATTACTAAATCTTCTGAGCTGGAACTAGTTGATGAATTTTCTGTAAAACAGCCTAACAAAAAGTACTTTATTTTTAAAGAACTTATATTTCCTTTAATGTCCACGATTTATCAAATTTGTATTGATTGCCTCTACTTCAAAAATTTTTCTTTTACTTTCTTTCCTAAAGAATAATTTATCGTCGGTGTGCTAAAACATAAACAGACTTTCATCTAGACTTAGGCCTAAATTCCCTGTAATCCACTGATCCAACCTAGCTAAGTGAGCCAGAGAAAGGATCAGTTGAATTATTACATAAATTCCCTTTGGAAAAGTTGAATAAAATGCAATGTCTACAGGATATATACTCTGCAGGAGAGTTGTGGAAAACCTACAATCCTAGTAAATTGGAAAAGCAATCCAGCAGCTTATCTATTTAAGTACTAATGCAGAGATAAGATTGCTTTTAAAAAGTATCACACCCTCTTCCCAGTATACTTTTGTTTATTTCCTATTCAGGTTGCCTTGGGGAAAGGAGAATGAAGTTAATGTTCCTTTGACATAAGTGCACTATAATGTTGGATGCATTAAATATCTTAAAGTGGATGGAATAGTTAGGTAGCTAATTTAGTATATCATGAATGGTTTTAGATAGTGCATGCAGCCTCTGTTATTTTTCTTAACTGTTTTCTTTTCTTTTTGCATGTCTCAGGGGTCAAAAGAGTAAACACAAAGCCCAAAGCAGTTAAGAAGGCAGGTCTTATAGCCGGAAGAACTTAACCTTAGTCTGAGGTTATGGGTACAATTCAAGGTTTTGGTCACGGAAAATCCATTTAAATTCTCAGGGTTTCTTTTTTTTTGGATGCAAAATAAGGAACTTCGATGAAACCATTTGTTTCCACCTTGAACTTTACTAATATTTACAATATCCTAAATTCTACAAGAGTAAAAACAATTATTCATATTATACAATATTATATAGGTAAGTAGGAAAATGTATTTTTCAAATGAATTTATCACAAGTTTCTAGAAGGGAGTTTAGATCAGTTGTGCCCCAATTTTCAATTACTTTGTCATTCTCATGATCAATAAAAGCTGTCATTTACTATGCACCTACAATATTCAGTGCATTGTGCTGACAACGATAAAACCATTTGAAACAAATTTACTTTATGACACCAATGCCTACCTATTTCTGAAAATTACAGTAAATATTTGCTACCCAAATTAATACTGACTTCTAACCATAAAGAAAGCACTTCTTAAAAACAGTAATACCTCAAATTGGCCAAAGGATATTTTTAGTGGGATGGGATAGCAAGAACAGACATAATCTAACCTGATATAAAGTGACACCTCATTTTATCAGCATCCCTTTCATTTGGCTTAGATACGTTCTCTCAGTTCCGATCATGGGCATATGGTTAGTTTTCTTATTCATCGCTGAACTAAGTAACAAGGATGTTGTCGAGTGCACTGCTGACAGAAATCGATCGCAGACCATTGATAGAACAAGTATTTGTCTCTGAGAGTAATCATTTAACAACTTTCTAGAAAAATATTCTCCATTCCTAAAACAAGTAAAAAAATTTAAATTTAATAAATAAAAGGAACATGATAGTGATGGAGAATAGTATTTTTAAATCATTTAGAAAATTGGCTAAACTTCAAGTATTAATATTTAATTACGATGCATCAAAATAATGTATCAAAACAATTTAACATTTTAAATTAAAATATTAGTTAAAATATTTAGTTAAATATTTTATTAGTTAAAATGTTTAGTTAAAATACTAGTTAAAATTAAAATATTTAAATTAAAATATTGCTTTTTCTTGAGTTTCTTAAGACCTATACTAGATAATATTAATAATTTAAGGCTAAAGTTAGGAGCAAGACTATTGACAAAAAGATATTCTGGTCTGTAGGCTTGGGACAAAGTGAGGTACCTCTATTTATCAGTTCTTGATGTTTTTATTCCTTATGGCCTTGAATTGATTCATAGAGCTGTTTTAAAATATAACAACTGAGCAGCATATTGATTTTTGGATATTGTGATCTTATGCTGAAGATGATTTCCTATTTTTCAGGCTGTTGACTTACTTAGGTCTTGACGATACAGATTAGAGATTGCCAGAATCCATTAGTGCATAAACTTCCTGTAAAGCTGAAATTGATCTTAGTTGAGTTACTTCTTACCTGTAATACTGTTATATCCATGCTTTAATTTTGGCTGTTGGGTCACGATACAACAGGACAAAGTATCTTGAACTTAAAAACTCAAGGTTAATTTAAACTGTCAATTAATATACTCTGTAGGGCTACTCAAGACATAGTTATAATTTCACTATGAATTTGTTATTGTGGTTGAGAACGTATAGAGAATCCGAGTTTATGTGAAGAAGAGAGAAGATACTGGATGAGGTTTGATTTTCTGGAGTCATGATACTCCAGCTAGGAATTCTTTAGGTACTGTGTAGCTGATCTCTTTTAACTTGCCAAGGGAAAAAAAAAATCTGGCTCTTTTTTTTCCATAAGGCCTGATGAATGATGTCCACCAGCAGCCTTTCCCAAGATAGCTTTACTCAGCATAGGTTTCTGGCAAAGTAAATTAACATCCTAAGTTTAGGTGTCTCCTTGGTGATCTACCAGTTCACATCCATTGCTCCCCTTTAAAAGTACTCCAAAGACTAAATACCTAATAGAATGCTGATTAGAAAAGCAACCACTTCAATTCCAAAGAGCAATTGACTCAGGAAAGGGAGGAGTTTCCATGAGCAACAAGTCATAAATTTCCCCTGAGATAGCAGTTATCATTGCAAACCTGCAAAGCCTCAAATTTCCAGATTCCTGGGTAATTTAGGTTGTAGGCCATGGGCAGAGAGCATTTTTCAGAAGAGGTGTGTTCTGGCCAGAAACGACTGTGTAGGTGGCTGAATAAGAACCATCTGTTTCCTCACTGCCCACAGCCCAACTGCTAAATTCTGGTTATGGTACCCACATCTAGGTCCCTATTTACATATTAGCTATGGTATAGGCACAGCTACTGTAATAATAAGGTCCAAAAATTCAGTGGCTCAAACAAAATAAAAATGTATTACTCTCTCAGTATAGAGGCAGGGTGGCCATCTGCAGGAATAGGTAGGTTTATCCCACAAGGTTTCTCCACGTTTCTTCTCTCCTGTGGCTCACTATCTCTAAGGGTGTCTGCATCTGCTGTGCACCACATCAATGTTCCAGCCCATGGATGAATGAGAAAGGCAATGCAGGACATGGATCTCCTTTTCAGGAACTGATGTGGTAGTCATATGAATCACCTTTACTCACATCCCATTCATGAGAATTTAGACATATTGCCACGTGTAGCTGCCAAAAAGACTGAAAAGTGTAGTTTCTCTCTGCAGTTATTCACATGGACTTAAAAAAAATTCTTGCGTTTCACCACCCAAGGTTTTCCCAGTGTGTTACTATGGTAATCAACGCCACATTGAAATGCTGGTTTATTTTCTTCCTTGCATTATCTCCATAAAATATGGACTATTAGTCAAGAATTAATTACTTGCTTACTTTTCTTTCTGGGTACTCTCTTGGTTCTGTTTTGTTGTTGTTTGCTCGTTTCTTGAGTGTCTTTGTGGCAGTGTTGTTTGTTTTGCTTATTTGTTTTTAGCCATTTCAGACATTTTGTTGAGAACAAAATAAGATCTCTCTACTGCACAGAAATCAGTAAGTTTATGAAACTTTCTCTACATATTTCCCGTTTACTATGTGTATTTACTATTATTTAAATTATATTTATGCTTTTTGTTCAGCAACATCAGCAGAGAATAGAGTGGCTGAGACATAAGCATATTATTTACATCGAATCCTCTGGGAAGAGAAATGGAAGAAACAGAAAAAGGGGTGATATTATAAGGAGAAATATTTAGGGATTATATAGGGTAGATCTGAAGCCTAGAATTTTTCTGGCTTACTTGCTATGGGACCTGAAACAAATTATTTGACTTCTCTCAGCCTGTTCTTATCTCTAAAACAGAGATACTAGTCATTACTTACTCACACCTGTTTAAAATTTTCATCTGTTAGGTAGAAATAAGCCTCCCCTATATTCAGACAAGAAAGTAGAGAACTGAAAACTGATCCCACTTTTATCTGATTTAAACTCTCAATTCTTAACCCATATTAACCTCAGGAGGTTTTTGTGGAATGTGATATTTGTTTAATAAATATATAAGTATCTATTTCTATCTAATAAAGGAGTTCCTAGTAGATTTTTACATACAGCTGTTAATAAGTACCGCCAATCAAATCAGTTAGATAATGTCTGGAATTTGTGAAGATGTAACCAAGTTTCTATGAAGATTTATTCAGTATCATGCAGATGGAGAATGTACCACTTTTGGAGGGATTCCCCTGTTTTTCAAATCCCAACAATCAGGACATTGACAGTGATTAAATTTCACTAACAGTGGAAGCCCTGTTTCCAAATTCTGCCTGGAAAAATGAGTGATTTCACAAAAGATACTTGCCAAACCGGCATTCCTGTGAATTAGTTTTGTGCTTCTTCTTGGGTAGTTTCTGGCAAATAGCTCAGTGTCAGTGCTTTAATGCCTGTACCTTCTTACAAGGAAGTACAGCTAATTGTCTCCATTTTTATCTAATGTAATCCTGGCAGTGAACACATAAACCTATTTGTGCAAGTCCCCAGTGAACCACACGATCTAATATTAATGGATAACAGGAAAACATTGAGATTATGCAGGCTCGCTGGTCATCACCAATAATGATTATTATGATAAACATTAGTTTAGATAAAGACATGGACTAGGCTATAAAACTCTAGAATGTGTGTCGTGGCCAAAAATGAAAAGAAAATGGGAATGGCTTCACTTAAAACAAAACAAAGCAAAACCCTGCAGAAATAAGAGATTTAAAACTGGCTTACTTACCCCTTTCCTCACATTAGTATCCTGGTATAGAAGTGCTTTTGAAAATGCTGTGATTTGGAATGCCGAATGCCTTTTCAAAGACTCCTTTGATCTGTATAAAGATATGGAATATATATAAAATACCGTGGTCTGCACTTAGCTGGTACCTTATCAACGTGGCTTACTAGCAAGCTGTGTAGGAGGTTTTAATAAGGGATTTTAACAGTTATTCAAAATTTTACAAAACATGAAGGCAATTTTTTAAAATACACAAATAATTCAGATAATGGCAAGTTTGTTCCTTGGATTGCAGAAATTCTAGGCAAGATAACAATTTAAAAAATCTTCTTTTATCAAGAATTTAACTAAATATATAGTATTTTCATGTTTTCTAATTTATTCAACCAGAGATTGATTGCATGCCTGCTATGTGCCTTCCACTCTGCTTTGGCCAGGACTAGTTATCTTGACTCTTCAGGCTCAGAGACAGGACCTCAGAAATAGTGCTTGGTACATAGTAAGTGCTCAGTAAATATTGGTTAGATTTTTAAAATTGTTTTTAGTTATACATATAATTGTGGCTAAATTATTTGACAACACTTGGTTTCAGTGTCACCACTGCTTCTAAGCATTTAATGACTTCTTCTGATCAATCTGGTTGCTACAGTTTCTTGCCCCACCAGCTCCTTGTTTGTACTGAAAAAGAAGTGGAGGGTAGGGAGTTGGGGTGGGATAACATGGGTAGTAATGCCAGATATAGGTGATGGGGATGGAAGCAGTAAACCACATTGCCATGTATGTACCTATGCAACAATCCTGCATGTTCTTCACATGTACCCCAGAACCTAAAGTGCAATTATATATACATATATATATGAAAATTGTACTGATATTTGGTTATTTGTTTACATATATTTCCTCCAATACACTGTAACCTTTTTAAGGAGAGAAAATATGTGCATCTGTATGTGTATATCTTTACATCAGGCATTCTGTCCATTTCCAGTCCTTCATAGACTGCATGACAGCTAGTGGAAGTTGAACGTCTGGGCATCTTTTCCTTTGGGACCTTATGTCTTCATTCTGGGACAGTCTCTACCAACAGATGGTGCTATTAGGTTATGAAGTTCCCAAGAATGAAGTTCTCCAGAACAGCGCTACTCAGACTTAAGAATGCATCAGAATTACCTGAAGAACTTCATACACCACAGATTCTTTGGTCTTACCCCTAAAGACTCTGATTCAGTAATTTGGGCGGGACTCAAGAATTTGCGTTTCTAACAGGCACAGTGATGCAGGTGCTGCAGGTCTCTGGACCACAGTTTGTTAGCTCTAACACAATTTTCATGGAACAAAAGACTAAGGCAGTCATTTTTTGAACTAAATTAAAAGGTATATGTGAGAATATTTATACATGTTGGCTTCTTAGAAAGATTATAGGTTATAGAAACAGATCTTTTTCCAAAAATTTGGAATCCATAAGTAAGGCATTTTGAGATTCCTTTGATTTACAGTGCCCCTGCTGTTATCCACATCAGTTGTTTTAATCCAAGTATACCTTTCCTTTCATATATGAGTGGTATAAAGTTATAGTAAAAATTTACTTTGTAATACTCCATTCCATTCTTCAAGAAAACAATTGTTAACTGTCTTATTCTTTACAGAAGTGTTCTATGCAGATACACATATATTATTGATGTATTTCTTTACACAAATAGGATCTGCAATTTTCTTACCACATTTAGGATATCTTGAATATCTTTCCATATCAGTATTTGAAACCCTTGTGAATAAATTGAATCAGTTTTGTTCATAAGTCCTGTCATATAACAACTATTATACAATCCTGCCAACTGTAGATATAACTCTAGATATGAGGAAAGCCCATATAGTAAGATTAGTGAATCAATTTCCCCTCCCCCTCCCCCCTCCCTCTCCTTTCCATTAGCATAAAATTATTGAGTGCCTACCCTATGCCAGGCATTGTATTAGACACTGTGAATACAATATGAATGAGCTATGAACTCTGCCTTCAAGACTGCAGTGCAAATAGAAAAATGTCAAAAAAAAAAAAAGTTTAGAATGTGATAACTGTGTAACCAGGTGCAAGATATTTTAGAATTGTTACCTCTGGGCCAGGTGTGGTGGCGTATGCCTGTAATCCCAGTACTTTGGGAGACCGAGGTGGTTGGATCACGAGGTCAAGAGATTGAGATCATCCTGGCCAACATGGTGAAACTCTGTCCCTGCTAAAAATAAAAAAAAGTAGCTGGGCGTGGTGGCACGTGCCTGTAGTCCCAGCTACTCAGGAGGCTGAGGCAGGAGGGTCACTTGAATCTGGGAGGTGGAGGTTGCAGTGAGCCAAGATCACATTGCTGCACTCCAGCCTGGCGACAGAGTGAGACTCCATCTCAAAAGAAAAAAAAGAATTGTTACCTCCACTTCAGAGGTAAAGGAAGTCTGCCCAGAAGAAAAGTTACTTGAGACTGTACTTGGAGGTCAAGGTGGGAATCTCCTGCTTTTCTCCATGGGAACCCAGGGAGGACAATGATAAACTCCTATTGGAGCATTGGGGAAAGTTTTAAAGGGGTTATGACATTTGAGCTGGGACTTACAGGAGAAGTAGAATTTAACTGGATTAATAAGGCATAAGTGAATTACACACAATAAAAAAATAAAAGAACAGAAAGAAAAGATATATTACTGTCATGCTAAAGAGTTCTGTAATTCTAGAGTTTACTTTTAAAAGGAAGACCGGAAATTTAAGCAGATCCCAGGTTATAAAGAATATTGGACATCACAATGACAAGTTTGGGTTTTACCCTAGGGGACTGTTTCAAGCAGGGAAGAGATATGACCTTTTGTTGTTGTTTGTTTGTTTTCTCCAAAGAGTTATTCTTCCAACTGTGTGAAGATGGACTGGAGTTAGAGGCACTTGCAAGAATAGAGGTGGTTTTTGCAGAGACGTGTTTCTATAATAGAAGCAAGAGATTTTGAGGGCAGAAATTAGACTACAAACTCCACAAATATATGGGTGCCATATGTCTTCTTCCCTACCTGATGCCTACTATCTAACACTTTTCTTGTCACTTAGTAGGTGCTCAGGAGGTATTAGTTGACTAAAGTAACAGTGAGTCTCTGGCTGAATCTTGAGCAACAAAGATATTTGATTTGATAGTAGAAGCAGGTTGAGAATGGGAAGAGAATGTGTCTGGTTTTGGCCTTAGCTGTGCAGTATCATGGGCCATGAAGTTAGAGATGTGCTTAGGTTGGGCTATTCCTCTTAATTGACAAGCTTCTGAGTTTCACAGCTTCTCTTCTCTTCTGGACTGTTTTTATTTTTTATTTTTTTTACATGATATATACAAAATATTCTGTCTGAAGCTCTTGGTATAATTTCTCACCAACAGGGCTCAGTATGAATGTTACTCTACTATTATTATCTGGTTTTTTTAGCCAGGGAGATATGGATCCATATAAAATCATGGGGTCCAAACATTTGTTGTGTATGTAAAGTTTTTCTTAGACCCACTCATTCTCCTTTCTGTCACCCTACTTCATATCTAGATATTTGCTCATCAAAAATAGAACTGCTTTCTTGTCAAAAAGTTGGCTTTTGAAGACCTAGCCAATTTATTAATAGAAATTGTGTTTGAAGATAGTTTTATTTAAAAAGCAACTGTGATAACCTGCTCCAACATCAACATGGTAGAGCAATGTTAAAATAGCAGCATGAATGGTTCCTCAACTATACTGTCCTGTTCATGTAGGTGTTTACCTGTTGACTGAGAAAAAAATTTGGATAATTTGTCTAGTATGCACATATGGCCGAGTATTCTTGTATATTTAAAAGAGAGTTAATGAAGATACCCAGGAGATTATTATCTTATTTCCTTTCCTTCCGTACTCCTCTTCCCTTTGATAGTGATATTTGAATACTTAATTTCTCAGGAAAGCAAACACTTTCAAAGTTTTATTCATAACCCTTTGCTTGACAGCTGGAACATTTATAAACCAGCATTGTGTTTCTTAAAATTGAAATTGATCTTAGAAAACTCCCTCATCTTTATCTCTTATTCTGCCTCAGCTTGGATGTTATCAGTTATAGGCAGTAGTCTCCATTGGAAAGTAGACAGCCATTGTCTTTGGGAATTATTCCACATTAATAGTCATCATCTGTAAAGTGCATTCATTGACACTAGAGATGAGCACTAAGACAGAATAAGCCTGACGCTTTCCAAGGGAAGTGGTCACCTTTTCCCCTTCCCCCATTACCTCTCCATATTGTTTCTTACATATGTTTACCTTTCTCTGGTCTTCCTTCAATGTCTCATATAACATGGTTTTTGAATCCCCCTATTATCCAAGTACTCTTTTATGCTCAATATATCAGTGGTCTTTAAAATGATGGTACCATGGGAGACAGAAGCTTTCTTATTTTTTTTCCAAATAGTGACACTCCCCACTAATCCCAGAATACTTTTTTTTTAATTGGTAAAATATACATTCAGAATCCTCAACTACATTTCCCCCATAATCCCACAACACATTTTTCCCACAGGCAAGTTAACTGCCTGGATTTCTCAAGAACATTTGTTTAATACAAAGGGAATTCCTGCACTTCTATAGATAATAATCACGCATTTACTATATTATGAAGCTGTGAGTCTCCTATCACTAGCAGTGCTAAAGCAGGCATAGACACCTGATACTAGGAAACTCATGGAAGAATCTTGTGTAGCTTAGAGTTAGTCCAAATAGATAACCTTTAATTCTCTTTATGGTTATATCTCCTATGATTATACTATTACTTAAAATTAAATTTGGAGTATATGAGTTGTTTTAAACATATTACTAAACAATAGTAGATTCATAGAAAATTGATCTGTTTTAATACTCACAATGTGAAAGTTCATTATTGTGTCACTCAGAGATGCTGGAGGGCTGGACCTTTGGGTTCCAAAATTAAAATGCATGAGAATAAAGTAATTGACATTTTTCACTGGAAATAACTTCATGACAACAATATAGGTTTTAAGTACAATTTGGAGAAATAAAAAATAATTTTGTCCTAAAGTCTAATTAGTTTCCTTGATAGCAATGACACTGCATTTCTCTGAAAGAAACAAATGATAGGAACATATCCTAGCATAATAGGTTTCTAATGAATCACTGATATTCATATAAAAAAAGAAAGACTTTGCATTTAAAAAAGATTTTGTATTAAATATCACACTGTAATTAGTCTCACAATTATAATAAAGTACACTGTAAGCCCAGTTGGTGCTAACAGTCAAATAATAAGCTATTTAGTGGGTAGAGGCATCTTAATTTTAAGTACTTGTTAATTATTTACAATGCACACATTCCATAATAATAAAAAACCTGATGAATATTCCTGAACACTAAACTGGCTGTGGAAAATAATGGGATGTTTATCATTTTCATTAAATCAGAGTATTAGGATTCATCAATCCACAAATAAAATAACTGGTATCTTCTACAGGACTGTCATTTTCACTTAGGTATTTTTAATAGGGCCAAATTTGGAGAGTCAATGTAGGGTTCAGGAGTTGCTTTAAGGTAAAAGCCACTCCTTTCCATACATTTGCATGCTCTGTAGCCAATTATAAGAATGGTCCAGTTTAGGTTGGAATATATTCCAAGAAAGGTAATACAGACCATTTGCTTTGTCATTTTGCCAAAATTGTTTAACCAGTAAGTTTTAATTTTGCTGATTGGAGGCTATTGATAAAAACTCTTAATGAAGAAGTCAGTAAAAAATTTGTTTGACTGAATCAGAGTTTTGGAGTAACCTTGGATGGCATTGTTAATTTCTACAATGGTTAATCAAGAGCTAAATCTAGTTCATAATAATATCATTCCATGATAAGTTTTAAATACAGAGAGTTTAAAGAAGCTCTTTTTATGTCTATTGACCATGAGAATAACCTTGGCCTATTGTAAAATGCATTGGAAAAAAAGCAAACAAACTAAAAAGTTCTATTAATTGTGTTATATGTACATTTATTTTTATTTCATTTAGCTACGGTGCCCAAGTACACCCTTATAAACAAGAAATACACGTCTATGTAATATTTATATAATCTTTGCACATAGTTACTAAGGTTGAAAACCATAATTTATTTCCTATTTCTAGCACAGAAGCTTTAAAATAATATAAAAATATCTTAGAATATGCTTCTTAGTAAAATTTAGTTATTCAGTGTGTGTGTTTTATACCAATAGGATGTAAATTGTTATTGTATCTCCTCAGATTATATGTAGATAAAGAATGTTTTCTCCTGGTAAAATTATATTCCAAGAGATAAATTAATAAAGTATGGCATACAACAAATCATCCTTTCAAAGCACTTTAAGTGGGAAAAGTGGATTTAAGACTTGTTCTGAATTTGAAGGAATGGATGAACACAGGGAAGCACTGGGGAAGGTAGATTGTACATTCTCATTTTACCAGTATAAGCAGTTATTTATATTAGCTGCTTTTCAAGTATCAAAAAGCTCAGAAAAAAGTTAGAAAGCAACCTTGAAAAAACAGGAGACAGGTGGGATGTTTATTAAAGAGAAAATTAGTTAGGAAGATGAAGAGGTTGAAGGAGTATCCAAAGACATCAATATTGAAGGGTCATTTGTAGTTTTTGGATAATGGCGGAGCCACCAATTCTCATTCTAGATTCATCTTAATTTATATTATAGTACTTTTTAAGAACCAGTCTCTGTAAGTTATTGTGAGACATTCAAAAATAAATTTTCATTGGTTACTTTTTTTTTTCGTGGAGGAGCTAAAAATCTGTTTACAAATGGCCACAGTCCTACACATATTGTAGAATGAGAAGAACGTAAAAATTTTTACAAAGAACTTATTCTAGGAACTGAAGTGAGAAAAGTTCACTTCCAGATAGAATTTCCGGAAATTTAAAAAGGATAGGTTTATAAAATTCCCCTTCTTTGTGCTTTTTCTTATTATAAAGTAATATATGGCTATTGAAAAAAGTTGTAAACATCGATAAGCCAAAACTAATAAAGTAAAACTGTTTGTAATCTCACTACTCGGAGATAAGTTAGGCAAGAGTTTGAATGTCAGGGACGAATGAGAAATTTCAACTGAAGCCAAACCTAAAATCCATGTAAAGTGGTCAAAGACAAAATTTATGTATGAGGATTGTTTTGTGTAAGTTCTAACTTAAATTTCTTCATTTGAATTCAGTTTTACATATTATAAAAAAGAGACTTGTTTCTGCTTTAAAAATAATGACATATCCTTCCTATTTTGTAATTCTCAAACACTAACTACTAAGGTTGGCTATAAGATTAAAGAAAACCAAGGAAATAAAAACATAAAAAAGAGAAAAGCCAACAAAAGAGTTTCTTGCTAATGTTGAGGGAAACAACTAAAAAGAGAGACTGGTGTCAGGCAATTCCGTCATTTGGGGCTGAACAAACATTATTTTCTTGGGAATTTTTCTGAAGTAAGCTTTAGGAATTGTAATTACTGCCATCACTTAAATGTATCATGGTAATGTGATTACGCTCTATTCCCCTACATATTGCCTCAATCTGAGTGTTAGTTAACACTGAGGGATTACTCTGTGCCAGATTTTATCCTAAAGGCTTTATGTGCAATGTCTTATTTCTTTCCTCACAATAACCTCATGAGGTTTCCATGATCATCCCCATTTTCAGAATCTAGATATTGAGAGTTGCTGCCCCATGTCTTATACCTGTAAATTAATAGAATTAATATTGAACCTTTGTTGTCTAACTCTAAAACTTGGGCTCTTAACCACATTACTATTCAATGAAACAGCTAATCTTATATAACATCATTTTCCATTGAATGTGTGGCATTATATTGTTCTCCAGTGCATGATTTGAAAATGCATCATGGCATCTGGCCTACTGCTGTAGTAGATAACTATATATCTTTCCAACTATATGCTGTCATTTTTTTTTTAACCAGCAATGTTTAAATGGACACCGAATATTTCACGCTTCAGGAGATTATGTTGCATTGTTTTAAAGTCTAGATAGCAAATTCTAATTCTCAGGACATGCAATGAGAAAATGTTAGCTCTTTGTTGCTACAAGCATCCACATAAATACTGGATGTCTTATTATTCACCCATACCATGTGCACTGTCATTAAGCAGGATTTATACATACACCCATCTAATAATGGCTCTTTGCTGGTACCTAAACAAAATGATTTGCTAAGTCAGCACAGTAATATGGATTAACAATCAGGCAGAACAAGTCTTGGGTCATGTACCAAAAATATCCTACCCAAGGTCAAAGATCTTTATTGGAAATACTGAGCTGAAAGTTTTCACTGAATTTTGTTATCTCAGCAGAACAGTAACAATGAACAAAAGGCAAAAAACCTCAAATGTCAGCATGTCTTTTGGGTAGCTAGCAAGCAAGTAAGCATTTCTGAAGCAAGATAAATGGCTTCAAAGCATGACCCTATGTAATCTACATCTGATGCACCACTATGCCTAAGTGCCTTTGCACATGCTGCTGGAAACATAGCCATAGCCCCCTTCATTTTTACTGTCTGTTTAATTCACAATCATCCTCCAGTTACAGTGAAAAAATAATAAGGAGGACAAAGACTATAACAATAATGAGAGCAACCTAATATTTTTGAGCTCTAATTCAGATGCTTTCAAAGGAATATGTTTTTGAAATCGCCTAATACCCTTCAAGTTGCATATTATTTATTATATCTGTTTTATAGATGAGGAAATTGACTTTAGGAAAGGTAAAATAACGTTGTCTAAAGCTACATAGGTAATAAGTGCCACAGCTAGGTTTTAAATACGGACCTCCTCTGGAAAACTTTTTGAAACTCTTGCTCTTTAGTGTATATTCAAGATGTTAAGCAAATACATCTTCTCTACAGTCTTCCTTGTTGCTTCCTCCAAGTCTCTGCCACTCTCGCCCAGCAGAGCTAGGTAGCCCTCCCCCTCTATGTGCTCACAGTTCCTCATACATACCAATTTTGAAAACCATATTTGAAGATGCATCATTCCATTTCTTTTCTTTCTACTAGACAACAAGCCCTACCTTTTATCTTTGTATCCACATTTAGTATAGTAAATTAAATAGATGATGCATCAGGGACTAATTAGACCAAAGGAATCAAAGAAGACATTAAAAAGAAGAAGTCATTGAGAAGAGCATGAAAATACAGGTACATGGAAGGTGAGGTAGGAGATGAGAAAAAGCACGCCTGCTGCATGGAACACATGAACCAAAGCACAGAGACATAGGAGTCCATTTTCCTTGAAAAATGCTGAGTAGTCTTTGGTAATTGGAGTGAAAAGGGAACCGGTGAAAGTGGGGATGCTAGCAGCTACAGCTAAAGAAGTACCTTAGACCAGCTTGTAAAGGAGTTACATGTCAGGCTAAAGAATTAGGACATCATTGGGTTGGCAACAGGACTACCAAAGAGTTTTGTGCTGGGAAAAGACATGTCCAGATAATTGTTTTAAAAGAATACCTTTGCTTGCAGTGTGGAAAGAACGAATTAAAGCATATTGGGAGGTCAATTATCAGGCTTCTGCAAGTGCTTTTAAAAATAGAAACAGGGAACTGGAACCAAAGCATTGGAAATGAGGCTATAAGGATGACACCGATCTGACAGACATTACAGAGGTGAAAGCACGTGTAGGGAGAGGAATGCATTTATATGTCTCTGTGAGATCTTGGCCCATGCTGGAAAATGAGACTATTAATTAAAAACACTAGAGAAAAACCAGTTTGAGAGGTAGAGTACAGTTTTAGATGTGTTTGGTTTATGCTGGTTGTTGGACAACCATGAATGTTTACCTAGGAGAGTATTGAAAATTCCAGCTTACACAACAAAAGATGCTAAATCTGAAGGTTTCCATTTGGGAACCATTCGAAAAAAGGGACATTGAAATTTTGGACATCAGTGAGCAATACTAAGTAAAGAAGAGAAACAGAATCTACAACCCAGTCTGAAAGAATGCTTCATTTAAGTATTGGGAGGAAAGAAACAAGTTAGTGAATGAAACAGAATAATTGGAGAAGTAAGAGAATCTGAAGAGAACAGTGTTGGATAAGTTGAAGGAGAGGGCAGTTTCTAACTAGTCTCGATGTCAGCAGTGGCAGATGCTGAAGATGGTTTAAGGAGGATACAGATTAAAAGAGGATTGTTAAATTTGGTGCTGCAGACCTCAGTGCTAATTTTCAAAAGTGAAATGTTGAGCTTAAGAAAGGAGATCTTTTCTCCTTCCTCATTCATTATTGATATGTCTAGCAAATGATACATAATTCCTCACACACAGTTGGTACTCAATACACGTTTAGGTTGGCTGAATAAATTTGGTTTGAAGACACGGAATAAGAGTAGCAGACAAAAGATCCGTAGAAGAGGGAGAAATTGGTGGAACAATAGATGAATAGAGGAGGCAAGAAGAGGGGACTCATGGTATAGCTAGAGCAGGTAAGTAGAAAATAGAAAAAATACTTTTGAGGGGCAGCACTGTGCTTAGGACCAGGAACTAGATACCTAGGGGTATTTAAGTAAGTCAGTGGACAAGCAGGATTTTAATTCTGCTTGCCCACTTACTAGTTTTGTGACCATGAGCAAATTATTCCAACTATCTGAACATGAGTTACTTCATCTATAAAATGGTGCCTACATGGCTCCCACAGAAAAGGGTTGTTGAGGTGAGGTTGACTGAGTGATTCTATTGGGAGCAGGTTGAGCTGCACCAAACACTTGGTGATAGTGGCATGCTCATAATAAGAAGTGCGAACTTGGCAGATTCTGGTTCAATTGTGTCAAGGTCAGTGTGGCGTAGAACTTACCTGGGTTTGGGGCGGGAGTGGTAGATCTAGGAGGAGGTGAAGGGAAGCATCACCAAGATGCATGCAGATAAACTGTATTCATTTTCTGTTGCTCCTGTTACAAATTACCACAAATTTAATGGCTTATTTCACACAAGTTTGTAATTTTACTCTGCTAAGTCCAAAGTTCTACACAGGTCTCACTAGTCTAAAATCAAAGTGCTAGTAGGGGCTGTGTTTCTTCGTGGAATATTTAGGAATCTAAATCTGTTTCCTTTCCTTTCCTAGCTTTTGGAAGCTCCTCTCATTCCGTCTCTCATGGCCTTTTTGTCTTCAAAGACGTCAATGTCACATCTCTCTAAAATTATTTTGTTGCCATGTCTTTATGATCAAAGTTGGGAGAGGTTCTTCACTTTAATTATTATTATTATTATTATTATTTAGTGGTGGGCTCTCACTATGTTGCCCAGGATTGTCTCAAACTGCTGGGCTCAAGCAGTTCTCCCACTTTGGCCTCCTGAAGTGCTGTGATTACAGGCATGAACTACCATGCCTACCTGCTTCTTTGCTTTAAAGGACTCATGTGATTGCACTGGGCCCATGTGGATAATCCAGAGTTATCTTTTCATCTCAAGGTTCTTAGCTTTACTCTCATCTATAAAGTTCCTTCTGCCATGTAAGGTAACATGTTCACAGGTTCTGAGCATTAACACATGGGCATCTTTGGAGGCCCATTATTTTGCCTACCACACAAACCATGGGCCAAACTGTTTAAGGAAGAAGACAAGCCTAATAAAACAGAATGGAAAAGAACAATGTGGAGAGGCTTAGAAACTAGAGGCCCTAATCATGAGACAAAGAAGATTTATTTGACCATGAGTAAATATGTAAGATGGGCTATAGGAAGATTGCCATTGGAAGAATTTCTAATCACTGCGATTGAGGAAGGCAATACATTTTGATGTGTAGGATTATAGCTTGTGTTTCTAATGCAAATGTGCTTCTTCTTAGCTGTGTGATTCTGGACAAGTTATTTAATCTCTCTGATGCTTTGCATTCTCACTTGTAGAAAGAAGATACCAGTACCAACCTGATATGACTGTTGTGCAAATTAAGGCAGATAATGAATTTAAACATTTAACAGGGAATGATATGATGTGGTTCTGTGTTCCCACACAGGTCTCATCTTGTAGCTCCCATAATTCCCATGTGTTGTGAGAGGGACCCAGTGGGAGATGATTGAATCATGGAAGCGGGTCTTTCCTTTGCTGTTCTTTTGATAGTTAATGGGTCTCATGAGATCTGATGGTTTTAAAAATGGGAGTTTCTCTGCACTCTCTCTCTTTGTCTGCTACCATCTACTTAAGATGTGACTTGCTCCTCTTTGCCTTTCACCTTCTGCTATGATTGTGAGGCCTCCCTAGCCATGTGTTATAAGTCTAACAAACCTCTTTGTAAATTGCCCAGTCTTGGGTGTATTTTTATCAGCAGCATGAAAACAAACTAATACGGTAAATTAGTTCCAGTAGAGTAGGATGCTACTGCAAAGATACCTGAAAATGTGGGAGCAACTTTGAAACTGGGTAACAGGCAGAGGTAGGAACAGTTTGGAGGGCTCGGAAAGACAGGAAATGTGGGGAAAATTTGGAACTTCCCTAGAGACTTTTTGAATGGCTTTGCCCCGAATGCTGATAGCAATATGGACAATAAAGTCCAGGCTGAGATGGTCCCAGATGAAAATGAGGAACTTACTGGGAACTGGAGTAAAGGTGACTCTTGTTGTGTTTTAGCAGACGTAGCAAAGAGACTGGTGGCATATTGCCGCTGCCCTGGAGATTTGTGGAACTTTGAACTTGAGAGAGATGATTTTAGGGTATCTGGCAGAAGAAATTTCTAAGCAGCAAAGCATTTAAGATGTGATTTTGGTGCTGTTAAAAGCACTCAGTTTTATAAGGGAAGCAGAGCATAAAAGTTTGGAAATTTTGCAGCCTAATAATGCAATAGAAAAGAAAATTCTATTTTCTGAGGAGAAATTCAAGCCAGCTACAGAAGTTTGCACAAGTAATGAAGAGCTGAATGTTAATCCCTAAGACAATGGAAAAATGTCTTGAAGGCCTGTCAGAGGTATTCATAGCCACCCCTCCCATCACAGGCCTGGAGGTTTTGGAGGAAAAAATGGTTTTGTGGGCCAGGCCTAGGGTCCCTCTTCTGTATGCAGTCTAGAGATTTGGTACCATGCATCCCAGCTGCTCCAACAGTGATTGGAGGTACAGCTTGGGCTGTTGCTGCAGAGAGTGCAAGCCCCAAGCCTTGGCACTTTCCATGTGGTGTTGAGCCTGTGGGTGCACAGAAGTCAAGAATTTTAAGGTTTGGGAACCTCTGCCTAGATTTCAGAAGATGAATGGAAACACCCGGATGCCCAGGCAGAAATTTGCTAAAGTGGTAGGGCCCTTATGGAGAACCTCTGCTAGGGCAGTGCAGAGCAAAATATGGGGTTGAAGACCCTAAAAAGAGTCCCTACTGGGGCATACCTTAGAGGAGCTATGAGAAGAGGGCCACCATCCTCTAGGCCCCAGAATGGTAGATCCACCAATAGCTTGCACTGTGTGCCTGGAAAAGCCACAGACAATGCCAGCCTGGAAAGCAGCTGGGAAGGAGGCCATATCCTGCAAAGTCACAGGGGCAGAGCTGCCCAGGACCATGGGAATTCACCTTTTGCATCAGCATGACCTGGAGGTGAGACATAGAGTCAAAGGAGATTATTTTGGAGCTTTAAGATTTGACTGCCCCATGGTTTCAGACTTGCATGGGGCCTATAGTCCTTTGTTTTGGCCAATTTCTCCATTTTGGAGCAGCTGTATTTACCAAATACTTGTACCCCCATTGTATCTAGGAAGTAACTAACTTGTGTTGTTAATTTTATAGTCTCGTAGGTAAGGGACTTGCCTTGTCTCAGATGAGACATTAGACTGTGGACTTTTGAGTTAATGCTGAAATGAGTTAAGGCTTTGCAGGACTGTTGGGAAGGAATGATTGGTTTTGAAATGTGAGAACATGTGATTTGGGAAGGGCGAGGGGTAGAATCATATGGATTGGCTGTGCCCCAACCCAAATCTCATTTTGAATTGTAACTCCCACAATTCCCACATGTCATGGAAGGAACCTGGTGGGGATTGAATTATGAGGGTAGGTCTTTACTGTGCTGTTCTCATGATAGTGAATGAGTCTCAGGAGATCTGATGGTTTTAAAAATGGGGATTTCCCTGCATAAGCTCTCTTTGCCTGCTGCCACTTATGTAAGATGTGACTTGCTCCTTCTTGCCTTTTGCCATGATTGTGAGGCCTCTCTAGCCACGTGGAGCTGTAAGTCCAATAAACCTCTTTCTTTTGTAAATTGCCCAGTCTTGGGCATATCTTTATCAGCAGTGTGAAAATGGACTAAAAGGGCACCAGACAATAAATATCTGACATTATTCATTGTCAACTTTTAAGTTGTTGAGAATAAGTATAGAAAATGTTGCTTTAATAAACTGAGTGGTGGCCATTCATACTGGGTCATACTAAAAATCCCAGCACTTTGGGATGCCAGGCCAGAAGGATAGCTTGAGCCCAGGAGTTTGACACCAGCCTGGGCAACATGGTGAAACCCTGCCTCTACCAAAAATACAAAATTCAGCTGGGAGTGGTGGTGCATACCTATAGTTCCAGCTACCCTGGAGGCTAAGGTGGGAGGATTGCTTGAGCCCAGGAGGTCAAGTCTGCAGTGAGTTGTGATCATGCCACTGCACTCCAGCCACAGTTGCAACATGAGATCCTGTCAAAAAAAAAAAAAAAAAAAAGGAATAAAAAAATAAGAAAACTGAGTGGTGCTGGATCCCACAGGAAGATGAAAGTATGTGGAGAAGTCTGTGTTTATAAGAGTTGTAAACTTCTCTCTGGGTGCAGTGGCTCACACCTATAATCTTAGCACTTTGGGAGGCCAAGGTGGAGTGACCACTTGAGGCCAGGAGTTCAAGACCTGACTGTGCAACATAGTGAGACACCCCTTTTCTAAAAAAGAAAAAAGAAAAAAAGAAGAAACAGCAGAAGAAAAGGAGTGCTAAATTTTTAAAGAGGAGACTCTCCTTAAAGTGATAATTAAATTATAGCCTTCAAAATTGAAATTATGATGACCAGACCTATTTCATACCCTAAACAAAGATTGCTAGATCTTCCATGATCTTGGAATAACCTAAACTAAGACAACAATTGAACTGACAATATTTCTAGAGAATCAGTGGAAACATGGGGTAAGACCACGAAAAAAATTTACAATGCTCTGGTTCAAACATAATTTCAGTAAAGATTTTTAGAAAAATTTTATCAATTCTAAAATTTCAGTAACTCTTAATGAACTTTTCCAATTCATCTCCTTTATATCCATGGTATTGGTACGGGGGAAGATGGGAGAAAGGAAAAGAGCTGTGAGGAGAATCAGTGTATTTTGCCTCATTGCCCTATGTCTCATGAGACCTTGCACCATGGACTTCCCTCATCTCAATACTCCTAAAAGACTATGACTCCTTGTTGCCCATGATAAACATTCAAAATTACTGTGCTCCACGTTCAAGAAGAAGTTTTTTTTAATCTGTGTTTTTATTATTATTTTTTATTTTAGAGACAGGATCTTGCTCTGTCACTCAGGGTAGAGTGTAGTGGTGTGGTTGTAGTTCACTGTAACCTTGAATCCCTGGACTCAAGCAATCCTGCTTTAGCCTTTTCAATAGCTAGGACTATAGATGTGTGCCACCATACCCAGCTTGTGTTTGTTTTAAGAAAGAAAATTATATGGTAAAACATTTATTTTTTTCCTTTTCTTTTCTTTCTTTTCTTTTCCTTCCTTCCCTCCTTCCCCCTTCCTCCTTCCTTCCTTCCTTCCTTCTTTCCTTCCCTTTTTATTTTTTTAGGGTGTTGCTTTATCACCCAGGCTGGAGTGCAGTGACACAACCTCAGCTCATTGCAAACTCAGCCTCTGGGCTGAAGTGATTTTTCTACCTCAGCCTCCTGAGTAGCTGGGACTACAGGTGTGCACCATCATGCCTGACAATTTTTTTTTTTTTTTTTTGTATTTTTAGGCAGGGCTTCACCATGTTGCCTAAGTTGGTCTCAAACTCCTGGGATCAAGTGATCTCTGGCCTCAGCCTCCCAAAGAGCTGGGACTACAGGCATGAGCCACCATAATTAACCTGGTATACCATTTAAATGTTCAAAAGGGTATGCAGTGAAAACTAAGATTATCTGCAAATTCTTCTGGACTACACAGCTTCCTCTCCAAGAGACAACCACTTTTACCAATTATTTATATTTGCTTACAGTGATGTTTAGGGTATTTGGGTGATAAATATATTTAGTTTTTATTCAAATAGTCGCAAACTGTCACGTTGTTCTATACCTTACTCTTTTCACTTAATGAGACAGTTTGGAAATCTTTCCCTGTAAGTACATATAGAACGATCTTAATAGTTTTTAATACCTGAATAAAATATGGAACTTTTAACTTTTTCTATGTAAGTTCTTATTTTCAACAGGACTGCAAATAGGCACTAAAAGAAAGTAAAGCTAGTTTAACAGAACTATTCTATTAGTAGAAAGGAATAGAAAAAAGGTCATTCACACTTGCCTACCTTAAAAATGAGAGAAAGTGAACAGTTTGAAAATGTTCTACCGCCTCCTAACTCACTGCTATTTCTATTTTAATACCAGACCTTTACATGATTAACAATATTATATTCCAAATTATCCTGCAATACTTTGAGGCTCTAATTTTTGTAATGTCTTTTTATTTAGGAAAAAGGTCAGATGAAAAATCAAAGCATACAACCTTCTATATCAGAAGTATGGTAGAAATCCATTACTATAAAGATAAATATAATACTTCAGAAAGTCATGGTATTCATTTGCTTAAACATTATGTGAAAAGAAGGAAAGCCACATATTTTTAGCCACACAATCGTATGTTAAATATAATAAAATATTTGAATAGATATCTTTAATATTCTTTCTAAACATGAAATTATAATAGGATAGGAAAGTCAAAATTAAAAATCATAGAATGCATATAATGTGCCAAAAATCTGCCCTAATTTTTAAAGTTAAATTATTATATTTAATCTTGAAAATAACGTCAGAAGGCTGGTATTAGTATATGTATTTTACATATAAAGATACTGGTTGAGAGATGTTAAGTAACTTGTTCAAATCTGCAAAGTTTACAGTTGTTCAAACCTACAAAGGTGTAAGAACATGTTTACCTAGTCATAAATCCTATGCTTCATGTCTGATTTATTCACCATCAATTCCTATTTGTTTATCACAAAAAAAGAATAGAACGTTTTATAATTTTAAGTAAAATATTGCACGAATAATTTTCTAGGGCTGACTCAACCCCCAAAAAGCAAAGCTATTAGAAACCTGCCATGATGCCTGCCATAACTTCCAGGAAATTTCCAGAGAGTTTTCCTTCTACAGCAGATATTATTATATAATATATATTTAGCAACTTACATACTTTTAGCTTTCCTCATGTGAGAACTTCTTTGAAATTCTTTAAAACACATTAAAAAATAATAATGGAGAGTAGAATGAACTTGCATTAGACCATTTCTAAGTATCTATGTATATATTCTATTAGATTATATATTTCAAAAGTATTGTATATATTTATTTATTTTAGCCAGGGAGGCACTCCAAGTTAACTCTACATTGTAGATTGCAAAGAAGAACAAGTTGATCTTGTTTGAATTCTAACACTTGCAACATGAATATTATTGAATACACAGGACTGAGAATTAAAATTGAGCTATCCAGATTGTGCTCAATCTATATGTGTGAATGTTCATAGCAAAAGGGGACAAAAGAGATGAAATTTGACATGATATTTTCACCAAACAACAAACATTTCATGAACCTTCTGGACATAGGATTTGGTGGTAATTATTCTGAATATGAAGAGTTTAGATTAAACTGATCTTTCCAAATTACTGTTTTTAAGACTTAGCTCAAATGTCATCTTACTTGACAGCTACAAGTAGAATTATTTCATTTGTCTTATTCTTCCAAAGCATGTTTAAAAGTGAAACATAAATCCAATTTCATGTCTGTCTCAACAAAAGGTGAATTTCTGGATGGCAGAGTCTACTTTCTTCATTATGCCTGTATTCACATATAGTAAAACACCTGGAACCTCTATCAGAAATGTTTGCTGAATAAATTGACATTGAATGTTAATAATTCCTCCATAACCTATTGACTTTCTTTTTATTACTTAAGGAGTAAGTAGACTTGTTATTCATGCTTTGTAATAAAAAAGCTTCTTGTTTGGAGGGGAAGAGTTTGACTTGAATTATATCTTTTGGAATATGAAAGTGCTATTTTAGATTTTTTTAATGTTGTATTTCTTAGCAGCTACCTAGCATGTTCTGCATACATTTTTATTTTATGTCAACTAACAGGGTTTTCTTTAATATTTATTTGTGTGAACTAAAAATATAGAACATGATTCATCACTATTGACATGAAATTTTAATATTGCTCTCATGAGAGTAGTACTGGCAGTTTATGAGTATAGGAGAATTTAACACAGGAAATCTGGAAAAACTATAAGGAATCCAGGTAACTATATTTCAGTGATCCCAAAATAGCACAAGTTCATCATAACAATGTGGTACTTATTGTAATAATGTTTTGTCTCGCCTTTAAAGACCTTAACTAAATCATTTGTTATACAGTTCAGAAATTCCAAATCACTACTAATTAAATCAGAAGTCAAGCACAATTTTATAATCTACTTGCCCTCCAAAATTCAAGAGCAACTCACAAATGAAAGTCTCTGGCTTTCTATGAGTCTCCAAGCATTTTTGTTCACTAATTCAACTGTCATTAAAATTATACTATCCAAAATTAAAAAAACTAAATTGGCTGAATATTGAACATATTTAAATTTCTCTTTAAAACTTAAATTAGAACACACACTCCAATAAGCTTACGAATGCATCCATTAATGATGACAATATTTGAAAATCACCAATATTGTACCTGTCAGTCAAAATGATGGTGCGATGTTTTTATGCTTTTTTTTTTTTTTTTTAACAAAAACAACTTGCATACTCCATGTGTTAAATTTTCACATTGGTTTCTTTCTTCTTAAGGTGTGAAGTAGTTTTTAATTGTGTGACTTTGGGCATATTATTTAATGATTTTCACTCTCCATTTCTCCATCTTTAGGAAGACAGAATTAAGTGAAATGATATATGTGATAAATTATTGATGATAATTGATAGTCTATTAAGCACAGAACAAGATTTAAATGACATTATCGTAACTCGAGCAGCCTGAGTTCAAGTTAGGGGCTATTGGTAACACCTATTTTTCCAGAATGCTTTTGATTATAGTAATATACATTGTCTAGGTGAAGGGCTCTTTCTATTTAAACAATGCATTTGCCTAACCTAGGACTTGGCAAACTAAATTTGGCCTGTGGCTTACTTTTGTAAGTCCCATTCTCTTATATTTGTAAGTGCTTGAAAAAAGGCAAAAGATTTGTCACACATGATATTGTATAAAATTTAAATTTTATTATTCACAAACACAGTTCTATTGGAACAGTGCCATGCTTATTTATTTTTATGTCATCTACGGCTACTTTTACACTATCACGGTAGCACTGAATAGTTATAACAGAGAATATTTCGGTCGTCAGAGCCTAAAATATTTGCCCTCTGAATCTTCCAAGGAAGTTGTGCAAACCCCTGGTGTAATCCTGCAATCATCAGCTGTTGTATATCCTTGAATTATGAGCTGGAAATAGAAAATATTTTTATAGGCTTGGATTTAAAAAGAATCGTAAATACCTGAAGAATTAGAACATAGGAGCACAAACTTCCTTATACTCTGGGAAAATTAGAAATACCCCGCAGAATTAGCAAATGGGAACAATAAAACATTTTATATAATTTGGTTTGAGAAACAAGAAATAGCAAAAGTAATGGTGTGATCATGCACATGATATAATTCATGTAGTCAATTGCTTAGAAAAAAATGATTGTTTTTAAAAGCAGATTAAAATGACCAGAGGAATTGCTGAATCATAACTCTGTGGTCTGTTTCTCTAAATGCTGGGAAAACATGCAGCATCACTGCAGTACTATGTACTTCATTAAATTTATGATAACAACTTCTTGGGTCATCACTATTTGTATACGCCAAATTCCTTATATTCATACACAGCTTGTGGTCAACTCAGGAATGTTGGCACCACATAAATCATCGATAGTTTGTCAACTGATTTGATCATAAGTTTTGCAGGCTTACAACTACTCAAGTATATTATTTTTATAATTTAACTTTGAGTGGCAAGAGCATGTAGCTTATTTAATATATATATGTGTGTGTGCACACTGAAATCTTATTTCCAGAACAATTGTCTGCTGAAAGAAAAAAGTTTCTTTCAGACAGGCATGGTGGCTCACACCTGTAATCCCAGCATTTTGAAAGGCATAGGTAGGGGAATCACCTGAGGTCAGTAGTTCAAGACCAGCCTGGCCAATATGATGAAACCCCATCTCTACTCAAAATACAAAAATTAGCCAGATGTGGGTGCATACCTGTAATCCCAGCTACTCGGGAGGCTGAAGCACAAGAACTGCTTGAACCCAAGAGGTTGAAGTTGCAGTGAGCCAAGATCATCATGCCCCTACACTCCAGCCTGGGTGACAGAGTGAGACCGTGTCTCAAAAAAAAAAAAAAGTTTTTTTCAGGATGTCTTTTTCTCTAACTCATGAGACTAATGGATGAAATACACTATTTGTGAGTAGTTACGGATTAATCACTGGCCCATCTGTATTCAGTGCTTAAAATGAACCATATTTTCAAAGTCTGAATGATCTGAGGTTCATAACTCAATTGTAATAGGTTTCTAGAATAATGAGTGATGATTTGGTAGAATTAATAAAGCTAAAAAGGCTTCTTAGTACTAATTCCAGGAAAGAACAGTTAAAGCTTTGCACTTTACCAATCATATTCTTGTCATTTACTATAGAAGTGAGAGAGGGAAGATTTTGAAGTAAAGCTCATATAGTAATGATAATTAAAGAAAAATGGACATATCAAATTATTATATCATATATTGTCCCCCCTTTGTGCTGTTTGACACCAAACAACTTTGGAATTCTCTGAAGACCGGAGCCGGCAAAAATCTTGCTCAGAACAGCAAGCAAATGGTGGTTAGGTTCCTATGAATGTGAGTATATATGCACAGATGTGTCCAGTAGACACAGAAACAAATTTACATTGCCATGACTCATTAAAATTTAACAAAAGACCAACAGAGAAAAATAAAACACTGAGAGTAGATTTCAGGACCCAAGACACAATGTTTGGAGAAAACTTTTATCCCACAGGCTGTTGTGAAGCAGATCCCTCATGTGGATGAGACACAGAGTTAGGGATAGAGTTCCACAAGAAGATTGTTACAGAGTCTGAAAAGGTATATATTTATAGAATGAAGCCCGTCTTATCTGCTAACACAATCCTGTTCCCCACTCTATATAAATGAGGTCCTGGAACACTTTCATATATCAGAAAACCTCTTCTTCTCTCTCAGCTTACTTCTTTTTCACAGCAACAGTAAATTACTGTCATATATTAACATAATGTGGTAATTCTGAAAATTCACTGAAAGCCCATAAAATATATAGAATGGCAATACATATTATGCTTTACAGTTGAGGAAACAAATTCAAATAGATGAAGTGATTTAACTAAAGTTACACAGTTTTACGTAAAATTGATATTCAGATTAATTTTCTTTGGACTAATGTTCTTTGCATTATAAAACAATGATTCAACAGTCCCGTTTTCCCTTTTTAAGATCTTGATTCATATCTGTCCACATGGAGAGGATCAAAAGCCAATAAAATCTACTTATTTCATTTCTTTACTCATGATATTGAGTATTAAAAATCAATTACTTGCATAGCTTCAAATAAATAATGATGTTATGTCCTGCTGTTTTGTTATTTATTTTAAAATTCATATAAACCATTGAGGTTTATATAGAATTTTTGTATATAGTTTTTCTTAATTCATATATTTTCCTTTATTAAATTTCACTTAAATGTACTTCCAGCATTTTGATAAGTCATCCAAATGAATCAATGCTGTACTCAAAGAAGTTAATCTTTGTTAGTTCTTTGATAAAGAAATGTTTTAAACAAAGAGGCATGTGCTCTTATTTCAATTTGTAAATCTCACTTTTGGAACAATTGTTTACTAGTTTCCATTGAAATGCAGTTTTTTTTTTCTTTTTCCCATTCTTTTCTCACTTATCATCTCCTCAATTATTGATTATTGCAAGAGGATAAGTATGGGGAGAATTGGTGAGAAGGCTTTCTATTTCAAAAATGTGTAACCTGGCAGTTTAATTTCCTGGTCTCTGGCACAGATACTTCAATCGTGCATTTCATTGATTCTAATTAAATATTATACTCATAATTTACTCACATTCTTCCCTCTTGTATGGCACAAGAAAAAAAGATTGATGTTATGTTTCCTTCAATTTGTCTTTTAAATCAATAGTCAATTTTTTTATAGTGTTGGTCAAAGAAGTCTCTGTTTAATATGAGTCCCAAAATAAGCTTCTCTAATTTTAGGGGGAGTTTTTAGTCAGCTTTCTCTGCAATTTGTTTAGAAAAGCTGTGCTAGGGCATTACTGAATGTGAAACTTGACACTCTCATGAATTTCTAGCAAACAGTGTGTTATTTCATTGATAACCTCCATTGTCTTCACTTCTGCCATATGGCTGTTATGCTTCCTTAATAATTGATTCTATATTAGTATGAGTATTGCCTTCACAAAACATTTTAAAATAATTCCATCATGCAAGCTTATAATGTTCTCAAGAGAGAAAGGAGAGTCAATTTAATAACTACAAGTTAAACACAACTATTAATGGAAAAGCTACTGAAATTTATTTCAGGAAAACATAAGTATACTACTACCAAATTTTACCTCTTAAAATTCTAGCCATTAGATAAATATGGAGGAAAGTGTAAGTCAATACTCAGGTTACTACAATGAATGATGAAATTCCTTCATTGTAGTTATTCATTAAATTTATTAAAGTAGTTGTTTATGAAATAGTCCTCATTTATGGAAAAATGGTTTAAATAAACGTTTTAAAGCATTGTGTTTTGGGATCAAATGTAGGACAATAACACATAGTCTGTCTTCAATATTTACTGCTTATGAAGAAATCTAATTACACTGAATTTTTTTGTTGTTGTTGTAGAAAGTAATTTATTTAGAGACAGAGAGAAACCGGAGGAGAGAGAAACAGCTAACTCTCACACTGAGTGAGAGAATCCAGAAAGAGGAAATCCAGGACAGGAAAGCAGCTTCCATACTGAGTGGAAGGGAATAGAGAGAGAGATGGAGTTTAGGAGGGGAAAGACAGGCTTCCATGAGAGAGTATGGAAGGGGACTCCAGGAGGGAAATCCAGGATAGAGAAAAACAGCTTCCACGAGAGCATTCGTGGAAGGGGATCCAAACATGGAGTCCGAACGGGTGTGGAAGAAGGGACTTTTAACCTGGGAGGACCCCCGCCTTCTCCAAGACCCCGGGCTAAAGAAAGGAGTTCCTTAGAACTTCCACTGGGGTAATTGACTCTTTGTTTCTTCCCATACCCATGAAATTTAAACGTAAACCGTTAAATCTCCTGGATGGAGAGAGATGGGAGGGGGGCATGGCGCTAAGAAGTTCTTGACCTTAAAATTATGCCCCCCTGTGGACCCAGAAAGAGAACACCTTCCTTCATTCCCCCCCTCTGAACAGGAAAGCCCAACTTCTGCTGGAATTATGGATGTTGATTCTCTTTAACTACTTCCTGCTGAAAGGGGGCGTAGAAGGCACCCTGCAGTTGAGGGTTCCTCCAGAGGGGGAGCCTTTCAGGGCTGCAGGTTGATCCTGAGGTCCACGATAGAGCTCACAAGCCAAGGACATCTGGGGTTCCAGCGGCAGGATTGTTTGTGACCTTATGGTTCTATAAGAAATGAATGTGACAAGATGGTTAAAGATGAGAGGCCCAGAGGCCAACAAATATAGAATGGTTATAAATGAGCCTAGGAGAGAATAGAGCCAGGACAGTCAGTTGTTAAACAAGCTTCACAATACTGTTCCTTGAAGGATTTTAGCCGTATGTTTGATTCCTGAGTTCTATGTTCAAAACAATACTTGATGGATTTACAAATAGCAGCATTTTTCATAGAAAGAGATAGTTTCCCTTCCCACTATGAAAAGGATAATCGGAGTTTCAGAGATAGCAAAGTTGAGGGTTATAGTCTTATTAATGCCAGGATATAAATTAGACTTATGAGGGGTTACTTCCCTGAGGATCTTGTTGGAAAAGCATATGTAGATCTTCTAATGGCTCACAGGTGGATGAAGGGTCATCTCCTGGAACTTCAGGCTCTGGAGTGGAGGGTTTATGACTTTCCTCAGGAGGTGTCCAAGGCTTCAGCCAGGTGTGATGAATCAATGAGTCAGTTTCCACTATCTTAACTGCCATTGGGGTAGACAGAATGACTGAAAAAGGTCCTTCCCAGGATGGGCCTAGAAAGGGAGAGTCTGAGGGGGAGAGAATTAACAAGGACCAAGTCTCCAGGGCAGGAGAGAAATAGTGAGAAGGCCATGCCAGTGTCCAGGAGATTAACTTCCTGGACCTCTATGGTCAGCTTCTACCTGGGACTCTGTGAGGGTGACGGCTCGTGCTGGCACTTGCCCCAGGCATCCTCAGTTCTGCCATTGGATCATCTAGTCAGACACCTCAGGCCCTGAGAACCTTCATCCCCTGGGACAGTGTGCTTTCCATTGATTCCCTTGGCACAGGACAAGATGGTGGTCCATTCCTCTGGAGACAATTTCTTATAAAATGTCCCTTCAGGGCCAGGCGCGGTAGCTCATGCCTGTAATCCCAGCACTTTGGGAGGCCGAGGCAGGCAGATCACGAGGTCAAGAGATCGAGACCATCCTGGCCAACATGGTGAAACCCCATCTCTACTAAAAATACAAAAAAAAACATTAGCTGGATGTGGTGGCATGTGCCTGTAGTCCCAGATACTCGGGAGGCTGAGGCAGGAGAATTGCTTGAACCCAGGAGGCGGAGGTTGCAGTAAGCCAAGATCACACCACTGCCCTCCAGCCTGGCACCTGTCAACACAGTGAGACTCTGTCTCAAAAAAAAAAAAAAAAAAAATGTCCCTTCAGACCATACTGGTAACAAGCTTTGCTAGACTGGTGGCTAACCCAAGTCTTTGTCTCACTTGAGACCCTGGGGTTTGCTTGCCTGAAAGCCATGACTAAGGTTGATCTCTCCTCTTCCATTCAGGCTGTTCCTTCTGGTCTCTATTATAAAACACCAAGGTTACCTGGTTCAGTAATGATTCTAGACTCTGCTCTGGTCCCAAAGCCAGCTTCTGGAGCTTCCGCCTGATGTCTGCTGCTGGCTGAGTAATAGACTTGTCCTTTAATATTAACTGATTCTCAGTGGAGTCTGGTGACAGGGGGTGTACTTTCTTAAGGCCTCCCACAATCACTCAAGGAAAGCTGCTGGGTCTTCTTCCCTTCCCTTTGGGGGTTAGGTTTTCCACTTGGCAGAGGGTAATTTGGCCACGCTGTTTGGCAGAGAAAAATAAGCCACTTCCTCCTTAAAGACTGTGTGCTAAATTGGTCCCAATTTTCCAGTATACATTTTGATGGGGACTTGAGCTTGGGAAGGTTAGCACCCATCTGAAATTGAACACAAGGGATGCCCGCATCCCCAGTTAGAGAAATTACAGCTGCTTCAACCTAAGGAGTCCTTAAGTAAAACAGGTACTGAAATGAAATGTCTTCAGTCAATACCCCGAAATTTCGTGTGCCTAAGATGCATGATCCATCTTATCAGAGGGCCTCCTATGTACTGGATTCTAATCACGACCTACCAGCATCATAGGACTCATGCTCACCATCTGCATGACCTCCAGTGACTATCATAGAGGCATGAAGGGACTGTTGGGTTGAGTGGTTCATACCAAGGAGTCCTTGAACCAGGCCACTGAGGCTCAGGAGATGGGTACCAGTATTTCCCAGCAATAGTCCAATTTACATAGGCCAATTTATAAAACTGCCCCAGAAGGGTAAACTTCTAGGGAGGGGCCATTAGAGCACACAGTTCAAAGAAGGCAGGCTGGGCGTGGCTGAGGCTGGAATAATACCCTAAAGACCCAAGCCTCCTCTCCCCTAACCCATTTTCCATTGTAAGAAAATGCCTTTAGGGATGCGAGAGCTCCCATTAATTATTTGGGCAGTGGAACCAGTTTAACTATGGTCTTCTAGATGGAAAAGTTCTACCTTAGAGAGAGCCAATCCTAAGCAAGACAAATTATACACCAAACACAAGGTCCCATAGCCTTCAGCTTCTGAATTCCCCTAAAAGGTTTCACCAATTCAAGACTGGTACCACCAGGGACTTGAACTAGCAACCTTGCAGTTGCAGACCCTACACCTTAACCAAGTGTGCAGACAGGCCACTTGTCTTAAGGGGAGTCAGAAAGTTTTTTTTTTTTATTTTTTATTTATTTTTTATTTTTTATTTTTAGACAGAGTTTTGCTCTTGTTACCCAGGCTGGAGTGCAATGGCGCCATCTCGGCTCACTGCAACCTCTGCCTCTTGGGTTCAAGCAATTCTCCTGCCTCAGCCTCCCGAGTAGCTGGGACTACAGGCATGCGCCACCATGCCCAACTAATTTTTGTATTTTTAGTAGAGACAGGGTTTCACCATGTTGACCAGGATGGTCTCGATTTCTTGACCTCGTGATCCACAGGCCGGACCTCCCAAAGTGCTGGGATTATAGGCGTGAGCCCTCTGCTCCCAGCCAGAAAGCTTTCTTAAGCAGTATTTTGAATGAGAATGCTGCACCCTGAGGCGGTGCGGCCTGCCTAAAAGCTAGGCGGGGCTGAAGGCCAGCAGCCCTTTCCTTCTCTAAGCCGGGAGAGAAAAAAAGCCGCTGCTGGGCCTTGAGGAGAAGGCCAGACCCCGCCCCCACATTTTTCAGGCGCCATGTTGACCCCGCCGGAAGCAGGTGCGTGCCTGGGCCGCTCCCCTAGCCACTGCCCACACAGGGACCTGCAGCAGGGGAATGCCCTGGGGAAGTTTTACCTTGCTGCCTGGGGCTGGGGAACGCCACAGAGGCCTGCCAGAACCCTGTGCCAGGCTGCCTCGCTCCCCCGGTCCCCTGCAGGCTCCGCTGTACCTCACCCTTCCCCACTGTTTTTCTCCCAGCTGGCCGCTACAGCTTGATGTGGGGCTGGGCTGTGGCCTCCAGTCCTACTTTCTGGCCAGCAAAGAGCAAAAGGCCCGGGGGGCAGTGCTCGCCCTTTCCACCCCCACAGGAAATAATATCCAAAGGATAGAGAAGGAGGGGGAAAGCAGAGAGAGAGCTTGGAGGTAAAAAACAAAAAACTGTGCTTTTAATTCAGGCTGGGCCACACTGCTTAAGATGGGCTGGGTCGTGCCTCCGAGGTGCCAAGCCGCTGCTCAGGTTCCCAGCAGCCCTGCCTGACTGTGGCCGCTTCAGGTGTTCTTAAAGAGACAGGACAGAATGGGGCCAGTTTTACTCACAATTTTGAGGTATTCTTCTCCAGTTATACCCCTTTTCTGGCTGTACCTCTCTCCTGGTGTATCCCTCTCCTGGCTGGCTTGCCATTAATGTTATATTGGGGTTCATAGGTTCAGGGGGCCCACAGCTCCCCGGAGAGGATGTTTCTCCCAGGTTCTTGGTCTCCTGCACTCTCTAGTATGAGAGAGGGGACCACAGCGCAGTGCTCAGTAAATGCTGGACTCAAAAGTGTTTGTAGAAAGTGATTTATTTAGAGAGAGAGAGATAAACAGGAGAAGGAGAGAGAAAGAAACAGCTAACTCTCATGCTGAGTGAGAGAATCCAGAAAGATGGAATCCAGGAGAGGAAAGCAGCTTCCACACTGAGTGGAAGGGAATGGAGGTTAGGAGGGGAAGACAGGCTTCCATGAGAGAGTGTGGAAGCGGACTCCAGAGGGGAAATCCAGGAGAGAGAAAAACAGCTTCCACGAGAGCGTTCGTGGAAGGGGATCCAAACATGGAGTCCCATTACACTGAATTTTAAACAATCTTGCATTTACAATGAGAATTCTATTTTTGTATATGTTGTGTTATTGTGAGATTATGACAAGTGAGTAGATTTTCTGTAAGTAAGAGATATATACTTAGGCTATGCAGTTGTCAATGGTGATAAAGTAAATAATAATTGCAGATATAGAAGCATATTTTAGAACGCTTAAATGGTTTTACAAGTAAAGGGCGTTTCTTAAATATCATCCAAATGGGATTTGATGACGTGACAAAATAGATACTGTTAGAGGGTCATTAATCTTTCTAGACCATGAGGCCATCAGGAAGAATTTCAAGATGGCAATTTATTAATTTCCAGTCCTTCCCTATGGAAAGTTTCTTTCCTGTACTAAAGTACCAAACTTTTGCCTGAGGAGTAGTTTATTTGCCAGGAAAGAGTCTTCCTTTCATTTTTGTTTCTGTTAACTTGCTTTAGTTTTTCACTAAGGCATTTAAAAAAATCTTAATCCTACATCTCAGTCCAATTTACTTACATTTTTTAACTACTGTTTCAATTTCAAGAATACTAGAAATGGCGGTTCCCTTGGATAGAAAAGACTCACAGGAGAAATCTAGAATCTTATCTCCCAAGCTATAACTTACTTATAAAACAGTAATAGTCTAGGTATTACCCCATTATTTCCTCTGTGGCACCTTTTATTTTAGACATGAACTAATACCATACTGCAGAGTTTATAGATAGTAAGTTTTGCTAGACTTTATGTGCATAAAAAGTTGAAGTATTCAACAACTACTGTGAAAATAGATTTGCTTCCCAAAGATGTGTATTAGAAAACATGGACCCATTTGAGGAAGGACTGCAGGTCACAGAGAGGTCCGCTCAGTTAAGCCTGAGTATTTAAAGTGTTACCAGCAGACTAAGAAGAGTGATGCGTGAGAAAATAGAGCAGCTGGATAATTGTTAGAAGAAGGACTTGCAAAAATGATTGGGAAGTGCACAGCCATGTGAGAGAGCCTCCACAGGAATTGATGGCTGTGTAAAAGTTAAAAACAACCCTGGCCTTAAAAAGGAAGTAATAATGCTAGAAACCAATTTTAGAAATGGAAAGAAAAGTGTTTGTGTTCAAAAAAAGATATTCCAAACCACCAGGAGACAAAAAGGAAGTAGACGGGGGAAACGGACACATTTGAAAGTATATTCTCTCCCTGAGGTCATAGATTTTCTTTCTCAGCCCTATGCCCTGAAGTGTACTGGGTTTAGAACCAAAAGGAAAATGCCCTATTGGAAGTCTGAAGGGAATTAAAATGCAGTACATTTCCTCTTCTGTTTTTAGTTTGCAGCCTCTGGGCAACTGCCAACTACCAGTAAAAAGCTCCCTATCTCAGGGTATATAATTCTGGTACGAAATAGGCAGCAAGTACAAATGAGACCTTGACTGGAACTTTTATATTTATACAAATTTGTTTCCCTGTTCTGTGTGTGTTGAGTTAGAAAGACAATGGCTTATTTAGACCTCAGGAGTGATGATGTAGGTTGTCTTAGAGTTTGGAATTAATACACTCTTGACAAGAGAGGTTTAGGTACCACGGAAAAAATGCCAAATGCTTCTCACATTGGGTTAGTTTCTTAACAGGCCTCTAAAAGAGTAAAAACGATCTGTCAAAAGGCTTGGTAATGTTTCAATATTTGGATACACAAGGGAATGATGTGACTCTTGCAATGGAAATGGGAATCTACAAAGAACTTCCATATGTTTTAAAATAATTTTGAATGTAGCTAATGCCCCTCATAAATGAGCACAATTTTATTTTCATTTTATAGCCTCTGGTTGGCTGTCAGTCCTCATCTGAACACTCATTGACTGCATCTATTACCCACAAACATTTGTAAAACAAATATGGCCCATGCATTCAGAGGATATCCTCTTGATGAACTACCTCTGCAATTTCCTTTTAACCCTATGTCCTCTGATTTAGAAAATGTTTTAGAACCTTCTCCTCCTTCTGTCTCTCACTCTCTCTTTCTCTTTTCCTTCTCTCTCTTGTGTGTGTGTATGAGAGAGAGAAAAATGGTTAACCACTCTTGAAATATTGTTTGCTTGTGTCACCTTCAGATACAGGGTGTCAAATGAGAAAATTTAGGAATAAAAATATTTGCATACATTTGAAACTTGTAGATCATAAATTTGGGTAGAAAATAAACATTAAATCTGTTTACTTAGCAAATGGTAAGTGAAGATAGGGATGCCGTTAACAATCATGGAGTAAGTTGATGATGAAGGAATGCAGGTGATTAGGCATTGAAATGCTTAGACTTGAGCATTGTAACAAAAGAAATGGAGACAATGGCCCGCATGGACCCCATGTTGAGGAAGAAAGATTTCAAGTGTTAAGACAATCATTTAGCAGTAGCCTTTTGTGACAACATCAGTGAATGGTGTCCTCATTTTAGTAGGATATTCTGATATTTGGTTGTTTAAATTTTAGAATTTCAGGTGAGAATAAACTTATTTATGGAGCTCAGTTGATTCAGTTTAGGAAACTTGTAAATAAAATTTATCCATAATTGGCTTACTAAGTAAATGCATAAATGTATACTTACATAAATGCACCTGTGTGCCAAATGGAGATTGCTTCCTTTCAACATTTAGTTCTCATGAAAAGATGTGAGCAGTTGGAATATTACTACACATAGTTGTAAGATAAAAGAACATGGAGAATGCTGCTACTTGCTTGCTTTCTCTCTATAAAAATTTGTCTATCATACACTAATTATTGAACTAATGAATTCATTTCATACATTAATAAATTATCAACAGTTTTCAAAAATATATTCATATTATGCAATTATTATTTCAGATTTCATTTTCATTGAAAGTGTTAGCCAGTTATCAAGCTTTGGATTCTTATTTTACTTTTTGTTAATCTACATTTACTGTCTTAGATAAAGGACTGTGGTTAAGTCAAGCCTTGGCTCTGATGGAGGAAAGGAAGCTTAATTGATTCAGGCATGGAGGTGAATGTAATATGACCTATCTTTGGATATACTACACCTTCATAATGTTTTGTTTTGTTTCCAAGATGGAGTCTCACTCTTTTGCCTAGGCTGGAGTGCAGTGGCCTGATCTCGGCTCACTGCAACATCTGCCTCCCTAGTTCAAGCAATTCTCCTGCCTTAGCCTCCCGAGTAGCTGGGACTACAGGCATGCGCCATGATGCCAGGCTAATTTTTGTATTTTTAGAAGAGATGTGGTTTCACTGTGTTGGACAGGCTGGCCTTGAACTTCTGACCTCAGGTGATCTGCCTGCCTCAGCCTCCCAAAGTGCTGGGGTAACAAGCATGAGCCACCATACCCAGCCAATACTGTTTTTTGACTATATACCATGAGTCTCTCTTTTAATCTCAAACAGCTATTCTGAAAATTCATGACAGTAAAGCAGCACATTCATTTTTGCATATGAACAACCCATCCTTCTATGAGAGGATGACAATACTGTTTATATATATTCTGAAACTACCTGAAATACCAATTCTGTCCATGCTAGAAAATGAAAATAAAAATGACTTTGAGTGAGTCATTATAATCACTTTTCTAACTTCTCTCTCAGAAATAAAGTAAATACATCTTTCAAATCATGTAGATAGTTCTTTATATTCTCTAGACTGAGGTTGTGTTTGGTCAGTTATAAATCATTGATTGATATGGCTTCATTGTGCTTAAGAGAAACAATTTATTTATGTTCATGCGATGTAATACAAGATAGGCAGGAAAGAGCCCCCAAAACACCAGAAAATGGGTCCTAATCAGGCGTACATCTTGAACTCCTCAAACTGTTTTACATTTCTGAACAGATGTTCTTATTTAAATGTAAAACCAATGATATTGATGTGATCATCTGTTTAGATTAATGGATGTTCAGATGCCAACAATACAATTAGTTGAACTCTCTGCAGATGCTTATATGCTCACACAGGAAACAATACAGGTATTTCAAACATTATGAATTTATTCTTCCCAAGCTGATTCATCTGTTAGCCAATATACTGTATTGGTAAATGACTCAAGATAAAATAGGCAGCACAAAGAGTGACTTTTCTAGCTTTTTGCACTCCAATCAGGGGCCAGCACTTATAATTCCAGTTTTTAACAGAAGAAATATAATTAAGTATAGTGGAAAGTCAATGTAAGATCTATAATGCCTCCACCCCATACTTGTCCTATGCCCCTACAAAAAATTTTGACATCTCTATATTTTTTATTCTCTTTGGGTTTGTTTTAATTATAAACCTGAATCTGTCAGAACAGAAATTGTTCATAATGGTTTGACCATACCAAATCATTTACATTGTCTAATCCATCCTCATGTAAATGACAAGTTTGTTTTGCAAAACAGATCAAAATTTAATTTCTTTGAATTGTCTTTCTATATTGACTTTGGTGGTGCTCTTGGTTAAGCAGCAATCTTTTCTGAGAAATGGTTTATTGTTGCAACATTTTAAACAAATCAATTGCCTTCCTGTAATGCAATAATATTACAATATGCAGGCAACCATAGCTTCCATTGTACATGACACAGTTGATTTTATGAAGCTGTAAACATTCATATCTGTGCTATTTAGTCTGCAGTAATATAATTTGAAAAGGAGATATTGACCAAGTAATGTTAATATGTTATCTGAAAAAGCTCAATATGTCAGGAGCTCCCTGGAAAACAGACATACGGTTTTCAGGTTTGGAGGTTAGATTAAAGATTCAGAACAACATGAGGACATATTAAGGTGATAAAATAGTAAATATCAAGACTTTTTTGCACTAAGAAATGACTTGGTTCGAGTAGTAGGTTTGCTACCGTCTCCGTAACATGTGTTAATTATTTGTGGAGTAACTCTCCCAGGTATAGAGCTGCATTCTATAGTTACATCTATCCACCGATGACACATTCACCACCTTCTTGCCCCATGTTTCTTGTTATTTTTTCTGACATGTCCAAATAGAAATGCTTAACTAAATTATTCTTTCAAAAACATAAATCTTATTATGTTCTTTCTTTGCTTAAAAATTACTAATGGGTTCCTACTTTACTCAGAAAAAACAAAAATCCAAACATGTTAATACCTATAAGGTACTACCTGATCCATTTAGTCCCTGTCTGCCTCTCCTAATTTTTCTTCCCTTTATTTCCTGTGCCCAAGCATACTGAGCTTTCTTTATTCCTCAAACTTACCAGGTTAATTTTAGCTTTATTGACACTGTATTTGCTATTCTCTAGGCCTAGAATGTTCCTCTTCACAGCTACCGACGGCTGACACCCACTAATCTTTTGGGCATCAATTCAGATGTTATATCCTAAGGCACATCATTTTTGATCATCTTATGTAATACTTTTCCCTTCCCTACCCTCTTAATCTCTGTGTTATTCTTTATTTTTCTATTGCACTTTGCTTCATCTGAATTTATTGGTTGTTCTGCTTGTTTATTTTCTCATGAGACTAGGTACGTTGACTTATTCACTGCTGTATCCTTAGCAGCTGGAATAGTGCCCATGAGAAATATTCAATAACCATTTATTGGTATAATAAATAAATGAAGAATGAATACATATTCCAGTAAGCATTTGACGAGACTATTATCCAAGGGTCAGAGGTAGAATCAGTGGCAGGTGAAAAGAACAGTTCCCCTCCTGTTTTGTCACCTCTCTGCAATAAATACACTTTGGTGGTATTGACCTTTTGGTAAAAGTCTAATTCTCTATTCCACATCCTCTCATCCTCCAGAGAAGAGAAATAATCTAACCTATAATTTTATTAACGAATGAATCTTATTTAGGAAACAGTCATAGGCATTGCCTATACTAGCAGCCACCACTGCCTCACTTATAAAAGAGTACTTTCTGCTAGAAAAATCAATAAACCTGGACGATTACTACAATGACTCTGGTTTCCTCTTTTGTAATTACAAATCCACGTAATCAGATTGCTATTATTAGAATGACAATGCTTTATGAGATTTCACCTTAATAGTTCACAATAACTCCATTTCTCCATTTTATTCAGTGATGGTTTAAATGATGTGCTTGCAATATATCATTATTTTTCACAGTAAATTGCATGAGATCTTACGCAGTAGTTTTGAAATTACTGCTTGTCGTCACCACTATATACAACCACATAAACAGTATGTGGTTTGTACAGTAGATCATTTTTCTTGTTTATATTCAGCAAGCTCTCAGTGCTACACACTAACACCAGCTGTTAAAAAATGACAGTAGTATTTTATCTCTCACTATCAAGATCCTTTATGTAAAGTTTTTTTTTTTTCCAAACAGTATGTGTTGCTGAATAATGATAAAGGTTGGTATGATAAATAGTGGTATTTTTTTCAAGGTTGATTTGCAATGTAAAATAGAATGTAAATAGAAAATTTACAGAAAAAGTCAAGTATGGAGAAAGTCAGATTCTATACTTGAATCCAAGTCAGTTTGATTATTCAGGAATATCTGAAGGATAGAATAAGAATTATTTTATTTCTAAGGTTGTTCAAGGTGAATCCTAAAGATATGTATGTGTAACATATAAGAATCTAAAATAAGTTACTTCCAATATCCCAAAATGTTTATTGATCTCTCTCTTTGCTATCTTTTTTCCTACTTTCTATTGTTCTTTCTTCTTAATATTTTCCCTTTTTTCAGGAGAAAGTGAATGCCTCAAGGGCAAAGACCATATCTTTCATATTGAATATCTAATATGTTTTAAAGAAATATACATGTCAGCTAACTAAAAATGGAACAGACTTCTTGAAACCATTTTCTATATTTAGAAAGCACAAATATACTTGCTTAGACTAATCACAAAACCAGAGTTGGAAAGTTGATCTTGAAACCCAGCTTGTGGTCTTGTCTTGTGTGCAGCTGGCTGCAAGTGTCTTACCTAAGTACTTTGGTGGAGACCATTAAAAATACAAGATCAATGTTGCCTAACATATTTCAGGTAAAAAAATGTTTGACACTATTAATCATCATGCAGGTTGAGGGCCTGTCACAGAATGTGAAACATTGCACTATGTTAAGATCTAAGACATTTTGTGCTTTAGATAAACACCTAGGACTAAAAATAAAATGTGATTAGAATTAGTATTTGTTATTAAATAGTAGATTTTAATTGCACACTAAAAGTAAAATGCAATTAGAATTAGTATTTGTTATTAAATAGTAGATTTTATTAATTTATTTATTGAGATTGAGTCTCAATCTGTCATCCAGGTTGGAGTGCAGTGGCACAATTTCAGCTCACTGCAACCTCTGCCTCCCAGATTCAAGCAATTTTCTGCCTCAGCCTCCTGAGTAGCTGGGATTACAGGCACCCGCCACCACTCAGGGCTAATTTTTTTGTATTTTTAGTAGAGACAGGGTTTCACCATCTTGGCTAGTCTTGAACTTCTGACCTCATGATCCACCCATATCGGCCTCCCAAAGTGCTGGTATTACAGGTGTGAGCCACCATGCCCAGGCTAAATAGTAGATCTTTATATGTGATTGTGAATAAAAGGTAAATACTACTTAAGTTTAGAAATCTATTATAAATGTTACCTTATAAACAGTTGAATTTTTCTTATAATAACTAGAGTCCTGAGTCTTGTTCTAGCTTCCAGTAGTAGCTTGACCAGGCATTCTAGATGTATTTAACATTTCCAGGGGCAGTCACATTAGATTTTACCCTAGTTTTAATTTAATCCAGATGACAAAGTCCTATGGTGAAGAAAATTAGAAAGTTTCCAAATTGTGTATACTCAAGTCAAATCACATATCTGTTATATATTAAAATATTTGTGTATACTATATATGTGTATGCGCATGTATATATTTTTATTTAAAATGGGTGGGTTTATGTAAAAACCTTTGAAGGTCGGTGACTGCTCGATTGCAGGGGAAGCTATCTAGAGAAACTTTGGCTTTCTTATCTATATTTTAAGTATACATTTAAACATATGTAAACATATCTGAATTCCATTATATTGTGACATTTCATTGATATTCTATGAATAGTAATGTAGTGATATGCTTTTTAGTAACACAACTTGTCCAAAGGTCTCATAATCAGTTACTGTATGAGGAATTCATCCAATTTTTTCTAAGTAACTACAATGGGTATTATAAGAAATACTTAACCCATTATAAGAGAATCCCATAGGTTGTCACTTAATATTATTTTAATCTCAGCTTATATCCAAAATGAACACACTTGGATGTTTCATCTCTAAGTCAAAGCAGGCCAGGAAGAAGCCGCTGGAAGAGGGAGCAAGCGTGGAGACCTCTAGGGGAGAAACAAATGAGAAGTCATGACTGAGCAGGCAGAGTCAAATGGCAGAGGCCAACATTTCAACTTTCACAAGTATCTGTTTTAGAAGAGGGGCAGATCATTATTTTAGTAGACCTCATCTGAGCCTCTGAGTTTATCATAAAGACCACAGAGGAATACATGTAGGAGGCATATTATATAAATTACACACAGCTATGAGGGGAGTTAGACCATAGCCCTGAGTCATCAAAATTGGATTAACTGCTATTCAACAACATACCCTAAGGAGTCTGGAAAGACTCTGTTGTATATTTTAGAAATATTTACAGCAAAATAGATGCCCATTTTTAAGTTTAGTCCTTATAGGGATCCATTTCCATTGCCTGGAAATTCTGTTTTCTGGAACTAGTATTAGTGTATAGCATAGCATATTTTTCATTCTTTTTACTTTTATAAGTAGAAACACACCAATCATTCATTTTGGTATAGACAGTAATTAATAGGAGGTGTGAAATGTAGGTCTTCAATAATGTTTGTTGGCTTAATTACTAAATTGAATCTGATGGAATTCCATTTTTATAGGTGAAAAGCAGTTACCTACCAGCAGATACAGATGGCTTGATATAATAAATCTGTCATGATGGCAAGTAAAGAGTTACTAAAATTTCTCCCTGACTGTGACTAGAATTGGTAAATGTTTGGGGGGGAAATAGGTATATTTTTCAAGGCATTTGCTGATGTGAAGTTCAGAAACAATGTTTTTCTATACATCATGTCTTTACATGGAAGAAACTATAGACAAAAACTAAACTAAATAGCAAATCTGCCTTATTGTATTCCTTGTAAGATGACCAGAAAAGAAATATGTTGGTATTTTTAACAAAAGATACATTTGTCTTCATAGGTGGTGAAGGAAACATTAATAGGTATTGTCTTGGAAAGAAACAATGATTTTCTGCCTGAAAAATAAAGAACAACAAAACAAAACAGAAATAAAAAGCCCTCCCATACTTGGTGTCTACCCCATGACTATGTACAGTTATGGAGTGGTCATCTGAAACATGTAAAAATGTATTCACATGTTTCTGTCTATAATTAACTACCAGTCTTGATACTGTAGAATCTGAAAAGCTGAGATTGAAAGCTTTTTCTGTATTCTGGTTTCTAAAACCTTTCAGGAACTGAAACTGTACACATACACATGGCAACACAATTTTAATTTCTCTACATGATTCATATACTCTTTCTTTATTCTCATTTATTTTTATGCAATCAAAGAAAAACAGGAAAAATAGAGACTAGCAATACTGCTCTGGGCAGCGTGGGCAAAGCATTAAGTGTAGTGGTGATTTATTGTTACAATAATCTTTTACCGGACATCTATTCTGTTCCAGGTGCTTAACAAATACTCCTAATAGGTTTATGCTGGTAGCCCATATCACAATTAAAACATTAAGGAGGAGAGCAAGTAGAAGGCAGTGTCAGTAAGGGTATAATAGTCACTTGATTTCTTTGCTTTTGTGTGACAAACTTCAAATTCCACCCACTCTAGAGGAAGAATAAAGTGGAAACATTGAATATAGGAGAATAGTTTAATTGTTCTCTTTTCAAGGTAGAATCAAAGACTAGAGCAGAAGACAACCAGGAGTTAAATTGATGCATACATATTGGAAAGGAAATTAATTACGAAGAGAAATGAACTGGTGGTAGTGGACAGGTTTAAAGTGAACAAATTTGGAAAGCTCAGGAAAACAAGGGAAGAAATGATAAAAGTAAAAAAATAAAGAAAAATAGTTTAGTAAAGAGAGACATGAGCCTCACCAGACTGTGAAAAGAAAGGCGTGGGATGTCAGGATGAAACAATCAAAACAGGGATGAGGAGTTCAGAACTTGTCACAGTGAGAAAACACTTCGTAGATTGTAAGAAAACTTCTGCAGGAGACTGCTTGATACAAAGTAAAAACATAAGGAAATTGTGGAGAATCTAAGCTGAAATTAGCTACTCTTTTAGTTTTATTGTCATAATAAAGTAATTAATATTAAAGTTGCTTAGCTGACAGCATTTATTAGGTCAAGAATTTGAAAACTGTTCCAAATCTGCAATGTAGATTAAACAGGCTTATGGATTTTTACCTTTACTGTTTGGGATCTGGAAAATTAAGAATGTCCTTGCCTAAGTATTATTGTCTTTCAAGTTGGGTCTGACCGTAACTCACTGTCTGCTAAAAAGAAAACTTTATGTGCTGCTAAAGAAACATTGATTGAATATGGCTTTGCTCATGTAATTCTCATTTACACTTGTGAACATGTCTAACTACTGTCATCTGTAAAACAACATTTCTGTAACCTAAAGAGACAATATTCATAGCAGTTAAGGCAGGACTTTAGAAACAAACTGTCTAGCTTTACTGCACACCGTGTGGCTTTAGAATAAATATTCATTCTCTATGTCTCATATAACTAACAAAGAACTGGAGGATAATATTATTCACCTCATTGAATCATATGAAGATTAAATGACTTAGTATTAAGACTGGCAGATTTAGCAAAAATAAAAAATAATAAAACAAACACCCAGCTAAATTTGAATTTCAGATAAACAACAATATTTTTTTGTATGAATAATAATTATACTTAGTATGAGATATGGTTATACCAAAATACTCTGTGTTGTTTATCAGAAATTTAAATTTAACTGGACTTCCCTGTGTTTTAACTGGCAGACCTACTAAATATATGTAGTTGTGTTACTTTGTCAATACTATATACGCATTTTCTCCTATGATCAGTGAAGTAACTTACGATGGCATACCAGTTCCTTTCCTTTTAATTACTTCTTCCAGGATCAGTCCAGTATAATTCTTACATGTATTTGCTCTAAAAAGGGCTATGAATGACCAGTTGAAAGCATAATCATTTAATAAACTGTTTTTAAGTTCCCTGAGTGTCTTACAAAAATAATTTTATAGGAAGATAAATTTTAGCACTAAAAGCCCCTCAAAAGTTGCTTCCTGTTGGTGATAATGATAGTGATAATGAGGACTCTGCTACAGTTAAAACTCTTCTAGAAAATTGATTACACAATTAAAGCAGTAAAAAAGGAAGAATATTTGAGATGAAAAAAACCCCAAGCAGTAGACTATTCCAGTTGTCTACCCAGGTATAATTCCTAGAGACTTCGAATACAATGTCAATTGTCTGTTAGATAAAAGTGACAATAATTAAAGTTTCCTTCTTTCCTTCAAATCCTCTATCTTCTCTCCAGGTTTTCCCCTTTGCTATGGAGACTTCTACGTCTTTGTCTCAGCTGAGCATCACCCAAAACCCACTCATATGCTAGGTATTAAAAGATTGCTATGGAGTTAACTGATGACTGATTCTGGATGAAACTGTTGTTTGTACAGGGTTTGTAATTATATAGGAAACATTTAAAAATGCAATGCATCTCAGAGCCAAAAAAAAAAAAAAAAGACTCGATATTAATGAAAAGCAAGAAGATGTTTCAGGCCAAACGACCTGCTTGTATAATTGTGTGTCACATGATAAGGCGTGATGCAAAAATCTAGCTCATTACTAGACTCTTTCTTTATAAAACAAAAAAATAATATCGTGCACCAAGTAGCACTGTTTCTTCTTTTAAAAATTCTTTCAAATAATACTTCCTTTTTCTGGCATAGCCACAATTTCTGCTTTTCTCTCTCTTTTTCTGTTTCTTTCTCTCTCTGTTATCTTTCTTTTTCATAAGATTTGATGGTATAATTTCAAGTTTCTACATGATGAAATTATAGCATAGAAAGTAGTTTAATGGTAATTACATAGATCAGGGCTGTCCAATGTTTTGGCTTCCCTGGGCCACATTGGAAGAAGAATAATTATCTTGGGCCACACATAAAATACACTAACACTAATGATAGCTAATGACTGAAAAAAAAATCTCATGATGTTTTAAGAAAGTTTATGAATTTGTGTTGCACTGCATCAGAGCTGCCCTTAGCCGCATATGGCCTGAAAAGCCATGGGTTGGACAAACTTGACCTAGATAGATCCAAGAATTAAACTGAGTTTTAGTGAACTCTAGTTCGTCGCCTAAATATTCTCTCTATCCACACACTCCATTGCAGTGACAGAAGAAGGAATAGTTGATAAGTAGACCACTAAGTTGCTGAAGTTAAAAAGACAACATAACATATTCTTAGTCATTGAGTAGTTGTGTGTGTGTGTGTGTGTGTGTGTGTGTGTGTGTGTGTGTGTACACTCTCTCTATATATTTGTTGCTTATAGCTTCCACAGCAGATTTCAATGGAATTCAAGTTTTATTGAGCACCCACTGTGCACAAGCTTTGAGCTAGATTGAGGAAATATAAAAAACACACACATTATACTTGATTCCTATACAGTATAGTGGAGGAAAGTTAAGTTCACTAAAAGCTGTAAGATACTTCAAGTGCCCTTAAATTGTGCTTTGGGGAGTCAGAGATCACATTTAAAATACTTGACGCTGCAATGAAAAATTTATATGGAAATATAATTGATACTTAATCTCTTTTACCAGACAAATGATCTTAGTGCGAGTTTAGCTGAGGACAATTACAAGTGACAATCATTGGTTTAGTTTTAGAACCTGTGCAGTGACAGCACACAGTGGGTGTTCAATTAGCATGTGCTAAATTTTGAAAAGAATCCATGAATCATAAGGCAGTAATGGACCTTACTTGGCTATTATGGTAGCAGGGAGAACAAGTAATTCATTTTTGCCTGACACTGACAAAGTGTCCTTCTGCTTTTCTGGGCAGCCACTAAAATGTATAAAACTGCTCTGGATGATTATATAGAGTCCTCTCAACCTGTTCTTTTCTATTTTTAAGTATGTAATAATTTATGTTAAAGAAAATGGAAGGGGAATTTTGAAATTATTTATAACTTGTCACCTCTTGGTTTTTATTTTGGTGCAGTTTGTCTAAAGGATGAAAGAGCATAAATAACCATACACATTTTTATTATTAATAATTTATTATTTCTTATGAAGTGTTGGACCACATGCAAGGTGCTTGTGTTTATTCACTGATTCATAGAGACTCCTGGCAATTACTTTCATTATTAGGGTTTTGTAGACAAAGAAACAGGTTTTGAGGGATTACCCGTCATAACTAGAAAATAAGGATTTGAGATGTGATCTCAAGCTGCATGACTCTAACAGAAAACCAAAGTTTTTAATTAGTTTGCATTGTCATTTCAAAAACTCAAGACTCAATTTAAAATATTTATATGTTCTGGGTCCCTAGATCATATTAAAATGTACTAATCTCATTTAGAGTTGTGTTTAATGTTATAATCATTTCTCTTTCATGCCCTGAGCATGTTTAAATTCTAAGAAGATTTATAGCACTTACATCATGATGTTTTAAGATAACTATTTTACCTTTGATTTCTACCATGACCTTAATGCGGTTGATTCTGTATTAAGAGAAGAAAATAAACTGGTGGTCAGAGAAGATGTCAGAGCCCTCATGACACACAGAAGGCGTTCTCCAGGACAGAGGAGATCACTGAAGCCTGAAAAATACTGATTCCTGGCAGGTCTGACAGTCATTTGGATCTCTGTCTATGTCATTAGTTCATTGGTGACAAGAGGTTCTCTGGCTGGATGGAAACAGATGTCAGTTGCTCAAGTGGTATTGCTCACAGATAAGATAAAAGCACTCTCCAACTGCAAAAAGCAGCTTGCAGAGGGCAAAGAACCTGCCAAACGGGGACCTTTCTTAAAAGCAATTTTTCATTGGTTCAGTCCTGATTCTTGGCTTTAACTCCATTAAGCCACCCACACATGGCCTCATAGTGACGTATTTTATGTTTCCAATATTTGAACCCTTGGCTTCTCCTACTGATCCTATTCACTTTTAAAAGATCTCCCTGAGTCTGCCTCTTTCTTAGCTCACAATTGCTTTTCTGAATGTCAGCAGTTTCTCTGACTGAAGAGAAAAGTAAAATATTTCCAGGCCAAGATATAGATATGATCTGATCTTCAAGATGCACCTTTATGAATGAAATTATTCCATTTTACTTTGTAAATGTCCAGGGGGAACCTACTGTGTGGGCAACATTTCCTGCCACATTCTGCTTCTCCTTTCACTGGCTGTTCAAATCTGATGTCATTCTCAATCTTATCTCGATTTTCAGCTGAAGCTGTTTACTTAATGCAACTCAAACATCAATGGAAAGAAAGAATTTAGTCTAGCCTTATATACATTTTTATGGATACAAATGAGTCAGAACATTGTTCTCAGACTTGAGTGTGCAAAACAGGAGGTCCTGTTAAAACACAGATTGTTCAGCCCCAGTCCAAGTTTCTGGTTGAGTGCATCTGGGATGGGGCCTAAAAATTTGCAATTCTAGCAAGTTCCTAGGTGATGCTACTGCTGCTGTAGTCTGTGAGCCACACTTTGAGGACCTCTGATTTAGAGTAATTTATGTTGTTACCTTGATTTCCTACTTAATAATCAGATGACAGAAACCCAATCCAAACTGGTTTAAGCCAGAAAAAGAATTTAGTGGATCATGTATATGAAATTTTAGGATTTATGGCTTAAGATATATCTGGATCTAGAATCTCAGAATGCGTTGTCAGCAGTTTCTCTTCATCTCTGGTTCCTCTGGGTCATCTTCCTTCTGAGGCTGGTTCTGAAGAGAGGGAAAAACTGACTACCAGCATCTCCAGGCATTTACATACTAATAGATTCTCGTTTTTGTTGACTTTACATGGGAAGAGAATGTCTTTTTGTCAGTAATCTCACTGATAATCCTGAGGTTAATTTTATTGTAAAATTTAGGTTGTGTGCACATCCTTAAACCAAACCCTGGAGCTGAAGAGATGGAAAGATTATTCTAGCCTTTTTAAACATGACCACAGAGACAGAAGTAAAATCAGGGATATTGGTCAGAAGAAGCAATGATGTGTGGATTTGGGCAGGCAAAAATAACTATTCACTCTATCTAAAAATGCACATTTCTTTGAAGAAATGAAGAGATTAGTTAACTGAATGTATATAAATCCCAGCATGATGCTGTGCACATATAACTACCCAGTATATATTTGTTAAAAATGTATTAAGACTGGTCAAATTAGTTAAAATTTAACTATAATTAAATCACTATTCCTGGACTTAGGTTAATTTGTCCTTGATAGAAACCAGACTTGGAAAGCATAGGTTAAAATTAAATATCTAATGAATAAAGATATTATTAATTTTCTTAATTTAGTTCACTAAATGTTAATTTTCTTACTTGGATTTAATACTTGATTTGACACAAACTAAGTTATATAACTATATATAATTGTTATATATATAACTCTCTCTATATATATATATTTATATGTATATATATGTAAAAATCTGAAAGCAATTCTAAATTATGCAATAGACAGGATCCATACTCTGTATTTAATCATAAGAAATAAAAAAAAAGAACTTCTAGGTAAAGATGAAAGTTTCTCCAATTTTCTTATTCTCTTACACTATGGATTCCTAGTCTCTAAAAATTAAGAAAGATAAAAAAGAAAGGAAGAAAGAAGGAAAAGAAAGAAAAGGGGGAGGAAGGAAGGCAGGAAGGAACAAACTGGAAACCTCACACTGTAATTTATATATTGATTCTATATATTTGAAACTGTGGATAAAAAGTATCTATGATTGTTGCTGTATTGTTAATTTGAGAGTACTGAATGTCTTTTTACTAAAATTTTGTGTAGCACAGTTTAAAGGTAAAAGGATTTTATGATGCGTCAGACTCAAGAACCTGAAACTGCCATCCTTAAGACAACATTCTGATAACATCCCGGCCTTGACTCGTTTCAGCACAGAAATGGTGCTTAATTTCTTTTCACCTATTTATTTATTTTTCTATTAATGTTTATTGTATGCCTAGAGCAAGCCTAGTGATAGGGTGGAGAGAGAGATGCTGAGCATGAACTGTGCATTTAAGTTTTAGGACTTTAAGTAACCCCCTTCCTCTATCACTGACCAAAAAAAGTAAAGAAAAAAGTCACCATCACCAAGGGAATCAGATAAAGGGACAAGGGAGGAAAGCCTGCCAACCAGCACACTGACCTGCTTTTTTCCTATAAAAGCAGCTATGCAACAATAGCAAAAAGAAAGGGGAAAAATTAAAGGAAAGAAAGCGAGCCTCAAAACAGCCCGCTTGAAGGCTGTGTTATTGTAAGGAGTTACAGATACTTCCACTTTGGTTTTTTTTTGGTGGGGGTGTTGGGGGTGGCAGTTTATGTTCTCTACCATCAAGGAGAGCAAAAAGCTTTTGAAAACATAAAACAGAGGCAAATTTACCCTTTTGAGTCCTCTCCCCCTCTGGTTTACCATTGCCATCACAGGCAGTCAGTCAGAGACCAGAAAGGGAATCATCTTGAGATATATTCTGGAACCAAACCCAGGATTTGAGTTTTGTTTAATGACTGGGCTAAAAAAATCGCAATGAAGAATGAATAGAAAGAAAAAAAAAAACAGGAATGATTTTTAAAAACATTATCCTTTCCCCATCACTTCATGACAGGGAGAGTTAAAGCAAGCTCTGTTGAAATCCATCTGTTTTAAGTGGCTTTAGTCAGGGCCTTTTGTTTTACAAGGAAATGACAATTCTGCCTGTTTTTGATAAGGAAGCTCTCTTCATGGTACTGCTTTTCATGACGAAGTACCTTGCAGTATTTCTCTTTCTTTGAAATCACTGGTATTGCCCTTTATTAAAATCTATTTGCCTTAATCTTATTTAGGAATTACTATGTTACTAAAGTTTCAGAATCTTCCAGACTGAAATAGCCATGAATGAACTTTCTGTCTGACTCCAAATGCACCAGTTTCTTTATTCTCCTTCTACACTGGCCTCATTGTTGCAGCCCAAAATGGCAGCTGTATGGTTCAAGTGGGCAGCCTCTCTCTGAAAATCAAAGAGAAAATACCTTCTGTTTCAGCATAACATAACTATTACATACTTATATTTTACTTATTCTTCCCCTGTTGTTTGGCTTTCATACCAGAGGAAATGTAAGGCTACTCTCTTGTTCCTGAAAGGGGCTTTTTAGTAAACATGATTATCCAATGTAAAAATGCCAAGCATATTCCACTGCTGATTCTATTTCTTTGCTTAGGAAGCCAAGTAGATGAGGCTACTGGCAAGAAAAAAAAAAAAACACTTTTTTTCCCTACTCAATCTGAATTTCTATTTTCCTTACAGCCTACACACTGAGTGCAGGTCTACATATGTACACACGCATATACAGATATTTGTAGCCAAATTTGTCATTGGCTTTCAAGATTTTCCAGCATGTGGAGAATACATCTAAATTCGAGTTCTAGTAGGTTTCTCTTAATTTTTCACATCTCAAGTAAATAAGAGTGAAATATAGTTGAATTCTTCCACTGAAGAGTTGCCTGTCATACCTAAAATACTCTCTGGACATGGCATACTTCATTGAGAATTCAGCAATCAGTATTATTTGTTCTTTGAAAATATTTTAGGTAAGAAGTAGGCAAGCTTTGCTTAAAAACTAAATGCAATAAATATTGCATTATACAGATCATTGACTTAAGGCCCACACATGGTGGAATATTTTTCCACTTTTTTCTATCATGGCCATGATATTTAACATTGAGGAGCTGTGAATCTGAGCACATCCAGATTGATAGGGATCCATTTAAAACCAGTAACTGTTAGTTAAGTTTTATTTGGATGACTGGCTTATTTAAATATTTTGAACGAATGTAAAAGAAATAGTCTTGACAGCACTGTTTTCTCTCACAGCAGACAAAGACTCTTTTAAATAGTAAACTCATGAAAAGCCCATCACTTCATGACAGGGAGAGTTAAAGCTAGCACGGTTTCCTCAAGTTCTCAGAGTTGTTTGCAATGGAAATGTCTCTCTCACTGAGGCGACGGTAGGGAAGAAATGTTGGAGCTTTGACTCAATATTTAATCAATGACAGGCTCTGCTCACATCCTCTTTCTCTCTGCCTCTTTTTCTTTTTTTTGAGATGGACTCTTCACTCTGTCGCCCAGGCTGGAGTGCAATGGTGTGATCTCAGCTCACTGCAACTTCCGCCTCCTGGGTTCAAGCGATTCTCCTGCCTCAGCCTTCCAAGTAGCTGGGATTACAGGCATCTGTCACCACGTCCGGCTTAATTTTCTGTATTTAGTAGAGACGGAGTTTCACCATGTTAGCCTGGCTCTTCTTGAATTCCTGACCTCAGGTGATCCGCCTGCCTCGGCCTCCCAAAGTGCTAGGATTATAGGCTTGAGCCACCCTGTCCAGCTTCTCTCTGCATCTTTCATTCTATCACCACTCATGTTGGAAGTGATAGCTCTCTGAAATATCATGGGAAAAAAATCCAAATACTTTAAAAAGAACAAAATCAATTTTTTGGCCTCTGCTTTAAGTTTCATGTGATTTTTCTGTAGCAACACATTGTTGTTTGGGGAAAACACCCAAAGTGAGATTTCTTCACTTGAAATTATCATTGATATTTGCTGTGAGAAATTAAGTAGCCTATTCTCAGAAAAAATTTAAGCACTAAGAAATAATTTAGAATGATTATATATATATATATAATTTATTACTCATTTTTACTCACCAAGTCTCTGAGTTCACCGTAAGAATACGATGGAAATACCTGAGCTTCCAGCTGCTGAACAGTAGCACAAACTCCCCGACACACTCACTTTCGAGCCTCTCTCAGGACAGTCTCATTTCTCTATCTACCGAGCTCTCTGCACTTTCCTTTGCCTTCATCATGCCCACAGTTTTCAGCTTCAGACCCATGCCTGCAATTCAAAGACTTTTTTTTTTTTAAAGATAACCTTGCTCAATTTATAACCTACATGATCTACCTGATTATTTGATTACTATACACCTTTCCCTCAATTTTGTAAATGTCATAATGTCAGGGAATAGGCCATGTCTTCTTCAGCTTATCTCCTCATTTCTAGTAGTGACACATAGTTTTGAACTTAGTAAATATTTGTTGAGTAAATACATGAGAGCCACCAAAAAGAATTTTCACCAGTATAAAGTCTGCTTCGAAAGAAAGGAGTTTATGATTACTTTTGGAATTTACAAAAGCTTTCCCACATCCTTCAAATAAAATTTTCTTTATTATAAAAGTTCCCGTTACATCTTGGGAAGTAAGCTCTTTTAGATATAAATGAAACATCTTTGTTTAAAGCCTGATAGTTCCTTGGGATCATGATTCCCTATATTGACTCACATCTTGAGGGGTAAACATTGAAGAAGATGGTTTGGATTTTTCTTTTAAATAAATACACCAGTTATAATGTTATTATTTTTTTCTTTTGCATTTTGACTCATGTTAAGAGAAACTCAAACATAATTAAATGAGGTTTTCACAAGATGGGATTCCAGTTAATCAAAGATCTTCTATAATCAGGTCCAATTTTGTAGTAGAATATTTCCATGTTTTGCATACCTAGTGATTTCAACAGACAGAATCCCTGCTCTGCAAGAATATACCATCAACATTTCTAACAGTGAGGTACTGAACAGCAGTAAGACTGAGGGGTTCAACCATGAGTTTGCCTTGGGGGAAAGATTAGCACTAGAACCCAGAAATCTGAGATCTGAGATAAAAATACACACCATTTTAAAGGTGTGTGTGTGTGTGCGTGTGTGTGTGGGTGAGTATTCTCGTCCTTCTAAGACATGGTCAATGTAAAGGCCACAAAAAGAAAAGAACATCTATTAAACTCATGTTCTGTTTTGTTAACTTAAAAATTACCGTGAAAATAGTCCCTCATGTAAACAGAACATAAAAAGGTAGATATATTTATGCTGTAGCCATACAAAGTTAGAGAAAAATAATTTGACACCTACTTAGGAAAATAATAATTAAATTGATTCACTGATTTACTTGGTTTGCTTTTATTAAGAGACAGGGGCCAGAAGTGGTGGCTCACGCCTATAATCCCAGCACTTTGGGAGGCTAAGGTGGGCAGATCAACTGAGGTCAGGAGTTCAAGACCAGCCTGGCCAACATGGTGAAACTCTGTTTCTCCAAAAATTTAAAAATTCACCAGGCATGGTGGCACATGCCTGCAACCCCAGCTACTTGGGAGGCTGAGGCAGGAGAGTCACTTGAGCCTGGGAGGCAGAGGTTGCAGCTAGCCAAGATTGCATCATTGCATTTCAGCCTGGGCAACAAGATGGAGACTCCATCTCAGAAAAGAAAAAAAAAAAAAAAAAAAAGACAGGGTCTTGCTCCTTACTCCAGTAGAGTACTTGGTTGTACTCCATGGCCCAGGCTGGAGTGCAGTGGTGCAATCATGGCTCCTTGTAGTCTCAAACTCCTGGGCTCACATTATCCTTCCATCCTTATTTAAAGGATGTGAAATTTTTAAAAGATTTAGTAAAGACAAATCATATTTGATTGAGCCTATTACTTTTCAAATTTTATTAGAATAAGTACATTTGCTCAACAAAAGGTACCCTGAGAAAATAGTAATTTACATCTGTAACATTTAAATCTAAGCCAAAAATCTTGTGTGATCTAAAATTATGATTAGTATTTAGGATATCAATGATGATTTGGTTAAATAATCAGAACAGTTCATCATTAGTATATAAAGAGGAAATCTGAGCATAATCAATATTTTATATTTCAGCTTACTGTGGGGGATTTACAGATAGAAATCAACATCTTTGAAATGCTTCTAAGAGAAATGTACAAAACAAATGTTCCTGAAGGTTCTTGTACCTTTGAGAAATTCCTGATGCCAAATTATAGAAACATGGCCAGAAACAGTTTCCTGAGAAACCGATGTGGTTTGGCTTACCTTTTAGATGAAATCTCTCTAATGATAATTGAAGCATCACATTCTCCAAACAAAATATTAACCAAGAGGTCCTGGTCCTGAATTGCTTTTTGTCTATATTAACAAAGCTTTGATTTAATCATCACAGGCAAACTATATTTTTTAAAGTATTCTATTTCTACAAAATACGAGTCTTACTGAAAGCTGAATGTAAGTTTTTCTCTCTTTTCACATTCTGATAGATGTAAACCCACAGTTCTGTGCATGAGAACATTCTTAAGTACAGTTCACTTGGGTGTTCATATTAATGTTCCTTCTCACTCATTAACACTTGTTAAGTTACCTATGATAAACTCTTTATTCTTATAATTGTCAAACTAGTTATATATCATATTATTTCCCCTTGTATAGTAGCCTTCAGAAGCTTAAGAAATACATACATATCTTCATGAATAGTCATACTATTCAGAATGTAAAGCCATGGTAAAAATTTACTGTCAGAATTTTTAAAGTCAAATGTTTTCCTAGAATAAGTGGTCAGATAACAAAAGTTGTCCTTTTTTCTTATTGGTTAATAAATATTTGCTAAATATCTAGTATTTTTCAATTTTAAGTAACAATTATTGATATTTTATTACCAATAGTTTCCAGCAAATAAAAATGCAAAATCACCTTGTTGTATTATTTACTTTCTCATTTGGTCTTGACATTTTTCTCTAGAGAGTGGCTGTAAACTCTAGCTCTGCCCTGATGGGACCCAAGGAGATTTGGTCATGGATGTTTACAGTGTGTCCTTCATGGGATACTTCTTTATCCTGGTGGATGGCCTAATGCCTAAGTGTCTGACACATGACCAGGTTTCCTATAAAAAAAAACTTGTTTATAAAAGTTGGCCCCTGAATTCATGATGGTTTGACTTACAATATTTTTGAGCTTATGATGGGGCAAAAGCAATACTCATTCAGTAAAAACTGCACTTCAAATATCCAAATACCCAAACAACCATTCTGATTTTTTACTTTCAGGATCATTTCCAGTTAATTACACGAGATATTAAACTTTATTATAAAATAGATTTTGTTTCAGATAATTTTGTCTGACTGTAGGCTAATGTAAGTGTTCTTAACATATTTAAGGGAGGCTATATTAAGCTATGAGTCCAGTAGGTTAACTGTATTAAATGCAATTTTGACTTATAATATTTTCAACTCTGATGGCTTTATTGTGATATGACCTCATCATAATGTGAGGAATATCTGTGCTAGCATGTACCCTAAGGGCTCTTTTCTGACCTGTGTCCAGCTTATATCTACCAAGATAGCCACTCCCTAGGAGAACCCTGATATAAAAATAAGTTAGCTTTGGGCACTCAGGTGAGACACAGAGGAGACAGCACAACAAAATACATGCAATAACAGAAGCAATGTGGTACTTACTCATCCCAAAGAGGTGAGCACAGCACACCTTGCAGGGCCAACAAGAAACGGGGAGCCAACTAGAACATGCATGTTCAACCAGAGTCAGTGGGTAGAGAGCAAGACAGAGAGTGAGAGACCCAAGGGGCTAAGCCTTTTTTGAGGTCCAGGGCATTGCTTAGGCAGGTTTCCCTTGGGGAGTTCTAACTGGTGGGTTTAGAGCAAGCAGGCTTCAGCTCTGTGGGGTCATATGGTGACTGAGAGGTCATCACAATGGCATTATCAGTGCATCCATGGGGGTTGAGAGGGTCTGTGGAGCAAGTCAAGTAGGTTGTATCTAGCTGTCCCATAGGTAAGGTGGTCAACAGGAGGCAGTTTGTAAGGACGATATCCACGTTGACCACACTGAGGAACTGAGAGAAGGCAGAGTCTCAGAAACTATGTACAAAGGTAACTAAATCCTGCTTCTGGTATGACTCAAACTTGACTTTTTTTTTTATTGTACTTTAAGTTCTGGGGTACAGTGCAGAACATGCAGGTTTGTTACATAGGTATACATGTGCCATGGTGGTTGGCTGCATCCATCACCACGACATCTACATTAGGTATTTCTCCTAATACTGACCCTCCCCTATACCCCTACCCCCTGACAGGTCCCGGTGTGTGATGTTCCCCCTCCCTGTGTCCACGTGTTCTCATTGTTCAACACCTACTTCTGAGTGAGAACATGTGGTGTTTTAAATTGGATGCCAAGGCAACAATTATAAGAATTCACTGGATACCTCCTACAGTTTAACAACTGACAACCATTTTATGGGGTGATGTAAAATTGACCTCTTCCACAACCTGTCCAGAAGGTTCCAGCCCCATCTAGTAAATCTAAACTAGAAGACAGTTTACATTGTGAACTGAGATCCTTCCCTGAAAGGCCTGTCTGGACTGTGATTTTGTTTTATTTTATTTTAATATTTTATTTTATTTATTTATTATACTTTAAGTTCTGGGGTACATGTGCAGATCTTGCAGGTTTGTTACAAAGGTATACATGTGCCATGGTGGTTTGCTGCATCCATCACCTTGTCATCTACCTTAGGTATTTCTCCTAATGCTATCCCTCCCAATCCCCACACCCCTGCTATTCCTCCCCTAGTGCCCCAACCCCCAGGCCCCAGTGTGTGATGTTCCCCTCCCCGTGTCCCTGTGTTCTCATTGTTTAACACCCACTTATGAGTGAGAACATGTGGTGTTTGGTTTTCTGTTCTTGTGTCAGTTTGCTGACACAAGATGATGATGGTTTCCAGTTTCATCCATGTCCCTGCAAAGGACATGAACTCATCTTTTTAATGGCTGCATAGTATTCCTTGGTATATATTTACCACATTTTCTTTATCCAGTCTATCATTGATGGGCATTTGGTTTGGTTCCAAGTCTTTGCTATTGTGAACAGTGCCACAATAAACATATTTTATTTTATTTTTAAGCACAAGGAGACCTTAGGTTTATTTGTTCTTTAAAAAAACAAACAAATAAATAAATAAATAATGATCTAGAGTTAATTCTTTGAGAATCATGGTGTCTAGTTCTTTAATTACTTATTTGCATAGCTAGTTATCTGTCATAAAAATGCATATATTAAATAAAACTCATTGCTAATTTTAATACAAAAGAATAAAGTTATTGCTTATAAGTAGTATAATATTGCCCTGGCTAGATAATACATCTAAAAGTCAATAAAAGTTAGATTTTATTTTTAATATGAATACAAATCTTACAAGAGTTTAAGCAAGTCAGTGTTCATTATATTCATTTTTAAAGTCATTTATCATTTAACATTTTATCTTTCATAGACATTCCTTTAGAAAAAAATTGAAATTAAAATAACTTAAAATTAAGGAATTAATTTCTAGAAAAGCCAAGATAATGGTTATTAAGTCGTAACTTTCAAAAATTCTGGGAAAAAAGTTAGATAATTGTAATCAAATTAAAGCCATTATAATCCTACTTTTCTATCCGAAGTTAGCCTTCTTTGGATTTTAAAATTTATGTAGTGAACCATAGCTATCTAGTGGTATTAAATCAGCATTCTTTTAAAATTAAACACATTTATCAAGGATAACCTGTGTATCAGTTTCAGTGCTAACTGCTGAGGCTAAGGATTTAAGACAATTATAATGGAAGTAGATATATATTGTAGGACAGATAAAGGAATAAAATTTACGTCATCCCAAAGATTAATTATTTTGATAGTTTTAGGAGGTACCAGCTTTCATTGATGCAGTAATGTGTAGATCAAGATGATATAGTTTATTTGGCTATTTGCTGTCCTAGGGTACTTGGAAAGACACAGTATGGGATTGATTTTAAAGATCTGAATTTGAAAATCCATATTACATTTAATCAGGTCTACTCTTGATATGTCCTTTGTCAGTTACTCAAAGTTTTGTGTGTGTGTGTGTGTGTGTGTGTGTGTGTGTGTTCGTGTGTGTTTTAACTGAAGATGTACCATGTGCAAGATACCCTGTAGGATCTTGAGCAAGTAACTATGCTTTTCTTACCTTCAGGTGTATTGTCAAGTGTATTCACTAAGCTAAAAGCTAATTTGGTGTAATGAATGAATCCAGGAGTTCACATGAAATGTAAATTTCCCTTGTACATAACAGTCTGTGGCAGACAGATAGGTGTGCTCAACTCCACGAAGTCATTCAGGAATTGAGCTGGAGGGATGACTCTGCCATTCTCAATACATTATGTCAAGTCACTACAATCATCCCCATTTTTTGACAATGAGAAGGAGAGGAACAGTGAGGCTGGAGTAAATATTTTTAGGAGATGCCTGAGAAGTTATGTATATAAGGTCGGGTCACTCTTGTGGGAACTTAGCATCTTGGCCACATAGAGCTACACAAAGGAGAAGGAAATGTGAATGACTGTGTGCCCTGGAGGAACGGGGAGAACAGATGTGACAATACTCACCTCCCCTGGAGACGTTGTATGAAGTAAGATGTTATATCTGAAGTACTTAGTGCAGTTCATAATACCTGCTCAAGGCTTAATAAACATGATCTATTTTACCTATTTGTCATAGTTATTAAGGTACACAGAGAGGGTAGGGCATATGTTGATGAAAATTTCCATTCAGTATGGAGTAAATAAATGCACTATTACGGAGTAAAGAGGGGAAATTGTGCATCTTTTGCATTTCACTTTTCTGTTTGTGATTATTATTTTACCTATGTATTTGTTAACGAAAATGTTTAAGTGTGCCCAATTGACTGGAAATTCTCTAAGTATCTGATCTATTAATTTATAACTTACTAAAAAAATGCCTCTTAAGAGAAAATTTGTTTGTAGTGTTCACAGGGAAATAATCCATTAGCTCAAAGTCAACTGGAAAATATAAAACTACTTCTCCCTGTCTTATAGAACCAAACGTTGAAACACAAATAGAGTTAAAGCCATTCTTTTGACTGAAAGAAAGCCTTTTTATTTGCTAGAATATTCATATAGGACTCACCAAACATATTGTTAGGCCACTGTGGAGAGCCTGTGAGTAGTTTATGCACTGAGCAAGCACACAGGGTTTTAGAATAGCAAGCTGACTAAATAAAAGCTATAACTTATTCTGGCAGTGAAAATTGATCACATAAATTTCAAACGTTTTACCAACACAACATATTTTACAATAAAACAAAGGTTAGAAAAAAGTCTTCCGAAACCTGGAACTATCCTGATAGATATTTGAGTTTTTAATTTTAAAATAGAGCAACATTTAACTGAAATTCTCCCTAAAATATTGAAGTGGACAGCTGCTACTAATTTCAAACATGAATCCGAGAAAATATACCTTGCATTGTGATTAGGTGGAAATCCTTTGCCGGTTAGTATGTTGTCTGTGAGGAAGATGGATTACGGTAGATAAGCCAGGTGTTTGTGCTCATAAAATTGTGAAATTTCTGTTTTGATTGAATACAAAAGATTGTATTCCTAATTAGCCAGCCACAAAGTACATATTAAAGAAATATAAATTATAATTAAGTCAGTAAGAAAAGATTTTATAGACTTTTATAACTGCATTACATGTTTTGACACCCTTCCCAGTCCAACCCCTTGAGGGAACGACAGCTCTGTGCCGTGTAGTAGAGGAAAACTTGAACTGGGGGCCAAGAAACTGAGTTTAAAGCTCTAGCTACTCTAACCTTAGCACCTTAACAAAGATAGAGCATTCAGTCAGTAAATGAGGGTCTAATGAGTAGCAGACTCTATTCTCTACTCTCCGTATTAAATTTAAAAGGCACGGTTCTTAATCTTATGGAGCTTGTGTGTGTGTAGGGTGTGTGTGTGTAGGGTGTGTGTGTGTATGTGTGTGTGTTTTTAGACAAAGGTATGTTGCAAGGGGAAAGATGGGATAATATAAACACAAGTAAATGTATAATATAAGGATAGTGAAAATACTAAAAAGAGTTAAGTCAGGATAATGGGAGAAACCAGTAACTGAGCAGGCAATGTGATGGAAATGTTATTTTAGATAAGGTGGTTCTAGAAGGCCTCTCTGAAAAGGTTGCTTTTGAGCACAGAGAACCCTGTGTTCAGTGAGCTTCTGGATCTTTGATGCATCAGGGATAAGAGTTCTGAAAGAAGGATCTCATGAATAGTGGAAGGACTTTAGATTTTACTCAAGGCTCATTTTCAAGTATGGAAAGTATTTTTACCTGCTTAACACACATGCTGGTAAAAGGAAAAAGGTGTGTGATAATATTTGTAAACATAAAATACAGCCTAAACCCAAGGAACTAAGGATGATAAAAATCATTGTTTTGCTGAAATTGAAACTGTAAGATATGAATCTTCAAATGGTAATTCTTTCTTTTGAGAGAGACTGCATTTTTGTGTAAAAAGGTTTTAGGAATAGTAATGCATGGAGTTATTAAATTTTGTATGTATTTCTACACACATATGTGTCTGTGTGTGTGTGTGTATGTGGAAATATCAGCAAATGACTCTATTGTGTGTGTGTGTGTGTGTCTGTGTGTGTATTGCTGAACTGAAAAGCTAGGACTATGTTTTTAATGAAGTAATTTTCTAACATGAATTCATTATCTTTTGCTTTGTAGTTGAGATTTCAGATTTAGAAGTTGCTAGAAATAAGACATTAGTACATTTTTTTTTTTTCTGAATTGTCATCATTTGGTTCCAAATAGTTCTTGGATTTGACTCTTCTCTTTATCTCTTCTACCAAGTTTTCTTTTTTTTTTTTTTTAATGTACTATAGGTTCTGTGGTACATGTGTAGATGTTGCAGGATTGTTGCATAGGTACATACATGGCAAGGTGGTTTGCTGCCTCCATTCCCCCATCACCTATATCTGGTATTTCTCCCCATGTTATCCCTCTACAACCTCCCCCACCCCCCCACTGTCCCTCCCTTAGCCCCCACCAGCAGAACCCAGTGTGTGATGCTCCCTGCCCTGTGCTCATGTGTTCTCATTGTTCAACATCCACCAACGAGTGAGAACATGTGGTATTTGGTTTTCTGTTCTTGTGTCAGTTTGCTGAGGATGATGGTTTGCTGAGAACCACATGTTCTCGCTCATAGGCAGGTGTTGAACAATGAACTCATCCCTACAAAGAACATGAACTCATCCTTTTTTATGGCTGCATAGTATTCCATGGTGTATGTGTGCCACATTGTCTTTGTCCAGTCTATCATTGATGGGCATTTGGGTTGGTTCTATGGTTTTGCTATTGTAAATAGTGCCACAATCAACATACATGTGCATGTGTCTTTATAATAGAATGATTTATAATCCTTTGGGTATATACCCAGTAATGGGATTGCTGGGTCAAATGGAATTTCTCTTTCTAGCTCCTTGAGGAATTGCCACACTGTCTTCCACAATGATTGTACTAATTTGCACTCCTATCAACAGTGTAAAAGTGTTCCTTTTTCTCCACATCCTCTCCAGCATCTGTTGTCTCCTGATTTTTTTAATGATTGCCATTCTAATTGGCATGAGATGGTATCTCAATGTGGTTTTGATTTTCATTTCTCTGATCCTAAGTTATATCGTTAGTTACTTCATGAAGACCTTTAGTAGTCTTAAAAATGTTAGTCTAATACAGTTCAGTCTCCAAGATCTGTCTTTTAACACCATGTATAAATCAGAATTTGTGTTATTTATGGATAATTTTCTTATAAGAATTAATATAAAGAATAAGTAATATTCTTTATATATATATATATATTATTGTACTTTAGGTTCTGGGGTACATATGCAGATCATGCAGGATTATTGCATAGGTACGTACATACACGGCATTGTGGTTTGCTGCCTCCATCCCCCCTGTCACCTGTATCTGGCATTTTTCCCCATGTTATCCCTCCCCAACATCCCTACCCCCCCACTGTCCCTTCCCTAGTCCCCCCCAAAAGACCCCAGTGTGTGGTACTCCCTTCCCTGTGTCCATGTCTTCTCATTGTTCAGCACCCACCTATGAGTGAGAACATGCAGTGTTTGATTTTCTGTTCTTGTGTCAGTTTGCTGAGAATGATGGTATCCAGATTCATCCATGTCCCTGTAAAGGACACAAAACTCACCGACTTTTATGGCTGCATAGTATTCCATGGTGTATATGTGCCACATTTTCCTTGTCCAGTCTGTCATCGATGGGCATTTGGGTTGGTTCCAGGTCTTTGCTATTGTAAACAGTGCTGCGATGAACATATGTATGCATATGTCTTTACATTAGAATGATTTACAATCCTTTGGATATACACCCAGTAATGGGATTGCTAGGTCAAATGGAATTTCTATTTCTTGGTCCTTGAGGAATCGCCACACTGTCTTCCACAATGGTTGAACTAATTCTACAACTATTACAGTAAACTTTTGCTTTATTCTCTGTTATTATTTCACAGCCCTGTTACTTATATTTCTCAGTTTATTTGCTCTTGAATTAAAAGTCCAGTTGTTTCAACATTTTAATGGTACTTTCCCACTTTTACCACCTCTTCTAAAGTTTGACTTGGAAGAGCATTTTTTTTTTTTTGAGCTCTAGTACCACCATTTAGGGCTATTTAGGTATTGATTCATTCAGATTTTTTAAAAGAAAATTTAAAACTACAATAACTGTGGGCACTAAAATATTATGGTAGTCATAAGCCTCACTCAGAGAAGCTCTGGTGGCAGCCAACCACTCTGGTTTTTACATGTTGCTGGCCGAATGGCAGGGATTACTGTTTACCAGACAGGCTCAGTAGCACAGTGACATGTCAGTGGCACAAACACACCTGACAGTTCTCTAGCATGCCCTACCCCAATGTTAGAGAAATAAGTTTTTATGAATATCTGTTCATTTTCTGTTTTAAATGACACATTAATGTTATATTTATCTTGGGCTATTTCAAATTTGCATATCTCAAGCTTCTATTCAGTACAAGTGGGCTCTAGTTTTTTCCTTGAGGCAGTATCTTTCTTTCTTTCTGTACTCTTTCTTTCTCTGTTATATTTTGAAAGCTCCCTATACTGGAAACATAGATACCCAGTGTTACAAAGGCATTCCAGGTTATTATCCCTTTCTTACACAAATAAATGCTCTCTATAGCTCTAGCAAATGCCAACCCTATGACTTGTCAATAAATATACTCTGTATCTCACTGACTGCAAATTGGAATCTCAGGGGGAAGTTGATTCCATTTTATAGTTCTCTAATTGTTAGAGAAAACACTTTATATCAGGACAAATTATCTTCCCGTAACTTCCATTCACTATGATAAGTACAATTTGAGGGGAAAGTGACCAATCGTAATGCTTAGGAAGATGCATTCTCCCTTCCCAATATACAAGTCTGCTTGAGCTCTAAAAATAACAAGGTGTTCAATTATCTTTTACTCTTTGAAAAGAAAACATTTGCTATGCTTCTTCCTGGTAATAACTGATACTTTTCAAAAAGCATTTAACTGTTCTTTAAAGAAACAGAGAGGTGGCAGGATAATTGTCTTTTAGACCAAGATACAACTATAATCCAGGAGCCCAAAGTAAACTTGGAGTATAAAAATCTGAGTGTGTTACTCCCTAGGTGTGTGGATTTGAAGCAGCTTTTTCCTTCCTAACTATGCTAAGTGTCCATTTTCTCTTTATCCATCCTAAAGAATGAACGCTAACTTGTCATAAATGAATGAATTAAACAGATTCTGGAAAAGTGTCAAACATTTTAGGCAAGATGCTACAAAATTTCGGTGTGAATAATGGACTATATTTTTCAAAATAATAGGCTAATCTCAGTAACTATTATCCTTCTGAGGAACATACAGCTATTCGAGATGGGTCAGATATCTTCTGTAAAAGTCCCTTAAGTAAGCCAGCATTTAAAGAGAACCACCTTTGCATAGCCCATGTCATTAAAACTTGCAAAGAGAAAGGGAAGGATGATTTAGTTTCAAGGAACTTAGAATCATCATTTAGACATCGTACATTCCAAAGAGAATTAGATCTATGTTTCTTTTTTGTTTTTTTTGTTTTAGTTTTTTTTGAGATGGAGTCTCATTCTCTCTCCCAGGCTAGAGTGCAGTGGCGTGATCTCGGCTCACTGCCACCTTCACCTCCCGGGTTCAAGCAATTCTCCTGTCTCAGCCTCCCGATTAGCAAGGACTACCTACAGGTGCATGCTACCACACCCAGCTAATTTTTGTATTTTTAATAGAGACAGGGTTTCACCATATTGGTCAGGATGGTCTTGAACTGACCTCAGGTGATCTGTCTGCCTTGGCCTCCCAAAGTGCTGGGATTACAGGCATGAGCCACTGCCCCTGGCCTGTTTGAATTTTTTAAGCATGTTATACTTAAAAACATAATTTTTTTTTCCTAAGGGCACTGAATGTTACATAGTAGGTACTCAAAAACTCTATAATCATTTTTTAAAGCTACAAATAACATTTCAAAATAATAAAATCAAAATATATTTATATGAGTTCTATATTTCCAATGCACTTTAATGTATGCCATGATGAATCAGGCCCATAATTTTGGAATGCTAAATATGTACTTTTCCAAAGAGAATTCACCGAAAGCTTTATTGCATGACTGCATAGAAAAATAAAAATCTAGCATTTAGTTTTAATGGAAAGGAATTTATATTAGATATCCTTTCCTTACACAGATATGAATAATTTTGTGTTTGAATAATTTTGTAATTGGAAAATATCTATATCATTTCTTAAAACTGCTGGCTGCAAAGTTATTACATTGAATTTGCTTTAATCATTTAGCATAAATTAATTTTGATTTAATAATAAAATCTTTGTGCTAAACAATGACAAAAACAAAAATCTGAGTTAGTCATTTTTGTATATCTGTCTCATAGTAAGTTGCATTTCTGTTTCTTTAAATGTATGTTTTAAAATTTAAAGATCTTCAAAGTCCTATCTTATTTTCAAAATTCATTGGTAAACATTTTAGGCAAGATGCTGCAAAATTTCTGCATGAATAGTGGACTGTATTTTTCAAAAGTAATAATCTCAACAGCAATAACCCTTCTGATGAACATATAACCATTTGAGATGAGTCAAACACCTTCTGTAAAAGTCACTTTAGTGAGCTAGCATTTAATGAGCATCACCTTTGTGTAGTCCTTGCCATTAGAATTTGCAAAAGAGAAAAAGGAAAGAAGAATTGATCTCAGGGAACTTAGAGTAATCATTCATACATCATATATTCCAAAGGCAATTAGAACTATATTTTAATTGTTTAGAGCATACTATACTTAAAAACTTACAGTATTTTTCCCAAAGGCACTTTTTAATAACATAATAAAAGAAATACTTGGATTTCTAAGGATATTTTAAGAAGTAAATCTTTTTTCTGTTGTATATAACCGTGCAAAAGAGCAATTTGTATGGTGTATAACATATCTTTATTATTACATACTAATGCAAAGAGCTTGAAAGAGTAGGCTACTTTATAAAAATTATCTGGATAGATTGAAGCTAGGTGCCCACATCCTATGCACTTTGCCATTAACTCTTCCCATAATGTAACTGTGGAGCGATAAATAATGCTAGTAGACATTTTCATGTGAAGATTAATAGCCATTAGAGATGTAAATACAGTACAGTGTTACACTAGTGCGCCTATAAGGCACTGTAATTGCATAGGTAATTAACACTTCTGTTGTTCTTCTCATTATCATTTTGTTCCAGTTGAAACACTTGTTAGCAACCTACTCTGTAGAAGGAAAAGATAGCATGTCATTACAACAGTTGACACAAGGCAGCCTTCAAGTATGTGACACTAATTAAATTAAAACTTCAAATTACAAATAGACTTCTTATAACTAATGATGAATGGCCATTTTCACGAAACAATATTCACTTCTTTATTCAAGAGTCACAGTGTTGCTTTTAATATGTTGTATTAAATCACAAAGAAATCCATTAACAAAGCTCTTATGTCTGTCTTTCCAATGGAAAGAATATTAACATTTTGAGGCTTTTCTGCAGAGTAAGGGAGTTTTCAAATGATTAGAAATTTCTATCCCTAGCAGGATGTCACACTTCTCAAGGAGCTGGGTTATGATGTAGTCTTTATCACACAGGGCAATGAAATCTGGAAATCGCTATTCTCTTCTAACTAATGACAGTGGTTGGTGCATAAAGAGTGGTCAGTAAATTATATCAGTATGATTTTATATTCTGAAGCTGATAGGACGCTCAGAAAAGGCTTCTTGAGGCTATACCACTTTGACATGGTGGACATTTAGAGAATTTACCAAAGTTAATTAGGAATCAACCTTCAAGCAATCTTAACTGGAATTGGCCTGCCAAGCAGAATGTGTTACCAAGTCTCAGAAAACAAATACAGACTATATTATCTGTATCACCTGATTAGAATATTTTCTCCATTTCAAAAGCTTGCTTTATAACTAGATAACTAAAAGATAATTAAAATTTTAGTGAGGACAAAATTATATTAAGAGGTATGTGTTGAATAATTTTAATGGTCCCTATTAGAACGAGAGGAGGTCTACTGCAATGTTTTTCAATTAGTAGATTTCAGTCCATAGCTTCATTGTAAACATTTCACACAGTATCAACTTTGCCCCATATGTGAAATATATTTTTCTTGCATATTATAACAAGTGAGTATGCATACTGTTACAGCAATGGATGCCAGAAGTATGTGTGTTTTGAACAGGACTTAAAATGTGTTATTTACTCTGAGAAAGACGAGGCCCTACAGGCCTAGTATGATATCAGAGTTGAAACAAAAAAAAAGGCTTTGCTGGGACTTACATATATTTGCTTCTGAATCTATGAAGAAATGGTTACAGGGAGCAAGAGACAAAAGAATATGTGATAACCATTGGAGCTTTTATACACCCTGAGAAGTGCTCTTATACTGTATCAGTATAATAGTAATGAGTTTATCTAAATTATTGAGGGAAGGGAGAGAGAGAGAGAGAGAGAGAGAGAGGAGGCGTTTATTCTTCTCAAACAAAGCAATAATAATTCTGTTCAAAACTGTGATGCTAATACAAGTAAGTTTAAATCTTTGATCTAATGTAACACTGTCCAATAAAACTTTCTGGGAAGATAGACATGTACGGTCTGTGCAACATGTTAGCCATTAGGCACATTCAACTATTGATCATTAGAGATGTGGCTAGTGAGACTGAATAACTAAATCTTTAATTTTATTTCACTTTAATTTGAATTAATTAAAATTTAGTATAATTAATTTGAATTTTAATTTAGCCACATGTGGCTGGCAGCTACCAAATCTAGCTCTTACACAGGTTTAAGATAGCCATCTCCATTGTAAGAACTCAATCCCTGAGTTCCAGAGTGCTCTTGATTCATTGGTGATTACCACCTGGAGAGATTATTGCTCCATGGGCACCCACATTGTAGATTTCTTGCTGTCTTCCATCTGGTAACGGGTTGTTTCTGCAGACAAGTTATAGCTAACTTGTTTACTGACTTAAGCTTACTCTAGGTTTGTTCCTTGGTTGGAATTTCCATTTTCAAACTATTGCTTAGTATGAGTTATTTCTAAACATAAATGATTTCAGCAATTAGCATATGGGCATTCATTTTAATGGAGTCATTTCTTTCATCCTCTGTGTTTCCTGAGATCTGTCTACAAGTCAAAATTGTAAATCAGTCACATACTAAATAATGCTTTACTGAATTAATGTGTGAATATTTAATGATTACTTAATAGTCTTCATCCCTGTACTAGCCACTAGTAATTCAAAATTATTAAGACATCATCCTGCCCTTGGAGAACTTACAGTCTTTAAATGCCACAGCACTGTAAATAAGCCAATTCATCTTTGAAAGCAGGCTTAATTAATATGAGGCCTCTGGGGAATTCATCTACAACAAATATGAGTTTGCCAGCAAGCAGAAAGTATTTATCACACAATATCTCTCCTTTGGACATACCAGTAACCATGAGCATTATTAACGTATTAGATACTGTTTGGAGTTGGCAGAAATCCAATATCCTAAATTGTTTCCAAGGTGGCTTTTGGAGTTTGTCTTGTAAAAAAAATTAAAATTCTAATTTATTCCTGTGTATGGATGAAGTAAAACACTTAGTATTAAGATCTGACTGAATGCTTAAATATATTAAGCAGCACTGTGTTTTGCTTATTAGTTGTTTCTGTTTTCAAAGCTTTCAACCTGGCAAAGTTTGCCTTAATTACATTTAAACAAGAGTGTCTTAACATACTCTCTCTCTCTTGCCCCTTACATCTTTTGACATGCATAGTTCTCCAGTTTTATGTATTAGTATAAGGAAGAAAAAGGAAAAGATTTATTCATATTATGATGTTAATGAGTTTCAGGATGTTATATTTTAAAAGAAGCATGAGTAGGAATTGGGAGAGAGGGAGGGTTTTTCCGACACACTGCAAAAGATACAGATAGAAGGAGGATATAACTACAAATAAAGCCAGTATTCTACTTGTATTACTTCTACATTCTATGTACAGGTAGAATGGTCACACATAATTGCATTATTACTTTTCTGGCTATGTATAATGTAGCAGATTTTAATTTAAACTTGGCGATTGATATTTGAATCTCAGATTTCTTTTTCTTATGTTACCAACTGTTGGAAATAAGTGGAATATCAGAAGTAGTTAGTGAAAACTTTATCAAGTGGGTCCAGGTTTCCTGGAAATATATATATATTTCCTCTAGTCTAATATATATATATATATATATATATATACATACACACACACACACACACGCACACACACATATGTATATAGTCATAATAAAGTAAACTCATGTTTTCTTTGCAATAAAAGCAACAATTGCAATTCTTCTATTCATATGTATCTAATAATTTGGATTCAAGCAAATCATTTGCACTACCTTTAAGGTGCAAAATAGCCTTAGAGATTTAAAAATTGATTTAAAACTTAACATGAATATAATTAGAAGCTTCATGACTTTAAAACTCCTATATTCTATTTTTTAAATAATGATACTTACATAGTTTCCCAAATGCTAAATTTTTTCTTGAGTGTTTCTTCAACTATCTGTCTATTCCCATGAGATATGACATTTTATTTTAAATCAAGTAATTTTGTTAGGTCTCAACTATGCTGGAATCTTTTGATTTAAAAAAATTGGAGGTTAAAATACAAATATTAATGAGCAAACAAATTCCTAAACCTTAATGGATTTCACCATTCAGTTCAAGGTGACCAGGATATTAGATTATCAGCCTTGTTATATCAAATACAACTAAACTATTTGTCTTCCCCTTGGGGAAAATCCTAAAATATTCTCTTGTCCCTACATTTCATTTCTTTAGAAGGATATTGATTTCTACAGAATATTTGAATGAAAAACCCTGAAACTGTTTCATTTCACAAAGGTATGGAGTATTTTGAAGTGGACTCCCCAGCTAGGCCGTTGTACTACTAGACAAGATTTAAACATAATTAAATCTTTTATTTATTTGGGGAGGGGCCTGTTTAGATATTTAAAAGTATTTCACATCTGTTGTTACATTTTATGCTCACAGTTAGGTTAGACTTTGAGGTTAGACCATGAAGTTAGGCTGGTGCCTCCCTCCACAGCACCTCCTTTTCAACATTTGATAGATGGAAAAAAAAGACATAGATTGTTTCAGTCACTTTCTCAGAGTCACACTGTTGGGGAATGCCAGAGTCAAGCCTGAGCATCTGACTCCAGGTCTATAGCAATTTCTCTTAGTCTACCAGCCAAGAATAAGTTGCAGCTACAGCCAAAATTTTTTAAAAATTGTAACTTTCTATGTCAGTCTGTACAATGTATGTTTCTTTTAGATCTTTGCTACAACTACCTCATAAATACAGCCCATGTGGTTGTTAATTACAGTGTATAGCTTCATTTGTATAGAGCAGCTTACCGCTGATTTCAGGCTAACTTTGCAGAAAACCGGGTTACCACCACTGCAACTTCAACAACAGTAACAAAATGTTGGAACACCCTTCCTCTAATTATTTTCTAATTAACTTCAAAGTCCAAAATGACTTAATTATACTGTAGTACTTTAAGTATAAGCCAGAATCAATGACAATGTCTTGATTGGAAACTGGAAGCTATTTACAAGCTGCTGCATTTTCTTTGCATGTAGTATATTATGATTTCTCCTTTTAGGCAATTGGAATTCATAAACAGAATGTGTTTTTGAACTTTAATTCTCCAGAATCTCATATTATGGGACTCATAGAGCCATTTGATGATACTTACATTCTTGAGTTATACCACATACACTTATTTTCTAACTTGAATTTATTAGTGTATTATAATTAAAAATAAAGTGTACATAAAATAAAATTTGTGAAATTTACATATTTCATCAAAGTCAAAGAAGATAAATGTTTCTTAAGTGAAAAAATGCCTATAAATAAAGACATAAAGTGAATTATTATTATTGTCCAATTTTGCAAAAAGTCATTTTATATTTACAAGATTTATCAAGATGTATATGCTTTTCTTGTTTGAAAATGATGGTTTGCTTTAGAGTGAATGATTAAATTGTTTTACATGAGTATATCATCTAAAATAAATGGGAAACATGACAAAGAGATGGGCAAACAATGAAAATAAATCAAAGGATACATGAAGAAAATAGAAGCACTCAGAATCCTATTATCAGAAAGAACAGTGGCAATTATCTTATTCATGTCTAAAGCAATAGAGGTGTTGCCTCTAGATCATCCCAAAGGATCAGGCACCCTTCGCTTGATTTTGTCTATAAACTGTAAAGTCATGAGACAATGTCCTTGTTATACATCTAGTTCTTAGCAAGTATTATCTATATGGATCAAAAAACTGCTTTCTTTTGAAATTCAAGAGGAACCACTGGCTTAATTCCTTTTTCATTGTGAAATCCTCATATACTTTAATCTGCTGTAATCTTCCTTCTATAGTTTATCCTTTCTAGGCAAATATTTCTGAATTTTTAAATCATTGGCATACAACATAATTCTTAGACTCCACTTTATTACCCTTTTATGGAATAGAAATATTTGTTGATTTTTATACATATGGTATCTAGTACCATGTAGGGAAGAAAAACCTGTTCTGTGCTTTTTAGTTTAGTAACTGGGGCCGGCAAACAAGAGTGACAAAAGATAGATTAACAGGAGAAAGGTTTACTTTTGTATGCACACAGAGCTTCACAGAAAAGAAATGAAAGTCCCAAGTAGTGGCTAGGTTTAAGAGCTTACATATCATTTTAACAAAGGATGATAAATTGTCGAGAAGTGACAAGACAAAGAAAAGGGATTTGGGCTTGTAGGGGTGGTAAATTGTAGGAAAGTAAATATATGGGGAAAACTAATGGAAGACAGGGTTATTTTAGTAAGGTTTGTTATTCAGATTCAAATAGGGACCCTCTCCAGTGATGCACTGTCTTCAGTAAGACATCTCCCTCTTCCTAACATGGGAGAAAAGAGCCAAAACACTTTCACAAAGTAAAATTTATGCTCTGCTTTTAGGCAGAAAAAGGGAAGGGAAATAGTTTCTCCTATATCTTGCTGTTTCTTAATTGCCTTTAGCTCAAAGTAATCCTTATGTCAAAGTGGCATTGTTGGGGGTGGAATATTCTGATCCCCTTCAACTCTAAATGTGTTCTAAAGAAAGGAGTAAGTTCAGTTCCCTTGGTAATAAACAAATTGAAGATTTTATATAAAAATTTTCATCTAATAAGGAAATCTGATGCTGAATACTAAAACAAATCCTACATATTTTACTTTTTTTTATTTCAAATTAAAACTTTGCATTATTCTTTGTTAACTTTCCATTTTCTTTGCCAATCATTTCATCTTAGAAACGTCATACTTCAATATCCCAAATGTTAACTATGTTTTCAATCTTCATGCATTTGGAAATTTTTTTAATGTGACATCTTGGTCCTTATTTAAATATTTATGATTATGACATGTTGGGCAGAGTCCAACCCTGACTCCTTTCCATAGTAACATCAAGAACCTTCCAAAGAGGATGTGGAAAGAGTTAAAAAAAAAAAAAAAAAAAACCCAAAGCAAAACAAAGATATCCAAACATGATTTGAGATATCATACACAGGATACAAAGAGAAAAGAACCAGACAGGGACAATGTGAACAAGTAACAGGCATAAGTATTACAGGAAGGAAATGATTTTACTCTATCATATAGTTATATAGGCAGTAGATAGTTGTGAATAATTGTGTGGACCTGAGGATAAAATGCCTAAGTTTAAGTCCTGACTAACCAAAATGACAGCTGTGACATTGGACAAGACAGTTAATCACTTGTTCTTTATTTCTGCACCTGTAAAATGGAAACAATAAGTGTGACTTCTAAAATATATATATATATATTTTATTGCGTTTTAGGTTTTGGGGTACATGTGAAGAACATGTAGGATTGTTGCATAGGTGTGACTTTTAAGATTGGTCAGAAGATTGAGTTAGTGAGTCTAAAAAGAGCTTAGAACACAGCCTGATATATGGGCATAATTTAATAAATGTTAACCACATCATTAACAAGGGGAAAACCTTTCTTCTGAATTTAACAATGAATTCTCTTCTGTAGGTTCTCAGATCAGAGTAGAGACATAAATTCACAAGAGAAGACACTGCTGAAAATGGAATCTATTTATGTACTGACCACTTTACTCTGAGGAAATGACAGGTTGGGTGTTGTTATTTGCCTATCTAAGCAAGGATGACTTTGTAGAGGCCCTCACTGAATTTTAGAGATATTCACAACGCAAACAGGTATAATAGAGTTCCTACTCAAAGTTAGAAAGCATTCAGAGAATGTCTGTGGCAGAGATTAGCCATACAAATGTAGGAAGTGTGCAGAGGTAGTTTCTTCCCATCAGACTTTCTCTGGAATGACCGAAAGATAGAAGCCATTATGCAGTTGTTCTAAATGCTAGCCAAGAAGCAGCTCCTTTGCAGGAGTTGCAGAGAGTGGGGATGATTTTAATACTTTTTTAAGGGACTCGATGTCTGGTAAAAATGTGTTTTTCCAGCAGTTTCACTGACGCCATAATAGATAGGGTCCAATATAAAATGATACCATTGTGAGAAGTTATTTTACCAGGTAGGAAACTTGCAAGAAGATTTATATTTCAAAATGACAGTGTCCTAAAACTCACATTAAAAAAATGTTTTGAAGAAAACAAGTCCAGAATTGTAGCCTATGGAACTCTATTGCTCAGAACCTTAGCCAAAAAAAAAAAAAAAAAAGATTTTAAAGATGGTGTCTGGGACTTTTATTTCTCAGTAGAACAAGATGTGAAAGTGTTGTAGATGAAGATGTTCATTTCAGACTACCAGTCTTCCTGTTTAAAAAAAAAATGTGTATTATTCCACCATTCTTTTTCAGCAACAAAACAATTTTATGCCTATATTTTATTAGGATCATAAATTAGTTTTTTATACTTTATAATATCTTAGCATCAAATACTAATGTTATATAGGTATGTTTGGTACTGAGATACTCAACTTTTTTAATGTTATAACATCAAAAATTTCAAGTATTTAGAGATGTACTTTTGAAAAGTCACAATATTTAGATATTAACATAAGCTTTAGTCATTCTACATTTTTTGGTATGACTGTGTTAGGTTATTTTTACTTTTAGAAACATGTCTGACTGGGCAACATGGCTCATGCCGGTAATCCCAGCAACTTGGGAGGCCAAGGAGGGCAGATCACCCGAGGTCAGGAGTTGGAGGGCAGCCTGGCTAAATGGCAAAACTCTGTCTCTACTAAAAAATACAAAAATTAGCCTGGTTGGTGGCAGGTGCCTGTAATCCCAGCTACTCAGGAGGCTGAGGCTGGAGAATCACTTGAATCAGGAAGTGGAGGTTGCACTGAGCTGAGATCACACCACTGCACTCCAGCCTGGGTGACAGAGCTAGACCCTGTCTCAAAAAAAAAAAAAAAAAAAAAAAAAGGAAGGGAGAGAGAGAGAGTTGTCTTAAAAGATTCAAAATTGATTTATCTCCTAAACATATTTTTTTTATTCTCTTACCTTCATGAAAGTTAAAATTCAGATTAAATATCTGTATGATAAAATACATATAATTTTTCATTGCCCATTTTAAAAACTCAACATTTATCGACTTTTTCTTTAGGATTTTGTAATTTATCATCACAATTTGTTTAGTAGATTTGCACCAAAGTTCAGGCCTAGTGGACATCTATTCAGTTCTTTAAGCATTTTTATAGCTGTTCAGTCATAGGGAAAATTAAAGAGAAGTATGACCAAATGGCAAACATCCTGCAGTGCTTATTTGCTTATTTTTCTATCATCTCCTTTATGCTGGACCATCCTTCCTGTTCTCACTTCACACAAATGTGGCGTAAGAGGAAAACCTGGTACTTCCTTATTTAGTTTTTCTAGGTTATTTTGTATCTGTAAACTAGGACACCAAGTTGCTACCAGAGATGTTTTTTTTGTTTGTTTGTTTTCAAGTGGACTCAGATTAGGATCTCTGTTAACAACTTAATTAAAAATTGAAGAAAGCATGGTTATTGCACGCAGTGGTAGAGGTGTGAGTGATTGCAAGTAGCAGAGGAGAGAAGATAGTTCCCTCAAGAAAGTATTCTGAAATGTCCTTTGTGCCAGTTTCCCAGATACATAAACTCTCCACCCCAGTTTTCCAGAAGTAAATTTTGAGAAAATAAGGGAGCAAATGAAAGTAAGAAGAAAAATAAATTGAGAGATTTATGTGTGTATTTTATATATTGATATTTCTATATATTTATAATATATGAGAAATTGCAAATAAAATGGAAGTTAGTCTTCTGCCTTTGCTTTTTCTTATGTCACAAGTTGTGACTCACAGCTACGAAGGCTGCTGATCCTTGATGTAGGATAATGTGCAGTAAATTGAGAAGTGACTGATAAAATTTTAATCAAGTTGTCAGGTATGACATCATATGATCAGATCATTTGTATTTTCATGCTATCAATTCTGTTTCTAAAAACAACAGAAAACAGACTTTTTTCATAATTTCTCACATTTCATATCTGATTCTTCTTTTCTATAACCCATGATATTTTTCTTATTTCTCTTTGATGATACAAGCACAATTCCTATATAATGTTGAGAAGATTTTTACCTGCATATGATGCATATGTTGTTCCAACGACAGACTCATTGATAAGAGTTTGTTGCAGATCAGCACTTCTAGAATGTGCCAATATATTAATGTTCCTAAAAAGATGAAAACTAAGTGTACCTATTCTTTTTAAAGTGACATTGTGTTTAATTCATGGTTGAATGAAACAAGATACTCTGTTTAGGAGCTCAATTTCAGTGACTATATTTCCAGAAAATGGGCACTGGGTTTTAAGTCTACTTTTATGAAGCTTTAGAACATTGCTATTCAAAGGGTAGTCTGTGTAGAAGCAGCACCAGCACTGGCTGGGAACATCTAGAAGTAAAGAATTTTAATTTCAACAAAAATTTACTGAATCAAAACCAGTACTTTAAGACCTCTAGGTGATTAAGATGTACATTGAAATTTGGCATTTTTTTTTTAGAGTACATAGTATGGCTCTAAATGTGGCATTTACCAAATGTTTATTGTGACATGTGGATACACATTCAGGAGAGACATAATCCATCAAAATCATATCAGAGTGGCAAAATGATGAAATATACTGAATAATATCAAGGAAGATGGACTCCTTGATTGAACTCCAGCATAAAATATCAAAATATTGACATTATTCTAGAATAACTTTAAGCTCTCATATTTGAAAAAGCTTTGAGATGTCTCTTAGTGTTAATAAAATAATATAATAGTGTTTCCATAACAATTTTACATATAAATAAACACCTTGAAAGAAATTCTATGGATTACTCTTTCTGTCTTAAATACTGTGCTATTTTACCTTAACTGCTGTTATTAATCAACTTCAATAGATACTATCATAATGAAAACATAGTTGAAGCTACAAGAAAAATGTTACAGAGAAGAATTTGTATATTTTCTAGAAGTGACAGATATACATGTATATATTTATGTATTTGTTGCTTATAGCAGAATATTATTTTCTATTTTACCAATTATTGTTTGTGTATGTGTGCATGTGCATGCACTCACATACTCAGATCTTTAAAGGTCAGTCTTCAATGAGGTTTCAATCAAATTCCATGTAGTAAAGGTACTGAACTGACAAATAGCTTTTTCAGAATTCTCTTACAGAATAAATAAAATAAGCATTAAACGTAAAAGTAGAAAGGTGTTCTACTTTTTGAGAATTTTTATTTCCATAAACCTGTTCAACCTTCTGTAGAAAAGAACCTTGAATTTAGGGCCAGATAGAAACTGGATCATGTCTGTTGCTCAGTGCCTCATTTTCCATTCTGTACATTTCTGTTGACCTTTGCTTTTTCTTAACCTTCTTGTTTCAGGTCCCGTTGACCATTTTCCTGCTCATTACCATGGGCATGAATGGTCAGAAAGGGCAGATGAAACAAAAATAAATCAATGACTTTCTTTGCAAACATATCTGAAAAAAGATTTCATGGAGAAGACAAGACTCACTGGAATCTTGCTACAGCAGTATTTATCATAGAGCAGAATGCATTGTAAAGTTGACCAGCCTTGGAGTCCCTCAGACAGGATAGAGTGATGAAGGAAATGTTTACCTAGTGTATTTGCTCGATATGAGTTTCATTTATTTTTCCAGCTTTTTCATAGCCTACAACATAGATAACCAGAAAATTCTTTCTGTTGTTGTTATTTTGTATTTCTTCCTGAGCCAAGGATATTTTCAAGGGGTTATTCAGAAACTAATTTAGTAGTTTAGTGTCATTACCACTATTAGTAATGCTACAACTCTCTGTGTGTGTGTGTGTGTGTGTGTGTGTGTGTGTGTGTGTGTGTGTTCAGTCTGAATCTCATTGTTTTCTGTGTTCTTATTTTACTCTAAATAAATCTCTATATCTAATATCCTGTGAAAGGAGTAATTGCTTTATAAAATGTAGGGGAAAATTACTATTGACAGTAGATGATGTCTATGAGGAAAGAGTAGCCTTTTGCTCATTCACTAGCAACCAAGTACTGTTTATTTAGCTGTTGTTTAATGGTTCACATAAATTGGAGACATTCAGCCTCTGTTTAAAACAAGAAAACCAAGCCATTATTATTTTCAATGGCGAAAACGGCAATTACTTTTTCACCAGCCTAATATTTAGTGCACTGAGGCAATTGTATGAACTCATTCAAAGGCCCTGTAGTGATTCCTTGCAGCATTTCCTGGGGAGAATCTCGCTGAGTATTTGGTGTTGGCATGTTGAACTTAAACTCAAGTCTAGTTAAGGCTTTGCCATTTTTAATATGCAATTGATTACCAGGTGCTATCCATCCTTCCTATTAGGGTTTTGTATTGCTTCAAAGATGCTAACTTGCCCTGTGTCAGTTCTAGCATAAAGAGGATATAGGGGTGGCAGATGTTAGGAGGTAAGATCTGAGGCTGAAAAATGGAAAGACAGATCCTTGTACCATACGGTATTTGGACCTGTGATGTTGACATCCGTCATGCTGGGCTCCAACCTGCTGAGCTAACCAGGCCCTGAGGCTGTGCCTAGTGGCAAAACTAGCAGGACTTGACCAGGAAGAGGTAGCAAGTGTCATGTGGCCAGTCTGCCTGATCTCAGAAGATGGCCCAGCAAAGTGAAAATAAGCACATGGTGACAGACTAATTAAATGGTTAAAGGAAGGGTTTTTGTGCTAAGGTTAAGTTAGCTGATTATTATAAGAATTGGGCTTTACCTTAGCAATACACACTATTGAAAAACTTACTTGTATTCATTAAGGACAGCCTAGGGTCACAGTGAATAAGTATTCTATCATCAAGGCAAAGCATGTGAGAATCATGCCCATAGTTAGGATTTACTAAAAATAGACAATACAATTCCTCTATGCATGACTGATATTTAGCTGGTATGCATGGCACAGCCATACTGGTTAATAAAATATTGAAACACTTCTATTTTGATTTTAAACAGCTGCTACCCAGTACCCTCACAGGACCCCTCAAATAATCTCATGCTGGCTCAGACACAGGTGGGCAGAGGAGGAGGCTACCCTGAGACTCCTCTACCTACTTTGCCTGTCAGCCAGCCTATGATGTCTCTCACTTGCCATCTCTTGTCCCTATTCCTTTCTTCCTTACTCCCACAGCCAGAGTTCATGGATCATCTACAAATTGCCAAGATTCCCCTCAAGTTACCTATTAATGGCTGCTGGTAAAAAGCTATAACTGGTACAGTATATTTCACCTGTTGTTAAACATTTGCATATCACCCTGATTGTCAGAACTGTTTTGGTATTGGCATAGCATGGCTTCAAAATCTTGACGTCTAACATGATTTTCTTCCCTTTTCCTCAAGATACGTCCATAGTCTACTATACAAAAAAAGCAGATTGAGACAGAAAAAGATACCTAATTAGAGTTCTTTGCTTTGTCAGAGATTGTAGCACAATATAGTAAAGAAACCAGATTTTGAAGGCAGAAGACATCTAAATTCAAATAACAGCATTACAACTCTGTGACCTTGAAGAAAGTATTTAACCTTTGCAATCTTCCATTTCTTCATCTATATAATAGCAATTATAATACCTAACTCATGATTTTCTCCTGAGGATTTAATAAGATAATGGACATTATGTGCTCACCACAGAGCCTGGAACATAGGAAGTAGTCAATAAACAGCGATTATCCTATTAATGCTACTTTTACAGAATGCAATAAAGGACAGTTTGTTTTCATTAAAAGTGTATCATGAAATCATTTTCAGAGTTAATGTCATTTTGAATACCATAAGAAATTAAATTTTAAAGAATATTTGTCATCAACAACATTCACTTTGGGTCTGAAATGTAAAATGCATATATTTTACCAATGATTCAGGACTGGTATATTTAAGAATGTTTGTATCATCCTACGGCTTTTAAATTGGACTGTTCAACATTCCATCTTCCTTTCAAGTGTAAACTGGCTTATATAAAAATCACCGTGTTTCACACCATGATTCTCCCAGTGAAAGATGATTAACTATACATGCTCCAACTGATTTTCTCACTATAATACTACTTTTATGCTAATCAGGTCTCTCTCATATTTATTGCCTCTTCTCTCATCTCTGTTTTTTTCTTATCCACTCAATTCAGGAAAATATCAGAACTATTTTTCCAATTAAAATAAACAGTGAACGACTTCTTTTGTTTTGATAAATGTGCCAGATCTTTCTACACATTGTCTTCATATACTGCAGTGAATCTGGGTCATTCGACCGACAGTCATAGAGCAAACTTTTCCCCTAAATCAGAGAGATATCTTTTTCTTTTGTTTTTAGGCCAGTACATATAATTTAATGTTGTCTTTAGGGAGATCTGTAAAATAAAAAAAAAACTTGTTTTCCAGTTTTTGTAGAGTTGATTTCCTCTTTTTTAAATTAATGAGCTAATTTGACAAGTTATAATACTTTTTGTGGACCTCAGATTATCCTTACTCTAATTGTTTCTTAATCTGAGAACTAGAAAATACAGAAACGTTGTGTTTACTAGTTTGGGTTTCTTCTATACTTAGTCATCAAATGTTTTCTTTACTTTTTTTTTTTTTTGCGGAAAGCTGAATAATGCCTTTCAAGGACTTGTGTAATGCTTTCTATATTGAGAATTCCTTTGACTATTATCACTTGACCCTCACATCACCAAGATCCTTTCTTCCACTAATGAGCTGACATTAACATGTCTTTGGATTTTAAGCCTTAACTGGGGACCTGCATCTAACTTTTTGTTACCTTAGCCTATGGAGGAAGAGAATGGACAAATAATCCTCTTTCTTTTACAGATTTCTTAAAAACAGAAAAACATGCCTCTTAGTGGCCAATAGCAATATCTGTGTGCACTGAGTTTGGCTCAGAAGCAATCTCTAACACATTTGTGAAATCAAAGATGAAATGACTCAGCTGTCCGACAAGTGGACGAGCCAGTTGGCTGTTCCCACTCAATGTCCCTTTCTAGCAGAAAGACCTCTTTCCTCTGATAGTTGTGTAGGACTATCTGATTCTGGCTTGTCTTTTCCTGTCAGGCATTAGTCTTTCAACATGCCTCCTCCCAGGGAGTTACCTCTGCTTCTAATTGGGTAGGCTTTCCAAGCTGCCCCTGAACTTCAAAATTGCAATTAGGAGTTATCACCCAGTTACACTAGGTGAAGTAACCCCAGAGAACAAGAGGAAAAAGCTTTAATTTCAGAGATGAAATACTTATCTTCGATTCTGTATTTCTGAAAAAAAGATACAAATGGAACATTTCATCTTCTGCTTCCTAAGTTTTCTTTTAAGTCAGCAAACTGAGTAAATCTTTTCCTTACAGAGAATTTTTAAATAATAACTGAAACATGTGTTTTGCATCTTAAGGACTCAAAAGGATTTCTAAAAATTGAAAATTGAGCATTTCCTTTCTGATTCATTGATTATATGTTTATTCATTTAAAAAATCAGAGTTGAGAGCCAACTTTACAAGTCAGCCAATTGCCATCTAAGAACTGTGATATGAGTATTAATCAACAAATTGTCCGTCTCTGAAAGAAAAGTACTTTTTATTGTCTTCACAAAGGGCTTCTAATTCCAATCTTTAGGACTGATCCATTGTTTTCATAAGAATCCTGTTTAATGCACATATATTACCTATGAAAGAACCTAGTATATCAACTTGGCTCGCAAAGAACAGGGCTTTAAGAGATTTTTTAAAAAACATCTAGCTGCATTTTAACCTAGATGGAAGTGGAAGGAGGGAGATGAAAGGGAAAAGAAATTTCTGGAGCTTTTAACAAGGAGAGTGTGAGGTAATACAGCAATCCAGAAATGTGAAGAATGCATGGCGAAGAATAAAGGAGCATTTAAAACACCTAAAAGAGCACTGATTTTTAAGTCATTCAGGCCAAGTTCCTTCTATTAACATGGGGTTTGATGAGAGGCAATGCTGCAATGACAATTACTTATAAAATAGTGATTTCATTTATCTTCTTATCTATTTGCTCTTGTAATGAAAGGTCAGAAAGCAACACAGTCCATATGCCTAACACATTTCTTATTTCTAAGGCTATAATTAATGACAATAATATTTTGGCTATGTGTATACACTATTTTTTATTCACCAATTTTGTCTATATTCTAAGTGTTTATAGTTTCGATGCAGGAGAATGTTATGATTTAACCTGTACTTTTTGGATTCAGGTGTAACTTGCAGTATCACTTGAGGTGGGGCATGGTGGCTCACTCCTATAATCCCAGCACTTTGGGAGAACGAGACAGGCAGATCACTTGAGGCCAGGAGTTCAAGATCAGCCTGGCCAACATGGTGAAACTCTGTCTCTACTAAAAATACAAAAAATTAGCTGGACGTGGTGGTGGGCGCCTGTAGTCCCAGCTACTCCGGAGGCTGAGGCTGGAGAATCGCTTAAACCCAGGAGGCAGAGGTTGCAGTGAGCTGAGATGGCGCCATTGCACTCCAGTTTGGGCAGCAAGAGCAAAACTCTGTCTCAAAAAAAAAAAAAAAAAAAAAAACACTTTATATATTCTAAAGTTAGCAGAAAACACATACATGAGGCTATTTTAACATGACAATATTTCCTGACATGATCTAGAAGCCTTCAGTAAAAGGGTCTTAACTAGACATCCATTGTTTATATTCATAGTAATACACACCATAGGTACCTTGGTCATAGCAGATGATCTTTGGTAGGTGAGCAGGCATGCTTTTCACATATTACATACATAAATCTCTATATGTTAGATGCAAAAAAAAAAATTTCCTACACTGAGATTTCTAAAGAGAAAGGATTTTTAAATCCTAAAACAAGTTATCAAAGCTGCAAAAACTCCTTCCCCAGGGCTTTAAAAATTAGATGTCAGAGATGGCTAAAGGGTAATGCAGCTGGGCAAAATCAATCACCCTTACATCTCTAGCAGTTTGTGAATCTTCAAAACATCCATGTGAAGTATGTAAACACAAAAGTCATTACTGGAACGTATTTTACAGAGAAATTATATAATTTGAGTGAGTTACTATTAGTATTGAGTGCACATGAATCTTTAGAGGTTCTTATTTATATTTTTGCAGCCTCAAGTGTAATCATACAGATTAACAAATGATTCAATTAATATTGTTTTATTTGGAAGTTGAAACTCATAAATCCAATTTTAATTTTATTTGAAACACTATAAATTTGTTTCATTTAATGCATTTACAATATAAGTTTGTCAGGTGAAATAGCTCAGACGTAAAAGTAAGTTGTATTTTAAAATAAGAACAGGATCTTATGAAATAAACACAGTTCTAGAAAAGCTGTATTGCTTTTTTAAAGATATGCAATTTGATATTATGTTTAATATTAAGCAGAAGTATGATATTAACTATCTTTATATTATATACTAATTTTTCCAAACAACATTGAGTAAATGATGTTGTTCACATTCTTGATAGTCTTATAAATGGTCTACATTGCTATAACTATTTTGAATTCTCAGCTATGGTAATTATAATAGACATTATAATGCAATTTTTTCATACTCTTATAACAACTACATAAAAATTACCTTTCCACCTGAAAATACTAAAGATGATAGTTTGTAATACATCCAAGAAAATGGATCTAATTGAGTGTGAAAAGCCTTCTTAATAAAAGAAGGCAAGGTGTGGTGGCTCATGCCTGTAATTCCAGCATTTTTGGAGGTGAAGCCAGGTAGATTGCTTCAGCTCAAGAGTTTGAGATGAGCCTGGGCAATGTGGCAAAATTCTGTCTCTGAACCTGCCCCCATCCTCCACACACACAAAAAGCCAAGCATCACGGGAGGTTGACGTCGGAGGTTTGCTTCAGCCCAGTAGGTCAAGGCTGAAGGAGCCGTGATGGCGCCACTGCAGTCCAGCCTGGGCAACAGAACAAAACCCTATTAAAAAAAGAACCCACTTGCAATCAGGTTAATGATACTCTAGAAATCTTAATATATAACTTAATTGTAATGACATTAAAAGTTTGTTTTTAAATAATTCCAGGAAAGTTAATTTTTAAGGCACTTGTCACAAATTTGTAGAAATTATAGGATCTTCTACTTAATAAGGAGAAAAATTTCACAGTATTAAATATTTAAAAGCTGCTAGGTATAGTGGCTCATGCTTATAATCCCAGGACTGCTGAAGTCCAGGAGTTTGAGACCAGCCTGGGCAACATGGCAAGACCCTGTCTGTATAAAAAAATAAATAAATTAGCCAGGTTTGGTGACACGTGCTTGTAGTCCTAGGTACCTGGGAAACTAAGGCAAGAGGATACCTTGAGCCAGGGAGGTCAGGGCTTCAGTGAGCTGTTTTTGTGCCAAAAGAAGTAATCAATTACTCCAATAGAAGTAATCCTTATATCCCTCAGTGTTTTGGAATTAGTACTAGGCTTTACTAAAAATTTTCAAATAATTAAAAAAAATACAACCGAAGCTCTGTTTTTAGAATGACTAGGCAGGGATAATCAGAGGAAATGTAAAACTGCATAATTTTAAATTTCTGAATTTTAAGGACATCTTATATTTTACATATCAAATTTGGTCATAGCTTTACATACCAAAGTATTTTTTACTTGATCTTATATCAACAAGTAATCAATGTTTTAATTGCTACATTATGCTACCCAATATTGTAGAATTAGAGTGGGAAAAAACAAATAAATGTAAGTCCTTGGGCCTCAAGAGATATATGCAAGCGTGCATATATGATACAGTTTATAAACTGTACAATGAGGTGTGTATCAAACAAGTATGATATAGACAATGTCTGCACAAGTTCATAGAACAAAGTGGGAGCAGTGACATCCACAAAAAGCTCCCCTTTGTCTAGTGTGTCCCAGCCATGATTTCATTTGTTCCTTATGACAATATTGTCAGGCAGAAATCTCTATTTTGCAAATAGGAAGGAAGAGTCTCAGTGAGGTTAAGTAATAGATGCGAGTTTAGACAAGCAAATAGCTATTAAAAGTCAGATTCAAGTCTTTGGTCTCTAAACCTTACGTGCTTTTCACTGTATTATGCTGTTTTTCACAAAGAAAACTTCATGGAGAGGCCAGGGTTTGAGCTTGGCCTTGAAGAATTTTCTTGGGCAAAGAAAAAAGAGGTTTACTGCCAAATGAGGGTATTGCATAAAGATCCGTAAGTGGGAATATGTTTGGTGTATTTTGGGGCGGTGAAAGATGGCAGTGAATGAAGTAGAGTATAAATACTGAAAATTTGTTGTAAGTACTGGTAATGAAGTTTCAATTGGATGATGGAATCAGGCTAAGGAGATCAGTTTTATTGTAATCAGCAATTGAGAACCATTATAATTTTGAAAGTGGTCATGGGATGAAAGTAGCATTTGTAGAAACTGCTCTGAGAATGTATTAATGGTGGAAAAGAGTAACTTCTAGCATGTCAGAGGAAATTGAAATCAGCCAGGAGTTAAAATGCAGTGTACATTCCTTCAACAACAGTATGGTAAGCACCTATTCTGTCAAGTAGCCCGCTAGGTGTTCGCATTGGTGAGACGGATGAGAAATAATCAATGACATTAGATATCTCACAGTCTTATTTTGAAGAAAAATACTTAGAAATAATAATCATAAACAAACTTATAACCTGCCACAGAGTTTGGAGAAGTCAGAAAAGTTTCAGGAAAAGTAATGACAGTATGTAGTTGAAGGATAATTGTGTTTCCCATGCAGAAGATGGAGGGGATTTTATGAAAAAGCATGTGTAAAATGTGTCCAGTATGTCCATGGAATGCTGTGAGGAATGACAAAAATAATGGTGTGAATAGAAGATAAGAAGCCTGAGAAAGAATGATGGAAAATGTTCTAAAGAGAGGAATTCTAGTCAGTCTTTGGAGGACTTCGCATGCCTCTGGCTTCACTGTGGCCAGGACCACAGAGGCCCTGGAGAGCAGGTCAGCATAATGTTAAAAGCAGAGGCTAGTGTGATATGGGAGTAGGCATACAGCAGGTGCAGTCTATGTTCTGAAGAAGTTTAACGGTAAATTTTTTTCAGTAGGCAAAAAGGGATACTGCTTGAAGGAAAGTTTTAACAGCAAAAGTAACTTTTGTCTTGTGTATAAGGTAAGAAAGTTGAGTGAGTAAGATTGCCGGCAAAGGGCTTTGAAACATTGGGAAAATAAATGGGAAAACCAAGAGGCAGTCTTGACAGGACAAGACCCAAACAGTGGGATATAATACCATGTAAGGTAGAGATGTTAGCTGTGGGGGAAGAAGGATTGATGCTGTTTCTGCTAAGATATGCTGATGCTGTGACTAGGGCAGTTATTTGACTGTGTCTGCCTTTAGAGTAGAAGAAAAGTTTCTCTCTCCACAAAACATGCTATCTCAATTTTCTTTAATCAGGAGGGATATTTGATGAAACTTATGTCCTTTATTATCCCCTATTAATGTACACGGTAAGAGATTTACTCTATACTTAAAAATAATTTAAACATTCAGTAGTATACAGATGAATCCCATTGTTCTTGCATTATCCTGGAAGCATTATTTGTAAAATAAGGTTTTGTGTAAGAAATGAAACCTATTTCAACTAATTGGTCAAGGCCCATACATAATTTAAAAGTATACATACTAGCCTCATGTGTTGATATAATTTAAGTCACCCAATGAGGGAGTTTTTCTTTTTTAAGATATTACATTTTAAATTTTGCTATCTTGCTTAGGTCACCTACATTTAAATTTAAGGGACTGGGAATGTTTTCTGAATGCATATGTTGCTGAAAGCTGCTGAGGTGACATTCTCACTAGGATTATGATACTTTCTAAAAATTTGAAGTGTCTTTGTACAATTTTGATGTTTGTCTTCACTACCTGGGCACCTTGTCCCTGTCCCAGGTCCTTCCCAACACTTCATGATTCAGTCACTACAGAGGTAATGCCAGGTTTACCAGAGAGCCTCTGACCATGCTTCTTGCTGTGCTTAGTTGATAATCTCTGGCTGTGAAATGTCCAAATGCCTGAAAGTCTTCATGAGATTAATCATTTAATTGAAGGCAGTACTTCCATATTCTCAGGAATTCATGGAGCCTCCTTTATCCCATGCTTCTCACCTTGGTGAATGGGTAGAAGCAGTAGTCAGATTGGCTCTTCTGTCCATTTACAGGATGAACAGAATCTGTAAGGAGCTTCATGGAATATAAATATTTTCACTGCAGAAATGATCATTGGGAATTAAGAATGGATTATTCCCCAAAGCAACAGTAAATTAAATATCCATATTGCCTGGCTTCTGGGAGAATTTTGTTTGAGGTAGGCATCGCAATTTCTCAAACTACCCTGTCTCCCCATTTTCCAGAAAGAAGAACAAAATACTGGTTTTAGCAGTTTTCCAACTGAAACATCTTAGCACTGGTCAAAGAGGTCTGAAATATTTATTTCCTCAACTGTGAGGTTAATTACCAGGGCCTGGGGCCACTTCTAAACATATTCTCTGCTATTTGCTCCAGTGTACCTTGCAAATATTATGATTGTCTTAATGTGTATTGCTATGAAAAATTGGGAATGACTGGTTAAGGTACAGTTCATCCGGCCATGATCCAGCTGTCTCAAGGGTTACCCAGGAGTCCCAGCAACCAAGACAAGAGTGTATCAAAGATGAGAAAGACTACAGTGGCTAGTCTGTAAAGAAACCAAGTGACTCTTTAGTTCTCCCAGGCTAATTTCTCTCTTGTCCCTAAACATTACCACTAGGAATAATCTAATAATTCTATACGTTGCCTTTGCAAAATAAACACATTTTTTTTTTTCTATTTTCACAACGTTTGTAAGTAGCTGCGACTTTCTTCTGACCACCAGATGTGTATTTTACTCGTACTATCATGTTCCTCAGTAACCTGGCAATTTTAACAGTGAGAAATCATGCTTTCATTTGAGTCAACACATGAATCACTTTTTAAAAAATCTTGCCGCTTATAAGAACTGCTGAGTCGTTTTTTGTTTTTCTAACTGTAACATTTCTAAACTCTCTCAGGTTTATGAAGTGTTTTCTCTGTGGGTAACTTTTAGAAATTTTACAGGATGGTGTAAATAACTGGCCTAAACATTTCTTGGAAATTTATGCAAGGATGCATGTTTTTAAATTGTTATGAATCAGCCAAGTAATTTTAAAAAGCTACTTTATGATGTTGGTCATAGAAGTTTATAGCTTTTTAATGTTAATTTATGTATCTTTAAAATTCATTTTAAGTGAATTTATGTTAGTATGATTAAATAGAGACTTTCAGTGAAAACTCTTTCAGTTACTTTTATTCCTGTAATTTGTATTCAATTTTGTATATTTGTACTTTATTAATATATATGCAGATATATAAATATATATGGAAATAAAGCGTTTTTTTAGAAATATTGATACTTAAGTTGCAGGAGCATGTTACAGAAAAATGAGTTGTGCATTTGGAGTGACAGGTGTTTGACATTTAATAGCCTTGTATAGTAGTAATTATATAAATACACATGAAATTTACAGAGAAATCTATTAAAATTCATCTAGTAAAGTTACATTATAAAAATTTTTTTTATATCCCCCAAAACACAAAAGATTTGGAGAAAGCTGTTTTAGCATCAAACGAAATAATTTATACCTCTAATTCCTATTTGATAAAGTATTTCAAAATTATATTTAACTTTTGGCAACTCTAGTTTGTTTTCTTGCTTGTATGATTTTTTTCCTTTTGTTTGTTTTCTAGTTTTATCACATTGCAATCTTCTGCAATTCTCATAATTTTGCATATCCTAAAATATGTTAGATTGGTCTTTTAATTATTATTATCTTGCCCCAAGTAAGAGAAGGTAAAACATGAAATTTTTGAGTTTTTTTTTTTTCAGGAGGGGGAAAGGGGCTTACAAGAGAAACAAAGTTTTCGGATATTAAAAAAAGCAACTTATCTTCTTAGAACATTCTTTATTAAACTATGATAACACAAAACACTTATTAAGTGCTTGCCAGACAGTATTCTAAGAACTTTTAATATAATCCTCACCACAACCCTGTGAAAAACAGACTTGATATATAACTTGCCCAAACCACTCAGCTTATGAATGGTGGGGTCAGCATTTGGACCTAGGAATCTGTCTCCAAAGTCCGTTAGGCACTCTGCTATGGTGCATTTATTTATGTAACTAATGCATGTTGAATTCCTACTCAGCCTACATAGATGTGCTCAATGCTTTGTAGTCAATAACTGTTGATATTCACAACAACCCTATGATGTAGGCTCATTTGATAGCTCTATTTTATACATGAGAAAACTAATGATTACTTGATTAAATCAATTAATGTCCCATGGACTCAACAGAGTTCTGATTAAAGTGTGTCTAACGGTAGAATCAAGACTGGTACAATAATCTATGTCAGATTAATACATGATAGTAGGCATATTGGTATTACTATACTTTGGCTTTGGGAGAGCTGGATAAGACTAGGAATCATATAGGGATTTGGAAAGTGCTCGTAGAAGTATAGATACGATTTGGGAGTTGATAGACTGAAATTCGGATAAATAACATACAAATTAAATATTTGATAAAGATTTGGAATGGGTAAACTTTCAGAAAAGACCCAATGTTCTGATTTAAGCTTATCTTAAAAACACAACGGGTGCTTATACAAAGTAGATATCACTGGTGTTTAAATTCATTGAGTATGCCCTTTTCTTCACTTCCTATTTAGCAAATTTTTATTGCATCGTAGTTGCTCAGTAAAAGATATTTAAACAATAGAAGTCATACACAAATACATTGATAACTAACTGTTCTTCATATTCTTAAAGAATAGACGAAAAATAATATAACCTTTAGATTGGCATAACTTCACTTAAATGCCACTGAAACATTTTTCTTCATGTTACCTGACGAGAGACCTGCTAAGACCCATTATCCATATTTCACAGCTGAGGAAATTGAGATTCAAGGAGTTTAAGTACCTTGCCTAACTTACTAGGGATATGAGATGAAGCAATGACACAAATCAACCCTCAGATTTTAAATCCATACTAATTTAATGGATGAAAAGAATATTTATGTTTTTAATGCATTATTTGAAAAAATATATATTTCCTTTCCTATGCAGCTTTTAAAAATTAATCACACAGGCTTATTTCAGTGCCTCTGAAAACAAGAGCAGCACTCTTACAGTATTTTCTATAGTTTTGTTTTGTAAAATAATGCTAGTAATTTCTTGTGTGTAACAGTTTTACCATTTAAAAAGCAAAGCTAACACATAATTCTGTTCCTTTTTACATTTTTTCAGGTCCTGAGGAGGTAGAAATCAAGTGCCCCTCGAATCACATTGCTTGCCTTGGTACCAACAAATGCGTTCATTTATCCCAGCTGTGCAATGGTGTCTTCGACTGCCCAGATGGGTATGATGAAGGAGTACATTGCCAGGGTGAGTCCATTTGTGGAACAATGCAACTGAAATATTAAATTTTGCATAGTAATGAAAGTTCAAAGAGAACCTGTAACCTGCCTTTTCTTTCAACCAAAACATATCAGTTATTAAGAAAGCATGAATTTTATTGCCAGCTATTTAATATGCATTTCAAAGCTGCAAGTATGTTTTAGCAAAAAACACCATTAGACAAAACACACACACACACACACACACACACACGCACACGCACACGCACACGCACACGCACACACACACAGACTTTGAAGTTGGGTTCTTAAACAATTACTTGTTTGTATAAAAGAGTATTTTGAGCAAAGGATAAATGGGAAGTCTTTGTCACAGTAGATTGATATCACATTGTGTTACAGGTTTGTTTCTCTGAACCTTTGCTTAAACAAATTATTTGAAGGAAAGTTTGGCAACCAAACATTTTAGTAAAATGTATCCATGGGAAATTTGTTCCTTCAGATTTTTTTCATGGTATTAGACTATTAACTTTCTTGTAATTTTCTGCCTTTTTAAAAATCAACATCTAAATTCCACAGTGGTAAAATATTAGCTATGTATTAATGATATGAGGGATAAATAATTAAAATCTAAAAATTAATAAAAAGTTAATTACTACTGACACTTTCTAGTGGGGGTGGGATGGGGGGAATGAAACATGAGACGAAGAGAAATAAGAGCACAGGAAAAGTCAAGGATCCAGGTAAGGACCCAGATTTGGAAACAGAATCAAGGTAGCAGTCAAGTGAATCAGGCTGCAAGATGGAGCCTGGAAAGCAACAACTGTACTAGAAGTCTCTAACTCAGATTCTCAAAGACTGAGTGTAACACAAAGGATATTGAAACTAAGACTTCAATAAGAACCTGTCCTTCTTTTGGGGATCAGTAAGACAATAAAGAATAGAAGAAAGTATAAAAAACAGGACATAGCATATCTGGTTTCTAGGTGGGGCTTTACACAAAGTAATTACTGTCATGCAGAAGAGGTCCCAGGTCACTAGAAATTGCAGTTGTTCAGGAGGAGATCCATAGATGTATATATTTAAAGTGCTCAAAGTTAGATATTATTTTTTAAAAAACATTTTATAGTCAAAAACATGCCCAAACAAATTCTGTCTGGAGGCCTGACAGGATTTGTTGGCTGACAGTTTTCAAAGTCTGGGGTGAAGTAAGCTGAATTCAAGGCCATAAATGGAGAGATATATTAGAAAAAGCATAAATCTCAGAACAATAACCTGAAGATGTAAGAATGTTGAGAGACCATAAGTAGGCTGTGGAAATCAACTGGTCTCTAGCTCTTTTCCTTCTTTCTAAAGGGATGTCCAATTACTCTCTGTGCATAAATTCTGACTGGGATTTTAAAGATCTTTTGAAGGTTCCTTCTTTTGCCTGAGTTTCTTTTCTTAGCCTTAAACTTATATAAAAACTCAGTAGATTCTTAGTTGCAGTTATGAATACATATGTAATAATAATGAATAAGAGATTTTATTTTTATTTAAAGGCTTTGTGACATCTTTTATATAATTATATATGAAAAAAATGATATGAAAAGAAAGTAAAGTACTGAATTTTAAAGTGATAGGTGTTAAAGAGTTTAATTTTCTTTTTGGATATTAAATATATTTTCTAGATTGCAATTTTATTCAATTCAGTTATAATGTAGGCTTTTTATTGTTTTTCAATTTTCAGATAGATATGTATGACTAAGCTTTTAAAAGATCAGAGCCATCACATTTTCAAACATTTCTTCAGAGGTGATTATACACATTTGAATATCATAAACATAGTTTGGTGCTGAGGGTCATATGAAAATATATCTGTGTTTTCTGATAAAATTCAGATTTTTGATCTCATATATGAGGGCATATGTTAATAGCATAACAGAAGATTCAACTGAAAACAACTTATTTGAACAAAGGTAAAATGCTTTTATTTTGAACCTTGAAAAGATTGATATATACGTTGGATTAAGATAAATTTCAAGTATATAGTTGTTTATGCTCCAGTCTTCTTTTTTCTGTTCTAATTTAGTCGTTTAAGTGTTTCAAGTTTTCTATTTTTATCACATGTGACAACTTTTTTTTTTCTTTGCCAGTAGGAGGTTTAGTTTCCAGTAGGAGGTTGATTGTACCATTTTGTCCTTTTAAATATTTTTACATTTAACCAAATCAAGTGTTTTAAAAGATCTAAGTAACCATTCATTATGACCTATGGTACACTTAGAAATAATAAGCAAATTTGATTTCTACTTGCTGGTTAATCTCAGTAGAGGGTTTTTTGCCTACTTCTCTGGCCTGCATACTACATAGCATTGTAAGATCAAGGTGACTAAAGAGATATAGTCATCCTGGAATCAGTGGTTTAATAAAATATTTCTGCATTGAGAAAATAAACTCAGAAATGAGTTTACCTGCTTGGTCTGGTAGAGTTTCCCTGCCACATGGACAAAAACTAAATCTCTGGGCAACACAAGATTTGCAACATTTATATGATTTCTGTTTAAATGTGAAAAGGTGACAGGTTGTAAGCAAAGGTAGATTGTGGGAACTGAGTCTACTTTCTCACCCTCAGCCTTCCTCCTTATTTGTGGTCATACTTGATGAAACATTGTTTCTTGGAGAGTTAATTAGGAACTAGCCCCATTAAGTCTGTAAGGAATTTTCTTATCCACCATAGACATACAATGAATCAAGAAACCAGATTAATTCAAACGTTATCTTTCTTTTTGGAAATTATTTTTCTTCTTTGTCGGAACAGTTCTGTCTAAATCGCTTCTCCTTACATTGCTTCCTTTTTGTTGCATTCTAAGCATCGACTGTAATTTAAGTAATTATACGTAAAGCCTAAGACATGATTCAAAGATGGGTATGTTTTCTTTTTTCTAAAAAATGATCCAAAATATATTAGGTGGTATATTTATATCCTTTATAAAACTAATAAGGGAAAAAATTAAAATTTTGGAGGTGATGTTCTGGTCCTGGGAATGTTTTTGTATCAACTGAATTGTTCTCTGAATGTTTCCTAGAGAAATCAATATCTTTCTAGTAAAGATAATGAAGAGATATCTATTATTAAATGATTTTCTATAACTGATATTTTCATCTCCATAATTGGGCTCCATCTGAAGAAAGAATAATGGATTTTTGTATATGGGGGTACTTGCATATACAAATATGCTTATAAAAGTTTTACAACAAAAACTTTCAAAATCACCACATTATATTTTTGAAAAGTTAGTCTCTACACAGTACTTCATATTGGAGGTAATATCACCTTGTACAATTTTATGAGCAATGAAATTACATTCTGTAAAACACAAGGCTTCTCAATCCAGAAAATTTCCATAAAAATGCACACAACCATATAAAGAATGAAGGACGAAGTGAACAACTTTGACGAATAGAAACAAGATGGACTAAGATGTCTCAAAACACTGTTTTAAAATTTGACAGTCTTAAGGTAATTTATTATGTTAATGAAACAGGAGAGTTCGCTGACTCCTATTCCAAGGTTGTGCGACAGGGGTGTGGCTCCTCTCTTTAGCCGCCACACACTCAAGCCCCTTATGGGAAGGGGACCATGCAGACAGGCAGGTGCAGGAGCTGGGGCGAGCACTTTTGCAGTGCCAAGTGGTAAGCTATTTATTTATTTAGACAGAGTCTTGCTCTGTTGCTTAGGCTGGAGTGCAGTGGCATGATCTCAGCTCACTGCAACCTCCCTCTCCCAGGTTTAAGTGATTCTCCTGCCTCAGCCTCCCAAGTAGGTGGAATTACAGGCATGTGCCACCAGCTAATTTTTGTATTTTTAGTAGAGATGGGGTTTCACCATGTTGGCCAGGCTGATCTGGAACTCCTGATATCAAGTGGTCCACCCACCTTGCCACCCAAAGTGCTGGGATTACAGGCATGAGCCACCGCACCTGGCCCCCATGTGGTAATATATTTAAACGTCCATGGGAATGACAGTCTCTGTGGCAGTATCTGCTCTTACCCTGTTAAAAGAATATGGGAAGTTATGAGGTCAGTGCAAAGAGGAATGCTACCTTTTAAATCACTACCAAAAGTGACTATTTAATCTATGTGATTGTTTTCCAGCAAACATTCTGATGTCCTTTTAAATCTAAGAGGATAACCTGTGTAAAGATTTTACTAAAATTGATTGGAGAATGAAACTCTCTGACATACGAAAAGCTCACCTCCCAAAAACACAAATACACACACACACACACACACACACACACACACACACACACTCTCTCTCTCTCTCTCTCTCTCATCTTTTCTGATATTTTGTTTTTCTATTCTGAACCATTTTCTATATAATTCTTAGTATATGACATAATTAATTGGCATATTTGATCTGGGACTTAAAAAAAGAGTAAGATCCTCTTATGTATCACCTACCTCCTTAAACTAATGAATATTCAGACTTTTAAATTCCATTTGATTATTTTACCTTACTTTCCATTTGGAATATAACTTTCCTAATATGTGCAATTGGATTTTTCTTAATCCACTCATAACCTATTGTAAGTAATTCTAATGTATTTAATTTAGATACCAACTATTGATATTTAAAATTTTATGCAGCTGGTTTTTTGCTTTTATATTTCTATCTTTAAAACTAAGCTCTTATGAGAGAGTGCTAAAAAAATCCTGGGGGTGATTAAGAACTTAGAGGCATTCTCAAAATGGACCAGGGTAAATGGCAGCCTTTATTATCTGTAATGATTCACCATGGAAAAATTAATAATTCTTCAAACTTCTTGCTTAAATCTTATATGTATTCCAAATTTTCTAAAAAAGAAATTAACCTAGAGGTTTTTCAGAACTCCAGTTTTTTAGTCTTCCAGAAAGAAAAATGTATCTGTGCTGTTGTTTTGTTAAAAATCCTATTACAGCTACTAGTATGGAAAAAAGAAGGGAGTAAGGGAGGAAAGAAAAGGAGGGAGGGAGGGAGAAAGGAATGAAGGAAAGAAGAAATTTAATAAAGCTACTGAAGAAGAAAAATAAATCTGCAGCTCTTTATTGTTTTTAATTTTACTTTATTATATCAATGAATCTTGTCATAGCATCATTTTAAAAATTTCATTAAAATATTGCCAATATTTTTCTAATTTAAAATCATACTATAGAGTGGAATTTCAGAATCCAGAATTCCAAAACAAAGGTATGGAGAAGAGGTGTAATTGCAATATTATAGAAAGTGTATCTGTCATCAACATTGAGCTTAAAGCACAGGGAAAGAAACCTGTGCTCAACTGACTTGAAACATCAATAAACCTACAGCTAAGAAACGAAGAAGTGGAATTAGCCAGGAAGACCTGGGTTTGTAAGTTCAGACCACTTTTGATTAGTAAAGCTCTTACAAGTTAAGAGTAGATCCTGCTGTATTTTCTCTGTGTTGAGCTGTGCTAAGGTGATCAGATAGTCTCAAGTGTCTCTTAGGCGTAAGGATTTCCTCTCAAAGAGATTAGTTTAAGTAACTGAGTTAGTTTAGGGAAAGGCTATGGCCCTTAACACTAGCTGATTTCAGGGCCAAACTTAATGCTTCCCAGAAGCGAAGCAACTATTTCTAGAAAGCATAGAATTTCTAGAGGTGTTTCATCCTTTGAAGGCTTATACAGATATTGTTTATATAGACAAATGACACCTACATGAAATTAACATTGTGTACTTATGGAAGATTGTTCTAAATATATATGTATATATGTGTATATATAAACATATACGCATGCATACTTGCACATATATATGTATGCACATATATATGCATGTTCATTTTTCAGGGACTTAGTTTCATAAATTCTGTTGAATTAGAAATATGCTTTTGCACAGTTATCTGACTTCTTAACACTGACTTATAAGGTATGATTGCTAAATTAATCCTGTTAAAGAGACTTAGAACTCAAGTTTAAAATGTTTGAATATGTTGACTTCTAGGGGCAGCTAGCTAGCTAAGTAAATACCTCTGGGGAAAGGATGACTCAGTAATTTTACCCTATGCTGTAGCTGATAATTCAAAAGGTAATCTAAAATAATTAAATGTTGATTGGAATTTAATTCCTTTATAATAGATTTACATCTTTGATTAATGTTAATATTATCCTAAGTACACATTCTCTTCCACCAAACAGGATTATTTTCAAGAATAACTAAGGAAACAAAAAAAAAATTGTGAATTTTTATAAATGGTGTAAACTGCCTACTAGTAGTTTAGAAATGATCACAACAGGCTTTAAGTTAAAAGGAGATATTCTTCACTGAAACATCATTTCAGATTCTGTATCTGTCTCTTTTCTTAGGAAATAATGGTTTCAAATGAAGTTACATTACTTCTATAATTTTTTATCACAGCTTTTCTATAGTGAGATTACTGGTACATTATGAATCTTCAATTGTTGCTGCAATATACTCTATTTTCAGTTAATTATGATTTCATTTGATTTGATTTATTATTATTATTATTATTTGAGATGGCGTCTTGCTCTTCTCCCTCAGTCTGGAGTACAGTAGTACGATCTCAGCTCACTGCAACCTCCACCTCCTGGGTTCAAGGGATTCTTGTGCCTCAGCCTCCCAAGTAGCTGGTATTAGCTGCTACCACGCATGACAAATTTTGGTACTTTTAGTAAAGATGGGTTTCACCATGTTGGCCAGGCTGGTCTTGAACTCCTCACCTCAGGTGATCCACCTGCCTCGGCCTCCTGAGTGCTAGGATTATAGGCATGAGCCACCTTGCCCAGCCAATTTTAATAGGTGCAAGTCAACAACATGGATTCACTGTTCCCACCCCAACAAAATATTTATTCTGTGTTCATACCTAGTATCTGTAGTAGAAGAAATAGCAATTATTTCATATGGAGGTTTACTCCTTGGGGCAAACAACTCCCATTATTTCTATCTATTTCTCAAAATGCTAACCTCTTAGACGAAAGGCTTATGTGAAACCACAAAAAGCCAGAGAACTCAGGTTTCTTAAGTCTAGTAATCTCTCCCCAAGAGAAGAGACATGTTAATGTTCTATCACTCTTGATAGTGTTAATTTATATGAATATTCATAGGCACTGGTAGTCCTTGTTTATCTAGATATTTCCTTCATCTTTCTCATCTTGACAGTGGAAAACAAAGAATGTAGAAAATATACTGAGTATGAGGCCAAAAATAATTTTTTAAATGTGCCAGTAGAAACACAGCAAATCTTTTTCCAAAATTCATTGATCAACTTTAGTAAACTTTTGTTTGCACTGACAATATTCCAGATATTTAGCTAAGTACCTTCAGAAAGTCCTATTTTCTGACTTCATGGAATTCACATGTTGTAATTGAGTGAGGTAAAAATTGAAAAGGCAGAATAAGGTGAGAAGTATCTAATTCTGCATGAGAAGATGCAGAAAGACATCCCAAGTGAGCTGGTAGTTGATAGGCATCTCACTCTAAGGGTCGGGTAGGCAAATGAGAAAAGGAAAAACATTGAAAAATCAGGAAACTACATATACAGAGGCATAAGTGCAAGAGAAAGCATTGTATGTTCAAGAGCTCTAAGTTCTTGGGTAAAGTTGACGCATACGTCCCTGACTGTAGTGAGAGGAGTTTGAACCTGAAAAAATACTTAGGAATAGACCAAGAAGAGTTCCATTAGAATAGGTATGCATTATGACTTACCTAAAATGCATTTCATAGAACTGTAAAAAGCAAGAGAGTGAAAAATATTATACCAGGATATATTCTCAATAGTATTTTAAGAGTGTTATATGAAATCGTTTTAATATTAAGGATACTGTAGCTGGAATTGTTGCATATGTATAGCATGTTCTATAGTTTATTTTTAGAAAGTAAACATGTGCATTACTATAATTATACAATTTTGAGATAAACAGTAATCCTTATCTCACATTGATCAACTCCAGAATGGATACACATTAGATGTTGTTCTTTAATGTGTCACTTGGATGTAGTTCATGTAAATGAAAGTCAAAATAGACAATAAGAGGAGCCATATTAAGTAACATCCTTTTCAAATAAAATTTATAAATTTGGAAGGCATATTTACTACTTTAAGCAACCATCACATTTCACCATTAGCAAGCTACTAAAACACTGCATTGTTAGATCATGCCTAAATTTTGTCCTCTTGTCCTTTAACTTTCAAAAATACATGACTGTTTTAATATTATTCAAAAGTATGAATTATAACAAACTGTCACTCAGCTCTCTACTCAACCTCAAATGTGAGGCCAAATCCCCTGTGATTCATTATTTGGTTTTTGACACAAGCAGTTTGATATTTGAAAAGCAAGGAATTAAAGGAGGTAGCTGGAGTTGAACGGCATCCCCAAGAGTCATACTGAAAATCAGTTGGAAAACAAGCCTTAAACACTGTGACCTTGAGTTTTCCTTCACCCATGTTGACTACTGGGCCTTAACATATCAACTCAGAGAAGTACATACGTTGTGATGCTTCAGCATCCTCCTGATCCATGATCAAAGCACAAGATGGCTTGTAGAATTTCAACTGAAGACATTTTTCAACTAATCGTATAATCCCTATTAGGTTTATTAATTGATTGAAAAGAAAAAAAATGTGCTGAGTAAACAACAGGCTGCACAACTTTGTAACCAGCTTGCAGTATTCAGTGTCTCAATCTGACTGGTAGCTTATCCCTTTGAGAAAAACTAGTGCTTTTATTTGGTGAAGAATGTGGAAGGGAACCGTTCATTTTAACTCTTTGAAGTAGATCTGCACCAGTAACATTAGGAAGTTAAACAAACTTTAGAAATTTCAACTTTCGTGATGGAATCTGGAAGAAATAAAGAGAGATTTCTCAAAGTCATTCAATAGAGAAAGTCTAAATTTTGAATAATGTATCCCCCATGAGGGATATATCCCAAGATCCCCTGTGAAGTCCTGAAACTGAATGGTGCCCAATCCTATATAAACTATGTCTTCTTCTATATATGCATACCTATAAAAAAGTTTAATTTATAAATTAGGCTCAGTAAGAGATTAACATCAATAATAATAAAATCAAACAATAACAATATACTAACGTTTTATAAATGTGATCTCTGTCTCTCACTCTCTCTCAAAATACCTTATTATACTGTCTTTACCTATTTTCAGATGACAGTTGACTATGGCTAACTCAAACCTCAGCCCACTGAAGGGAAAGTAAAACATTGAATAAGAAGGGACATTCCAATGAGAATTACCCATAAATATTTAGAAGATTTGAGAACTGTTGAGCCTAATCTGTATTTCTAGTAAATCTTACCAATTCTATTGAGAAAGCTCACAAAAGATTTTCAGCCAGTGTTTTCATTTCTGAATTTCCAATATTTTCATAATTGTAGAAAATACCATTTTTGTGGCTTTTTTTCTACTCTAGTCTTTTCACTTATATAGTAAACCCTATGCCATGGAATCACATTTGTTAATTCCATTTACTGTGGTTTCAATGTCTTTCACCCCAAAATTGAAATGCCAAAATCTAATTACCAAGGTGATGTTAAGACGAGGTGATTTCTTTTGACAAGCAATTAGGTCATGAAGGTGGAGCCCTCACAATGGGATTAGTACCCTTATAAAATAGGCTCATGCCTGTAATCCCAGCACTTTGGAAGGCCAAGGTGGCTGGATTACTTGAGGTCAGGAGTTCAAGACCAGCTTGGCTAATATGGCAAAACCCCCTCTCCACTAAAATACAAAAATTATCCAGGTGTGGTGGTGCATGCGTCTAATCCCAGCTACTTGAGAGGCTGAGGCACGAGAATTGCTTGAGCCTGGGAGGCAGAGGTTACAGTGAGCCAAGACTGTGCCACTGCACTCCAGCCTGGGTGACAGAGCGAGACTCTGCCTCAACATATAAAAAATAAAATAGGACCAAAGGAGATCTTTTGCCCCTTCTACTACATGAGGACACAGCTGGAAGACCTTATTCCATGAACCATAAAATGGGCCCTCATGGAAAACTGAATCTGTTGGCCCCTTGATGTTGGACTTTCCAGCCTCCAAAACTATGAGAAATAAGCTGCTGTTGTTTAAGCTACCAAGCCTCTGGTATTTTGTTATAACAGCACAAATGAACTAGAATAACAGAATATCTCAATATATAAGTAATAGTCTGAAAAATGAAATTGCTGTGAGACTGGTTACTTCTGAGCTCACCATAGTCAGTCCCTTCAGAATCAAATCAAACAATTATTTCCTTTTCACTCTTGTGGAGATAGAAAGACATATGCATGTGTATTGTAGGTTTCCAAACTTTTGACATACATTTGCATATTTGAGTTTAGATGCAAGAAACTCTTCATTAATGACTAATATTTTAGTGAAAGTAAATCACCCAGATTTATTTGCATTAGCTGAGAATCTGTGTTCTAGCTTTCCATTAGGCTTGTGATTAAGAAAAAGCATGAAATCAAATGATTGATCTCTTTATGCCACAAGGGATGGTAGAACTGGTCCAACAACCCACTGTGTTTGTGAAAAACCATGAAGTGGCAACCAAAGAGAGATCAATCTGCTCTGCTCACCAAGCTTCTTCTGGATTAGGTCATTGTACTTGTGAGCCAAGGCTTGAGTGTCGGATACAAGGAGAATGGGAAGGACAAGCCCTAAAGAGCACTTTTTGCTTCCATTAGCTGAAATGTGTGGTGTGTTCTTATTCAGAGTATAGCACAGGTATGAAACCAGAAAGTGTCAAGAAAAAATCTGTAAAGTTCAATAAATGGCTCTGAAAATTCTCCAACATTCTCAGAGCAGTAGCTCTAAGAACTTGAATTGTCTAATTTTTAGTTAGGCTAAATAAGTATTACTTTAGTGGTCTCAAAGAAGTTTGGAGAGAAATACGAATAGGTATAAAATACTCTTTATTCTAAATAGTATATGTAAAATGATCCCCAAGTATTTATTATGTGTAGAAGTAATATACAATTTGTTTTATATAAATGTATATAGAAATATATGTGTGTGAGAGTATGTGCATTCTATCAAATTTTCCTAGCCTGTGTCTAATGGATATCCAGATAAAATGATTATCTAGGGAATTAAAAATATACTTATGCTTTTATACTCTTCAACTGGGTTTGTTTCATTTGTTCCCATTTTCAAGACGAGTGTAAGATGAGGTTTACACTAGTCACGCTCTTGCTTTGACTCCTGAGTCTTCCTGCCAGCCAGTGACTTCAGTTCCTTTTCAGTAAGTCAGGGTTGTACTCTATCCATCTAAATTAATTATACAAAACAGAATATGCAGAAGCGAGAGGAATATGTATGAGATCAAATTCTAATAATGTTGCCTAACACAATACAACTTACATTTTGAGGTGAGCTTTTCATGCAAATGTGTCTTGGTTTAATTTGTCTTTTTTTTTCTGTCTATGTATATGTTTCGTACTCCTACTAGATTAGAAACACCTAAAGAAACATATTTTACTTCTATCTAGTCACCTGACTGCAAAGACCCATCCAACTGGGTAGAGATGACAAACATATAGGAAACCATGAGGGAGTGACAGAGTGTAAAGGTGCAGGGATTGTTTTGCAGAGAAGTTTCTAGGGATAGTATATGCTACATTGTATGCTGGAATTATTGGCCTAAAAAAAAACCCAAAAAACACTGTGCTTTTTGTCAGGAATATTCACTCCTGCATTTTGCCTAAAGTGATTTGCTCCTTTCAGTATTATTTTTTATTTATCAGAAATATCTGCAATGTGAAGAAGGAAAGTGCAGGTCTCCTTGATGACTATAACTACAAATAAAGAAGCAGCAATAACTTTCTCTCAGTGCAAAATAGAGTTGTTGGATAATAGGGCAGGAAGGGACTTTCAGAGGTCATCGTTCCATCTATCTGCCTTCAGGCTGGGATGAAACTAAACTCACCTAGAAACATTGCTATCTACCCTGCTTGGAATGCCTTCAGGGAAAGAAATTCTAATAACCATTTTTAGAAACGTAGTCAATGCTTAGCAATTTGTACTATGAGCAAATACTTGCGTTTTATATCATAATGTCTTCTAAGCCCTCTCAGTTTTTAACCTGTTCCTTCTAACAGATTCTTTATTCCTGTAACTTAATCAGACTTTTCTTGCACTTCTTCAAATAGTTTTAAAGTTTCCAAACCTCTGAAGTTATAAACCAACCAGGACACAGTGACGCAGTTTTATTACTCACTGTAACTGGCCGTCATAGATTCTGACTGGTATAATTTCTCTCTCTCTCTCTTCTCAGGTAAATAGTTAATATACCTGAGAGGAAATATATATATGTATGTGTGTGTATATATATTTAGAATATATATATATATCCTAAACATTTCCTTGTTCAGTTATGCCATGTCAGTCAGGAATTGTGTTTGGTTGGGGATAACAGAGATTTTTAAAAGACTGGAAAAAAAAAAAAAAAAAGAAAGTAGCGTTTTACAGAATTTTACATTTTCTTTCATATAAAAATAGTTCATAGACATTCCATTGAAGGTAAGGTGATTCCATATGTGATCCAGGTCTCAGACTCCCTTATTTCTGTTCTGCAATCCTTATCACTTGACTTTCATCCTCAAGGTAGACTAGTTGTCAAAAAATGGCCACTGCAGCTCTAAATTTCACATCCACATTCCAGGAGGAAGGAAGTAGACCGAGTTATCCCTACCAAGCAACTTATATTCTTCTTAAGGAGCTTTTCAGAAGCTTGATTGAACACAGTATCTACCTTTATCCCATTGACCAGAATTTTAACTAACACACACCCACTCTTATTTGCATGAAAGACTGGGAGATAGATCTTTTCAAGAGGGCAAAAGTTGATTAATAAAATCAGATTTGGAAGAAAGAGATATGGATATTTGATAACAACCAGCAGTTGATGCTACACATGTTTTAATAGAGCTGTTGGTTACTCACTAGGTAACTGTTGCAGTCCTACTATGCTTAACAAACACTATGAGAGGATTCTAAAGGAAAGAAAAAGAGCTGGTCATTAATTAGCTCAGTGGCTTTGATCACCAGTAAAAGAACAGGTTTGGACAATATCACTGACTCCTTCCAGATATACAATTATATAAACAAATAAAAATATTTAACATGGCTAAGAGGTATAAAAGTCATGCTGTAGGCCAGGAGTGGTGGCTCACGCCTGTAATCCCAGCACTTTGGGAGGCTAAGGCATGCACATGGCTTGAGCTCATGAGTTTGAGACCTGAAAAACATGGCAAAAACTTGTCTCTACAAAAAATACAAAAATTAGCCAGGTGTGGCTGTGCTTGCCTATAGTCCCAGCTACTTTGAGGGCTGAGGTGGGAGGATGGCTTGAACCTGGGAGGTGGAGGTTGTAGTGATCCCAGATTGTGCCACTGCAAACCAGCCTGGGTGATCCAGCCAGACTTTTTCACCTAGTCTCAAAAACAAACAAAACAAACAAACAAAAATCCATTCTGTGCTGTAGCAAAAAGCTGCCAAATACCTAGATAAATGTCCGTAAAGGATAGTTCCTGGGGGAGCCAGTGAGGGCTGCCTGCTGACTGAGGAAAGCCAGATTAATGGAGTTTCAGGGAAGAAGATACTAATGTAGCCATCTTTTTCTGTCCGTCCCACCCAATTTCTTCTTATTTTTTTTCATTTTTTTTCACCATTACTTTCCCTTTTTCTCTCCCCTCACACTCCCTAACCACTGCATATCCCATACTTTTTCAGCCTTCACTTTCTCAGTTTTATGCCTTTAAATACAAGCTTATACTTGAGACATTTTAAAAACAACTTGTATGAATTTCAAAGTCTGCTATTATTTCACATCTCTGGTCAGCTAACCCTATTTTAGCATTTATTTTAACTGTGGTTTGTCAATGTGTATACGTTCTTTTTGTTTTATTTGATATATTGAGACTGCCAAGCTACATTAAATATGCCAAGCCATATTAAATTGTACTTACTCTTTTTCCAATGGTAAATTTCCTATTATATATTTTTTTGTTTGATTTCCTTAGCCCACTGATATTTGCACAAATACACCCAAAACCTTTTCTTATTACTATTGATTTTTGTTTTATTTTGGAGGATTTTTAGTTTTCTTTTTAATTCCAAATTCTACCAGGTGATTAATTCTAACACTTTTTACACTCCCAAATAAATCCCTTTCAGTGAAGTCTCAATTAAGAAAGCCATTTTACCACATGATGTTAGAGAGTAAATAGGCATTATGCAGGCACTGAATCAGATCTTAGTAAAAAGTCACAGCAAAAACAACATATCAGATAGAATTCATAGTATACCTAATATACATTCCAATTAGTTCTAAAATCCTTGATGTCTAAGTAAGAGAAGATAAAGATGAAGAATTCTATGTTCTTAGAGGAATCAAAGTTAGAAAAATGTTAGAGATTGTACCAAATTCCCTATGCATATTTCTCACTCATACTTTTTTCTCTCATTTTTAACAAGGGTAAACTCACAGCAGTGTAGTTTTATGCTTCTTTTTAGAGTGGGCAGGTAAGGAAGTGGAGAAACTCTTGGGATGAGACTAATGATCTCTTTACCTAACTAGTCACTGTTAGGAAGACCTATGTGGATTAGTCAGCCAGGACAGCATAGTTTTTCTGGTATTAACAACTCATGTCTTTTAGGAGCCTGGAACTGAGACAAATGTGACTGAATTGCAGTTAGTAATATCTGCCAAACTGGAATGGCTGTATAAACTATTTTTGGTTTATACATAGCACAGGATGTTACAGCTCCCCGCTAAAGCAACACACACACACATACACATATAAATACACACACACACACACACACGGAATGGAGTTTTAAACTGTTGACGTATCATCTTTCCTGTTCAGATAGAAATACTATAGGCAAAAAAGTCTATATGCAAAGATATCCTTCATGATTGTCAAAGACTTTTTATTTGTTTTTTTCCTGGTTAAACTATTCTTTTTGAAATCTAAGCTTTTGCTGTTTGACTGCTGAATTTTTCTCCCAAAGTTTATTTAGTATACAACCTATTTCTCCCTCTGTTTCTTCAATAGCTTTTTCTATTTTCATTTGTCATTTATGATTTGTGATATGTAATATTTTCAGTGAGAAATACTTCCCAAAGCAAACATATATATTTCCAATGTATAAAATAACAATAATTCTTTGCTATTCAGACACAAATAATTCTTTTGAAGAGGCAATTAGCACTTAGCTCAGTGACTTGGGATGTTGCAACTCTTTTGAGTTTTGCTTTATTTTTACTGCTTTCAATCAAAGTACTACATATCTACAATGGACAAATACTAATCTAAACAAGAACTGCCTCAGGATTCTCAGTGAAAGTTTACTAGTGAAGAATATTTAACAAAGGGTCATCCAACTCTCTTTGTGAGGTCACAGAAATGTCATTTCCTTAGTATTGACTCAATGTAGCTCAATAGTCAATTGTATTCCAGTTGTGAAAAATTGTCAGGTTTCCTAACTCTTTTAAAACATTACAAAATATACTGGTATCATAGACGCAAATTGCTATTGATGTTTATGATCATGTTTTATGCTATAATAGCCATTCAAACTTCATATTTTAAATTATATTACTTGTATATCTACTTTTCAACTAGACAAATGATTTTATTGTTGGCTTTGGGCAACTGGTTACTACTAGCATAGTAACAATAAGGCACAGCACAGAAACTTAAACTTTCCTTATCTATATGTTAAGCTTCATTTTATTTTAGAAAGATAAGGAGAGGATGGGGTAATTTCACCTGTTCTTTAAGTTCTGGAATACATGTGCAGAACATGCAGGTTTGTTACATAGGTATACATGTGCCGTGGTGGTTTGCTACACCTATCAACCTGTCATCTAGGTTTTAAGCCCTGCATGCATTGGGTATTTGTCCTAATGTTCCCCCTCCTTCGCCCTCTAATGCTCTCCCTCCCCTTAACCTCCACCCCTCAACAGGCCCTTGTGTGTGATGTTCCCCTCCCTGTGTCCATGTATTCTCATTGTTCGATTCTCACTTAAGAGTAAGAACATGCAGAATTTGACCTGTTCTTATTGTACAATAGGAGGAGAATATACTTGAACTAAAATTAGATATGAAACTATAATTGAACCGATGTGTTTAAAGATCAAATAAATGCTCAGCTTTAGGTACTGTTGAAATTAAATTAGAATTATTTTAAAAGTACCTCTGTGGAGGCCTAACTTAGTAATATAGAGCTGACTTGGTGCCATTAATGTAATCACAATTGATGGGCTAGACAAGGAACTACAAATAAAATATGTATGGATGGATGATCCAGCAAATAAAATACAACACGTCGTGTGTCTGAGAGAGGTTTTGAAGAGGAAAATTGATTTATATCAATTTTATTAAAATATTTTTGAAACATGACAAATTGGTCCTGGAGACTGAAGTTGCAGTGAAGTTAACAGCCAAAGGCAGGAAAATGTTATAAAATGAACATTACATTTTTGTGCTTTGAATGCAGGGATTAATCTGGCCTAGGTAAGGGAAAATAGTTTGAGAAAAGATGATTTTCAGAGTTGACTCAGTGTCAGCTATTTTGTGCGATGACAAAGCAATTATTCCCTTCAACATCCTTCTTCCACATTTGTAGTTAGATGATGAAAACTGTGTCTTAAATTAATGGGAGCTAAATCATGTGTGGAAAAGGAAGGCTGTCTTCCAACAGAGGGGGATATTTAAGTGTCTCAGAGACTTATTTTCTTCAGAGTTGTACATTTATACTACTTTCATGCTCTTCATAGAATTGGTCTTCAAAAACGTGGTTGCTTTGTTTATCTTATTTGACTGTTAGGATAAATATTTGCTGAAATAAAATCAACACGGGCCAGTCCTTGTTGTGGGGATATCCAGTGGTTCCTACCTATAGGGGTTCCCAGTATTGTATAGATACCACTTATTAGCAGATAATTTTAAGCATATGTGTATATATATTCGTTCATTTCCCTACTGTGCTATTTTTTCACTTCCATTCATTGTCTCCATTTCTACTACTCTTCATCTCTATTAAACGTACTACAGTCAAGCTTTCATTTCTATCATTCCACTGAAGCTGCCTTGTCAAGCTCATCAGCAGTTTCTGTATTGATATAACCATTGGTCAATTTTAAAATGTCCTTTTAATTTTTCTGTCAGTGGTTTTTGATGAAGTCGATCACTTCTTCCACCTTCACTTGCCTTTCGGCAAACCACCACACTCTCTTGGTTTTGTTCTTAGCTCACTAGTTGTGCCTTTTCAGTCTCCTTTACTTTTCCTATTTCCCCTTAAGCAGGCTCTGTCCTTACCTGCCTTCTCTCCTCTACTTAATTTATTTGCTTGGTGATCTCATTTAGTCCCGTGGCTTTAAAGATCATCTATGTGCCATTGATGCTCAGTGTTTTTCCAGTCTAGCTCACTCTTTAACTGCAAATATGTATACCCAGCTCCCTATTCAACATCTCCACTCGGATGTCTAATAGATAGCTCCAACTCAACAAACCCAAGATCTTCCCCACCCCTGAGAACTATTATATTATAGCTTTTCCTTCTCAGTTGGGGGCAACTCCTTTAGTTTCTCATACTAAAAATATTAGAGAGATTCCTGACTTAAAAAAATTCACCATATCGAATTCATCAGGATATATTATTAACTATACCTTTTAAACATAGCCAAATTCTTATCACTTTTCACCAGCCCGACCGCTGCTATCTAAGTTGAAACCACAATTATCTTGTACTTGAATAACTGTAATAACCATATAATTGATTCCCCTTATTCTAATATTGTTATAACTATATTCTCTTCTCAACGAAGTATCCAGGTAGTCCTATAAAAACTTAAATCAGATTATATCAGGACATATCACTATTTTGCTTAAAACTTATCCATGGTTTGCACATTACATTCAAAATGAAGCGTAAACTGCTCCAATGACATGTGAAACCTTGTGTAACCTTACTACTTATTTGTCTGACCTTATCTCTAATTACTGTTTCTCAGCCCCATAATTGCCAATTCTTCCAAGCATGTTGGCCTTATTATTTCTTAATTATGTCAGGGATACTTCTACATTACATTTTTTGCATGAACTGTTCCATAAAGAGGGAAACAAAGAGTTTTGTTATGAATGTTAGATTCATTGAGAATGAGTGTAATAAGAAAGAGCTGAAGATGCTAGTGGGTGATTGGAGTAGTGGAAAATTGATTAACTTGGGTGATAATTAAATTGATAATTTTTTAAGGGAAGAAAATACTTATTTCTCCAAACTGAATGCAACCCAATGTAATTGCTTGTCACTGCAAGAAGTACATGAGAAAACACTGCAAAATTTTAGTAAGCAGCTTAAATTTAGGTTTCTGAGTATTTAATACATTTGTTTTAGTGCCTCATTTGATTTAGAATTCTGAAACTGATATGAGACACCATAGCCTTCTACAGTTTTTACTGTAGGGGCACAAATGCTCATCTCTCTTGTCTTCTATCCATCCACAACATCATATTTTCCTGACATCTAGTTAAAGAACAAGAGTGAAAGTTTGCATATGCTTGCCTTCTGTATTACTCCATTTTCATGCTGCTGATAAAGACATACCTAAGACTGGGAAATTTACAAAAGAAAGAGGTTTAATGGACTCACAGTTCCAGGTGGTGGGGGAGGCTTCACAATCATGGCAGAATGTGAAAGGCGTGTCTCACATGGTGGCAAACAATAGAAGAGAGCTTGTGCAGGAAAACTTCTCTTTATAAAACCGTCAGATCTCATGAGGCTTATTCTGTGTCACAAGAATAGCATGAGAAAGACCCACCCTCATGACTGAGTTATTTCCCACTGAGTTCCTCCCACAATACGTGGGAATTATGGGATCTACAAGATGAGATTTAGGTGGGGACACAGCCAAACCATATCACCTTGCTTCCTCCTCTGACTCTAAAGAAATTGCAGTGAACTTCATGGTTAGACTCAGGAACATCTGTCTGCACCCACAATTCAGCCTAAGACATTTGTTAGCTCTCTATGGTGAATTGTGTCATAGCAGGATCCATGAGGAGACATATACATATATGTATGTGTGTGTGTGTATTTAACTTATACCTCTATTGCCTAAGTTGAAGACACTTGTGTAATCCATTCAACATATACTACCACCTGTGGAAACTGACAAGTGCCAGGTTCTCTGGGAGCTTTGTCAGCTAGTTAGATATTGAAACTACTGTCCTGTCCAGTTCTCTAAGTCTAAATTTAGCTCAACTTCATTGATCAGGAACTGACACTGTGAAACAGGGTGTTTCTGGACTGCCATTTTGTCTGTTTTAGAACCCTAGACCGCAGGTAAGTACTGGCAACTAACTACAGCATCAGACCAATTTTCTCTCCACATGTACTGTGCATAAAAAGTGGAAATAAGTAAGTTTTCAGTCTGAGAAGTTCAACCATTTATATCCATTTATACATGAACCTGATTATGACTTGCTAAAGATTCGAAGGAGAAACTTTATGAAATAGGACTGATGTTCTAGAATAATGTTTTCTATGTTCAAGGAAAAGTTGTTCTTTTAAATAAATAATTAGCTTAGTGTGTCTGAATGTTAAGGCAACTGGTCTATAAGTAAGTCATAGAAGCATTGTTGGCTAAAACTTTATTTTCTTTAGGTTTTATTATTTTTAAAAAATGAGATAGGGACCCAAAATGCTATTAGATTTTTCCTCCTTTTATAGTTGAGGAAAACAGCACTGAGTCAACCTAAAAAATAAATCACACTTGCTTTGGATAGGTACCATATTCACTAACTGCAGCAGGGTTATTGCTGTGTCTTGCTTTTCTACCGATTTAGATTAGTCTCTTCATCTCATGCCATAGAGAGAATAACACTAGGCTAAATACCTTGCCAAAATGCAAACAATGAATTGGCAAAAGCAGTTGCTTTTCAGAGCTCTTTTGCCTTGATTTTGAATGTTCTGTCACTGCCCAAGTGATGATGACCTAAATAGTCCTAAGCTCTTTTCCTAGACTACATTGAGAATTCTGATGCCAGTTCAAGAAGAAAAGTAGAAACACTTCAAAACACATACTATCTTGTACATTTTCTCATAACTATTTGTTCTCAATTATTTTTATTATAGAAGCCTGGGCTGAACAAGGGAGGCACCCAATATTAAGTCATTTTTTTAAGATAAGAAGATTTTTACCCTTTAGGAATTGACATGGCTTTCATTTCTTTCACAGAAGTTTCCTGAAGGAAGAAAACAAATGAACACAACAAAACAGAAAAACCACAGTACTTCTATTTTTTATTCACAATGAAAACTTATTTCTCATCTTATTTGTCCAATCTAGAGCATTTTAACTGCTCATTCCCTTTGACCATACTATAGTGTCTCCCGAATTACCTCGAGCCTTATTACCATCTGCAAATTCTGCTTCACCAACTTTTCTCTTTCTTTGTACCCAGCAACTCCCAAGAAATAAGGAAGCAATTGTTCTTCCCTGGGCTTCCATCTTCTGCCTTGCTTTTCTTACTTTACATCTTTCTATGTCCTCCTCTCCACTTTAATTACCACCTCCTTGCCCCTGACTCTTGCCGCTACCTTTCCTTCTCTCCTGAGATCCAGATATGTATTTCTGACGATCTTCTGTATATTTCATATAGGTGCCCCACAGACATGTCGAACTCATGTCCAAATCTGAACTCATCATATAATTTTTAATTTTTATTTTTAAGTTCCATGGTACATGTGTAGGATGTGCAGGTTTGTTACATAGGTAAACATGTGCCATGGTGGCTTGCTGCATCAACTAACCCAGCATTCATTAGCTATTTTTCCTAACGCTTCTCCCCTCCCTTCGCCTCACCCACTGGCAGACCCCAGTGTGTGTTGTTCTCCTCCCTGTGTGCATGTCTTTCATTTTTCAGCTTCCACTTATAAGTGAGAACTTGTGGTATTGGTTTTCTATTCCTGTGTTATGAGCCCATCATATTTTACCCTAACCTATTATTCCTTCAGTCTGCCTTGTTTAATTATGTCACCATCCATATAGTAACCTAAACCAGGCTAGTCTCCTGAAACCACACAGAATATTTCCTTTACCTTACCTAACCCAAAACATGTCACCAAGTTCAAATTATTCTTAACTCTTAACTGGTTCCAGAATTCACCAACTTCTGCTCATCTAAACTCCTCCTGACTTAGTTCTGCCTGTAATAAAATTTCAGTAAGGTAAGGTAATAATCACACAAGTTGTTTTTGGTCACCTGTCCTAACTCATTCCAATCTATAATGTGTTTAGTCAGAAAAACCATCTTACTAAATAAAATGCAAACTGAATATTCAGTCCCTTGTTTAAACTTATCCTATAAATTACAAGCTCCTTAGAAAGGCAGCTATAAGTCCTCTATTTCACCAACCTCATCGTCCAGCCTTTCTTCTTATGCACATGAGATTTGAGCTGAATCAAAACTTCCTGGATCAGCATCAATCATTCAACAGCTCTTCAGTTTCATATATCTTATTCCCACTACTTGAAATACCTTTACTATGAGATCTTATTCTCATCTACCAGAAAAATCCTTACTTATCTTTGGATGCTCAGCCCAAGCATCTTAGCTCTAGGAAGATTTCTTTGAACTAAGTTGCCTTTTTCATATTTTCATTTCATATCTTATTGTAGCATTAAATTCACTCACTCATGTATTATTTTATTTAATTCAACAAGTATTTAGTGAATATCTATAATGCATTTGCCCATGTGGTATGTGTGAGGAATTCAGAAATAAAAATATATTGTCTCTAATTTCAAAATCTTCATAGTTGAGGAGAAAACAGTCCTGGAAACAAAAAATAACAAAGTAATATCAACAGTTTGCAAGGTTTTATTTGAAATAGTGTGATGTGAGATAAAGATTATAGGTGTTTTAGTCAGGATCCATGCAAAATAACAGTAACCACTCTGTGTATTTAAATAGATGGAAATTAAGGCAGGAAATTTTTATACTGTTGGTGGAAAAACTTAAAAGTAAATAATAGATGGTGAAGCAACATAGAGATTATCCACAATGGGAAGCCATTCACCTCCAGGCTGGAGACAAAAAGGGAAAACACTGTAGTACTGGTGGGCAGTTTGTCCTCTGACAGCTAGAGCGATGGATCCAGGAGTAGCCAGAGGTGCTGAGTAAGGTAGGGATGAAGAAGGAAAAATTCCATGTCTTCCTTCTAGTCACTGCTTCCTTCTGTTTTACTCAGTCAGAAACCCACGGATATAGGAATTTCAAACCTTGATTTTCTCATTTATCACATGGGCAGTTAATACTTGATGAACTAATGGGATTAATTAGTGGTAATGAAGATGAAATAGCTTGTAGTGCACAGGGAAAATTCAGTATTCTTTGAATGATAGATAACATCATGATCAAATTTCACACATTCAAGTTCAAATGGCAAAAGGATTTCAAAAGTTGGTATTTATTGGTCTGTCTCCTTACCTTTGTACTTCTCACACCTAGCAGAGTATCTGAATAATTACACATAATTGTTATTTGTTTGTTTATTCCAAAAAATCTACATCTACAGGTGGTAACTGAGTTGCTAAGGATACACAATGCATTCTTACCTCATGATTTAGAGGGTCTATTTAGATTTCTTGATGAGAGAGCACTTGGCCCCACCCCTGTCCTATCTCCATCTTTTATAGTTTCTTACTGCTTCACTCAAAAAGCGAAAGGAAAAAAAAAAGAAAAAAAGAATGTCATTATGAATTAAAATCTTCTGCAGTGTTTGCTGTTCCTGCACAGGCTCAAGTTTTCCTGACTCGGAAACTTCAGCTGAACCCTGAAAAGATAGGGATCGCTGAGCAAGCAGCAAAGAGAATTCTGTGCCCTCTGGGCATGATGCATTCATCCATTAAAGAGGAGAAGAAAAACTTGCAAATCAAATTGTAGGGAGACATGTAAATTGATTAGGACAAGTTAATTTTCCTTTGTTCCTTTTTTTATAAATGATTCTTTTAAGATGGTTATTCAAATAGGTAGATATAATTAATCATTCCATAATTGATTAAATGGATCAGTCTTTTAAAAGGTTTTTGACCAGACCTACATTTATGTAGCACATAGGCTCTTCCTCCCCTAAAATGTGAGAGTTTAAATTCGTGTTCACAAACATTCTTGGCAATTGCAATACTGTAATATCAGATTACATGGTCACTTGTGGGTAGTCACTTTCTATTGCATTTTGGATGCAAATCTGGTGACAGCAGTTTAAGATAAAAAATACATTTGCAAAGTTTTGGCCAACATTATTTGAGTATCGTATATAAAAGAAATGCTGCAACAGAATTTTCCAAGCTCTTTTGGTCTTGGACAGTATTCCTCAGTAATCATAAGGAGAAAGACCTCCTATCAAGTAAAATTGATCATCTGTGCATATTTCTCAGAATAGCACGATTCCTCTTCTCTCTGAGATGTTTACGGGGTAAAAATGTTTCCATTCAAACGCAAACTAGGAAAAGTTGTCATCAACTGACCTTCACGAAGGAAAAAGTATAAAGTCTGTACTTGAAGTGGAAGGAGAATGATGTCAACTAGCTCTTCTGCCATGCAAAAGGAATAGTGAGCAAAGATATTAGTAAATATGTAGGTAAATCTAAAGTAATGGTGTATTAACTATTAATGATGTTTCATTTGTTGGGTTAAAAGAACAGAACTGACAGAAAATATTAAATATTAATGTATGTCACGGTAGATTCTGTGGTTGTTCTGCACAAACCATGTAAGTGGTCCCATAGTAGCTGAGAAGGGCAGTGCACAGAGGGAAGAACTAGTTCTTAATGAGGACTGGGTCTTACACAACACAAAAATTAAATGCCAAACTTTCATTCTATTCAATATTTTTCATGTAAGCATTTTAAATACACACTTGGGGACAAGGTTGGCATAAGATGTTGTGGAGAAATGCAATAAACTATAGTACATGATTCTTATATTCAAAGAAATTATCTTTAGATAATGGATGAGATGATAGATACCAGAAAGAATAAATAAACATTAGAGAACTTTTTTGTTTGTTTCTTTCCCTGAGACAAAGTGTTGCTTTGTTGCCCAGGCTAGAGTGCAATGCTGCCATCTCAGCTCACTGCAACATTCCCTTCCCAGGCTCAAGTGACTCTCTTGCCTCAGCCTCCTGAGTAGCTGGGACTGCAAGACACCACCACATCTGGCCAATTTTTGTATTTTCAGTAGAGATAGGGTTTCCCCATTTTGACCAAGCTGGTCTCAAACTCCTGACCTCAGGTGATCCACCTGCCCCAGCCTCCCAAAGTGCCTGGATTACAGGTGTGAGCCACCGTACCTGGCCAACACTAGAACTTTTAATATATGCATTTCAAAATAATTATGGAAGCATTTTTATAAGACTATATAACATTATCAAATATGACATGTATCACCTGGCACAGACCTAGTAATATTACCTCAATAAGCATTTGTTACATGACAGGTACACAAACTATTATTAGAGATCAGATAAAAGTCACTATGGAAACTGGATAACTCAGGAAGTCTCATGGAAACTAGTTTTAGTTGAGAAGTGGTAATTGAAATATTGTTTTTGAACAACGGGAGAAAAGGAAAGAAAAAGCATTCTAGATGAATGGAATAGTGTTAACAAAATCAGGGAAACAGGAAAGCAAATCTAAATATGTGTTATTTTTACTGAATCCCTTAGACATGATGCATATTTATTTTATTTTATTTTATTTTGAGATGGCGTCTCACTTTGTCACCCAGGCTGGAGTACAGTGGCGTGATCTTGGCTTCCTACAAACTCCACCTCCTGAGTTCAAGCGATTCTCCTGCCTCAGACTGCTGAGTAGCTGGAACTACAGTCATGCACCACCACACCTGGCTAATTTTTGTATATTTTGGTGGAGACAGGTATTCGCTATGTTGGCCAGCCTGGTCTTGAACTCCTGACCTCAAGTGATCTGCCTGCCTCAGCCTCCCAGAGTGCTGGGATTACAGGTGTGAGCCACTGTGGCTGGCCACATTGTGTTATTTTGAATAAAGACTTATATAAAAGAGGACTTTGGTGAAATAATGTAGTCATCCAATAACCACCAGGAAGTACAACCATGGTAAAAGAGTGGTTACATCCAGGAGGTACAAGAGGGGTAAGAAAAGTAGGTTACCCGCTAAGAAAGGAAATACCTCCTGGGAGAACCAGCAGTGTTCAGCAAGGACGAGACTTGGTTTATCATCCAGAGGTGACTGAGGAATTAGTTAAATTAGTAATTAGTTAAATTAGTACAAGCGAATTAGTTAATTCTAGAGTGGTCACAACATTGCAGGTACATGGGAAACATCTTTAATGGGAAAGATTAGAGATATTTTGGCCTCTTTCCAAGATCCCATACTTGCCATGTGTGATTGATATTAGCTTTTTTGAGAAAATCATGGCAATGAAGAGATATATTACATTTACAGTAGAGCTTAGAGAAAATAGTATAGAAGTCAGCACTGAGGAATAAGTTTAACAGAATTTTGAATTTATGCAATTATGGACTAGTCAATAACAAAAATATATTCTATTCTCTCTTCAAGAAATACAATAATTTCCATCATCAAAAAAAAAAAATCTCTCATCAGGCGTTACCAATATTCAGTATTGGACTCAGTCATACCAGTGTTACATTATCCGTATCAAGACTTGGAAGATGCTTATTCCAGGGCTTGCTTTAGTATTATAGGCATTTTTCATCACCCACTGTCTGATTTGGAGACCTAGCCAATGATGCTCTGCATCTCTTATCTTTTTTTTTCAGCTTCCTTAGTTCAAATTGTGTGAATAATCTTGTACAGTTATTTCACAAACTCCAAGTGAATTCTTTTTTAAAGCGTCATACATCCTTAAATTATGGTAATGAGGTAGATAGTTAAGGATAAATTCATTCTTTTTCTCATGACTGCTAGCCCTAGTCACAAAAGAGGAGGCATTTAATATATATTTGTTGAAGGGATAAATGAAATGTAAATACTTTAGTCTAACTTTGTTAGCACACCCAACAGGGTCACTAAGGAAAACTGAATTTATTGTTTTTCTTTGTGTTCCTGTCATCTCTGCAAAAACCTTATTTGAGATTGCTTTGAATTTGGGAACATATTGTTGTGTAGTCTCCAAACTAGTACTCACAAAATACTCTAGGCTGAATAATTTCTGTTGACAAAAGGTTCAGGATGGACAAGTAATTTTTTTCTTTTTTTTAATTATATTTTAAGTTCTAGGGTACATGTACAGAATGTGCAGGTTTGTTACATAGGTATACACATGCCATGATGATTTGCTGCATCCATGCCCCTGTCATCTACATTAGGTATTTCTCCTAATGTTAGCTTCCCAAATCCCCCCCACCCCCTGCTATCCCTGCCCTACCCCTCCCAACCTCCTGACAGGCCCTGGTGTGTGATGTTCCCCTCTCTGTGTCCATGTGTTCTCATTGTTCAACACCCACTTATGAGTGAGAACATGTGGTGTTTGATTTTCTGTTCTTGTGTCAGTTTGCTGAGAATGATGGTTTCCAGCTTTATCCATGTTTCTGTAAAGGACATGAACTCATCCTTTTTATGGCTGCATAGTATTCCATAGTGTATATGTGCCTCATTTTCTTTATCCAGTCTATCAGTGATTTTGTGGCAATTTCTCAAGGATCTAGAAGTAGAAATACCATTTGACCCAGCAATCCCATTACTGGGTATATACCCAAAGGATTATAAATCATTCTATTATAAAGACACATGCACACATATGTTTATTGCGGCACTGTTCTCAATAGCAAATACTTGGAACCAATCCAAATTAAGTAGTTTTCTTTAAAAAATATATATCTTTGAAGTTAAGATACAATAAGAGAGTAGAAAAGAATTCAAATTCTCATATATATGTTTTGTATTAAAAAAAAGCCATTCTGTTTGTGACCAGTTTTTTTTAACAACTTATAACTTCTATGAGGACAGGAAAATAGATAATTTATCCAACATGTATAATTATATAGGTGAATTCTGCAAGGACAATTTTGTGTTCTTTAATAAACTATCCACAGGTGCCTGCTTACTGATGAGTAGTAGGCATTCAACCTCTACTTTCTGAATTAATTTGTATTTTGATGTGAAAGTAATTAGGCTGTTTTACATTTACAATTATTACAGTGTCTTATTTTGTAATTTAAATAATCAGTCTCCATTCCAAGTGAAAACAGTCTTTTTCAATACTGAGCTTCTAAGATGACACTACCAGTTCACTAAGAATACACACTTAAAACATTGTACGGATACAAGCTACTTGAATTGATAATTTATAAATTGTATTCTATTGAATTAATACACAGATGGGTTAGTGTTTCAAGCATGTGCACACTCAGGGTCTTCCCTGCCAGCACACACTCCCTGATCCTACACTCCTGATATCTCTCATCAGGCATTACCAATATTCAGCATTAGCCTCAGTTGTTCCAGTATCACATCACTTGTATCAAGACTTGGAAGACACCCATTCCTGGGCTTGTCTTAGAATTATAGGCATTTAGATATTCTAATTTAGAAATGTAATCACACAAATTGTGAAGATCAGGTAAACAATTGTGTTATAGCGATTTTAAACTGATAACCTATTATTAGGAACATGTTTTGTTGGAATATGAAATAGTTCATAAACACTTAAAAACACCTTTAACCTAGTACATAATTGTCACTGGTCAAATAATTCTATTTTGAGTGTTGAACTTTTAGAGTTAATAATTATATTGTATATGACAAGAAAAATATCTATTTTGGCACTGAAACTGACCTTTTACCAAGTAGACCCAATTAAGATTTCACGCTGCCTCCCACAAAATCAGTTCAAAGTAAATGAAGATGTATTTATGTTCATTAATAGCTTTAAAACTAAAAATAAATTAGTATTATTGGTCTGTTAGAGCTAAATAATTTGTATTTTAGCGATACTTGGAAAACATTAATATTGAATCATTTTCATGTTCTTCCTAATTATATGTATATTAATTTTTAAAGTATAGCATTTTTATTTTTAAAAATAGGATTCCGTCTTATCAGTGATGATGAAGTTGATGATTATATAAGAAATGGTTTTGAGTTTACTCTGAACCTTTCTAAGTACTTTATAACCAACGACTCATTTGTAACCACAACTCCATATACCAATACTATTATAATCTCCTGCTTACAAATGAAGAAACTGAGGATTAAAGAAGTTTAATATCCTTCCCAAAATCAAAGAGTTGCAAAGCTGGAATATGCTGGAACTGGAATTTCATATTTGGCCAGACTCTGGAACCTGTGCTCTTATTTCCTATTAGCTTGTATATCAGAACTAACGAAATGTGTGTTTAGCCAGAAAAGATAAAAATAAATGCAGTAGAAAGTGTGCAATACTTTGGTAGTAACATCTTTCTATCTCCCAGCTCTCTCATCATCCCTCTCTTATTCTCTGCATCTCCTTCCTTCCAACCCTCTTTCTCTTCCTTTATCCTTTCTTCCCTCCTCAACCTTTAAAAATAATCAATATATTTGCATATGGATATGCCTGTTTAAACCAGTGGTTCTCAACTAGGAGTGACTTTGCCACTCAAAAAACATTTGACAATGTCTAGAGATATTTTTGCTTGTCATATCTGGGAGATGAAACTGACATCTAGAGGGTAGAAGTGAGGAATACCACTAAACATCCTACAATACACAGGGTAACTCCAACAACAGGTAATTATCTGGTCTCAAATATCAGTAGTGCATTTGAGAAATACTGGTTTAAATTAAGTAAACGATCACATAATTTCCAGAAACAAAATGTACATCTGTCCATATCCTCACTGCAAATGTTATTATTCTATTTAACTTGAAACAAAATATGTGTATTTTTGACCAAAAATGAGTCTACATATGTGATATTTCATAATTAATGTAGGTCTATTTCTTTAAATTAACTGTATTTTTTTCTTGCACCTATATCTTGGTCAAAAAGATCACTGCTTTCTCTGACCCTTGTGGCCAACACAATCAGAATATGTAGGGAGGTCAAAGTAGAGTTAGAAAGATATTGAGAAGAAAGAGAAACCAAATGCCAGTGGAATCTGAAATATAAAAAATGTAAGGTTTGGTGGGGGTCACTTAGGATTGATCAAATATCAATTCCAAAGACAGTTTCTTCTACAGTACAATATTTAAATATATTTGTATACTCTAAAAATTACTCATATTTGCATGCAGCTTCCCAAAGGCCAATTTCAATATCACAACATTGTAATTGAAATTACATGCTGGAAAATGTCATAAATGTGCTATGCAATGGTGGGCTTCACAAGATAATCAAGTGAAAGTTCAGAATTTACAGAGCAGATTAGTTTTAATACATTTCTGTGTATCTTTCCAACTACAAAAAAAGAATATCTTGCCAAGTAATATGTTACTTGGTTTAACAAAAAATGCAATGGCACTTAAAATTAAGGAAAGGAAGATTTCACAGTTTTATTAATTACCATGTAAATGTTACCTATGATATGTTATTTAAATCCACAAATGATTAACAAAGGTTCTTAGAGTATATTGCTCTAAGGAAAGTTTAGCAGCCTTGTTTAATAAATTGAATAGTTTCAAAATTCAAAGCAGCTTGAAAGGCCTAAATGCTGCTTTTTTTTTTTGAGATGAAGTCTCCATCACCCAAGCTGGAGTGCAGTGGCACAATCTCGGCTAACTGCAACCTCCACCTCTTGGGTTCAAGCAAAAGCAATTCTTCTCCTGCCTCAGCCTCCCGAGTAGCTGGGATTAAAGGCACATGCCACCATGCCTGGCTAAGTTTTGTATTTTTAGTAGAGACTGTGTTTTCCCATGTTGGCCAGGCTGGTCCTGAACTCCTGACATCAGGTGATCCACTTCCAAAAGTGCTAAGATTACAGATGTGAGCCACTGTGCCTGCCTGCCTAAATGCTTCTTGAACATATAAAGATGAAAACTTCTTAAGAATATGTGAGGATTAAAATATACCTTTCAGAAAACAGTAGTATATTGTCCACTGTTTTTCACATAAATTTTTGTTATTTATTTGATCCATTATGCTATAAAAATAAATCTTTTGAAAAGAGTAAGTAAGATATGTCAAAAGCCTTAACTTTTATTTTCTCATAAAGTATATTTTGCTATTTGTTGTATTTATGAAATACTGACTTTTCCACATATACTTGTATTTAATGCATCTTATTACACAGAGGGTTGCAATCAGCTACTCATTCTCTATTTGGTAAAGTGTACAATTTGGAAATGAAAAAGGAAAAGCCTTTCCAGTCTTTTAATGAAATTTATTATTAGAAACCACAACAGATCAGACAATTTTTGTAATATCTTTTTCCAAAGACTCAAAATTTGGGTAGAGTCACATGGACCTGCAAATTTAGGGTTATTGCTCCTGGGTGATGTTTTAAGAGCTCTTTTGACACTGTCATTTTTACTTAGGCAGAGATAAAATTTATAGATTGAATGTCATAGAAACAAGTTGAAAACCTTGATTAACCAGATTTGAATGTCCTGACAAATTGATTTCTCTGGTCAACACACTGTTGTTACCTGAAGAAGTCTCTAATTTCAACTTACATTATTGAAAATCTTTCAAGACTGTAGCGTTCAGTGTCGCTAGTTTCATAATGAGACTACACTGCAAAAAGTGACTCCTCCTTGTTAACTCATTCTCTTGAAGTGTTCCAGGTTAATTATTCTAAACATCAGCTCCAGCATAGAATATTACAGGTGTATAATGTGCAAAGGCTAGGTATGATCAGTCATTGGTCTATTTTTCAAACCAAAATTCCTGATGTGAGCTTTTTTAAAAAGAAAAGAAAAGAAAACACCCAAACCATTTGTTTATTCTCTTGAAATACAAAGCAAAAAAAAAAAAAAAAATAGATTTAGTAAAGTTGGGACTCTGATAGTTGGACTACAAGTATTTGTGATTTAAATTGCATCCAAGGTACTGAGATTCCTTTGGGATCAGTGGAAAGATAGTAATGCCAAGCAGGTATTTCCATAATAAAACCCAGGGCTTCTCAATCTCACACTATTGATGTTTTGGGTCAGATAATTTTTAGTTGTGAGACAGAGTCTGAGGTTGAGGGAGGGTGGCTATCCTGTGCTTGTACAATGTTTAACAGCATCTCTGTGGCACTGCTGTTCCTTCAGTATGACAACCAAAAATTGTCTTCCATCATTGCCAAGTATGTGTGTGGTGGAGGGATGGGATTAAAGTTGCCCCTTTTGAGAACCACTGCTGCAACTTGTTAAAATCAAACATAACTTTTTACAAAATCAGGAGATTTAGAGACCCAATGCATTCTTCAAATGACTCTCTTTATTGTTACAGATTTGTGATGAGAGAAAATGGGAAAGCATAATGCTCCAGTTAACCCAGTTGGAGATTTAGTTCCACTGTTAAAAGTATAGAAATAAGCCCATCAGAATGCAGGCAGGGAAAGCTACTGCATAGTAGAAGTAAATGTTACAGCAATGTTAGGTTAAAAGAGATCAGAGTGTTAGCCCCTTTGCAGCCCATTTTAGACAGGTCATGCCCAGCCCTTGCATGTGGTTCTTCCTACTGGGATACCCTGGTTGGTGCTACAGGAGCTGGGCCCCCTTGGAGCCTCTCTCTGGCCCCAGCAGTGGAAATGGCTCCTCTGTGGTCCACAGGGCATGGCAGGGCATGGCAGGGCAGGGTAGGGAAGGGCAGGCAGGGCGTGGCCATTTTCAACTAGGAGTTCAGTGAGGAGGAAGTCCACATGGGCACCGTCAGGTCAGGGGCATCCAGAGGTGCCAAGAGAAGTGAGGTACTGCAGACTGAGTCCTCTAAATAGCCAGTCCTCTCAGTAAGAAAGCATTTCTTTTAGTCCCTGGAGCAGGAGGGCCGGGCTGGGCACAAATCCTGCCTTTGTCATTCCACGGCTTGGCTGAAACCACTCAGTCCTGCTCTGCTCCTGTGTAAAATGGTGCCAGAGATTTCCATGCCACAGGGAGGGGACTCGGGGGCAAATAATATATGTGATACAACCTGTCATTTTCACCATGCCCTGCGAGGGATTAATGTTGTTGCTGTTATGTGTTGTCGACCAGAATAGTGATGTCCCTAGCATCAGTTTCGTGTGGAGAAGACAGGGTTGGCCTTTTTGTCTCTTTTAGTGCCATTATCTCTCGCTTTTTTTCATAATAGTCGTCCTCCAGGGTACTGAGGTTGGAACTCTAAATCCCATCCCGGATGACTGCAAATATTTCTTATTAACCCTCCACTTATTCTGGTCACACAACAGGAGATACGATCTTGGCCTCTGATGTAGGGAAATTGAGGCATGGAAAAATTGGCTTTGTTATCAAAAATAAGGTTGAAAGTTATTACAGACAGTAGCTCTAGATTTTCAAAAAGGAGATATAAAAGCCTGCAAATTAACTCAGTAGGCAGTTGAAAGATCAAAGGAGTCGATTCATCTGTGATCCAAGATCATATCCTGTTGTTTTTCTCTGAATGAGTTTGATTTAGGTCCTCATAAAACAAGCTTTACTTGTTAACACATTTGTTTAATAAAAACAAAAATTTCCTCAGAAAGAGTTTTAGACACCTTATCTGGACACAGTTGAATTACAGCAAGAAAATAAGGTTTGTTATTAAACTTCTACGGTCACTCAGACTTCCTTGGTAAAAAACATCTTTCATTACTATGTGGATTATTTTCAGTATTCAGTACTACTCATCAAAGTTATGTGTGTGTGTGTGTGTTTTCCTTTGAGTCATACATTCCTTGATTTTTTACAGAAGACCGAACACAGAAAAGGGACTTAATTAACTGGTAACTCCTTATACTGATTAAATGTACCTATATTGTGATCTCAGTTGAAGCTACATTTCTATTGACCTATTATACCAAGGCATTGATTTAAAAGTGAGCCATGTAGCTAGCTGTATAATTAGAGAAAAACCACATAATTATACAGAGCAATAGCTGTGGTTTTATGTGTTATTATTTATAACTTTAGTTAGATTTTTTTAAAAAGTATTAATTTTCTTCAATTATGTTATAGTTATTGATTCTAGTTCTAAAGTGGCATAAGGGATATCTGCCATAATTGTAAGAGAAATTTATTTCACTTCAGAAGCAAGTGGATTTAAGATTATTCCTTGTTACCTTCTGTGAACACTGCAAGAAAACTGTTAAAAAATTATACTATGGAAAGTTTTTGCTAAAGCACACAAACTTCTCACATTTAGTATGTTCCCATGGAGTACATAATAAATTACTTCACGGCTCATAATATAGGGAAGCTGATGTAAGAAGAAATCCACTTCACTCTTAAGGCAAAATAATTAGAAATCTTAACCTATTTAAACATTAGATTGTTTTGCTATATGGATTGTTTTTCAGGTTTATAGAATTTTATGAACATTATATAAAATGATTGAAATTCTAAATTCCAATTTTTCAAACTTTCTAAAAGTATTATACAATTTGTTCATACCACTTGACATAAAGATTGAAATGCTATTAGCATAAATTTAGGAAGGCTCTGTTAAATGCCATCTTTTATCCCAAAATATGTTCTTTCAAAGATATTAAACATATGTCTAACAGTTCTTGACTAGGTCCTTTACTTGCCTGTACACTAAAATTTTAGCTCCGATTTTTAATTGTTCTTTAATCCAGGTCTAGTTCCTGTTTCTCTGACTCTTCCTTTTCTCAGCTCAGTTTAATACCTAGGCTTTCATTGTGGGCACTGCTGATTCATCATGGTGATCTGGCTGTTTCTTTTGGTTCTCATCCCAGAATAAATCTTACGACATATTATAGGAGTACCTATGTTCCTGAATGAACTCTAAATTCATATTCGGTACTAAATATTGCACCCATTCCCAGTATAAGACATGCCATCTATTCCCCTTTTAGCTGTTCTTCCCCACCTAGCTGTTCTCCAGGAACAGTCCTAAGAGAAAGACTGAAGGAAATAGAGGGCATGGAAGCCACTCTAACAAGTGGCAGGCATATGTGTAATTAGAAATAAAAAATGCCTATATTCTAACTTTGGCTCTGGAGTTAAATAGGACATAATCCTAGTTAAAATTTTCCAGGTATTCATTAAATTACATATGGATGAATGAATATGTGAGTGAATGAATGAATGGGTTATTGTGTTTCAAACATATATACACATTATACACATACAAACACCAATAAAGTTATATTATAGTAAAACAGATACACAAAAAAAGATATGAAGTCATAGATGAACAAACTCCATAATTAACTTAAGCATTGACTATCCTGATCTATTTAAACTCTCTACAGTTTATTCTGTACAGAAAAAGAAGATGCATAGCTCATTATTAAAAATCTACATTTAAATGTTAATTTAGAAATATCTACATGCTGTGGGAAATAGTTTAATTTAGATGCTTCACTTCCAAATATTACATAATCAGTGCACTCCTGCCATCCAGAATCCCCATAATGAGAGGAATATTATGTATGACTTGTAAAACTCAGATAATATAATATGTAAACAATTACTTGCATTTTAAATGCAAACTCATTAAGGACACATATAAACTCCAAGTAGTCTACCTTGCAGAAGGTCTTATTTCCAATAGTTTACATATAAAAACCTGTAAAATATTTGTTTAGGATTTTGAATATGCTTGGCATGGGCATATTATTTTTTCTCCTCTTCTGCTTGAATATTTGTGACTAGAAATAACAGCCTATATTGAACTAGGATGCTGAAAAGACAATGCTGCTTTTGTTTCTCATGATGATTCTCAATACCAATGCAGTTTTAAAAATGCTATGACCCTGAGATTTTCCCCCCCCCAGAATGATAATACAAAAATTAAACAAGAGCAATTTCAAAATACTTCAGGTTCTTTACATATGATTCTTACATCGCAAAGGAGACTTTTAAGTCATAGAAACATTTTTAATTCATCTTTTCTTTTTCTTTTTTTTTTTTTTTTTGGAGAAGGAATCTTGCTCTGTTGCCAGGCTGGAGTGTAGTGGCACGATCCCGGCTCACTGCAACCTTCCTCTCTCAGTTTCAAGTGATTCCCCTGCCTCAGCCTTCTGAGTAGCTGGGACTACAGGTGCTTGCCACCACACCTGACTAATTTCTTGTGTTTTATTAGAGACGGGGTTTCACCATGACCAGGATGGTCTCAGTCTCATGACCTTGCGATTCGCCAGCCTTGGCCTCCCAAAGTCCTGGGATTACAGGCTGTGAGCCACAGTGCCCGGCCCTAATTCATCTTTCCTGTGCATTTCCTTTCTTCTAATCAAACAGCTAGTTCCTTATTAGTTGCTTCACAATTATAATAAAAATTATTTTCCTTCCTTCGGTAATTTTATTTGTTCACCAGTCAAAATTATCCTCCTGATTCTTAATTACAAAATCTTCTAACAGAAACCCTTTTACAAGGCCTTCTTAGCAGAAACAGTGGAAATAATGGGAATATTCATACATTAATAATTTACTTCTATTGTCATATATATATATCAGTGAGCTTTGATTTATGATAATTTACTCTTCTTATGCTTAGCCAGGTGAGAAAGGTTTAAATAGCCTGAGTGTGCTTTAGTGATAGAGTATTAGTTTATTTAGACTCAGTAAAATGTGGGTCATTGATGCATCCATTTCCATTAATGGGAGTTAGCAACTGCTGCATATATCTCATAATTAGATTTACAGAAGTGCCAAGATGAGAAAGCCAGTGATGCAGCACAATATATTATTCTCATCCAAAAGGTGCTTTTCATTGTCTAAAGAGACAGATGCCATGTTCTGATAAGAACTAAGTGTGTAGCTTTACTTACTAATATAAATTATTCAATATGAAATGCTGCCAGTATAAATGGTTTACTTCCCTCCCACCTCCTCTATTTTGAACTGAAAAAGTTCCTCAGAGAGGCTAAAACGTCTGCAAGAATCTAATTGGAATTTATCCCAGACAATATCTACTAGTAATTTTCAAGGTAGGTTCAGAATCCAAGTAAAATAATAATTTTTTTTAAAGTGCAGTGGATTAAAAAAAAAAATGTATCGCCTGAGAAAGGCCAGATTTCAGGGAAGAGAGTTGGCAGACCCTCTCCCCAAGAAAACAGTAATTTAACTGGTGAAAACTTTTTAAAACTCAAAAATGAAAAGGTATCTAGAAATTATCCTAAGGACATTAAGCAAATAGAGATATTTATTCAAGAAAACCTACTAAGTGAATGTTTGGACCCCTTAGTCAACATCTCTCCCATTTTTCCTACCTCATAACCCCTGCCAACCACCATTCTACTCTCTGCTTCTGTGAGTTCACCTCTTTTGGATTCCATATATAATTGAGATTATGTAGTACTTGTCTTTCTATGTCTGACTTATTTCACTTGCTAACATAGTAGATCTTAAGTGTCCTCACCACACATTAGAAACAATGGTAACTATATATGGTGATGGATATGTTAGTTAATTTCATTGTGGTAATCATTTCATAATGTATATGTATGTACATATGTTAAATCATCATGTACACCTTGACTGTTTACAATTTTTGTTAATTATGCCTAAATTAAGCTGGGTAAATAGATATTTTACTAAATTTTTGAAACAACAAAAAGAATCTGTGGCACTGTACATTGTGACCCAATTATTATTTTTTTCAGGTAGTGAATATTTTGTTCCAATTTTAGTATATGTGCTGCTGAAGCAAGCACGATAGTGAATATTTTGAACTTCTTTATTTCTCCTGTTTATTTATTTATTTTTTATTTTTTTTTGTATTATACTATAAGTTCTGTGATAAATGTGCAGAACATGGGATTTATTGTACGTTAAGTTCTGGGATACGTGTGGAAGTTTGTTACATAGGTATACCTGTGCCACGATGGTTTGCTGTGTCCATCACCTCATCATCTACATTAGGTGTTTCTCCTAATGTTATTCCTCCCCTAGCCTGCCACCCCCTGACAAGCCCTGGCATATTCTATTTCCCTCCCTGTGTCCACACATTCTCATTGTTCAATACCCACTTATGAGTGAAAACATGAAGTGTTTGGTTTTCTGTTCTTGTGTCAGTTTGCTGACAATGATGATTTCCAGTTTTGTCCATGTCCGTGCAAAGGACATGAACTCATCCTTTTTTACGGCTGCATAGTATTCCATCGTGTATATGTGCCACATTTTCTTTATCCAGTTAATCATTGATTGTGTTTGGGTTGGTTCCAAGTCTTTGCTATTGTAAACGGCGCTGCAGTGAACATACATGTGCATGTATCTTTATAATAGAATGAGTTTTAATTCTCTGGGTATATACCCAGTAACGGGATTGCTAGGCCAAATGGTATTTCTATTTCTAGATCCTTGAGGAATTGCCATGCTGTCTTCCACAATGGTTGAACTAATTTACACTCCCTCTAACAGTGTAAAAGCGTTCCTATTTCTCCACATCCTCTCCTGTATCTGTTGTCTCCTGATTTTTTAATTATCGCCTTTCTAACTGGCATGAGATGGTATCTCAATGTGGTTTTGATTTGCATTTCTCTAACGACTAGTGATGAGAGCTTTTTTTATATCTTTGTTGGTGGCATAAATGTTTTCTTTTGAGAAGTGTCTGTTCATATCCTTTGCCCACTTTTTGATGGAGTTACTTGTTTTGTTTTTGTAAACTTGTTTAAGTTCTTTGTAGATTCTGGATATTAGCCCTTTGTCAGATGGGTAGGTCACATAATTTTTCTTTCCATTCTGTTGGTTGCTGGTTCACTCTAATTATAGTTTCTTTTGCTGTGCAGAAGCTCTTTAGTTTAATTAAATCCCATTTGTCTATTTTGGCTTTTGTTGACATTGTTTTCTGTGTTTTAGTTGTGAAGTCCTTGCCCATGTCTATGTCCTGAATAGTATTGCCTAGGTTTTCTTCTAGGGTTTTTATGGTGTTAGCTTTTATGTTTAAATCTTTAAACCATCTGGAGTTAATTTTTATATAAGATGTAAGGAAGGGATCCAATTTAAGCTTTTTGCATAGGGCTAGTCAGTTTTCCCAATACCGTTTATTAAATAGGGAATCCTTTCCCCATTGCTTGTTTTTGTAAGGTTTGTCAAAGATCAAACTGTTGTGGATGTGTGGCATTATTTCTGAGGCCTCTGTTCTGTTCCATTGGTCTGTATCTCCGTTTTGGTACCAGGACCACGCTGTTTTGATTACTGTAGCCTTGCAGTATGAAGTCAGGTAGCGTGATGCCTCCAGCTTTGTTCTTTTTGTTTAGGATTGTCTTGGCTATGTGGGCTCTTTTTTGGTTCCATATGAAGTTTAAGCTGCTTTTTTCCAATTCTGGGAAGAAAGTCAATGATAGCTTGATGGGGATAGCATTGAATCTATAAATTACTTTGAACAATATGGCCATTTTCACGATATTGATTCTTCTTAATCATGACCATGGAATATTTTTCCATCTGTTTGTGTCCTCTCTTGTTACTTTGCAGTGGTTCATAGTTCTCCTTGAAGAGGTCCTTCACATCCCTTGTGAGTTGCATTCCTGGGTATTTTACTCTCTTTGTAGCAAATGTGAATGGGAGTTCACTCATGATTTGGCTCTCTTTTAGTCTGTTATTGGTGTATAGGAGTGCTTGTGATTTTTGCAGTCTCAGAATTTTTTATCCTGAGACTTTGCTGAAGTTGCTTATCAGCTTAAGGAGATTTTGGGCTGAGATGATGGGGTCTTCTAAATATACAATCATGTCATCTGCAAATAGAGACAATTTGACTTCATCTTTTCCTAATTGAATATCATCTATTTCTTTTCTTGCCTGATTGTCCTGGCCAGAACTTCAATACTACGTTGAATAGGAGGGGTGAGAGAGGCACCCTTGTCTTGTGCCAGTTTTCAAAGGAAATGCTTCCAGTTTTTGCCCATTCAGTATGATGTTGTCTATGGGTTTGTCATAAATAGCTCTTATTATTTTCAGATACGTTCCATTGATACCTAGTTTATTGAGAGTTTTTAGCATAAAGGACTGTTGAATTTTGTCAAAGGCCTTCTCTACATCTATTGATGTAATCATGTGGCTTTTGTCTTTGGTTGTGTTTATGTGATGGATTACGTTTTTAGATTTGCATATGAGCAGAACTGAAGGAGATAGAGACACAAAAAAACCCTTCAAAAAATTAATAAATCCAGGAGCTAGTTTTTTGAAAAGATCAACAAAATAGATAGACCTCTAGCCAGACTAATAAAGAATAAAAGAGAGAAGAATCAAATAGATGCAATAAAAAATAATAAAGAGGATATTACCACCGATTCCACAGAAATACAAACTACCATCAGAGATTACTACAAACACTTCCATGCACATAAGCCAGTAAATCTAGAAGAAATGCATAAATTCCTGGACACTTACACCCTCCCAAGACTAAACCAGGAAGAAGTTAAATCCCTGAATAGACCAATAACAAAGTCTGAAATTGAGGCACCAATTAATAGCCTACCAACCAAAAAAAGTCCAGGATCAGATGGGTTCACAGCTGAATTCTTCCAGAGGTACAAAGAGGAGCTGGTACCATTCCTTCTGAAACTATTTCAAACAATACAAAAAGAGGGAATATCCTCCCTAACTCATTTTATGAGAACAACATCATCCTGATACCAAAGCCTGGCAGAGACAACTAAAAAAGAAAATTTCAAGGGTGGGTGCAGTGGCTTATGCCTGTAATTCCAGCACTTTGGGAAGCCAAGGCAGGTGGATCATGAAGTCAGGAGTTCAATAACAGCCTGGCCAATATGGTGAAACCCTGTCTCTACTAAAAATACAAAAATTAGTTGGATGTGATGGCACACGCCTGTAGTCCCAGCTGCTCAGGAGGATGAGGTAAGAGAATCACTTGAACTCAGGCGGCGGAGGTTGTAGTGAGCCGAGATAGCCTCACTGCACTCCAGCCTGGACGACAGAGCAAAACTCCATCTCAAAAAAAAAAAAAAAAAAAAGAAGGAAAGAAAATTTCAGGACAGTATCCATGATGAACATTGATGCGAAAATCCTCAATAAAATACTAGTAAACCAAATCTAACAGCACATCAGAAAGCTTATCCATCATGATCAAGTTGGCTTCATCCCTAGGATACAAAACTGTGACCCAATTCTTAAGCATAATTTTCCCCACTCTCTAAGCTCCATTTATGGAAACTGCCATGGTCACATACAGTCAAGAATTAGTAACTAATTCTTCTTCTACCTTCCAGTCTGGGGCTATAGTTTCACCCAGAAGGGTAGAATACCAATGTCTCTCCTCCCACCCAGGCCCATGTTGCAGAAGTTCTATTTTAAACAGATATGACCAACAGGACTGGTTCTTGTTCTCCACTCACCCACACTCATAGCACAGAAGCTCTGCTTCAGACACAGTGGGCTTTTCTGTGTGGAAAATTAAAAATCAGTAATTCAACCTCTTTAGTATTGTAGTCTATTCAGATGTTTTATTTTGTTTTCTTGAGTCAGTTCTGGTAATCTGTGTCTTTCTAGGAATTTGTATATTTCAGCTAATTTGATGACATTTAGTTGTTCATGGTGGGGTTCCTTATAATTCTGTTTCTGTAAGGTTGGGTAGTGATGTCCCCTCATTTACTCTTGACTTTAATAATTTGAGTCATTTTGCTTTTTTTCCCCCTTGCTCAAGTTAAACTTGCTGATTGCAATGCATTTCAACAACCAACTTTTGATTTCATGTATTTGCTCTGTTGATCTTCCTCTTTCTTTTTCATTAATTTCCACTGTAGTCTGTAGGATTTCCTTCCTTCTGCTAACTCTAAGTTTAGTTTGCTATCATTTTCTTGTGTCTTTAGATGTAAGTGTAAGTTATTTATTTAAGATCTCTCCTCTTTTTTAAATATCATATAGGTAGAGACAACTATTCTCTCTGAGCACTGCATTAGCTGCCTAAGTTTTGGTGCTTATGTTTTCATTTTCATTCATCTCAAAGTATTTTCTAATTTCACTTGCGACATCTTCCTGATGCATTGGTTATTCAGGAGTGTATTCAATTTCTATTATATTTGCATATTTTCCAAATTTCCTCTGTTATTTATTTCTAATTTAATTTCCTTGAATATGCTTTGTATTGTTTCATTCTTTTTAAATGTATCAAGGCTTATTTTATGAACTAGTAAATTGTTCATAGTTTTGTTCTGGAAAGTGGTCCATGTGTGCTCAAGAGAATGCTTATTCTGCTGCTGTTGGGTGAAGTGGCCTATAGGTAACTGTTGGTTTATCATGTTGTTCATATCTTTTACTTTCTTATGGCTCTTCTGCCTACTTGTTCTATCATTCTTGAGAATTGCATTAAGTTCTCTAACTTTTATTGCTGGTTTGTCTATTTCTCCCTTCTGTTAGTTTTTGCTAAGTTTAAGTTGTTTGTTGATAGAGTGTCTGAATTTTCAGTCATTTGACTATGTCATTTCACTATCTAATGACCTCTATTTTAATAAGTCAGCTGTTATTTTTATTGAGGTCACTTTTACCTGATAAGTTATTTCCTTCTTACTGCTTTCAGGATTTTCTACCTTTGGCTTTCAACATTTTGACTATAGGTCTGAGTGTGGTTCTCTTTAAATTTTTCCTACATGGAGTTTGTTGCATTTCTTAGATGTATAGATTAATGTTTTCCATAAAATTAGGAAAACTTTCAGGTATTATGTCTTTGAATATTGTTTCTGTCCCTTTCTCTCTTTCCTCACCTTCTGCTATTTTATTATGAGTATGTTGGTGTAGTAAATGGTTTCTGACATTTCTCTGGGGCCCTGTTTATTTTTTTTTTCCTCTTGTTCTTCAGGTTACATATTCTGTCTTCATGTCCATCTAGTTTGTTGATTCTTTTTTTCTGCCAGTTCAAATCTATTGTTGAGCCCATCTAGTGAATTTTCATTTCGGTGTTTATACTTTTCATCTGCAGATTTTCCATTTGGTTCTTTTAAAATAATTTCTGTTTTTTCATTTATGTTTTTAATTTGAGGAAGTATTGTCAGCATCTTCCTTTTATTCTTTAAACATTGTTTCCTTTAAGTCTCTAAACATATTTTTAGTAGCTGCCTTGAAGTCTGTTTCTAAATGTATCATTTGGGGTCTGTCAAGGGCAGTTTTTATTGCCTGATATTTTTCCTTGTATTTGTGTCACAAATTTATGTTTGTTGTATGTCTCATAATTTGCATTTTTGGCTGAAAACTGGACATTTTAGATATTGTAGCAAATCTTCATACTAATCCAAGCCGGTGGTATTGACAGGTCAGTTGTTATTTGCTTGTTAATCAGTTTGTTTGTTTAGTGACTCAGCTGAACTAATTCTGCAAAGTCTATTCCCCGCAATGTACAACTTCTGATATCCCTACTCAGATTTCTCTCGGTTTTTCTTCTAATCTGGCTACATTTAGGTCACCCCTGGGAAAGCACAAACCACTTATTGGTCCAATGTTGTGCTTTAGCCCCCTTAAATTTCACCCTTTGTCATTGTATATGTATTAGCTTAGAGTTGTACCGCAGATCAGGGAGTATTTTCCCCCTCATATTCAATTGGGGACAAATAGCTTGAGTACTTTGATCACCTCCGAAAGGATACAACCTTGAGAGTGCTCATGGTATTACAAATTGAGAAGGATGATTGTAATTTTATTTTTAAGCCTGGCTTGCTATAAGTCATCCCTGGGTCAAAGTAGCTTATTGTTTATATAATTTGTTGTGTGGTCAGATACATCGAAAGGTACATTCTACTAAACATTTAAAGAAGAATTAATACCAGCTGTTTGCAAGCTGTTTTAAAAATAAGGAGAGAACATTGCCTAATTCATTCTATTAGGCAAGTATTACCTTTATTTAATGATTGCTTCTTTTAAAAAAGTCTTTGAGATTCCATTATGGGCATTGATACTTTAACAGTCTGAAAACATAAAATATGGTAGGCAGAATATTAAAGCTATACCCTAAAACCCCTTGTCTTTTGGTTATACAATCAAATGCCAATCTAGGTGCTATTGTGAAGGGATTTTGCAGAGACAATTAAGGTTCCTAATCTGACTTTAAAATAGGGAAACTGGCTGGATGTGGTGGCTCATGCCTGTAGTTCAGCACTTTGAGAGGCTGAGGCAAGAGGACTGCTTGAACCCAGGAGTTCAAGACCGGCCTGGGCAACATAGTAAGATCTGGTCTCTACGAAATTAAAATAAAAAAAATTAGCCAGGCATGGTGCTGTGTGCCCAGTCTCAGCTATTTAGGAGGCTAAGTTAGGAGTATCACTTGAGCCCAGGAGGTTGAGGCTGCAGTGAGCCGTGATCATACCACTGCACTCTAGCCTGAGCAAGAGAGAGACCCTGTCTCAAAAAATCAAAATAAATAAATAAATGAAATAGAGGGATTATCCTAGATTATCCTGGTGAGTTAATGTAATCATATTAGCCCCCAAAAGTTCGAGAGGAAGTCAGTCAGAGAGATGTAGCAGAAGTGACAGCAGAATACATGTGGTGGCATGGGATTCTATACACCATTGCTGATTCTGAGATGTAATAGGCTACATATAATGACTGAGAAAGACTTCCAGAAGTACAAGGTGGCCTCCAGATGACAGCCAGCACGGAAGTGGGATCTCAATCTTACAGCCACACAGAAATAATTTTGGCATGATCCTAGCAGCGGATTCTCCCCTACAGCCCTTGCAACTCTATAGAAATGTTTATTATCTGCTTGTTAATTTTTGCAGAAAGCCAACTGAGATTTTGATAGGAATTGATTTGCAACTATAGATAACTGGGGATATTTCCATTTAGACAATATGGCGTTTCCAATCCATGAACTCGGAATGTCCTATTTGTTTAGGTTTTCTTTAGTTTCTTAGAATGGTGTGTTTTTAGTGTACATGTTTCTCATATCTTTTATTAAGTTTATTCAAGAAAATATCTGATTTTTACATCGCTCTTATAAATTAATTTTTTATTTCATTTAAAAAATGCTCACTGCTAGTGTACAGAAATACAATTGATTTTTGTATGCTGATCTTGGGTCCTACTAGCTTTCTAAACTCATCTGTAAGTTCAAGTAGTTTGAGGATTTCCTAAGATTTACTATACATAAGGTCATGTCACATGCAAGTAGAGATACTTTTACTTTAAAAATCTGTATGCATTTTATTTATTTATTTTTTTCACATAACTGATCTTGATTTCAAAACCACATAAAAACACTATATTAAAAGAATACAACAGACCAATATCCCTTATAAATATAGAGGTAAAAATCTCAACAAAATACTAGCAAACCAAAGCTATCAACCTGCAACGTAGATTAAATACCAGGAGCAAATGGAATTCTAGAAATGCAAAGCTGGTTTAATATTTGAAAATTAGTGTTAATATTAATAGAATAAAGGGGAAACTCTGGCTAGAACCTCTAGTACAAGGCCAACTGCACGTGATGACAGCAGATATCCTTCTGTTGTTCCTGATTTTAGGAGAAAAGCAATCAGTCTTTCACTATCAAATATGTTGTCACCTGTAGGTTTTGTTACTCTTTATTAAGATAATAAAGTTTGCTTTTACTCCAAATTTACTGAGGAATTTTCGTAATGAAAGGGCACTGATATTTTTCAAACGCTTTTTCTGTATCTATTGAAATTATCATATTTTATGTTTCTAAACTGAATTTTTATAGAATATTTAGGTGGATCTATTCTTTCTTTGTCATTTGACAGAAGCTTTGGTGGTATATTTTTTATGAGCCTAGAATAAGGATATGGGCCCAAATCAGGACTCAATTATTTAATATACTTCAGAACACTCAAATTGAATGTCATTTTTCTAAGACCTGTATTTCAGTTATAATTTTTATACTTATTTTATTTGAAAAACGAGCAGTACAATTTTGTATTCCTTTGATTTTCCAAGTAATTCAGGTTCACTGAAACCTCACTACAAGTTTGTCCCAAGGGCTACTGCCATCGGAATGTGCATTGAGTAAATTACTGAGAGATGTATATATTATTTCAATATGTTTCTGATCTGGCTTTATACTGAACCCAGCCTGTAGAACATGGTAGTAACAAAATCAGTCAAACTTAGTGTTAATATGATCAGTGCTAGAATTAAAGAAGTGAAAACTATGGGAGCATTTAAATTCATCATATCACTTAAAATTATAAAGTAATATAATACATAAAACATATTACACTTATTTTTAATTTCACTTATCCAAAGTCCCTTTCAAATTTGAATGGGTAGAGTAATGAAGATTCAGGAAGCCTAGTTCCTTAAGAGTCACTTGTCACAATGCAATGTCCTAGAGGTTAAAAGTGCTTCAAAAGTTGCATGTCAGGGATGTAGTGATTTAAGAAGAAGAAGGCTTTTAATAGTTAATTCTGTAAAACTTACATTCTACTGCTTCTTAAACTTGAATGATTATCAACCCCATTGGACAGAAATTGTTTTATAGAATTGCTAATAGTTTTCCACAGATGTCATATCTTTTAACTGAATCGTATGTTTTAAATTTCAAAATAGTAGTGATATGTTGAAATTATTGATACTGAGACACACAGAAAGTTAAGTAAACACATTTTATTTTATTTAATATTCTTTCCTCCAAGAGCCAGAAGCATTTACATATTTATAAGGAAACTATTTTTGTATAGGGTTTTTATTTGTTTGTTTTACAGACAGGGAAAAAAGATAATCAAAATAATGAAAACAGTAGTATATTAAATGTAATTTATAGATAGATAATTAGTGTTCATTTTAAAGCATAGATTAATTCACAAAATAAGAATCCACAAAGTTTTGAAAGTTTCAATCTATAAGCAAAGTGAGTTCTGGGGGTACATGCAAAGGCAGCAGATATTTTTATTGTTACCACTTTACCAATGAAAGCCTGCTCTTTGATTTAATAGCTGCTTAGTTATCCGAGAAACTTTCATCTATGGTAGCTAAGGTGAGTAGGCTTCCTTCACTGGAAAAGACAATCTAAAATATTTTGGGGGGGGTGGGTAGGGGTGGCTAGTTTGGATCTTATGAAGTTTGATGTTTATAATCTTGATGCAGCCGCTTAGTCTCATGTCTTCTCCCAGTGGCTTTGGTTCCAGCCTGAGCCTGCTGTGAAGAATGATTATTATTGTTGCCAGTTAACTGCTCTCTCCATCTGTGCATCAATTGTGGGAGATATTTGCCCTGAAAAGATAAAAAAGAAAAAAAAGCTCTGGCTGTTGCCTAGTGAGAGGGCAATTATAAACAGCTGCATTTCAGATAGGTACAGTATAGTCATGTACATCAGCCAATGCAATACATGTACATAGTGCACTACCACAGAGACAATTGTCTGCCAGGAGGTAGGGGTTAGGAAGAAGAGTCATTAAAGAGAACAAATTAATGAAATAGAAAAATGAAAACATACCTTCTCTCCTCTTACCCTTTTAAAACACCCTGTTTTCTCCTTCCCATTTCCCACTTTCCTGTATTTCCTGTCATGAAAAGAAAGTAATCTAGAAGAATAATATCATTTCATCAACTGACTGTTTTCCCTTTAACAGATTTAATTCAATTACCAACTACAATAATTCTCTCTTACTTCATATCTTTAACATTAAGCCTTGATGTTGAGGAATTGGTGGAATACTTCGACCTTGATCTCTTCACAGACTTTCTATACTATCAAGAATCCCTTGAATGATAGAAAAATAGCTTGGTATACTGAGACATAAAGAGATTTTCAAACATGAAACACGGCAAGAAAAAGAGAGGGATGGAGAGTCAGGAAGGGAAGATGATATCATTATCAACAAGTATATAGCATAAATGTCATGTTTGATCTGATGAGAAAAGACATGTACATAAAGGTAACGACAAACTTAAAAGTTATAGATACAAGATGACCAAAAATTTTTAAAGTGAATTTCTTTAAGTGTTAAAAAATTAAAGCTCCAGAAGTGATATCAGCAAGATGGCAAAATAGGAAGTCCCAGCCCATGTTCCTCCATGAAAACATCAGTTTAAAAACCCAGGGACAACACTGTATGAACCAAAATACCATTATGAAGTGCTCAAATCCAATTTCAAAGTTGTGGCATTTCAGGAGAGCACAAAGCCAAGAACAGCTACATTGAAAGGCGTAAGAAAAGCAGTTTAATTTTACTCATGTCGGTCCTTCCTTCAAGCTGGTGCAACTCAACACCAGGTTAGAACATCCCAATTTACTATCTTTCAAGGGAAAGGGAAGAGTGGACCAAGCACCGAACATTCTGGCTTTTCTGAGGACTGCCTGAGGGACTAGTTTCTGTTTCACCTGTGAGCACTGATAAAACAAGTATAGTGTGTATTCCTGGGGGCCACTTAGAACAAAGAAGAGTAGTTGGCAGCTTGGTGTGGCCAACATGGCTGGGCAAAATTCAGCTAATGTGCACAGCTTGAGAATTCTCCTTCAGAAGGAAAGGAGGGAGTGGAGTGTGGCTGTAATGTTCTAGCTTCTTAAGAGGGCTGTACAAGTGACCAGAATATGTCTTATCTGCCTTGGTACACTGACAAGATGTGGGCATACTTCAGATGTTTCATGGCTGATAAGAACAAGGAAGAGCAGAGTGGCTTGCTGACACAGACAGACATGAGGAGGAGCAAAAACATGAGCTTTTGGTAAAGTAACTTCCAATTCGTTCTAACTAAGAAATTGCATTCACAGGTCCAGAAAAGTATTATTTCTCCAAAAGATTTCAGAGGCTCCCAGAACCTCTAGTTGGGCTGATGGTGAAGGTCTTCCCCTGTACAAAGTCAATCCATAAAGACTGGAATATATGGCTGCATTTTCAAATGTTTATATGCCAACGCAATGTTATAAGACACATGAGTCAAACGCTGTCTCATAGACAACAATATATAATTATAAAATGGTTGACTCACCAGCAAAACATAGCAATTATAAATGTATATGTGTCCGACATGCGAGCACCCAAATATTTGAGGTGGACAATGGCATAACTGAAGAGAGCAATAGTAACACAATTAAAGCTCGGCATTTCCATACCCCGCTTTCAATGTTGAAGGGATGTAGAGAAATTGAGAGCCTTGTGCACTGTTGGTAAGCATGGAAACTGTTTCAACTCCTATCTAAAACAAAATGGAGATTTGTAAAAAAAAATTAAAATAAAGAATAGAGCTACCACATGATGCAGCAATACTTCAATACTTCTCTGGGTATTGCTTCAAAAGAATTAAAATCAGGATCTTCAAGAGATATTTGTACTTCCATGTTCATTGCAGCATAACCAAAAGGTGGAAATAATTTAAATGTTTCCCAGTGGTGAACATATAAAGAAAATGGGCTATATACCTTTGATGGACTATTAATCAGCTAAAACGAAAGAAATTCTGTCATAAGGTACAACATGGATGCACCTGGAGGGTGTTGTGCTAAATGAAAGGACCTTAAGCCAGGTCACAGAAGGTCTTATTGAAACAGAAAGTAGAAAGGTGGTTGCCAGGGGATGGGAGGAAAGAGAGATAGGAAGTTGCTATTGAGTGGATACAGAAATAGCCATGCCAGAAGAAAAAGTTTTAGAGATCTGCCATACAACATTGTGATTACAGTTCACAAACTTGGACTATACATTTAACAATTTGTTAAAACAATAGATCTGGAGAGGATGTGGAGAAATAGGAAGACTTTTACACGGTTGTGGGAGTGTAAATTAGTGCGACCATTGTGGAAGATAGTGTGTCAATTCCACAAGGACCTAGAAATAGAAATTCCATTTGACCCAGCAATCCCATTACTGGGTATATATCCAAAGGTTCGTAAATTGTTCTGTTATAAAGACACATGCACATGTATGCTCATTGCAGCACTGTTTACAATAGCAAAGACCTGGAACCAACCCAGATGCCCATCGATGATAGACTAGACAGGGAAAATGTGGTACATATATACCATGGAATACTATGCAGCCATAAAAAACGATGAGTTTGTGTCCTTTGTAGGTACATGGATGAGTCTGGAAACCATCATTCTCAGCAAACTGACACAAGAACAGAAAATCAAACACCACATGTTCTCACCCATAAGCGGGTGTTGAACAGTGAGAACACATGGACACAGGAGGGGAGCATCACACACTGGGGTCTGTTTTGGGGGACTAGGGGAGGTACAGAGGGTGGAAGGGAGTTGGAGAGGTATAACATGGGGAGAAATGCCAGATGTAGGTGATGGGGATGGAGGCAGCAAACCACATTGCCATGTATGTATCTATGCAACAACCCTGCATGTTCTGCACATCACATGTACCTCAGAATCTAAAGTGCAATGAAATATGTATTTTAAAAAATAGGTCTCATGAGTTTTTTAACCACAATAATTAAAAACCTTGAGATCATTTTTAATTGGAAAATATGCCTGTGTAGAGATCTTTTAACATACAAATTCAATGGTAGTATGGTGTGAAATATGTGAATTTCTCCTTACATTTAATAATACTTCAAAGTAAAGATAGGAAACAGTATTTCAAGTAGAGTTTATTTGAGAATGAGAAAATAGGTGAATTTATATTTGACTATAAAGTTTAGTGTTATTCTTTATAAAGAAAGATAGAATGTTAGATAGAATTCTCGTAATGATTCCATAGTGGTTTTCCAGCTTGTTCCCCAGTAGAATCTTTCCAAATTCTCCCTCTACAGAGAATTTCAATTTGGAAGACAAATTTAAATAGTGTTTCTATTCTTGAAAGACAGGGCTAGGGAGAGGGTCATGGCTGCATGCAGAAAGCCTTTTCTTCTTTCCTGCCCCAAAGATTCCAAAAAGCACTGTTTAAAAAACTCCTGATGGAGATGTAAACATAACAATGATAAAAATAATAGCTGTCTACCTTGGGAGGCTGAGGTGAGTGGATCATTTGAGGTCAGGAGTTCAAGAGCAGTCTGGCCAACATGGTGAAACCCCATCCCTACTAAAAATACAAAAATTAGACTGGCTGTGGTGTCACAAGCCTGTAATCCCAGCTACTTGGGAAGTTGAGGCTGGAGAATTGCTGGAGCCTGGGAGGCAGAGGTTGTGGTGAGCCAAGATTGCGCCCCTGTACTCAAGTCTGGGCAGCAGAGTGAGACCCTGTCTCAAAGGAAAAAGAAAGGTAGCTGTAAAATACTGAGGATTTACTATGGCCTAAGAGTTGTGCTAAACAGCTATGTCTTGCCTGAATTAATCCTCACAACAGTCTTATGAAAGAGATACCATTATTTTTATCATTTTATGGATGAAAAACCATTATTAAGTAATTGGCCAAGGCCATTTACCTTATGAGTGGCAGAACCAAAATCTTACCTCAGGCAACCTCATGTAATCTAGAGCCCTAAGTGCTCACTCTGTCACTAGTAGAAAGCCTCTCCTGGTGGCTAAAGCTCCACATAGAATTTTCGGTACTGAAACGTACATTTTCACTGCATATATTGATCACATGGGTTGGATAATTGCCAGTTATTCACGTTTCTGTTGATAACACAAACATTTCATTTAAAGTTTGTCTAATGTTAGGTCATTATCATCACTCTACTGTTATAACATATTCAAAAGATAGGCAGTAGTCTTGAGATTAAACTGCAATTTTATGTATTCTTAAGGAGTTCTCAACCTTCCCTGCTTCTGTGATGTCAGTAAAAATCAATAACCTCTGAATTTAATGTTCAGATTTTTGAGATGTTAATAGTTTTAGCACTTTGAGAACTTTATTACATTTCCTCATTCTTTGCAATCGCACATCATTTTCTAAAATAAGAAAAAAAAATGATTGAGGGGAGAGAACTGTTTAAAAGTAATCTTAAAAAAAAAAACAGAACTGAAATGCATATGTGGTAAATATCATCTGCAACTATTTGGCCTCCTCTGATGCTTATGAATTGCCCTTGTTGTAATACTTAGGAAGAGAATCAAAGACTAACTTCTTTGAGCAAGTGGAGTAAGTAGTAGGAGAAAAAGTAAAATAAAATAAAAGTTATTTAAAAATAATCCATTATGCCCTGACAAATAATCAGTTGTTATTTATGCCACCATTATAGCTCTGTAAAAATACATTTTATTTGGGGTGGTCTGGCAAAATAGTATATACATTTAGGATGGCCATTAGTGTCTCTCAATGGAGTGTTTTAGATTAGCTCTTCTCTTGTAGGGACATGGATGACAAAAAAGTCATTTTTGATGAAAAATAAGGAGCAATATGAGGAAAGTAAAATGGAACAAAAGTAGATTAGGAATGAGTGTAGCTGTGAGAGGCTGTTCAGCTAAGGAGGGTTGTAAGCAAGAACAGTATGGAGAAATATACTTCAATTTTATCAGATTTGTCAAACACCTGGGAGGCCCAGATATGTGCATACACATTAATTTAAATGCTCTGTAGAACATTTAGGATTCTTTGGTTGCAAACCACAGAGACCAGTTTTGGTTATGACTACATCTACCACAAAAAGACTATTATTTGGAGGAATATCAGATTGGTACTAAGAAAAGTTGCATATTAAGACTCAGAAACAAGATTGAAAGTAAAGTAGTTATTGACTTTGGTATCTAGATTTCAGAAAATACTTTCCCAATTCTTTTGCTTCTTTTCACTGCTCAAGAAGTAAAGCCCCTTGAGAGGGGAATCTTGTTTACTTGGCTTGGCTTGTATATCATGCCTGCACCTTGGGCAAGGGCTGTTGGAGATGATGCTGGGGAAATCAAAAATTAAATGACCACTTTACAATGTCTTTCACTGTAGAAATAAAGTCTTCAAACAGTGTGCTAACACACTTACTTCTTCTTTTGTAAGATCACAGTAAGAGACACAGTATGGGGGGGTAAAGCTTTAGTTGTGTGTGTTTCTTTCTTTCTTTCCTTCTTTCTTTCTTCTTTTTTCTTTTCTCCTTCCTTCCCTCCTTCCCCCTTCCTTCCTTTCCTTCCTTCCTCTTTTGCCTGCCTACCTGCCTGCCTTCATTTCTTCCTTTTCCTATCCTTCCTTTCTCCTTCCTTCTTTCTTTCATTTCTATTTCCTTCCTTCCTTCCTCCCTCCCTTCCTTCCTGCCTCCCACCCTCCCTCCCTCCCTTCCACTCTCCCTCCCTCCTTCCCTTCCTCCCTTCACCCCTTCTTTTCTCTTTCTCTCCTTCCTTCCTTCTTCCTTTCCTCCCTGCCTCCCTTCCTCCCTTCTTTTCTCCTTCCTTCCTTCCTCCCTCCCTCTCCCCTTCCCTTCCTTCCTTCCTTTTTTCCCTCCTTCCTTCCCTGGTCTTACTCTGTCACCCAGGTTGGAGAGCAGTGGCACAATAACAGCTCACTGCAGCCTCAACCGCCCTGTGCTCAGATTATTCTCAGCCTCCCAAGTAGCTGTGATGACAGGCATGCACCACCATGCCTAGCTAATTTTTGTATTTTTTGTACAGTAATACAAAAACCCAGCTGGGGGTTTGCCTGCCTCAGCCTTCCAAAGTGCTGGGATTACAGGTGGGAGCCACTGCATGCAACCAATCCTGTGTTTTTTCTATTGCCTATAACAAAATATCATAAATTTAATGATATTTATTAAGATAATAAGTACAAATTTATTATCTTGTAGTTCTGTAAGTCAGAAATCAAACAAAGTCTCCCAGGATTATGATGGTGTTGGCTGAGCGGCATTCCTTTCTGGAGGCCCTACAGTAGAATTTGTTTCCTTGCCTTTTTCAGCTTCTAGAGGCCTCCCACATTGCTTGGCTCATGGCCTCGTTCTTCTATCTTCAAAGTCATCAATGTCACATCTCTCTGACCATCATTTCATAGTCCCATATGCCTCTGACTACAGCTAATGTTCTCCATGTTTAAGGACTTGTGAAATGCAATCTGGACAATCCAGGACAATCTCCCCATCTCAAAGTCCTTAATCTTTCTTTTTTTCCAGAGACAGTGTCTTACTGTGTTGCCCAGATGGAGTACAGTGTTGTAACTGTAGCTCCCTGCAGCTTTGAACTCCTCCTGGGCTCAAGCAATCCTCTCGCCTCAGCCTCCCAAGTAGCTAAAACTATGGGTGTGCACCACCATGTCTGGCTAATTTAAAAAAATTTTGTAGAGATACAGTCTCATTGTGCTTTCCAGGCTGGTATAGCACTCCTAGCCTTACGTCTTCTCCTTGCTTTGGCCTCACAAAGCACTGGAATTACAGGCATGAGCCACCATGACTGGCCTCCAGGTTCTTAATCACATTTTCAGAGTCGTCTTTGCTGTATAGGGTAACTTATTTATATATTTCAGGATTTGGGCATGAATATACATGGGGAGTCACTATTCTGTCTACCACAGACCCTAGCTTATAATTGGAATTGTGTAATTTTGGGGGGATTCAGGATTATCATTTCTATCTGCTTAAATTTTTCTCTTTGGTTACTCTCTTTTTAATTATTTTTCTTTCCCCCCATACATTTTTAGGAAAACTCCAGTAGGGTAGAATGAATAAAATGTTTCTGGAAATATGTTGTATTATACATTATATAAAGTACACTTTAGAAAATGATACAAAGTACAAGTAGAAATTTTTCTTGATCATTTTTCTAGCTGTGAGTACAGTACATACACAAAGTCTTGATAAATTATAATACTTGATTATGACAATTATACAGTCAAGAAGAAACACTTGATTCCTATATTGATTATTTAGAAGACCTGGATGAGTATGTGCTTCTCCTTAAAAAGTTGCCTTTGCATTTATCAAGAATAATTCTTTATATAAAATAAATTACTGCATAAGGTTCTTATGAACTAAAGAGAAACTGCAGGTGGGAAAAGAGCTCATTTGTATGAATTCTCTTTCCTACTGTGGAACCCCAGTGTGGAAATCTGATTAAGTTAAGAAAATGACTTCATCAGGGCTTTAAGCTATAAAGGTTCTTTCAGAGGAAGAGGTCAGTCTGCCCTAGAATTAAAAGTCATAATCTTGGGCTGGATAAGAACTCCAAGTATTTATTTAACTCTGTTAGCCAAAGTTGATAGTTTTGTAGTTTCTTAATAGTTACCTGTTGTGGCAAAACTGCCTAGTATTTTCTGATTAGCAGTAGGTGATTTGGGGCTGTTAATTTAGCACAACAGAATGTAAATTTTAAAATAATGTCATAGTTCTTTTTATATTTCAAGGCAATCTGGTATGAGGTGCAGTAGTCAAGACCTTGTTCTATTTATATTCTGATTCAAAATCAAATTCTCCTTCAGAAATAAGTATTCAAAAATTATTATCACAGAGCATTCTGTTTATGCGTTTAACGAATCAATACATTCTAGCACTATTTTGCTCAGCTTATATTTTTTCTCTTGACATATTTAGAGTAATGTTTTGATCAGCAATGCTTTATATTCCATTATTTTTCTTGTCCCTGATAATAGTCAATTTTTGATGCTGGAAGTCAGAGGAAGTCAGATGAAAACTGATTGAATTTGTTGGATTAACTGCCTTAGCAGTACGGAATACACAGATACACAGGCACACGCATTTTCATGCACATAAACTATCAGAACAGCTGTAAATGTTTAAAAGTAGCTAAAGTTTCATTTTTCATCCATCCAAGCAAGTCTGACACTGGCAAACATATCAATTTAAATTCTGTTTTCACACTAATTCTCATATATTATGATTCACTGTCATGTTTCAGAGGGATGAATAGGTAAAGAGTTATTTTAAGTTTCTATTAAGAACCTTTTCTGTTTTTCTCTCTGAAAGGTGTCTCCCCATGCTTTCCAAGCTTATATGAAATATAAACAACAAATATTGGAGGTATTTACACCTGACATCAATCTTTTCCCCATGTCTAAATAGTTGTTATGTTCCTTTGTTGAATTTTTAGATTACCTTTAAGTTTTCTGTGGCTCATTATGTTTCAATTACATGATAGGCTGAAGATGCTAAGACTTAACCTATTATTTCTTATTTGAACTATGAGGATTAAATATGATTCCCCCTGGTGTCTGTATCTTTTGTATTTCATATTCTGTTCCCTTATCTAAAGTTCAATGATTTATAAGAATATTAAGTCTATCATCTTAGGAATGGACACTAAAACTGTAAACCTATAAAATTCAAATAAAGTAAATATTTCAGCAAATTGTTAATAATTAAATATTCTTTAAGCAGGAAAATGTGTATAGCCAGAAGAGTTTAAAAAAAAAAAGGGGGGGGCATTTTTAAGCACTTAGAATACCAAGTATAGGAGAAACATACCTGAACTGAAATATATTATCATTGTGTTATACCTTAAATAATAGAAAGCTGTCATAGGAGGTGAAAGCCTAAAAAGTATTTCTAAACTATGATGACTTAATTTGAGAAACAGAGGCCAAAATGTTTATATTATTGATGTCTTGTATATTAAACATAAAAAATATTCTGTTTGGGCCACATTATAATCTTATTATAAAGGAAATTATAATATAGGACAATTTTTTTTTAAAGTAAGAACTCAGGAAAAAACACCATTGCCAGAAGATACACATAATGATCATGTTGTTCAATATTTTTCCAGATGTAGAAATAGATAGATAGCCATCGTTTTGTGCATGCATGCACACATCCAGACACACACGATGATTTCTAAATAGAAGTGGATAATTTTACAAAAATTGCATTAAACTATACATGATATTATATAACCTAATATTTTATTCAATTTGTTGATGACATTGTCATCTTAAAATGGCCATATGTCATCTCTTTAAAACAGTATAAAATTTCCTTGCATGAGAGAATCATAGTTTAATCAGCATACTTCCTATTGCTGAATACTTTGGCAGCTTTGTTTTGTTTTATAAGCGTTACCATGAAAATCCATTATTAACAACTCATTTAATGTTTTCTGTAAGAGTGTGTCCTACAATGAGGTTAGTATTAAAAAGACAGGAGTAAACTTAGCTTAATACATAACAGTTTGGGATAAGCTAAGGAATGTTCTTGGGTGTTGGAAGCCATATGACTTTATTTTGAAGTCTGCAATGAAGCACCTATAATATGATAGGTTGGTTTTAAATGATCTAAAAGTCTGCTTATATATTTTTTCCCTCTTCTAGAATATGTTTTTCACTTTGACTCTCCACAGTTTGTCTAGTCCAGCTAACTTTTCCTTTTCTACATAACTCTAATTCCTCTACAGTGGACTCAGTACGGCTATGTTCTCTCTAATCATAATATCCAACTATGTATATTTTGTTTTTTCTTGCCAAACATCCTCTCTTCTCACGTTATTGTGTGGCTGCATCCTTCTTGTATTCTGGTAAAATATTACCTCCTCACATGCACTATCCTTGACCACCCAATTTAATAATTACTTCTCCCTCTCACATAATTATTTTTAATCATAACACTGAGATTTGTATGACCTCATTACTATCTAAAATTATTTTATTCACTATTTGTTTGCATTGTTGGTTTGACTTGTAGAATGTAATTTCCATAACAGTAGGAACATTGTCTCTCTTTACAGTACTCTGTCCATAGATACGGAATATGGATGTACATATCTTGCACATAGTAGATACACTAAAATATTTACTGGACAAATGAATAATTTTCAGGAGTGTGTTATGGGCCAGGGTTTTATACTCTGTGGAAAGAGAAGAGAAGGAAACTGTTTCTTATTGAACGTCTTTTATGTATGTACTAGGCCTTTATATAGATTAACTTATCTAAATCTCATAATAATTCTCAGATATTAGTTTTATGTTTCTCATTTTGCTAATGACCAAATAGAAAGCTCAAAATATTATATAAATACCCATAGATACACAGGTGGGAAGTAATAGAGCCAAGATTAAATCAAAATAAGCTTGTATGAAAAGTCTGCAGTTTTTCACTATGGATACTGTCACCAAATAAACTAATATGTTTTATTAGAGATGAGTTAATATAACTTATGTGTCAGGGTTATTGCAGATATTAATATTATCCCATTTAATTTGGTACTCTGAATCACTTAAATGATAGTTATTAGTACACCATATTTGTGTTGAGATAACTAATTCTTTGAGCGATTACTAACTCATTCAAGGATATGAGCCCAGTAAATGAAAGTCTGATTTTAAAACTCAGTATTACACAGAATCCTATGTAGAGAAATGTAATCAAACTTGCTGCAATCTAGCTTCATTTATGTTGCTATATATACTTAAGAAGAGAAAGTCAATGTTTGTGATCAAATACTTTATTTATCACAAACATAAATCTCATGGAAATATATAAAATTGTGATAAATGAAGATGATAGGGAAGAATTAATATAATTTGATATATTATTTATAAGTGAAATGACAAAGTGAAAGAGAAAGACATGAAGGAGATGGCATGAAGATAGCAACTAATATTCAGAGGGAAATAAATCAGTGTTTAATAAAGTAACCCATTAGAGGTAAATAAACTAAAATGACTAAATTTATTTTGAGAATGAATTTATCAATAAAAAACTTTGATAAATATGTAAAACCATATATTTATTATTTTTTTACAACTTGTTTTGTTACCTTATTGACTATTTCTAGAGAAGTATTTTCAGTTTTTACAATAAATAAGGACCTCACTTATGTAGTTTCTGACTACTTCTCAAGAAGCTATTTCTAGCCCATACATGTCTAAGAGCTCTTAAAAAATTATTGAACATAATTTCTTGTATTTTTAATGCAAGATCTTTTAAATGAAATTGCTTAAGGTTGTACAGATGTTAAGAAGTAAAACCAGGTATGAAGATTTCTCCTGAAGCTCAGGCTGATCCTCTTTTGGATACCAGAATGTGTAGCTAGTTATATGGATATTATATTCTGCCATTCCTCTGGATTTAACTTAGAAATTTTCTTGTCATATGCTTTCTGTAATGGAGGTGGCTTTCTGAATTTTATAATATAAAGTTTCTCTGTATATTAAATGGGAACAACTTTAGTGTTTGTGTATTAGGTTGTTCTTACATTGCTATAAAGAAATACCTGAGGCTGAGTGATTTATAAAGAAAAAAGGTTTATTGGTTCAAAGTTTTTATAGGAAGCATGGTGCTGGCATCTGTTTGGTTTCTGGTGAAGCCTCAGGGAAGTTTCAGTTATGGTAGAAGGTGAAAGGAGACCAAGCATGTCACATGGTGAAAGCAGGAGAAAGTGAGAGAGAGTGGTGGGGAAGATGCCACCGATTTTTAAACCACCAGATCCCATATGAGCTCAGAGGGAGTGCTCACTTATCACCAAGGGAATTGCCCAAGCCATTCATAAGGGATCTGTCTCTATGATCCAAACACCTCCCACCAGGCCCCACCTCCAAAATTGGGGATTACAATTCAACCTGAGATTTGGCAGGGACATACATTCAAACTATATCCGTTTGATTTTGAATAATAGCCTTGTTTTTGGCTTTTCTTTTTCTGTTTTTTGCCTGTTTGTTTACTATGAACATCACATGTGAAAAGGCAAGAAATATTTTCAATGTGCTTCACTGAGTTGAATTAAATACATCTTGATATTTCTATTAGTTTATTGAGATTTATGAAACTAGTAAAGTAATGGGGAGCATTTCAATGTTAAAATGTATAGAATATGTTTAGAACCGAGAGTATCATCCCTCATCAAAAAAAGTTTCTATTTATTAACAGCCCTAAAAAAATGTGCTGCTTCTGGGAAAAACTAAAGCAGAAAATTTCACCTCATATTATCTATGTATAATCAACTTTGTTGGACTTTGTGGTACAGAAATATTGTAGATGTGATCCTCTTTGAAAAAGACTTATCTAAAAATGCCCTTAAAATGCTTTATTTAATCATGACTTGATTCTAGTAGGTATATTTCAAATGCAAAGATTTTGTACAATAGCTTGCTCTGAGAAGATCCATCATCAGAAGAGTTGATCTTAAAAGCTTACAGCCCATATAAATATCTAAACAAACATTTAATACAAGTTATTGTACTTATTTACCAGAGTTACTTATAAGTCACCCCTAAAATATGGTATAGACATGATCATTAAAACTACCTGTGGTAGAGGAGTAGCTACTTCCAAGCAAATAATTTACTACAACATGCCGGACACGACTGCAACTAATTTTTGCTAGTATAATACTTTGGAAACTATTATAATTTAAGTACATTTAAATAAACATGTATAATATATGTAAGATGGGGGAGAGAGAGAGAGAGACTCTACACCTGGATTTGAGATTACAACTTTTATTGAATTAATTTCTGTAAATTTCTTACATAGAAATATTTAAAAAGCTCTTCAATTTCATCTACAAGGGCTAATAAATACATTAGTGATTTTATTATGCCTAGGCTGTCTTTATGTTCCATTGCCTGAGATAGGACCAGTTTATGCCTGTGATCCTGACCTGATTTTAAGAGACTTCTTTCATTCTCAGAAATGTTCTTGTTTGGATGATTAATTATATGATCATCCTATTTATTCTCCATATTATCATTTTTTATATATTCCCATACTGCCAAATTTTAAAAATAACTTATACTGTAGGCAAATAAGAAAGGCTTTTAGTTTCTTTTGACAAAAGACTTTCTGCATCGTGATTAGGAATAAAAACTTTGTGTCTCAAATTTCTCATTTATAAATGGGAAAAAATAATATCCTCCTCATTGTATGTTACAGGGATCAAATTAGTTTGTTACAAAGATCTACTTGTAAGAAGGCTAATAAACAGAATTAAGCCTATTTCTTTGCTCTCTATGTTGTTAACCGTACATCATCTTTGACATAACTTCTAAAAGGTCATTTTTGACAATAAAATAAACACATACAAATGTTACTGTACTATTTAAGAAAGAGCTATATTGTGGAGAATGTGAAAATTATAAAAACTAATATTAAAATAAACAATACAAAATACTTTTGACATAGTTATGTTTTATTATCATGTTATATCCATTTGTAGCAGGGAATTTAAATACTGGTTTTACCCCAAATTCCACATTTTTATATGTTTGATTAAATAACCAAAAATAACAAGATTATATGCTTATATTCTATAGTTTTAGGCTTCTTTTAATCTGTCCCATACCCATTAGCAGTATTGTATCAGTAAAATGATAAGAAAATTAATCATTTTGTTAAATACATATCTCTATTGTTTTCTTAGATAAATGACCAAGTGAAGTCACATTTTATTGATAATTTTGGCTCCTCCTCAAACAAAAATCCTCTTTAATTTGTACCCAGACTCTAAAATACATAGTGAATGTCTAATTTGACTACTAAAGGTATTCTAGCAACCAACTAAATTAGTATTTCATTTTATAACACTCTTTCACTTAATATGTTATAAATTATGTGATTTTGACTAAATTAATACAGTTCTATAATAATGCCAATCATTTTAACACTGTGCAACTTCCTTAAAATCTGATTAATAATAGTTTTTTTTTTAATGTGCTATTTGCCAAATGATATTCTCTATAACATTCTAGCTTCTAAAATGTATTATTTACCAAAATTCTGGGAGTGATTACTTTGGTGGGTCCAAACCAGAAAAACTCACTATATAATTCTACTACTATAATAAATATGATTTTATAATAAATATGGCTGATGAATACAAAATAAAATCTATTCTTCATGTTTTTCAATGGTCAGCAAAAATACCTATAGTTAAAAAAAAATTATTCTTTATTTCAATCAAGTCTTCTGCGCAAAGTGGAAACTAGAAATAGTTGCTTCCATTTCTCATAGGTTTTATGTTAACCCAATCTCTTGCATTTTACTCATCTTAGAAACACTCAAAGAAGACTCGTAAGAATCCCATCCTAATAAGCTTGCTATGGCAGTACCAGTATAATGATAGGAACTGATCATATATTTAATTCTGCTTCAAATTATGCCACTATACATTCAGCATTATTTCCATTTGATGATAACCTAGAATATATCAACCCAACGAATTTTTCTATTAGAATATCAGTGCTGACTTATTATTACATTTCCACACTCAGATTTATAATTGTAGAATAAGAGAAAGCAGCTCTGGCACAAAAAATGCCACTCCAAAGCTAAGAGCATAAAAATGCACATGTTAGATGCTTAGAACTTATTATTCTTTCTCCTCCTACATATTTTACTTCCCTTCCTGGCTCCTTTCTTTCTTAAGATTATTATTCTGAGAATTAATGTAACTTCTGTGAGTCTGTGAAATACCTTGAATTATGCATAGCGATTCAAAAGCAAACAACAAACAAACAAAAAAACTGATTTTACTTAAAATAACTACTGCCATCTTTATCACATCAAATAAAATTATACATTATTGTTGAAATTTCTAACCAGATACTTTTTTGTGAAAACTAGACATAGGCCTACAATATATTGCATACTATTGATTGGGGCTTTGAACAATGAATCATCTATATGTTTGGGATGAAATAGGATTGTATTGACAAATAATTTACCATATTTTTATCTTAACACAGATATCTATGACTTAATGACTTAGACACATCTGGAACCTTTTGATTTTCTTTTATGCAATATCAACATTGTGTAGATACCTCAAAGAATTGTGTAGATACCAGAAAAAAGAATGCAAAAGAGAAAGAATGCCTCTCATTCCTTGGAAGCATTGTGAAACTAATTGTATTTCCAGATGATGTGAGTGACCTTTAAGATGGAATCAGAAGTAGGGCAGCATAACTGTGATAACCTCAGGGGAGCAATTGGCAGAGATACTTGAAGTCTGTCTATACATAAATGTGAGATAAAACAAAGCCACACTGAAAAAATGAACTTGGAATTACCTGAATTAGCTATACTATAAAAACTCTTTACTTGAGCCTTTCATACTTAAAATATTTTTTTATGACAATTACTGGAACTAGGGAATTTGAGATAATCCAAAGTCATTATCTTAACAGATTAGCACCTCCTAACGAGTTTTACAGTCAAACTATAACTGTTATCTAATTGAAGTAAACCTCAGTTTATCCCAATGTTTTCCCAATGTTAAACAATTGTTTTGAGCCTTAGCTAAAATCACAAACTCTATTTACATATGAATAAAGTTGCTGAGTAAAATGTAAGCTGATTTTAGCTTTCATCTGAAACTCAGCCTCACATAGATGAATGTTTAGAAAGTTCGTATTCCTAAAGCAGTTAATATTACATATCTCTTTTGAGTTTTTTGTAAACTTAAAGAGTTGAATTAAACAGAGGAAAATGAATTGCAGGTTTTTTTTTTTTGGTTTTGAAATTTTTAGATGTTCCTATTAAATCATGCAAAATAGAGACAGACTCAGTTTGCTTAAAATATTTTAAAATGTTTTAAGCAATACTGAGTCTGTTAAAACATCTGAGAAATAAACACTCTTAGGCTCACATTAGTTTAATGGATATTTTTTTCCCCAACTGGATAGGCAACAGTAGCTTATTTTTTGAGTTTTAACACAAGTTCTTCATAGTGGACCTTGAAACTTTTTACTTGGTGTTCAATCTTGCTTGGCTCAGAAATGTGTTATTTTATACCACTGTTGTCTAAAATTTCAGGAAATGAAGAAACTTACCTTTTTCTCAATGTGTTCATATCAAGAAAAACCTCCTTTCCTCTCCATCTCATAGCCAAAATTTAGATGACTGTAAGTCAAATGGAGAAGAAATGGTTGGATGTAAGTGAAGAATGAGGAGTTCTCATCCAAATGTCATAAAAATAATTTTTTCAGTATTTCAATAGGACTAAAAGCATCATTCCAAAACGTTTGATTTTTCTGTAATGGAATAGATAATTTTGAAATATCTCAATAAATTCTCCAAACTTAAGCCAATAATTCACGCAGAAAGATCTGTGAACAAACTCTCTTAAACAATCACAATCATAATAACATTTTTATCATGTCACATAGTTTGCAAGTTTTGTGATTATAAGAATATAACAAAAACACCAGTGTGCAGGAAATAATGAAAGTATACATAAAGACACACCTTTGCTTTTCACTTGTTTTTAGTTTCATTCTAAAATATTTATTTCTATAGTGTTCCCTTGAGATTTTTTTAACCTCAAACACTAATAGCAATAATGTTTTGAAAGCTTATTTAGAAGGCTTGGAAACTAATACTTTTTAGTTGACTGGTTTCATTCCATGTTATATTTAATTATATCTACTCTTGAGAAATATTTTGTTCCAAATACATTTTTGTATATAGTTTGAGAGTCACTTTCCTGTTCATTATATAGGTTTGATTTGGACAGCCTAACACATGCATGCGAGATCATTTTAATATTAATAAAAACTTTGACCATTCTGAAAATGGGAGGGCAAAACTACAACTTCTAGTCCAAAACAGGAAGTAAAATATAGTCTATGCTAAAAATACATGAGGGCAACCTTATTTGATTTAAAGCTAGAAAAAAAATGAAAACTTCTGATTCTGATTCAATCTAACACACAGATATGCTAGGTTCAAAGAACCATGTAACAGAAGGGTAAAATATCTCATAACAATAATTTATCATGAACAGCTTCTCAACATTTAGTGGCAAGATAATTGATTTTCTATGGCTTCCCTAAAAATTAAAGTATAAAAGGAAGGATGCATTTAAATGTAGTTTACATGCTTGAAAATCTGAAAAACTGCTTAAACCAGAAAAACTTACTGAAGGTCATTTGAGAGCTCACTATAGGATCTAGAATAGGAAGTCCTCCAACAAAGCATAGAGAACTTGAAAAATTAAGGCTGCAATCCTTGTAACATATGGTAGTGCCCGGTATTTTTTCCCCACTGTATGAAAATGTAACAAAGAAATTCATTATGACCTCCAAAAAATACCTCCAAAGCCAAAGGTGTTGCCAAGCTAATTCTTAACTGAACAAATACACATTTTAGAAATCCATGATTGTCTTTTTTGTAGAGAATGGAAGAAAATAATGATGACAACGTGAAGTGGTTTACAGTCTCTGAAATGTGGAATATGATCTGGTGATGCATGCATTGCTAGCAGAAGCAAATGCATTGTAACATGGGCAGGCACACTGGCTACAGACATGGACCATCTGCTCAACATCGACCTCCAAAAGATGATCAGGTCTGGTGATACAGATATGTGATTTTTCAGTATTATGACAAACCCAGTAAAAGAAAGGCAGTTAGTGATGTATTTAAAAAATGTATTGTCTAATACTCTAATATTCTCTATGTAGAAGATTTGCTCTACTCATAACCATGTTTGTAAAAGAGTAATAATAATATTGGTAACTAGCATTCCATTCTTATGACAGTTTTTCTTTTGTGTGTGTTACACAATAGCTATTTATATAACAATTGTAAGGAGATAATTGAAAGAACTCTCAAAAGTATTATCCAAAAGCATCTCAGAAGAAAACTAAAAGGGTAATTATAAATCAGTACTTTAATGTTAGTAAGGGAATATTTTGTCACCTTTTATGGGCTTGCCAGATAGGTTACAAGATGCTGCAAAGCACTGTGAATTTTTAAGTCTAATTGCCGGTTTTTAAAAAGGTGATTCTAGCAAAGCACCTTCTCTAAATTGAAATAAGATGAACAAAGTTACAGAGATAAAAGGAAGTTGAGAATATTGGAAAAGTAGAGTATTGGAATGGAGAGATGCATGTATATTGGAATTGCGGTATGTAAGGTTTGATTGATAGTTAAACATGGACCACATTATTGAAGGCGTAGATGCCAGGCTATAGAACTTGGCTTGATACCGTAGAGGAAAAGGAAGCAATTACAATAATTTGTGTGTAAAGAGGAGGTGAAATTAAATATTTGATGTCCTTAGTGAAAGGTTTCACTTAAATCATGGGGATATTGAAAGCATTACATTATATTGAAATTAAAAAGAGTGATAAAAAAATAAATGGACCGTATTTGGCATAGTCTAGAGAAAACGAAGTATCTGAAGGCTCTTGACACTGCTGTAATAATCCACTGCAGTGTTTAGAGCTAATATTTGACTCAGATGTTACGTGTATCTAGAATAATGTCATTTTTGCTTCAAAAACTATGGAGGACGTTTTCTTAATTTCAATAGCCACTACTTTAATTTTTGGGCAACACATCACTTAACATAGAGAATAGACTTTAGTTTTCAAAAATGCCTATACTGTGAATCTAACTCTGTAATTTACTAAATTTATAACCTTAAATAAATTGTATATGCTAACGCCAAGGCTTTGTTTTCTTATTACTTAATTTGTGAAAACAATGCTTACATAATAAGATTGATGTGAGGATTTAAAAAAATAGTGTAGGCCAGGCACGGTGGCTCAGGCCTGTAATGCCAGCACTTTGAGAGGCTGAGGAGAAAGATTGCTTCAGCCGTGGAATTTGAGACCAGCTTGATGAACTATATAGACCTGGTTTCTACAATTTTTGTTTTTTAATTAGCCAGTCTTGGTGGCATGTACATGTTCTCCCAGCTACTTGGGAACCTGAGGAGGGAGAATCATTTGAGTCTGGGAGATTGATGCTGCGGGAACACGTGATCACCTCACTATACTCCAGCCTGGGCAACAAAATAAGACCCTGTCTCAAAAAACCAAACCAAACCAAACCAAAACAACGAAAAGAAAATGCTGATGAAATGTGTGGCAGTCTCTCACACATGGCAGGCATTCCATAAATAAATGGCAGCTTTCTCATTACTATTTATTACTACAAACATGTAGCAGTTCTTGTTTTTGGCATATCATTTGTCTGTACACATTAGAACATTGTGGATTTTGGAATTTGGCAAATTTGGTTTCTATTTCCATCTCTGCAAACTAGTAACTATGTCCTTTTAAATAAGTCACAACTTGTCTAAGCATCCTTTTCTTCATCTGTAAAATGGGGACAATGATAGTATCTCCTCAGAATTGAGCGGGGGATTAAATAAGAATGTCTTTAAGCTCTTTGTATGGCTATTACAAATATTGTTGCAGATTTACTTGCTTACTTGCTTGCAATAGATAAGTGTTTCTATAGGTTTTGGGGTTATAGTTGTATTCGTTCTGTTAATAAAGTGACCATGAGATTTACAGAGGAAGGAAAAAGAAGAAAACTTTATTTTTTGTTTAAAGATCTGCAGATTGGGGGATGTAGCCACTGGGGGAAACCATAAGCACATGCTCTGCAGAAGGGGAGGAAACCGTGACATTTAAACCTTCCAGGGTTTGTTTCCATGTATATTTATCAGGGTTGGGCAGTGTCTACAAGTATACAATTCTAGTGCATGTGCAGTTAGTTAACATATATGTAAGGTACATCCCAATTTACTTTGGGGTGGGGTTTTAACATTAAAATGAGATGGAATTTGGCTTTATTTATTGATTTACTTTGAGACAAGGTCCTGCTCGGTCTCCCAGCCTGGAGTGCGGTGGCATGATCTCAGCTCCTTGCAACCTCCACCTCCTGGGTTCAAGGGATTCTTGTGCCTTAGCCTCCAAAGCAGCTGGGATTATAGAAGTGTTCCACCATGCCTGACTAATTTTTGTGTTTTTAGTAGAGATGGGGTTTCACCATGTTGGCCAGGCTGGTCTCGAACTCCTGACCTCAAGTGATCTGCCCATCTCTGCCTCCCAAAGTGTTGGGATTACATGAGCCACTGCGCCTGGCTAGAATTTGGCTTTTTACATCAAAAGGTGAACCACAGGGCTCTAAGACATTTCACATGCAGCTTCTGTATCGCCAGATGGAACTGGTTGAGTACCTGTAACTTCTCATCAAGAAAGAATGTTTGTAAGGCCAGTCTCCTATCCAGTTGAAGCTGTTGGCGGGACCCTCAAGGTGGGAGTGTTCCCATCAGCTGCTGTCAGGTTGTCCACCAGGGTCATTTGGGCAGTATTTGTTTCAAACCAGTTTCTGCCTAATTGCAGGAAAACATTATGGCAGTTAAGAAACCTTATGGTATTTAATAATGTTAGGGATATGTGACCAAGCCCTTTTTTCTGCCATGGCTACTTAATTTTCTCTCCAGAGTCTCATCTTATCCACAAAGAGTCCATCCTGCCTGTCAGCCAGGGCTACAATGTTAACGTTTAAATGAGGACAATAATAGTGTCTACTTCACAGCATGACATGGGGATCGGAAAATAAAATGTCTTTGAGCACCCTTTATGGCTATTACTAACATTGTTTTAGACCTTCCTGTATACCTGCTTACTTGTTTGCAATAGATAATTATTTCTATACATTTTTAGGTTACATTTACATTAGTTCTTTAGGCCATCTTTTGAGCATACTTTAAATATTTTTTGCTCTTTGTTTCATGGTAAGCATCAATATGAACCAGTTTTTGAAAATGTTTGACAGTTCTTTTACAACTGCCATTTAAACTTTTGAATGGCCAACTGTTATTCACTGGGTTTATTTGTATTCTTTTTATCCCTATTAGAAGTCATTTGTCATTCTTAAGACTATACTCCTAAGTAAATACTTCTTCTCTGGGCTCTCTCTGGAGGCATATCTTTATTTGTTAACTTATTTAATACATATTATTGATCAGCTTTTGTGATTAAGTCCACATAAAAAAAGCTGGTACAATGAAGAATGTCTTCCCATTCTGTAATGAGTGTGCAGTTTTAAGTGAAAGTATAAGTCAATGTGCATACTTTCCCATATAGGCATTAAAGTCTCTGACATTAAAAATATATATACAGATATATGTATGTGTGTGTGTATATATAGGCTGGTAGTAAAAATGTGTATATATAAATGTATATATAATATATAGGTATATGTAATGTAAATATATAATGTATATGTATATATAACTGTATGTATATAAAAATGTATATATACATATAAATATTTACCACCAGTCTTCAGCACAATGTCTGGGACTTTACAGACATAAATGTTGGAACTGTCTATAAACATTCATGTGTGAGAACATGCCAAGTTATTTCAGAAAGCTTACCTAGAAAGATTCACTTACTACCATTATTTTAAAATATAGCAATAAAAAATCCAGGTGTGCCTTGGCAGAATATAACAGTTGCCTTTTTATCTGTAATTGTCCTATTAAGTTAGTTTCCTTTAATGTGTATTATTATAATATTACTATATAGAAAAAATAGCATTGTAGGGTTTTTCTGGATTTTTACTTTTTTTCATATCCTCTAGAAATACTATGAGTTGACTGTATAATTTGTGGTATTAAAGACGGATATGTAGGTATGTTAGTAAAATGGAACAAAATAGAATGGAAATATAGATAATGATATACTATACACAGTACTATACAAAAAATTTAGCTGAGGGACATATCTAAGAAAAGAAGGAAGAAAAGTTCAATTTTATTGGATTTTTCTTCCTATAATGCCTACTCTAGAATTTTACTTAAACAATATCTGTCATGCTAAAATGAAACATAAAGTTCCATCTCTAAAGTTCTCTTTCTAGTTTCTAAAGGGTAGAAGCCACTTCCCCCTCACCCTCTCCCCCACCCCTGCTTTTTTTTGAGATGAAATTTTGCTCTTGTTGCCTAGGCTGGAGTGCATATGGCACTATTTCAGCTCACAGCAACCTCCGCCTCCCGAGTTCAAGTGATTCTCCTGCCTCAGCCTCCCAAGTAGCTGAGATTACAGGTGCCCTCCACCACGCCAGGCTAATTTTTATATTTTTAGTTGAAACTGGGTTTCTCCATGTTGGTCAGGCTGGTCTTGAACTCCTGACCTCAAGTGATCCACCCACCTCGGCCTCCCAAAGTGCTGGGATTACAGGAGTGAGCCATGGCGCCCAACCACACATCCTCTTTTATTTGTATGTCTGATCTGCATATCTTTTTTATTTGTTCTAGGGATATTTTTATCTAATATAAATACGCCTGTTAAGATGTTTATTTGTATTAATTTTTACTACAAATATAATATACCTAGTTTTCCCCTATCCAAAATATATCAGATGTCAGCTGAGAGCATAATATTTATGAAAGAGCAAAGATACATCTACAATTTTATTCCTGAAATTTTGTTCTTGAAAAAAAGTGTCAGAACATCAGAGAATATCAAAGGTAATACATTTTAGCTTAGTCTCTCATTGAAATGCCATCAGATGGTTATGAGTAAAAGTTTTATCATTGGCTTTATCTGTAGCCACTAAAATTAATGTTTCATTAATTGTAGCAATTACTGTAAAATACCACCCAGTTCATCCTTTGGCAGTCCCATTAACAATGTGAGAAATTGAATTTAAAATGTAATTTTAAAGAAAGCCTTGCTTAAGTCCTGATATTCTTTTTATTTTTTTATAATGAGAAGTAAAAAATCACCAATGTATTCTTTTTCATACAGCCAAAAAGAAAATCAACACAAAACTTGAAGATCAATTGTATAAATTATGTGAATCTGCTTGTATGTACTTTTTCATTGGCCCTAACTTCATATATTGAATTATATTTTATTCTGATTTCCTTGTATTTTATTTGACAGCTGCCTTAATCTTATTATGGAACAAATTTGGGGATATAAAAATTTATGCAAATGCAGATATTCATTTGTGAATCTATAAATCTATAAATAATGATAAACAATAATGGCTTTAGTCTTGTCAGCTTCCAAAATACTTGGATCATTCATGAGTGCCGTAGAGGTCACCTGGATCATTCTCTCAATTAAAAGTTGAGGTATACAACAGTTAAATGACTTGCTCAATTACACAACTTTATCTAGCAACTGAATCTTAGCAGGGGTCTTTCCTCTAAGAACGTTATCACTTTGGGATCTAGTTTATTTCTCCTTACCTCGCCACCATTTCCTTCATGCTTATGCATCAGCCTTCTGAAATACTTGTGCTTCTTGAATGCAGTGTCTTTTGCTTTTGTTTCTCTGCCTTTTTTGTTTCATGTTTTGTTAATACTCCAGAGTTTTCTTTTCTCTCCTTACCTTTTCTGCTTAAAAATTTTGTAACTGTGTTTTCAGAATCTACATCAAAAGATGCCTCACACTACACAATTAATGACACTGTTGGGATCCTCATAGTGTCTAAGAAGTTTTTATATAAGTATATAAAATAATGACAGGTATACCTTCAGATTAATGTATTGTTAATCAATTTCATCATTGTGTGAACATCATAGAGAGTACTTACATAAACCTTCATGATATAGCTTACTGCACACCCAGGCTGTCTGGTATAGCTTATTGGTCCAGGTTACAAAACTGTTTAACATATTACTTTGCCAAATACTATAAGCAAATTTAACATAATAACAAGAATGTGTATATCAAAACATATATAAACACAGAGAAAGTACAGTAAAACTATAGTATAAGAGATAAAATAAAATGGTACACCTGTATAGGGCACTAACCATGAATGGAGCTGGCAGGACTGAAAGTTGCTTTGGGTAAATCAGTGAGTGAGTGGTAAATTAAGGTGAGGGCCTTGAACATTATTATATAGTACTATATACTTTATATAAACACTGTACAGTTAGACTGCATTCAATTTATTTTAAAAAATAAGTAAAATGATGTTACAACAGCTGTGACATTACTAGGTGATAGGACATTTTCAGCTTTGTTATAATCTCACAGAAACACATTTGTATATGCAGTCCATTGTTGACCAAAATATCATTATGCAAAGCATGACCATATTTACTTAAGTTCATTGCAACGAATAGTTTCTATGTCCATATCCTTAGGAAACCTGCAAGTTTCTTGACTGTGGAGATTGCATCTTGTGTTGAATTAATTTAGTTTCTCATAAACAGAGCATTTTAGAGTCATGTGGCTAGTTTTGAAGATTGACACCTAGCATATAAATACTGTTATTCTAAAACACTAGGAAGAATCCGTATGCAAATTTTTCAGTTGTCTAAGTTTTAAAGCTCCAACTTAAAATTTTTTTTAATTTTATTTTTAAAGTTCAAAATTTAAAACTTAGATAACAAAAAAAGAAATATGCTTTTGTACCTCTAGGATCAATTATCTGTGTCCTAAAATCCCTTTCACATATGCTGATGTTGATACATCATTTAGTATTCAAATCATAGACATTCTAATGACCATACTATTGTAGTGTAGACACTTTGAAGCTGGGTGATTCTACCCCTGTTGGCTATGCAAAGGGAAATGGATGCCCTGGGAAAATTTCAAAGTTTTAAAATATTTTTTAACACATTTCAACAGTTGAAATGGTAAAAAAAAGACTGCCAGAATTTCTATTATGAGCCTGATTTATAGGGTTTACTCTCAAAGCAGGTTTAAATTACAACTGCTTGCCAATAGCAAAGAAAATTTTTTTAAAAGAAAGGTGAACCCATTTTTCGTAATCTCTTAAGACTAAAATGGTCATATTTTACTAGAAAAGTCTTGAAAGTTAATACAATTTTTTAAACATATATTTTTAAAACGTTTTAGTGGATGCAATTTTACAGTAAAAATTGAACTTTATATGAGATGATTTCTTGTTACGCAATTAACAAATAGAGAACATTTTGAGCAATGTGTAGAATTTACTGATAGTTGCAATTTATATTTTATTTACTATTTGATTTTTAAATATAGCAATCTTAATTTAGAAATTAAATCAGGGACATAGTATACCCAACCTAAGGCATGTTAAATTACTTTTTGCAAATCTAATAATTAAGACAAATAATGAGCATCATATAAGAGATACAGATTAGGTATATCAAATATGGTAAAGCTACTCATCCATATTTTTCAAAATGAAAACAATACAATACTAATGTTCCTATATTTTTGTGAAAAGAAGACTATGAAATATTTGTCAAAAATACACACACACACATATAAAGCAAGTCTTTATTTTATACCTTTCTATTTTTACTTTGTAGAACTCCGCTTTTAGTGGGCTTTTATATGTTGTCATGCAATCTTTGTATCTTTGTTCTTCTATTGTTGCTTTTCTGTACATCTTGTCTTCCAAACTACGGTACACATTACACTGTTACATTTGTCTTTATTTCTTAGCTTACCCAGTCCAAGCCTGACCTCACTGACTTTGTTGTAATTGTGACTTTTTTTTGATTGAATGGCTAAATATACTCACAGCAGGAAAAGGATGAAGAGGAGTGCTTGATGAGAGAATAATTATTTTTTTAAAGGTGATAAATAGAGATACATGTTTATTTTATGTAACTCACAGTCAGAAAGCACAGTGTATGGGAAATTTTCACTGGGCAGAAATGCTAATTGGGACTGGAAAATAAGAAAGAATAAGTTTTAAGCAGGGGAAGCTAAGAGAAAGTTCTACGCTTATCTGATAATGGTGAATAAGGTAGGGTTGACATACTCTCAGGTAACTTGTGGACTCACATTTCAGTGCAGTTAGTTTTATAAGCTCTTCATTAACTGTTTCTAAACATCTCCTGCAGAAAGTTGTTGTGTGTGTGTGTGTGTGTGTGTGTGTGTGTGTGTGTGTGTATGTGTTTTGATGGAAGGGTGTTCATGTTTTAGAAACTTGCTGTAGAAATTTAGTTTTACAGGCTTTGTTTTAAGGGTCTTTCTGACCTCACAGTTTCTGGCCAATGTAATCTTGTCTACTGTTGGCCTTTCAACATGGCTGCTCTACAGAATCCTTGAAAGGCACTATATAGGAGCTTTGGAGTCCTAACTAGATAGAAAGACTGTCAATTATGAGAAGCCACCGCTCACAGTGTGCTGAAAGACCTGAACCTAAGTCTGTTTCAGCAAGACTTCAGTGCTTCTTGTGAAACTGAAAAATTGTTTGACTGATGCTCATTTGTTTGTGGAAAACCTTTGGGATTTCTCTGGAGCTGGCACTGCGTTCCACAGTTCAGTTCCTAAGTGCTGGGAATTCATACAGAACACATGACTTGACAGATTGGAGGATCTTCTTCCCAGAACTGTAGGCTGATCTCACTTCTCACTAAGTCCCTCTGAGAGGGAGAATTTGTTATCAGTCTCCGTATGTTGACATTATGACCCCAAAAATACCAGTGAGATTAAATACAGTCTCAAAATAAATCCCCATTTTGCGCCTTCTCCTGGCTGTGTCCTGCTCCACTTGGCTTCCAGCAGTTTCTACATTCTTTGTGTCATTAACTAAGAATCACAGAAGTTACATGTCACCAGACTTTTTGGGTCATCGGATCTCCCCCATTTGCCTGCCCCATGCATACTGTTTTAGTACGTGATGGCCTTTTTTGTGTTTGTTTGTTTGTTTTTAAAGAGGGCAATGCCGATGACGGAAACTGACCAGCAGGACTTGCAAGGCAGGCAGGATGACTTCTATTTTACCACATGCATTTGCTCACCCAGTCCATGGGTTCCAACAAGCTCATTCAAAATAGCACTTTACTCCTCAGGACTTTTATATACTAAAATGCAGCCCTACTCCTAAAGGTACAAATATCTAAAATTACATGGGGGAGTGTCTATGGTAAACTACTTGTGCACGTCTGTAAAATAATACAGAACACTTAAATATAATGAAATAAGTAATATAGACTATTAAAAATACATTGAACAAACAGGGCTGTCATTAGTAGCCCATGCTCCTGAGTTTCCTTGCTTAATCAGCTTAACCAGTCAATCCAGAGGTCGTAACTTCTAAGTAGCATCAAACACCGTGGTCCACTCAGCAGCTAAACATATGCTCCGTGCCGTCCTCATATTTTGGATATAGATGCATCTTACCTGAGGCATAAACCTGAGAGGATATTTTTAGTTATACAGATTAGGGGGTACATCATAGGGGTAAAATTCATGCAAACAGATAGAAGAAGCTAACAGGAGCATAATGATAGCAGCCTCTAGACTAATTAGACAATTTAAAAAGGTTTTTTGTTCTAGCATTTGATCTTATCCATTCCTTCTCATAAAAACCTCTGTTTTTCTTCTACTTCTATTCCTTAGTTCCAGCCCAGACTACCTTTTTCTGCTTTCCCAATGACTGCAACAGCCTTTCTCCTTGCATCTAATATCTTTCCTCTAATCCTGTTTTTTGATGCTGTAGACAGTCATCTCGTCAAAACAAATTTGATTATCTCACTTTTTTTTCCATATAAAATTGTTCAATGGCTTATCATGGATTTAAAGATTAGGCCCATTTGGGTTGGTTCCAGGTCTTTGCTATTGTAAACTGTGCTGCAATGAACATTCCTGTGCATGTGTCCTTATAGTAGAACAATTTATAGTCCTTTGGATATATACCCAGTAATGGGATTGCTGGATCAAATGGAATTTCTATTTCTAGGTCTTTGAGGAATCGCCACACTGTCTTCCACAATGGTTGAACTAACTTACACTCCTACCAACAGTGTAAAAGTGTTCCTATTTCTCCACATCCTCTCCAGCATCTATTGTCTCCAGATTTTTTAATGATCGCCATTCTAACTGGCGTGAGATGGTATCTCAATGTAGTTTTGATTTGCATTTCTCTAATGACCAGTGATGATGAGCATTTTTTCATATGTTTGTTGGCTTCATGTATGTCTTCTTTTGAAAAGTGTCTGTTCATATCCTTCACCCACTTTTGAATGGGCTTGTTTGTTTTTTTCTTGTAAATCTGTTTCAGTTCTTTGTAGATTCTGGATATCAGCCCTTTGTTAGATGGGTAGACTGCAAAAATTTTTTCCCATTCTGTTGGTTGCTGGACAGGGAAAATGTGGCACATATACACCATGGAATATTATGCAGCCATAAAAAACGATGAGTTCGTGTCCTTTGTAGGCACATGGATGAACCTGGAAACCATCATTCTCAGCAAACTGACACAAGAACAGAAAATCAAACACCGCATGTTCTCACTCATAGGCGGGTGTTGAACAATGCGAACACATGGACACGGGGAGGGGAGCATCACAATGGGGTCCGTCGGAGGGAAAAAGGGGAGGGGCAGCGGGGGAGGTGGGGAGTTGGGGAGAGATAGCATGGGGAGAAATGCCAGATATAGGTGATGGGGGAGGAAGGCAGCAAATCACACTGCCATGTGTGTACCTATGCAACAATCTTGCATGTTCTTCACATGTACCCCCAAACCTAAAATGCAATAATATATATATATATAATAAATAAAAATAAAAGAGAGAGAAATATTAAAAAAAAAAAAAAAGATTAGGCCCAAATCACTTACCATGGTGTATAAGGCTCTTCATTTACCCTTTTGTTTCACAATTTTTTTTCCCAACCTTATTGAAGTTTTGTCAGCTTCTCAAACATGCCACCATCTCTGTTGCCTGTAAGCCTGCACTGTGTGTCACATGTTTGTGCTCCCTCCCTGTAATACTGCCCTTCACTACCTTAACCTGACATTCTGTAGACAAACTTAAATCTCAGGTTACATATTACTTCTCCATTTAGTTTCTCATTTTTTCATACACTCATTTATTTAACCAATATATATTCACCACCTACTGTAAGTGAGGCACAGTAGAAGGTACTAGGCTCTGATGACCAAGACAGTCATTAAAACCATCGAATTTATAGCACAAATTCACTCTGCTAAAATTGCTTTAAGCCCTTTCCTCTGCATCATATAACGACTATCTAAGTTAAGATAATATCTTCGTAAACATCCATTTCTGCAAAAGCCTAAGGATGTATTCCCTCTCCTCAACCATCCTTCATTCATTGAAATGTTCTTACTCATCATTCAAGTACCAATTTAATTACCATTTTCTTAAAGATTTCTCCTTCTGACGTGAGAGAAGGGTGAAGGGTATGATCTGCTCCATTCTGCTCAGATGTGATGTCACATTTTTTTTAATTGAGGGGAAATTTACATAATATAGATTATTTTAAACTAATCAATTTGGTGGCATTTAGTACATTAACAGTGCTGTGCAACCACCACTTCTGTCTAGTTCCAAAACATTTGTGTATATGGTACAGTTTTTCTCCATTCTCCCCTCCTTCAAACTCCTGAAAACTACTAGTCTGCCTTTTCAATGAATTTACCTATTCTGAATATTTCATATAAATGGACTCATATATGACCTTTCACTTAGCATACTGTTTTTGAGGTTTATCCATGTTGTAGAATGTATCAGTATTTCATTCCTGTTTATGTCTGAATATTCCATTGTATGTATAGACTATAGTTTGTTTATCATTCATCCACTGATGAACATTTGGACTTTTTTAAACCTTTTGCATAATGCCAACAATGCTGCTATGAACAAACTTGTATTTGTTTGAGTACTTGTTTGAAACTATTTGGGGTATATACATAGGAGTGGAATTACTGGTTCATTTGGTAATTCTATGTTTATCTTTTTGAGCGACTGCCAAACTTTTTTCACTCTAGGTGAAATATTTTAGTCTCCCACCAACAGTGTGCAAGGTTTCCAGTTTCTCTACATTCTCAACACTTTTTTTCTTTGTTAAAAACATTAATATAGCCTTTGTAGGAGGACTGGCTTTCCACCTTATTGTAGTTTTAATTTGCATTTTTCTAATGATTAATGATGTTGTGCGTCTTTTCCTGTGCTCATTGATGATTTTTTAATCTTATTTGTTATTTACTTTGAGATGGTGTAGCACAATCTTAGCTCACTGCAACCTCTACCTCCTGGGTTCAAGGGATTCTCCTGCCTCAGCCTCCTGGGTAGCTGGGACTATAGGAGTCTGCCACCATGCCCAGCTAATTTTTGTATTTCAGTAGAGATGGAGTTTCCACATGTTAGCCAGGATTGTACTGATCTCTTGACCTCGTGATCTGCCTGCCTCGGCTTCCCAAAGTACTGGGATTACAGGCGTGAGCCACTGCGCCTGCCCATTGAGTATTATTTTAATGAAAGAGTGATTTTGTCAAGTGCTTTTTCTCAATCAACTGAAATGATCATGTGTTTCTTCTCTTTATTTTATTAGTAATATATATTAATAAAGCATATTTCATTGATTTTTCTTATATTGAACCAATCTTCCATTATATAATAAATCCCACATGGTCATTGCATATAATCTTTTTAATACGTTGTTGGATTTAGTTTGTTAAGGTGTTTTGGTTTTTTGTTCATTTGTTGGTTTTTGGTCTCTATCCAAAGGGGATATTGGTATGTTGTTTTCTTTTCTTGTGGTTTCTTTCCTTTGATGTTAGGAAATACATATCTCATTGAATGAGGTACGTAATATTCCTTTCTTTTTTATATTTCAGAAGAGTCTAAGAAATTTCGATATTAATTCTTTTTTGTTTGTTTGTTTGTTTTGAAACAGAGTCTTGCTCTGTCACCAGGCTGGAGTGCAGTGGCATGATTTCAACTCATTGCAGCCTCCAACTCCTAGGTTCAAGTGATTAGCCTCCCGAGTAGTTGGGACTCCAGGCGCATGCCTCCACACCTGGCTAATATTTTGTATTTTAGTAGAGATGGGGTTTCACCGTGTTGGCCAGGATGGTCTTGATCTCTTGACCTTGTGATCCGCCTGCCTCAGCCTCCCAAAATGCTGGGATTACAGGTATGAACTATCAAACCCAGCCCAATTTTTTAAATATTTGGTACAATTCACCAGTGAAGCCATCTGTTCTTGACCTTTTCGATGTTGGCAGATTTTTATTATTGATTCAATCTCTTTACTTCTTATAGATCTGTTGAGATTTTAAAAATATATTATTGAGTCAGCTTTGGTAATTTGTGTGCCTAGGAATTTGTCATTTTATCTAAGCTATCTAATTTGTTCACCTGCAATTGTTCATATTATTTTCTTATAATACTCTTATTTCTAAAAGTTTGGGAGTAATGTCTACACTTTGATTTTAGTTATTTGTATTTTCTGTCTTTTTTTTTCTCTTGTTGCTTGAGCTAAAGGGTTGCCAATTATATGTCTTTTAAAGAACAAAGTTTTTATTTCATTGGTTTTCTTTATTTTCCTATCTGTTTTGTCATTTATCTTTGCTCTAATCTTTATAATTTCCTGTCTTCTGCTATCTTTAGGTTTAGTTTGCATTTTTTTCAAAGTTTTTAAAATTGTAAATATAGGGTATTAATTTGAGTTTCTTCTCTATTTTTAAATGCATTTGTTTATGACTATAACTTTCCCTACGAACACTGCTTTAGCTGTATGCCATAATTTAGTATGTGTGCTTTTGTTTTCATTTGTCTCTTAGGTATTTTCTAATTTCCTTTGTGATTTCTTCATCAACTCATTGTTTGTTAAAAGTCTTTTTAAATTTCTGCATATTTGTCAGTTTTCTAGTGTATCTTTTATTGATTTCTAACTTTATTCCATTGTGGTTTTAGAAAATATTCTGTATAAAATCAGTTTTTTAGAATTTATGAAAATTTGTTTTTTGGCATTTCTTACTATCTATACTGGAGAATGTTCCTTGTGAACTTGAAAATAATGTCTATTCTGTGGATGTTGGTGGAATATTCTATATATTTATTCAATTTGTAGTGTTTATCCAGTCCCTTATTTTCTTATTGATCTCCTGTTAGATGTACTATTTATTATTGAAAGTATTCTTGGGCCTCTGTTGTTTAGCACATATATTTTTATAATTGTTTTATGTTCTTAGATGAATTTATCTCTTTCGATGTATTATGTCTTTCTTTGTCTCTCTGGTAACAGTTTTTTTTATGTAAGTCTAATTCATTTGATATTTATATAACTATATCAGGCCTTTCTTTTGATTACTATTTGCAAGGTATATATTTTCCCATCATTTCACTTTTGAGCTATGTGTGCCTTTGCATATAAAATGACTCTTTTATGGATAATATATAATTGGATCATACTCTTTAAAAAAACACATTCTGCCAATATTTGTGTTTTGATTGGATAGTTTAATCTATTTCATATAAAGTAATTTTTGGTGAGTAAGAAATTACTTCTGCCACTTTATAACTTGTTTTTTGATGTATTAGAGGTTGAGTATTCCTTATCCAAAAAATTGTAACCAAAGTGTTTTATTTTTGGGGGAGGATTTTATAGTATTTGCATATGCATAATGAGATAGCTTGGAGATAGGACCCAAATCTAAACATGAAATTTATTTGTTTCATATACAACTTACACACATAACCTGAAAGTATTTTTATGCAATATTTTTCATAATTTTGTGCATGAAACAAAAGTTATATACATTAAACATTCAGAAAACAAAGGTGTCACTATCTTAGCCACCAATGTGGACAATCTGTGGTTGTTTTAATCATCAACATTCGTGACTCTGAATTTATATGCTACTGATAAGCAATCATTTTCTTACACTTCTTCACACATAATTACTTAACAGTAAAAAAATGACATACTATTAATATGTTGAAAAAATCATGTGTTTAGAGTAACTAGCAGCATGGTAGCATCACCAGCATGACCTGTATCTGCTAGTTAAACCACAGCCACAGCAAACAATGGCAGGTTTTCAATCTCTACCTAAAATGTTGTGTTTTGATTAGAAGGTTTCTGCACACGGCATTCTTTTTTAGATGAAAGGAATAATCAGAAGCAGTTCAGAATATAGGAAGTGAGTATTCTAGGAATGAGGTAGCATTCTACTGGATTTTTTTTTTTTTAATGTTTATTCTAGAGTCATCTGCATCATTAACAATGTTTTTTATCTTAGAAGTTTCTTTTTGGTTTTATAAACTGATGTGATTTTTTGTTCTGTTATGAATGGATGCTGCTCTGGTCCTTCAGTAAACACATCACATATTTTCATCATGTCGTCTATAGGCACTTTTTCTGCAGTATAAACAACATGATCTTCATTGCTACTATTGTGGGTTAAGTGTACCTTATCCAAAATGATCAGGACCAGACATGGGGAATTTCCCACATGTGGTGTCATTTCCATGCTCAAAATGTATGGATTGTTGAACATTGCAGATTTTGGATTTTTAAATCAACAATGCTCAAACTGTGTATATTTGCCCTCTCTTTTAATTACTGTTTTCTTTTGTACTTCATATTTTATAGTATACTCTTGATTCTCTTCTCAATTGTATTGTGTATATTTTTGGATATTTATTAGTGGTTAACATTGGGCTTACAATTAACCTCTTTAACATTTATATAAAACTAACTTGCATTAATACAACTTAGCTTCAGTGGCATACAAAAATTCAGCTCCTAAATAGCTATTTCTTTTATGTTATTATAAAAATTACATCTTTATACATTGTACACCTACTAATATAGATGTCTAATTTCTTAAATATATTTGTCTTACAAATAATGTAGGAAAATTAAAAGAAGACTCACAAACTAAAAATGCAATAATACTAGATTTTAAATTTAGCTATGTAGTTACCTTTATTTTAGCAGAGTTCTTTATTCTTTATGTGGTTCCAAGTTCCTTTCTAGTATCTTTTCATTTCAGCCTAAGGTACTCCTTTTAACATTTTTTCCTGTTTTCACATTTTAATGTCTTTTAAATTGCAATGTGTTTTTCAAGTCAATCTCTTAGCTTTGGCATGTAACTAGAGGAGAATTTGATATTTCACCTTTTTAAAAATAAAAAGTATATATATTTAAGGTATACAATATGATGATAGTGTAAAAGGATTACTATGTCAAGCTAATTAACATAGCCATAGTTATGTTTCCTTTTCTTGTGTGTGAGTGTGGTGAGAACATTTAAGATCTATTCTCAGCATATTTTAAGTATACAGAGTGTTATTAATTATAATAACTATGCTGTAAAATTGACCTCTAGAACTTACTTATTCTAATAACTGAATCTTTTGTACCATTTGACCAATGTCTCTCAATTTCCTGTATCCTCCCTCCACCACTTGTTAACTTCCATTCTACTCTCTGCTTCTACGAGTTTGACTATTTTATATTCCACATATGAATAAGATTATGCAACATTTTCTCTGTGTCTGGGCTCATTTTACTTACCATAATGTCCTCTAGGTTTATCCATGTTATTGAAAATGGAGGAGTTTCCTACCTTTTAAAATCTGAATAGTATTTTATTGCACATATACATTTGGTTCCCAAATTTTGACTTACAGTTTTTCCACTTTGTTATGGGTATACTGAGGCATTAAATGCATTTTTGACTTATAATATTTTTTACTTGCAATGGGTTCATCAGGAGATAATCCCATCGTTAAGTTGAGGAGCATTTGTATACCCTATTTTTTTAATCCATTCAACAACTGATGGAAAATTACATTATTTTCATAACTTGGCCATTGTGAGTAAGGTTACAATGAACATGAGAGTGTTAATATCTCTTTGACACACTTACTTTATTCCTTTGGATATACACACAGAAGTGGGATTGCTGGATTATGTGATATCTTATTTTTAATTTTTTGAGGAGCCTCCATACTGTTTTCCATTATACTTGTGCCAATTTACATTCTCGCCAACAGTATATGAGTGTTTATTTTTATTCACTAACACATGCCATTTTTTTACTTTTAGATAACCTTCATAGCAGGTGTGAAGTGATGTCTCATTGTGGTTTTGATTTGTATTTCTCTGATGATAAATGATGAGCATCTTTTCATATACTTATGAGCCATTTGTATGTCTTCTTTAGTAAATGTATATTCATGTTCTTTGCCTATTTTAAAATCAGATTATTTGTTTTCTTGCTATTGTTTTATGAGTTACTCCTATATTTTGGATATTGATCCTCTATTGGAAGTAAGGTTCACAATTTTTTTTTAAATCACTTTTTAGGTTACCCTTTCACTCTGTTGACTTTTTCCTTTGCTAGGCAAAAATCTTTTTAGTTTGAGGTAGTCCCACTTGTTTACTTTTTTGCTTGTACTGTGGATGTCATATCAAAAAATCACTGCTGAGACCAATGTCAAAGCTTTCTCCTTGTGTTTATCCAAACAACCACCACCACCTTGCATCCCAGAAATAAATTCAACTTGGTCATGGTAAATTATCTTTTTAATGTGTTATTGTATTTGTTTTGCTAGTATGTTGTTGAAGACTTTTGCATCTATGTTCCCAACTGCAAAAAGAGAGGCTAGAGCTGATCCTGGGATCCTCTCAGGATCTGCTGTGAGATAAAGGCCAGCAAAACTATCTTGTTGGCTTTGACAAGCCATGTCTCTTAGCAAGCCTCTGCACAGGTAGGATATGTCCCTGACTGCAGCAAGAAAGACTAGAGCTGAGACTGGGACCCTTTGGAATCTGCTGTTGAACAAAGGCTAGTAAGCCTGTCCCATTGGCTCAAATAAGCATATATCTTCCAGTAAGTCTCTGCACAGGCAGTTCCCTGAGTGTAGCAGGAGAAACTGAAGCTGAGACTGAGTCCTTTTAGTATCTACTGTGACAGAGTCTGGCAAACTCATCATAGAGTATGAATTATGGGCAAATATCCCTCTGGTAACTCATGTGAATAGTTCTATACTGGGACCTTAGTTGAGAAGAACTGGAGTCAATCCACATGGCAACTTTCAGGTTCACTGCTGAGAAATGATGTCAGTGAGCAGATGAGCCTCTGTGGCAAGACACTCATGTGAGAAAATCTTCCTGGGACTTTTGGCAGATGGTTAAGCTTGCAGGTCAAGACAAAATTAGGCTGTAGCCAAGCCCCTTGGGGAATGGGGCCATTTCTGGTTTGAACCTGGGATTACAATTAGCATGTTTACCAATGGGGTGTCAATCTATACTCTTAAAATGACCTTCCTGGATCCTGGGCTCCACCAAATTGCCACAGTCTTATACCTGAATTCTGAGAATCCTACAAAGAGACTTTAGTTTGTTGGTGGGTGCAGAATTCTTGTTTATGAAGAATATGAGCAGGTGACCTATTCAGCCATCTTGCTGATGTGTTAGCTCCCTTTCCTTTTGAAGGACAGGTTTCCCAGACTGGCAATTTTATTTTGTTTTTTATTTTTATTTTATTTTATTTTTCAGCACTCTGATTATATTATCTGACTCCCTTCAGGCCCAGATGGTTTTTAGTGAAAAATCTCTTCATTCAGCTTCTCTTGTATGTAAATCACTCTTCACTTACTGCTTTCAATTTTTTGTTCTCTTTTACTTATGACAATTTGATGTGTCTCAGTATGGGTCCTTTTGTATTTGTATTATTTAATATCCTTTAGGATTCCTGGATCTGAATGTCTATTTTATTACCCAAGTTTGGAAAATTTTTAGCCATTAATTTTCAAATAAGCTTTCTGTCTTTTTTCTTTCTCCTTCTGGGATTTCCATAATGCTTATATTGCCCCCTCGTCTCCCCATCTCAGAAGTCCTTGAAGCTATCTTCATTCTTTTCTTTTCTCTTTTGACTGGATGGATGATTTAAGTTAACTGATTCTTTCTCCTGCTTGCTCTAGTTTGCTCTTGAACCACTTACAGTTTTTAGTTCAGTGATTTCATTCTTCAGTTTTGTGATTTCTATTTAGTGCTTTTTTAACATTTTCCATGACTTTATTGAAATTTTCACTTTGTTTCTGCATTGCTTTCCTGAACTCAGTGAGCATCTTTATGACCACTATTTGTATTTATCTGTAGGACAAATCATATATCTTCATTTCCTCAGGGTCAGCTTCTGGAGATTTATTTTTTTCTTTTACATAAAATGTATTTATCTCTTTATTTTTCTTAACTCTCTGTTAGTTTCTACATTTTATATTTTAAAAATCAGCTCTCCCAGTTTTCACATATTGGTTTACATAAGACAGGAACCTCATCAAACAGACTGGCCAGATATTCTAGATGCCTCTCACCTTTGTGCTTATCCTAACCACCATCTGCATTCTTACTTCCCCTCAAGAGACAAGTCCCATTAATGCCTCAAGACAAGTGAAAGAGAAACCAGTCCACTGAGCAACAGTCAGAAAACATGAGGTGCTACCTGTATAGTCCAGTTCCTTCTCTCCTCAGGGAAAAAGCTGGGACCTAAATTTTATCACCCACTTCCTCTGCATAGAGGAAGAAGCTGTAGCAAATACATGTACGTGGGTTTAGAATGCTCTTGAAATCATCTCTTTGCTTTTTTTACACCTAGGGGCCTAATGAATTCCAAGCCCTGTCAGCTCTCAGAACAGTTGTTACAGAAGCCAATTCCTCGAGTAAAGTCAGAAAAGTTGGGGGTAGGAGGCAGATGTGTAATCCAACATCTTAGTAGAAGTTGAAGGCTTGATTTTTATCACTGGAGTGAGCTGGGGAGAGTTTATCACTAGAGTGAGCAGTGGCAAGTGCCTACATGCTTGTTCAGACCTTAGCGGGGCAGTGTCAATCTGGTCAGTTAACTCCCAGACACAAGTGAGTTAGAAGCCAGATACTTGGATAGTAGCTGGAAAAGTTGCAATACTAGATGTGTAGCCTAACCCCTTCCAGGGAAGAGCTTAGAGCATTTTCTTTTTCTTTGCTAGAGCAAACCAAGAGGAAGAGTCCCAGGTGGAGCTCACATGCTTGCTCAAAACTGCTGCTTTGTTCTCTGTAGACTGTGGAGGACTAGTGAGTGCTACATCTCAAGAGCTCCAAGAGACAAGCAAGTTAAAAGATGGACCCTCAAACAGTAGCAGGAAAAATCAGGACTCTATATGAACGTACTTCTTTTTTAAGAGATGGGGTTTCACACATTTGCCCAAGCTATAGTGTAGTGGCTTTATCTTAGCTCACTAAAGCCTCAAACTCCTGGGCTCAAGCAATTATCCTACCTCAGCATCCTGAGTAGCTAGTACAACAGGCATGTGCTACCATGCCTAGATAAATTATTATTATTAATTTTTGTAGAGATGGGTTCTCTACTGTGTTTCCTAGGCTTGTCTTGAACTCCTGGTCTCAAGTGATCATTCCACCTCAGCCTACCGTGTGCTCTTTAATTCTAGAATTTCTTTTTAGGTTCTTTTTATAATTTCTCTTTATTGGTATTTTCTAGTTTTCCTATAGCTTTACCCATGGTTGCCTTTAGCTCTTTTAGTGTATTTAAGAATTTTTCTTTAAAGTATTTGTCTAAAATGTTCAATATCTATGCTTCTTCAGGCAGTTTCTGTTGACTCCTTCTGTGAATGAGCCATACTCTCTTGTTTCTTCACAAGCTTCAAAATAATTTTTGAAATGTTGATATATTGAATAGTATAATATGGTACTTGTAGAAATCAGATTATTTCCTTTCTTTAAGGTTTTTTGTTGTTTTTATTGCTTGCTATGGATCGTAGCTATTTGTTATAGTGCAGCTTCAAAGTTGTTTAGAAATTTCAGGGTGAAAACCAAAAGAAGGAATTATCGGTGACATAATGTTCTTTATTAGATAAACAAAGGAGTAGAAAGAAAAACAAAGTAACAATGCTAGCATTTATTAAAAGCACAGATTGTCCTTATATCTTAAAAACATTTCTCATTTGGTCATGTCTTTATATAGGAGTCATTTAGTGCTAGCATAGACAATGTTCTCCTCAAAACTCCTATGAAGATATTTTTTTAAAAATACCCCTCTTACAAACTGGTTGGTAATACTAAAATGCAGTTTACTATAAAGATAAATATAGGTGCTGTGGTATTTTGCGAAACTGATTTAAAAGAAATGTAGCATATTTTTCTATAAACAATAATAAAGATATTATTAGACCTCAAATAAAATGTTTGTATTGGATAACGAGTTAGCAAATCTTTTGAAATTCAAACTATGATTTGAAATTCAGTTGCGCATTTTTCTACATGTTGCATATCCAACAGTGAGTTTTTGAACTAGTTAAGAAGATGTTTCTAGTTAGTTTAAGAGAGATCTGAGGATAACTAAAGAGTTGGGGGAGGAAATTTCACTTTTCAAATCTTTGTTTAGAAAAAATAAATTAGAACATGTCTTTAAACTACTGTTCAACATAACAATCCATGAGTAAAAAGAAAGAAAGCAAATTCAAAGTAAAAATAAAGAGTTTGTTTACATATAAAAAAATTCATTGCAAATTACTACACATCTTTGCAAATGCTGATCAAAAACACTTGTTTATTTTATATTTGTAAAATATACGCACATTCTGTAGTTTATTTATAAAATAAGATAATTTTTTGGATAAATATACTTCAAAAATATATATATTTGATCGAGAAACAAATTTGGAATGAAAGATGAAGAAGATATAGAATGTAAACTTCATGAAAACAAATACATTACTTTTCCCATGCACTGCTCATTATCTCCAAAATGTTTTGCATTTAGATTTATAGACATACACTGAATGAAAGACAGATAGAAACACCCCCCTTCATTTTTTTTATAGTTCACAACTTAGTGTGATCCCAGTACCAAATAACACAGTCTGTAAAATGTTTCTTTAGAATATCTAATATAAATAAAGTGGTTGAGTTACTTTATCTTTTATTTTTAATGCCTACATTGAGATTATATATCAAAATTTAATATAAAAAATTTTATTATCTACTTTGATTGAAATAGTGGGAAAGAGCAATTATGATAATGTTTTAAAGTGTTTTTATAGTCTGATAATTTTAAATGTTTTTATAGTCTGATAATTTTATACACTTTAATATTAATAATGTGAGCAGCTACATAAAAATAATGTATTACTTTTTTCTTTTGAAATCATGTGCATGTTTTTCTACATTTTAAATTATTTGTTCATTTTAGCCGTTCATTTAAAATTTTGTGTGTTGGACTTCAACTATCTAGAAGTCTACTTATTAGAAATTTATGGTGCATATTTTAAAAAATTTCTGCATCTAAAAATAGATCGTAAGAGATAGATCAACATGACTTACTAGATGCCAGTACAATGTGCCTCCTCCATAGAAAGGAATGCGAAGAGTAAGTAGATTCTCACATTTTGAAGGATTGTCTAGCAAAGAATAATATGATACACCAGAGAAGCGATGGGAAGCACCAGAAGTAAGTAAGGAAAGGACTTGTGGCAGCTTGCCTGGCCAGAGACTGCCTGAGAGGCAGGCGACCCTCCTGGATGTGGAGAAACAGTAAGAGAGAAATCCCCAGAGCTCCACATTTTGAAATGGGCTTTTACAATCTTGGCTATTTATAGGAGATACCCTTGACTCACTGGGGGATCAGGCCTGATATATGGAGCTGCCTAAAGATTGCATAGAGATGTTGCTGGAAAAGAGAACCCACATGGAATCCCATAGTTATCTGATCCTAGAGCAGCTTGAGCTGAGTGCTTTTTGAAAGGCTGTATATCATGGATCTACGGACATGGCAGCTGCTGCTGCACTGCTCCAAGGAGGGAGACATAGCACTCCTCTGCAACCCTGGGAGGGTCCCTGCTACCCCACTGTGGGCTGCTGTTGAGACTGAAATGTGAGTGAGTTGCTCTCCCAACAGCTCCTTGCCCACACTGCTTACCTGGGAGGGACAAGCAAGGCACCATTTTGAGAGTTTAATGCTGAACTGAGTTTGGGCTGAAGTGGCTGCAGCCACTGACCATCCAAGGTAGGAGAGGGAAACTATGCTGTCTTACACATATCTAGGACAGTACTCACCGCCCCACAGTGGGCTTCTGTGAGACTGAAACGTGAGTGGAAAGCACCCTGCAAGGCTTCTTGCCTATGCTGTTTGCTTGCAAGGGACCCTATCTTATCTGGTCCCAGGACCAAGGTGCAATATTGGAAATTTAATGCTGTGTTGTTCCCTTCCCTCAGGCTAAGTTTGAAATGACACAGTTGCAACTCCCACCCAACTGGAGAGGGGCAGGGAGAACAAGCTCTTCTCAGAGCTTGCTATGTGCAGAAGAATGAAACTGGATTCATATATCTCACCACATATAAAAATTAAGACAGATTAAAGACTTGAACGTGACACCTGAAATCATAAACATACTAGAACAACACATGGGGAATATTCTTCTGGACGTTGGTGTAGGTAAAGAATTCATAAATAATATTTCAAAAGAACAGGAAACAAAAAAAAAAGAGATAGGCAAATGGGATTTAAACAAAAAAGCTTCCCCACAGCAAAAGAAAGAACGGAGTGAAACCACAACTTGCAGAATGGGAAAAAATATTTGTAAATTATACATTTAACAGGGGACTCATATCCAGGATTTACAAATAACCAAACAACTCAACAAAAAACAACCCCAAATAATCCCATTAAAAAGTAGGCTGACATGAATAAACATTTCTCAAAAGAAGACAAATGGTTAACAAGTATATGAAAAAACATTGAACATCACTAACCATCAGGGAAATGTGAACTAAAACCTCCATGAGATATCATCTTATACTAATCAGAATTACTATTACTAAAAAGAAAAAAAAATAACAGATGTTGGAAAGGATGCAGAGAAAAGGGGATCTTATATACTGTTGGTGGGAATGTAAATTAGTACAACCTCTATGGAAAACAGTTTGGAGATTTCTTAAAGAAATAGAACTACCAGAGGAACTAGCAATCCCACTATTGAGTATTTACCCAAAGGAAAAGAAATAATTGCATCAAAAAGATACCTGCACTCATATGTTTATTGCAGCACTATTTACAATAGCAAAGATAGGGAATCAAGCTAAATGTCTATCAATGGAATATTGGATAAAAAAAATGTGGCATATGTACATAATGGAGTACTCCTTAGCCATAAAAAAAGAATGAAATCATGTCTTTTGAAGCAACATGAATAAAACTGAAGGACATTATCTTAAGTGAGATAACTCAAACACAACAAGTCAAATACCACATGTTCTTTTTTAAGTGGTAGTTAAATAATGTGTACACATAGAAGCAGACTATGGAATAATGGACAATGGTGACTTGGAGAGGTAAATCATGGGAGCTTGCTTGGTGGCTACAATGTGCATTGCTTCAGTGATGGATACACTGAATGCCCTGAGTTCACCTCAATGCAAAATATCAATATAGAAAAATTGCACTTGTACCCCATAAATATATACTAATACTTTGAAAATAATAAAAACAGATTGCAGATTGCTTATAGTCTATTTTGAAATTATAATACCTGATCATGATGAAAATAATGGTAATGGAATTCTAATATTTAGTAAATTGAATGAAAACAAAGCATGAATCTTGTGTGAAAAGGAGGGCTTAAAATTTGAGACAAAATTAAATGTAACTTTTTAAAAACTTGACATCGGCTTCTTCATTGATATTTTTGGGGCCCTTGAAATCACTGCTCTGACACTGACAAAATGAATTCTCAACTTCATGAAGGTAACATAAATCTTGAATTTCAGTCTTATTGTTAAAAATTCTTTTACCTATGTTACCTATCTCTTGATGTAAATGTTTGAAAATTAGGTGGTAGTTTTTCAGAGCAAGTTTATTCACTGTTTTGATCCTCACTGTATCCATAGTGAGGATTCACAACAACTTACTCAAAGGAAATGAATTTAATATAAAATTAAATCCATTTTAATTAAGATCTTAAATATATTTTAAATAACCTTTGTGCCTATCTAGAAGAGTTTTTTTGTTTATTTGTTTTACTTTGTTTAGCTGTGGGACTTGGTCCTCATGTTTATTTCAGTTTGTGTTTTCTAAATGATACTACTTGATATTATTAGATTCTGCACGGGTAAATTGGCAATATAATGCTATTTGCATTACCAAGCACTTTGTATACAATCTTCTTTAAGATCAGCATGTTTTGCTATATTACTTGGCAAAAAATAATTTCATTTCCAGAAGATTAATATGAATTAACTATAGCTGAAATATGTAATTTTGCAAGCTTTAGAGAAAAAAAGAACTTTTCTCTAAGTAACAATATTATTAATACCATGCACCTGTATGTTAAATAATTAAGTGTATCTCAATCGAACTCATTGTCAGTAAGATTCACCTATTCTTACATAATAGCTTTCTAAATTGGTATTTATGGTTTTATAGTTTAGAGCTTGTAGGTCTGAATTAATTTTTTATAAGAAATCACAACTGTGATAGAGCATTATCATTTCAGTGACTAACAGCCTAGGTATCATTCCCAAGCATAAAATCAGCTAAACAAATTAGAATAAAAGCCACATGTGAGATATCCATTATGCATTGACATTTAGAATCTCTTCCTTATTTGTATTCAGAATACTATATTGTACAATGCAATATTTATCTGTGATATTTTCCATCATGATGGATGTGTAGTACGAAAACCAAGGAACTTTTCCATCAACAAGGAACTTTTCCCCCTCTGTAGAATACCATGTTTGATAAATACTTACCCTCTTTATGCATCCTCTTCTGCAATTTAGTTTTCAGTGTTTTGCATTCTTGTTTTTTCCTCCCAGCAAGTATCATTCTATACTTCCAGGAAGGCCTCATCTCCAAAACCACATATAAATTACCAAATCTCAGACATTCACAAGTTATTCCCAGGTATGCACACTATAAACAGGAGACCTTGATAAGTAGTTTAAGAATTCTATAATTTATACTTTGATAAACTGACTTCTCCACTTAATTTTATATTACATAAATATCCTAAGGTAATCATCTTAATCTTAGATTTTACCAGTCACAAACACCTGAATTTTTAAACATTCGAAGTGCTAAATCAATATTTAATGGTATGGTGAGATATGCACTTTTAGATTACCTCTATTTTTGTGAGGCTTTTGTACATGTTTGGCACAAAACTTTTCTAGGGTTGTTATTAAAATTTTATTATTCTGTTTTACGATGTTCTGTTTTGTCAAGAGGACTTTTACTTTGCTAAATATGGTCTTGCATTTTCTAATCATGTCATACTTATATTTAATGAACCTTATAAATATGTTTTGATGGTTAGATAATTCATTTCAAATGTTTAATCTAATCCAAAATATGTTTCAGAAATTAGAAAAGTTTTGTTATCCATTTAAAGTAGGAAATCTGGCTATTTCAAGTGTTCCTTATTATGGGAATTTTCTGTGTCTAATTTAAATTCAATATTTAATGCATATACAAATTATAGTATTTAAAGTATACAATGGAGAGAAGACACAAAAAAATATTAAATTAGGAACACTTTATTCTCATTTTTGCTACTCGTAAGCTGTGTAATTTTGTTAAGCTCACTTAATATTTACTATAAATAAGGAAGTTGTACTCTATGAAATCTAAAATTTTCCCCAATAGTAGCTTTCTTTTATATATTTTATTAAAGGCTAAGAGAAACAGCAATAGTTTTTAGCTCTGTTGCCCACTATATTTAGCAGTTGGGCATTTTATGAAGGTTCAGGGCAAGTTCATAATCACATATCAACAAAAAAGCCAACCATCTGTAATGTTACCTTTAGAACTCATCAGTTCTTTCCTTCCCTTGTCATCTTCAAGATGCAGTACTTTCAAGTAAGTTAAAAGGTGAATCAACTGAATGTATGTTGTAATGGGATACCAAAGATCAAGTCTAACTAAATTTTTGACAGAGATTGAGATAACTGACCCCATGTTGACCCAGCTTTATCACCTAGTGAACTAGTATCCATTCCTTCAGCCATAGTGAGGATTCACATTTTTCTAAACTGATGGTCAACAACAACAAAAAATAAAACATTTGAGGAAAAAAGTAAAGTTGTTGTTCTTCATCTTGAATCTCCTTTGCTTAAGAATGCCCAAATCTGTCATGATTTTCCAAAAGAAACCCTAATATGGTAGATTTTGAGACAAAATATTAAAAACAGAAGATGGATTAAATACAGTTTTTGCCTTTTTGGTTAAAAAAATATTTAATAAAAATGCAAACTGGAAACACAGTATCTGAAATTAATGGGTAGCTTCCAATTAGGTAATATCATTTTGAGATAGACTGAGTATTCAAATTATTTTGAGGAATACAAAAAAAAGTAGATTTATTTAATTCCTTAAATTGAAGTGTACTCCAGAAAAAACTGGTTAACATTTACACATGAAAGTATAGTTATTGTGTTTATTTCAACTATATAACCAAATATAAGATTTCAGATCACAGGCACAAGTTGTGTTTTTGTGTAAGTTATGTACCTTCCACCAGTTGTCCAAAAGGAAAGATCCAGATGTTGATAAACACAAGTAACCTCTTGTACTTTTAATGTTAAAAAATTATTTACATACGTCTAAATGTCTTGGAAAATTGAGAACCATCAAAATGACCAAATAATCTCTAATTTTGAGATATATCTGTAGAATAGATTTGTTGCAGCAGTGTGAAAAACACAAAGAAATAAGATTTAAAAAATAAGAATCACTTGTTTGATATTCATCAACTTAAAATAATGATGATTTAAATTTGTTAAAATTAATAAGAGGGCAAACTAGTATATGTTTTTTAAAATTAGAACATGTTTTTTCTTTATTGGTTTATATTACATGGGCTTACATATACAGCTATAAAAGGTAAATGTAAGCATGCTTTCTAAAAGACTGATCATGTGCTGTTTTATTTCAATGAATGGAAGTATTTGACAAAAAGAAAAAACATCTTTATAAGCTAACCTTTAGAATATGTTATTAGAATATGTTTCATTCTTCATGGGACCCTAACATTCCAAGTAGCAAAATCCAGCAATAAAAAACAAATGTAAGCATGCTTTCTTTCTTTAAGATGCATAATAAAGTCAGATGCATAATAAAGTCAAGCACTTTGGGAGGCTGAAGTGGGAGGATCACTTGAGGCTTGGAATTCAAGACCAGCCTGGGAAACACATAGATACCCCAGCTCTACAAACAAATGAACAAACCAAAAAGATACATCATAATTTTTTTTCAGTGAATGGAAGAGTTTCACAGAGAAATACCTTTGTGAGCAAACTCTGAAAATCTGCTATTATAACATGTTTTTTTTACCACTGGTTCACATTACAAGAGTGTTCATATGCAGCTATAAAAAGCAACTCTAAGCATGCTTTCTAAAAGATTCATCATAAGCTGTTTTATCTCAGTGAATGTAAGTATTAGGCAAAGAAACAACTTTCTTAGCTAAGCTTTAGAATATTTTATTAGAACATGTTTCTTTCTCTAGTGGGCCCTATTAGGCCAAATAACTACAAATTTTTAAGTAACTAGGGATCATGTGAATTTTTATTTTTATGCTCAGAAGCATACGTATCATTTTAAGTTTGGTTATTTTATTTTAAGTCAGAACATATAACATGACTTAAACTCTTAAAAATTTTCAGGTTCAAATTTAACATTTTGATAGTCTATACTATAATTTAGGAGCACAAAAATACTATGATAAAATGTGTTATCAGGAAATATCAAAATAGATATTTCTATATTTTATTTTGAAGTACTTTGGGGTATGGAACTTATAAAGTAAAACATCTTTTCAGCTGCCAGATTGAAAGATGTATGTGTATAAATCAATGTTATATGCCCTCTGTATATTGCTTAGATAAGTAGGTAGATGGCTTGTCAATTCTTGGATTCTGATTCTTTACCCCAATTCTTTTATATTGACAAATAATAGTTGTATACATTTATGGGGTACAATGAGATGTTTTCATAAATAAATATGTGTATGTGTGTATGAGTGTGTGAGAATATATATATGTGTGTGTGTGTGTGTGTGTGTGTGTATCTATGGTTTAATCATTCCATTGTGTTTTATAATTTCATCATTCCACTGTGTGTGTGTGTTCATGTGATCCTATCCTGTAGGTTTTATCTTCATTCTGTTATTTCCTTTGCTATGCCTTGCCCCAGTTCTTTACAAAAGTGAGTAGAGAAATGCTCTTGCCATGATACTGATATTTTTCTAGGATATTTTCAAATGTAATCGATGGAGGTGTGAAACCTTCACAGGAATGCTGATTATTACATACAGAAGAGTACTTGCCCTTGAGTTTGTATCAAGATAAGAACTGAATACTGGATGAGACAGAAGTGTGAAATTGAGGAGAAAATCAAACCAAATCCATAAAACCCCAGAAATTTGATTCTGTTTACATGGAGCTTATTATAATTTGAAAATAATTTATGCTGAATTTATCTTTGTTTAGAAAACATTTATTTGTAGAATAAATATACATTTTAACAAATTATAATTGGAGAATTTTTTTCAACATTTAAGTAGAAAATGTCTTGAGTGTATGCCAACATTTTTAAGTACCACGTACAAGACAGTACATGTAAAACAACAAAGAAGTCTTAAAGAAGTATCTAAAAGACTTCTGGTAGTGTGATACATTCATTTGAGTTTTTGATTAAATAATATTACATGATATTCCCCTTTTACAAATTATCTGTTACTCTAAATATTTTTTGTTGTCAAATATTCATTAAATATTTACTATGGTTAAGACACCATGGTAGGCCTAGGTTAGCAATTCCTTAAGGAATTCAGTTTAGTAACAAAAATAAGAGACATTTTTGAAAAACACAGTAACAGATATAATGTTGTAAGTGTCACTAAGAAATATAAACACACAATTTCCAGTTATTTAAAAATTTGTAGTTACTTGGCCTAATAGGCCCCAATAGAGAAAGAAACATGTTCTAATAAAATATTCTAAAGCTCAGCTTAGAGTTGTTTCTTTGCCAAACACTTCCATTTAAGATTATATCATCAAGATCTATTCATTTAAATATTTTAATGGGTTTTAAAGAATGGTTACGATTGGACAGAAATGGGTGGTGAGACCTGGTGGACAAAAACAGACAAAGAAGTATGTCATATATTGGAAAAAGAAACAAGTATAGAACATGTGAAAAGCAGTTATGGATTATAACTCTGAGATGCTTTGACACCAGATTTTGGAGGGCTCTATATTCACACTACATAATTTGAACATTTTATGATTGGGCAATAAAAAATAAAGATATTTAAGCTGGAGACTGAATTGATCAAGGTTGTGATATAGGAAGATTAAGCTGCAGGTGGTGTATCTAATAAAGCACTAACATTTTTCCCACGCTTTCTGAATGAATGAATAAATGAATGAATGAACTATTCCATTAAATACATACCAAGGTGAAATACATCATTACTTTAGGAATTTTTAGAAAATTAATGCAAGTGAATGCTTTCATTTTTAAAAGCTTTCTTTCTTCTGGTGAAGCAGATGGATTTTGGTCCCAGTTTCAGAATTATTTTGTGGGTGCAAAATACCAGATTATTTTGTGAACCAAAAAGAAGAGTAATACAACTTGTTAAGAAAGAATTTGCAATTTTGTCTGTGAAAATATTGCTGAATTTTGAACCAAATGTTATATGCAGATTTTAGAAATCTCTCTTCCTGACTTGGCCAAAAACATAGTAGTACAAATTCCAGCTGATGCAATGAACATTCTACCATATGCCAAGTGGCAAAGTTTTACTGCTGGTCTAGCCATTCACTGCTCACACGGAGTTTCCTTTCTTCTGCGCTGTCCATCTGCTGATTACCTGGTGGTCCTCTCCCACTGCCATGCCCATCTGCTGGCTACTTGCAGATGCCCTCCTATTGCCCCATGCACCTGTTAAGACCGTTCTTCCCAAAATGCAATGCATCTTATCATTACCAACCCAACTGTAAATTAAATATACATAATCATCTCTTTGAAAAAAGATAGAAAGGTTTTTCCTATTAATAGGACCAAAAAAAGTTTAAATATTGATCAAGCAGGTCATATAAACTATTCTCTTAGAGAGGGGGTAGCACAGTGTCTGTAAAATGCTCAAGAAAGAAACTCATGAAAAGGCAGAAAAGATGCATATTAAATTTAAAAGAATATCTTTGATCGTAAATACTAAATAGCTCTCTAAATAGTCTATACCAGTAATAGGAAATAGATTTGGCTTCTTCAAGCTATGAAATATTCCTTGTAATATTTGGCAGAATGGTTAAAGGTATCAGAAACCAACCCCTTCCCATGTCACATACTTGAGAGGGGGTGTGGAGGTGGAAGAATTAGGGAAAGGATAATGTGTTTGGGTTCTGGATTTGCTCTTACTAAACTAAAAGTGACAACTGAACAATGCAGTGGAATGAATGATAGACATTTTTTTTTCTTGAAGTAATTTCATTTTAACAGGAGCGTGGAAAGACTTCTCAAATAGACCTTTCTGAAAGACTTAACAGGATCTTCTTCAGATAACTTCACATTATTTACATTGCAAGGTATTAAAAGATATCTTGAAGGCTTGAACGAGGAAAAACTCCCCACCTACAACCAGCAAGTACTTTGAGCCCTGAACTAATTAATTAAAAGAAATTATAAACAATGCTAAAGAAAAAAGTATGATTTCTAATACTAGACACACTTAGATATGTTTTACTCTTGAGTAAATCTAATCTTCAGGGTTTTAAAAATATTTTAAATTGTTTCACACAGCCTTTTTCTTTCCTAAAGAAATCACTGCTGAGAAATGTAGATTGAATGAGTAGAATTTATATATGTTTATAACAGCATACCCCCTTTAAATATGTTAATATAATTAAAAAATTTTAGACAAGAAACAAGGAGTCTATTCTAAGAGAATGGATGGAAATAGATATCAGTTTTTAAAAGGGCTAAGAAAACAATTATTTTAAATTAATTCTAATTTTTAAATTAGAATTAATTTGGTGACAGTTACATTTATATCCATTCTGTACACTTTCATAGGTCCATGTTTATACAAAAGTATCAATTCACATATAATATACAAGTATTCCTGCAACATAATTCTGGCAATAACTTTTGATACCGAATAAATGAAGGTCTTACTTAGCTTGGAGACAAAATGTGTCACTTTTGGTCCTGATTTGGATATTTGTCCTCTTCTATTGCCCTATTTTTGTGTGCCTCACATTAATCCGCATCATTCTAGCTTACAGTGATTGCTTTTTCACATCAAAGCTGAAATACTGATAATCACTAAAGCATTGCCTATTACAGTCGCTTAAAATTTAGTTCATACAGGTCTTTGCTGGAAGTACTTATAGCTTGTGTTTTTGAAGTAGATAAATCTATGTTTTATAGAATTACAAGTAACATTACCCAAAGTCAAATTAATTTCTACAGCCTTATTACTGATTTGTTTTTGTGTATCTGTCATCCTATGTTTCTAACCTTCCTGTATTTCTACAGTTTTGTGTATCTGTGTCTTCCTATACTTCCAAACCTTGCCCTCTTAAACTTAAGTTAATTATCTTTGTATACTTGGCTACCAGTATTCACTGCTTAAAGTCTCTGGCTAACTTGAAAGTAATTAGCTGATTTTTAATACTTTTCTCACATATATTGATATATTTATGTACTTTTGTTAAACTTGATACTTTTTATTGTAAGTCATTTATTTTGTGCATAGCATTTATAACATAATATTTTCTCTCTCCTCCTATATGTATTTTCTCATTATAACATTTGTGTATTTTTTAAATAAAATTTCCACATGTGTATTTTTTTTTTTTTTTTTTTTTTTTGAGTCGGAGTCTCACTCTTCGCCCAGGCTGGAGTGCAGTGGCACAATCTCTGCTTACTGCAACCTCCGCCTCCCAGGTTCAAGTGATTTTCCTGCCTCAGCCTCCTGAGTAGCCGGACTACAGATGCATGCCACCACGCCCAGCTAATTTTTGTAGTTTTTAGTAGAGACGGGGTTTCACCATGTTGGCTAAGCTGGTTTCAAACTCCTGACCTCATGATCCGCCTGCCTCGGCCTCCCAAAGTGGTAGGATTACAGGGGTGTGCCACCACACCCGGCCGTGTGTATTTTTAAATATCATTTGTATTTACTTAGCAATTTTGTGGTTTATTTTTTCTTTATTTTGCAGTTGTCTTTATTATTTTATTCTGTTTTTCTAAGTTTGGTTGGTTATTTTTTTTATTTTCTTGACTTGCTTAAACTTTTTAATCTTTTTAATCTTGAAATTACTTTATGCTATATATTTGCCTCAAAATCCAATTTTAAACACATGCTATAAACTACTATTCTTGTTTTCTTATTTTATGATTGTCTGTAATCATAGATTTGTTTTCCATCGTCTATACATTTTTAAAATTAAAATTCAGCTTTTGAAAAGTTCTAATTTTTAAGTCAAATCAAATTATCTCATATGCAATTTAATATTGTAGAATGAAAATATTTACTTTGTAATTTTTATCAGTTTTTATAAGTATTTTACACTTAAAAACATACTTTATTATGTATTTGTAGAATACAATGTTTTATATGTATCCACGTATGCAAACCTCTGATTATGTCTTACTAATTTGTCCTGTCATCTCTATCAAAGCATGATGGAGATTATAAATTGTATAAGAAAATTGTGTTGCTATCTATTCTTTCAAGAAATACTTCCTGAGTGCCATGTGCCAGTCCCTGTCCAAGTCCTAAAGGATAAAATAGTGATGAAAACACTTTCATAGAGCTAACAATCTTCTAGAAACATGGACTTTAACTTGCCAGCTGGTTTCTGATTAGATTAGGCCAATGGAAAGGTAGAGTAGAGAGAAGTAGGAAGATTGGAGGGTAAGAGGAAGAAGAAGTCAAGGTATTTCTCCTTTCTCCTTTCAGGGAATTTCACCTCATAAATCAGTTGGCCACTCTGGCAGTAGCCACATTTTTCTCCATGGCTCTGGACAACAGATAACTGTCTCTTCACAGTCAAACCTGACCATGAAGGCCATCAAGGTTTGCACAAATGCCAGAAGGCCTCAGCTCATTGGTTTCATTGATATCACTTTCTCTATTTATCCACCTAACCTTCAGAGTGATAGTGGCTTCCTATATAGTTCCAAATTTTGAGGTAGCTTCAACTTTCCTGATTGTGCTTTCAGCTTGTCTAACATCTTTGAAAGTAATTCTCTATATTAAACAAACACCCAATATTCTAACTCTGCATATTTTGGAGTAAGAGATAAATTTATTTGCCATTTCCCTAACTTAATATTCATTTTAAGTGACATAAATTTGCTTTGTCAAAAGGAGTTGATACCCTATTCAGAAGTATAAAACAATACATTCTGAATAGGAGAAATCACTAAAATATTCTCCATATAATTGTGGCTTTGAAGACGGTTCCTGGAAGAGGATTATTTTTCCCTCAACAGTCATACATTTTGTAATTAGCAAAGAATGACATGGGATTTCTTTGAATTTTGTTCAAGAGTCCAGAATTATAATGTGTACTATTAGAGAAAATTACTCATTTTCTTATTCAGTTGAAAATATGTTCTACTAATTAATTTTATTCATGAACCAAAAAGTATATTTCCATGTTTACAGTCCATCTATGTGCTTATTACATTTCAATGACAGATACTCCATAAATCCCCTTTAATTTAGCCACCATTAGTTAGCAGTTTACTCATTTGTTGTCTGTGGGATATCATTTAACATTGTTTTCAGCTACAAGTAAGAGGATACCCAATTAAAACTCTATTAAACAATAAGAGTGTTATTTCGATATCATGTTTCTGAATTTAGGGTGTTTTTAGGGTTGATTCAGTGGCTCTGCTCTTAACTTCTTTGCTTTAATAATTTGCATTTTAAATTTGACTCCTCAGTTACAAAATAGTGGTTACAATTTCAGGAATCACATTTTGAAACAGAAATAACCAGACAAAGAAAACAGGTATTTATTATCAAAGCTTTCTTTTTATTACGGTGGGAAAAAAACACTTCATCAAAAAGTGAACACATATTTCCATCATGTTTAATTGTTCTTAATTGGACCAAATGATCATTTTATATTTTGGCCGAACTGAAAAGGGAGGCTGGTGAAGCAAATAATTGACATTTTAACCTCTACAGTTGGTGATAGGTTGTGATAGTAAGAAAAAAGCTTTGAGTGATGCATAGAACAAGGACATAGGGGTATGGCTAACAATCAGGAGTGAGAATCTGGCACTGGCTATATCTTGGCTCTGTAATATTCATACATAGACTTTTCCCTGCAGATATACAACACAACTGCTCATAGTTATATAAGACATACCTGTCTTCTTCTCAAAGTGAGAGAAACCAAAAATATCATGTCAGCTTTAATATTAGCCAAGGTATTTAGTTGAAAACTGTCTACAAGAATTCTAGGTAATTTCCACAGAAAAATGACTTGTTAGAAACATGTATGTGACCTCTGATCATCTTGAAGGGAGCGATAGAATCATACTTTGAGATCATGTAGCCTAGAACAATGCTCAAATCATCTTTTATTTAGGTCATTTTCTCATCTACACTGTAGTACCTATTTGCCATACTTTTTTGACTGTCTATATTTGAACACTTTTCCTCTGTTGAAAAATTACCTGAATTACCGTATTATCAGGAAGAACCCTCAGACTGTATAGCCTGAAAATTCCAACTGGGTACTTGCCCAACCTTGTGACTTTATAGCAGAGCACAAACTATAAGGCCTCCCAGGGTCTTCCAGGGAAGACTTCATCACTGTGGCCACTGAATACAGATACACGGCTTGAATCACCAACAGTGAATACTGGTTTCTGGTTTCTGCCATTCAGACTGCTCCTATTGCTTTCTTTTGAAACTAGAAGCATCTCTCTTTGAAAGCAGCATCCTCATAAAAATGGAGTCCTTGTTCTTCCTACTTTTTTTGCAAAACTAGCTTCTGGTCCAGTTTGAGGTGGATATACCTAAATAGCAATACTCAGAATATATGCTTCTTTTGTTCTGCTCTAAGAGAGGTTGGGCAAGTGAATAGTTGGAATTTTCAGGCTGTGTAGACTGAGGAAGACCTGATAATTTGGTAATTTAGGTAATTCCTGAACAGAGAGAAAGTGTTCAAAATATGAACAGTCAAAAACTATGACAAATACATACTACAGTGTGCATGAGAAAATAAGATCAATAAAAGACATGAATAGGATTTAGGAAAAGGTGACAGTATCTAAGATCTATCATATTGTTACTATACCCTCTAAAATCTATATTAATTACAAATTCAGGTGAAATTATAGGAGATAGATCACCTTTCATAATACTAGTTACTGGGATTTCTGTTTTCCTTTGTTCATTAATTTGGCTTCTTGCCTGATGTTTGCGGTTTTAAATTTTTGATTTATCTTGAATGTACAAAAGAAGGCTACAAACTAAATTGAAGTTGGTTGCATTACTATCATTATCCTAACATCCATCCATGAAGCGCGATTAAATATTTGGCAGTTCTTAAGACTGTTACATTGGGTCTTTGTTTGGCACTATGGAAAGTAGATTAGTGGTTGCCAGGGTTTGGGGGCTGTGGTGGAGGTGGAGATTGACTGCTAATGGGTAGTAGGTTTTTGGGGGGGGGGTGTTGAAAGTGTTCTCAAATTAGTTTGTGATGATGGCTGTATGACTTTATAAGTATACTTGAAATCAGGGAATTTTATACTTTTAAGGGTGGATATAGTATGTGAATTATATCTCAATGAAAATGTTAAAACAGTGACTTAGAAAAAAACAGTTATATTTGGAAAATAATGTGCTGATATGAAATAAAAGACATTAATTCATATAGGTGGCAAATTAGTAGACAGTAGTGACAAAACTGTTTTGTTTATCTGTTCAATCTATTTAGTACATGGTGATACTTTGTCTAAATATATCAATACTCTAATAAAGACATACGAATATGAAATAAAAATTCTTACCACACATTATTATTCTTACCAATACCTGAATCTCCAGTGGGACTGGTGAAAGGTGTGAAATATCCCCAGAAAACATTCCAGTAATAAAAGGAAAATCAGTTATAAAAAAAGTTATATTTTTCTATTTTGCTACTAGTGATAAACTAAATATAGAACTTGGCTAGAATGTGCCAATTTAGTTTCTAGAGATCTTGTTAAAAATTTCTACTATAGAATTAATTTTAGAAATGACACACTTGTCATACTATTTAAGATTATAGTTATAGGTTTCCTCTCCACTTAAATTTTTTTTCAGTATTTTTTATTGATAATTGCAGGGTTGATTGCACTTTACTTGAGTAGAAGCTGTTTCTACTGAGCTAGTGACTATAGCCACTGTGTTAACAATGTTTTCTCATGCCCCAAGGTACACATATTTCCACTTCTCTATGCTCCAATATTTTTCTCTTCAGCTTTTTTCCTCTTCGATTGTTTTAGGAAATAATGCTGACAAAGCAATACTTGTGAAAACACATTTCTTAGTTCTGTAAGAATGTCTATATTCTAGTACATTCAGGTGTTAAATTTTGTGGATGCGTTGCATTAATTAATGGTTCTCTTTGAAAGTCCCTAAACAATTCTTTTACTGTTCAATCTTTACATAAATAAGGCTTTTGGTGTAAATAGTTAATAACACTTTTATGTTCTATATAAAGGATATAGGTTTGGGCAGTACACTTATTTATGTATTATCTGAATGATGTCAGTGATGGGGTCTGCTGAACTTCTAGATTACTACATCTTGATTCTGATTTAATGCTATCTCTGAAGGTCTCCTGGACATACTCTCCAAAAACTATTTTGATGTGACTTGATTTGTGTTTCTTTTTAACGTTTTGTTTTATGGCTACATGTGGGTGCATATGCATATTTGTTATATAGGTAAATTGTGTGTCGTGGGGATTTCGTATAGAGATTATTTCATCATCCAGGTAATAAGCATAGTACTCAAAAGGTAGTTTTTTGATCTTCAGTCTTCTTTTACCCTCTACCTTTAAGTAGGCCCCAGTGTCTACTGTTCCCTTCTTTAATGCCTGCAATTAACCAGGACTTCTTCTGGAAGTTCATTAGTTTTTCCCTTTTTAATTATACTCTCTTCAGAAATCAGTATGACATAGCATAAAGAACAATCTTAACTGAGAATCAGGATAAGAAAGTAGCTACACTGAGAATTTTCTTAATATTTAGAGTTAGAATTCTCAATGTTTAGGATAGTAAATCAATGAATGGTGATAAGAAAGGACACTATAAGGAAAAGAAGAAACAAAGGTAGATTAAAAGGAGCACTTATTGAGCCCTTGAAAAGTATAAGAAAGATACACCAAAGGTCACAATTAATAATGGTATATCTGGGGCTTAACTAAAACCTTGTATGTCAAGGAATTTTTCCTCTATACTGTTTTCTGTATCTTAGGCATGAACTTCTCATTCGTAAGCTTGCCTATGAGCATATTTTGTTCATTTCATAGTTCCAAATGTTTAAAATAGTAGATCAAAACATATTTGCAAAATTGAGAATCTTGGCTAATGTTAAAATTTTTTTAAAGACATCTATAAAATAAGATATTTCTCTTAATGAAATATGGAGTTTGGGGATACAAAAGTATATCAGGCAATACTTTCAGAATTTCAGAGTTTGGTAGAACAGTTAATTCTCTCTCATTTTATAGGCCTATGTAAGTGGGGTGTCTGGGGTCTCCCCTCCAGGTGACTTAGAGATGACCCAGGCACCTCTCATAATAAATATTTGATATTTTAGGTCATGATAGAATGACAAGAGTGAAGATAATGATGCAATGAGGTTAATAACTATCCTTGGAAACACTGTACATCACTTCTACACATATACCATTGACTAGAACTCAGTTCTATGACTCCGACCTGATTACAAGTGATGTTGGGAAATATGATCTTTCTGTGTATACAAGAAAAAAAATGAAGTAGTGTTTTTGTTTATCACATATGACTAACAGAATAACTTTAAAAATCAAAATTATTTTTGTATGATCTATAACCAGTCTTCTGTAGTAAATAGAATGAAGGCTGACCTAGAAAAATACAGTACCTCTGATATTTGAGGGTAGCTAAATCTATGAAAAGCATCATAGAATTTTAATCATTTTGCATATAAATCTAATAGACTCCTTTCTTTAATTTCAAAGTCTGTTACAATTCTGCTTCTTGTCTTCTCCTACTGAGACTGCATGAGACATTGTGGTTATTGGGGGAACCAAATTTTCTAAAATAATTATAGATCATGATTTACTAGATGGCATTTCATGTGACTAAGGCTATAATATTTCTATTTTTAAATAAACATCGGTTAATATTGTTCAAGTGTAAAATGTAGCAATCATTATATTATAGGATAAGATCTTCCAACTCAATATGTGAATTTGTATCACTTTTTTGGGTAAACATCTGTTTAAATATTTTGTTAGTTTTGTATCAATTAACCAAAAGTGTGTTTAGTTAAGCTTAGTTTCCTTAACTAAAGATAAGGAAATAAAAGCCATTAGTTGGATAGAACATCTTTTCTGAGAACCAAAAGGTGCTTACTCTATGGTTATGTAAGATGTTAACATTAGGGGAAACTGACTAAGGGACAGGGACATATGAAAACTCTTTGTACTACCATTGCCACTTTCTGTAAATCTGAAATTATTCTAAAATAAAAAAAATGTTTTAAAAAGGCATGATTTTAAATAAATTTTATACATAGATTTATACATATCTATGGATAAATACTTATTGACTACCTATAGAGCACTGCAGTATATCAGTGGTTAATTGTTGAGTTTAATTTTGTGAGTCTAGTAAAAACGTATTGCAAACTGGAAAAGAAAACTAATTAATACAAAAGTGGATCAAAGGTCTACTCTCTAATCTCCCTAACTTGATTTTTTAAAATTCTAATCAATCTTTCACACAGCAGCCAAACTAATCTTACTAAAGTGCAAAATTATTAGATTATTCATGATCATCTTTCTGTTTACCTCTCCGGTCATCATCTCTTTATCCTTTTCTCCAAAACTCTTTTCTCCATAGTAATGAACACTTTACACTTTCAGTGCCTCAGATACCTCATACTCCCTCACGTCTCTAGGATGTTTTTGTTTGCGCTGATCCCTCAGCCCTCCATCTGTGATCCTTTCTCTTCCTAGTCTTACTATGTAGCCTGTCTACTACCTCATGCCCATCTTCATTTTTCTTCTGGCTGTAAGTCATTTGGCCCAAGTTTCCACCACATCTTCTAATCAGGTCTATCCTCCTTTTAACTATTCCAAGATGAAATTATATGCTCCTCTTTAATCTCCATCAAGCATGTAGTTTCATGTTATTAGAGTATTGATTATGTGTTTGACTTCCCCGCTAGAGTTGGGGCTCAGTGCTAAAGGGGTCTGTGCTGTTGTATTCCTAGTGTCTACCACAGTACCTGATACATATTAGGCCTTGTTATACATTGATAAATGAATGACTGAATAATTGAGGGTTCCACAATGGATTCTGATCATCAGGGAAAACTCTCTGAAAGAAATAGTCCTTGTACTAAACAAAAGTTTAGGGAGGATACTATCACTATTTGTATATAGAACAGCTTGGTCAGAAGTTCTGAAGCTAATGAATGTTCCTTTGAGAAGTTGAAGAGAAAAACAAAAGGATCAAAGAAATAAGGGAAAATGAATTTGGAAGGTATAATAGAAGGTGTTAAAGAGTAGTTTAATACAATAATACATTCTAGGGTTGGAAGAAATCATAGACACTGTTATTTATATATTTCACTTCACTATATAATGATAAGAATTCAAAAAAAATTTCAATATATATCCACTTTGGCAATAATCTAATCACTATAACTGGTATACTTACCTGTTTGAGATCCATTTTTGTGGTTACTTTCAGATATCGCCACACAAATATGCACAGAATTCAGAAATACTCAGTGACTTCTTCAAATATATGAATATTTAATGGTGAAATGAAAAAAAATGTTGATTCCTGATTCTTTTGATTTTCATGATACTTAATCTAGTGCTTATATCCATTATGCCAAGTTGATGTATGGTCAGATTAGCTATAATGAAATGTGCATATTGGTGTGACGATATCTAAAAGTAGCCATAAAAATGGATCTCAAACGATAAGTGTACCTGTTATAATGACTAGGTTATTGCCAAAGTGGATATGTATCAACCTTTTTGTAAAAATTCTTATCATTATATAGTGAAGAGTTACATATAGTCACCTCTGGTTTAATAGTGCACAATGAATCAATCTATATTTCTTATAAAGCAGATAAAATCATCATTAAAGTTATGCCACATTGCTCATCTATAACTTATTCCAATGGGGGTAAAAATCTATGGTTCATCTCATGAATATTTTGAGGAAGGAAATTACATAAAATGACTTGATCAGGCAAGTGCAAAGAGTGTTAAACTGGGACTGGGTTTTTTCATGATTACCTGCTTTATGTTATGAAAAGATTTTCAAACTGGCTAAACTTTGAAGAAATTATGAAAGCCTCAAATTACTTCCAAAGTATTAGTGATATGATGGTTATAAAATATTCCAAATTTAATGTTTAAATTGTAGCTTTTGGGTTTATTTTACCAAACTGACTTTTTCCTCTGATTTCTGATTTCAAGACAGTTGAGGAGATTAGGATGCCTTAGGATGCTATGGCAAGTGACCTTCTAGAATTCAAAGAAAAATGTTTTAGAACAGTCTGAACAAATATGAACATTGGCAAGTTTTGGAATAGGCCAAATTTCCGTTCAGACTTTCCCTTTGAGTAAATGTTCCTGTTTGTAATTAGTTTTTTCCTCAGTCTCCGCTCACCATCTTTTCACTACCCTGACAACACACTAAACACCACATGTTTTCCCTTTGGTAACCCTGGCCTTCTCTACTTCTACATTTGCACATTGAAATGGTTTTCATAACCGCAAACAACTTTTCTGTCTTTACACAACTGATATGGTTTGGCTCTGTGTCCCTACCCAAATCTCATCTTGAATTCCCACATGTTGTGGCAGGGACCTAGTGGGAAGTAACTGATTCATGGGGTTGAGCCTTTCCCATGCCATTCTTGTGATAGTGAGTGGGTCTCACAAGATCTGTTGGTTTTTAAAATGGGAATTTCCCTGCACAAGCTCTCTCCTTCTGTCTGCCGTCATGTGAGATGTGCCTTTCACCTTCTGCCATGATTGTGTTGCCTCCTCAGCCACATGGAACTGTAAGTCCATTACACCTCTTTCTTCTGTAAATTTCCCAGTCTTGGGTATGTCTTTATAATCAGCATTAGAACAGACTAATACAACAACCATCATATTTCTTGTATCTTGACTATTAGACTTTTTGATAGCTATTAAGAAGAAATTGAAAAAAAAACTCAGAGGATATTTTAGTGGCTTACATATCTTAACTCCTTTCCCCATAGCCAACTCCTGCCCTATAAAGGTATATTTTGAAAAGACTATACATATAATTTATACTTAGAGAAATATCTAAATAGTTGATTTTCAGAAACAGATATTGAGTGTTAGAAAAGGCACTTTGGCATGAGTTTGACCATATACATAGACTTGTCTTACATGATAATTTGTCTATGACATCATTTCTGTAAAGGTAGTTGTTCTGATTAAGGGGAAGAAACAGTTTGTCTCAAAATTATCAATAGGATTTAGAAAACTACAGAGGTTTGAGATTTACCTTTCTTACTATCCCAAGATTGAGAACACCTATTCCATTGTAAAAAAATCTCTTTTCAAAACTTGTCCCTCATATTAATTTTTTATCATCATTTACCTTAAAAACCACAGACACTCTAATTGAGAAAGCTGAGTTTTAAACCAGACCTTTCAGAGAGTAAGTGACACAGTAGGCCCTGGCATAGGGTGTGTGTGTGTGTGTGTGTGTGTCGTGTGTGTGTGTGTGTATGTGTGTGTGTTCATGTTTTCATGCAGATACTACATTAAAGGAGGGATTGAAGATGATGATGTGGTCATTTGTATTTACTAGTTCTTTACAATCAATATTAGTGAGGAAATGCTTGAAATGTGGGAGTTTTCTTATAAGAGTATTTGGATCCTTGGAAGTATCCTGTAGTTTGATTCCATACAACAGGTCTATTAATCTGTCTTCACACTGCTGATAAAGACCTACCCGAGGCTGAGTAATTTATACAGGAAAAGGTTTTAATGGACTTACAGTTCCATGTGGCTGGAGACACCTCACAATCATGGTGGAAGGCAAGGAGGAACAAGTCACATCTTATGTGGATGGCAGCAGGCAAAGAGAGAGCTTCTGCAGGGGAAACTTGCCCTTATGGAACCATCAGATTTCATGAGACTTATTCACTGTCATGAGAACAGCATGGGAAAGACCTGCCCACTTGATTCAATTACCTCCCACCAGATCTCTCCCACAACACTTCGAAATTCAACATGAGATTTGGGTGGGGACACAGCCAAACCATATCAAGAGGTTACTTGAACAGACTGACAAGCAAATTCCTCATGGATTACTGCTAAGGTGGGCCACCTGCAATTAATTGTACTCTATGATTAATACTGTTTTGAAAAAACACTCTTGTGAATGATCTAAATTATTAATATTACTACAGAAATAAGATAGGGAGATTTACTGTGATTTGCATGTATAATTATATTTTACTTATAGTCATTTAACCATTTTAGTTATTTGGCCATTAAACTAATGCCAAAATATTGACTATTAACTATTAATTGTTATTAATTATTAACTACTAACTATTAATTGTTATTAACTATTAATTACATTTATTAATAAGAAATATTAATTAATAACTATTAATATTTGACCATTATATTATCCTGAACTCCTTTTCTTTGAAAACTTATTTATTAAATGAAAGTTATAATTTTGTGCTTAGAGAATCAGACATTTTAAACTATAAAATAATCCATCTTTGGTTTTGATACACATTTCAAAATCTATTTGTATTTTCTTCTGAATTCTCCTTCTTCCACCCTCTTTTCAGCTCACTGACAGTTGTGTTGCTTTTTCAAATCTTACAGCTGCATATTTGTCACTAAATGTCCGTTTTACGTGGACAATGGGAAAAGCTGATATTTCAGACTGAAATTTTTCTTTGTATTTACAAATGATGCCAAGTGTGAAGAGCACTATAAGATGTATGTGAACATTTTAAGTTATCTATAATCAAGTCTGTTGTAGGTATAAAAGACTGCATTTAAATAGATTGATGTTCAATACCTGGTCTGATTTAATAGGCCCATTCTGTTTTCTGGAGTGCTATGTCATTTTCTCAAGAAATGTTTTAGACACATTTTAAATATTATTTCCATTCAACTTTGGAAAATAACTTGGTATTTTTCATCTCATGACTTTAGTTTTTAATAATACATACTTAGTTTGATACAGTGCCAAAAATGTTGCTGGATCCTGATTGCAACCAAAAGTACAAGTAGACTTGATGAAAGTATTAGTAGCTGAATGATTACTCTTCATCAAAAAGAGTTATAATAGTCTAGAGTACTGCTACTTTTTTTGATCTATCTGAAAAGTAAATTGAATGCCACTGTAGTTTCTGAAACTAAGTTGGTTGTATTAAAATTTTAAAATACTCAAATTAAATCTGATTTAAATGGGCATCTGAAAGCAGGTATGTCTTTACATAAGCAAGGGAATTGTTTTTCATAAAGCTCAGTATTTTTACATTAAATTTTAAATTATTTTTTTTATAATTCCCTGTTGTTATTCAGAGGGTTGTAAAAGATTATTGTATGGTTAATTTAACACATACTTTTAAGATTCAATGGGTAAAATAATCAAAACTCTTTAACCTACTGGATGAAATACCTGCTCTATTTTTGAAATAATTGAAATTGCATTCTATTAAAGTTTGATTTCTATTGATTTTTTTTGTTAATACAATTACCACTTAAATTCTTACTACATTATCAGGATACAAATAAACTGGAAAATTTTATACCTGACTCAGAAAGTAACATGTGTAAAAGGCAATCCAAAATTTTATCTGATATAGTAAGATGTTTAGAAAATGTCCATGTGAAGTTAAAAAAATTAAAAAGTAATTTATACAAAACTTAATTATAAGTACTGTTTTAGTAAAGACAAACTGTGTTAACTTTTTTAAAACATATGATTCTTATTAATAATTTGCTTAAATTGCTTTTGTCTCTTTTTAATGTTGATGGGAAAATTTCAATTCCAGTTAAAGATGGTGAATTGTACATGCATCCAATAATTTTCCCAAAACATTAAAGGAAGTTTTCAAGAAGTAAAACTATAAGAATGTGGAGAACTAGATAATGAATTACTAAAGAATGACAAAACTTGGAAGTAAGAAAGCAGATGAATGTATGTTACCTGTATTAAAGCTGAATTCTAAACTGATAATGAGGAAATGTAAGAAATTAATCCAACATCTATCTTAAAAAGTCTTAAAAGCCTAATAATTGGGTGGCACAAGATGCTTCTCAATATAGAGATGAAAAAGTTGTACTTTTTAAGTAAGAAAGATTGGCTGAGGGCTGTTTGGATTGCTCCTCAGTCACCCCAACAGACAAGAGGCATATTCTGTGACAAGGAGAAGACAGGTTTGGTCAGGGAATATCTAACACAGTTCATTCATGTTGAAACAGAGTAAGAGAGCTGCATCCTGGAAGCTAAGACCCCACTTCTCTAGTTTACTTTCCCTATTTAGTTCCAGGAGAACTGAATAATAACTATGACTTACCTCCAAGAAGGAGAAGGGAAAAGTAATCTGTAGAAAACATGCACTGCACAGGAAAGGATCTAAAGTGACTGAGGTTGGATTTCTCCCAGTGAAATGTTCAGTCAGATCACCCCCATGTGAAGATATTTCTACAATGAATCCCAGAACTGGCACACACCAAATACCAACTGCTTGCTTTTTTAAAAAACAATATTTTGTTTTGAAATAAAATTTGTTTCTTCACTCTTAAATATAAGCAAAATTGCTAGGATCATCTATTTTAGAAAAGTCTATGAATGTGAAAAGCTTAAGGCCAAAACAAAACAGAAAATAAAAACAAAACATGGAAGAAACAGACTATTGGTGGAAAATAAAACTTAAAAAAACTATTATCATTTTAACTTTAGAGAGACTATATATTCCTATCCTGAAACAAAAAGAGGCTGCTTTTTAAAGTGGAATATTTAGAAACAAAAAAGAGCTCTTGGAAATGAAAACTATCATATACCTAAAATATTCAAACTGGGTCTTGGAAAGCAAAATTAAGGAAATTTCTTAGACAGTAGAGAAAACAATTCAAGACAGGAGGGGGAAAAAGGAAATTAGAGGTTAATCTAGGAGGTCCATTGTCCAAATGTATAAGTGTTCCAGAATGAACAGAGAAAATACAGGGCAGAAATTTTTTTTTTAAAACAAAGTAGCAAGAATATGTCCCAGAAGTATAGGTGATGATTTCTAGATTAAAAGCTTGTCTCTAGGGCCTGTGCAGTGACTCATACCTGTAATACCAAGGTTTTGGAAGGCCAAGATGAAAGGATCACTTGAGACCACAGGTTCAAGACCAGCCTGGGCAATATAGGAAAAACCTGTCTTTATAAAAAGTAAAATGGGCTGGGCACAGTGGCTCATGCCTGTAATTCCAGCACTTTGGGAGATCGAGGCAGGCGGATCACGAGGTCAGGAGATCAAGACTATCCTGGCTAACATGGTGAAACCCCATCTCTACTAAAACACAAAAAATTAGCCTGGTGTGGAGGCATATGCCTGTAATCCCTCCTGAAGCTGAGGCAAGGGAATCACTTGAACCTGGGAGGCGTATGTTGCAGTGAGCCAAGATCATGCCACTGTACAGCCTGGCAAGAGAGCAAGACTCTGTCCCCCACAAAAAAAAAAAAAAAAAAAAAGCCAGGCATGGTGGCGCACACATCTATAGTCCTAACTACTTGGGAGGCTGAGGTGGAGGATCCCCTGAGCCTAGGAGTTGGAGTCTGCAGTGAGCTATGTTCATGCCACTTCATTGTAGCCCAGATGCATAGACCAAGACACAATCTCTCTAAACAAAAAAAAAAATAAGAAGAAGGAAGAGGAGGAGGGGGGAGGAGGGGGAGGAGGAGGGGGAAGAAAAGGTTGTCATCTCAGGCCTAGCAGGAGGAATGAAAATAGAATTGTGTCAAATAATTTTGTCATAAATTTAAAAACATTGGAGACAAAAAGAATATCTGCATTAGTTTACTTTTGCTGCTATAACAGATTAGCACAACTTAGTGGCTTAAAACACCACAAATTTATTATCTTATCATTTGGAAGTTGGATGTCTGAAATGTATCTCATTAGACCAAAATCAAGTAGTCAGCATTGGTGTGTTTCTTTTTGGAAAGTCTAAGGGGGAAATCCATTTTCTTTTTTTTTCTTTTTTTCTTTTTTTTCTGGCTTCTAAAATCTACCTGCTGTCCTTGGCTATGGCCTTCTTCCGTCATTAAATCCAGCAATGCCAGTCAAGTGTTTCTCACGTTGTATCATTCTAACATTGACACATACTTCTCCTTCTTTCACTTATAAGGACCTTGTGATTACATTGGGCCCATTTGTATAACCAAATAATCTCCTCAGCTCAATTTCAACTATTTAGCAATATTAATTCCATCTGCAACTGTAATTTCCCCTTGCCTTGTAACATAACATATTTCTAGTTCCCAGGGACTAAGATGTGGGCATCTTGAGGGGGAGCAGCATTATTCTGTCCACAACGATACCCTTCAAGCTCTCAGAAAAAATACTGTTCTCTCACAAATGATTAATAATCATGTATATATTCATAATTCAATTATTTCATAAATGTTCATATTATATCTCATGTTGAAGACACTATGAATACAGTGTGAAAAGCATAAAAGTCTCTGCCCTTATGGAGCTTATATTTCAGTGGAGGAGAGATATAAAATAAAATGGATAAAAAGTTAAATATATAACATATAGGGGAAAATGTGCTGAGAAGAAAAAATAAAGGAGGAAAGAAGAATAAGAAATCTCAGATTTGAGTTGTAAAATTTACAAAGCATGACCACAGAGTTCCTCACTGAAAACTCAATATTTGAAGAGCCAACTAGGTGATTATCTAGGGAAAGAACGCTTCAAACAGAGGAAATACCTAGGCGAAAGGCCAAGAGAAGAGAGCCTGCCTAGCTTACTTAACAAAAGGTCAATGGGATGTTGTGGCTAGAGAAGTTAAGTGAATGGAAGTGTAGTAGCAGATGAGTTCAGAATGATTACAGGACCTTGTTAATGTAAGGCCTGTAGACCTGTGTTAGGGCTTTGGCTGTTACTGAGATGGAAAGAGAAGATTTTAAGGAGAGGAGGGACATAATGTTATTTAAATTTCAATCAGACTTTCCATTCCAGCCAGGGGGACATGACAGAGATGAGATTTACCCTTTTACCTAAAACAAGGAAAACAACGACAAAACTGACAAAATGCATGAAACAATGATTTTCAAGACATTGGGCATTGGGTGATAAAGGGCAATGTTTCCTGAGAGATAGGAAACAAATGGGGTGAGTGCTTGATCATCTCAGATATTGTCTGAAAAGAATTTTTCAGACTGTGGCACAGGGAGGTTCCTCTAGTCAGACCCCAGGTGTCTTCCTGGGCCAAAGAGAGAGAGAGAGCTGGGAATTCTGGTAGTCATGTTGGCTAGAATTCCCAGGGAACGGTTCTCAAGAGGAAGGAGGCAAAAAGAACTTTAGAGATCTGCAGAATATTTTCCTCTATTATTCAGATGAGAACACTAATGAGCACATGCTTATGAGAAAACTATACAAGGCCAGGTAAAAAGCCACCTGTAAGGATTAGAGGGGAAAATTCAGAGATCACAGGAGACTGGAAGTAGGGACTCTTCCCATCAGCCAGAGTGATTCACAGGTCATAAAGTAAGCTTATCAGAAATGCTTTGCCTCATTAATGTGGAAAAATTAGATCTAGCCTCAAATGCTGTTCTGGTCCCATCAAACAAAGCTTAACATAAAGACTAGAAAGATTCACCCCATTTCTAAATAACTGCTTCACAAAACAAAGCTCAAAAGTATTTATACGCAGACAAAAATATCTAGCACATAAAAGCATGAATCAAGTTATCTTGTGTTCAATCAAAAATGGACAATCAATCAAAAAAGCAAGAAAACGTGATTCATATTGAGGACTAAAAATCTGAAACTGGCACAGGTGATAGAAGTAGTGGACAAGGATACTAGAATAAATATTGTAACTGTATTCCATGAGTTCAAGAAACTACAGGAAAGACTGGATATGTTGAGTAGAGATAAATTATGAAAAGACTGAAATAGAACTTCTAGTGATAAAATCTACAATGCTGAAATGAAAACCCCACTACATGGAAATAATGGATGATTATACATTTGGAATAGAAGATTAGTATATTTCAAGATGTAGTAATAGAAATTCAAAATGAAACAGAGATAATGTGACTTAAAAGGTATGAATCAGTGAGTCATGGGACAGTTTCAAGTACTGCAAAATACATATAACTGGGTGTTTCCTGTAGGAGAGAGAGAGGAGGATGAGACAGAAAATGAAAGCATTTGAATAAATATTCAAATTATTCCAAACTTGACGAAAACTAAAACCATAGATCTGAGAAAGTCAGTACTATACAAGCACAAGAAATATGAATAAAACTACAAGGCGTTTCATAACCAAATTTCTTAATAAACAGAGATAAAGAAAAATCTTCAAAAAACCCATAACTTTGAAAAAAAAAATTGTTTCCATAGAAACAAAGATAAAAATGGAAGCAGATTTCTCTTCACAAACAATGCAAGCTATGTGATAGTGGACTAGTATCTTCATAGCACCAAGAAAAGCAAACAAATAATATGTTAACCTGGGATTATTTACCCCATGAAAATATCTTTAAAAAATATCTATGGAGACATTTTCAGACATAAAACACTGAATGAATTCACCACCAGTGGATCTACAATGCAAGTAATGATAAAAGACTTTAAGAAGAAGAAATATGTGATCAGATTGGAATCTGTGTCTACACAAAGGAAAGAAATGGAACTACATCGATAAAAACAACAAAGAATTTTTCTTGCTTTTAAATCTGTTTAAAATACAATTTGTTGGTTGATAACAATAGCCAAGTATTATGGGACCTATAACACACATTGAAGTAAATATATGGCAGCTATAGCACAAAGAATAAGAGCAAAATGGAAATGTACTGTTGTGAGGTAGTAGATCAGATGTGAAGTGGTCTAATATCACTCAAAGGTAGATTGTGGTCAGTGAAAAATGTATATTACAAATCCTAAAGGAACTACTATTTTAAAAACTCAGAAACAATGATAGCTGGTAAGCCAATAATAGAGAACAAATGGAATCATAAAAGAGAACCCAAAACAGGGCAAAAAGAGAAATAACAGGAGCAAACAATAGGTGGAAAAAATAGAACACAGATAGTAAGATTGTAGATGTAAATCTAACAGTATCAGCAATCACATGGAATATAAATTGTCTAAATATTTTAATGAAAAGGCAGAGATTGACAGATTGGATAAAGGTCAGAACCAATTATATGCTCCCTAACAGGAAACCTGTCTAAAATATAAAGGCACAAATACGAAAGGTTACAAGTAAAAGCATATATACCATGTGTATATATAAAAACATAACATGATAGCTAATGAAAATAAATCAGTGTGGCTTTCTTAACATCAGATAAATTCAACTATAAAGTAAAGAATATTACCAACAGTAAAGAAGTTCCTTTCCTAATGATAGAGAGGTCAGCTCATCAATAGAATATAATTTTAAATATTTATACACCTAATAACAGAGCTTCAAAATACATACAATAAAAACTGAATAAACCCTGAAGCAGAAATAGTGACATTCACAATTATTGTTGGAGTCCTCAAACTCATGTCTTTGTAATTTTTAGAAAAGTAGAGAGAATATCAGTAAATACATGATTAGCACTATCAACCAAATTAACCTACTTTACACTGATAAAACATTGCACCAAATAACAGCAGAATATACATTCTTTCAAGTGCACAGGAAGTATTTCCCGAGTTTTCCTATGTTCTACACCATAAAGCAAGTTTTAACAAATTTTAAATAATTGATGTCATACAGAGTATTTACATTGAAATTTAATTAGAAATCATAATAGAATCACTTTTTGGCCTTTTGGCTAAGATCAAGTGTAGAAATCACAATAGATCCCTGGAAAATTCTCAAATTTTTGTTAAGTTAAATAGGACATCTATATATAAATTTTGGGTGAAAGAAGAAATCAGAGGAGAAATCAGAAAATATGGCAGTGAATACTTATATTAGAAATGAGAGAGATCTAAATAAACAACAAAGTACTAATCTTAAGAAACTAAGAAAGGAAGAACAAATGAAACCCCAAATAAACACAATATAAGAAATAACAATGATTAGAGCTAAAATGAATGAAACAAATCAGAAAATAAAGAAAATGGGTGAAACTAAAGCTGGTTTTTTTAAGAAGATCAATAAAGTCAATAAAGCTGTAACCAGAATAATTATGAAACAGAGAGGGAAGATAAAAATTACCAATATCTGGAATGTGAAGGGAGGAACAATGAAGATTTAATGGATATTAAAAAGATAATAGGAGAATATTATAAACAGTGCTATATCAATAGATACAATGAACTTAGTTGAAATGAAAAAAATATTTTAAAAACACGAAACCAAAGCTCACTCAAAAAGAAATAGATAACTTGAATGGCCCTATATCTGCTAAGAAAATTTAATCGGTAACTGAAAAATCTTTCAAGAAAGAAAACTTTAAGCTTAGAAGGCTTCACTGCAAAATTCTAACAAACATTTATAAAAAAAGTAATATCAAATATATACAATCTTAAAATATTAAAGAGGAGGGAGTACTTATTAATTTATTCTATAAGGCCAACATTGATCTGACACTAAAATGTCATATGCATGAAAGAAAAACACAGATCAATATCTTTCATGAATATATAAGCAAAAGTTCTTAAAATTTAAGCAAATCAAATCAAACATATTTTTTAAAAGGATAATACATCTTGTCCAAGTGGAGGTATCTCAGAATGTAAGTTTGATTAAATATTGAAACAGTAGTCAGTGTAATCCCACATATTAACACAGAAAGAAACTAATATTACCTTTCAATTGATATACAAAAAATTGAAAATATTTAACTTCCATTTCTTATAAAATCTCGCAACAAACTAAGAATAGGACTTTTCCTCAACCTAATACAGGGCACTTGCAAAACTTAAACTTTTATCATAATGGCAAAAGAATGAATGCTTTCTCTCAAAGGTCAGGAAAAAGCAATGATGTCCACTTTCATCACTCTGTTCAATTTTGTATGAGAAAGTCTAGCCAATCAAAACAGGCAAGCAAAAGAAAGAAAAGTTTCTACATTTAAAAGGAAGAAGTAAAACTCTATTTATTTGCAGATAACATTACAGTTTAGCTGGAAAAAATCTGCTGAAATCGACAAAGAAAAGCTTCTAAGCTTCTAGAACTATTAAAAGAGAGGTTAGCAAGAATTCAGGCTAGTATGTATAAATTCAATATTTTTCTATATAATGACAACACAAAAACTGAAAAAAAATGAAATAACATTTACAAAAGCACAAAAATAGGAATAAAATTGTTCAAAATATGTACAGGATCTATAGATTAGTAACTAACAAATACTGCTGAGAAAGACTAAAGAAGACCTAGATAAATGGAAAGATACAACATATTCATGATTCAGAAGCCTCAATATTGTTAAGACGCCAGTTTTTTCCATCTTAATCTATAGATTCAATGCATTATCTATTTAAGCCCATGGAAATGTTTTGTTGTTGGTAGAAATTAACAGGAGGATACTAAATTTTACATACAGATGAAAAAGACCTCAAATAGTCAAAACAACTTTGAAAAATGCAGTGTTTGAGGACTAACAGTGTCTAACCTCAAGAGTTATTACAAAGCTACAAGTAATTAATTCAGTGAGGCATTGGTATGAAGATTGACAAATAGATCAGTGAGTCAGAATAGAGTCTGAAATGCAACCACATATATATCAATTGATTTTTGACAACAATGGAAAGACAGTTGCATGAAAAAGAGTAGTTTTTTTGACAAATAATGGTAGAAGAAATGGATATCCATATAGAAAAAGTGAATTTTGATTCTTACCTCACCCTTTATATTTAAAATTAACTTGTTAGAGTACAGGTGTGTGCCACTACACCTGCTCATTTTTAATTTTTTTTGTTTTTGTAGAAACTGGGTTCTGTCTATGTTTCCTAAGCTGGTCTCTATCTCCTGGACTCCAGCAAGTCTCCCACTTTGGTTTCCCAAAGTGTTGGGATTATAAGTGTGAGCCACCACACCCAACCACACACAGTTTTGAGTCAGTTTTCAGCAAAGAGACATAAATACTTCTATCTGGTCATATTCAAAATGTGTGTTCTACATCCCAAGACAGTATATAGTTTTTTTACAGGCCTTATATTAAGACATAAAAATAGTGAGTCACACAGCACAGAGAGAGGGAGAGGAGGGGGGAGAGAAGAGGTTTAGATCTAAGCCAGTGTCTATTTCTTTAATGAGAAGAAACTGGAAACTGATCTAAGAAATGTGTGTATGTGTAAAACTTTCATAACTTTGTTTTTATACAGTTCAAGATAAAAATCCCTGTAGGAATTACTAGAGATAACTAAAATGAGAATCCCCTACATGGTTATGAAATTCAATATTCAGATGCTCAGAATGGCTCAAATCAGTCGTTATTGAAAGCTGCTCATTTCTATCCGGGCACGTGGTAAACACTGATCCATCTGCAGATGAGCCTGTGCTTGCATTCCAACATGCACAAGGGAGATACCAATCGTACGTAATGCAGAGTGACAACTATGGATTAATATATATAACTCATCTATAAATGCTGTTTTTTCTTATATTTGCCATGATTTATCATCTTAGAATTGAAAATCTAGATCATTTTAACCACTGGATTATTTTAAGCATCTGGGCTTGTTTTTGTCTGTGCAGATCAAAACTCAGCAGTAATACATGGTTATTTGCATATCTATGGCCAGACTCTTCTCTTGAGTTTGAAATGTTTCTTCAGTAATTTTTTAAGTTCCTGATTGTTATTTGTTTTTCTTTTCTTTTTTTTTTTTTTTTTTTCCTGTTTGAAATGACATCTAGACCAGAGGCAAAACTATGTAAGTTATGGCAACTTAAAATAAGTATTTACTAGAAGACCACTACTTTACAAGGGGTATTGACTGTTTGAATTCCTTTCCTTGATGAATACTAGAGAGCGAGGATAATTTTAAGATTATATTACCTTCTTTCTTTGGTGGGTCAACAATAAAATTATGATAATGAAATAGCTTGGAGTCCTTCATTACAGAGATCACTTAAATTAGTGAAGTACCACATAAAACCTTTTAGAATATTTGTAAAGGTATGTATATAGTAATCTTTTATTTATATCAGGATCACTGCATTTATTAAAGGCATTTTTGCTTTTATAAGAATTTTATAGAATCGTTAAAAGAGCTTTTAGTATATTGACAATAGCATTATTCTTGCTGCTTCAGGGGCCTCATTTTCTAAAGATTTATGTACCCTTTCTTCACCCTCATGTGAAGAAAAGCAAGGAATTTGTAAGCTGAGACTTTGAAATGTGTTGAACAATTTGAAAAAGAATTGATACGGTCAGCAAACAGGGCTCCCTGGTGCTTCTCACATGGGGTTTGTAATAAAATTGGCTACCAAATTGCAAGTAATCAGAAGAAATAGACTTGATTGTTCTTTCCACTTTAACAGGCATATACCAAACTATTCAAAAGTTTAAGGGGATTTTTCTTTGGTCAAGCCTACATAAATATCACAGAAGTTAGTTACTCACAAAACTATAAATGAGACGGGTGATTAAAGAAGATGGCTAGAAGTGTGAGAAGCTTTATATTGCAGTTATTTATTGCCATTAAACTATGACTCTCTTACTTCTAAGTGGGATCTAAACAATGGGTACACATGAACATATAGAGGGGGGATCGGACACACTGGAGACTCCAACCACTGGGAGGTTAGGTGCGGGGTGAAGGCTAAAACATTACCTATTAGTAATATCTCAATTCATTTAATGTACATGTCACATATTATTATCTGTCAAAGACTATAGGTGGCTTTTTTTTTTTATTGCATTTTAGGTTTGGGGGTACACATGTGAAGAACATGGAAGATTGTTGCATAGGTACACACATGGCAGTGTGATTTGCTGCCTTCCTCCCCATCACCTATATCTGGCATTTCTCCCCATGCTATCCCTCCCCAACTCCCCCACCCCCCCACTATCCCTCCCCTTTTTCCCCCGACAGACCCCAGTGTGTGATACTCCCCCTCCCTGTGTCCATGTGTTCCCATTGTTCAACACCCGCCTATGAGTGAGAACATGCGGTGTTTGATTTTCTGTTTTTTTTTTTTTAATAAGTGGGGGAGACGGAGTCTTGCTCTGTTGCCCAGGGTGGAGTGTAGTGGCATGATCTCAGCTCACTGCAACTTCTGCCTCCTGGGTGCAAGCAATTCTTCTGCCTCAGCCTCCTGAGTAGCTGGGACTACAGATGCCTGCTGCCACGTCTGTCTAATTTTTTGTATTTTAGTAAAGATAGGGTTTCACTGTGTTGCCCAGGCTGATCTTGAACTCCTGAGCTCAGGCAATCCACCTGCCTCGGCCTTCCAAAGTGCTAGGATTACAGGCATGAACTATTACGCCCAGTCTAGCAGCTTTTAAAAAATATTTAGGAATCAATTATAAACATTCTTGAAGTTAGCAGAAAACTAGAAAGACTTACCACAGAAACAGAAAATAAAAAGAAAAAGAAACAAATTTTAAAACAATAATGCAAAAACCAAATTAACAACTTACTTATTGGCCTTAATAGCAGAATGAAGTTTACAGAGGAAACAATTATAAACTGGGAAAATACTCAGAGGCATGACGTAAATAGTCTATCTATTAAAGAAAAACCTAGATAAATTGAATTTTGCCAAAATTTAAAATGATTGCTCTTCGAAAGACACTGTTAAGACTGTTAAGAGTATAAAAAATAATCAGCTACAGACTGGGGCGAAATATTTGCGAATCCCACATCTGACAAAGGACTTACATTCAGAATATATAAAGAAATCTCAAAATTCAATAGTAAGATAATAAATCACCAAAATGTTATTAAAGGGGGTACTACAGTGTGACTTGCACAGCAACATAATCAAAGACAATATTAGAATGGTAAATATCACATAAAAAGATATTCAACATTGTTCAGCTATTATGGAAATCCAAATAAAAACAGGATGACATACCACTATGAACCAATTAGACTTGCTAAAGAAAAAAAAATCTGATAACGTCAAATGGTGGCAAAGATGCAGAGCAACTGAAACTCATCTTTTGTGGGTAGGAATGGAAAGTGGTGCAGCCACTCTGGAAAACAGTTTGGCAGGGTTTTTTGTTTTTTTTTTTTAAATACATTTAAATACACATTTATCATGTGACCTAGCAATTCCAGACCTGGACATTTGTTTACCCTAGAAAAATCAAACGTTTGTTAACACAGAAGCCTGTATGTGAATGTTGATAGTAACTGTATTTATAACTAACATAAACTGGAAATAAGCCAAATGCCCTTCAATGGATAAATCAATAGTAGCACATCCATGTAATAGAATTCTACTCAACAATTAAAAGAAATGATTGATACACATAAGGTGGTACCTCTTAAAGGCATTATGTTGCATCATAAAGGTCAGTCTCTATAGTTTTATATTGCATACTTTCTTTTTATATGACATTTTCAAAAAATTATAGTGAAGAGATCAAATCAGTTGTTGAGAGTGATTAAGGTTAGGGAGAAATTATGACTAGAAAGATATAGCAAAAAGGAATTTTTGGAGTGATGTAATTGTTCTCTATCCTGATTATAATGATGGTTACATCAATCTATATATGTATTAAAATTAATAGAACTATATAGCAAAAAAAGCTTTCAATTTAAGAAACAAAAATGAGAAAAAAATAAAATATAACAATTAAATTTTTTAAGCAAAATTGACAAACGTTTATTACATTCATAAAAGTAAGACAGTAAGGGAAAAGGGATTTATGAGGACTTTAGGGATTTTGACTTAGGTGATTAAATTGAAAGTGGTGACCACATAATACAGAAAGAGGAACAGATTTTGTGGGAAATAATGAATTCAGTTTTGAATGTATGGAGTTTGCAGTATCCCTGGTACATAAAGGATAATAGTAAACGTTATAAAAGGAGAGCAAGACAACTTGTAGCCTAGAATAAGCAGTGAGCTTACAATCCTGGGGAACATCACTATTTAAGAGGCAGGAGGAAGCCAGGAACCAAGAAAGTGACTGCAGAGTCATCCTACCATTTCTACTCTCAAACATCCAGACTATTTCTCCTCCTGTTTTTGTTTTATTTGACTTTTATGGGGCAGATCTGGTTTATTTGATTATATACTTCTTTACTTAAAGACTTTCTGAGCCTTTCATCATTTACATGATAGATTTGAACTATTTGAGATAATATCAAGCCTGAACCACAATTCCAGACAAAGAAGCCGCAAAGGACAAGTAAAAACACATGTGTTAGTATGCTTCATATTGTTTTAATACAGTCAATCAATAACAAATGAACTAACAATTTTGTGCTTTTGCCAAGACTGTTTTTATTTATGTCTATGCATATGGATGTATTTTATTTAATACAAAGGTGTGTACATGCACACACACACAAACACACACACGTTTATCTCTCTCTACTTTTTGCATCTCTGTGTCCCTCCCTTCCTAAAAAGTTCATAGAAATTCCACACTGTTCATGATGCCTTCCTCTTTCTCTGAAGTCATGCAATATCTCTTGTCTGTGCTAGTTGTCTGAAAGTATTTGTAATATAATTTTATTTTTTAGTATTTACATATTATCTCTCGCCTCTACTGAATTTTAAGACCCCGAGAATATAAATTATGCCTGTGTCATATCTGGCTATGCTTATACCTTATCTTGCTTCAAATTCTTCAGCAGATCTCCAGTTCTTGAATCATAAATTCCAAATAACTTTGCATGGCAGACAGTGTTCTTAGCTTGACCCTAAACTACTACCCATTCTTAACTCTCCTTCTTCAGCCTTCCCTGCCATAATAAACACCAATTATATCAAATTAATGTTCTTTTAAAAACATTCTATGGTTTTCATTTCCTTTATATTTGTGTGTGTGTGTGTTGTTTATGTCTCTCTTTCTAGTGAACTTCTGTTCAAAATACCTGAACTATTTTTTCTCATATAACAGTATTGTTCCTTCTTCTGGCTTCCACCTAATCTTGGCATAACCATTTATCATCTTGTACTATGCTTTTACCTTTGTGCCTCTTTTCCGCATCATATTGTGGATTTGTACTAGGAACTGTTTTTAACTCATCTTTGAAGCTATAGCTGTTTGTAGCTACTTTACTGCTATGTTAAAAAAGGATACAAAGTAAATAGTTTTGAATAAAGAAATGAATTAATACTTTTTTTCCAGTGCCTATCAATGTGTCTTATTCAGTGTCTTAATCAACAATGAGGTTATTTGAAGAAAGTATAAGATATGGTAGCACGCTATCGAATCTCTCATGGAGATATAAATCTGAGTTCTGTTTCAGCCCCTTTAACAAGTAACCTTACTCAGTAGCTTGTTTTCTTTCTGACTTTTTAAAAAAGAGTATGTACTGTGGCTCACGCCTGTGTTCCTAGTACTTTGGGAGGCTGAGGTGGGGGGATCATATAGCAGGTCAAGACCAGCCTAGCTAATATGCCAAAACCCCGTCTCTACTGAAAATACAAAACTTAGCTGGGAATGGTGATGTGCACCTGTAATCCCAGGTTTTGAGAGGCTGAAGCAGGATAATCACTTGATCCTGGGAGGCAGAGGTTGCAGTGAGCCGAGATTGTGCCACTACACTCCAGCCTGGGTGACAGAGCAAAAGTATGTATTATATAACTGTTTCAAGAAGTTCAGTGTATTAGTCCGTTCTTGCATTACTGTAAAGAAATGCATTAAACTGGATAATTTATGAAGAAAAGAGGTTCAGCTGACTCACAGTTCCACAAGCTGTACAGGAAGCATGGCTGGGGAGGCCTCAGGGAACTTAAAGTCATGGCTTTTTATTTATTTAATAGTAATTTTGTGTTGTGAATATTTGAAAACTATGATAAGAAAACATAGTGGAAGATGTTAGTTGGCTACCAATAGTAGTGTCCATGTTCTTTCAATTAAAAAGAAGAAAGGGAGCTGAAATATAGTAAATCATGGGATCATAATCTCCAATTGCCTGAATGAGGTAGCTAATTCTACCATTAAATTAGAAATATTCTAATCCACAAACTTAAAAGGATGAAATATTTGCATCTTAGTGTCATGGCATTTATCCCCTGTTGAATAAATTTCATGATTCTCAAGCTGAATGTCAGTTGTAGAAAAATGCTGTACTTAAAGTCATCTGTGTATTTGAGAATGTTATGTTTTCAAGGATGAATGCTTATACTTTAAAAAATTAGTCTTCATGGGTATACCATTACAAACCTGAAACAGAAATAAAATGTTTTATTTGTGGGCTTTTCTTGATTTTGAAGACATTAAAAAAGATTTTATGAAGTGAAGATTATGGGAAAACACAGATAATCCAGAAGCTAAAAAATAAGTTATGCTACTAAGCAATACGAAAATCAAGGTGGTTTGCCTTCTAATGAAAGAAAAAGAATGCAGTGGAAAAGAGAAAATCTGAAGTAAATCTGTGACTTTACCATGACTTAGTGATTACAGTACCCTGAAACACAATCTTTTCTTTTTTTTTTTCATTTTGAAGAACAGATATGGAATATAAAAAAGACTTTGAAGGGGAACATGCAGTAACTGTAACACTTTCCTTTATATTTAAAAAAGAATAAGGCAAAACAAAACAAAAAGGCCACCGTGACCTGGTTAAGAAACACGGAGGATCACACACTGGCGGTAGTGGAGGGTGGGAGTTGGGGAGGGACGGGGGGGGAGGGGTGGGGAGGGATAACATGGGGAGAAATGCCGGATATAAATGAAGGGGGAATAGTGGCAGCAAACCACCTGGTTATGTATGTACCTGTGCAACTACCCAGCATGACCTGTGCATGTACCCCAGAACCTAAAGTAAAATTAAAAAAATAAATAAATAAGTAAAAGAAATACTCATCAGAAGTAGCTATGACTGACTCATCCATTTTCAATAAAAAAGAAAATGCTCTAAACAGGCAAGACACAGAACAGTGAAAACATTCTCCTGTTTTCAGAACACAGACATTAGCTGAAAACTGCTAGGCAATGAGCTTTATACAATGCTTTATTTAAAAAAAAAAAAAAAAAAAAAAAGGGGGGCCTTAGATATGTGTAAAATTCATGCTTTTTTTTTTGTTAGATATGGGAGAAGCAGTCCATTTGAATAAAACATACTGCCGAAAATGTCCTTAGCAAAATTGGTCATTGAGTAAACATTACCAATATAGCCAAGAGAAGAGAAGAGAAGTGAAATTCCAAGATGCCACTGTATTCGAATTTTATGAAATATATTTCACGAGAAGCTAAATGGTTACAGGATCATTTCATAGAAAATGAACTCAGATTCAGAAAAGTAAATTAATTAATTAAAATCATCAGGCTTTGTGCTAGAAAATAGTCATAGTTCAATCAGTGAAGTTATATTTGTCCATAAGGAGTCTGCATTGTAGTGGAGAAGACAGACTAGTTCCATAGCTGCCAAGATTAGCATATAGGCAAAATGCAAAAAGCATGTAGAAGTGAAACAAGTAGATCTGAGTAGCTTGTCTAGGAAGGGTTCCAGAAAAGGATGACCTCTGAGATAATTTTTAAAATGTAAATAAAAGTTTGCTAGATAAAGTGAAATCACAGTATCGGATAAGTCTAGGAAGGTACAAGTAGCAGATGTGGGGTAGAGAAAAGGTAATTAGTCGGGAGAAGCGGACAGATGTTTGGAGACAATTCGCCATAAACCTTGCACATTTCTTCACATCTAGACCTTAACAGACAATGTGCTCAGATTTATTTATATTCTGCAATATTAAAGGGCAATATCTCCCTTCCCAAAGACATTATGGTATAGTACAGACAAAGAATGCTCCCTATCCTCCCTGGAGAAGATTTGCTTACATTTCTATTAAGACAATATTTCTCTCCAGAAGGAAGAATGATCAGGTTTTTTTTTTTAATTTTTAATTTTTTTTTTTGCAGCCTCTTTATAAGATTAGGAGAAAAAAAAGAAACAAAGAAACAAAGATTAATAGTTTGCTAAGCTCATGACTCCGCAGCTGTGACAGACACACTGTATGTACAACATCTGCCAATTCCCACCTCCTTATCAGCCCAGTGAGACTTGAGGGGAAAGGAGAATTGGATTGAGCAAAAAGCTCATGCTGTCTCCTGTGCTGTGTCTAATAAAATTTTTAAATTCATTTGAGCTCATTGTTTCCTTACCAGCCTGATCTAAGGAAGTGTGATGAGTCAGATTATCAGTTACCATCATGCTGCTGCTTAGAAACTACTTGACTACTTGACTGACAATAGGTAAGGATCAGGGATAGACAGGAGAGAAGATACGAGGCTACTACATGTTAAACCAAACATCAGTGCACCTCTTACACCAATGCCAAATCAAAGTTGGCTTTTACTTATGCATGAATATAGTTAGGTAGAATCCTGCACTTACTATAGGGACTCATTCAGTTTAAAATTTGTTAGCCAAAAAATAGAATTCTGTATTATCTTTATGTTTAAGTAGCCTATAGAACTACTTGGATTTGCCGGGAAAAGGGCTAATATTGTCAGATCCTTGTTAATAAAATGCAATCTTACAATTACATTGCTTTACAAACAAGTTGAGTGGAGACTTCAAGATCTTTCAAAAATGTATTACCTGGAGTTAGGAAAAGAACAAGATATTTTTCTGGTTTCATTGTGTACTAATAAATCAATTACAGTTTTGAAATTTTAACACACAAAATGCCTATCCTAAAATTTGATGTTGAATTCCTTTGTTTTAAATTATATTTAAGAAAAAGTATCCATTTTTCATTCAAAACACATATAGATTATAATAATGACCTCATTCTGCTGAATAATTGTTAAAATGTGAGGTTGATTGTCAGAATTGTTTTGTTTTGTTCTATGATGACTTACTGGCAATTGTATAAATTCTATTAGACCAATTTTATATTTTTTAAAATGTAATTGGGACATATAATTCTATTGACATATTTGACTTTATTAAATCAGTCTGAAGGTATGTTGGTTATTTATAGTACTAAGTTTGAATTTGTGCAATTCTGGAGCAAACATTCTTTAATCTTCAAATATTTATGAATGTTTTAGTAACATAATAACACCTTCAACCCTGAATTTAAGAGTTTATGATTACACATTTTGTTCACTATTCAAAATATAGAATAACCTCAGTTAGCTAAGATTTTTAAATCTATAATAGTTTGTATACAAATATTAATAGAATCCAGGTGCAACACCATGAGAGAAATAGAATGTGTTGAGCATAGAGTAGATAGACACAAATTCAGAGAGAAACTCCTGTTTCTCTATTCAACATATTTTGTCAGCATGAGTTGATTTAGTATGATCTCTTCTTTTCTTTTCTAATATGATACTTTAAACAAGCAAGAGCTCTCAGAATAACCATATATCCAGATGATATTTATTCCTTCTTGATCCAGATTCATGATATCTCACTTATCTGGAATTCAGACTTCTGGTATCCTTATCCTAAATCTCAACCTTTTTTTTTTTGAGACAAAGTTTTGCTCTTGCTGCCCCGGCTGTAGTGCAATGGCTCAATCTCAGCTTACTTCAACCTGCACCTTCTGGATTCAAGCAATTCTCCTGCCTCAGCCTCCCAGTAACTGGGATTACAGGTGCCTACCACCACCCCTGGCTATTTTTTGTAATTTTAGTAGAAACGGGGTTTCACCACGTTGATCAGGCTTGTCTAGAAATCCTGACCTTAGGTAATCCACTTGCTTCAGCCTCCCAAAGTGCTGGGATTACAGATGTGAGCCACCGTGCCTGGCCAGCCTCAAACATTTTAAAACTATTACAAAACTACCAAAATTAAAGTTTTATATTTTTAGGATATAGTCATTGCAATTAAGCATTCCTCCCCATCAGATTGTTGACGTGACCCTTTTCGTATTGCGAATAAGAAGCTGGAACTCAAAAGGTAGTCTTTTAAAAAACGTAACCAGTTCATGTATAATGGGAGATAGTAACAGAATCAGGTAAACTCACTGCTTCTTTGTCTAGAAATACACTCACAACCACCTCCCCACCAACTCAGTTGCTCTAAGTCTGATTGCTTCTCCTCAGAACTCCTTGTGTCAGATAGATTTGCCTGAGCTCAGCATTCATGATGTAATAATGGCCACAGAGAAATGACTGGCCACATTTTATCCTTCTATTGGCACTCTTGTAAGGTCTTTGAGAAGAAATACTCCAGAACAGTAACCAAATGAGATACGAATATCACGTAATTAGTAGCTTTGCAGGAGCAGAATACCTTGAAGTAGATATCTCTTAAAAATCAGATTAGAGGGCTTAAATATTGAGTCCTAACTGGAACCTGCCACTCTTCCCTGAAATTATATCTTGGGCCTAGCAAAGATTATAGAAACCTAAAACCACTAATTTATGTATATTATCCTGTGGAAGGATTGGGCATGAGGAGAGAGGATGAGAAAAAGGAGAAAAGTAGCTAATGTTTCTTGTGAATTTTACTAGAAATTTACTAGAAAGCATGGTTCTAAGTGTTCTATAGGTACAGTCTCATTTAATAATTACAACTCATTAAAATAGATTTCATTATTTTGTATTTTACAGATGATAAAGTGAGGTACAGAGATTGAGTATCTGCCAGAGGTTACAGTTGAGAAAGTTAAGATCACAGAGCCCAGTGTTCTACCCGCTGCATTCAACTGCCTATGTACGTGAATGTATATGCACGAGTGCAAGTATATATGTTAGGTAGATAGATTACAAATAGATAGAAGGACCTCGTATATAGAGGGAAGTGTGTGTGTGTGTGTGTGTGTGTGTGTATGTGTGTGTGTGTGTGCGTGTGTATCTATAAAATAACCTGATCATGTATCTGGATATTTGTTCCTTTTGATTCAGATTCATGATACCCCACTTATCTGGAAGTCAGACTTCTCGTATCCTTATCCTAAGCATTAAACAGAATATAAACAAACATTTTAAACTATTACACTATATAGATGTGTGCACCCCTATATACTAGGTCGATGGGTCTATCTACCTACCTACCTACCTACCTACCTACCATGTATCTTTCAATTGCTCCATCTAGAGAAGAAGAAGATGATTAGAAACAAATTAGATAATTAACATGCTTCCAAAGTAGAGCCTAAGAAATTTGTCTATCCAGCAATATAGAGAAGAGGAAGAGGCAGACTATATTTTTAACATTGACGGACCATGTACATTTGTAAGCATGGTCCAACTAATGTCTTTAATTTTGTTCTATTATTTTAATACTCTTCTTTTTAGGAGAAGGCAGCAAAGAGGTGTATAGAGAAATAGGTGGAATAGGTATAACATGATGTAGTAGAAAGGAAAATTTGTTTTCTGAAGAATATAGATGTGAATTTGAATCTATTCCTGTGTTCTTGGAAAATTTATTAAGGTTTACTGAGTCTCAGTTTGCTTGTCTACACAAAGAGTGCTTTTAAGAAGTAAATACTATTTTATCCCTATTTATTCATCAGTGCCCCAAATTTCACTCATACACAACTATGACAATCACCGTTGGCACTACAGCACTAAAATTGTTCTTCGATTTCCTTACTGCATTTAGTGGTTCCTTGCATTTTACTTCGCCCAGCTTCATGCATGTAAACATTAGGTAAACTCCATATGTCCTTCAGGTAACACAATTTAAGAGATCTAAAATCAAACTCATTATCTTTGCTCTTCAACACTGCTCTCTTCCCTGTGTTGCCTGCTTGAATAACATTGCTTTTATTCCAGTTACTGGATCCAGAAATCTGTGAGTCATTTTAGGTTCTTTCTTTTTATAGCCACATACAGTCACTAAGCCCTGTGAATTTCATCTCATTTATCTCTCATTGTTAGCTCCTTCCTTTTTTCCCTTTGCTGCCACCATCATTTTTCTGCCGGATTGATGTAATAGGTTAAAAACAGGTCCTGCTACCATGATATGTTCCCTGACTTCTCTGATCCAGCCCCAAAATAGCTGCCAAGAATGATGTTTGTAAATGAAAATTATATGTTATTGCAGGTCCTAAAACTCTTCAATGATTTATGAGGGCTTTCCAGATAAAGCTCCAATTCTCTCAGTTTACACACGTAGGTCTACATCAAAGATTTACAAACTTGGCACTACTGACATTTTGGGCCAGATAATTCCTTGTTGTGGGGGGACTTTCTGTACATTGTAGAATGTGTAGCACTATCTCTGGCCTTCATCTACTACATGAGAGCAGAATTCCCTGCCCATTGTAACAACCCACAAAATATGCCCTGACATTGCCAAATGTTTCTCGGGAACAAAGTCTTTATCGGTTGGAAACCACTGGTTTACCTGATTTTCCTGCCACATTTTCATTTCCCCCAAAAAATACACACCCTATTTCATACTTTTCCTCTCTATATAATAAATCTTTCATTACAACTATCCTAATCATTTCCACTTGCCTTCCATGCCCATGTTTTCCACAGCTCTGCTTATAATATTCTTTTAGATTATAATGTCCTTTCCTTTAATGAGTTAAAGCATACTTATCAACTTAAAATCTCACCTCAGGCAATGCTTTCTCCTTGGAAGCATTTCCTATTGTTGATCTAGATAAATTCTGAAAATACTTTTATCAGATCACTTACATTGTATCTTGTTAAAAAAATTAACTTATCTGTATCATATTACCCATTTTTGACAAGCACATGTCTTATTTGGTTTGTACTTCCAATGCCTTGCCAGAGATGACCACCTCAGTAGATGTCTGTCTGTGTAAATGAATATTTATCTTATAAGAATAAAGGAAATCATGTAGGAAAAGCACTATGTTTAATATATTTTACATAATTATCATAAGTTTAATGTTAATTATGTTTTTATGCATTTCTTAAACCTTGTAATAGAATTATTTATATTAGGTTTTTAAAAGTTTGAGTTTTCAGAATATTTCAAATTCTGAAATTTTAGATAAAGTATTATAGACATATAGCTCCCCCTTTAGCCACATAGACTATCAATCCAGTGAGACTCATCTTTTCATTGTTATCTGTTCAATCCTTGATGCTTTCCAACTTTAGTCCTTCACATTCTCTTTATAGATGTCTAATTTCTTCACCTCTATAAATTATTCTAAACCTTAAAGGCCAACTCAATTCCACTTCCTCCATGAAGTCTTCTTCAGATATTCTAGATCATGTCATTTTTTTCCATCATAAGAGAACTATGCCTATTGTCTCCCTTTGATTACAAAACTCTAAACAAACTTGGCTTATTTCACTTCTTACCTAGAGTAGAGGGAAAATGGGAATACAAAGACCAGTTAAAGACAATCAACCTGAAAATATGAGTGAAAGAAAAATCATGTAAACATAAACAACAAACAGAACTCTGTTACCTAGTATGAACTATGTGACTGTTTGCAATGACCTTACTTCTCAAGAGATATATGTTGCATGGAAATGATCTTGTATCATAAAAGTTTTCTAGCAAAAATTATTTAAAGATATACTTAACTCTTGAAGAGGCATTTAATAACCAGAAAACTAATTTGTTTTTTCTGGAGCCCTTGATTTTCATAGAGTGCAATAAAAATAAATGACCATGAATGTTGGCCCATCTTCCAAAGATATCTGCACAAAGTCCATGTCCATCAGTTTTCTTGTTGTGGATCATTTGAAAATCTATTTCATCAGATTGTGGTATTAGCCCTAAAACAGAAAAAGTGAAATTATTACTGTAATCTCATGATTACATGGCATGATTGTTTTTAACCCATATTCTGTAAAGTTAAATTATAAATATTTTATTTGCAAGAAGAGTCATTTCTAATCCAGTTTTCTATTCTCTGTGTTAGATGGAGGTCTCTGTGTTTACAATGGATTATTCATTTGAGAGGAGGGAAAGCAATACCATACTGAATAAATATTTTGCTTTTGAACTGTATATATGAAAAATTTATACAAAAGTGAACTTACTGTGCCATTTTGTATTTTCCGTGGATTTTGGAATATTGATAAGCACTTACTAATTTCTTTCTATATAGGGAAGCCAGTAATTGTGTTCTTGATTATCAGCATCATGAGTATTTATTATTTCATTTTTAAAATATAGTAAAAGAAAATTTCCTTTTACAAGACTTTTTTAATCCAATTTTACATTTGTGTGTGTGTGTGTGTGTGTGTGTGTGCACGCTCACAAATTACAAGACTTTGTTAATACAAGAAAGTAAGATATCCTCAAAAATCAGGCTTCATGACTTTTCCTTGAATCAGTAATTTAGTAGCATTTATTAGAAAGATTGGTCTATATCAAATGCATGCAGCCTTTATGAAAAGTAAATGAGGAGCACAAATAATACCCTAACTGAAATCCTTCTTCCTATTTCATCCTTTTAATCTGATCTAAATTTATTGTCATTTTCAGAATCCTTGATGTAACTGATTTTGTAAAAATTGAGTTTTCAAGGAAAAGTTAAAAAGGAGACAAATCGTTAATTATCTGGGAAGTCAAATCTGGAATAACATAACAGGAGCAAAAAACATTTATTGTAAACACAACAAAATCATGAATAAAGCCAGTAAGTGTTCACATGGGTATACTTGCTAGGAGACACTCTTATTTTCTTTTCCTTATAATTCATTATATAAAGGAAAAAGCATTTATTTTTTAGAGTTTCTTTACGGTCAGGATTACTTTCTTACTGTTTATGCTGCAGTTTGGAAGAGGTCTTGTTTGTGTGTATGTTGTGTGTGTGTGTGTGTGTGTGTGTGTGTGTGTGTGTGTGTGTTTTCCTTTGCACCACCATGGCATCTATTTTTCACTTATAAGCTGAGTTCTGAGTTTGTGGAAGTGTTGGGAAGAAGTTTGTAATGCTCCACTGGACCAGAAAATTAGTGATGAGTGAAACTCCAAGAGGTCAAGAGGTACAGCCAAGTTGGAGTAGCGTCTGGGAATCTTGATGTTTATTGGGACTAGCAAAAACCTCTTGAGTCTACATAAACGACCTGTGAATTTAGTGATAAAAAAAGGCTTTTAACAATGTTTTAGGATTCCCTGCATTCAGAGAGATTGGAAATGTTTGAGAAGAGCCATTAAGTCAGAATATAGAAGTTTAGGGAGCATAAAAAATTAAAAAAGAATGAAAAACTTAATCTTACATCATAAGAATTTGGGTTCGAATTTAAGGATTGTGTTTAATATTTTATATATTTTTGAATAATTTACTTAAGCCACTTGAGAATAGAACATTGGATCATTAAAAACATACAAACATTTACTTTATACCTGACTTTGGAGTTTGTGAAATGTGCTGTATTGTTTATTTGTACTTGTGTTCCTATTATGTTTATTGTCTATTTTTGTTTTGAGGAATGAGATAGAAGGTATTATGGAACTACGTAAAGAGAGTGCTCAATTTCGTGGAAGAATATAGGCAGGAGAGCACTTCAGTTTTCATCTGTATCAATGGTTCATGTTTTGTCCTAGCTAGCTTGCGTATCTCATGCAGAAATAGTGAAGCCATGAGTAGCAGCAGCAGCAGCAGCAGTAGTAATAATAGTAATAGTACCAATTTTCAGAATAACACTCACTTTCCTAAGCATTTTATATGTAATATCTTATTTAATCTTCTTATGACCTGCTGTGGAAGGTATTGTTATCTTCATTTTGCAATGAATAAACAGACATGCAGAAAATATTTCAAGCTCAGTTATAAAGTAACTAACTCTATACTTATAGAGGTATAGTTTTAATCCTGGACATTCATATCATCAAAACTCCTGCTCTACTGAGCGTACTGATTTGGAACATCTGTAATTTCGAGTGGGATGCTACATCTCTTCAATATCTGAATTAAATTTAAGATACCTTTAATTCTACATTTGTGGTTTAGAAATAATAACATAAGAAGGGAAACGTAAAATTTTGATATGTAGGGGAGGTTGTAAATTTACTCAGATTGTGGGCAAAAATGCTTAGTCTTTCCTATGTAAACTTAAATGGTGATATTTAGGGTATTGGGAAGTAGGTCATCTCTCAAGTCTCACCGCAAAGAGAAATATTCTTAACTGTGCAAAGGATGGTCCATAGTGATTCAAGAATCACCCTACACAGCTTCCTCTTTCTAGATTTCAAAAAGGTAATGGAATACTATTCTCTCTGCTTTCCATTTTTCCCTCAACGATTTGCATATCTGACCAGGACTTGGACATACCTAAACCTCAGACTATAATGTTACCTTGTCTCTGTTCTATTGCCCCTTTTATATTAAAAATATATTCTTTTTAGGGAAGCCCACCTTTGGCTTAGTATTTGCTGTAGTATGCTGTACTAGAAAATCTTTTCTCTTGCCTGTTCCTAAAGTCCATTGTCTTGCTTAAAGAGGAGTCTTCTCTTATCGTGGATTCATAAAACTCAGGGCACAGCCTCAAAGTAATAAGCTGCTGGGAATGAGATTTAAGGGGGGAGGCAATGCACTGGGTTAATATTTTCAAACATTAATAATAATTTCAACAATTTTCAAGCATCAGTAATCAATGCCACTGTTAACAAGGGGCCATTGCTTCCTGTGAGTTCACAAAATGAGACCACATTAGAAGAGGTGAGTTGGCCGGGCACGGTGGCTCAGGCTTGTAATCCCAGCACTTTGGGAGGCCGAGGCAGGCAGATCACGAGGTAGGAGACCAAGACCATCCTGGTGAACATGGTGGAACCCTGTCTCTACTAAAAATACAAAAAAATTAGCTGGGCATGGTGGCATGCACCTGTAGTCCCAGCTACTCGGGAGGCTGAGGCAGGAGAATTGCTTCAACCCAGGAGGTAGAGGTTGCAGTGAGCCCAGGTCGCGCCACTGCACTCCAGCCTGGCGCCTGGTGATGGAGTGAGACTCTGTCTCAAAAAAAAAAAACAAACAAAAAAAAAAACAGAAGAGGTGAGTTGTTTTCATTTACAAGACTGGAAAGCTCTAGTGCATACTACTTGGGTCAGTTGTTTGGCTTTAAACAAGTTGCTTAACTTTTCTCTGTTTGTTTTACTTCCTCATCAAATGTACTAAAACAGGCATTTTGCCAACATTGTGAGTAGATAATGGAGGTGAGACTGTTTTGCAAACTACAAATTTAAAATATAAGTTTTTGGATTTCACTTTTATATTATCTGAAACATAAAAGACCAATAAAAAAATTACTGTTTATTCATCTCTATCCTTCAGATTTATAAAAGGATTGGGACATTTTAAACTGTTTACTGCAGGAATCTTTCTTTCCTCACTTTATACAATAATTCAAAACTAACAGAATAATCACAGGTGTGAGCAGTAAGAAAGATCTAATAAAATACTTGCCTTGATAACCTTTCATCCTGGAAAGAATGCTTCATCATAGGTATTTTGTTAAAATAACGGTTATTTAGTTGTCTATTAATTCACAGTATCTTCCAGATATATGAAAGCCTTTTTCATGAGCATGTATAGTGTACCTTATCACTGATACAGTTGTAAAAAAGGTTTCAAAAGTATAAAGACATGTAATCCTCTCTTTGAAGGAATTTTTAATCTAAGGGAGACATAGTACAAGCAAACATTGTTTGATATGCAAAGAAGATTCATGAGAACATATATTATAGAAAATGGACAGCTATTTAAGCCATGGAAGGCCAATTCACAGATAACCGTGCTTCATATCTGTTATTTTTGTTTCCTAGGTTCTCTTTACCCTTTTCCTGCTACTAGAAACCCAGGTTTTCACCAGAAAATTATTTCTTATCCACTCTTGCATTAGTCTGGTTCCTCCAAGAAGTTGATACTAAGGCAACATGAAATATGAAAGAGATTTATTGGTGAAGGGTGTGGGAGAAGGAAAGCTTTCAGAATTTGATGAGGTTTGACATCTGTTGGAGAGAGTGACAGAAAGAGGGCTGGACTGTGATAACATTTCAAGAAAGCTTCAACTTAGCCAATGGGGGATTCTTGAGCCAAAGTCACCCATTGGAGGAATCCATTGTCTCCTAGGAATGGGACTGCAATACCTCCCTTTCCTCATTGTGTTCAGTGACTGTCTGGGATGGCACAGGTGAAGCATGGCTACAGTACAGATTCAGTGGTAGAGCCACAGGGGCAGCACCTGGAATTGTCAGCTAGTGTGGTCTTCATATAAAAAAGTCTGAGCCATGCACTTCCATGACTGTCATACCTCTCAATCTACTTCTTGTGAATTTTACTTCACTTCTGGCTGTAGGGGTGCACACATGGATCAGGTCTGGCCAATCAGGGCATTGTATTTACAGTGGTCCTGGATGTTGACTCAGTGATAGGAATATGAACAGGTTATAACCAAAGAGAAACAATTAACTGTTTTTCACAGTATTAAAAAAAAAAGTCTTCATATTTTGTTTTGAGACAACCTAAACAGAGCTGTTGGAAATTTTTTTATGGAATGTGAACATTAAGACAGTATAGCAAAAGTCAAAACTATGAAATGTAGAAAAGCTGTGCTCTCATAACATTGTTTCAGCCCTTGATTCAAGCTGTGCCTGATTTCTTGACTTTTTAGTTTTACAAGCCAAAACGTTTTTATTTTATTTTATTTATTTATTTTATTGACTATCAACTGGTATAGCTAAAAATTGCTGGAACAATTTGGGTAACTAGATGGAAAGTGACTCCATAAAAGCTTCGAGCACTTAAGTTTGTGACATCAGGAACTGCCCTTTATCTTCAGCTCTTAACACTAGCCCGCAATATTATATGTTTTTATGACACATGCCTATTTAATTAACGAAGATTTGTTTAATGAATTAACAGTTTTTGATAAAGAACAAAATTTGAAGAAGATAAAGAAGAAACTATGATTAAAAGCATTTTCTTATACCTTATAACCCTTTAGAAAATGAAGTTATTTAGATAGAGTATTAAACACAATTCTTATTCTAAATTCTCAGAAGAACAGTATATAAGGCCTTTGTAATTTCTTACCCACGTGAAACAAAACTCTCACATATCATTACATTGAATCATTTAATAACACACAATGAAGGAGTGGGTGTAGTTGGGGATGTGTAAGTTTTCTTTAATTTTACATGAAACTGCAAATTCTGTAAGTACAATGTCAAGAGAATGAGGAAGTACATTGTAACTTTCTTTGCTGCAACTGAAAGTACTAAGTAACCCACTACCTGTGACACCTCTTCTCATAAAATACCTTAACAAACTGCCAACATACAATTTCTTGAGCAGTTTCATGCTGCAGATTTTTGTAGGTGAAATGCACCACTCATCACTGCATGCACTACCTCCTAGGAAGAGGAGAGCCCAAATCAAGTAGGAGTGGTCATCAACATCAGTGTTGAACCATAGTACATAGCATCACCAATTTTAGAGTACAGTTTCTTTTCACCCCCACTGTACTCCATAAGATTGAGAATATGAAATTTAAAATATTAATTCTAAACATTCCCTAAATATTTTGTGTCATCTCCAGGAATTTTTGTGATCATATAATGTGATGTTATTTTATTTCCTTTTTGCACAGTCATGAAGAAAACAGATTCTAGGAGAAAATCTAATTGTAAGACAAATCACAATGAAGTCATAAAGGTTTGCATAATTATTATAAAAGTAATTTAAGATACATTAGTAGGCACTATTGTGTCTATTTTGGGGCATTATATTCCTTTGGATAATAAAGGTCATTATGAAATCTCATAATATGTTGTATACAACCATGCTGTAGAACCTTGCTATTCAAGGTGTATTGCATAGTCTATCAACACATTGGCCTCATCTGAGAAATCATTAATAATGTAATATTTCAGGCTCCATGCCAAATCTACTGAATCAGAATCAATCTTTTCACAAGATCCCCAGGTAATTTTTATGCTCATTAGAGTTTGAGAAGCACTGCTCTATATTAGAATATCATTTGATTGAAAGATATTATTTTATATTATGGCTAAAAATCTAGTTGCTTAGGCTTTAGGTTTTCTAATTTATAGGATAATTTGTATTCCAGTTCTTCTCCTTTCCTTTTAACCCAGCAAGACAGATTTGACTCATGTATTACAAGTTGCTATATGAAATTGAAACAAGAAAAGCACTGCAGGTTGTGATTTGATACACAGTGACAGACTATGGATCACGAAGACTACATCTGACAACTGTATTATCTACCTGAATATGCATGCTCCAGTTTGGATAATCCCCAAAGTCAATGTTGGTTACAGTTGATTGATAAAAATATGCTTCCTTATTCAAGGTCAAATTAATTTGGAAGAATTTTCTTTTGCTTACTGAGCAGCTTCCATGAGAAATCCCAGTCTGACAGTATAGCTGTGCATGTATAAACCTCACCTCAGCTTCAGTATATCTGATAAATTGTCTGATAATACTTTAAAAAATTGTCTCAAAATTTCAGCTTATTCAGATTTGCCTCACTTGACCTGAAATAATTTGCAATTACAGATGTTACTTGGAAATATTCTAAGGAACCTTTCATGTAAAAGTAGAAAATAAAACTGCTTTTTAGAGACTACATTATGCACCGGAAATGGCAATATCCATGATCAAAGGATAAAGATATTTTAGGAAAAGTTCATGAAAAACAGTGAAAAATAGGCTTTTGCCTCAGTAATACCATATTTGTTGATGGTGTTACAAATATGTGTTTGCCTTACTCAAGTACACAATATGGTCCTTATTTGTTAGAGTTAAGAGTACTCTGTTGAAATATGTGTCAATATTATTTGATCTAAGGGAAGGCATAAGGCACCTTTAGGTCTCTTGCAGTTGGAAACCTTGCCATGGTAACAAGCAAAACTGTGGTAATTTAATTTTGCTGCACTGTTTTTGCATTATGAAGAAGGCTATGGCAATATTGAAAAGCTGTTCTCTTGGGATTCAAATGAATATAAGTTTATCCAAGTGATCTCGTTTTTAAATAAGTGAAAAACTATAGGCCTCTCTTTCAGTATAGTTTATAAAGTCTAAAAGTATAAGCTTTTATCATTAGACTTTTAAATAAAATATTTTAAAAATAAGTTACCTAATCTTAGCAGATAAAGATGGTGAGACTCCATAGTTAATTTAGAATATTTCTGCAAGCCCAGGGTTCCTCCCTCAAAGGAACTCTTAACTACTTAAACTAACCTTCGAAGTAACGTTCATATTTTCATCTACAAACTTCTCCTCCAGCCATTCTTGCTTTTCCTCTTCCAAGCTACTATTATGATCTCCATTTCCTAAAACCTAGGTGAGAAAGCCAGTCTGAAGGAGACATATGAGAGAGAAGTAAAGATTTCTGTTTTATATTTAAAGTGTGAATAAAATTTCAAAGAATTATTCCTTCTTTTATTAGCCTCTCCTCCACTTACTATTAACAAAATTTTCATACTTAAAAAGCTATTTTAAATCTGAGGCTTTAGGAAAACCACCCGAAATTCATATAGCTAAAACTGATCCTTCTTTAATCCATTCAAATAAGCTAATTATTATCTCTAACTCTTATATTGTACCCTTATAATTTTTTCCTTGTTCTTTATGTATGTTTGTATCCATAGCACATTTCAGAGTAAAACTTGATTGAGACACAAACAATACAAGTTACAAATCTTTGTGTTAATATAATTCCTGCTACAGTGATTAACACATAGCAAATCTAATATTTGTCAAGTGAGTATTTCAAGAGTAAAATGAATGAATCCAGTTGCTCAACATAAATCCTATCTTAAGAGCCAAGGATTCCCTTTACAAGACATCATAAGTTAACCCTTAGTGGTGTTTTTGTTTTTCGTTGTTTGTTTGTTTTGACAGCATGAGGGACTGACAGTGCAAGAATGGCTCAGACTGATTAAAATGTTAATTTTTAGCAGTTCGAGACTCATGCTACCAAGAATGGCGCTCTGGGCCTTTGAGTTAATGCTGAGAATCCATGGCCTCAAAGATAAACTTCAGAAGGAAAATTTTGCAGCTATTACCTACCAAGCACTGTGCTGGGTTATTTTTCATACTTTATCTTCCCAAATTTTCACAGCAAGCTTTCTGTACAATTACTAATAACCCAATTTTTACAAAGATGGATTTAAGTTACCTTATCTGAGGTCAAGCTAGAATAATAAATGAGCAGCAAGGATCCACACCCTGTTCTGCCTGACACCTAATTAATCCTCTTTCCAATATATTATTCTGCTTGGAAATCTGGAATGGATCATCTTCAAAGGAGACAGTGATATAAGTTGTGTCTTCCACCTCAACCCCAAAACATATGTTGAAGTTCTAACTCTTAATGTAACTCTATTTGGAGTCAGGGTCTTTAAAGTGGTAATGAAGTTTAAATGCGATCATAAGGGTGGGACCCTAATTCAGTATGGCTGGTATCTTTACAAAACAAGAAAGAGATGGTAGAATGCTGTGTACACAGAGGACACAGCTTGAAGGTAGCCATCTGCAAGCCAAGGAAGCCAAGACCTTAGGAGAAACCAACCCAGCCAACATATTGAGTGATCTTGTATTTTTGTTATGGCAACTAACACACAAACACTATTAAAAATCAAAGTTTATCCAACACAGGAACAATTCTTAGGTCTAGAGTATATGGAATGATTTAAAGATACAATGTCTCAGTGTTTTGTGTGGCAGCCTCATTCAATTGTATCAAATCAAGACATACTTATAGTACACTTACTATGTCCTGCCAAGTCATGCTCAATGCAAGAGGAAAAGCTTTGGAGGCTCCCCAGTTTGGCATCTTCATAATCTCTGCAATTTCCTTTTGTGGCATCACCAATCTAGATTATATTTTAATAAAACTTGGTATCATTGTACTTTGCCAAATACAAATATTGCTAATCGCTAAAGCAAAACTGCCTAGTACTTAACTGGGAACTCTGTTTTACTAGGAATGTAATAAATTGCAAATGAAGAGAGAGTTAGGAAGCTATAACACTATGGGGCTGTGCTTATCCGCCTCACCTGCCCATGAGGGGGAAAGCCACATCAAAAGACAGTCAACTTAATGCAAGTAAGCGTGCAAATTCTGCTTTCTATATTTTTGTTTCCCATTTGCTCATTTCTCTCTTTTCCTTTATGTACCTTTCAATGCTCAGAGCATCTTTTGACATACACGTGATGCTTTTTCCTCAACTGAGAGACTAGCAAGCTATTTATACAACAGAAACTGGCCATCATTGCCACTAAGAGGTGGTTTCCCTACCTCCTTTGTGCCCATGGCTCTTCTGTTTTGTTTTCTTGGTGCTACATTTTTAAATGCTTTTATGTGTACAATATTTCTTCAAAGGTGCTGTTCTCTTTTGAAGTGATACAATGGAAATGAAAACAATATTGATAACTCTGAACTGAAAAGTACATTGTTTTCTTGTTTCAGCATGACAGAAAACGGTATATAGTGAAAGGAAGAAGTTTTTCATAGCAATAATGTTGTTAAATGACAGGGCAATCAAGCCCTCAAACTTCATTTTTAATTTGAAAAGACAAATTTATTGCTAGCACTGTGGGATATGTGACATCTGTGATAAAAAGTGCTTGACTTTAAAAGGAAAAGAATCTTATAAGGCTATCCAAGATGGGAGAAGATTCTTGTGAAAATCACTAGCTTTCCATTTGATTCAAGCAGAATAAAACCTGGGAGGTGATTCTTCTTCTATGAATCTGATCTCTTGTTCAAATTCCCTGAGAAGGAACAAAAGTGGTAGAATAAGCTTAGAGTTTGCTACACTGAGCCTTATAGTAAAACTCTTTTTACCAATTAGATGTTGGTCCCAAATACAAAAAAATACAAAGCCATAAAGCCTGTGAATACCAATGTAGAGTTGTGGGGGAAAAAAAAAAGAAGAACACACTGAAAATAGAGAATTTTCTGTGTTTTACAGAGGTATTTTCTGAGTTTTACAATATCAGGAAATCCCAGAGACAATTTAAAAAAAAAAAATTCTGAAAGGTCCCCTGCAGTATTAGTAACAGGCCCATGAACTCAGCTTCTCATGAAATATGAATGATCATCAAAGTCATAGAATCTTCTTTCAGTTCATCATATCATTTCCTTTTGGATGAAATAACTGAAAAAACATTTCTAACAATTGAACTTATAGCTATATATAATAACAATTTATTCAGAAAAGTACATCTATAGTATACAATCATTCTTTAGTTCTTACAGCAATCTTGAGTGGTAGACTTTATTATGTTCGTTTTTCACGTTTACATAATTCAGCATTCAAAAAGCTTGTATCTCTGATCAAGTAAATGTCATAGTTAAGGCTAGATTCATGTTCCTTCGGTTCTAAGTTCAAAGCTCTTTGTGAGAGTACCATAATAGTCTCTACCTGTTTGGTTAGATATCGTAAGGTGATGGCTAACACCTTTTACCCCTTCTTTTTCATTCCAGAATATTTAATGTTTAAGTCTTAAGCTCTTGGGGAGAGAACAAAATTTCTTGAAGATTTCTTGTAGATAATTTTTAAGCCCTGTTTAATCTCAATTTATTGCTTTACAAGAAAAAAACAAATCTTCAATTTTTTTTTAACTATATATCCCTAGGGGGTATATGGGGGACTCAGAAATATTTCTAAATTACACATCTTAAACAAAATGTAATTCATTTGCAATTATATGGAAGAGTGGTGACTATGAAATTATGTAGTTGCATTTATGTTTAAGAGAGAATTTATCCCTTTAGAGATCTTTAAAAATAGATTCTTATATTCAAAGGATGAAAGTCTTAGGAAAAGTCTTATCTGAAGACAGAGGTATGCTACATAGCCTCTGAAATATCTTTAAACCCCATATGTGCTGATGAGATATGCGATATATTTTTATTTGAAATCTTGATACAGAAGAAATCATCCTCACTGTCCAGAAGCTTGTTTTCAACTAAGGCCAAGATAAAAACATAAAAATGTTGAGAAAAGTATGTTTGTTTTTTTTTTAAATGCCCGCCCAAAAAGGAAGAAATAAAAATTTCCCAAGGAATCTAATTAACTAAGTGTCCTAATAGAAAGTTAAAAGCAGAATTAATTTGGAACCAACACATAAAGAATTGGAGAGACAATAAGGAGGAAAAAAGCATGGTGAGGGAAAGAATACAAGTGTTTGAAAAAAAAAAAAAAGAGTGAAATTTTCTGTGAATTAAGGAGGACACCGAGACTAGTGATTGAGAAATGCAAAGGCAGGAGAGATCAGGGAAATTTCTCAAATAGTGTCATTAAGACCTCAATTACCTAAGTTATTTTTATATACATTTTTGCTTCCAACATAAATACCCACTTGCAGTAACCACTAATGTATTTACTAGGAGTGAATTCTCCCTTAAGTACAACCTTTGGAAGCTGAAGCTGCCAATTAATTTTAAGATCTAATGTTTTCTCATTCCAATATTACTCAGAATCCAGAAAAGAGCAAAAGAGAGGGGAGAAAAAGACCACATATTGGATTTTTGGTTTTGACTTAAATTCCCTCTGTCAAGTAAGCACTGACTATTTTAAAAGATGCAGAACAGACAACTATTCTCTGATAATTCTGAAAATGCCTCCATTTTATTTTGCATCCTTCACCCAGTTAAAAAGCTTTCATTGTTTTTGATATATTTTAAATTATTTTTTCTTCAAGTGTGTTTTTTTTTTCAAAATGTGAGGAACTAATAATTTCTAAGGAGCACGCATGTGACAGAACTCTTAAATGTGTCACATTTTATATTCAAAGGAATTACATCATCAAGAGGAAAAGAGTGTCTCAGTGAGAGATTCATCTAGTATCACTGCTCTACAATAATAGAAGTGCTTCTATCTTGGTTAATCATAAAGAATGAGGCTAAGTCTTTAATTTAAAAAATAGTGTAAGGTTCTTGGATTTTAATCTATTTTAACACTTAAACTCTATTGAGGTGGGGGTGGGGAGGATGTGTGTATATGTGCACACATACCTTATAAAGATGTCTTCACATAGCTATTAACTAGAGCAGAAGGTTTTTAAATGAAAGAATTATCAGGCCAGTCATTGTGGCTCACACCTGTAATCCCAGCATTTTGAAAGGCTGAGGTGGGTGGATCACCTGAGATCACGAGTTCGAGACCAGCCTGACCAACATGGTGAAACCCTGTCTCTACTAAAAATACAAAAATTAGCCAGGCAGGTGCCTGTAATCCCAGCTACTCGTGAGGCTGAGGCAAAATAATCTCTTGAACCAGGGAGGCAGAGGCTGTAGTGAGTGGAGATTCTGTCCCTGCACTCCAGATTGGGAGACAGAGCAAAACTTCATCTCCAAAAAAAAACAAAGAAAAGAAAGGAAAAGAAAAAAATGTATCAATAATCTTCAAAATGCTAAAAATAATTGAATAGATTACATCTCAGAAAAAAAACACTAATGCAACTTAATCAATTTTTTGTTGCTATAACAGAATACCGTAGACTAGTATTCTTGTCACAACCACTTAAGTACAATTGACCTTTTAACCATTTCCACACAGTAAAAAATCCATGTATAACTTTGAACTCCCCCAAAACTTAACTGTTAACAGCCTACTGTTGCCTAGAAACCATACCAATCACATAAACAGTACATTAACACATATTTTGAATGTTACATGCGTCATAGGCTGTATTACAATAAAGTAAGATAAAAAGTTATTTAAAAAATTATAAGGAAGAAAAAGTATACTTAACATTATTAAGTAGAAGTGGATCATCATAAAGTTCTTTATCCTTGTCATTTTCACATTGAGTAGGTTGAAGAGGAGGAGGAAGATGAAGGGTTGGTCTTACTGTCTTTGGGGGAAATGGAGGTAGAGGTGGTAAAGGAGGTGGAGGAGCTGGAAAAGGAAGCAGGACAGTCAGGCACACTTCGTGTGACTTTTACTGAAAAAAAAAATGTGTGTATAGTAAACCCATGTGTTTTAAACCCATGTTGTTCAAGGGTCAATTGTAATCTCTAAGAAGATTCAGACTTACCGTACAGTTCTCCTCTTTCACCAAAATCTCTCATAATGCTTCATTCATGGCAAAGCAAGCTTCATCTAGCCTGCCCCTCCAGATTTTCCCAGCCTCTACCCATTACCCTGTTCCAAAAGAGTGTCCACATTTTTTGGTATTTCCTATAGCAACAACTCCAATTCTCAGTACCAACTGTCTGCATGAATTTGTTTTCTGTTGCTATAACTGAATACTATATACTGAGTAATTATGAAGAAAATAAATTTATTTTTACAGTTCTGGAGTCTGGAAAGTTCATGAGCATGACACTGACATCTGGTGAAGGCCTTGCTGTATTCAATAGTGGAAGGTATCACATGACAAGAGGGCAAGACCATGCATGTCAACTCAGATCTCTCTTTCTCTTCTTACAAAACCAACAGTCCCATCATGGGGGCCCACCCTGATGACTACCTAACTCTATTTCCTATCAAAGACCCCCTGTACTAACACCATATGAATTTGGGGTCTAACAACATATAATTAAGTTTCCAGTTTGTGAAATTTTGTGTACACATTTAAAACGTAGCAGTAACTATTTAGCCAATAATGCAGCCTTGAAAAAATCCCAGCACACTTTTATAATGTTGGTAAAACCACCGCAGAACCCAGTTTCCCCAATATCCTACTGTATCTTTAATAACTGCAAGATAACGGAAGGAGAGAGATAGTAACCTTTAGAAGGGATTCATTTGAAGGTGTAGAATTCAGATTGGCATTATCCAAGGTTAAATTCTAGGGAAAAGAGATTACAAAGAAGAAAAGCAAAACGTGCAGCCTCTCTGTGCTACAGAGGTACCAAAAATATACCTCCGTTAGAGTTCTCTATTAGAGACAAATTAGTCAAGACCCTTTATTTTGTATGCATAAATGCACAGGCCCACTTAGAAGATGTATTTAAACAATATGATTAGAGCCAAGAATTCCTATATGCAGGCAGACGCTTTTTGGAGGAGAAACGCTGGCAAGATAGAAGGATAAAAATAACATAACTTTAGTTATAGGGCTGTGAATCAGAAAAAGGATGACCAAATCTCATTTATACTTCTTAATGATATCATGTTTCCTAGTATGTGACAAAATGGAGACCAACATTCTGTTTTCATCCTAAAGGAGGTGAAAATAAAAGAATTAGAGAAAAGACTGAAAGTGGTAATAAGATTATTATTGTTTTTTTTTTTTTTTTTTTTGAGACGGAGTTTTGCTCTTTTTGCCCCAACTGAAGTGCAATGGCATGGTGTCGGCTCACTGCAATCACTGCCTCCCTGATTCTTCTGCCTCAGCCTCCCAAGTAGCTGGGATTACAGGCACATGCCACCATGCCTGGCTAATTTTTTTTTTTTTTTTTTTTTTTTTTTTGCATTTTTAATAGAGATAGGGTTTTACCATGTTGGCCAGGCTGGTCTCAAATTCCTGACCTCAGATGATCTGCCAACCTTGGCCTCCCGAAGTGCTGGGATTACAGGTGTGAGCCACCTCACCTGGCTGTTAATAAGATTTTACTGCTTTCTTTTGCTTCCAAATTTCAAACTTGTCAATGTCTTTTACACAATCATGGGCATCAATGTATTTCACAAATCTTTGATATATCTCCTTCTAATTTGCATCGTCTCATTTTACTCAAGCCATGTTAACAAAGTATATTAGTTCTGTTCATGAAGTTTAAAAGCCTATTCTTTATTCTTCCTTCAATCTTCTTTGTGTACATCCATGTGTGTGTGCATCTGTGTATTTGGTTGTGTCTCTGAGAGGCAGAGAAAGAGAAAGAGACAGAGTGTGTGTGTTACCTACTGGCTTCTCATGTTCATTTTTAATTATGTTATTATCTCAAGGTGTGACTTGCTAGAACTTGACCCCTTCAATCATCACATAATATGGTGAATGGAGGCGATATCTCACTATGTGCTAGGTACTATGTTAAATGTTTTACACAGGTTTTTGCAGTTCATCATTATAATGATGGGGAAATGAGAGGTAGAAGAGGTAAAGGAGGTGGAAAGGGAAGCAGGACAGTCAGGCACACTTTGTGTAACTTTTATTGAAAAAAAATCTTTGTATAGTAAACCCATGCATTTCAAACCCACGTTGTTCAAGGGTCAACTGTAATCTCTAAGAAGATTCAGACTTTCCCTACATTTCTCCTCTTTTTCACCATTATTATAACCCTATGAGGTATACACTAGTATTATTTTTATCTTGCAAGGGGACAAAATGAAGCCCAGAGAAGTCAAGGACTTTGTATAAGATCACACAATTTTAATAAAACTGTGCTCAAACCAGGGTTTAAACCAAAGACTGGGTTGATGATAGAGCTTAGTTTCTCCACTAGAATTGTTAATAGAAGATATGAGAATATGGAGAAATGCTTGGGCTTTTTTCTTGAGTCTCATTTCTTCTGTACAATCTTTTATGTTATAGTAAATTGATTATAATACCTGGTTGTTTGTCTACCTAGTACATATAATATTCTTTATAAAGTTTCCATCATCCCCTTTATTTTAGGAAGGTACTCTCTCTACCAACTGCCTTAGTCCCTCAAGGCTGCCATAACAAAATATCTTAGACTGGGTAATTTATAAATGACAGAAATTTATTGCTCACATTTCTAGAAGCTGGGAAATCTCAGATCCAAGTGACAGCAGGTTTGACAATTGGGGAACAATAATCTTTCTTTTTTTTTTCTCTCTCTTTTGCAATTGATGTCCTTTTTTTAATTTCATATATATATATGAAATTTTAAAAAAGACATCAATTGCAAAAAGAGAGAAAAATGTATCCCATTTTATATATATAATATATATGTTATAAATATTATATATAATATATATTATAAATATTATATATAATGGGATAATATATCTCTATATAATGAGATAATGTGTGTGTGTATATATGTACATGTACATATGTATATATGTATATGAGATAATGTGTGTGTATATATACATATATATACATATATATGTATATATATACACACACACATTATCTCATTATATAGAGATATATTCCATTTATATATATAATATTTATAATATATATACATATATATATATACACACATATATATTTTTATATATACACACACATATATATAATGGGATACATGTGCAGACCGTGCAGGTTTGTTACATAGGTATATGTGTGCCATGGTGGTTTGCTGCACCTATTGACCCATCCTCTAAGTTCCCACCCCTCACCCCTAAACCCTCAACAGGCCCTGGTGTGTGTTGTTCCCCTCTTTGTGTCCATGTATTCTTTATGCTTAACTCCCACTTATGAGTGAGTAATGCAAATAGAGAAGTTTTAGCAATAAATGCCTACATCAGAAAAGCAGAAAGATTTCAAATAAATAATTTAACAATGGACTTCAAGGGAAAAGAAAAGCAAGAACAAGCCAAACCCAAAATTAGAAGAAAATAAATAATACAGACTGAAGCAGAACAAAATAAAATAAAAAGTAGAAAAAAGGCAAACTATTAACAAAGTGAAAAGTTAATTATTTGAAAAGATGAACAAAATTGATAAACTGCTAACTAGACTAATGAAGAACAAGAGAGAAGACCCAAATTAACAAAATCAGAATTCAAAGAGAAGACATTACAACTGATAACACAGAAATACAAAAGATCATCAAAGACTACTATAAATAACAACGCACTAACAAACTGGAAAACCTAAAGAAAATTGATAAATTCCTGGATATCTTAGTCTACCAAGATTAAATTAAGAAGAAAGAGAAAACCTGTAGAACCTAATAATGAGTGATAATATTGAATCAGTAATTTTACAACAAAGTCCAGTACCCAATGGTTTCACTGCCAAATTCTGCCAAACATATAAAGAAGAGCTAACACCAATTTTCTTCAAACTGTTCTAAAACATTGAAGAGTAGGTAATTTTCCCTAATTTATTTTTCAAATCCAGCACTACTTATAACTGACAAATTCAATAAATGTGTAGGATATAAAATCAACATAAAAAACCCAAATGCCCATCGATGATAGACTGGACAGGAAAAATGTGGCACATATACACCATGGAATACTATGTAGCCATAAAAAACGGTGAGTTTGTGTCCTTTGTAGGGACATGGATGAACCTGGAAACCATCATTCTCAGCAAACTGACACAAGAACAGAAAATCAAACACCACATGTTCTCACTCATAGGCGGGTGTTGAACAATGAGAACACATGGACACAGGGAGGGAAGCATCACACACTGAGGTCTGTGGGGGGTGGACTAGGGGAGGGGACAGCAGGGGGTAGGGAGTTGGGGGAGGGATAACATGGGGGGAGAAATACCAGATATAGGTGATGGGGATGAAGGCAGCAAACCACATTGCCATGTGTAATATATAATATATATATATATATATTTATATATATTTTTATTGCATTTTAGGTTCTGGGGTACATGTGAAGAACATGCAGGATTATTTCATGTTCTTTTATTGCATTTAGGTTCTGGGGTACATGTTTATTGCATTTAGGTTCTGGGGTATATATACATAATATATATATTATGTATATATATAAAGAAAAAGAAAAAGCATTTCTACTCATATAAGACTTTATCTTTTAAGAAATTCTAAATATTGCTTAACATATCATAAATGTAAAGCCCATAAAATCCCGATTAATTTATCATTTTCTGCACACTTGTGCCATACTGACTTTATCACAAGGTATTGAAACTCAGCCCTTTCAATGGCCTAGAGACAAATGAATACTTGGATCTTGAAAGGCATATTATCTACACAGCATATTTGGGGGGATTAAGCATGCACTATCTCATGTAATTTAATGAATCAGTCTATAAATTATCATGTTTGCTCTCTCACCCAGTAGGTTGTAAGGAGTGCAAAGGAAAGGAACGTATATAGTTTTTGTCACTTTCGTGCTACTTGACTTGATGCAGAGGCATTTCAGCATAATTTAGTGAAAATAGCACTGGGCTAGAAACACAGATTTCAGCTGAGTAATTGGAGACAAGTCACTTAAATTATCTTTAGGCTGCAGATTACTCATGAATAATATTCTTTTCCATTAAGAAAATTTAGATTCCTTACCAGATGCTCTCATTCTAAGGAACACTAGCAAAAGGGATTTTTATCAATGAATGTTGTGTTCATTAATATCAGCATCATTTTCCCTTATCTACCAGCTGAAAGAAATGTGACCCTTAATTACAGGTTTTATTCACTCATGAAAACTTGTCAGGAGCTCATAGTCCTTGTCACTGTCCTTTCTGTCAAACACAAATCCTTCAACCTGTTTTAAAAATAGCAAACCTGGGTGGGAGGAGGGCAAGCATTAGGAAGAATTGCTAATGAATGCTGGGCTTAATACCTGGGCAGTAGGATGATCTGTGCAGCAAACCCCTATGGCACATGTTCACCTGTGTAATGTAATAAACCTGCACATCCTGTACATGTACCCCCGTGCTTAAAATAATAGTTGGGGAAAAAAATTAGTAGCAATTTTGTACTCCAATAACGAACTAGATGAGAATGGAATCAAGAAGGCAATGCCTTTTACAATAGCTGCAAAAAATAAAATAAAATAAAACACCTAGGAATACATTTAACCAAGGACATGAAAGACCTTTACAAGGAAAACTATGATGAAAGTAATTCAGGAGGATAAAAGAAATGGACAGATATCCCATTCTCATGGATTGGAATAATTAATATTTTTAAAATGTCCATTCTACCCAAAGCAATATGCAGATTCAATGCAACCCCTATCAAAATGTCAATGTCATTTTCCACAAAAATAGAAAAAGCAATTCTTAAATTTGTATGGAATAACAATAACAAAATACAAAGCAATCCTAAGGAAAAAGAACAAAGGTGTAGGCATCACACTACCTGACTTCAAAATATATTATAAGACTATATCAACTAACATAGCATAATACTGGTATGAAAACACACATAGACCAATGGAACAGAATAGAGAACCCAGAAATAAATTCATGTATTTACAAACAACTGATTTTTGACAAAGGGGCCAAGAAGAAACATGGAGGAAAGGATTCCCTTTTCAATAAATGGTGCTGGGAAGACTGAATATTCATATGCAAAAGAATGAAACTGGGCCAGGTGTAGGTAGCTCATACCTGTAATCCCAGCATTTTGGGAGGCCAAGGTGGATGGATCACTTAAGGTCAGCAGTTCGAGACCAGCCTGGCTAACATGGTGAAATCCTGTCTCTACTAAAAATAATTTTTTAAGAAATAGCTGGGCGTGGTGGTGCGTGCCTGTAATCCCAGCTACTCAGGAGGCTGAGGCAGGAGAATTGCTTGAACCCAGGAGGTGGAGCTTGCAGTGAGCCAAGATAGTGCCACTGAACTCGAGCCTGGGTGGCAGAGACAAGAGTCCATCTCAAAATAAAAAAAAAAGAAAAAGAAAAAAGAAACTGGACTCCTAACCTTTCTCAATATACAAAAATCTATTCAATATATCTTAGAGACATGAAACTATAAAAGACCTGAAACTATTAAACTACTAGAAGAAAACTTAATGGTAAGACTTCAATACATCAGTCTAGGCAAATATTTTATGACTAAGACTTCAAAAGCACAGGCAACAAAACCAAAAATAGAAAAATGGGACATATTAAATGAAAAAGCTTCTGTACAGTAAAGGAAACAATCATTGGCATGAAATGACAGTCTGTTCAATGGAAGAAAATACTTGCAAAGTATTAATCCAACAAGGGACCAATATCCAAAATACACAGGGAATTCAAACAACTCAAGAGTAAGGAAACAAATAATCTCATTAAAAAGTAGTTAAAGGAAAAGAATAAACATTTCTCCAAAGAATGTATATAAATGACCAATAGACATATTTTGTAAATGTTTAACATCACTAATCATCAGGGAAATGCAAATCAAAACCACAATGAAATGTCACTCTTACTCCCAATTAGAATGGCTATTATTAAAAAGACAAATAATAGCAGATATTGGTGAGGATGTGGAGAAAAGGGAACTCATACTCTGTTGGTGGGAATGTAAATTAGTAGACCCAGTATAGAAAACAGTATGGGGATTTGTTTAAAAACTAAAAATAAAACTAACATACAATTCAGCAATCCACTCTTGTGTATCCAAAGGAAAAGAAATCAGTACATCAAAGGGATACCTGCATCCCCATATTTACTGCAGTACTATTAACAGTAGCAAGGCTGTGTACTCAACTTAAGTATCTATCATTGGATGAATGGATAAAGAAAAAGGGTTGTATGTTTGGCCATAAAAAAATGAAATCATGTCATTTGCAGCAACATAGATGGAATTGGAGATCATTATGTTAAGTAAAATAAGCCTAGCACAGAAAAAAAAATATTGCATGTACTCACTCATATGTGGAAGCTAAAAAGTTTGATCTCATAGAGGCAGAGAGTAGAATTACAGATACCAGAGACTGGTAAGGAAAAGTGTGTGGGGTTGGGAATTATTGTGAAGAGATGTTGGCTAATAGATACAACTATACAGATACATAGGAGTAGTTCTAATATTTGACAGCAGAGTAGAGTGACTACAAGTTAACAGCAATGTATTGTATATTTCAATATAACTAGAAGAGATGATTTGAAATGTTCTCAACACATAGAAATGGAAAATACACAAGGTGATGGATATACAAAATAGCCTGACTTGATCATTAACCATTCTATGCATGTAACAAAATATCACAATACCCCATAAATATGTAGAAATACTATCAATTAAAATTAAATATATAAATACACTTTTGAGTCATTTATTCTTAAAAAGATAGATCTATAATTAGCATATGGGTGTCAAATTGAATACAGAACATGTTAAAGCTTGTTTGTCTTTCATAAACATCTGTTGGTGGCATTTTTATTACCAGGCACCTAAAGATCATTCACATAATTCCTAGTACTCATTATATGTCAATCGCCTCTTTATCCTTCTTCAATAAACAGTGTGTGGTAAAAATTTAATTATTGGTATTGCACAAGGATTTATTAATTAATAAACTAGTAGTTTTCTAGCTAGGGCTAAAGCTGTTTTGTCTGAAGTACTTAAACCATGTACAACATGATCATCTAGGAAATATAATCTATCCAAATAGATTTGACATTGATGTATGGTACAGTTAGCTTTACAGATTTTGCTTGTGTTTTTTGTTTTTTATGAAACAAATGGCATAGGTCAACATGAGAAATTAAAAAGGAAGAAGACCGCCATCTTGTAACAATAGGGCTGTTCTATATTTTCAATACAATTAAGAATATATAGTACAGTGAGTTAGCTTTACAGATTTTGCTTGTATTTTTTGTTTTCTATGAAACAAATGGCATAGATCAACATGAGAAATTAAAAAGGAGGAAGACTGCTATCTAATAACAATAGGGCTATTCTATATTTTGAATATAATTAAGAATGGCGCATCTTCTATAACTGAAGTGAGCAGTTAGGAACAAAAGAGCTGTAACTCTGGAAGATATTAATTATATAATCTGCAGAACAATATTGTTTGGGTAGACTTGAGAAAACAAAATATTTAGGGTAATGTACTGGCTTTGCACATCTGGGCAAATGTTCTAGTTGCATTTCTGTTTATGAATAAAGTTTCTCTTTGAGTTAACTTGCCTAATCTTTTGTATTGCTATTATTTATATATGTATTCTATTTCAAATACCAAATATTTAACAGAATGACAAAACTGCAACTGTTAGACATTGTTGTCTCTCCTATCTGTAAGAGAATGCTATAGTTAATTTTCGTAGTTATTTATGACTTTATTTATTTTCAAGCTCTTGATTATTTTCCAGAGATATCCTACGGCTTGCTTGTTTGTTTGTTCTTATTGTATATATGTGTGTATGTTTTTTTGTTTTGTTTAGTTGTTATTGTTTTCTCTCTTTATACTCAGCCAAGTGAATTAACACAGCTAAGGGACTAATGTCAATATATCAGTCCTCAAGCATGTAATAATCTTAATAATTTTTCACCCACAATGGTCTGTTTTTTAAGGCTACTGATTTATTCTTTAACCAGAGGCCTAATGATTAAGCCACTGAGGAGTGTGGATGTTAGTGAAAATGCTGCAGGCTCCTTCCATGTCTGCAAACTGCAAAGTGTGTTGAAATAATCAAGCATCCATGTCTATGTATGTATGTGATGGATACTCAGTATATACTCCTGGGGCAATAGCACTGTTCAGGAAATGAGCTATTATAGGCCCAAATTGGCCACTTATATTCTGGTAGTGGCAAGTCATTTAATTTCTGCAGGTCTCAGCTTTTCTGTTTGGAAAATGAGAATAATAAAGTGTACCTCATAGGGACATTACATAGATTTGGAAATACATTGAGACATTCTATTTACTATGGAATAGAATTAGATTTCAGCCAGTTTTCTCATATTGTATGTGATCTGAGAAGTTTGAGAGGGTAAGGCTAGTTTTCCACATTCAACAGTGGAATGTGACATTATAATACCTTAGTATCACCATCAGTCTGAGTATAGTCCTCAGGTTTAAAACAATATATGTCATTGTATTACCATAGCCATAACTTATATGAGATCAACATATAAAACTAGAAGCCACTTCATGATTTACATAAAATATTTGTTCCCAGTGTCTTGAATACTCATGTATCTCTCACACATATTGACTAATGTTAGTTTCTGGGAAGTCAAATACATGATAAAATTACCCTAAGGAATATGGACTAATAGGAAAAGTAATGTGGACTAATAGGTAAAGTATAAAAAATTTTAAGAAAAATGTCTTCTAAGTCATGTAAAACCCCATACCCCGCAATGTAATACATCTCCTGCTTATACCAATGTTTCCCAGACTCATTATCTTTTTCATTTGGACAATAGTAAATATTGAAAAATTATTCCTCTCTGACTTCTTTTTATTATTCTTCTATTACTCTTATTTTATTTTTACTATTCTTCCCTCCAGTAGAATATTCTTTTTTCAGGCATCGCATAACACTCTTCATTATGTATTCGTCTGCTCTCTGTAAAGAAACACCACTGCTATAAAGAAACATCTGAGGCTGGGTAATTTATACAGAAAAGAGCTTTAACTGGCTCATGAGTCTGCAGGCTGTACAGGAAGCATAGTGGCTTCTGATTCTTAGAAGGCCTCAGGAAACTCCAATCATGGTGGAAGCAAAGGAGAAGCATGCACGTCCTACCTGGCACAGCAAGAGTGAGAGAGGTGGGGGAATGCTGCACACTTTGAAACCAGCAGATCTCATAAGAACTTTCTATAGGGATGATAGCACCAAGGGAGATGGTGTTAAACCATGAGAAGCCACCCCAAAGATCTAATCAGCCTCCAGGCTCACCTCCAACATTGAGGCTAACAATTTGACATAAGATTTGATTGAGAACATTGATCCAAACCATTTCAGATTAGTTTAGGTTTACTTAGTTATAATCCATTTCCATGTTTAACTTTCCAGACCTGCTATTTTCCATAATGAGTGCTCTCAGAAGTGCTTTTCTGTACTTACATCCAGTGCTCAACCCAAAACTTAACCTCAATTGACTATGAATCAAGGGGGAAAATGTTAACATTTATATAATGGTGCTCAGATGACTTTGGGATTCTCTCAATCTTTGTACCTCCAAAGCAGTTGTCGTAGTCAGTTTTAGCTGATATAACAGAGTACCATAGACTAGGTGGCTCATGTACAACAGACATTTATTTTGCTCAGTTCTGAAGCCTGGAAGTCCAAGACCAGAGTGCTAGCATGATTGGGTTATAGTGTGGGACCCTTTCTGGGTTGTAGACTGCTGACTTTTTGTTGTACCTTTATGTTTCAGAAGGGCAGCTAAAGAGAACTCTCTGAGGTCTCTTTTACAAGAGAATTAATCCCATTTATGTTTATCCCATTTGTGGGAGCTCCACCCTCATGACCTAAATTACTTCCCAAAGTCTTCATGTCCTAATACCATCATATTCGGGGTTAGGATTTCAGCATATGAAATTTGGATGGACACAAACATTTCATCCATAACAACAATGCTACCCATTAGGATTACCTGTGAACTTTCAAAAAAATGTGAAATCCTGGGCTTATCAATTAAACATTCTGATTAAACTACATGATATAAGTATTATTCTTATTTTCATTTTACTACTTAGGTAACACCTACAAGTAGGTTAAAGTTTGATTAATTTTAGGATGAGTTTTTGAGGTAAGTTTTAGAATTGTATGTATTTGTGAATATTTAAAAATAGGATTCATCCTTTTCTGAGATAGCTCACATATAATTACTGCTGGAAGAAAGGAAGGTGGATGACTTATGACTCTGCAATATTTAAATTGACTAAATTAATGACTAAATGGAAATTTTGCTCTGACCACAGAACAAGACATCTAAATTACAATACAAAGCTATGTAAAAATGAATGAAATCGTTCAATATCAAGTACCAGTTCTTAGAGACGGTCACACATTTAAAATACACAGTCTCATTGTGTTTCTTATCGTATAGTACCTAGATATGTTACTATCACAACAATCAAATATTCTTAATATATATTCTTCAAACAAAATAAGGTCCTCTCTTGTTATTATAAAACCATAGATAGTGAAATTGAAACCTGAGAGGTTAAGTTACTTTCCCAGAGTTCAAACATACATTTGTCTGCAGGCTATATCACATACTAAGGAATGTGATACTATCTGTTCTGATCATTGCACTGTAAGAATCATTTAGACTTCTTATCCAGAAGTTGCCATACTGAAGGTTGAGAACACAGTTCTCCATAAGACCACCTTCACTTCTGACACTAGATACAAGTTTGGGGGTAGTTTTCCAAACCACCTCCCATGTCTAATTTACTACATGGACTGATAGAACTCACTGAAATCTATTATACTTCTGGTTACAGGTTTTTGTTGTTGCTGTTGTTTTGAGTGGAGTTTCACTCTTGTTGCTCAGGCTGGAGTGTAGTGGCACGATCTTGGCTCACTGCAACCTCTGCCTCTCAGGTTCAAGTGATTCTCTTGTCTCAGCCTCCCAAGTAGCTGAGATTACAGATGCACACCACCACACCCGACTAATTTTTGTATTTTTAGTAGACGGGGTTTCACCATGTTGGTAAGGCTGGTCTTGAACTCCTGACCTCAGGTGATCTGCCCACCTCAACCTCCCAAAGTGGTGGGATTACAGGCATGATCCACCACGCCTGGCCTCAGTTACAGTTTATTACAGAGAAAGGCTACAGATTAAAATCAGGCAAAGGAATAGATGCATAGGAATGACTGGGAGGGTTCCAAATTAGAAGCTTCTGTGGTCGTTCCTATGATGCTGATCTTCCCAGCATCAATATGTGTCAGAATATAGAGTCTGCCAATCAAGAAATCTCACCTCAGCTTCAGGTGACCTTTAGTGTTCTAATTTTTATTTGTGACTTTGTTACAGAATCGTGACAGATTGGTTACCCACATGATAGAACTCAATCTGCAGATCCACTGATAACACAACATCCAAAGTTTCCACCTTAAATTACATGATTAGTTTTTCTGGAGTGGCCAGCTCCTGCCTTAAGCAGACACTTTTATCAGTCATGACATGTAGTACCTCCCAAAAGCCGTGGGCAAGGGTAAAAACTTTCTTTGGCCAAGGCCACATTTTTTACTGCACAATTCTAAATACTTTCTGTAGTCATTCATTTCTGGCCATTCATTTATTTAAGAATTATTCAGTTAATACCTACTCTGAGAGACATTTTACCGGGCACTGAAAATCAATGAAGAAAACCGATATAGTTCCTGCTCTTATGAAATTATTGAGGGAGCATCATAAAGTCACATAAGTCACCATATAGTCATGCTTTGTTTGGTGATGAAGACAGTCCGAGAAATGCATTGCTAGGCAATTGTATTGTTATGTGAACATTACAGAGTGTACTTACACAGACCTAGATGGTATAGTCTCCTATAAACCTAGGCTATATGATACGGGCTATTACTCTTATGTAACAAACCTATACAGCATGTTATTATACTGGATACTGTAGATAATTGTAACACAATGGTAAGTGTTTGCATATCTAAACAAATTTAAACCTATGAAAGGCATGGGAAAAATACAGTGTTATCGTCTTATGGGAGCACAGTTGTACATGGGGTCCATCATTGACAGAAACATTGTTTTGCAGTACACGAATATGAGTAAAGTAATAAATAAGACAGATGAAGTGAAGTATAGGGCTTTGTAACTGAAAAAGGTCAGGATTTTATATAGACACAGGACATAAGGAAGGCCTTATTAAGAAAGGAACATGTGCACTAATATCTAATAGCCTGCAGTTGGCTAAATCAAAATCAGTTTCAGTAATGTTGACTATAGACTTTGTTCAGATTTTTTTGAATAGATAGCTGACCTTTATGATTTTACTTTAAAAAAGTAATTGTCCCAAGTACCTCCCTGCAGCCAAAAATTAAAAAGCACTTCAATTCTTACTTCTTAGAGAAATCTCCAAACTGCTCTCCACAGTGGCTGAACTAATTTAAATTCCTATCAACAGTGCATAAGCATTCCCTTTTCTCTGCAGTCTTGCTAGCTTCTGTTAGTTTTTGACTTTTTAGTAACAGCCATTCTGACTGGTGCGAGATGGTATCTCATTGTATTATTCAACCCAGCATCCCCTTACTAGGTATATACCCAAAGGAAAATAAATTGTTCTACCAAAAAGACACATGCACTTGTGTGTTTATAGCAGCACTATTCACAGTAGCAAATACATGGAATCAACCCAGGTGCTCACCAACAGTGGACTGTATAATAAAATATACATATTCACCATGAAATACTACATAGCCATAAATAAGAATGAAATCACATCCTTTGCAGCAACATGGATGCAGCTGGAGGCCCTTATTCTAAGGAAATTAATATTGGAACATAAAACCAAATATTGCATGTTCCCACTTATAAGTAGGAGCTAGCAATTGGGTATGCTCAGGTACCTGGGTGATGGGATCATTTGTACCCCAGCCCTCAGCATCATGCTATATACACATATAACAAACCTGCACGTAATACTCCATGAATCTAAAATAAAAGTTGAAATTATTTTTTAAAGAATGTCAACAGCACATACTTAATCCTGTTTATGCTATTCTACATACTTATGTCAATGCATTAAATAACTATGTATTGAACATCTACGTAAACCTATTCTAGGCATTGAGTAGATAACCAGCAGTGAAAAAAATAGAAAAAAAATCTCCATCTGCATGTAGCTAACAGGCTAGACATTTAAATAACTGAATTTCAACTCTGAAGGTAGTTATAGAATAGTGGCTTAGAATGCAAACTCCTGGGTTAGACTGATTATTTAGTACCAGTTCTACTACAAAATGTCTGTGTCCTATGTAAATTTTTAAATTTCTGCTTAAATTCTCTTGCATGTGAAATGTAAATAATAAAAATACTTATCTCTTAGACAGTTGTGAAGACTAAAAAAGATATTGAATAAGCTAATCTGGCATTACTTAAATATTGAATGAATTTTGGTATAGCCTTTGTCTTTCTTTGCTAACTTATAGAATGCCTATACTTCAAAGTTCTTGGTCTCAATTTCCTCACTTGAAAATAAGGAGTTAGGGTAGCTTATCACTGAATTCCTTAAAAAATGTTCCATGACTTTTTATGACCATAGATGGGCCCCTGAAGGCCAGACTTTGCTCCTTTGTACATAATTTTGGGAAGAACCTAGGACAAAATAATTACTACCTTATACTTGTTTTTATTACGTTAATTGAAAACCTAAAGTTATTACTTAGCCAAAATTTTCATGTCTATTATGATGGAGGTAACCTTTTTGTTTAAGGGGATATTAACCAAGACCACAGACTCAGCTGATAAGTTCATGTGGAGTAACGCAATTCATTAAGATGCTGCTAGAAAGCCATACTCTGAAATAAGTCTTTTGAAGTCAGCAACAGAAAATTAAGCTTGGCAAGAATTAGAGGCCAGATGCCCCACTGTTACTTTGTGTGTGTGTGTGTTTTCTTTTTCCTCTCCTCATAGTAAAGTTGGAGTAGTTGGTTGGCATTTCCCTCTTGACAAGAGATGGCTAAGGAAAAAGACATCTAGAAATTGCTTTCCTATAAAGATAAAGTAAAAACTAATTTACCACTGTCCTACTGAATCTCATGCCTCACTTCAATAGATCAAGGTAGAGTTGGTGATCAGAGAAATCAAATGCTAAAGAGATGTCAAGGAGACAGTAAGCAATTGCTTTATTGACTGCTACTGATCCAATAAAATGAGTTCAGACCAATGACAATTTTTTTTCTTTCCCTAAACTTAGATTAATTAAAACCCAGGTCAAACTTCAGATAGTCCGTGTGATGTAAAGAAGACTTATGGTTTAAAAGAAAGCTGATGAAATAGTCAGGGTATAATCAAAATAAGAAAACGTGAAAACAAAAGTATTGTAAACCAAAAAGTGAGCATTTTTAGAATTGTTCAAAATCTTAAAGATATACCAACTTGAAATAAAATGACATTGGAATTGAATTTATGATACTATAAAGTACATCACCAAGGTATCTTACCAAGGTAAGATTCTTGGTAAAGTGCATCAGTTGCAATATATGATTAACATTGATTATGTAGTTGGCAGATTTTGAAACTTTAAGCAAGAAATATAAATAACATTATATTTCAGTACAGTGTCATAATCTAGAAATATCACACAAAGATTCATGAAGGTGTATGTTTTACTAATAAAAAATATTTTGGCTACTTTGAAAAATATATTTGTAAAATTATTAAAGCCATAGAAAAGTGTGGAAACCACTTAAATGCAATTTATTTGACAAATTATTATTAATATTTTTTTAAAATAACAAGTAAATTTTTAACAAATACAATCTGAAGAAATTAAATTACCTCACTGGGAACAAAAATTATAAAAAATAGAAATAGATTTTATTTAACTACAAGTTGAATTTCTGAAAAATAGCATTATATATTTTCATTTTGGAAAATCAATTTTGATTTTAAGTTTCTTTTCTTTTTTTTTTTTTTAAACAGGGTCTTATTCTGTCGCCCAGGCTAGCATGCAGTGGTGTGACCATGGTGCTGGTGCACTGTAACTTTGAACTCCTGGGCACAAGTGATCCTCCTACCTCAGCCTTTCAAATAGCTGTGACTACAGGTGCATGCCACGGTATCCAGCTAATTTTATTTTATTTTATTTTTTATTTTTTATTTTTGGTAGAGTCAGGGTCTTGTTATGTTACCCTGACTGGTCTTGAACTCCTGGCCTGGAGCAGTCCTTCCACTTTGGCCTCCCAGAGTGATAGGATTACAAACATGAGGCACAGCACCCAACCTGTTTTAGGTTTCATAATAGTTTACTTATTTAAGATATTTTACAATGTTATATTAATAAATTAAAACATTTTACTGAGTTTGTTTAAAAATTTAATCTTGACTTTTCTTAAGTCATAATATCTTTATATTAATACTAATTTGAAGTATACTTTTTCTAACTCTTAAATGGTGCCATCAGGATTCTGTGATCATTTAACATGTATTCTGTACTTTAAGAACTTGAATTTCTAATTACAAAAGCAATGTAACCACATTAGAAATATATGAAAAAATAAAAAGATATTTTTGTCACCTCTAATCTCGTAATTTCTAGCATCTTCCTTGGTCTTTCTCTTTTATTCTCTTTTTTATCTGTATACTTTAAAATATAACATAATTTTAGAGTAACTAATTTTGATGTTATGCTTTAAATTTTAAAGCATAAAATTACTACATATATTTTAAATCAGGACGGTAATAGATGTGCACCTACTACATACACATATATGCATATAGAATATATGTATATGTATATGTGTGTATATATATGTATAAATCTGCTTTCCAGTTGTTCTGTTATTGAATGTTAATGCTTGGTTTTTAAATTTTTGCCATCATACATGTCATGAACATGTTTATAAAAATATACATGTTCCATATTTATTTATTTTCATAGAAAAATTCTCAGATCAATGATCATTTAGTCACAGAGAAGGTAACTCAATTTTGAAAAATATTTTCCCCCCCTTTTTACTTAAATGTATTCTGAGTTTGGGTATTTAAACAATATATATACCAATCTAAAAAAAAAATTAAAATTCCCAAGTTAGAAAAAAAAGAACGTAGTGATCATTGGCATCAAATTAAATTTACAAAAGTAGTTGCCATGATACTTTTTCAATTCTTTGAGCAGCACAATTTCATTGTATACATGGTAACTATCCACCGCCATCCATGAGATATACAACAGCTAGGCTGTGTTTTATAGAAGATGTATGATTCTTACAGCGGCTCTTCAAGACAGGAATTGTTACTTCAGTTTCAAAGATGTTCATACTGTTCTGACTCAGAGAGAGCAAATGGCTTACCCCAAACCACATAATTATTGGTACGACCCGGAAAACAAAAGATTTTTGATCCCAAACTGAGAAAACTGTAAGACTACAGGTGAACATTTCTACACATGAAATTTGAGTTACATCAACCTACTTGTTATTTCCCTGAATAGTCATTCTCCTTTTCTACTGTGAATTTACAGCTGTTTTCTTCTTTCCGAACATGTTTCTTCATACCAGAGTTATGTTCTTCTCCTTTATCTGACATCTCACCACTTAAAATTCTACATTAAAAATTAGAGAGATCCTTAAAAACAAAAAGACTTAAATTTTTAGAAGAGTGTTAGTTATTTTTTGTTTTGTTTTTTTGTTTGTTTGTTTTTGGCAGGGCAAGGTGTCTCATGCCTGTAATCCCAGCACTTTGGAAGGCAGATAATGAGATCAGGAGTTTGAGACCAGCCTGGCCAGCATGGTGAAACCCGTCTCTAATAAAAATACAAAAAAAAATTAGCCAGGCATGGTGGCAAGTGCCTGTAGTCTCAGCTACTCAGCAGGCTGAGGCAGGAGAATTGCTTGAACCCAGCAGGCAGAGGTTGCAGTGAGCCAAGATTGTGCCAGTGTACTCCAGCCTGGGTGACAGAGAATCCATCTCACACACAAAAAAAAAAAAAAAAAAAAAATGTTAGATACTTTAGAATAGCATAAAGGAGGAAAATTGAGAAATAGTACACAGAGTATCCATATATTCCATTCCCATGTTCTCCATTATTAACATCTTACATTCATATGGTACATTTTTTACAATTAATTAACTAATAGGATATATTATTATTAACTTAATTAAGTCCATGCATGATTAAGATTTCCTTAGTTTTTCCTTAGTGTCCTTTATCTGTTCCAGGATCTCATGCAGGATTTCACACTGTGTTTGGTTGTCACGTTTATTTCAATTCATGTTTGCTGTGGCAGTTTCTCAGCCTTTGATGACTTTGATAGTTTTGAGGTCTACTACTCAGATGTTTAGTAGGTTGTCCCCACTACTGAAAATTATCTGAGGATTTTCTCATGATAATTTTCACATTATAGGTTATTGGGAAAATACTACAGAGGGAAAGTGCCATTTTCCCATATCGTATTAAAGATACCTACCATCAACATGATTTATGACTTTCCATATTGACTTTAATCACCTGGCTGAGGTATATATGTCAAATTCCTCTCCTGTAAATTTTCTTTTTTTTCTTACTTTTCTATTCTGTTATTTAGAGTTGGAGAGCTCTTCTCTTTATTTTCCAGCTACCTTTATTACTGCTATTCCAGAAGGGGGCAGTGATTTTCTTTCATTTTCTTATTATGCTGAAGTATAGGTTGACAGAGGGAGCATTCTGGTTACCTCTGCACTGTAGACACCTATCACAGAGTGTGTTGTACAGAACAGTGGGCCCCAGTGTTTTTCAGCACCTGGGACCAGTAACATGGAAGATAAGTTTCCCGCACCTGGATGGGGGAGATGGTTTTAGGATGAAACAATCAAGCCATCAGTTCCATCTCCGATCGTCAGGCATTAGATTTTCGTAAGGAGTGCACAACCTAGATTCCTCACATGCACAGATCACAACAGGGTTTGTGCTCATATGAGAATCTAATGCCACCACTGACGTCATAGGAGGTAGAATTCAGGCGATAATGCTACCTCACCCATGCTCACCTGCTGCTGGGCAGCCTGGTTCCTGACAGGCCACAGAGGGGTAGCAATTCATGGCAATGGGGTTGGGGACCCGTGGAATAGGGGATATGAAGCTAAATATTTTTTAATGAAGGGATGTTCTTACAATAAGTAAAATTTTTAACCCAATACAAGTTTTAGTGAGTAAATATGGCATAATAGTATCTTCAAATAGATTTTGCCCTAAAATTGAGATATGCCTTTAAAAATATATGAGTCTGGTTTTCACATATTTACAGAAGCTGGAGAACATTGGTAGCAAGCAGAAATTTTCTAAATTTTAAGCAATGAAATAATTTCTTCAAAAAATTTTACACAAATATATATTAAAAAGTTGAGTTGTTCTTGTCAAAGTGGAAATAAAGGATTTTTAGAAAGATTAACGTTTCTATAAAAACTCATGAAAGTATTAGTAAAGGCAAAATATCTTGATATTATTCTAAACAATTTTCTCACAAAAAGTAAGATATTTTAGTTACACTAATAAAATTAATTTCAAAATATGCATCTTAATATAGAGTGGAAACTTTCTCTAACATTGCTCTCTGAGGTAAGAAATATCTAATGTAAAAGTTGTGTATAAGCCTATCAAGAATGTTTCTCATTTTTTGCATTTCTATTTTTGATTACAAAATTAGATTTTGAAGAAACTCCTTTTTTACTTTTTTTTTTTCCCCTCAGAAATGAGAGTGGTAACATTGCTTTTGAGATAAGAAAGCTAAAGGAGAAAAATAACATATCTTTTTTTAATTTTTTTATTTTTTTTATTTTAAGAAAGAGAAAAGAAAAAGAGAGAAAGAAAGAAAAAAAAGAGAATAAAAGAAAGGGAAAAAGAAGAAGAAAAGAGGGAGAGAGAACGTGAATCTTGCTCTCTTGCCCAGGCTAGAATGCAGTCTAAAAATGGATATTAAAAAGCTCTTTTATACTAATAATTGTGTTATACGATGGAGACAGGAAGGAATAAGGGAGGAAAATAACAAACAAACAGCCAACCAATATTTCATTTGAACCTAGGAAATACTATGTAATTGCTGGGGAGTGATTTACTCCCAACCATGTGGTCTCTTTTAGAATAAATGTGATGTGTTACTGAAAAAAAAAATGTATGTTTTGTGGATTTGGAGTAGAGAGTTCTGTAAATGTTTATTAAGTTTACTTGTTGAGGTCTAAGTTCAAGTCCCGGATATCCTTGTTAACCTTCTGTTTCATTGATCTATCCACTATTGACAATGTAGTGTTAAAGTCTCCCACTATTATTGTGTGGGAGTCCAAGTCTCTTTGTAAGTCACCAAGAACTTGCCCTATGTATCTGGGTGCTCCTATATTGTGTGTGCATAGACTTAGGATCGTTAACTCTAACCATTACATTGATCCCTCTACCATTATACAATGTCCTTCTTGTCTCTTTTGTTTTCTATTACTTTAAAGTCTATTTTATCAGAGATGAGAATTGTAACTCCTGTTTTGTTTTTTTTTTTCTCTCCATTCGGTTGGCAAATCTTCCTCCATCCCTTTGTTTTGAGTCTCTGTATATCCTTGCATGTGAGATGGGTCTGGATGCAGCTTACTGATGGGTTTTTTAGAATGGCTGATACTGGTTGTTCCTTTCTGTACATAGTGCTTCTTTCAGAAGCTCTTGTATAGCAGGCCTGGTGGTAATGAAATCTCTGAGTACTTGCTTGTTTGTAAAAAAATTTATTTTTCCTTCACTTATGAAACTTAATTTGGCTGGATATGAAATTCTGGGTTGAAAGTTATTTTCTTTAAGGATGTTGAATATTGGCCCCCACTCTCTTCTGGCTTGTAGGGTTTCTGCTGAGAGATCAGCTGTGAGTCTGATAGGCTTCCCCTTGTGGGTAACCTGTCCTTTCTCTCTGGCTGCCCTTAGTATTTTCTCCTTCGTTTCAACCCTGGTGAATCTAATGATTATGTGGCCTTGGGGTTGCTCTTTTTGAGGAATATCTCTGTGGTGTTCTCTGTATTACCTGGAGTTGAGTATTGTCCTGCCTTGCTAGGTTGGGAAAAGTTTTCCTGGATAATATCCTGAAAAATATTTTCCAGCTTGGATTCATTCTCTTCGTCACATTCAGGTACACCTATCAAACATAGATTAGGTCTTTTCACATAGTCCCATATTTCTTGGAGACTTTGCTCATTCCTTTTTACCCTTTTTTCTCTAATCTTGTCTTCTCGTTTTATTTCATTAAGTTGGTCTTCGACCTCTGAAATGCTTTCTTCTGCTTGATCAATTTGACTGTTTAGACTTGTGCATACTTCTCGAAGTTCTTGTATTGTGTTTTTTAGCTCCATTAATTCACTTATATTCCTTTCTAAATTGTCCATTCTCATCATTTCGTCAAACCTTTTTTCAAGATTCTTAGTTTCCTTGCATTGGGCTAGAACATGTTCTTTAGCTCACAGAAGTTTCTCATTATCCACCTTCTGAAGCCTGATTCCGTTGATTCCTCACATTCATTCTCGATCAGGCCTTGTTCAATTGGTGATGAGGCACTGCAATCCTCTGCAGGAGGAAAGGCATTCCGATTTCCGGTGTTTTCAGCCTTTTTGCGCTGGTTTCTTCCCATCTTTGTTGATTTATCCACCTGTTGTCTGTGTAATTGCTGACGTTCAGATTAGGTCTCTGAGTGGACGTCCAACTTGTTGGTAGTAAAGTTTTTTCTGTTTCTTAATTTTCCTTCGGCGGACGCCCCCTCCCCCACAGAGCTGGACCTTCCCGGGTTCATCTGTACTTGCTGTGAAACTCTCAATCCTCAGCAGTGCCAACTGCTGTTTTTTTGTGTGTGTGTAGGGGGGACCAGCCTTCCCCTGCGGCCACCCACCACGCCGACTCGAAACAGCAGCGTTGAGATTCGTGGCGCTTTTCTGCCTGGGAATCTCCCGGTCTGCTTCCCCGCTTCAGTCCGCTTTTCAATCAGCTGAATGGGAGACTCTGCCTTCCCGGAGCTCCAAACGCCAACCAAAGGGCACTCAGTCCCGTATACTCCGGACTGAGAACCGCCGCGCCGGGGCGCCTGCAAAACGGCCGTGCCGGCCAAAAGAGTCACACTGGCGACCCGTGGGGCTCCTCCGCCAGGAATCTCTTGGTCCGTGGGCAATAAAAATTCGTCTGAAAATGTGGCGTCCACTCACTCTCTGCGCTTTCAGTGGGAGCTACAATCCTGAGCTGCTGCTAATCGGCCATCTTGGATCTCTCTCCCCGAAAAATAACATATCTTATACACTCGAATAGAGATAAATTTCCTCAGATTCTGTTTCATTTGGCTTGAAACATGGCATTTTGTATTTATTTGAGGGTGGTTTCATCTTGAGGACAATATTTAGGCTATTCTCATGTGAACTTAGAAATTAATCACCTGCTACATAGTAAAAAGTCCTCTTTAACATGAGGTTTTTATTTATTTCTAAATTGAAAATTACAAATCTCTATGTCTCATAAATCCCAGGAAACTAGTTCTTTTTGTTTGTGTTTTTTTGTTTGTGTTTATTTCCTACTGAACCATTGATATATGCTTAATATTTGTCAGTAAAGGTCTAAATATTTAAAATTAAGTCAGGTTTTACGGACTTTGGCCAACATCAAATGAATTTGAACAGTTAGTCACATAAAACTGCTTCCTCAGACTTGTATTTAACTTTACACACTGCTTGGACAAGGCTGGAGAATTTATTGTTATTTAATAGCCTCCACTTTAACAATAAATACATAATTGAATAAAGTCAAGGAACAATGGTTACAATTTTTACTAAAGGTATGTACCATATAAACAAATCATTATTAAATGAATACTTGTCTTCTATCCAAAACATACATATTTTTAAGTTAAATATAAATAATACTAGCATTTTTCTGGTAGTAATTCAAAACACTAAGTGGGCAATATTTGAATTTTAAAGATCTTTCTATTACAATCATCTAATTTGTTAAATCCTCCATATCTGTCGATATTTCCTCCATGAAATAGAGCTGTTGCTTTCTAAATATAGAGGAGATTTTCCACACAAGGGTCTTTAAATAACCTTTCTCTTCCGTGTTTCTTCATGAAGCAGGAGGGGGAAGTGTACTGAATGTTCATGAGCAATGACTCTGAAAGTTTATAGCCCTTGGCCTGATTTCTGATTCCTTTAGTTGTAACGTTGAGAACTAGTATAAATTCACTGAGCCTTAAGTTCTTCATTTATAAATCATATAAAAAAATCAACTCACTTTATAGATTTGCAATTAATATTAAAATAAACATATATGTAATGAACAGTATTTGACATATTCTTATCACTAGCAGGTAACACATATGTAAGGTAGAAGTAGGAAGAAACAATAAAAAACTCAAATATTCAGATTTCTACAGGCTACAGAGAGAGTCTTAAATGTTTCTATGTCCCCCAAACAATAAACACATTGTTACTGTTTCATGTTTTCTATCCCATCTTTGCCCATTTTAAAGTTCCTTTTAGAATCTTTAAAGCATAAAGAAATATACAAATGTACTATGTAGATGTAAAAAGAGAGTATTGTAAGTTTGTCTGTTTTTCCTAAAGCAGAGCCTTTTTCCTTTGCTTGTGTAATCAATCATATATCTGCAACTGTGTGTGTGTGTGTGCGTTTGTGTATATTTATATGTATATACCTCAATATTAAATGTGAAACTCAAAAGTAAGCACAGTTAGTGAGAGGTTGAAATAAATGTAAATAATGACAGCAGTAGTATTACATATTCCAGTACCATTTTGTAATTTATGTGAGATTATTGTAATACACCCAGATACCTTTTTATCCATTTGCATTCTTTAAGAGATCTACAACTACTTATTTATATTGCTTTATATTTCTTAAATGTGTTATTGTAAAAACATTCTCCAAGTGAAGGGAAGAACAAAGTAGCCATTTAATTTCCAAAGTACATGTACAAACACAAAAGGTGCAACTAGTTTGGATCTTATGCACTTTTTAGTGAGCATAAAGCTTAAAACTGCACTATGGTAGGAACTGCTATTCTCTCAGTCAACTGTGGTGAGGAAATATGAAGGAAAGTTTTAGAGGCAGACAATAAGAATAAAAACTTTTTATTCTTCTGTCCTAGTGAAGTAAATTCTTCTAGGGAGGGAAAGAGAGTGAGATGTATTATGTAAAAATATGATAATTGTAAGAGTCTAATTAGCTGTAAGCAATTATGTAAAGTAAGAAAAAATTGAAATGTGTCTGGACACAGTTTAGATCATTGAAGACAATCAATGTCAGGCAAAATAAGGAACTAGGAGGCTGTCAGATCCTTGTTTACAGAAGTTTGGCTTAATCTTTATGTCCCTCAAAGCACCTATTATCTTGAGCTATAATATTAACAAAAATAAAAATAAGAGCACATTTCTAAGTTACTTAGATTGTGTTTGTCTTGTGTTTTCTTGTCTCACTTGATAATTTGGAATTTTAATATATGGCAATATGCATTTCACTGCATTGTGGAGGAAAAATGGCTCTATTTAGGGCTCTTGATTATGATTAATGTTACCTTCTTTCTTCTAGTCTTAATATCTGAGTAAATATAAAAGATTTCTTTTTGGTTTCCATTAAATACAAAGTACAGTTGAAAACAAAATTTATAACATTATTCTACCAGGTTTATAATATATATAGATGTAATATACCTGGTAAATATAAGATAGACTATTGGAGTGGAAGAGTGGGTTGGGATAGTAGATAGTATGTATATTGTAATCACTGGTTCCATCACACCACACATACACACAAATATATATATATATATATATTTATAAAATTATATGAAAATTTAAAATTTTAAAGTTTCATATAATTTAAAAGAAGACAGGCTTTGAGGAATACAGAAAAAAAATGCTGAGGAAACCAACGAAAACAGTAAGATGGTAGACTAAAATGCAGATAGTCATATTTAAATAGATATATTAATATCCTAAACACTCTAATGAAAATTGTTGGAATGGATAAAAAAGTAAGACCTATCTATATGCTGCCTGCATGTGGTGTTTTAAATATAAAGATACAGATAGGTTGAAATTTAATTGAGGCTATAAGATATACCAAAATCCAATAATCACAAGAAGACTGGAGTGGCTAAATAAATATCAGTATAAACAGACTCTAGTACAGCAAGTCTTATCACACATAAAAGAGAACATTTTATAATGATAAGAAAGTCAAATAACCATGAGGCTATATCAGTCACAAATATGTTTGTGCCTTTAAATAACAGAGCTTCAAAATATATAAAGTAAAACTGACAAAATTAAAGGTGGAAAGAAACAATTATGTAATCATAGGTAAAGATTTTGATACCCATTTCTTATCAATTGATAGAAAAACTAGACCAAAAACTTGTGACAGTTGCATAATTCACAACCACAAAGAGAAATCATATACTGGGTCATAAAAAATGACTTCATATATTTAAAACACTTTATGTCACTCAGGAAACATTCTCTGGCCACAGTGGAAAATTTTAAATGCATAGCACTAAGAAATCAATGACAACTTCAATATTTGGCAATTAAACAAGAATTCTAAATGGTGTATTGATCAAGAAGAAATCATAAGGCAAATCAGAAGTATTTTAAGTGGAAAAATTATAATTTCATGGATGTAGATAAAGTATTGTTTAGAGAGAAATTTTGAGATTCAAATATTTATATTAGAAAGCAAAAATAGTTAAAATTAATACCCTATATTCTCCCATAAGCTATTCTAAAGAGAAGAGCAGAATGAGAATGAGAAGAGCAGAATGGGAAGAACTGAAATAATGAACTTAAGAACAGAAATTAATAAAATTGAAAACAAGTAATAGAGAATATTAACTAATCCAACATTTGGTTTTTTGAAACATTAATAAAGTTGACAAACTCCTAACTAAATTAAGGAAGACAAAAATAGAGAGAAACAGATTTTTAGCACCAGGAATAAAAAGGGAGTTAGTCCTAGAGACATAAATCTTTACTATCCATCATGGTTTGCCCAAACTACATATGGCTACTTAAATTAATTAAAATTAAACAAAATTCCGTTTCTTAGTCACAGTCTCATTTCAAATTCTCAGTAGCCACATATGTCTATTAGTTACCAGATTGGGCAGTGCAGATGTGGAGTATTTCTGTGATTACAGAAAGTTCTATTGGGCAGCATTGCTCGTTAAAAAGAAAGTAGGAGAGTATTACAAATAAGTTTATATCCACACATTTGATGACTTAGAAAAATGTACGAATTCATCGAATAATATGATTTAGCAAAATTCAGAATGAAATAAAATCTGAATATACTTATATCTTTTAAAAATGTTACATTTGTTATTTCAGATCTTCCCACAAAGAAAACTCTGAGCAAAATGACTTAAATTGGTTAATTTTATTAAACATTTAAGGAAGCCATCAAAATTTTACACAAACTCTGTCAGAAAATAGAGAGGAAGAAAATATATCCCAATTTATTTTATGATGCCAGTATAACCCTAAAACCAAGATCTGACAGAGACAGTGCAAATAATAGTAATAGCAAATAGCCTTTAGGAACATAGACATGAAATCTTTACACAACATTTGCAAGTCAAATCCTTTAATACAGAAGGAAGATAACACATTATAACAAAAAAGTGTTTAGCTTAGGAAAGCAAGGTTGGCTTTAAATATGAAAAATATTATACAATATAATTAACTCTCAAGACTTTTTAAAATATGTGAACATTTAAAAAGGCACAGAAAAAAAGAACTTGACAAAATTTAACACATTATGATAAATATTTCAGCAAGTCAAGAATAGAATTTTATTTTTCTATCGCAATCAACATCCTACTATAAAATATTGAACATTTTTAAAAATATTATTCTCACCTTTTTTATTCCCTATTGTACTACTCATTGTCATAAAAGAGGAAAAGAGGCTGGGTATGGTGGCTAACACCTGTAATCCCAGCACTTTGGGAGGTCGAGGCAGGTGGATCAGCTGAGGTCAGGAGTTCGAGACCAGCCTGGCCAACATAGTGAAACCCCATCTCTACTAAAAATATAAAAAATTAGTTGGACTTGATGGCGGGCACCTGTAATCCCAGGTACTTGGGAGGCTGAGAAGCAGGATAATCGCTTGAACCCAGGAGGCAGAGATTGCAGTGAGCTGAGATCCCTCCATTGCACTTCAGCCCAGGCAACAGTGGCAGACTTTGTCTCAAAAAAAAAAAAAAAAAGGTGGAAAAGAAATGAGAGAATATTCAGAGAAGATATAGAACTGTCTCTGTTAGCACATGAAATATGAGTTTATGTAGAAAATTCTAAATAACCTAAAAAAAAATAATAAAAAACTACTGCTAAAACTAATATGTGAATTTAGTGAAGTCCCTGAATACAATGTTAAAATACAAGAATTAATTTTAATTTTATATATTCTTATATACCATGTTCATGCATTAGGAGACTTGATATCTTTAAGATGTCAGTTTCCCTCAAATTGATCTATAGATTCAACAAAACCCCATTCATGATCTCAGCAGTATATATATGTATTTTTTGTAGAAATTGACAAGTTTGTTTTAAATTTCTTTGGAAATGCAAAGGACCTAGACTCATCAAAGCAATCTTTAAAAAGGACAGAGTTGGAGAATTTTACGCTGCTTGATTGCAAGACTTACTTTAATAATTAAAAGTGTGGTACTGGCACAAAGATTCACAGGTAGATCAATGCAGCAGAAAGCCTAGAAATAGATAAATGGAAAAAAGTCTTTTCACAAATGTTGATGTAATAACTGAATATCTTATGGAAAATAATAGATGTAACTCTACTTCTGTTTTATACTATACACAAAAATAATTTGAGTTAGATCATAGTTCTAATCCTAAAAGCTAAAGTCATAAAGCTTTTAGAGGAAAGCTTTTAATTATGCTTTGTGCTTGGGAATTTTTGTAACAAACATTTGGGAATAAAAATAGAGCCATCTTTCTTTTTTCATTCCTACTAGTATCTTCAGAAATTTCTTATTTCACGTAAGAACTATTCAGTAATAACTTAACTTATCCCCATACATCCTATATGTATTTCCAATCTTTCTTTGACATTTCCACCGAAATATCTTTCTAAAATGTTTTTATTCAAGTCATTATAATTTTCAGTAGTGTCTCATTTTCTACAGATCAGATTGTCATTATTTTTCACTAAAGCCCAGTGTCTCATACAGTTTATTGCTTCATTTATTCCCTTATTCTTTCAGACAATTATTGAGTTCCCCAGTCCTTGATTAATCCATCTGTGAGCTAGTCCCTCCTTTTTTACTGCACTGCTGGAGAAAAAATATCATACAAATGTGGAAATTGAGACCACTGTGCATTTTTATTTTCAAACTTCCCAGAAATACTTCAATGTTTCCTGACTCAGCTGTCATTTGTGTTCTCCACAAGGGCTATTTCTAACATTCCACTCTGTAGAACTCAGACTGTGCCACCTTCTGCTTCATTCTTAGCATATGACCCCATCTACTCTCCCAAGAAAAAACAGTGAAAGCTCAGATAATTTTGTATTATCTAAAATTATAAAGTTGTCCACAATTATACAATATCTATATTATTCCCTCCCTTTTTATGAAAAGTGTCATTCTTTTCTTAAAAAAAAAAAGCATCTCTCTTTGTGCTCTCACATCCTCAAGGACTTTGCTGTTTCCATTCTCATTTCCCCTACATGTCTAATCTATGTCAGTTTCTTAATTTTTCAGTAATTCTTTATTACTCAGGGTAATTTCTAATCTCCATAGCATAGTTTATAAGCTTCTGTAGCCTTTTCCACCCCACACCCCCTTCCTTAAAATTGATGTTCTTGTCAGCCCAAACTTCTCTTAGTTTCCTGATTATACCATGTACTTTCTCAGTTTTGGGCTTCTCTCACATGCTGTTCTTTCTTTTAGATAAATCTTTATTCCTCTCAACCTGATACATTTCTACTTATCAAGTAGGTCTCAGCTTACATGTAATTTACTTCAGGAAATCTTCCAAAACACCACTTCACCCTGTATTTCCTTTACTATAAGACATGCCATTTGATCTTGTAATTACTTATTTACTTGTTTTTATCTCTTATGTCTGAAAATGCCATTAGTCCAGATATCTTACCTATAAACTTGCATAACTGAACAGCAGGTCATTAAGGAAGCAAGGCACCATGCTAGACATCTGGATAAGACGAAAGGTAGACTCTCTGTTATCAAGGATTTTACAGTCTAGGAGAGGAGACAAATACACCAAAAATGATAATATGAAGATATTATCATTTCTACTACTTACCATTTGAACAAGTCTTACACTTTTTCTTTTCATGTTTTGCTCATGCTTCTGAATCTTTCTGGAAACCATGGACACTTCAACAATCATAAATAACATTAATGAAATTTGTCCAACCTACTATAGGCCATGATATTCTCTCCTTCCTCTGAGCTTTAAGAGCAATTCTAGTACTAGCATTCATATGATAATCATGATAAAGGCTTGATTATTTGTGTGTATATATAATTATATCCCATTTTTGACTGAGAGCTCCTGGAAGACCAAGATATTATATACCTGTATATGTATATCATTTCTTTCCTCTGAGCTTAGATAGATAGATAGATGCATACATATATTCATACATACATACATACAATCAAGAAATTTGTACAGGCACTATGATATACTTTAGAAAAATAAATCCTACAAATTTGACAAAATATGTGTTTTTAGAAAAATAGCTACTATTTACCAAAAATCAGAGTAGACTTGTCATTTAGCCAACATTATCTTATTTGTTTTTCTTCCCAGAAAATTTGTAAAGTTAATGTTCTTATGATCACTTTACAGTTTAGAAACTTGAGACTTGGAAGGATCAAGTGACGGCTTCAGGGTAGCTTACATAGCTAGTAAGTCGCAAACTGGATGTGAAACAGTCTGACATCAAGCTTATGTTTCTAACTACTATACTGTACTGCTTTGTTAACTCTTGCTTAACTCCTTAGATTTTTACCTCTCAGTTTGTTTAATATATCTTTATTGTTGTATTACAGTATAGAATATGAATGTGAGCAGAATACAATTTTGTAAATTTACTGACTGGTTTCTGCATAACTGGTTTAACAATATACTGACTCTCTGCTACTTGAAAAATCTACTTGAGATACTATAATTTTATCAAATGTAAAGACTTTTTATAATTACAAATATTAACATCTTTTAATATTTCATGAAGCATATGTGTTCAAGCACATGCCTTCCTGGCAAATCTATCTTGTTTTAGAATTAGTGATTGGCATATTTATATAAAACTCATTTTATACTTTTACCAATGTCTCCCGTAACTCTTACCCAAAATTTTCACATTCTTTTCTGCAAAGTCTATATTTTATAATCTAGACAGAATTATGGGCCCAGGTGGGATACCTAAAATCATCACATTTTTGTTACAATCTTTTTCATGTAATAAGTAAAGCTAATAAAAAGACATACTAATGTAAGATAAAAGCCAGCTGTATTATTTCAATCCAGTGATTGAATTCTATCAATCAAGGTACCCTTTTCTGTCAGAAAAGAAAACAAGAAGTTTTTACGTGGAGGAAAATAAGTCTTAGGATAAATTAAAGTAAAAATCTCAATCTATAAAAGAAATATACTTCTAAAATTGGGAATATGAACAAGGAAAAGCAAGCAGCATTTGATAAGGCCTGTCTAGACATTGGTATTTTGAGTATGAATAGTGAATAATAAAATTGAAATGAATAATATTATGATAAGATCAGGCAAATTCATGAAAACATAAATCAACGAGAGAAAACAAAAATCTGTGGCAATGTCATTTTAAGGCCTGAATACAAATATGGGCTGGACCTTTATTTGGCAAGCTCTCTAATCAGCTAATCACTTTATAATGCCTACTGTGAAAATCACTGATTCTTTTCAGTCTAGTCTTATTGTGGATTTAATAAAACCACTTTGTTTTTCTTAACAAAATTTACTTTTTATTATAAAGTACTATATGTTTATTATCAAAATTTAAACAACTTAGGAATGTACAAAAAATAAAATTTACCAAGTAGCAGTTATTTTCCAAGTAAATCCTTGCTAACACTTTCATTACTAGGACTTTAAACAGGCCAATATTAAGTGTTCTGCATCTGAAATAAGACCTTGTTAATCTATAATAGAAAATTAATTATTATTAGGTTGGTGCAAAATTAATTGCAGTTTTTGCCACTACTTTTCATGGCAAAAACTGCAATTAGTTTTGCACCAACCTACTAGCTTATATGTTAATTGTTTCTGATAAGTTTTTATTTACTGGTTTAGTTTCTAACATAGTCTATTATATGTGTTAAATCATATTCGCAGAGATAAATGTTAGGGACATCAAAAGTCGTATTTAAAACTATAAAGTATGAGAAATATCAATTTTCATTCTGTGTCTTAAGTATTTACACGAAGTGAAATAACTGGCCATATGGAAGCTAGGATGTTTGTACTCATTTGATTACAGTCCTGTCTCTTGGGGCTATGTGGTCACTTTGGGGAAAAGCAATGTAATTCACAGCCTATGCATGTATCTCTCTGAAACTCATTCACAATTTGAAAAATTAATGTGACATGTTAAGAGGTGGTTCAGATTCCTAACGTTTCTTTTAAAAATTCTAAAATTGACCCTGATTATGATTATCCTTTACTTAAAATAATTCAACTTGCTTACTTGGGTTTTTGCTACTAAACTCTGTAGTAGCACAAATCTGCTAGTAGTAGGAGAGATAGGGACCCATGGTATCCACAAAGAAAAAGTAAACTGCTAATGGAAACTGGTTTTCTGTTGACAGTGACTAGCTTGCCCGAGACGTTAACTTTATCTTCAACATTTTTGAAAACAATCTATTGTATTATCCCTCCCCTCCAAAAATTAATGTTATTCAAGTGACAAATCATAAGTCAGAGCTTGCATATATTAAGAAGCAAAGGAGCGAATAACATCTTCATTGAGAAGATAGCTTGTTCCAGGCTGCAAAAGAAGAAATGAAATATGACAGATATGTAGTTTTCATTCAGCACATATTTACTGACATATTTCACATGTCAGACACTCCTAAGACCCTGGGGGGTGCTGGAGAAATCCAGAACTTTCTCTTGCAATGCTTTCAAGAAATTGTTTTCTAATTTGTAACATGCCAAGCAAGCCACTTTTTATTACCCTAAGGACAGATTAAATTGTCCTAAGAAGGCAATTAACTCTTTGAATAATCACTTCTATGATACCAATCTTTTGGTACTTTTCCAAGTATCAAAAATCCATAGAACCAAAAGAATTTACTGTAAGACTTGATGTTAGGATAATTTTGCAAACTGTATTGTGGATTTCTAAAATGCATCCTCTTGAATATATGCCTTGATTTCCCCAAATACTTATTTAAGATGCAACATCATTAAAATTATTGTAAACATTATACAATTAGGTGCATAATCCATTTAATCTTTCAACCTTTTTTTTTTGCTTCATTTCTATGGTTTGTATAAGATATCTACTATCAAAAAAACCTGTTAATTTAAAATGTCATATTATTTACAAAATCAGAGATGTTATAAAGTATGAGAGAATAATTATTCTTGACATAAATTAATGATAATAATTGAATTATTCATCTGTTGGCTAATTTAAAGAATTTTTACGTAAGTAAATAGATATGTCTCTCCCTTCCAAGTGTTTTCTTCTAGCTTCACTCTCAGGCTGTGTATTTTGTATGTGACTGTACAATTAAGAGTAATTAAAGAAATCTCAGTATTAGCCAGAGACAGATAATAGGAAAGGGCAAGAAGTAAAATTAAGGAAAGGGTTTCAACTCAGCCTTCCCTAAGTATATTGCCCCCCAAAAGATAAGTAGAAGACCAGTTTAGGCAGAAGTCAGTCTACTGTTATTCCATACTTGAATATATGAAATTTTGAAGGCTACGTTATTTTCAGCTTCATCAAAGCAGGCCTCATGGGTCTCTTTGCTCCTTCTATGCAAAGCATTCCCTAGGTGAGATAAAAATAAGCTAAGGGAAAAGATCACCCTCATCAATTTAGGCATAGTGTTACACTAACCTTCCTTCCATTGAGTAGGATTGTAGCCTTAGGAAATTCATTTTGCTTTACTTAGCAACATGGCTCAATACATATAGTTAATTAAGTAAGAAGCTAACTTACTCTTAAAATTAAAGGTCAAAGTGACCAGGTATCTAAAGTAGCATAGTACAAATGAGATCCAAAGTCTTCTTCTGCAGCTGACCTATTTTACCAGGAAATCTATCTTTGCAAAGTCCTAGACAAGCAAAAAAGCCTGGAGTATCGGGTTCTACCTAGAATGAAACAGAAAATTTGGATAATCTCAAGGTGACTCTTCCTGGGACTGAGCAGGCCTTTCATTACCAGAGGTTGCTCTTGCCTCTCCTCAGACCGATTTTTGAGCCCCAGCCAATTTCTCCTGAAGATTTAATATCTCTCCTTCAGAAACTTTATTATATTTTTTCCTCTACCTTTGTAGAGTACATATAATGAGTCTAAGAAAGGAAATTTGAGACAACTAGGATTTTGACGAGTTTGACTCATGCTCAAGAATTAAATTTTCTTGTTGAAGTATTGGGAAGATAAGCTTGAGCTCTCTATATTTATTTAAAATAATGATTTCTTATTATTTTCAAGATGTATGGATTTTATTATTCTTACAGGTCATTGCAATATCCCATAAGGTTATTGTCTTTATTTTGGGATTTTTGAGGGTTTTGTTTTGTTTGCCTTTCAACATGCAAATATATATAATCTGCCCCTTTGGGTAGCACTTGTGGTTAATATACTACTCTTTTTTTAAATTATCTTTCTATCTGCACCACTTCTAAATAATGATTGGATTGTGTGATCTTTTTGGGTGAGTACATTCACCTCAGTTTCTTTTCCTTGTTGTCATAGGCTAGATCTTCCCAATCTGACCTGTGTGGACCAACAGAAAAAACAAAAGAAGATAAACAAAACAGAAAAATAAAAATATACCCAATCCATATATTTTCTGATTATATAATCTGCTATGTTTTATTCCCAAAAGTTACCGTTTTAATCATGGCTTTGCTGTTCAGTTAATCACAGCCTGAAGCTATGTTATGAAGTGTTACCTCAACAGTATTCACAATTACACTGACGGCAAGAAGAAGCTAAAGCAATTAAAATACCTGGGGGAACTTTTCAAAAGAAGATATACATGTGGCCACCAAACATATGAAAAAATGTTCAACATCACTAAATGCAAATAGAAACCACAGTGAAATACCATCTCACATCAGTTAGAATGGCCATTATTAAAAAGTCTAAAAAATAACAGATGTTGGCAAGGTTGTGGTGAAAAGGGAATGCTTATACACTGCCGGTGGGAATGTAAATGAGTTTAACCACTGTGGAAAGCAGGTTGGTGATTTTTCAAAGAACTTAGAACTACCATTTGATCCAGGAATCCCATTATTAGGTATATACCTAAAGGAAAATAAATTGTTCTTCCATAAAGACACATGCATTTACATGTTTATTACAGCATTATTTGTAATAGCAAAAACATGGAATCAACCTAGATGCCCATCAACAATAGATCAGAAAAAGAATATGTGACACATATACAACATGGAATACTATGCAGCCATAAAAAAGAATGAGATTATATCTTTTGCAGCAACGTGGTTGGAGCTGGAGGCCATTATCCTAAGCAAACTAATGCAGGAACAGAAAACCAAATGCCACGTGTTCTCACTCCTGAATGGGAGCTAAACATTGAATACACATGGACACATAGAGGGGGAAAAAAAGACACTAGGGTCTCCTTGAGGCTTGAGGGTGGGAAGGGGATGAAGATGGAAAAACTACCTATCAGGTAGTGTGCTTATTACCTCAGTGTCAACAGAATCTGTACACCAAACCCTGTGACACACACCTTACCTGTATAACAAACCTGCATATGTACCCCTGAAACTAAAAGTTAAAAAATAAGAAGTAAAAATTATCAAGCTAAAGAATAATTAAAATAATTTACAGACTGTGGTAAGTGCTGTGAAGGAAGTGAGCACAGTTATGTGAAACCACAGACAGGTTGAGAGAATTAAATATTGAAAGTGTTTTGGAAAGGGGAAATAAAAATTAAAAAATAAAATACTTTTGGAAGGCAATGAGTAAAAACAGCTAAGATTAGCCTTTACCAAAAAAAAGAAAGGATCCATTAAAATGAATATTTTTGTTTGATGAAATCCCTCAGAAAGCACACCAAGGGTGTGAGAGTTTATTTCTGGATTCTCAGTTTTGTTACACTTATCTATGTGTACCTCCTTATGCCAGTAACACCCTATCTGATTATAGCTTTGTAGTAAGTTTTTCTTCCTTTTTTTTTTTGATGGAGTCTCACTCTGTGGCCCAGGCTTCAGTGCAGTGGTACAATCTTGGCTCACTGCAACCTCCCGCCTCCTGGGTTCAAGTGATTCACCTGCCTCAACCTCCCAAGTAACTGAGTGTACAGGCATGCACCACCATGCCAAGGTGACTTTTGTATTTTTATTAGAGATGGAGTTTCACCAAGTTGGCCACAAACTCCTGACCTCAGGTGATCCGCCCCGACTTCTTGGCCTCCAAAAGTGCTAGAATTACAAGCATGAGCCACCATACCCAGCATAAGTTTTAGAATGGGTATTCTGCTATTGTTGGGTGGGATGTTGTAGATGTCAGCAAGGTCTAGTTGTTTATAATGTTGTTGAACTTCTATTCTTTGTTGATCTACTGCTTAATTGTTCTTGCCAATACTAAAAGTGGGGCATTGAGGTCTTCAACTATTATTGTTGAATTCTCTATATTTCCCTGCAATTCTGTCAGCTTTTGCTTCATGTATTTTGTGCATCTATATTTTTGGTGCTTATATGTTTATAATTGTTGTATTTTTTTTCTGATAGATTTACCCTTTCATTGTTGTATAATGTCTTTGTTTCTCTTTTTATTTGTAAAGTCTATTTTGTCTAATAATTATATAGTCACTCCAATTTTCTTATGGTTGCTATTGCGAGATACATTTTTTTTCATCCTTTTAGTTTCCACCTCTTTGTATCTTTGGATCTGAAGTGTGTCTCTTACAGATGGCATATAGTTTGATCTGAGGTTTTTATGCTGTCTAATAGTCCTGACTTTGGATTGCATGTTTAATCCATTTACATTTAATGACATTATTGATGCAGTCAAATTTATGTTTGGTATTTTACCTTTTGTTTTATCACATCTTTTTTTGTATCTCTATTTCTTCTTTAATGTTTTCTCTTACTTAAGTGAATATTTCATAGTGAAATATTTCAATTATATTAATGGTTTATTTCACCAGGTTTGAGTTGTTTTCTTAGTAGTTACTCTAAGTAATACAGGATGTATCTCAGTTTATCATAATTGACTTCGGATTTATACTATCTTTATATATAGAAATGTTACTCTTATATAAGGCTATTCTCTCTTCTTCTATGATTGCTATTATTGTTATATATATTAAGTCATTAAATTATAAACCCAATAATACATAGCTATAATTATTACTTTCTATAATTTTATGTCTTGTATAGGGGCTGAGAGAAGACAGGTTGGAAAGATTTTTATATTAACCTTCTTTTCAGCAGTTCTGGTTCTCTTTGCTGTTTCTGTGGATTACAATCTGATGTCATTTTTTTACTCCAATACAGCATTGCTTTTGCTTTTCTCATTTGTGCTATTATTGGCAAACATTTCTATATGTTATAAGCCTGATACAATTGCATACACAATTGTTACATAATTGCTTTATAAATGAACTATGAAATGAGAAATTATGTATTTGTAACATCTTTTATACTTAGCTACATCATTATCAATCCTGGTGCTTTTTTTTTTTTCATGTGGTTTCTACTTACTATCTGTAGTCGATTGTTTTCTGCTGGAAAAATTTCCTTTAGTATTTCTTACAAGCTAACTTTACTAACCATAAGTTCTCTCAGTTTATTTGGGAATGTCTTTATTTTACTCTCATATTTTAAAGAGAGCTTCGGTGGAAATAAAATTCTTGGTTGGCATTATTTTTTCTTTCAGCACTTTGAATATATTATCCAACTGCCTTTTTACCTCCATAGGTTTCAATACGGAGTCAGCTGTTATTCATATTGGGGCTTCTTTGTATTTTTTTTTTTCTCTTGCTGCTTTCAAATTTTTTTCTTTGTCTCTGTCCTTCAACATTTTTACTATGTTGTGGATGCCTTTGTGTTTATCCTACTTAGACATTGTTGATGCTTGGTTGTGTTGATTTTTTAAAATCAAATATAGAAAGTTTGGGGTTTTTAAATGTTATTTGTCTTTTCCCTTCTTTTCCTCTTATTCTTTTGCTGCTCTCATTATGTGCATGTTGGTGTACTTAATGATGTCCCACATTTATCTGAAGCTCTGTTTATTTTTTTACAGCTTTTGTTCCCTGCATCATTCTGATTATATGACATGCCTTCAAATTTATCAATTCTTTTTTCTGTTTGTTAAAATATACTATGAAACCTCTCAAATAAAATTTTCATTTTGGATATTTTTCTTTTCAAACTAAGAATTTCCATTTGGTTCATTTTAATAAATTCTAGTTTCTCATCTGTATACTCTTTTTGATGGGACCTTGTCTTTATAGCTTTATTGACTTCTTTTTAATTTCGTTTTACTTCTTTTATTGGGGTAACACACATATAATATACAACTTGCCATTATAGCCAATTTAAATTATATAGTTCAGTGGTATTAAGTACATTTATATTGTTGTGCAACCATCACCATCCATCTTCAGAAGGTTTCTATCTTCTCATACTGAAATTCTCTGTCAATTAAGTAATAGATTCTTGTTTTATGCTTTCCTCTCCCAGTGGCACCCACCATTCTAGTTTGTCTCTATAAATTTTACTACCCTAAGTACCTCATATAAATAGAATCATACAATATGTATCCTTCTGTGGACAGCTTATTTTATTTGTTATAATGTCTTCTAGGTGTATCCATGATGCAACATGTGTCCGAATTTTCTTCTTTGTTAAGCCTGCATAATGTTCCACTTCATGCATATACTATATTTTGTTTATTCATTCATCTGTCAGTAGACATTTGGGTGGTGCATTGGTTCCACTTTTTCATTCTGAATACCACTGTTATTGATGTGGTCTTACAAGTGTCTCTTAGAGACCCTACTTTGAATTCTTTTGGGTAATACCCAGAAGTGGGATTGTGGATCAAATCATAATTTTATCTTTAACTTTTTATGGCACTACCATACTGTTTTCCATAGTGGCTCCACCATTTTATATTTCTACCACCAATGTAGAAGGATTCTAATTCTTCCACATCATCACCAACACTGGTTTTCTATTTTTTGTTTATTTGTTTAGTTTTGTTTAATACCTGTCTTAATTGGTATGAAATGATATTTCATTGTGGTTTTTATTTTTAATTTTCCTAATGATTCGTGATATTGACTGTTTTTACATGTGATTATTGGCAATTTGCGTATCTTTAGAGAAATGTCAAGTTTTTCCCCATTTATAAAGTAGGTATTTTTTGTTGTTGACTTGCAGGGTTCTTTTTATGTTGCAAATATTAATTTTTTATCAGATGTATAATTTGCAAATATTTTCTCTCATTCTATGGGTTGCTTTTTCATTCTGATCATGTGCCACATGTAAATGTTTGAAATTTTGTGAGGTTAAATTTATTTATTTTTTTCTTTTGTTGCCTATGTGCTGTTGTCATATCATTACTCTATTTAAGCACGTCTTCAAAAGTTCTTTGAATGTATTTATAAGAGCTAATTTGAAGTCTTTGTCTGCTAATTTCAACATCTGGTCCTCTGAAAGGCAGAGTCTGTTACTAACTTTTTTCTTGTATATGGGTTGCACATTCCTATTTCTTTGTAGGTCTCATAATATGTAGTGGAAAGAGAATTTTATATAATATATTTTAGCAACTCTAAAGATCCTTTCTTCCACAGTAGGCTTTGCTTTTGTTTGCATATTTAATTGTTTATTATCTGAACTGGGCTTTTTCATGACATCTATTTCCTTATAGTGTGCAGTCTCTGATGTACCCCTTTGAGGGTATAACCTTGAGCATGTACACGATTAACCTGTGGTGACAGTGGGTTTAACGTGACTCTCTTTGACTGTCTCTTTTTGTGATCTTTCTATTAAGCTGTGTGTCGTTATTGGTCTTACACTTAGCAGATAGCTTGCACTGTCAACTGATTGTTCTATTACTTTAAAAAATGCCCTTTGGCATAAATTGCTCTACAGTCTTATTCAATAAAATCTTGGCTACTTTTTAGGAGATTTAGAGCTTTGTTCTAAACCCACAATGGTTCTTCTTAGCTATCTTTTTCTTTCTGGTTTTATCTGACCTGAATTTTAGCTTGTTATTTCCATGAGGCTACCATCTTTGTCCTGATTAATCACCACCAAAACATTCATTGTTTTTGACAGTGCCCTCAGGCTTGAGCTTCCCCATGCTCTGTTACCAATAAAGTCAGTTCTCTTAAGGTGAGCTACCTAGCTCTCTGTTTGTTAAACCTGCGTCTCCCTGAGCAAAACATCTGCATCATGTCTCTGGAGCTCGGGACTGGGACAGTGCTTCATTCCTCGTAGAGTTACACCTCTGCTTTACAAGTGTCATGCTGAGCATGAGTGGTTGACTTTGGTCTTATTGGCTTGCTTCTTTTGGCTTAGAATCACTGTCCTATGAAGGATCTGAATGAGGGTAACTGGATCCTAATATATTCTTGATCTGTTCCTGGGATAGAGCATCTACCCCATGAATGTATTCCTCCTATTTGTCATATGATATTTCTGGGTTTCAGCTGTGTCTGTTATTCTTCGGTTAGAATTATCTAGTTCAGTCACTTCAGAGAGTAATTCTTCAGTGTTCTGCTGCAAGGGTTAAAAGAGAAAATCTAGGATGTGTAACTTCTTTCAACCAGTACTACAGTTTATGTTCCCACCCAACTTCATTCCCATATCCACTATTCTCAGGGGTGTTAAGTGCCTTTAATTCCTGAGCATTTCCATTATTTTTATTTTGTGTTGATTTGCTTCTTGGCCTTCTTCTAAGAGCTTCCGTGTTGCATAATTTTATTGAATAACATTCATATCAACATTTATATTAATAGTGTCCCCTGGAGTTGCGTATTGCACAATCTTTGTGGTTGGAATATAGCAGCCTCGACCATCATCTCTCTCATGATCTTCAACCTCTGGCTTAGATTTTATTGCCTTAGAAATGCAAAGAGCTATGTAGCTAAGTCAGCTAACACTCATTGATTGCGTTTTTGCTTCTAAATTTTTGTTGATATCGTTCATCTGCTCTAGCTTCCTTCCTAATCTCTTTATGCTTGTGGGTTTGTGCCTTGTATTTTTTATTACCATTTTATTGGGATTTTGGCAAAGTGCATAGGTGAAGAGATGTGTTCAATTGCTACGTTTAACACACAGTTGGTATTTTTTTTTTACCTGATACGTGCCAAGCATAGTGTTGGATCTTTGCATTTGTCTTTGTTCATTCTCATTATGTTGAACATGTAGATGCCTTCTCAAAATTGTTATTGCCTCCTATGTCTGAGTCTAATGTGGGGACTTAAAATGACTTTTCACTTTTAAAGTACATTTAGTCACAAGTACCTCTAATTTACTAAATATAAAAAAATAAAATTTTGCTAGCAATATGGATCCCCTTTTACAAAGGAAGTTACGTTAGTCATGTTGCCACACCTCCATTAACCCAATTGCTACTGCTGCCTCCACCCTATCATAATTCCTCTCACATAAGCTATGTAACATAGAAGTTATATGTGTATACTCCTTCTTCAACTATATATGCATTTTCTTATCCTCCTACCTTAAGGCACAGAGAAATTCCTTTATTGGTTATACATAGTTTCTGTTGGCAATTGTATTTTACTCAGGTCCCTCTGGTAAATTTGGTTACATTTTTTCCTCAAGCATAGTTTTTCTCTGGCAGCAACTAAATACATTGAATCAGGCAAAAATCTGATATTGGTTATTTTATTATTAATAACTCTAGTATGTTATCCTTACTGCAAAATCAAATGCAAAACTCTACTACAAGGTATGTAATACCCATAACACCCTGGCTTTGCCAGTCTAATGCGGCTACTACTCTCACCTTTTTTCTCACCTAGCTCTCTCTGTACTGGCCCATATCTCAGCATTTATGAGATGCTCTAGAAATTATAGAGTATATTTTTCCTCCTTATATTTTTAAATATTCATATAAACATATAAAGACATTTGTTAGATCAGAATATAACGCTCAGAAAGTTTAGGAAACTAGCCCAGAGTTACACCTATGGTAAGAGATAGCACAAATAGAACTATGTCTTCTACTTTAGGGTCTGGAGCACATTTTGAGCTACTATAGTGTCTTAGTTTATTATCTGATGCAAAGAAAACATGAAAATTAAAATCACTGAATTTCTTTGGTTGTGATTATAATGATAACAACATAATTGCCAACCCACAGCAAGTGTTTATAATGTGCCAAGCTAAGTGCTGTGTTTAAATCTCACACTATTTCTATGAAATGTCATTGTCCTCATATAATTAGTCTGAAAAGAGAACCTTGCATGAGCATATTTTGCTTTGTGTTATCTTCTTATATCTTTTTATAGATTATAATAAAGTAAATATTTTTTCCTTGTAAAATATTCCCAGTAATAACTTATATCTAAAGATTATAGGTTTATTTTTTAGCAAATTTTATCAATGAATAAACCAGCCATTTTTTAATTTTATAATTTGTAAAATAAATTAATCTCTCTTCAGATGTGATTATAGTCTTGTAGCTATATTTTAATTTTCTGTGTAATGAATTCTACAATAAAATGTTTCTAAAGAAATCAGAATCTAAAGTTGCTAAGTTACTAAAAGTTATTATATTTGGAGATTCAAAATAAGCAATTTTTAATGCAGTATTCACCAGTGAGTTGAGGTGGTTGGGGCTCTTTCTCTGAGTGATTTCTTAACTTACAGGTATAACATAAAATGAGAAAGTCTCTCAGGTTTTTAAAAAAATTGTTACTTTAGTTTTTGTTTAATTTATACATTTCAAAGCATACCTGGTGGCATACATCAGAATTGTATTACAGAGAAATATATGCGAAAACAGCATGAAAATCATAAAAGTAAATTGACATTGCCAATTAAGAAGAAGAGAACATGAGAGTGGAAAAAATATGTGTATTCTTATTCTCCCTGACATAGAAGTTAGGCATATCACTTCCACTCCTGTTCTATTAATGAGAACCTGTTCTATGGCCATAACCTGACTAAAAGAGAGGTAGGATGAAGAGTCTCTGGCTGGATGGTCACTTCTCAGAAACAATTCTGCAGCTTGTAAGGGAGAGCACAAATATTTTTTAACAGACAGCTGTATTTACCACACAAACTAAATGTGTTTCAGCAAAGAATTGGTTAATTAAATTACTCATCATTCATAAAGTGGAACAATATGCAACTGTTAAAAAGGATGGGGAGATATACATGTATTGAGCATACACACACACACACACATCTCATCACTTTTTTTTTTTTTAGAATAAGGGAAAGGCTTTATTGAATGTGTACAGTTTCAATGGAAGCAATTTTGAGTAGATCTGAAGGAAGAGTTCCTTAGGACATTGCATATTATTCATTACATGAAAAGTTTTCTAAATGAAAAATGTTTAGGACGTTCAGGAGAGGAAGAACAAATTAAGGAATGATCTCCACACCAGAGACCTCGAGACTTTTATGCATGCAGGGTACAGTTCCAGTGCAAAAGTCCTCAAGGACAGCATGGGGCCTCCACAGGGGTGCCTCGGGCTCCTTCCAGGGCAGCGGTTGAAGTGGGTCACGCTGCAGTCCAGGAAACAGTCTGGGGTTCTTCTCCTTTCCTGTTGCTTCCTGATGGAATCCAGGGTTTTCAGCAGCTTCCGAGAGTCCTAGACTGTAGAGGGCCCCTGGATGTGTGTCCTTCCACCTCTGCAGGCGCTTGCATCTCCAACGCTAGCTCAGGCCGCTTTGGTAGCATCTGCGTCTTCTTGAGGTGACTGGAGCTGTTTGTGGTTTCAGCCGTTGACTCCTAGACATGGGAGTCTCGAGAGTATTTGTGACCTCTCTCATCTCCGGGAAGGGCTCCGTGCCCAGTGGAGGCGCAGTGCAGCAGCCAGTGTGCAGCAGAGCTCCCGCAGAGCTCCCGCAGAGCTATAGGCCTTAGCAGGAGCGGCGGCTCAACACAGGGAAGTTACCCAGTGCTCAGGCCCAGGGTTGCTCTCGGTTCAGGTCCGGTGGTATGTGGGGCTCTGGACCTGCCTGCCTCCAGGGCAGCTCTTCCAAGGGCTGATGGATGGAACTCGATAGCCTCCGCCTCTCAAGGCTTGACCAGCACAGCCACGCATTTAGTCTAGGAAAAGTGCAAATGGCCTCACTACTTAAAAGAAATACATACACAATCTTTTTTTTTTTTTTTGACCCCCGAACTTTTTATTGGCCTCCTGCTCCCCAAAGGGTCCCCTGCTTCTGCTGGCTTAATGTCTCAGAACTTTGGTGTCATTGGTCTCAGACACCACTTTGCCATCCACTCTCTGGCGGGTAGTGGTCTTTTGGATGGTTTGCATGAAGTTACTGCTGAACCATATACAATCTTTATAAACCTCTGACTCGAATTGGCAGGGCTCAGTGGCTCAAGCCTGTAATCCCCGCTCTTTGGGAGGCCAAGGCAGGTGGATCACTTGAGGTCAGGAGTTCCAGACCAGCCTGGCCAACATGGTGAAACCCCATCTCTACTAAAAATACAAAAATTTGCCGGGTGTGAGGGTGGGCACCTGTGTTCCCAGTTATTCAGGAGGCTGAGGCAGGAGAATCTCTTGAACCCAGGAGGCAAGTTTGCAGTGAGCCAAGATGGTGCCACTGTACTCCAACCTGGATAACAGAGTAAGATTCTGTCTCAATAAAATAAAATAATAAATAAATAACCCCAACTCAGTCCATAGAGTATTTTCTCAGACCACATGGTTGCTCTACAACTTTCACCTTATTACAACTAAATTATAGAAAATTTTGCTTTTTCTTTTTGAAACAGTTGTAAATTCTTATGAAATATTAATATGCAAAATGAAAATTATGAAGTGACAGAGTTGTCAGTCCCATTTATTAAACTTTTAATATAATTGCTTATTAATTCTGGTGGGTTTTTAAATAGTTTTTAAAACAATTTTCCATGTAGACAATTGTTTACAAACAGAAACCATTTTACTTATTTCATTTTTTCTAATTTGTGCTTTTTTAAAGGACCTTAATGCACTAATTACCAACTTCAGTATATTATTGAATATGAATGCTGAGAGAAATTCTCCTACTTCTGTTATGACATGTTTCTGTTTTGGGGGACAAAACCATTCAGTTAGGTTGAATCAAATTCCCTCTATTACCATATTGCCAAGGTTTGTGTTTTAAATAATGAATGGATATTGTTTCTTATTAAATGCTTTTTAGGCATCTATTGAAATGATAGGGTATTTTTTTCCCCTTACTGTGTGATCAGGTGACCTGCATTCATTGATTCTCAAATGCAAAACCAGCCTGGCACCACCATGATATATTATCCTTTTATATATTGCTGTATTTTAGTTGTTAGTAATTTTGAAGAATTTTGCATCTATATTCATAAGGAATGTTGCTCTATTTTTTCTTTAATGCATTTGTATGATTTGTGGATTAGAGTAATTCCGGCCTCATAAATTAGTTAAAAAATGTTTTCTTCCCTTCTGTTTTCTAGAAGGGCATATGCAAAATTAGTTTTATTTCTTCCCTAAACATTTGGTAGAATCTTCAAGGAAGCTACCTGGGCCTAGCATTTCCATTGTGGGAAAGTTTTTAATCACAAATTAAATTCTCAATATATATAGGGATATTCAGATTATATATTTCTTCTTGAGTGAGCTTTGGTAGTTCGTATCTTTGAAGGAACTTGTCTATTTCATCTAAGTTGTCAATATGGGCATAGAGCTGTGTGTAGTTTTTTTCATATTATCCTTTAAATCTATAGGGTCTGTAGTGATATCCTCTGCTGCCTTGCTGATGTTTATAATTTGATAAATTTCTAATTTGATATTTGTAGTTTGCTTATTTGTAATTTGCCTCTTTTTAGTTTTCTTTGTTCTATTTAGATTAGCAAGGTCATATGATACAAGTTTAACTTATAAAAATTAATCATATTTGATTGCTTTCTAGCAATGGACAGTAGAAAATTATAGTAAATAATACGATGTAAAATAACATCAAAGCTATGAGACAGTTATAAATTGAAAAACATATGTAGAAGGGCTGTATGCTGGGAACTCATGAAAAACTTTTAAAAATTAAAATAAATGCATATATACATACTGTATTTGTGAATTAGAAGGCTCAGTAGTGTTAAGATGTCAATATTCCCCAGTCTATAAATTTGACATAATTCCAATTAATATCCTAGAAGGATTCTTTAGAAACTACAAATCTAAAAAATAAACTACAAATCTAAAGCTTTAAAATTTCTAGAAGTATAGGCTAAATTGAGTCAGTAATAGATTTCTTAGATAGAACTCCTGAAGCAGGATTTATGAAAGAATATGTTGGGATTTGATTTTATCAAATGTAAGAATTTTTTTCTTTGAAATTCTGTTATTTGAAAAGCACTAATAAGATAATGCAAAGAGAAACTATAAACTAGGAGAGACGACATACACATCACATATCTCATAACAGACTTGTATCCAGAATACATATACACACTCATACATGCACACATACACATACATTCTGTCTCTTTGTCTCTCTGTCTTTCAAAGCTCAATAATTAGAAAGCAAACAACTTAATAACAGTCGGCAGATGACTGAACAGAATTTCTCTGCAAATATCATATATGACTAGCTAATAAGCATAATGAAAAAAATCAATAATAATTAGAAAATGCAAATTAAAACAACAATTATACAATAGGTACCACTACCTATGTACTAAAATGACTAAAAATTAAATTAAAAGCTGAAAATACCAACTCCTGGGGAGAAGGTAGAGTAGCTGGAAGATTGCTATATTGGTGGGAGGATTATAAAGGAATGCAGCCACTTTGAAAAAAAACTTGGTTGTTTATTATAAAGTAAAACATTCACTCACCACATAACCTACCAATTCCATATTTATCCAAATAAAATGACAACTGATATTTATACAAAATCTGTATATAAATATTTATAGAGACTTAATGCATACTAACCCCAAACTGGAAACAACTGAAATGTATGTTACTTGTGAGATGAATGAACAAAGTAAGATACGTTCATACAATGGATTATTACTCAGTAATCAAAAAAAAACTACCTAATATAATAAAATAGATGAATCTCAAATACATTATGCTATGTAAAAGATGTCAGGCTCAAAATCCTAAACACTAGATGATTTCATTTATATGACATACTGGAAAAGAAAACCATTGAGATAGAAAACAATCAGTGATCACCAAACATTGGCAGCAGGGCACTGGGTTGACTGTAGAGGTGCACAGGGGATATTTTGGGATAATGATCCTATTCTATATCTTATGAATGACATTTGTTAAAAAAAATACACATTTATCAAAACGTGCAGCACTGTACATGAGAAAGAATGAATTTTGCTGAAGTTATGAACTTCATTAAAATACCCAAAATAGAACAAAAATACAATAAAAAAGCATTGCCTCACCACTCTATCTTCTTGTAAGAGAACACACTGAAAATCTGAGGCCAGCAAGTAGTCTAGCACTAAGCAAAGGATTCTGGAGAAATTCACGTTAGCAGTCATAAGCAACAGCCTAATCTCTGCAAACCAGCTCACACTGCATTTTACTAGGCCAAAGAAATAGGAGTAAGAGGATGAATGATGTGACACAAATTATCACCATTCTAAATATGTCAAGCATATGTCCTGCTGACAAGAGGGGACTGTCTGGCATGGTAAGTGGCTGTGTCAGCTTTTCTATCTTTAAGCATAAAAAGTGAGTATTTGTTAAGTTCTTGTTTTTTAATGTGCCACATAGGGAAATAATAATTTTTTCCTCATTACTATGGTTGTAGTTGTTAGTTAAAAGGCATTTTTGTACATGCCTAATTTAAGAAGCAATTTTATTACTAAAATTGAGAATGAAATATCATCCCATTTTGTAAAATGATATCTCAGGTAACTAATGTATATGGAAAGGTGCTTATACCATTTTGTATTTCCAAAGAATTTCTAAAAGTTCTAATTTACTCTCTGAAGCATAACCTGGAAACATACAAATGAAACATCACAGCTGTATTCTCACTGTCTAGCTAAGTCCAATACATGATCAATGTGCGTTATTTGGCTATAGGTCACAAAGGCAGCAGCATAATGCTGTTGACTATACAATGGTTGATCTGATAGCTATACACACAAGATAGCGAAGAGTCGTTCTTCGGCTTAAAGCTATTTATGTAAACAAAATTAATGAGGAAAGAAGACCTCCGTTGGTCATAACTTGTAATGGTTAGAAACTGGTTGCCAACTTCTAATCATTTTTCTCTATTGCCCTGTTTTCACTCTGAGGGAGGTCAGCATGATTTATTTACATGTGTTTCCTAAATCATATACTTGCATACATTTGTGAAAATGTGTCCTAAATCCCAATGATATTATAAAGCAAAACAATCCCTAAAAGCTATGCAAATTAGTATATTTCATAAAAAATATTGTCTAAATTGTAAATTGGTCCACGGTTTCATAGCAAATTCAATGTGGATGTACATTGCTTCAGAGAGTAATATTTATATTTTATAGAAACCAAGAGGTCAATATAGAAAATCTTTATTTCTTATGATTAGTATTTCTTTATCTGTGGGAGATTTTGCTTTCAGGTGAAAAGTTTGAAAGAATTTACCAAACAAATGAAAAGCTTCTCCAGGAGGCATCAAGAGATGACAAAACAACAGAGTCACATAACACCCAATAATAAAAGCATAAAGAGAAAACACTTCTACTGTAAAAAGAAACAGCACCAAGTTGCTTATAGTATATGTAAATTATGACAGGCTGATAACAATAGAATTTCTGTTGTACAAAATGGATGATTAAGCTTAAATGATAAAAATTATAAAAATAATGATAACAAAAACGGTTACTATGTGTCAGCAGTATTTTAAGAACTTTGTATCACTTACCTCATTTAAGCCTCCCAATAACCTTATGATATTGTTTCTATTGCTATCCCCATTTTAGAGATGAGGAAAAGCGTGTTTTAAGAGCTTTAGTCATGTACCCATCATTATTCATATGCAACAAATAACCTTGATAACTCAAGGACTCATTACAACAATAATCCAATTTTTCCTTAATATCACAGAGTAGTTGGGTTATCAGTGGTTGGGTTCCTCTAACCAGGTGTCCCAGGTTCTTGGGCTCATTTGCCCCAGGAATAGAGAAAAGGCCCTGGCGGCCTGGTGAGCTTACTGATTGTATAAATATCAGCGACCCAAAGAGTTTAGCAGAAAACGATTTATTAGGCAGAGAGAGAGAGCGCGCGCGCTCCCACGCTGCCGTGGGAAGGGAATTCAAAGAGGATATCTGCACAGGTAGAGAGGGAAAGACAGCTACCACGTTGTTGTGGGAGGGGATCCCAAGAGAGGGAAAGCCCCACAGGTAAGGGGCAGTGGGGTTTTAACTTTGAAGTTATTCCCGCCCCATTCATGTTCTTGTCCAATGAGAGGAGTTTTTTAAACTTCCTCTGGAGTGATTGATCTTTGACTTTGATCCCAGATTGGTTGCTTGGGCCCACAGCAGAGCCCCCTCCTTCCAAGGCTTTTGGTGGGCTTTCTGAACAAAAGAATCTCACCTGGAATTTTACCTAGCTCATACGCCGGAAATTTAGATAAAGAACTCTTGGTTCCCTGGTGGGGGAGGTGGACGGAGGCATGGCACTGGGAAGCTCTTGGCTTTGAAACCATGCCCCTTGTGGACTGGGTTTTCCTTAACACAATCCCTCATTCCCATTTGATGTTTCACACTCTTTCCATTTTGGGCCTCTGCTATCCCAAGGGGTGAGGAGTCTGCCTGATCCACTGCGCCCAGATGGCTGACAAGTGTACAGAGAGAAGAAGATTGTCAGGATACTGTAAGCATGAGGTCAAGGAGTGGCACACATCAGTTCTGTCTGCGTTATATTGGCTAGAAGACACAAATATGGCTCCAACGTAACTGGAAGGCAATTGGGGAATGTCATCTTTTTATTTGCCTGGAAAGAGGAAACAAGATTGATGCACATTTAGCTATTCTCTGCCACACTCACATAGCCTGAAGTTACTAAAACAGTTGGAGGTAAAGCACTCCTGTTGCAGAGACCAAGTCCTCAATGTAATACTCTACTGCTATTCAGAAAACAAGAAAAGTGGTGAAAGAAATTTCCGTTTTACTATGAATTAATTTTCATTCTTTTAGACTCCCTCTTACTATGTATTAGTGATACAAATTCAGATATCTATTTCTTGACTAGTACTAAATCAAATGGCTTAGAAGTTTTGATGTCTCAAAGCTACCCACTACTTGTAAACTGTCACCTTGCATTTGATAGAGAAGGTATACTCATATTTTGATAATACTCTGTTTTTGCAACTTTGATGAGGGACATATTCGTCCATTCTCACATTGCAATGAAAAACTACCTAAACTTGGTAATTTATAAAGAATAAAGTTTAAATTGGCTCACAATTCTACAGGCTCAACAGGAAGCATGGCTGAGGAGGCCTCAGGAAACTTACAATCATGGTGGAAGGCAAAGAGGAAGGAGGCACATCTTACATGACTGGAGCAGGAAGAAGAGTAAAGGGGGCAGTGCTACACACTTTCAAACAACCAAATCTCATAAGAACTCACTCACCATCATGAGAACAGCAGGAGAAAAATCTGCCCCCTTGTCCAGTCATCTCCCACCAGGTCTCTACCCCAACATTGGGAATTACAATTCAACATGAGATTAGGATGGGGACACAGAGCCAAATCATGTCAAGCTCATAAAATATTCCTGAAAACAGAACAAAGTAGATCTGTGTTAGGGGAATCCTCATCAATTAGCTTAGATTTGATTTGTGAAATGACAGCTCCTCTCCTTTAATTAAAAAGATAGTTTCATTTTATGATAATGCTGAGGAATATAGATCAGATGCCATGTTTACATGTCTGTGTTCCCATTTGCATACTTACTTCTCTAAGATACTAGTGGTCTTCCTACTTCAGTTTAAGTTCCAAACCAGTGATAATGCTGTATAAGCCAATGGCTATGCTTCATGAAAGTCAGTTCAGTGAATACTAATGATTCAAGAACAAAATTTTTTGTTGGACTCAAATATGTTTTTCTAACAAAATCAATCTGATATGCTTTTAACTATATTCATAGTCATTATAGTGTTGAATGCAATTAAGCATAAATGCTAAGCAGTTCAAATAGATAACTACAATAATTAGTATTGCTTTCACAGTCAAGCCAAATTTTAAATTTAAGTGGTCATATTGTTAGTTCTTCATGGTTCTTCACGATCTGTTAGCAGAATCAATATTTACCATTTCACCCAATATCATTTACTGTTTAATCCTCTCCTTGTCATGACTCTGCATATACAAATCCTTATGCAGGATAAATCTAATAAACTAAAAGCTAAGTTGACCTTGTATATTTTGCTATTTCAACCCACAGATCTCCCCCTAACACTGTTTGAGGTCTGGTCTTCAGATTGATTTTTTTGCCATTTTGTATTTCTCTTCAACTCTCCATACCACTAACCCTGCCCAACATCCCCACCTCTTTCAGTGTTCACTCTCCATTCTCTAAATATTTCAAGTAGAGAGAGTAGAAAGATGGAATTTGTAGTATTTGGATTTTCTACTTTGGATTGACACAGTGAAAAGGTGCATCTGGGCTCCAGGTATTACATGGAAAAACAATAAATTTGATTCACTGAGTGAATACACCTGCATTAAGGTAGAGACTAAATAAATTAGATCATATCTCTACCCTCATTCTTTTTAAATTAGAGTCTATTTTCTGTGAGGAACCTTTCCTGCTTCCTCTTTCTGTTCCAACCCCTATTTACATTCACCTTTGTCTTCACTGCTCCACTCTAATGCTTTTTAACACCCTCAATCGATCCTATTAGGAAACCTAGTGCACTTTACAGGCTTCATCCATGTTTATTTCTTAATGAATTTAACATTGATTTTCCCGCTTGCTTCTATAGACTACTTTTCTTCCTTAGGTTTTGTGAAACTTTTTAGGTTTTTCACCTATGTACTTGATTATTTGACAGTGTTTCTTGGTGGTAGTTCTTATCACTGCCCCCTCTTCTGTTTGATTTTCACATGAAGAAGTTCTCTGGGTTTTATATTTGTATGCCAATCATTCTTTTTTAAGGGAATGCTTCTTTACTCTTTAGGTTTCAATGACCAACTTTATGTTTGTGACCTCTAAACTGATACCTCCACTACCAACTTCTCTTCAAAGACAGACCCAAATTCTCAATTTCTTTCTGGCTATTACATTGCCAATATTTTAAACTAAATGAAATCAAAGACAAACAGTATTTTCTTCCCCAAACTTTTAGTACTTCTGTTATACTTAATTCATTTTATTAGTACCACTCATTTAGTGTCATTATGCTCTAACCACATTTTTGGCCATCTTTCTAGGCAAATACTTATAGTTTTAATTTATTATTTTGCCATTCCTCATCACTTAGAAGCTTTCCTTGCTTTATTATCTTTCTCTCTACTGTTAGGTGCTTTTGAACAATACAAGTCAGAATGTGTCACTAATGTCCTTAATAACCAGCAATGTCTCCTGTTGCCTAAACAGAAAATTATACATAATCCATGAATTATTTCACCTTAATCTGGCTCCAAACAACAATTCTAGTCCCTCTCTCTCTTTTTTAACCACACCAAGCATTATAGGTTAGCAATGCAGCATTAATTATTGTTGCCTATATTTCTTGTGTGCTTTCAGGCGTTTCTGTTTACTTTCTCATATTGTCCTCTTTATCTGGGCAACATTCTCATTAATTTTGTCTGTCAAAACTCTTATTTTTTAAAGTCCCAACTCAAATTCAACTACTTCTACAAGTCTTTCTCAGATATACTCCACATATCCAGCTTCTAGATGAATCTTTCTGTTTCTAAATCTTACCTCTTGTATTTTTATTTAGCATATGTGTTTTGCTAACATGATTTATAAATATTGTTTTACATTGTTCTGTCCACCTAATCCCACTTACTTCCACACTCATATTGTAAATATTTTATTTTTTAAAGGAATTTTGCATCTGTGAAACTCTAGCAGAGTGATTAGCGTTGACTATGTGCTCAATAAATATTGAATTAAAATAGCATATAGATTCAAGCCAATTTTGGACTGATTCTATCCACATAAAGTGTAGCACTGCTAAAGTGGTATCCTTGAGGAGGTGAAAGTGGATGGGATTTATGCATAAGATATTTGGTGGGAGCTTTGATTATGAGTTCAACTAAATGTGAAATCCAAGGGGATGCAGACTATGCAGATGTGAGCAGAAACAGTATAAATCTGGAAAATCCCTTCTGATTGCTTCAGTTTTCTCAAGAAAAGGAGCAAGATCATCATATATGAGTGATTATTAGGAAGGAGGTTTGCAGTTTTAAGAAAGAGAAGAAGTGTGAAATAATTGTACGAGAATGCTGAGCAGTAATTGAATGAAGGAAATACTATAGATAATTACACTTATAATACAATACCCAATGTTCAGTTTGGAATGTTCCAGGTGTTCTTTTACATATTGGACTTTTATTTTTTAATTATAATTTGTATCTTATTTCTGTAGCACCAGCTCAACTTTTGGCAAACATCAATGTATTTTAAATTCATTTCACTTTAATCTTCAAAACTTATTTGTCTTCCTGAGGAAAAGAGTAAAAACAACAGCATTGTAGCAATCCATTTATACTCCTATTTTCAGACAGCCATGCTTCCATCCAATATTTACCTAGTTTAGCAAATCTTATTTCTGTTAGAAATTATTTCTGCAATGAATGTGCTCCTGTCACTTCATCTTTATTTCATGCTTTTATCATATTCAATCCTAATTTGCTCTGAAGGTTTGCTAACTTTTGCTTTAATCATGTCTTTTCTCTAAAATATTTCAGATATAGTGAAATATATTATGTTCAGTATTTTTCTAATATTTTTCTACCAATGAAAAATAAAATATTGAAATGAGATATATTCACATTGATTTCTATGAAGGTTACACATGGATTGGTAAATCAAAACAAGCTCTCAAAAGATAGAAAATCAATTGATGTGTCAGATAGGAAAAGCATAGATGGCAAAATCAACCACAGAGTTGACATCTTTCCTCTTGAAATAATTTAATTTACCAAAATTTGAAAGGTTTTGTGACTATGAACATAGTAATAGGCTAAAAAGCGGGAGACCAAACAGATTGATCTCAAATTTTATTTACAATAATTCAAGCAAATGTAAACTAACATATTTTAGATAAATATTTTTCTCTGGACCAATCACATAAACTTTCTGGGAGAACAATCAAGACTGTATTGTAAGGACTGTTCACTGAATAATCATAAACAGTATTTACATGTACAGTTAATTATAGAGAATGTATTTGTTTTTTCTCTACAGAACTGTTATCCAATTGCCAAGAGTTGAATTGTCAGTATAAATGTACAATGGTCAGAAATAGTACAAGATGTTACTGTGAGGATGGATTTGAAATAAAAGAAGATGGAAGAAGCTGTAAAGGTAAGTAAAACATGTAACTCTATCAAATTTTGTTTATAGACATTTAGTTAACAGAAATACAAAAAGACATTTTTGAGCACCTACCATGTGCTCCACAGAGTGTTTGTCTTAACTTTTCTTTCTTGAGATTTAAAAATTTGCCCCCACACTAAAACATAAACATTATATGTATAAGTTTATGACAATCAAATTTGAATTGTTTTTTTGCAGTAATTTCAAACTTGGGGAATGTCAACAATGAGAAATGTTTGGGTTAATCCTTAACATATTGATCTAATTATTTTAACTTCCTGTTTTACGGCTGTTACATAGCTGCAGTCTAGTAGACGTGTTATTAACTACATTAGATTAATAATTACTAATCATGTAATGTTCTTTATAATTTTTGCATTGGTTATTCTGGCAGCTGGCATTTTACTAATAACAATAATAATGTAATAATGAACATAAATATTGATTTTTTTCAATATCTGGATTCTTGCTTTTGTGATTACTTTATAGCAAATGTTTATCCTCCAAAACAACTGCCCTCTTCCATACTGAAGAATTTTAGGTTATCTTTCCATTCAGTTGACTCCAATTATACACATATTAATATATATATAATCTAATATATCCACAAAATTATATGCATTGCTTTACATGATACTTAGAATCTATGTCTATCTCTACATATAATATTTCTTTTCTATAATATAGCATATGTCTCTCTCTGACTCTCTCCTTCTGTGTGTGTGTGTGTGTGTGTGTGCATAGAATAGCTGCATTGCCAGAGCCACTAATAAATAGAATACTTTCCAAAGAAATTAGTGCTTTGCTGATTACTTCAATTCTTTTCTCTAATATTATCACTTTTACCTTAGAATCTTACATTTGAAAGAATTCTTAGAGGGAATTATTTAAAATCTTAATGACAAAATTGAGATACTGATAAGTTAATTGACTTAAGTCCACACATCTTAGTAATAGAATTGGGACTGAAACTTAAGTCTGCAGAATCCACTTAGTCTTATCCTGAAGAAGTTCATTGTCTTTTCAGGTACATTGGAGATTGAATTTTAGTTTGTTGTTTGTTTGCTTTGTGCATAATACAAATGGTATAAAAACACTTATTATCAAGTGTTTACCAGACCCAGAAACTGCATAATCTGACCACAGGGAGGCCAAACTCACATATTTATTTGACTCATGTTCTTTTAAAACAACATTTAAAAATCAGAAAATCGCACACAAAAGTTTATATATTCTGGAAATTCAGGGCAACATTAGATGCCTCATCACAGAAGTCAGCCAGATATAAATGGTGCCAGACATGAATGATGCCTTTGAACATGCATGTTCTTTCCATTTCAAAACAGTCCTTGCCATTCGTAAGTGTTTGGCTTAGATGCCTATACTGCATCCTTCTCACTCATTTATTACACCTATAGTAATCAAGATCTGCACTTCCCTTTGCAAGTGTGGAGCTGAGTTAAATGCACATGTTCCTGAAAGTGGTTAATTAATTGTTTTATGTGTTTAATTAAGTGCATAAAAACAACCACAACCATAACAAATTTCTTCTGTGGAACATCAGTGAAGAATTGGACAGCAATCATTTTAGAAGTCACCAGTGGGAGAGGGGCTCTTTGTACTTTCTCTATACTCCTTGAGAGCCAGACCTGAGCATCATTTAGGCTTTCTCAAAACTATTTCCAGGTAGTTCTCATTATTTAAAGGAGAAAAGAAGGCAGCATTACAAGTAGTGGTATGCCTGTTTCTTTGTGATCAATGTTGTAGAGTTCCACTGCAGTACATTCTGGTGAAGTAGAAAGAACAAAGGAGATAATTGATCATATTGCTCTCCCAGACAACATAATCGTATCAGAAAAACTGAAGTAGAAACCAATAATATTAAAGATGAAAAATCTATGAAAATAGTTAAGAATTATGACTGCCATCAGAGACAGACTTTACCAAATGCAAACCTTAATTTCATTCAGTATTACTGTAGACTTAGCTCCAAACGCTATATTTTTTTGTATCGCCGAAAGTATTTCCTTCAAATGAACCATCCATGACTGCTGGCTATTACATGACTCTGAAGAAATCTGAGTTTATGCATGCCATACAAACGCATAGTTTCACAATTTAAATGGCCCTCTGCTACTCAGCAATCTTTTTGCTTTCTCATAATAAACTCTTTTCTTAGCTTGGATATTCCCAGAAGCCAACCCTGAAACAAGGATTCACATGGCTGTTTTCCATTATTTGCCATTGCAGATTTTTCTTTTTCTTTCTTTTTCTCTTTTCTTTTCTTTTTTTTTTTTTCTGGTGGTGGGGGTGAGAGGATACAGGAAGAGAAAGGCAACCCCCCATAGTTGGAGCAATTAAGTCAGCTACAACAAAGGGTGACTGAAGCTTAAGTGTCTGGCAAAACTTTCTAGCATGAGAGACAAGGGAACTCAGGCATGTATACACCAATTTCTGAGGAGCACATTTGTTTGTTTATTTTTGTGTTGGAAGTGTTATTATCCCCTCCTGGAACCTTGGCCTGCCTTGAGTCCTGGCAGAGCTTTTGGTGGTAGAGGAAGAAGGGTTTGGAAGTACCCTCAGGCACAGATAAAGATCCCTATGACTGTAGAATCACACTGAAAGATCTGAGGGATATGAGCAGACAGTATCTGCTATAATGCACTTGACCATTCCTTTCAATTCCTTCTTTATTCTCTCAAAATATGTTTCCTTAATCTATTCTCTTTGGTCTTAGTCATTGGCTCTTTATATTCTGGGTACCATCTTGTATTAATTCTGCAACCTACTCTCTCTCTACTCACTGTTTACTTGTGTATCCACCCATCCTGCTTTTGCTGTCATTTCAGAAGAGAGCTTTACTTCTTCTTGTCTTTTTTTTCATACATATTAAAAATCCCATTCACCCAAACATTTGTCTTATCTTGGTCTATCAATTTCTACCCATTATGAATCTTTAAACACTACATTTGCACTGACTAACACTGTAGTCAATATTCTCACATTTCTTCTATACTAAAAGAAAACAAAAACCAAAACCAAAAACACAACAAATATCCACCCTATATTCTATCTCTTCCTAGAGCCATCATTCCTGTGTCTTCCTCCTTTATTATCCAAAAACTTTAACAATCAACTACATTTACATTCACAATTATGTTATTTTCACTTCGTTCCTCCATTTACTGCTATCTAGATTCTCATTCTATAATTTTGGCAAAGCAACTTTACATATCTCTTTTCCCTTAAAATCTAGTTAAAACCCTCACTTTTATTTTCTAAGGATTTTTAGAGACTTCTCAGCATATCTGCAGTTTTCCAGAGCTTCTATATTTCTTATAATCTTTATTCAAACTCCACCTTGTTATTTATGTATCATTTTGAGATTATATATGGATTTTCTCATTCCACATTCATCCACCCAGAAGTAAAACTCAGTTCTTTTCTTAGAGTTTCCACAATTATAAAATCCATGCAAACAAGACAATTTGTATATGTAGTAAGATTAACTGAAGACTTGGTAGGAAAGGGTTTTATATCACAACAAACAAATAATTTCAAATGTAATTTTAGATATTCCTATATTGAAACACTTAGGTTACCCCTTCACTGCGGATTTTTTAACATGCCAGTTGAGGTTTCTTTTTCTCATATCACTTCTGACACCAAATTGGGTGGGATTTTTCCACATAAATTACCCAGTTCTCTAATACCAACTGGGTGTGCAGTGCAATTCAACTCAGTTCTGATATTATCCAGAGGTAGTGTAGACCCCATGGGATAAGGGCCTAGTCCTGCAAGATTCAGGTACCAGTCACAAGTTCCAGGGCTCACCTATACCTTTGATCAACTGGCTATAAATTTGAGCATTCCCACAGCCCTCTCCTCAGATGCATTCATTCCCTACAACAACTCAGAGAACTCAAAAAGTAATGGCAACAAAAGCCAAAATAGACAAATGGGATCTAATTAAACTAAAGAGCTTCTGCACAGCAAAAGAAACTATCATTAGAGTGAACTGGCAACCAACAGAATGGGAAAAAAATGTTGCAATCAACCCATCTGACAAAGGGCTAATATCCAGAATCTACAAAGAACTTAAACAAATTTAAAAGAAAAAAACAACCCCATCAAAAAGTGGGTGAAGAATATGAACAGACACTTCTCAAAAGAAGACATTTGTGCAGCCAACAAACATATGAAAAAAAAAACTCATCCTCACTGGTCATTAGAGAAATGCAAATTGAAACCACATTCTCATGCCCGTTATAATGGTGATCATTAAAAAATCAGGAGACAACAGATGCTGGAGAGAATGTGAAGAAAGAAATAGGAAAGCTTTTACACTGTTGGTGGGGAGTGTAAATTAGTTCAACCATTGTGGAAGACAGTGTGGCGATTCCTCAAGGATCCAGAAATAAAAATACCATTTGACACAGCAATTCCATTACTGGTATATACCCAAAGGATTACAAATTATTGTGTTATAAAGACGCATGCACATGTATGATTATTGTGGCACTGTTCACAATAGCAAAGACTTGGAACCAACTCAAATGTCCATCAATGATAGACTAAATAAAGAAAATGTGGCACGTGTACACCATGGAATACTATGCAGCCATAAAAAAGGATGAGTTCATGTCCTTTGCAGGGACATGGATAAAGCTGGAAACCATCATTCTCAGCAAACTGACATGAGAGCAGAAAATCAACGCCACATATTCTCACTCATAAGTGGGTGTTGAAGAATGCAAACACATGGACACAGGGAAGGGTACATCACACACCAGGGCCTGTCAGGCAGTGGAGGGCTAGAAAAGGGATAGCAGGGAGTGGGGTAACAGGGGAGGGATAACATTAGGAGAAATACCTAATGTAGATGACAGGGTGATGGGTGCCGTAAACCATCATGGCATGTGTATACCTACGTAACAAACCTGCACATTCTGCACATGTACCCCAGAACTTAAGGTATAATTTAAAAAAGAAAGAAAATATTTTCCTTATGTTTTTAGTTTATTATAAAGAATGCAAAAGCCAAATGGAAGTGATGCATAGGGCAAGGAATGGGAAGGAAAAAGAGGGAAGCTTGTATGCCCTGTCTAGGTGCTTCATCCCCCCCCAGGGCTCCAATGTCTTCACCAAAATGGAAGCTCTCCAAGCCTCATTGTCCATGAGTTTTTTTAGCCCGACCCCCAGTCCCCTTTCTTCTCCTTGGAGGTCAGGAGGTGTCCCTGAAAGTTTCCACACTCTAATCCACTGTTTAGTATTTTGATGACCAGCCCCCCAGTCTGAGATTCCCTAGGGGCCCCACCATGAGTCACCTCATTAGCATAGACTTAGGTGTGTTCTAGAGGAGCTCATTATGAATAACAAAAGACACTTCTATTTCGCAACTAATTCCAAGAGTTTTCGAGCTCTGTGTCAAGCACTTTGAACAAAGGCCAAATATACATTTTTATTATGTCACCTTAGTTTAACCCCCTTAATACCACAGCTTCAATCCATCCTATTACCTTTTGCTCTCCTCTTCGTTTTTCTGGCTTTCTTCTCACCCCCCTTTCTACAAAATTAATTACAGGAGTCCCAAACTATCTTTTCTCTTCATTCCCAAGTTGTGAAGACCAAACTCTGTTAATAAGTCTAAGTTTGTATTTCTTATCTTATTTAAGGACTCAGTGAAAACAAGTTCCAGTTAAGATCAGCCTTCCATTTGTGACTATGTGCCCTTCTTTCCCTACATTACGCCACCATCACTACAATAATGTCCTAATTATTGAATCCAAATGGCAATTTTAATCTTGATCTTATTGGATTTATGCATTGAATATAACCCTTTCAAACACTGTGATATTCCTGAAAAGCTCTCCATTTCTTGATTTTTTCTTACATTATTCATTAATTTTCTTCACAGGAGACTGTAGGACTCCTTTTCCTTCCCTTCCTTCCTCTCTCTCTCTCTCTCTCTCTTCTTTCTTTCTTTTTATTCTGATACAGAGCCTTGCTCTGTTACCGAGGCTGGAGTGCAGTGGTGCAATCTTGGCTCACTGCAACATCCGCTTTCCAGGTTCAAGTGATTCTCATTCCTCAGATGCCTGAGTAGCTGAGAACAACAGGTGTACACCACCACGCCTGACTAATTTTTGTATTTTTAGTAGAGAAAGGGCTTTGCCATGTTGGCCATGCTGGTCTCGAACTTCTGGCCTCAAGTGATATGCCCACCTTGGCCTACCAAAGTGCTAAGAATACAGGCATGAGCCACTGCGTCCAGCCCTGATTCCTCTTTCTTGACTGCCCTTTCAACATTGGTATCCTATAGTATTTTGCAGTAGCCAAGTTTTTCTCATTTCCGCTTCCTCTGCGAGAAATAGCTATCTCCTATTTTTAAAATCTGTAATCTATATGCTAGTGACTTCCAAATACTCCAGGACAGTCTCGCCCCATATTACCAGTTCCATTCTCAACTGCTCATCGTTACGCATTTACTCAAGGCTGCCCTACAGACATCTCAAATTTAACACAACCAAATCAAACTCATTATCTCCTCCCATGACAGAGCCATTCAAATCTATGCCTCTTACATTCTCTGCTTCAAAATTGGATCAATTTTCACTTCTGTCACATCCAATCAGTTTTCAAATATTGTCTATTCTACTTTTTACACATTCGAGTCCATTCCCTCTTCATTTCCACTGCCACTGACTTAGTTCAAAGTATAACTTCAAAAGACAATTTATTGGATACAATTAGCACATACCTAATTTTCCAGGATCCCTTCTCCACACTTACCAAAACCTGTATTTCATATGAGTTCGTTTAGTTTTGAAATGCAAAGCTGATCATATAGCTCATCTAATTAAAACTTTTCCAATGCGAATGTGTAGGGTACAATCTTTTAGTTGAGCATGCAGATACCTTGATTATCTGACTCCCAACTTACTTTCCCAGTTTCATCTCTTCTACCACTTCCCTTCCTATACCCTTGCTTCACCTGACTCCTTATGCTTCTTCTATGAAACCCCCATGATACCATCCTGATGCCTTTCACATGCCCTTTTGATGAACTGAAATATCTCTTTCCACTTAGTCTGAGGAGACCCGGATCAGCCCTCACACTGTTTAACATGAAGTCTTCATTTAACATTCCCCTTCTAATCCTAAGCAGTTTCACTTCCCTGTTTCTATCATAACTAGAGTATGCCCCTATTATAAGGAAATGTTTACTATCATAATTATATTTCTCCAGACTTGTCTTACTCAGAGGGAGGGACCATATTTTATTGATTTTGTCTTCTGAAAAGATTAGTACAGTTGTTGGTACATAAAACAGACTGAATATACATTTGTCTAACTACTGACAAAGATGCCTTTTTATTTGTTTGGTGAGTTAGGAATCTTTGAGTATCTGTTGTTCAAAAAGATTTGAACTGGATACCAGAGGAAGGACGTATATAGAGAAAATAGAGTGAAGGAATAGAAGAAGGGACTACAGATATTAAAATAAAATTTAATTAAGATAAAGTCTTTATTTTCAGTAGGTGCTCAACCGTTTCCTCTCTTTAAAGTAGTGAGTGTGATTTGTATAATATGGCTCAGAACTCTTATTTAATTTGTTGATTGAAAATCACATTACTAGTATAAATCTTTGTTACAATAGTGAAAAGTCAGTGTCATAAACACTGGAACTATTCAACAAATACTAATTGGAGTACATTTTGTACCTTTGCAAAAATATCCAAGGACTTCTAGCCTGCCTATCACAAATGCAAATTAAACCTTCTTTTAAAATATATGATTTGATCCTGTTTGATGTTTTATCTCTGTAAGTGTTAGGGCAACAAAAAGTTTAATTTTAGTTAGTGTCGTTTTGAAAAGACTTACTGGAATCGGCTTTTCCTTAATAGTCTATTTCCAAAGTTCAAAAATAATATTTTCTTCAAGGAGAAAAGAAAATGCACAAGATACAGCTGCTTAGAAATGATGCCAATTTTCCTTTTAGATCAAGATGAATGTGCTGTTTATGGTACATGCAGCCAGACCTGCACAAATACACATGGATCTTACACTTGCAGTTGTGTGGAAGGCTACCTAATGCAACCAGACAACAGGTCTTGCAAGGCTAAAATTGGTAAGTTATGACTTTTTTGTTTTGTCTTTCCAGAATTATTTGTTTTCTTTTTACAGTTCTTTTCATTAGAGATGTGGTGCAGCAGAAATATGGACATTGAAGAGAGAGGTTTTCCTTCATTTTAATACGCTTCCCTGTAGTTAGGAATCTGGAGCAATTCTTTCAGTTGTCACTAATCATTATAAGATTCCTTTCATTACTCCTTCCAAAAAGGAAGTTTTCTTTCTTTTTACTTTCTTTCTTATTTTGTTTGAGATGGAGTCTTGCTCTGTTGCCCAGGCTGGAGTGCAATGGCATGATCTTAGCTCATTTCAACCTCTGCCTCCCAGGTTCAAGTAATTCTCCTGACTCAGCTTCCCAAGTAGCTAGGAATACAAGCATGCACCATCACACCTGGCTTATTTCTGCATTTTTAGTAGATGCATGGTCTCAGCGTGTTGGTGAGACTGGTCTTGAACTCCTGACCTCAGGCTGTTCACCCACCACAGCCTCCCAAAGATCTGGGATTACAGGCATGAGCTGCCATGCCAAGCCTATTACAGGAAGTTTCTAATTAGCAAAAATTTGTTTAAAAGAAGTGGATTAATTGATTTAAAGTACCTATCTCTCTCCTGGTCTACTACAATAGATTCTAGTTAGGAATCTAAAAATTACCTCCTGCTTTACCTCCAAAATTAATTTTTTACATAATAAAGTGATCTGCTACTAAAATATAAACCAGATCATATTATTCTCTTGCTTCAAATCTCCCAGTAACTTTCACTCACCTTGAAAATAAAATCTAAACTCCTCACAGGACTTCTAAGGGCCTAATGTCCTGATACCATTTCCCTTTCCAATGTCAGATCTCCCCACTGCTCTTATTTCATCATCAATGCCAGCACACTTGTATTCTTGTACTTCTTCAACTGTGTTTCTTTTTGTCTGCCTGTAATGCTTTTTCCTGTGAGAGTCACATTAATGTATCCTTCTTATCACTTGAGTCGCAGCTAAAATATCAATATTCAGAGTGAGCTTCTCAATCCATTCTATTAAATGGTATCTACCCTCTCCATCATGGTGTTATTTTCCACTGTTATTTATGCATACTTACTCTATCACTGTATAATTTCCCAGTTTTATTTTCCTTATGGCATTACCATTTGAAATTAGTTCATGTATATGTTTATCACATGATTACTCCAGAATAAGCATTATGACAGTACAGAACTTGTTGAATCTGTTTACTGTTATTTACTCAGTACTGATCATTGCCTAGAACATATAAGTACTCAATAAATCTTTGCAGAAAAAAAAGGGAGGAAGGAAGGAAGGACAGCAAGCTGGAAAAAAGGAAAAGGAAAGGGAGAATAAACTTGTTTTGCTAACTAAAATTACTAAAATGAATGTTTCACTCTTAAACGGTTAAATTTCATGTTTCAAAACTGCCTTTTACTACTAACCTGCAAATAAAGCCTGTAGTTTCCACACAGTTTTCAGCCTACTCAGTAAGTGAACACTCAGTAAATGTTCACTTTGATTGGCTAATGAAATAGCTTTGAGATGCACCAGTCACAATCCTATAATGCTAATAGTTTTGTGGACTGAATTAGCTTGGAAATAATATAAGGAAATACTATACAGAATATTCCATCTGGGTTCTTCTAACGTCCTCCAAGTGTAGTTTCATATCAGACATTTTCAAATTATGATGTATTGATGAATTAATGGGCACCCTCCCCCTCCCTTATTAGCAGTTGGTAAATTAAGCATGAAATTTCTTTTTTGAAACCACATTGGGCAAAACATTAGATTAGCTCAGCAAGCTGCAGTTGTTTCTCTTAACACATAACCTCATGTTATAATTTAAATGATTTCCCAGAGATAATGTAGTTATTTACAAAACATATGTATCTACAAAATATCAACAAGAACAAAACACTCTTTTATTTCTTAGCTTATTCTTTGAATTACTGACTTGATTTATGAAGCCCTATTTGAGGGCAATCCTTGAGAAAAATTAAGTCAGGTTATGTTTCCCTTTTTGCCACCACCCAGAGTTCTGATTTAAAATATTGATGAATGAAAGAAGTATAAGTTTTTTATTTGCTGTTTCTATTGATCCACACAGTATTGCTACACAGGGAGAGTGTAATGTAATAAACCCTATAAAGGAAGTACTTCCTCTTTTTCTACCTAGGTGGGTTATATTACAGTAATAGAATAAAACCAGAAAAGGATGGAACATGATAATGTCCTACTACATCAAGGAAATTTGATGACTCTAGAATTGATAATGGAAATATAAATCTCTTCATCTCTAGGTCTTTAGCTTGATGACAATGTGTACCTACAAAATTTGAAAAATACATGGTTACCATGGGAATGTTGCTGTGCTTTATAGTTTAAGTAAAATGAGTTGCTAGCATGAGCATAAGTCTATAACAAACACTGGTGAGTTCTAAAGGTCACATGGATATTTGAACCAATGTATTTGTACAATTTAAGGGAAAAACTGTCTGTTTGGCTTTGGTTTTCTCATATTTATAGCAAGTGAGCCAGAGGATACTTTTGGCTTCAGTTGTATGTAATTCCCATTAATGTAATCAGGTTAAAATTTTTCTGGCAGTTTTATTATATAGTAATGTGGCTGTATCTGACAAGTGCTAGAAAAAAGTTATAAATTAAGCCAGGTTCATCTTAAGGCTTTGCCTTTCCTTCTTTCAGTTGCCTGGCTGCTAAGATTGGCCCCTCTTTTATGCTTTTGTTACAATTCTACCCCAGTGGACTCCAGAACCTAACTTTTCCTCCAAGACAAGCCAGAGTTCCAGGGCTCTCAGCAGCTGGGTGGTGTGGAAAGCAAGGGAAGGTCAGAATGGCCTGGCCCAAGACAATGGATATGTGGAAAAGATCTTCAGGCTTTAGAAAGAAAGAATACTATGAAAATATCAAGCCAAAGTGATACAATGGGAAGCTAGAGACTAGACCCAAGAAGACGATTCTGCAAAGACAGTACAAGATGATAGATGAATAAAAAGTTACTGAGAAATAGCCCTTTATTTGAAGGCGGAAAGAGGCAACCTTATCCAGCCAGGAAGCTGCTTCTGAAGGTGCTGAACTAGTCCAGGATAGATCAATTATCATGGTCTCTTCCCCAACTATTCACCCCCAAAGCTTGCCAGCGGGGTCTTATTTTCAAGACATTAGATAGTAATTAGGTAAATTAATCTAAGTTAATTGATTATTCCTCCTTTGTAATATAATACCTGAACCCAAGTAAAATTCATAAGCCTTAAGAGCATCTTTAAGAAATAACTGTATTGAAGGGAGGAGATTTTAGACACTACAGCAGATGGGGGAAGAAATTAATGTTAGGCAGGAGGCCTTTTCATTTCTATTAACTCATGTAATGCAGACAAATTTTCTCCTTTCTACACTTAGTAAGATTGACCCTGACTGACAAAATAAAGAATAAATTGTTTCAGAGTTGCAAGGACCTTCAAAGGTAATCTAACAGAATTTAACACTTCATACTATGTGTTTTTTAATCTTCAAAAAAGTAATTTCTAAAAGAAAAGTCTAAAACATATTTTTAAAAGTTATTTTAACTTAAATATGCGTAGTTGAATAGTTTTATATAGGAGACCTACAAGACTATACATTTTATGAGAGAGCATTTATTACTTTGTCACAGAACACACATTAAAAGCTAGTAATTAATGCTTGTTTGTTTGTTTATTTATTTATTTTCTTTAAGAAATGTAGTCTTTGTCCCTGAGACTGGAGTACAGTGGCGTGATCATAGCAGCCTTGAACTTCTGGGCTTAAGCCATTTTTCCACCTAAGCCTTTAATTAGCTGAGACTACAGGCACAAAACACCACGCCCAGCTAATTTTTATATTTCTTGTACACAGGATCTCTCTGTGTTGCCCAGGCTGGTCTTGAACACCTGGCCTCAAACAATCCTCCTGATGTGCCCTCCCCATGTGCTGAGATTACAGGTGTGAGCCACCACACCCACACAAAAGCTAGTCATTTTTTCTGATTGAATGTTAGGATTTGTAATGTGAATAAAAGAAAAAAAAGTAAAAACCGTGTATAGATACCCAGTAAAAATTCCTGCATATATATTGGTATGTGTGTGTGTATGTGTGTGTTATATATATATGTGTGTGCATATATATATGTGTGTATGTGTGTGTGTGTGTATATATATATATCTTATTACATGTTAGGTTCTGGGGTACATGTGCAGAAGATGCAGGCATGTTACATAGGTACATACATGGCAATGTGGTTTGCTGTCTCCATCCCCTTGTCACCTATATCTGGCATTTCTACCCATGTTATCCCTTCCCAACTACCTACCCATCACTTTCCCTCCCCTAGTCCCCCACAACAGACCCAAGTTTGTGATGCTCCCCCTCCCCTGTGTCCATGTATTCTTATTGTTCAACACCCACCTATGAGTGAGAACATGAGGTGTTTGATTTTCTGTTCTTGTGTAGGTTTGCTGAGAATGATGGTTTCCAGATTCATCCACGTCCCTACAAAGGACACGAACTCGTTTTTCGTGGCTGCATAGTATTCCGTGGTATATATGTACCACATTTTCCGTGTTCAGTCTATCCTTGATGGGCATTTGGGTTGGTTCCAGGTCTTTGCTATTGTAAACAGTGCTGCAATGAACATTCGTGTGCATGTGTCCTTATAGTAGAACCATTTATAAGCCTTTGGATATATACCCAGTAATGGGATTGCTGGGTCAAATGGAATTTCTATTTCTAGGTCCTTGAGGAAGCCCCACACTGTCTTCCACAATGGTTGAACTAATTTACACTCCCACCAAGAGTGTAAAAGTGTTTCTATTTCTCCACATCCTCTCCAGCATCTGTTGTCTCCAGATTTTTTAATGATCGCTGTTCTAACTGGCATGAGGTGGTATCTCAATGTGGTTTTGATTTGCATTTCTCTAATGACCAGTGATGATGAGCATTTTTTCATGTTTGTTGGCCTCATTTATGTCTTCTTTTGAAAAGTGTCTGTTCATGTGCTTCACCCACTTTTGAATGGGTTTGTTTGTTTTTTTCTTGTAAATTTGTTTTAGTTCTTTGTAGATCCTGGATATTAGACCTTTGTCGGATCGGTAGATTGCAAAATATTTTCCCATTCTGTTGGTTGCCGGTTCGCTCTAATGATTGTTTTTGTTTGTTTGTTTGTTTGTTTGTTTTTTGCTGTACAGAAGCTCTGGAGTTTAATTAGATCCCATTTATCTATGTTGGCTTTTGTTGCCAATGCTTTTGATGTTTTAGTCATGAAGTCCTTGCCTATGCCTATGCCTGAATGGTTTTGCCTAGATTTTCTTCTAGGGTTTTTATGGTGTTAGGTCTTATGTTTAGATCTTTAATCCATCTGGAGTTAATTTTAGTGTAAGGTGTCAGGAAGGGGTCCAGTTTCTGCTTTCTGCATATGGCTAGCCAGTTTTCCCAACACCACTTACTAAACAGGGAATCCTTTCCCCATTGCTTGTTTTTGTCAGATTTGTCAAAGATCAGATGGTTGTAGATGTGTGGCATTTCCTCTGAGGACTCTGTTCTGTTCCATTTGTCCATATCTCCGTTTTGGTACCAGTACCATGCTGTTTTGATTACTGTAGCCTTGTAGTATAGTTTGAAGTCAGGTAGGATGATGCCTCCAGCTTTGTTCATTTTGCTTAGGATTGTCTTGGCTATGTGGGCTCTCTTTTGGTTCCATATGAAATTTAAGGTGGTTTTTTTCAGTTCTGTGAAGAGGATCATAGGTAGCTTGATGGGGATAGCATTGAATCTATAAATAACTTTGGGCAATATGGCCAGTTTCACAATTTTGATTCTTCCTAACCATGAGCATGGAATGTTTTTCCACCTGTTTGTGTTCTCTCTTATTTCCTTGAGCAGTGGTTTGTAGTTCTCCTTGAAGAGGTCCTTTATATCCTTTGTTAGTTGTATTCCTAGGTATTTATTCTCTTTGTAGCAATTCTGAATGGCAGTTCATTCTTGATTTGGCTCTCTTTGAGTCTGTTATTGGTGTATAGGAATGCTTGTGATTTGTGCACATTGATTTTGTATCCTGAGACTTTGCTGAAGTTGCTTATCAGTTTAAGGAGAGTTTGGGCTGAGATGATAGGGTCTTCTAAATATGCAATCATGTCATCTGCAAATAGAGACAATTTTACTTCCTCCTTTCCTAATTAAATTCTCTTTATTTCTTTTTCTTGCCTGATTGCTCTGGCTAGAACTTCCAATATTATATTGAATAGGAGTAGTGAGAAAGGGCATTCTTGTCTAGTGCCAGATTTCAAAGGGAATGCGTCCAGATTTTGCCCATTCAGTATGATATTAGCTATGGGTTCGTAGTGAATAGATTTTATTATTTTGAGATATATTCCATTGATACCTATTTAATGAATCCAAGGTGGAAAACACTCTTCAGGATATTATCCAGGAGAATTTCCCCAACTAGCAAGGCAGGCTAACATTCAAGTCCAGGAAATACAGAGAACACCACAAAGATATTCCTAAAGAAGAGCATCCCTGAGGCACATAATCATCAGATTCACCAGGGTTCAAATGAAGGAAAAATGCTAAGGGCAGCCAGAGAGAAAGGTACCCACAAAGGGAAGCCCATCAGACTCACAGCAGATCTCTTGGCAGAAATCCTACAGGCCAGAAGAGAGTGGGGGCCAATATTTAACACCCTTAAAGAAAATAACTTTCAACCTAGAATTTCATATCCAGCCAAACTAAGCTTTATAAGCGAAGGAGAAATAAAATCCTTTACAAACGAGCAATCGCTGAGAGGTGTATTTTTGAGAATAGAGTTGTAGTAATGACTTGTCAAATCTGAAAATAAAAACATTTTTAAAATTTGACTTTCCTTTAATTAATTTATACTGATTTGATATAAAAATATGTATTGAATGTGAAAACTTGGGGCTAAAGCAGGCTTATGTAGAACCTGTAACAGTAAAAGTAACAGCAAATGGTGTTTAACTTATGAACAGTTGGCAATTTTACTTCTAATAAATTCAGGCTCACTGGACTGTACTTCTCAGTGTCCTAACCACTCACTAAAGGCAGGCACTTACCTACCCCGTCTTATGAATTCTCCTGAACCTCTAGGGCTCTACTGATTGCACTGAAGCAACAGTAAAATAAAGAACACTAATTTTATGATCATCACTATATAGCCAGTGCATTGAATGATGCCCTGGGAGAGGTACCTCTTTGCCATGGAGTAATTGGAGCAGTGAGAGAAGACAGCCTATTAAAAAAAAACTTCAGGATTCTGTTACAGCTTATATTTGCAGTTCATTGATTTAGAGAAAAACAAACAAACAAACAAAAGACTATTGTTCTTACTTGTAAGACAATGAAACTCTGACTTGTAAGAATAGGAATCATAGTCCCTGAATAATCAAAGGAAGCATATTTCTAGACAGCGCTAGGGAGGGAATGTTTTCGTATCATTTGCTGTTTTATCTGCTATGATTCTTAAATAGAAAAAGAGAAAGAAAAAATAATCAAATATAACTTCCTATGGCTCTTACTTTAAAACTCTAGGGGCAATTTATCATCTACTAACATAAGTTTAAAATTTTCTTCTGGGAGGCAGAGAATTTTACCCAGGCTGCCAGGCCTGATTCTGCTTGTGGGAGAATTGGCAGGTGTCTGTATAGTGGGGAAAGAATTCTCTGCTACATAGTAACACCTTCTTATCATCCGCTTATTAATGCCTGGAATTCAGCTATTAAAATAGTATTCCCTTGCCTTTTATTAAAACATATTAAGTTCCATTCTTAGGAAGGGTAACATATTAGGTCTTAATTTTAACAACTTAAGAGACTAGTGGATAAGATCTGTTTCAGTATGCCATTGGCTAAGAATGGCTTCTGGCAGAATGACTGATGTATGAAGATTCACCATTTAGGGTTTTTTAAAAAATTATTTTTTAGATAGTCAAAAGTTCTAATTTCTCAATAAGTTATTTCATTGCGCCACAACTGCAAATAACATTTGATGACAGGATAGTGCATGAGACCTATTGGCTAGGAGTGAGCCTAATCACCAGCATCAGCATAGTAATACAGATTTATTGTTGTTTACTATCACATATGCATGCATGAAATTAGGGACATTGTGGTAAAGAATATGTAGCAAAAAAGTAGCACAATGCCTGAAGCAGAGTATGTGCTTGATAAATGTTGCTGGATGCTTTAGCAATTTCTAGAACATCCAGGAAGCGGAATGAGCATACTGGGATGTTGAGGATCGATAAAAGGAGAATCAGAAGATTGCAAGGGGTTCAAAGGAAATAAATTTTGGCCAGTTTTATTCTGTTTCTCAGGGCTAATTCTAGCTATGGTATAGTAATGGCATCAAACAGTAGTTTCAGAAGCACTGTATAATCTACATTAGTGTGTCCTCTCCACCAAGGACCACTCCCCACTCAGATAAACATACAATCCTAGTAAAAGTGTGCTTGCTGTGCAAATACAGCTAGAGAACAAGCTTCTCTATCTATAGTCACACTGTACTGAATAAGCCTCTGTACTACAGAAATTCTAGAGCTTCCCAGCAGCCTTTGGAACCCTGTACATGTAGCCTGACCATTAAAATATTTCTCTATTTTATAGAGTATTTTTACTCTACATCTTTTCTGACAGATCACTCAGTTAGAAATCACATTTCATGACAGGATAGGGCAAGGATTTCTGATGGAATTTTCATTATCCAAATGATATAACACAGTTTTTTTTTTTTCTCTCTCTCCAAACACTGTTAATGAGTATGTCAGTACGTAGGGGTACAAAATCTCCTCATGAATATTCTATACTGGCTTTTTTTTTTTTTTCCTGCTGGGGGATATCATCGTCACAGTCTAGCACCTTTCTTGACAATTCTAACGTTTTTTTCCAGAAACAAAGTTGCAAGATTGATAGCAGAGACATAACCATGTGTTATTATTATTATTATACTCTAAGTTCTGGGATAGATGTGCAGAACGTGCAGGTTTTTACATATGTATATACACACCATGGTGGTTTGCTGCACACATCAATCCATCACATACATTAGGTATTTCTCCTAATGCTATTCTTCCCTAGCCCCTCAGCCCCCAACAGGCCCCGTTGTGTGATGTTCCCCTCCCTGTGTCCATATGTTCTTACTGTTCAACTCCCTCTATGTGTCCTGAAACCTTTCATTTACCCTTAGTCTAAGAAAATATCAGACATGGAAAAAAAAAGCATGTCTTCCATTTTCTTCATAATGTATTTTTATTGCAATCTAGCAAGAACTTCTGTGTGTGAGTATAAAAAATTACATGGCCATATTTACGGGCTCTAGGTGTGACAGTCAATAAACTTTGCTTTTATAAATGGCACAACAGATAGGCAGAAATTTCTATCATGCTTTTTATAATTTTTTCTAGACTACCTGTCAAATTATTGATTAAACCCACAATTTAGAATGTGAGAGAAATTATATCACCCTCTCCAATTAACTCTTTTTCTCTTAAAATTGGACCTTCTAGTGAAAATAGAAAGAAATGATGAAGCACAGTTAAATTTATAAAAATTACAAGTGGTTAAATAGATGAGGCAAGAATGTACATAGGTATATAACTTTTCTGTTGCTTTACTTGGGAAAAATATAAAAGTATATCATTATTGAAATCCTCAGGGGGGAAAAAAAAACCTTAAAATCTGAGTAGACAGAATAATTTTGACAGTTTTATGAGAAAAAATTGATTTTTTCAGAGTCTTCAAGGCATCCTCTATATCAATTCCAATCCACAGGGATTGAAAAAAGTCTGGGGTAATAAAAAGCAGTTAGAGAGTGCTCCTTGGGCACTCCTGCCCCTGGAGAACATAATTGCCTTTGACAGAGATAACTAATATTCTGCATATTTCCCCTAATCATGCTGCCTATGGTCATTTTGGTCTTGAGAAGAGAAAACCTGTTGTATTGATTTCATTTTTAAATGTATATATTTGTTTTAGAACTCACACAGCCTCTGTCTATGCCTCCCATGAAAGATAATCCCAACCAAATTATTCAATTATATCTTAGTACCTTTTGGATGTTTAGAACATCGAGTTATGAAGAACATAGCTGATAAAGTAGCTAGAAGTTTGGTACATCATCATGATTGTGTACTTAGAGTACTTAATATGTCTTTGTAATAGCAAAGTAGAAATTTGTGATCTTACATATAAATTTTATATTTAAATCTTTGTCAGACAACAGCAAAATATATAAATGACCTTTACTCTTTCCCACCGCTAGATAATGAGTTTCATACATTTACCTCCCTGCTTCTTATTGTAAGGTGATGATCTTATTTCATATTTCCCTGAGAAAATAGAAGCAATTAAAAGAGAATTTTCTCACCCAAACTCCATTAACTGTACTAGTCTATTTGAATCTAGATCTAATCACTCCATCTTCCTTTTGTTTGAATTAGAAAACAAACTGACTTTTCTCCTAAAAGAAAGGCCAATCCTGCAAATGTACACCAATCCTATCTTCTCTTACGTGATCAAGAATTAGACTCATATAATTGTCTTCTTTATTCCTCAAATCACTGATATATTTTTTTTCTCTTAGGTCGTTCCCACCAGCATATGAGCATGTTGTGAAGATGGTCCAAAACAATCTCCTTTAAACGTATACTTCTGTCCAGCTACTTCTCCATTATTCTTTTCCCTGCATAGAAAAACTTACGGAGTGTTGTTTCTTTTCCAGTTTCCTTTGCTGTGCTCTTGAATCCACTTAATTGAATCTTACATTAGTCTTATTACTCACACCTATTGCCAAGGTCTTCAGTGACCTCCCGTTGCCTATTAGTCACCTATTGGTCTTAAGCACACTGCTGATCATTGTCTCCTTGAAGACGTTACCTCTTAAAGCAGCACAGTCTTGAAATTCTTCTCTTCCCTTACTGGGCATTTTTTTTTCTCAGTTTGCTTTACTTTATTATCTTCATTTTACCAATATTTTTGACATGATTCAGCATTCAGTCCTTTAGACATCTTTTTATTGATTTCCTAGGACCTTTCATCCTGTATCGTGGCTTTAAAAAATACCCTCTGTCATGGTTTTAAAATATTAAGAGCCTGAGACTTCCCAGTTTTTATCACCAGTTATGATGACTCTCTTGAACTTCAGACTCACAGATCCAATTATATATTTCATATCTCCATCTGGATATTTAACAGAAATATCAAACTCTATGAACTTTCAATTCTCTCTCCTAATAATGTTCTTTCTTCAGTTTTCCATCTTGGTAAGTTTTCCAACATTCACCCAATTGTTTAAGCCAAAACATTGGATTCATCCTTCACTACATTCCTTTTCTGAAAACCTTTATTTCTAACTTGTAAATACATTCCGAATTAGATTACCCTCTCTAAAGATCAGACCTCATCCTCATTACCTCTATACTTTACACAATTTCATAGAATTTAGCACTGTCAAACAATATGAAATAGTGTTTGTTTACTTGCTTATTATATTTTTTGATGTATTAAAATGTAAGCTCTATAGAAGCAAACTGAAAAAAGATTTTGTTAGTTTGTTCACTGTTGTATTTCTAGCATCTAGACCCTGGCAGAAGCTAGCCAGGCTCAATAAATATTTGTTGAATGGATAATAAATATTCAAATACTGAGGCAGTATTTTCTTTTTAGGGGCCATATTAAATGTGGCTCTTTTAAGGACCCATGTTTTCAAACTGAAATTACTTTATAAATAGGAGTTACTTAGAAGCAATTTTCAAATGAGTCAATACCCTTTACATTTTAAACTCAAAGTACTAAGGTGTAACCTTGAAGAATATGTCTGAGTAGAGAAAATAATTTTCTATAGATAAAGTATTTTCCACTGGTTACAATTAGAAAGGTGACTGGGAGATTTTAAAATAGCCATTGGCCACTTCTCAGTAATTAATGTAAACTGATCATCACTGGACTGTCTGCTAGTGTTAATATCCATGTAATAATTTAGAATTTGAATGACATATTCTGAAATTTTGAGATTTTCTTATAAACCTTCCATGGTTATAAATTAAATTAATTTCATTATGTTTCCCTATTAAAATAAAAATGTACTGTTTATTTCATTGTACTTATTAAAATACATTATTTTACAATTTATTAATTCAGTAAAGTATCCTTAAAAACATTGAGGAGTTCATATTCTAACAGTCCCCCATGTTTCATTCATTTATTAAACACTTGCCATGAGCCTAGTAAGGCTTTTAGATAATAGAGGAAATAAATAACTCCTTGGTCTCATTAGACCAGCTCTCTGCAAAACAGGGAAATTGTGAGAGCTGCCAATTTGCAAAATGAAAAGATATGTTTCTGCTGGGAAGGGCATGATATTATTGTCTTTTGTTGTTCTTATAAAATGAGTCTTCTTCCAGAAAAACAATATATTGCATTGCTTCTCAATGACTGCATTTCAAGTTGAAATAGTCTCTAAATGAAGGTACTAGCATTTCACTAGTAAAGTCTAAATAGCAAAGTGACTAAACTGTTTTAAAGTTTATGATTAATTCAGGTTTATCAGTAGTTTACCCGAGGGAGTTTATACAATGCCAATGACAAGATTAAAAAGCACAGGTTGGGCACAGCAGCTCATGCCTATAGTCCTGGCACTTTGGGAGGCCAAGCGAAGGAGGATTGCTTGAGATCAGGAGTTTGAGACCAGCCTGGGAAACATAGTGACACCCTGTCTCCATATAAAAATTAAAATTAAAAAAAAAAAACCACTGGAAAACAAAACAAAACAAAAAACATAGCTTTAGCTGTTGGACTAATGTGCCAACACTGAACTCATCATCTTCTCTAAAAACTGATTACTTTCTTCCCTTACTGTTTCTTTTAGTGATATCCTTTCTCCCCCATCACCCACATCTAAAATTTCCAAATAATCCTTGACTTCATCTTGCTCTTTGTCCACAATACAAGAATAACTGCAATTTGGAATTTCTGCTTTATTGCACCAACCCATTTCTACTTAAGATCTCAACACCTCCTACTTTAGGTTCTTATCACCTTTTTTCTGAGAAATTAAAATGGCATTTCTGTGTTCAGTAATTCAGATATCTGATATCTATGTCCACAAGTTTTTCATAATTTTGGGTTACTTTCTTTATAAATAAAAATGAAATTAATGTCATTCTCTATGTGACATATAGAATCTAGTTTGGAGAACCTAACTAGGTTTACCTAGGGAAATCTTTGAGAATTCTCTGGGGCTTACAGTTTTCCTATTGACTTCTGCTTCCAGTAGGAATGTTGCCATATATGGCCATTCTTTATTTCTGCACTGCATGAATCTAAACAGATATCTTTTCCAGCTTGAAACTCTTTTCCAACTTCACTCTGGATTTCAAGGCAGTGTGTAAGCAAGATGTTTATATTTTACCTTAATGTACACATGAATTATACTTTGGACATGAATTATACTCTACCACTTAAAAAGTAAAATTATACTCTACCGTTTAAAAAGTAAAAGCAAGAACATTTTAAAATAATACAACAGATTATCATTAACTATGGTTACCATGCTGGAAAACAGATCTATATAACCAATTCCTCCTAACTGTAATTTTGCACACTTTGTCTAACCTGATCCCCCAAAGGCCTTAGCTTCTGGTAACAAACATTTTACCCTCTATTTCAATGAGATCATCATTTTTAGATTCTACGTGAATGAGATATGTGATAGCTGTCTTTCTATGACTGGCTTATCTCACTTAACATAATGCTTAGAGAAGGGATATTTAATGTTCCCATTCCAAAAATGATATCTATGTGAGGTAATATATTTGTCATTTACCTAGATTTAACTATCCCACAATATGTATGCTTCCAAACATCATGTTGTACATTATAAAAACATACAGATTTGTCAATTTAAATAAATTTAAATAAATAACACCCCCCCCACCATGAAAGCAAAAACAGACAATTTGGAAAGCTGAGTGGGAAATTTATATTTCCGACTGTATTCTACTTATCCTTCTCAGTATATTTTACCCACCCATATAATATTTTACATATTATTTCTGACGATCTTCTTTAAGCATAGTTTTGATCATTTTATACTGTATTTCTAAAATTGACACTGGCTTCCCATTGCAGCCAAAATTAAAAATAAGTTCATCATGTTGACATTCAATAGCATACAATTTGTCCTTGACCTATTTTGTCAGCTACTCCAAAATTCTGTAAGTTTGAACTCAGTTATTTTCACTTAGTAGCTATATTATCTTAATATTACTAAGATTAATAATTAATTAATTAATTATTATTAAATGAGTTATTGATCTTAAAATATGTTTCATATTCACTGAATCAAGGGGTATTGTTCACATACAATAAACTAATAATTGTAAACCATGAATTACAGTGCCTGGCTTCTAAAATATGCTCAGAAAACATTAGCTATTATTAGTGTCATTATTAAATACTCCACCAGTTATACATGTTGTACCCTGCAGAAAACTGAAAAACTGAGGTCAATATCTCCTCAACATATTCAAGTCTTTCACATATCTGTACTTTTGTCAAAGCTGTTTCTTTTGCTTGACTTTCTTTTATCCATCTCTGCTTACTGAATTCTTGTTCTTCCATTAAGGCAAGGCTGAGACCAAATACCATCACCATCGGAAAACTTTTGCCACCACTAAACTGACATATCTAACCATTCTTTGAAACTCAATGAGACTATACATCTTTTGTGAAAGATATCATACCTGATTATAAAAATATAGTTCTTTGTAGATATCTTAAACTTTCTACTTGATTATATCTTTCTTGAAAGCAAACTATCTTACTGATCTCTTTCAGATCCCAGCTAAGTGATGAAATCTATAAATACTGGATAAATAAAAAAATAAAAAGATTTACCCAAAAAATACTTCAGCATAAATACATTGTGATGATAAAAGGTAGTGCTGAGATAAATTGTAGCATACTTGTAGCAATATGCATTTTCTTGTTCCCTGTCCAATACAGTATTTAATGCATTTTCATTTTTCCACATTTGATTTATATATTATTTTTATAATAAAATGTGATAGAATGGTTTCTTCTGATGTATGATATCATTATTCTGAATATTATTCATTTTCGTAAAAAATATTTTTTCATTAAAAATTAGTTAAGGAAAGAAAACAGGGAGAAATCAATTTGGCCATTAGTTTTGAAAAAGAAAACATTTCAATGCTATATGTTTTTTCACTTATATGATATTGATCCACATTTTCAGTTTTGTTTGATTGACTTTGAGCTATAATTTATTATATATTTGAATATGGTAATACCGTCTCGCTTTTTTATTTTTTGCTCCACACCATGATTCTGTATCTCTCTTTTTTAAACTGCATAATTTTCTCCTAATATTACATATCTAACTTTTTCTGTTCTTTGTATAATTCTAGACTTTTTTAAAAAAATTAGCTCTTTTACAGATTGCCTGCATTTTGTTTCATTTATTAGTAATTCACTTCTTACATAGGTTTGATTTTGATTAGAAGTTCTTAGTCTTCTCATTTCTAACTGCATGCCCATTTTCCTTATTTTTTATAGAATTTATATAATTTGTATATGATAAAATAAGAGTGACACTGACAAAAAATTGTTTCAATCTTTGAAGTTCATTATTGGCTTAAAACCAATTTTTTTCTGTTGTGTAGATTAAAACTTTCTGTTTTCTCACAATATTAGTCTGACTCTCCATTTTATATACTTTATATGCAAGTCATTATTCAACCTTTTGTGCAGTTAAAACTGTTATTTTTTTCAACTTTGACTTCAGAAATATTGATGTGCACATACAAATTAAGGAACATTAGAACATAGCATAACTACATGATATACATTTATATATACATTTACTATACACATATATTTGTTAGTTACATAGTTGTTTGTAAGTATCTGAATTATTACTTCAATCATTTAAAAAGACACTAGCCAAATTAATATTCTTATAATTGAGTAGAAGAACTGGAGGTTTAAATGAAACCTTAAAAATGACAAGTTTTTACACACACTGGACACATTTATTTAGCAAAAAACATACGTCAAAATCATATTATTATGAGTAAATAAATCCACTTTTCGTATATTTTTGACTGTGAGAGGATAAGGATATGCTTGCAAGGACATGGTTGTAGTGGCTTTGAATTTAAATAGGTATTTTTATGAATCTGGTCAAATAAGCATTTCCACTTTTCCAAGTTTCTCTTTTCAATTTACAATTTTAGAATCAGTCTTCAAAGGTTGTGACAATAATGAATACAACATACATTATTGGAAACATCATATCAGTTTTGATCATACACAGCACAAATACATTTCTCCATCACAGGAGCCAGAAAATGTTTTTAAGTCTGTCAATATACAAGAAGTGGTGAGGAGTATGAGGACAATTTTTCTCCTCTATCTTGAATCAGTGGACAGCCTGCTGTAGGTGTTTATCCAACCAAAGTCTTGGTTCTCTAAATATCAACTGAGTGTTTGCTTGTGTTCCAGTATCTTCTATGTAGAAGGTTAATGTTTATTACCTCTCACTAAGTGTTGATGCAGGTATCCCTTTGACTGAAGTCATCTAATGTGCTTTTCAACTGCTCTTTTGAAAAAAACTGTCCATTGGCTAAGGATGACAACCAATCAGAGCATCACATTTATTCTGGTCTTTTATCTTTATTACTTAAACTAATGGTGCTCTTCAACTGCCAGGTGAAAACATGAGGTAACAATGCACAACAGAAATTAGATGCAGTGCAGGTAGAGATAGATTACATTCCTTGCCAGGGCTATGCCAGCTTTCATCTTGAAATACACTAAAAGAACTGGATCCTTAGACCTTGAGAATTTCTGTGGGTTCTCAAGTTTCAGTGGCTTTCTTCTTGCATACTTAAACTTCTGTTTGTCTAAAGAGGTGAACCACAGATAATAATTAGCAGAAACCCATGAAGATTACTTCAATAAAGCATTCACAACTTATGTTGTAGATATCCTTCCTCCAGTATGTCATTTGATCTTTTAAAGTCACCATTATTAAATCAAACCCAGTTAGATTATGAAGCACCTGACTTTAAAATTAGTGGTTGATATGTTTTTCACTAAAACAATTAACTGATTCACTCAATAAGCAGCTGTAAATACCAAATAAATTGACTAATTCTGTCAAATAAGCATTGCCTGTGTTAACCAATCACCCATTTTCATCTCAGTTTCTAGGGGAATCTCAGCACTCTTTTATATTCCAGCCTCTCTTTCAAAGAATGTTTATGACATACATAAGTTTACTGACTAGTAGCTAGCCAGAAAATGGCTGTCTAAATTTGGACTTTACATAAAGCTTTTCAGCAAGGAAGTTTCAATAGTGGGTCATTTTGAGCGAGAAGTAGTTTCACTAAAGGTCATTTCAGTTGTCAAATGAAGACAGTAAGTGCTGGCATTGTTGTCAGCCTATATTTGTTAACCTGATAACACGCTCATCTAAGATTTTACTATCACCTGACAAATCTATGATCCAACAGGTTTCAGGAGTCCCAAGGTCACAGTAAAATGACAAAAAGTAGGAGGATAGAGGAGACCGCTAAGTTTGGATCCCCAAATTAAGGAATGGCAAAGGCAAGTGAAACACAGCCCAAGATAGATTTAAGAGATTAGGAGAGCAGCTGACTAGCTAACCAGGCTCAGATGTGGTCAATTGACAAGTTATGTTAAGCAGAGATAATTCACAATTCTGCTGCTACTGAGAGAACCGTTTTGTGTGTGGGGCGGGGGTGGGGGCAGGGAAATGATCTTAGCATTTTTAAGAACATTTTTGCCTTGGTTTTTACTCAGGCAGTCCGGCATAAGTCTATTTTCTGGGAAGAAACTGTTGTGCTACTTAGTTTTATAATCTCATTGAGGCCTTTTTGGTTGATTTTTGTTTGTTTTATTACTTTGTTCTTGTTACATGAAAAAATGTTTAGTGTCTTGTTAAAGGCAGAGAGAAATCCTATGACGAGAGAATTTCTTGGGGAGGGGAGGTTTGTAACAGATGCACATGATAACAGTAATGCAACTTAAGCAGACCCTGTATGGCAGGTGCACACAATTACAATAACAAATTAAGAAAGGAAGGTTTCCACGTGGAGGTTGCTGAGGGGAAGGGAAGGTGCTATATAAACTGCAGGCTTTTCACAAGTGGTAGTGGTTCTCCAGTCTGCTGCCACTGGATCATCTCTGTGTGTAAGTTTCCCTAAATAAAACCATATATATATATATATTTTGCTACTTTTGGGTCTCTTCTTTGGTCTCTTGAACCTGGAGTCACCCCCTATTTAAGTTAATAGGGGTCTGGCACAATGGGAATAAAAGTTACAGTGCATGCATTATAGGATTGATATTTTAAGCCTGTGAGGGGAGGTCCCAAATCATATTCATTGGAGGGCTCTTCTATTTGAGAGAAACACAAACGCCTGGTATCCCTGCCCATGCCAGAAAAAAAATAAACAAACAAGACCACTAAATAACACTGCTTCGAAACTTTTGACTTAGTTACTGGTATTAGTTATAGTGTATGCTCTTGCTTTTGTCCTACCTTTATATTGCTCAGCTTCAGTTTCTTATAGAATGGTCGAATGATATTTATGAAATTTTCTGACTAGTTAGTCATAATCTGAATTCCCTTCATAGGTTGTATAGAAAGTGTAGGGGCTTAAAATGTTTAGAAGATAAAGTGCTAGGAGACTTCTTACCAGTAAGATGACATTTGCAAAATAAAAGAGGTGAGCAAGTAAGCCATTCTGGTAATTGAAAAATGATGATTCCAGGAAGAGGGAAGTGCCTCTGAGGTGGCAGCTTGCTTGGCTTGTTAAAGGAACAGTAACAAGTGCAGTGTGTCTGGAGTGAGATGAACAAGAATAAGAATAGTAAGGAGATGAAGGAAATGAGGTTAAAGAGGTAATGAATACACAGATCAGGTAGAGTTTTATAGATCATTACAAGGGCTTTGAATTTTGCTCTGGCTGGAATAGGAGCCCTTTGAGGGATTGAGTGAAGAACTGACTTTATCTGCCTTAGCATTTTAATGGTATAACTCTGGCTGTTGTGTTGGAATACAGTAAAGAGGAGGAGGTCATAGATGGAAAAGGGAAACCAGCCAGAAAAATTTGAAATAATCTAGGTAAAAGATGATGGCAGGACAGTAGCAGTAGTTACTGAGAAGTGGCAAGATGTCTGAAGGGATTTACTGATGCATCAGATACAGAGGAATTAAAATTTCCATATATTTCCTATTTCTTAATTAGCAGAAAAGCTACTATTAATATGATTGTGTAGCTTAACTCTACCAGCACTAATTTTCTATCAGATTTTACTGTTATCTGTAAATATGCTATTGAAAGTCTGGGAAATTAGTATATGTTGATTAAAACCTCAGAGTCCTAATAGCAGCAAAGCTGCATTGTTAAAAAAGTAGTATTGAAGAAGTTCATTTTACACCTAGAACCTTATTTTCCTGAGTATAGAAAATGGATATGCAAGGAACTGGCTCAGTAATCACAATCTAGTCACTAAAAGAATGTGTGATTGTTTGGCTCTTGGGCTTGGTCAAGGACCCATTAAGACCAAAGGCACAGGTGCACTCTTTGTGTAAGCTTATGAGCTTTGCATGTTCTGCTTCAGAGAGTCTATCTCTGATCTCATACCTTCAACAACAACAACAACAACAAATTATCTTGCTCATAAGGGTAACCAGCAAAATTGTATGAGAGGTCAGTTTAAATCCATCATTTCAAGAAAAACAATTCACAGCTCTTCCTTTACTTGCTAGCAATAAAAGTAAATGGCATGTCCTAACATTTAGACAACACATTATGACTAAGAAAATAAGGAATTCAAATGCTCTGCAGAATGTTTTCTTTCAGAGAAGTGCACTAAAATAGTGAATTATACAGATAACTTATTAAGAAGTGTTTTTACAAGAAAATTTCTATTTTAAGAACTTATTAAAAGTGTAGAAAATAGCTTTCAATGGCTAATGCAAAACTGTAAAATAATCATGACTCTTACTGAATTTACTTACCTTTTTTCTCTTTGTTCCAGAACCTACAGATAGGCCACCTATACTATTAATCACAAATTTTGAAACAATTGAGGTTTTCTATCTTAATGGAAGTAAAATAGCAACTTTAAGCTCAGTCAATGGAAATGAAATTCATACTCTGGATTTTATTTATAACGAAGATATGATTTGTTGGATTGAATCAAGAGAGTCTTCAAATCAACTCAAATGTATCCAGATAACAAAAGCAGGAGGATTAACAGTTGAATGGACAATCAATATTCTTCAATCTTTCCACAGTAAGTGTTTCAATTCAATATTATACGCCACCCTTTACTGATTTCATTTACAGACCAGTAGGCTGGATTCTCAAATTTCTAGCATAGCTCATGGCTGTTGGAAAACTGTATGTGCAAATACAAAGAACTTGAATTACTGTATTCACTACATGTTTTCCATATACAAACACACATAAGTTTCTCTATTTAGGAAAGTAGTAGTAAATTGCAGAGTTAACTGTAGTTCTTTCTTTAAGGCTTTTTACAGTGTCACCTAACTGGGAATTGTGATTTTTTTTTTTTTTCCCACTGAGTGGTAATTCACAATGTGATAATGAAGGTGGGATTTTTTAAAAAAAGGGACTGAGTTGATAATTATAAGTGCATTGGCTGTAATTAAAAATAAATTATTAGGTTTATGTTAATTGAGATTAACTACCTGTGTTAACTTTCTTTAAAGCAAATCAATTTTTATACATCCTCTCCCAACAAAGTAACTTGTGGTTTGTGATTTACTTTGACTTTTCATGTCAGAAACTTGACAGACTACTAACTGCCCTTCTCTTCCTGCATTATTGTCATAAACTGAAATCTCATTGTCTCTCTCACTCTCTCTCTCTCACACACACACACACACACACACACACACAGATGCATGCATATTCTCTCTCTCCTTTATGCATGCTTGGGGAAACCATAAGGATGAGAATTTTAACATATATCCATTTAATTTATGATTTACAGAAAGCACTTCTTACAAATTCGGCTCAGATAAAAGTCTGTAGGAAAATGAAGAGAAGCTGGGCATGGTGGCACATGCCTGTAATCCCAGCCCTTTGGGAGGCTGAGGTGGGTGGATCACCAGAGATCAGGAGTTTGAGAGCAGCTTGTCTAACATGGTGAAACCCTATCTCTACTAAAAATACAAAATTAGCTGGGCATACTGGTGCATGCCTGTAATTCCAGTTACTTGAGAGGGTGAGGCAGGAGAATCACATGAATCCAGAAGGTGGAGATTGCAGTGAGCTGAGATCATGACATTGCACTCTAACCTGGACCACAAGAGCAAAACCCCATCTAAAAAACAAACAAAAAAGAAATGAAGAAAAATGTGTACAATCAAGTTAAGCAGGAAAAAAAAAAATTGCTGTGATAGAATAAATGTAATTTTCAAATGTAGAATATTTGATCTTGTTTCTTTTTTCTTTGCACCAACCTAATATTATTTATTTATTTATTTTTTACAGTTTTTTAAAATTTATTTTACTTTTGGTGCATACTATATCTGGCATTTCTCCCATGTTATCCCTCCCCACCCTCCCCTGATCTTGTTTTAATAATTAAAGCTTTTCATATACAATTAAATGGAACAGTTATTAATCCTTATGTGAAGAAATAGTATTATGTATTGTCTGATCATTGTATTAGATTAAATGAATCAATGGCAAATTGTGAAAAACAGGACATACAGATATAATTGTATATATTTAAATGAACAAAGTGTTTAACAAATATTGTCTGACACTTTGAAGATCTTAATACATATTAAACAATTGATAATGTTATTTATTGTGAACTGGACCAAAAATTGTAATGAAAGCAGTGGTTTTTTCAAGAATTCTATAGAGAAATGATCATTCGTATTAAATAATAAATAACAAATTAAAGAGTGACACAAGGCAGATAACCCTTATTATGTAATTTATTATTTATGTGATTTATTTTATAAGTAATAAGGATTATCTGCTTTGTGATGTAAGTATTTCAGACATTGGTTTAGGCAGCAGCTGGAAACTGAACACAAGGCCCCAGTCCTTGCTACATCAGTAATTACCTCAACTAATCCAAATGTATTTGTCCCCAGCAAATGGAATACTAAATAGCTAAAATATTCACTAAGTTGCCTGGTAGAATTATTTTCTGACCTTACTTAAGAACTTTTTCTCTACACTTAATATGCCCTAATAATGGTAGTCATCTCTTCTTTAATATATGTTTTAAAAACAACTATTTTTTAAAATCTAAGGAAGGTCAAGCATTTGCATATTGAATATTTGTAGAAAATAAGTATAATTTATATTACATTTGATTTATCAAGCAATTTGGCAAACCAGAAAAGATATATTTTGTTGTTTTGTTGTTGTTGTTAGGGAATTCACTGAAATGCCAAATAGAATATTCATTTTGAATAATAAAAATAAGTTCACTGGAAATATTTTAATTAGCATAAATAATTTGTGTGAAGTTAGGTTTAAGCATCCAATTATATAGTCATGTTACAAAAATAATTAAATATGTGGAAGTAATTTAATGATGGGAGTGGGGCAGGGGTGTGAGCAGGGCTGGGCTCCTCTGTCATTGCTTGTAAGCCAAGTATTTTATCAACATGTCACAGAAGAGCTGCCATTGAATACAGTGGGCTCTGTGTTCATCATGACAATTTGTGAGGTGATAATGAAGCTTGAATATTCTTTGCGTGAATAATTACATAAAATCTTTGTCATACCATATAAGCAAAAATAATGAACTGATGGAAATCAGCCTGAATACCTGTCACTATCCACTGTTCCAGAGATTCTCTTTAGTTCCTCCCACCCCCATTATATTTAGGTGCTTTTCTCTTAATTTACCTGAAGAGAACATGCTTTTTTGAGAAAATATAAACATTTTATTTTTCCAAAGGATTACTGTGAGAAGAAAATCAATCATTGCTGGTCAAACTGATTTGCATTTAACACTTGCATAATAATATAGTAGTAAATATTTTATTGCAATATTTTTAAAAATTACACATCTCATCTCATTGGATACTCACTGCATCTCTGTGGAGTAAGCAGGAGAGATATGTCCTTCCTGTTTTATAATAGATGGCATTTTTACTCAAAGTTTAGATATATTAGGCAAAGCTGGATGGCTAAAAAGAATGCAGAAGTGGGACATCTAAGCCCTGTTTTATTATTTTACACTAGAAAAGCAAATCTACCTTAAACTATATATTTTAACTTTATTGAATGTGCTGAAAGACTGCAACAGGGAGATACTACTCTTTTGTTTTTATGGGAAAATTGAGACTCTGAGCAGTTAGATAATTGTACACACTATAATTAGGTAGGTTTGAGTTTGGGTCAGACTTTATAGCTGTTTCTAAATACCACACTGCCTTTAGGTCTCAACTTTTTCATTTTAGCAAAGCAAAAATGATTAGGTCTACAAATATTAGTAATGTTGGCTTACAATGACAAGTTCTCTAAATGGGAGAGAGTTATAAGAATCTTAGAAGGAAGGTAGAAAACGTGGGTTGTAGAAGGTTATAGCATTGAAGAGACTCACCTAATGATTCTGATGTGACCTCCTTAAAAGTCCTACATTTAACATTTTACATCATTCCTAAGCAATTTTGGGAAAGAATCAAGATGAATGATAATATGCTCAATAAGTTGTATTAATGAAACTTGGGGGAAATAATAGAAATTAAATTTCTTATTCTTTTTTTATAAAGATAACTGATATTTATTATTTAGCATTTGAGCCTGAAATTTGCAGACTTTGGAGATAATTTTGAAATTAAGTGTTTTCTAAGCAAAATTCATTTTCTTTTCTAAGAAAATATTCACACAAAGCACATTTGTAGCAGCTGATTGTTTTCCAAAATTTTTCTTGGACAGTACTGTGGTAGGGATACAGATACTCAAAATAACAAAAATTATGGGATTTACAAAAGTAGCGAATTCCATCTGTTTCATCAGGACAAAGTGCATAGAGACTATTGAGATAAGAATGTTTTCTGAGTTAACCTCTTATTAAGAAATATGATTCAGAACCATATTGTCATCTGCCAGCTGGACAGTAAACACTTTCGTTCTGTTTTTATGGGTGAATTCAATATTCTGAAAAAATTGAAGGATCACTTTTAAGATTCTAACATGGATTTAACCAGCTTTTCTTGAGCCACTAATGGGCTCAACTCCAAACCAGTAAAGTATATCAAGCTAAAAATAAAATAACTGCTTATTCTTCATGGACTTAGCTTCTGAATTAACCCTATTCACAGACTTTTATCTTTTTTGTTAGCTTGTTTTAATGTCAACCTTAAATCACCTTCTATTTGAGCCTCTAACCAGAGCTACTAAATTAAGTCTTTATTGAATAATTTTTTAAATTCTGACAATTTTTTAAAAAAACTTTTCTTTTTAATTTCAAGTTTTGGGATACATGTGCAGGATGTGTGGGTTTGTTACATAGGAAAATGTGTACTATGGTGGTTGGCTGCACCAATCAACCCATCATCTAAGTATTAAGCTCAACATTAATTAACTATTTCTCCTGATGCTCTCCCTCCCCCACCCCACCCCCCATGACAGTCCCCCAGTGTGTGTTGTTCCCCTCCCTATATCCATGTATTCTCATCATTCAGCTCCCACTTGAAAGTGAGAACATGTGGTGTTTGGTTTTCTGTTCCCATGTTAGTTTGCTAAGGATAATGGCTTCCAGCTCCATCCATGTCCCTGCAAACGACATTATCTCGGTCCATTTTATGGCTGCATAGTGTTCTATGGTATATATGTACCGTTTTCTTTACCCAATCTATCATTGATGGGCACTTGGGTTAATTCCATGTCTTTGCTATTGTGAATAGTGCTTGCATGTGTCTTTATAGTAGAATGATTTGGGTATATACCCAATAATGGAATTGCCAGGTCAAATGGTATTTCTGGTTCTAGGTCTTTGAAGAGTAACTACTCTGTCTTTCATAACAGTTGAACTAATTTACATTCCCACTCACATGTAGAAGCATTCTTATGTCTTGGCAGCCTCGCCAGCATCTGTTGTTTCTTGACTTTTGATAATCACCATTCTGACTGGCATGATTGCATTTCTCTAATTAGTGACCTTGAGCTTTTTTCCATATGTTTGCTGGCTATATAAATGTCATCTTTTGAGGTGTCTGTTCATATCCTTTGCCCACTTTTTAATGGTGTGTGTGTGTGTGTGTGTGTGTGTGTGTGTGTGTGTGTGTGTATCAGTTTGTTTAAGTTTCTTGTAAATTCTGGATATTGGACCTTAGATAGATAGATTGCAAAAATTTTCTTCCATTCTGTAGGAGTTCTGTTTGCTCTAATGATAGTTTCTTTTGCTGTGCAGAAGCTCTTTGGTTTAATTAGATCCTATGCCAATTTTTGCTTTTGTTGCAATTGTTTTCTGAGATTTAGTCATGAAATCTTTGCCTGTGCCTATGTCCTGAGTGGTATTGTTTCAATTTTCTTCTAGGGTTTTCATAGTTTTGAGTTTTACATGTAAATCTTTAACCTATCTTGAGTTAATTTTTGTGTAAGATTTAAGGAAGGAATCCAGTTTCAATTTTCTGCATATGGCTAGCCAGTTCTCCCAGCACCATTTATTACATAGAGAATCCTTTCCCCATTGCTTGTTTCTGTCAAGTCTGTCAAAGATCAGATGGTTGGTTGTAGATGTGCAGTCTTATTTCTGAGTTGGCTATTCTGTTCCACTGGTCTGTCTGTTTTTGTACTAGTACTACGTACCAATTTGGTTACTGTACTCTTGTAGTGCAGTTTGAAGTTGGGTAGTATGATGCCTTCAACTTTCTTTTTTTTTTTCCTTAGGATTGGTTTAGTTATAGAAGGCTCATTTTTTGATTCCATATGAATTTTAAAATAGTTTTTTTACTCTAATTCTGTGAAGAATGTCAATGGTAGTTTAATGGGAATAGCATGAAATCTATGTACTGCTTTGGGCAGTATGGTCATTTTCATATTGATTCCTCCTATCCATGAGCACAAAATGTTTTTCTATTTGTTTATATCCTTTCTTTATTTCTTTGATCAGTGGTTTGCAGTTCTCCTTGAAGTGGTCCTTCACTTCCCTTGTTAGCTGTATTCCTAGGTGTTTTTTTCTTTTTGTTGCAATGGTGAATGGGAGTTGATTCATGATTTGTCTGTCTGCTTGCATATTGTTGGTGTATAGGAATGCTAGTGATTTTTGCACATTGATTTTGTATCCTGAAACTTTGCTGGAGTTGCTTATCAGCATTAGAAGCTTTTGGGCTGAGACAATGGGGTTTTCTAGAAATAGGATCATGTCATCTGCAAACAAAGACAATTGGACTTCCTCTCCTCCTGTTTGAATCCTCTTTATTTCTTTCTTTTGCCTCATTGTTCTGGCCAGAACTTCCAATACTATGTTGAATAGAAGTGGAGAGAGAGGGGCATCCTTATCTTGTGCCAGTTTTCAAGGGGAATGCTTCCATCATTTGCCCATTCAGTATGACACTGGCTATGGGTTTGTCATATATGGCTCTTATTATTTTGAGGTATGTTCCTTCAATATGTAGTTTACTGAGAGTTTTTAATGTGAAGGAATTTTGAATTTTATCAAAGGCATCTTCTGCATCTATTGAAACAATCGTGTGTTTTTTGCCTTTAGTTCTGTTTGTGTGATGAATTATGTTCATTGATTTGCATATGTTGAACCAGCCTTACATTCCAGGGATGAAGCTAACTTGACCCTGGTAGATAAGTTTTGGATGTGCTGATGGATTTGGTTTGCCAGGATTTTTACTGAGGATTTTTGCATTGATGTTCATTGGGATATTGGCCTAAAGTTTTCTTTTTATTTTTGGTATCTAAATAATGCTAGCCTCATAAAATGAGTTAGGGAGGAGTCTCTCCTTTTCAGTTGCTTGGAATAGTTTCAGAAAAAATGATAGCAGCTCCGTTTTACACCTCTGGTAGACTTCAGCTATAAATCCGTCTGGTCGTGAGGGTATGATTTTTTTTGTTTTTTGTTTGTTTGTTTGGTTGGTTGGTAGGCTATTTATTACTGTCTCAATTTCAGAACTCATTATTCAGGGATTCAACTATTCAACTTCTTTCTGGTTCTGTCTTGGGAGGGTGGATGTGTCCAGGAATTTATTCATGTCTTCTAGATTTTCTAGTTTATTTGTACAGAGGTGTTTATAGTGTTCTCTGATGGTTGTTTATATTTCTGTAAGATCAGCAGTCATATCCCCTTTATCATTTTATTTTGTGTCTATATGAATATTCTCTGTTCTTTATTAGTCTAGTTAGCTGTCTATATATTTTATTGAGTTTCTCCCCCAAGGGTTTTTCATGTCCATTTCCTTCAGTTTCACTCTGATCTTGGTTATTTCTTGTATTTTGCTAGCTTTGGGGTTGGTTTGCTCTTGGTTCTCTAGTTCTTCTAGTTGTGATGTTAGGATGTCAATTTGACATCTTTCTAGCTTTTTGATGTGGGCACTTTGTGCTATAAATTTTCCTCTTAACACTGCTTTAGCTGCATCCCAGAGATTCTGGTATGTTGTCTCTTTGTTCTCTCTTTGTTCTCACTGGTTTCAAATAACTTCTTGATTTTTGCCTTCATTTCATTATTTACCCAGGAGTCATTCAGAGCAGGTTGTTCAATTTCTATGTAGTTGTGTGGTTTTTCAGTGAGTTTCTTAATCTTGCATTTTAATTTGATTGTGCTATGGGCTGAGAGACAGTTTGTAATGATTTCTGTTATTTTGCATTTGCTGAGGAGTATTTTACTTCCAATTATATAATCAGTTTTAGAGTAAGTGCCATGTGGCTCTGAGAAGAATGTATATTCTGTTGTTTTGAGTTGGAGAGTTCTGTAGGTATCTATCAAGTCCACTTGATCCAGAGCTGAGTTCAAGTCTTGAATATCTTTGTTAATTTTTTATCTCTATGATCTGTCTAATATTGATAGTAGGGTGTTAAAATCTCCCACTGTCATTGTATGGCTGTCTAAGTCTCTTTGTAGATCTCTAAGAACTTGCTTTATGAAACTGGGTGCTCCTGTATTGGACGCATATATATTTTGGATAGTTAGCTCTTCTTGTTGAATTAAACCCTTTACAGTTATCTAATGCCTTTCTTTGTTTTTGTTTTATTTTGTTTTGTTTTTGTTATTTGTTGGCTTAAAGTCTGTTTTGTCAGTAACTAGGATTGCAACCCTTGCTTTTTTCTACTTTGCATTTGCTTGGTAAATTGTGTTGTTCTCATGTTGTGTTTTTCAGCTCCTTCAAGTCATTTATGTTCCCTTATAAACCGGTTATTCTGGTTAACATCTCCTATAATGTTTTATCATGGTTCTTAGCTGCTTTGCATTGGTTTAAAATATACTCCTTTAGCTAACTGAAGTTGGTTATTACATACCTTCTGTAGCCTAATTCTGTCAGGTCATTCATGTTGGCCTCAGCCTAGTTCAGTATCCTTGCTGGAGAGGTGTTGTGATCATTTGGAGAAGAAGAGGCACTCTTTCTTTTTGAAGTTTTCAGCATTTTTGCATTGATTCTTTCTCATCTTGGTGGGTTTTTCTACCTTCGATCTTTTGAGGCTGCTGATGGGGTTTTTGTGGGGTCTTTTTTGTTGATGGTATTGTTGCTTTCTGTTTGTTTTACTTTTAGCAATCAGGCCCCTTTTCTGTAGGGCTGCTGGGACTTACTGGGGGACCACTGCCGACCCAATTCACCTGGGTCCTTCCTGCACCTGGAGATATCACCATGGAGGCTACAGAACAGCAAAGATGATTCCCTGTTCCTTCTTCTGGAGCTCCATCCCAGAGGGGCACTGAGCTGATGCCAGCCAGAATGCTCTTGGTATGAAGTGTCTTGAGACCCTTGTTGGGAGGTCTCACCCAGTCAGGCAGCATGTGATCAGAAGCCTGTGTAACAAAGCAGTCTGGCTGTCCCTTGATTGAGGAGGTTTGGCTACACTGGGGAGAATCCCCTTCATCTGGACTGCCAGCAGGCAGGAAAGACTAGGTTCACAAACTCAAGACCACAGCCATCCTCCCACCAGGGGCTCCATCCCAGGAATATCAGAGTTCTATTCATAAACCCTTGGCTAGAGTTACAACAATTCCTGCAGGGAGGCCCTGTCCAATTAGAAAGGATGAATCTGGTCCTACCTAAAGAAGTAGTCTTGCCACGATCTGCCACACCTCCTGTGCTTCACTGTGGGGAACTCCTCTCAGTCTAAGCTGTCCAATCTCCCCAACACAAGTAGGGAAAAATGGCTGATGAGAGCCTCAGTGATGGTGGCTGCCTCTCCCCACTGGAACTCAGTTGTCCTAGGGAGGGTCTAGCCTGCTGCTGCTGTCCTCAACCCAACTGGATTGCACAGCTCTGAGTTTGGGACCCAAGGCCCTGGTGGGGTGGGCTCATAAGGGGATCTGCTGATCCACAGGATGCACAGCTCTAAGGAAAGAGTGTGGTTTCCTGGGCAGAGTAGTATAATTACTTGCCACCTCCCTTGTCTGGGTGTGAGAGTTCCCCTCATCCTGTGTGGCACTTGGGTCTTTGCACCACCTTGCCTCACTCTGCATGGGTCACACCAACTGCCTAGTCAGTCCCAGTGAGAGAACCTGGAAACCTCAGTTGATAGAGCAGGATTCACACTGTTTTTGTTCTTCTTGGTGGGAGCTACAGACTGGACCTGCTTCTAATCAGCCATCTTGGCTCCTCTCTCCTCTCTTTTTTATTTTAGATTTGGGGGTATATGTGCAGGTTTATTATTTAGGTGTATTGTGTGATGCTAAAGTTTGGACATCGTACCCATTAGGTAGTTTTTCAACCTTCCCCCCTTACCCTTCCCCTTCTTTTGGAGTCGCCAATATCTGCTGTTGCCATACTTATGTCTCTGTGTACCCATTTTTCAGTCCCCACTTGTAAGTGAGAATATGTGGCATTTGGTTTTCTGCTTCTGAAGTAACTCATTTAGGATAATGGCCTCCAGCTGCATGCATGTTGCTGCTAAGGACGTGATTTCAAACTTGTATGGCTGCATAATATTTTATTGGGTATACATACCATGTTTTTTTAAATCCAATCCACAATTGGTGGGCACCTAGGTTGATTCTATATCTTTGTGGTTGTGAATAGTACTGTGATATATGTACATATGCATGTGTCTTTTTGATGGAATGATTTGTTTTCCTTTGTGTATAAACCTAGTAATTTGATCACTGGGTTGAATAATAATTCTATCTTTAGTTCTTTGAGAAATATCAAAACTGTTTTTCACAGTGGCTGAACTAATTTACAATCCCACCAACAGTGTGTGAGTGTTTCCTTTTCTTCTGAAATCTCACCAACATCTGTCATTTTGAATTTTTAATAGTAACTATTCTGATTGGTATGAGATGGTGTCTCATTGTAGTTTTGAATTGCACTTCTCTGATTATTAGTGATGTTCAGTTTTGTTTTTTTTTATGTTTTCAGGCCACTTGCATATCTTCTTTTGAAATGTCTGTTCATGTCCTTTGTTCACTTTTTAATGGAATATTTTTAAGTTCTTTAAAGATTTTGGATATTGGTCTTTTGTCAGATGCATAGTTTGAAAATATCTTCTCCCACTCTGCAAATTGTCTCTTTCCTTTGTTTATAGTTTCTTTTGCTGGTCAGAAGCTCTTTAGTTTAATTAGGTTTAATTGTTAACTTTTGTTTTTGTTGCATTTGTTTTTGAGGACTTGGCCATAAATTATTTGCCTAGGCCAATGTGCTGAAGAGTATTTCCTATGTTTTCTTCTGGGATTTTTAGTTTGAGGTCTTACATTTAAGTTTTTAATCCATCTTGAGTTAATTTTTGTAAATGGTGAGAGGTAGAGGTCAAATTTAATTTTTCTGTATATGGCTAGCTGGTTTTCTCAGCACCATTTATTGAATAGAGCTGATGCTTTCCTTCTGTCTTCTATTAAGCTTACCTTTTCCCCTTGAGTTAGCAACTGTCTAATAATTCCACAATATTTGGAACAACATGTATTGAACATTTATATTGTGCATTAGGAATTCTACGTATGTACTTCATTACCATAACACACAATTATAACACATGTATACTATATATAATTGTCAGTTTATAGATGAAAAAATGAACCTGCAAAACTGGGAGCAAAAAAGTGGAGGGAGGTGCCATGCATTTTTAAATCACCAGATCTTGAGAGAACTCACTCACTATTCTGAGGAAAGCACCAAGCCATGAGGGATCTACCCCCATCACCCAAACACCTCCCACTAGGACCTATCTCCAACATTGGAGATTACAATTTAACATGAGATTTGGTAGGGACATATATTCAAACTGTATCATTCCTCTCTTGGTCCCTCAAATCTCATGTTCTTCTCACATTGCAAAATAAAATTATGCCTTTCCAACGATCCCCCAAATTCTGACCTCACTTCAGTATCAAATCAATTAAAAGTCCCAAGTCTAAAGTCTCATCTGAGACAAGGCAAGTACCTTTCACCTATAAGCCTGTAAAATCAAACAAATTATTTATTCCCAAGATACAATGGAGGTATATGCTTTGTACCTGTAATAGAATCAGAATGGGTAAACATTCCCATTCCATAAAAGAGAAACTGACTAAAAGAAAGGGCCTACAGGCACCATGCAAGCTTGAAATCCAACAGGGAAATTATTAAATATTAAAGCTCCAAAATAATCTCCTTTGCCTCGATGTCTTATACCTAGGGCACATTGGTACAAAGGGTAGGCTCCCAAGGCCTTGCACAGCTCTACCTCTGCAGCTTTGCAGGGTAAATTCCCTGTGACTGCTCTCACAGGTGGAGTGCCTGTGGCTTTTCCAGGCATAGGGTGAAAGCTGCCAGTGGCTCTATCATTCTGGGGTCTGAAGGATAATGGCCTCCATCCCACAGCTTCACTAGGCAGTGTTCCAGTAGGAACTCTAAGTGGAGGCTCCCACCCCACATTTTCCTTCTGAACTTCCCTAGTTGAAGTTCTCTGTGCAGCCTGCATTTCTGCATCAGGCTTCTGCATGGGTAACCAGGCTTTCCCACACATCCTCTGAAATCTAAGCAGACTGCCAAGCCTTCACCACTCTTATGCCCACATATGCACAGAGTATAACACCACATGGAAGCTGCCAAGGTTTATGACTTTCATTCTCCAAAGTGGCAGTTCGAGCTGTACCTGGGCCCTTTGAACACAGGCTGGTGCTGTAGTGGCCAGGATATGAGAAGCAGTGCCCTGAGGCTGTGCAGGGCAGCAGAGCCCTGGTTGTGGCCCCTGAAACCATTCTTCCCTCCTATGCCTCTAAGTCTGTGGTGAAAGAGGCCACCACAAGAGTCTGTGAAATGCCTTTGAGACATTTTTTGCCTTATCTTGGCTGTTAGCACTTGGCTCCTTTTTAGTTATGGAAATATCTCTACCAAGTAATTGCTCAGCAACCTGCTCAAATTTCTCTCTAGAAAAAGCTTTTTCTTTCTCTGTTGCATGGCCAAACTGCAAACTTTCCAAACTTTTATACTCTGCTTCCTGTTTAAATACAAATTCCAACTTTAAGTCATTTCTTTGCTCCCATATCTGAGTGTTGATTGTCAGAAGCAACCAGGACACATCTTGAGTGTTTTGCTACTTAGAAATTTCTTACACCAGATACCCTAGGTCATACTCAAGCTCAAACTTCCACAGATCTATAGGGCCTGAATAGAATGCAGCCAGCTTCTTTGCTAAGGCATAACACATATAACCTTTGGTCAAGTTCCTAATAAATTCATTTTAATTTGAGACTTCCTCACTTTGAACTTCACTTTCCATATTAGTGTCAGCATTTGCTCACAGCCATATACCCAGTCCCTAAGAAATTTCAAGCCATCCCTCATATTTTTTTCTTCTTCTGAGCCCTCTATGCTCTTACAACCTCTTCCTGTTACCCAGCTGCAAAGACACTTTTACGTTTTCTTTTATCTTTATAGCAAGACCCCACTCCTTTGTACCAGTTTTCTGTATTAGGCTGTGCTTACATTGCTACAAAGAAATACCAGAGATTCAGTAATGTATAAAGAAAAGAGGTTTAATTTGCTCATGGTTCTGCAGGCTGTACAGAAAGCATGATGCCAGCATTTGCTTCTGTGGAAGCCTCAGGAAGCTTACAGTCATGGTCATAGGTCAAGGAAGAGCAGGTGTCTCACATGGTAAAGCTGGAGCAAGAGAATGGGGAGAGGTGCCACACACTTTTAAATAACCAGATCTCAAGAGAACTGACTCACTATTGTGAGGACAGCACCAAGCCATGAGGGATCTACCGCCATGACCCAAACATCTCCCACCAGGCCCCACCTCCAACACTGGGAATTACAATTTAACATGAGATTTGGTGGAGATACATATTCAAACTATATAAGCTGTGTATCAAATTTTAGCAAAGTACCTATCTGTTTTTAGAATAAATTTAGCATAAACGAAGAAGAGTGGCTGAGGGACCATGCCAGATCATGACCATAGATATTCAGAAAACTTGTCTGCATCATAACTAAGATATGATCTGTATCCGCATAAAGCTCAAGTACTAATTTCAGTGTTTCTGAGACACTGGGTCTGCTTAGTGACTACTGGCTTTTATTTGGGCTTGGTCTCAGACTTCCCAGGATATGCACCTATAAATTTGTTTTGGGGCCTAACCCCAATGACCATACGAAAAGTTTAACACAAATCTTGTTTTGAATGTCCCCTGCCTTTCTACCCATACCAATGCAGTTATAATTAAACAGGATTAGAGCCAAGGCATTTAAAATAGAGGTCAATTAATTTTAATACAGGCATCAATCAAAATGGGGCAGACTTTTAACTTACTTTTCACTTAGTCTGAGTAGACATTTTCCAGTGAAGGAAGCTCTGCTATTTTATGTATAGGTCTTTAGTGCGTAAAATGCTGTGTCCATTAGGAGATATATTTTCCATCCCAATACTATATATTTGATTATTATTAAAATTGATGCCTTTTAGAGTAACAATTAAAGGACAGGCTTTGGTGTCTGTGGTGTCTCTCAACCTTTGAGAAACTCTGTCAGCTACTTCAAACCTAGAAATTTATGCTTTTCATTCTTCACTAGAGATAAACTATGTTAAATAATTTATTAGTTCTGGTTCCATCATTCTGTTAGAAAAAGTTTAAGAGTTGATCATCTCCTAGCTGAGGAGAATTGAAGTCATGATCATGACCATCCTTAGTCTTGTAAATTAATGAGATTTTATGAAAAGGAATACAGTCAGTCTTCAGCATCCTTAGGTTCTACATCCTCAAATAAAACAACCATGGATTAAACCAACCATGTATCAAAAATATGTAGGAAAACGCAGTAAAAAATAATGCAAGTAAAAACCAATATAGTATAGTAACTATTTACATAATATTTACATTGTATTTGGTACTATAAGTAATCTAGAGATGACTTAAAATATACAGGAGGTTGTGCATAGGTTATATGTAAACACAGCAGGTCCTCAAATAATGTGGTATCATTCAACATTGCTTCGTTATCATATTGATGAGAAAAATAAATTGAATCCAGGCTGAGAACACTGTGTGTGGAGTTTGTACATTCTCTCATGTCCGTGTGGGTTTTCTCCATGGACTCTGGTTTCTTCCCATATCCCAAAGCTGTGTCGTTAGTTAAGAGGTGTGTCTAAATAGTCCGAATGTGCCTGTGGGGGTGTGTGTGTGAGTATACTTAGTGATGAAATGGTGGCCTGTCCAGGGCTGGTTCTTGACTGATGCCCTGAGCTGCTGGGATAGGTTCGGGCTGCCACCAGAACCTGAATAATTATCTTACTTTGATAAATAATTACCCTACTTGTTTTTATTAATCTTTATTAAATGTATGTATAGCTCATATTTATTTCAGTGTTTAACATTAGAAGTGTTTTGGCTGGGCATGGTGGCTCATGCCTGTAAATCCAGCACTGTGGGAGGCAAGGCAAGAAAATCACATCAACCCAGGGATTCAAAACCAGCCTGGGCAACATAGCAAGACCTCATTTCTACAAAAAAAAAAAAAAAAAAAAAAAAGTAATAATAAATAAAAAAATTAGCTGAGCATGGTGATGTCCAACTGTAGTCTTAGCTGCTCAGGAGGCTGAGGTGGGAGGACCGCTGGAGCAGGGGAAGTTGAGGCTGCAGTGAGCCATGATTGCACCACTGCACTCCAGGTTGAAAGACAGAGTAAGATTATCTCAAAAAGCAAAAAGAAAAAATGTCTTTTGGGTCTGTATTTAGAAGTTTGGTAATGTTTTTGTGACCAGAAATATGCTGTAGGAACTTAACTCTTGTTTATACCAATTAGCCTATGGTAAAAATGCTTTCATTATACATCAACATTTGGCTTAAAGTTATAGTTTCCAAGGGCCAATCAATGATGCTAAGTGATGACTTCATGTACTACACCATTTTATATAAGAGACTTGACCTTCCTCAGAGTTTGGTATTTTGGGTTTGGGCGGTAGGTCTTGGAATCAATTCCTTGAGTATACCTAGATAACTATGTTTCCTTTTTGACCTGCATCACCTACGTCCTCCCCACCAAAAGTGGGTTATTTCTGTTTCGTTTTGTTTTTGCTGTTTAGAATCCAGACTTTTTGATCACTATATCTTGGGGGAAAAGTAAATTTTACACAAGAATGTTGGCTGCAGTAACTGATTTTATATTATTCCCCAAGAAACTCTGTGAAGAATCTTAAGTACTTCTTCGATGAGGATATAACAACTATTTATTCCCAGAGATGCTTTACTTTTGTAATTAATTGCCATTTTATAAGCAAATACATGTTTTATTAAACTCTTTATACTTCTTAAAAGCTTCTCGTCTTCTATTTAGCACATTTATATAGAAACATAAAAATGGCTTTTTTTGAGTCATAGTCCTGTGTTTGTGTGCATGTGGTGTGAGGATAATTAATACAATGCATTGCTGGCAGAAACTGGATATTTTTAGTGAGGAGATCAGGCCATCCAAGAGAGTCAAGAAAGGACAGTTACAATTAGCAAAGATGTTGATCTGAGAACATATTTCCAGATAATTTTCAGAATTCCTTCCTAATAACATATGCTTAATGTTGCAGGTATTAGCATTAAATTATTTCTTAATTTTTACATTAACATTAGATGACTTCATTTTGAAATAACTCATTCTGTTTATGATCTGTACATAGCCATAAAAAGCCTTCCTGAATGCTTAGATTTTTTAAAAAAGGAAAAATGTGTCGGGCGCGGTGGCTCATGACTGTAGTCTTATAGCACTTTGGGAGGCTGAAGCGAGCAGATCATCTAAGGTCAGGTGTTCGAGAACAGCCTGGCCAGCATGGTGAAACCCCATCTCTACTAAAAATACAAAAATTATCTGAGCGTTAGTGGTGGGTGCCTGTAATCCCAGATACTCAGGAGGCTGAGGCAGGAGACTCACTTGAACCCGGGAGGCAGAGGTTGCAATGAGCTGAGATGGCACCAATGCACTCTAGCCTGGGTGACAGAGCGAGACTCCCTCTCAAAAATAAGTAAATGAATAAATAAATATTTAAAAAGGACAAATGAAAAAACTAAAACCTCTTAGCACTCTGCTGTGCTATAAATTTGTCTTTATTGTTGGTTCAGCTGTTAGGCTGCAAAGACTATTCCTATTTTTATTGTCATTTGTCAACAAGTTTGAAACTTGCCAAAACAGAAATTAGAGATGCACTAGGCTTCTATTGCCTGTGTTCATTTATTCTTTGCATTTGCTAAAATAGATTTTACACTAGACACAAACATACTCCTTTCCAAATTGTGCTTGATGCCATATCGAACTTTTAAATCATTATTCTCAAAGTTAGTATTTTTTGTCTGGAATTACATGTTTGCTTGTTTCATTAATGGATTTTAATACTTTAAGTAGGAATTTCTTGATGATACCATCACTGTGCCATATATCTGGTACAACATGAAATTTATCAGGTTCATTTTATCTACCAATCATTGGAGGGTATGAAGCCCAAATAAGTCATGAAATATATTTGAAACCCATAAGTTTTAATCACTGAAACTGATGTTTCTGATGATAGATTTTGTCTTTATGAAAGAAAAAAGGAAGTAGAGATAGAAAAGAGAACAGAGAAAGAGAGAAATTATTACTTTTGTGGCAAGTAGCCTAATAAGATAATTTCTGATGTAATGCTTATTTGACATATTTTTTTCTCTTTAAGTATTATTATTGTCACTTTAAATTTTCATTTTGGACTTTCCTAATGGATTTTTGTCAAGTAACGTGGGCATTTTTTTTTTTCTTCTACTTCCTGACCTCCACAAGTTTTTAATCTTGTAGAGATGTTTACAAGATTTTGGGATACTGGGAACTTATTAAAACTAAAGACAGTGAGCAATAGGAACCTAACTAAGCAAGGTCATAAAACTGGCATGCAGCATTTCAGTTTTTGATTAAAATTCTTATTTTCTTCTTTGTTCAGGCTGTAACACCTTGTGACTTAAACATTTATTTTAACATTGGGCTTTGTATTTCCCCTACCACGGTATTTGGGAGTGAATTGATAGGGTTCTAATTCTGTCATTAACTAGCTATGTGACTTCCCATAACTCACTTTAAAACAAAACACTTATTCACATAATTGCTAGAATCTCAGATCTAAACATACTTTCCCCTTCAGTTCCCTCTGCTTGCTTTCCTTGTAATTTATGGTGTACCTCCCTCTGTTGGTATCTGTGTCTGTGTGTTCGGGGGCAATATTTGTCTCTTCCCTTATTTTCTCCTTTTCCTTTTTCTTCCTCTTAACCACTTACAATAGATGCCCCTTCATCATTTTATACTGCCACTTCCTTATGTTCCATTGGACACCATTTCTGAAAGACATTCTTGGAAGAATGATTTCCTGGACAAATGAGTTCGTGAAATTTTTCATGTTATATAATCTTATTGCAGATTATAATGCTATTAGCATGTTGAAAATTGTGAGAATTCCCTCCATAAAATACCTATTTAACACTGTTTACTTCTTGTATCAATCTGTTCTCACGCTGCTAATAAAAACATAACTGAGACTAGGTAATTTGTAAAGGAAAGAGATTTAGTTGACTCACAGCTCAGCATAGCTGGGGAGGCCTCGGGAAACTTGCAATCACAGTAGAAGGGGGAAGCAAACATATCCTTCTTCACGTGGCAGCAGCAAGGAAAAGTGCCCAGCAAAACAGGGAAAAGCCCTTTATAAAACCGTCAGATCTCAGGAGAACTCACTCACTCTCATCAGAACAGCATGAAGCTAAATGCCCCCATGATTCAACTACCTCCCACCAGGTCCCTCCCATGACAGGTGGGGATTATGGGAACTATAATTCAAGGTGAGATTTGAGTGGGTACACAGAGCCAAACAATATCAGTTCTAGATTTTCTTATTTTGACTGCTGAACACTTTATTAATATTGTAGTGTTCTCTGTGAATGTGCTTCTGTGTAGGTGCTTATTTCTAAGGATGTGATATGAATGTATGTATCTAATACATATTAGTATCCCAAATGTTTGGTATTTTATGTTATTATTTTGAGAATATTGTTTTAAAGGTCTCAGGGAGAAGGCCTTCAGATTGGATTCTCCCATCCCTTTTTAATAATTTACTGCATCTGTGGCTAAACCTCTAAGGGCTGCATGTGCAAGGAGATATAAAACCTTAATCTAGCTTTTCTGAGTGTGGTAGGGAGACTTCTCTAAGCCAGTAGCAAAGTGGTCCAATGGCCTGTTGCAGTCCATGCAGGTCTTTTGATGCTAAAAGATGGCCATAGTCGTTGGCACTGCAAATGTTGCAACAGTCTCATCAAGCTGAATGGGTAGCCCCAGAGATGATTGAGCCATGTATGCTGCAACACAAGATACTGGAACCTGTTCTGCTTCTGAGCCAGGAGCAGTTTGTGGGTGTGGATATCATGTCTGTGTGAAGGATGGTGGTCATGAGGTGCAGTTTTATGCTGTCCATCAGTCCATCTCCAAATCCCTGGTGTCCTGTTCCAGAAGTACGTGGATAAAGCTTTCAAGAAGATAAAAGACATTCTAAGTAAATATGACTAGATACTGCTGATAGCTGATCCCTGTCTCAGTGAATTCAAAAGGTTTATAGAGTCTAGCAGTTGTGCTACCGGAAAACCTATCAATAAGACTGTCACAGGGATTGGGTTTCACCTTTATATAATAAATAATGGTTATAGGATTTTTAAGGTTTTTGAAAAAGAGAACCTCAATTTAACAATAGTTTTTTTTTTAGCTGTTTCTTCCCAGGGGATCCTCTACTTTTAGAAGGTCAGTGGATCTAAATACCATATGCCCTGAGGTTACAGTGACAAAACCAGAGACTGTCTCAGAATTGGAGCTTAGAGACACTAAATATGCAATAAAGATTTGGACATATATGAAATTCATTCCAGGAAAGAGCCTAACCTAAAAGATAATTTGTGGTTAAGCAGGTGGTATACTCTAGAACCAACTTAGAAATGTAGAAATGCCAGATATAGGTGATGGGGAGGAAGGCAGCAAATCACACTGCCATGTGTGTACCTAAGCAACAATCTTGCATGTTCTTCACATGTACCCCAAACCTAAAATATAATAAAAATATTAAAAAAAAATATATATATATATATGTATATATATATATATATATATATATACACACAATCTGCATGTACTCTGGGTTAAAATTTAAAAAAAAGGAGAATTATTCTGAAAAAAAAAAAAAAGAAATGTAGCTGGTGTCAAGTAACTTTCAATTTAATTGTATTTAACAAATTTTCCATTCGCTATGTAAGGTATGGTGACAGCACCTCTTGATGATGGAAGTGCAATGTCAAGTAATAAACTGGTGATATAGATGATGAAGGATTTTAAAAAATATTTCTGAAATGTCAGTTTAGGTTTAAAATATGTATGTTTTGCTGGGAACATATTCACAGGTATTCCGGTTGTTAAGGGAGGATTTTGTAGTGCAGCCCTGCTAATTTCCTGAGGAGTTCATAACACTCAGTAGTAGAGCGAAACCTCAGGCTATGCAATTCCCTTTGCTTTGATTCTGCTCTTCAAAACTCATTCAGATTTTGTTTCTCAGATACCATAATACTAGGAAGGAACTTGTAAGGATAGTTTCTGTTGGTTAACGGTGTCACTGAAATATCCAATCAGTAGTGGTAAATTAACAAATTGACATTCTGTTTGATATATTAGTCACCTGAGAGTCTGATAAGCATGAAATAATACCTCAAAACCTGATAATCCTTTGGTGAGCAACACAAAAATTCCTCAAATTGCAAATCTAATCATTAGGTTTTGAATCTGTGGTTACAAAACTTAGGTACAAAGATTTTAGTCTTTGCTTAAAATATTTTGTAAGCCTCTATCATCTTAATGACAATACTTGATAAAGTTACAGAAAGTCTCCAGGCAACTTTTATTATTATTATTATATTTTTAGCTTCTATGCTTTTTTTTTTAATTTATTTTACTTTTGGTGCATACTATATCTGGCATTTCTCCCCATGTTATCCCTCCCCACCCTCACCTCCCTCCCCACCCCCCATTGTCTCTCCTCTACCCCGCCTCAACTGTCCTCTGTGTGTGATGCTCCTCTCCCTGAGTCCACATATTCTTGTTGTTCAACACCCATCTATGAGTGAGAACATAGGTGCTTGCCTTTCTGTTCTTGGGTCAGTTTGCTGAGAATGATGGTTTCCAGATTCATCCAAGTCCCTACAAAGGAAACAAATTCATCATTTTTTATGGCTGCATAGTATTCCATGATGTATATGTACCACATTTTCTTTGTCCAGTCTATCATTGATGGGCATTTGGATTGGTTCCAGGTCTTTGCTATTGTACACAGGGCTGCAATGAACATACATGTGCATGTGTCTTTATAGTAGAACGATTTATAGTTCTTTGAGTATGTACCCGATAGTGGGATTGCTGGGTCAAATGAAATTTCTGTTTCTAGATCCTTGAGAAATTGCCACACTGTCTTCCACAATGGTTGAACTAATTTATACTCCCACCAACTGTGTAAGAGTGTTCCTATTTCTCCACATCCTCTCCAGCATCTGTTGTCTCCAGATTTTTTAATGATCACCATTCTAACTGGCATGAGGTGATGTCTCAGTGTGGTTTGATTTGCATTTCTCTAATGACCAGTGATGATGAGCATTTTTTCATGTTTGTTGGCCTCATATATGTCCTCTTTTGAAAACGGTCTATTCATATCCTTCGCCCACTTTTGAATGGGGTTGTTTGTCTTTTTCTTGTAAATCTGTATTAGTTCTTTGTAGATTCTGAGTATTAGCCCTTTGTCAGCTGGGTGGTTTGCAAAAATTTTTTCCCATTCTGTTGGTTGCTGATTCACTCTAATGATGGTTTCTTTTGCTGTACAGAAGCTCTGGAGTTTAATTAGATCCCATTGGTCTATCCTGGCTTTTATTGCCATTGCTTTTGGTATTTTAGTCATGAAGTCCTTGCCTATGCCTATGTCCTGGATGGTTTTGCCTTGGTTTTCTTCTAGTGTTTTTATGGTGTTAGGTTTTATGTTTAAATCTTTGATCCATCTGGAGTTAATTTTAGTGTAAGGTGACAGGTAGGGGTCCAGTTTCTGCTTTCTGCACATGGCTAGCCAGTTTTCCCAACACCATTTATTAAATATGGAGTCCTTTCCCCATTGCTTGTTTTTGCTGGGTTTGTCAAAGATCAGATGGTTGTAGATGTGTGGTGTTTCTTCTGGGGTCTCTGTTCTGTTCCATTGGTCTACGTCTCTGTTTTGGTATCAGTACCATGCTGTTTTGATTACTGTAGCCTTGTAGTATAGTTTGAAGTCTGGCAGTGTGATGCCTCCGGCTTTGTTCTTTTTGCTTAGGATTGTCTTGGCTATGTGGGGTCTTTGTGATTCCATGTGAAGTTTAAAGTGGTTTTTTCCAGTTCTGTGAAGAAGGTCATTGGTAGCTTGATGGGGATAGCATTGAATCTATAGATTACTTTGGGCAGTATGGCCATTTTCACAGTATTGATTCTTCCTAACCATGAGCATGGAATGTTTCTCCATCTGTCTGTGTCCACTCTTATTTCGTTGAGCAGTGGTTTGTAGTTCTCCTTGAAGATGTCCTTTACATCCTTTGTTAGTTGTATTCCTAGGTATTTATTCTCTTTGTAGCAATTGTGAATGGGAGTTCGCTCTTGATTTGGCTCTCTGTTTTTCTGTTATTGGTATATAGGAATGCTTGTGATTTGTGCACATTGATTTTGTATACTGAGACTTTGCTGAAGTTGCTTATCAGTTTGAGAAGATTTTGGGCTGAGACGATGGGGTCTTCTAGATATACAAACATGTCGTCTGCAAATAGAAACAGTTTGACTTCCTCCTTTCCTAATCAAATACCCTTTATTTCTTTTTCTTGCCTGATTGCTCTGGCTAGAACTTCCAATACTATGTTGAATAGGAGTGGTGAGAGAGGGCATCCTTGTCTAGTGCCTGATTTCAAAGGGAATTCTTCCAGCTTTTGCCCATTCAGTGTGATATTGGCTGTAGGTTTGTCATATATAGCTTTTATCATTTTATAATATGTTCCATCAATACCTAGTTTATTGAGAGTTTTTAGCATGAAGGGCTGTTGAAATTTTATGGAAGGCCTCCTCTGCATCTACTGAGATAATCATGTGGTTTTTGTCTCTGGTTTCATTTATGTGATGGATTACATTTATGGATTTGCATATGTTGAACCAGCCTTGCATCCCAGGATGAAGCCTACTTGGTCATGATGGATAAGCTTCTTGATGTGCTATTGCAATCTATTTGCCAGTATTTTATTGAAGATTTTTGCGTTGATGTTCATCATGGATATTGGCCTGAAATTTTCTTTTTTAGTTGAGTCTCTGCCTAGTTTTGGTATCAGGATGATGTTGGTCTCATAAAATGAGTTAGGGAGGATTCCCTCCTTTTGTATTGTTTGATACAGTTTCAGAAGCAATGGAACGAGCTCTTCTTTGTACGTCTGATAGAATTTGGCTGTGAACCTGTCTGGACCTGGACTTTTTTTGGTTGATAGGCTTTTGATTGCTGCCTCTACTTCAGCCCTTGTTATTGGTCTATTCAGGGTTTCAGCTTCCTCCTGGTTTAGTTTTGTTAGAGTACAAGTGTCTAGGAGTTTATCCATTTCTTCCTGGTTTACTGGTTTATGTGACTAGAGCTGTTTATAGTAATCTCTGATGGTAGTTTGCATTTCTGTGGGATCAGTGGTGATATCCACTTTATCGTTTTTTATTGCATCTATTTGATTCTTCTCCCTTTTCTTTTTTATTAGTCTGGCTAGTGGTCTATTTTGTTCATCTTTTCAAAAAATCAACTCCTGGATTTATTGATTTTTTTTTTTGAAGGGTTTTTTTGTGTCTCTATCTCCTTCAGTTCTGCTCTGATCTTAGTTATCTCTTGTCTTCTGCTAGCTTTTGAGTTTTTTTTTGATCTTGCCTCTCGAGTTCTTTCAATTTTGATGATAGGGTGTCAATTTTAGATCTTTTCTTTCTTCTCTGGTGGGTATTTATTGACTAAGCATGGAAAGGAACGAGTACCAGTCAGTGCAAAAGCAAACCAGTTGGCAAAGACCAAAAATGCAATGAAGAAAATGAGTCAACTAATGAGAAAGAAAACCAGCCAGTAACAAAATGGCAGGATCAAATTCACACATGACAATATTAACATTGAATGTAAATGGCCTAAACGCCCCAATCAAAAGACACACACTGACAAACTGGATAAAAAGTCAGAACCCATTGGTGTGCTGTATTCAAGAAACCCATCTCACATACAAAGACACACATAGACTCAAAATAAAGGGATGGAAGAAGATTTACCAAGCAAATGGAGAACAAAAAAAGCAGGGGTTGCAATCCTAGTCTCTGATAAAGCGGACTTCAAACCAACGAAGATCAAAAGAGACAAAGAAGGACATTACATAATGGTAAAAGGATCAATCCAACAGGAAGAGCTAACTATCCTAAATATATATGCCCCCAACACAGGAGCACCCAGATACATAAAGCAAGTTTTTAATGACCTAAAACGAGATTTAGATTCCCACACAGTAATAGTGGGAGACTTCAATACTCCACTGTCAATATTAGACAGATCAACAAGACAGAAAATTAACAAGGATATCCAGGACTTGAATGCAAAGCTGGACCAAGCAGATCTAATAGACATATACAGAATCCTCCATCCCAAATCCACAGATTTTCTCAGCACCACATTGCACTTACTCTAAAATTGACCACATCATTGGAAACAAATCACTCCTCAGCAAATGCAAAAGAACAGAAATCATAACAAACAGTCTATCAGACCACAGCGCAACCAGACTAGAACTCAGGATAAAGAAACACATTCAAACCCACACAACCACTTGGAAACTGAACAACTTGCTTCTGAATGTTGACTGGATAAACAATGAAATGAAGACAGAAATAAAGATGTTCTTCGAAACCAACCAGAATGAAGACACAACTTACCAGAATCTCTGGGACACCTTTAAAGCAGTATTGAGAGGGAAATTTATAGCAACTTTTATTATTTTAATGAGAAGATTAACCTACACATTTTTTATCTCCCTTTTTAAAGGTATTATTTAAGAAAAATCTATCTATCTATATATACTAAGTATAATTATTCAATTCACTTTTCCTCAAAAAAGCAAGCTGTTATATTTCCAGAACTGAATGGTAGAGAAAGCCCTCTATGCTACTGTCCAACTATAAATCTAATTTTCTAACCTTTAAATAAATGTTTTAAAACATGCTCCCCAAATGTGCTAGAGAATGTTAGTTGTCAGTCTTAGATGCTTCACACACACAAAATATTATTTCCATAACCAAAGAAACTTCTATTTTAAATTTTTATGTTGTTGGTAAATAACCATTTGCTTACTGAAATCAACAATAACAGCAACAAAGAAACCTTTGTAGAATTCCTTTGTGACTTGATAGAATATTTCAGCTTATATGAACCAGTGAGACTAATTCATTATCATATGAAATACCTCACTTGGCCTTAAAACTTAGTTTGGTATTTTACATTGTTTGAAAATATATGGATAATTTGTTTGGAGTTGTGAGAGATAGATAAAATAAAAATTATTATGAAGTCTCTAATTTATCTTTATAGAATACTCATTGTGTCTGAGAGAATAATTTTTCCAATATCAATATATCAGTGTAGGTTGTGTTCAGGGAACAGAAACATCAATACTGAAATCAGGAAGTGCTTTAATATAGCATGTTTTGTAAACTACTAAATGAGATAAAGGAGAGAACTCTAGAATGTGCCTTTGGAAGTGACACCCAGAACAACATAAAATTTAGGAACTCCTATTTCTGAGGCTTTTACCAGAATTGTGCTGAAATCAAGAACCCACTACTACTGTTTCAGTTGCCTCTGAATACTCTGGAAAGTTGAAATTGTATACCCACAGCTGCAGTCCAGGAATTAGAAAGGCTTGTGATGAAGCCATGCCATTATTTTTGTGACACATACTACTTCTCATCACCCAGGAAGCTGCATGATGGACTCTGAAACTCAACTCCAAGTAAATGTCTTATTATCAACAATCATGCTTGCCAGTTGAAAAAGTTAAATTTGGCAGGAAGATAGCCTTACTCTCACTTCTGCTTGTAAATTTCCAAATGCACTTTGATTAACATGCAGAACCTAAGTTTCAAGTTTGTGTGGAAAAGATAGTTCTAAGCTTTCCCAATTACCTCAGATGCACAGAGGATAGAATGAGGTTGAAAGAGCCAAGACAGAGTACTTGCTAAAATTGTTTTTGGTTTCCTTTGTCTAAGAAATGGTATCAATTCTTTCTCAATAGAAATCCATTACCCTAGGTTCTTATGAGGACAGTAAAACCAGCATAGGAAATGGTTGTTTCTATGTTTTGTCTTCTTTTGGAAATCTTAAAAATAGTTTTCTTGGTGATCTGGCTTCCTGGTGTGTGTGTGTAAATAGTTCACTTCTTCACATTGTTTTTATTAACAGTTATGTCACCGTATGGTTTTGACAATTCCATATCTTTCCTTGGCATCATCAATTCACTTAAAGAAAAGACACCCATATTTTCTCCAGGGTGCCTCATTAGGCCCAGTCTATTGTTTGCTCCTCTAAAGTGATTTCAGAAACTCTTCAAGTATTTCATCTTCTTTCATGGCTATCAAAGAAAGGGTCACATCTGGCAGGAAGAAAGATGGCATTGTTGAATTCTACTGACATACAAATGCAGGTTTTTTAAATAAATGATCTTTTTCTCGTTGTCTTTTGTTATCTCAAAAGGAGATACTTAGTTGTCTCCAAATTTCTGAACAGAAACTACTTCCAGTTAAATTTTTTAAAAAGGCATTTATGAAAGAAGGCTTTTCTTTAGCCTTTTCTCTGTATCAGATGTAAGTTTTATTCTGTCTTACAGCTTGCGTATTTGATTTGCAAGAAGAATATACAACTGAGTAAATTAGAACTATCCTAGTTCTCTCACAAAGATTTTGGACTAAAAGAAGTGTATTAAGTTTGCAATTACTCATGCAAAATGCTATGGGGAATTATATCATGTACTTACATAATTTGTGAAAAAAATTTGTTGATAAAATACAGATAATAGAGGCCAAATTAGTTTAATGTATAATTATGCAAATAATCCTCTTAATATTCTACCCCATTCTATGTGGTTAGCGTAAGCTTCTATTTTGGGACTCTCATTGTTATCCATCCTATGTCTATGGGATGATAGTCACACAGAATTACATGGAGAGTCAAGGTAATTATTCTGATAAACTCAAGTTCAATCATCTCAAGTTTTTTCCTCTCAAATTATGCAAGTAATCAATTCTTTTCTTTTTTTGAAGTCATATTGAATGTGACACAATTTTAATCATAATATAAAGTTAAAAAGTAATGGAAGATTATTCTGATCAGATCTATAACAAACATCTAACTTTATTAGAGCTTATTGTTGAAACTTTTGCAGGAAACACTACTTTAAGTTTAATAATATTGATATTTTGTCTTGGTCAGAGATCAAGTGATATTACCATATCATAACCAATGTTTTAAAAATAAGTATTTTTCAATCTAAGATTATACCTAAGATAGGCATTGAACTATTATGCAATGTATATACCTTATATACATCTCTTAAATTCTTTTTTTTTTTTTTTTGAGACAGAGTCTTGCTCTGTCACCCAGTGGCACAATCTTGGGTCACTGCAACCTCCGCCTCCTGGGTTCAAGCAATTCTCCTGCTTAGCCTCTCGAGTAGCTGGGATTACGGGTGCTGGCCACCATACCTGGCTAATTTTTGTATTTTTAGTAGACATGGGGTTTCACCATCTTGGTCAGGCTGGTCCCAAACTCCTGACCTTGTGATCCACCCACCTCAGCCTCTTAAACTGTCATCACTTAAATTCTTACAAATATGAATTATTTTCAGAACGTACTGTTGGCAGTTATTTATTATGTATAAATTTCAATGAGTTCATATTTTATAGTTCTCCTTTCCTTATCTCAAACATATAAGTACATTTATTTCTTGGTATACACATCTGAAGTGCTATGGGGCAAAACTCCAGGAAAATAACACCCCAATTTCTATTTGGACTAGTCCTAGGCTCCCTTTGGAAATGAAATATTTGAAGTGGAGGACCATAGGCTGGTCATCGCAGAACCATCCCACATCAGAATTTCTCTCATGTCATTCCTCAATTCATAGATGCTGTAACAACTTTCAGGATGCTTCATTGTTATTCCTAGAAGTACCTACCACCCATGTCAAACAAATTAAACAAGGCATTTGGTGATTGCTTTTGATTGTTGGACTTGATTTATGCAGAAAAAAGGCAATCAAAGGCACTTATTGATTTTATAATTTATGTCTCCAAGAACTTGTGCCATTTTATTACCATTATGTAATTAATTGTGACAAATCAAGTAAGTTTAATATCTTAAATGTTTGTCCAACCCCATTAAAAAGTGGACAAAGAACATGAACAGACATTTCTCAAAAGAGGATGTGTATGTGGCCAACAAACATATGAAAAGAGCTTAACATTACTGACCAATAGAGAAATGCAAATCAAAACGACAGTGAGAAATCATCTCACATCAGTCAGAATGGCTATTAATAAAAAGTAAAAATATAATATATGCTGGCAAGGTTGTGGAGAAAAGGTAGCATTTATACCCTGTTGGTGGGAGTGTAAATTAGTTCAACCATTGTGGAAAGCAGTGTGGCAATTCCTCAAAGAACTAAAAGCAGAACTACCATTTGACCCAGCAATTCCATTACTGGGCATATACCCAGAGAAATATAAATCATTCTACCATAAAGATATATGCACGTGTATGTTAATTGCAGAACTGTTCACAATAGCAAAGACATGGGATCAACCTTGAAGCTCATCAATGGTGGACTGGAAAAGAAAATATGGTACATATGTACCAGAGAAAACTATGCAGACACACACACACACACACACACACACACACACACATGATCGTATCCTTTGCAGTAACATGAATAGAGTGGGAATTCTCACAAATGGGAGCTGAATAATGAGAATATATGGACACAAGGTGGGGGAGGAACAACACATTGAGGCCTGTTGGGGGCGGGGGAGAACATCAGGAAGAATAGCTAATGGATGCTGGGCTCAATACTTAGGTGATGGAATGATCTGTGCAGCAAATCACCATGGCATGTGTTTACCTGTGTAACAAACCTGCACATCCTACACATGCACCACTGAACTTAAAAATTGAAAAAAAAATAAAATGTTTGTCAATGCAAACATGACTGAAGAAGCATCTCACACATATTTGATCACTGGGTTTCTTGGTTGAGACTTTTTTTAACAGACTGAATGCAACTGATAACATTGATCTAACTGAACCTTTTTATTTACAGAATCAGTCCACTAAAATTATTCAGTCCAGATTCTTCTTTTCTAACTGTGTATTAGAACTAATACTTTGGAGAAACATATATCATTTCTATGTTCTATTTGTTGTGTTTTAGATTTTGAGTCTACAGCTCAGTTAGGTTCAGAGATATGACAAATATGAATAATTAAAAAATCAAAGATAAAATAATTTTATTTGTATAATAAACATGTAGTAATTATATAAATATATTAATAACTTAAAATATGTGTTTTTAGGAACACAGATCAAAAGATAATCTAATACATGCAAACAGAAGTTGTCAACATAATTGGTAGTCTCAAATAAAACTGTGGACAAGGTGTCAGTAAATTCTTTTTTAGAGGATAGGAACAAGAGCCATAAAATTCCATGACTCTGTGTCAGAAAGTGCTTCTTGGTTTGGGATAGATAAGAGCGCACTCCAGATAACACTCCAGATAATCTCATGCAGCAAGCCTGTAGAAATCAGTATGTGGCAGTTTTAATGCATAAGTGGATGCAGTCTGGTAGTATTTCATCCTCAGTATGACATTTTGTCAAGACATTATTTTGATCTTTGCTTTCTTATCCCTTTTGACTCATTCAGACTCCCCAGTTGTCACTATTACTTCACACCATGATATGGTGTCGTCACCCCCTCATACTGTTGTTACTCACCCTGGGTACTCGTTTTTGTAAATTTGCTGTCTGCCTAATTGTCCTTTCATAACATTTCACATCTACATTAAATAATATAGGTCCTTCTACTATACTTATTTCTCAGGTAAAGTGACTTATTACATTTGGGCTTATGGTAAAAGCAAGGAAAATATTGCAGCAGATTAAGAAATGAAAAAACTATGACTTCAGATGCTGCTTAAACTGACTGAGGAGGTGAGAACACAGATTTTAGGCAGGGAGTTTTGGAGCAAAGGCTATTGTGAAAATAACAGTATATATTTTCAGATATTCACCACACACTTACTATGGGCTAAACACAGTTCTGGGTTTTGGAAATACAGCAGTGAATTACACATATAGGACCTTTGCTTATATGGGCCTCATATTCCAATGTGGGGACATAGTGCACTGATAAGTCACTAGTTAACTTCTCAGTTATTAAAACTACAAAGAAAATAAAATTAGGGCAATAGTATACACTGATGGGGATGAGTCACTGTGTGTGTGTGTCTTTTTGTGTATGTGTGTCTGTGTGTGTGTGTGTCTGTGTGTGTGTGTATACATATGGGGGGGATGGGTGGCCTTCTTAATATCTATCGGTCAATGGAGGCCTTTCTGAAAAACTGACATGTGAGCAGATACTTGAATGAAGAGAGAGCACAAGCCATGACCATATCAGATATTATTTTGTCTTGAAGATCAAGTATAAATGTCTTAAGGAGCTTTCTCTGCAGGTTCAAAGAAAAGCAGAGAGAAGCATGACTGCAATAGAGTGAGCAAGGACAATATGAGAACAGAGTTTAGGAGCCTTGTAGTTTACCTTAAAGACTTTAAATTCTCTGCTGAGCATGGTGGAAATCCATTGGAGATTTTTAAGGAAAGGAGTGATATTTTGGAAAATAAAAATGTGGAGTGAAGATTTAGAGTAAAACCTGTTGTTGACTAAAACTATGTACAAGAAACAATAACACAAATGAAAGCCCACTGAGCCTCGGTTCCTGAATGGCCTTCATGGTAAAATGTTATAAGAGAAATACTCTAAGGTATTTTAACATAAAATTGAGCTAAAGTCTAGTAAGCTGAGATATTTGTAAAGATATTTATGAAGTAAATCTGAAGGTATTTGTGTGGGATAGTAAATCATAACAGTCTATCAGCTTAAGACTTTTCTTCACTGGAATCTACTGGAACAGAACCCTGATCACAAGGAGCACTCATTTCTTCTATGCTGTCATGGTATAATTTATGTTTTACAATGACCACTCTGGGTTCTCTGTGAGGAATGTTATTGAGGGTCTAGAAAGGAAGTAGAGAGAGCAGTTAAGAAACTATTATAGCCATCCAGAACAGAGAAGGTAGTGCCTAAATAAGGGGGAGTAATAGCAGATATGGAAAGAAGGGGATAGTTTCAAGATGAGGCTTTAAGGTTTATTGATAGATTGAATATGGGGTGAATTAGGGAGAGATAAAAATGGAATGGATGAATCCATTTGATTTGTGGATCAAATAAGAATATAAAGTTTGCTTACTGGGAAAAAGACACCTCTGTGCATCTACCATAGGGAAAAAAAATTGCTTTTGGCCTGTGCTAGAAGAAGGAATTGGGAAGTGGTAGAAAAGTGAATAGAAGTAGGTACAAAAGCCCAGTCATCTGTGCCCCCTCCCCAAAACAAAAACTATAAGAACATCCAAGACCATGCACTGATACCTGCTATTGACCTACCATCACATGCCAGGAGCACTTTCCTTGTCTTTGTCTGGAAAGATTCTGTGTAGATCTTTGTGACTACTAGCATTCGGAAATGTCCTAGATATTTATTTTGAATTCATTTTATCCATTTAAGAAACAGGATCAGAGCCTAGATGGAGACAATCTTTCATTAGTTAAAGGAAGAAGGAAGGGCTCTGTACTGTGCCACAGAGTCTTTTCTGATTTAGGTTGTGCCTGCTCATTGAACTTCCATAATACCATTTTAATTACTGTACCAAGCTGACAGAGACGTTGTTTGTTCAACTAAGTTTGCTTAATACCATCCAGGGATAAAGTGAGTACACGCTTCTTGATAAAGATTATGGTGACATATAAAAGTAAAAATAAATGCAATTATATTATCTTATTCAGTAGGCATTTTCAAATGTTCTTGCAAAGAAATGTGGCATAAAAACCTAAATGTTAATTTCCCACTTAAGCCATTCAAGAGATATATAAATCGAGGAAAATGGAATAGGTTTCTTTATAATCTTATTTTTTTCTTTAACATCACGACTTATAGGGCAATATTTGAGTAGAAATAAAAATGTTAAAATATTCATAATATACAAGAACAGAAATATGAATAGAAACAAATCTGCTTTTGGAACTTTTCTGATTTTCTGTGATGTCTTCAAAAATTCTGCCATTATTCTTGGCTCCTACACCAAAGCTGGAAGATAACTTAAATATATCCCATTAAATATGATTAGATATTTAATATTGACTAAAGAGAGGTGGTGAGGTTCTATCACATAACTTTACTACTGCTTTGATACTCTTTGAAGTTACCATATTTCCCTCCTGGAAATTACAGTATGTTCCTAACTAGTCACTTGTTTTCAGATTTTTCCCCTTGATCCATACACCAACCAGAATGATCTTTTCAAAATGCTAAATAGACATCTCTTTGCCCTGCTTGAAACAGTCCCTGGTGACATTCCATGAAACACTGCAGATGTCATAAGTGTTTATATCATATATGTTCCTTATGAAAGTCTTCTCTGAGTACAGTCAAAAATGCTTTTGAATGTATTAACCCAAAAATATTGAAATAAAGAGTGAAGAGAAATTATGTGAGACAATTTTGGACAATAAGGAGCAGACAATTGAATAATAAATGAATAAGTTTTGATATTTACCCGCTTTGCTAAGTGAGCACAAGTAAGAGTCTAAGATAAGAACCCCAACAAGGCTAAACATTTAGAGACCTCAGGTGCCAGTGAAGGTGGGGTTTTCCAATGGGGCTGGGAATAAGATTAGCTTAGAACCTGTTTTGAACATAGCTAGGCCTCCAGGTTCCCTAATACAACCCCAACAGAGAGGAAATTTCTTATCCAGTACTGTATTAGTCTGATCTCATGCTGCTAATAAAGATATACCTGAGGCTGGATAATTTGTAAAAGAAAGAGGTTTAATTGACTCAAAGTTCCACATAGCTGGGAAGGCCTCGCAATCATGGCAGAAGGCAAATGAGAGCCAAAGTAATGTCTTACATGACAGCAGGCAAGAGGCTTGTGCAGGGTAACTCCCATTTATAAATCCATCAGATTGCATGAGACTTATTCACTACCAGGAGAATAAGTGGTAGTGTGGGGGGACACCGTCCTCATGATTCAATTATCTCCACCTGGCCCCGCCCTTGACATGTGGGTATTATTACAATTCAAGGTGAGATTTGGGTAGGGATACAGCCAAACCATATCAACTACTTTGCTGGAAAACAGGGAATTTGATTTCAGAAGCAGTAAGTCTCAGGACTAATAAAAGGGAGCCCCCAAACCATGGCTAAAGAGTAAGCTGTTGCAGTTTGGATCAAGAGGATGGTAGGCATCAGGAAGGATCTCAGAAGTAAACAGTAGCAACAATAAAAAACTGAATACTGATTTTCCATTTGAGGAGGAGTTTTGTGGTTCTTTTGTGGAATTATGCAATAATAACAAGGAAAAACAAAAGCTGACACAAGGCAATTAACTCTAACTCTAAAAATAACCCAAAACTTGTTCAAGGAAGGAAGTATAGTAATATTAAACTGCTTTCTCACCTATCAACAAAAATGTATATAGTTGTAATTATATGAACACTGAATATTAATTTAACTAAAAATTGAGATTGTGGGAGGATGAGGGGGGGGGAGAAAGTGTGAATATATATGTGTGTATGCATGCATGTGTGTGGAGGTGTGTAGAGAATAAATTCCTAGTCTTATACAGCAGAAAGTCTTTAGATTATATATAAGCTTTACATTTTCAAAATACTAATAGAAACGTATTATATAGAAGTATGAAAGTAAATGCAATTAATATAACCAAAAGAATTGGAAAAGAACGGAGAGGAGTGAAGTGGACACTGCTATTTTTTCTTTTTTATCATAAGCCTTGATACAGTATTTGGCTTTTTAAATCATGCACATTTACTGTATGATAAAAATAAAAATCACATTGAAAACACAGTTATTCCTTGGTTTTACAATGTAATTATAAAATTCATCCCCTGACCATAGTTTACATATCCCTGCTATCTTTGCTACCTCGTCTTTTCTCATTCATTTTCATTTTAGCTGTAAAATAGCCCCTTTCACCCCTGCTTCTCATTTTTAGAAGATGCCAAACTCATTTCTGCTTGGTACGCCTTACCCCCCAAAATTCCACATGGCTAGCATCTTCCTATCAGAGCTCAGTTCAAATATCTTCCCTCTCAGGATGGCTTACCTAAACAGTCACTCTCTGCCATTTTTCTATTTTATTTTCTTTACAACGCTAGTCCTATCTGATGCTGCCCTTCTTGGGAATGGGACAGTATAAGGGATCCAGGCCTTGGTTGTGCCCCAATGCAGTAGTTTTAGCACAGAATGACACTTTGATAAAATAGAGAAGACATTTTCAAAAAAATGTGTCTTTAAATTTCTCAGGGTTCATTTATGAGCATTTATAGATTAGCCTCTGTGTTTTCAGCATTAAAGCTACATGATGGGTAATTTCAGGAATCCAAAGCAGTTACTGATGTAGGCAGTCTAGTTTAGATGTAGGTCAGAAAATGATAGCTAAGTGCTGGGAAGCCAACAAAATTCATCTTTAAAAGTTGCAGGGATTTGACTACCAGTTTTCCGTTGCTGCATAAAAGATTATCCCAAGGTTTGCTGGCTTTAAAAACAGCAAAGATTGTTATCTTACAGTTTCTATGGGTCAGAAATTCAGGAGTGGCTTAGCGACGTGGTTCTGTTATAGAGACTCTCATGAGGTTGCAATCAAGATGTTAGCCAGGACTGCAGTCATCTGGCAGCTTAACTGAAGCTAGAAGACTGGCTTCCAGGCTCACTCTTGTGGCTGCTGGCAGGAAGCCTCATTTCATTGCAACGTGGACCACATAGGGCTGCTTGAGTGCCCTCATAGCATGGCAACTGGCTTCTCCCAGAGTAAGTCATCCAAAAGAGAGAGAGAACAAAATGGGTTACAATGTCTTTTATGACTTACCCTCAGAAATCACACTCCATCATCTCTTCCACATTCTGTTCAGTAGAAGGGAGTCACAAAGAACAGCCCACCTTCAGGAGGAGAATTAAGCTTCATCTCTTAAAAGGAAGAGTACCAAAGAATTTGTGGGCATATTTTTAAATTATCGTAATTACTTCATATATTATTAATTTATTGCTTTATCTAATACTATAATATTCTCTAGTACATTCATATCACCAGTAGTCACAAAGATATAAATTAAGGAGCAGTCTTTTTGTTCCCTCTAATATTTTTAGAAAATCTACTGGATGTCACTATCCTGGATTTTTAATATTTATCTTACTTAATCTCCTTACCACTTTGGAAGCTTGGTATTTTGTTTATTTAATATAAGGACAATTACTCTTATTGATGTTAGTAATCCTCTCAAAAACATGTTTAATTAGAGGGCTAGGCTGAATCAAATGATATACCCTGTTTTCTTTGCTGTGGTATCATCACACTAGTGGCCCTTGGTCTAATATGGCTGCAGATAGGTTTAGTTGGATACATAAAATGCTTTAAAAATTTTAAAAATTAGTTTTAACTTTGAAGAATTGAGAGATTTCAACTGCAATGCAGAAATCCATGTTTTGAGGTTCTTTGAAGCAATGAAGCATCTCTAGATCAAAACAAGTGCTGAAGTTGAAGTTTCTTTTTTAGGTAAGTGTATACTTTCTGGCCATCATCTAAATTTGCCATAGTCTTTATTAATAAATTTAGCCTATTTATATTCTCATTCTGGTCCTTATAGAAATTTAAATTTACCATTTCTAGTTGGTTAAAAAGTCATATAGAAAATAAAGAAGGAATCAAGTACTGACAACTGTCAGTGTATAATTTTCAAAAAGTTAAAAATATAACTTATGTAAATACATAGACAGCATATGTCAAGAAGTAATTTAGCTCGTTAATGACAGAACCAGCAGGATGGCAAAACTGGTTCAAAGTAGAATTGAAGAAGTTGAAATACTTACAATGAATGAAAGAAAAAGTACTGATATAAGATTGTAAAGTTACTGATAAATCTAGTCAATATTGTACTGGACAATAAAAGTATAAACTTTGCAGTTATCTTTTCTACCTGATGGAAATCATTTGCATCTCTATTGAAGGAAAAGTATTTTTAATGCATCAATTTATAAATTAAATCCATAGAGAATGAGACCTAAGCAATATTTGCCTGAAATTGTAAGTCAAACAAAGGTATATTCCACAGGAAAATGAACTAATCCTTGGATGGCTTTGTTAGACAATTGTTCAGAATGACATAAAAAAGACATGAAGCAATTCCTTTTGTGGGTTTTTTTTTTTTTTTTTTTGCAAGATTTGTGGCATTTTTTTAACGTTTGTTTTAGGTTCAGGGGTACAATACAGGTTTATTACATAGGTAAACTTATGTCATGGGGGTTTGTTGTACAGATTATTTCATCACCCAGGTATTAAGCCCAGTACCCAATAGCTGTCTTTTCTGCTCCTCTCTCTCCTCCGCCCACCCTCCATCCTCAAGTAAATCCCAGTGTCTTTTATTCTCTTCTTTGTGTTCATGAGTTCTCATCATTTAGCTACTACTAATAAGTGAGAACATATAGTATTTTGATTTCTGTTCCCGTGTTAGTTTGCTAATAACTTACAGTTCCATTCATCTTCCTGCAAAAGACATAATCTCATTCTTTCTTATGGCTGCATAGTATTCCATCATATATATGCACCACATTTTCTTTTTGTTTTTGTTCTTGTTGTTGAGGTGGAGTCTCGCTCTGTTGCCAAGGCTGGAGTGCAGTGGCATGATCTCAGCTCACTGCAACCTCCACCTCCTGAGTTCAAGCGATTCTCCTGCCTCAGTCTCCTGAGTAGCTGGGATTACAGAGGCATGCCACCACACACAGCTAATCTTAGTAGAGATGGGGTTTTACCATGTTGGTCATGCTAGTCTCAAACTCCTGACCTCGTGATCCACCTGCCCCAGCCTCCAAAAGTGCTGGGATTACAGGCATGAGCCACCACACCCAGCCTATATGCACCACATTTTCTTTATCCAGTCTGTCACTGATGGGCATTTAGGTTGATTCCATGTCTTTACTATCGTGAATAATGCCGTGTTGAACATTCATGTGCTTGTCTCTTTATGATAGAATGATTTCTATTTCTCTGGGTATATATACAGTAATGGGATTGCTGGGTTAAGTGGTAGTTCTGCTTTTAGCTCTTTAAGGAATCACCATACTGCTTTCCACAATGGTTGAACTAATTTACAATCTGACCAACAGTGTTCCCTTTACTCTGCAACATTGCCAGCATCTGTTATTTTTTGACTTTAAAATGTTTTTAAGTTTCTACATTCACCAATTCTGGTAATTAATTACTTGCCTTATAACAAAAAATCTGATGCATCATTTTATAGAAAATTATGAGTTAGCACCATAAGTATTAATTTTTAAAACTCTTTTCTGAATGTTTCATTTTCATTAATTATTACTGGGTATAAATTTAAGTTTTTAAACCTAACAAATTACAAGTTTTAAAAACACAGTTGCTTATATTTATATAATATTTTACAAGTTTCAAAACATTTTTTTTATTCTAATTTTGACAATGTTGATATTTAGAGTTATCTATATTTCAGAAGGTGAGTGGTCAATACTTTCAGATGTTATGAGCAGAAAAGTTCTCAGTAACTTTTGGCAATTAAAGAATTTTCAGTAATCAAAATAAGAGCCACTTCAAGGGAACAATGAGAGCAAAATCCAAGTGACTTTTGGTTGAAGAAAAACAATTAGCAACTAAAAAAATACAGTAAGACGAAAATATTTAAAATTTTGTTCCAATAACAGTAAAGCACCAAGGGACTTAGTAACATTTTGAGATATTTTAGTAATGTCATAAAATTATTATGATTATTTTCAGTCATTGCCTATTAACTTTATTATATTTCAGTAAAATGAAGATAAAATACTCAATACTTTGGGAAATTCACCTCGCTCCTAAAATATTCAAATCATTTTCTGATTTCTGAAGACAGGTATATAATTTGGACTTTCAAAAATTCTAGTTTCTGCGCTGGTTGAAGAAAGCTTCCTATAATTTGGAAAACCTTTAAATCCTTATTAAATTTCATCATATTGATCCATTCATCCATCTAATGTATTTATATATTGGCCTACTTGCTTGAACTCTTTGTCTAATTGCCTCAACCCTCTAATTCTAATACAAATTAAATTAAAAGCAGACACTTTAACTATAAAATGAGAAACAAAGCCAATTCCCCACAATTACTAAATGGTTGGCTTATTATTAGGCTCTGTAGTGAGATCTCAATGCTTCAAACTTGCGTGGTTGTTAACAGTATCTATTGTTTCAGTAGCAGAAAATCTTTCTGAAATGATAAAGAGTTGAAAGAAGGTATGAATGCTGTCAAACAGCTCTTTTGTCTGAAATTACAATCGCATAGACTAAGGCAACCGAATGCCCAGCTTGAGGGATGGGTCATTGAATAGACTCTGGCACATACTTTATCTGAACCCAAGGTATTTGAAATGACATTTGAAGCAGTGAGTTCTTAGCTCTAGCTGATATTATAATACAAAAAGACTGAAAAACAAAGCAAAGCGTACATTCCAGATTTCTCAAGACAGATAAATAATTCACACTTTTAAAAAAGTCCTGGTTGAAAAAAAAAAAACAAAAAAACTTCTTGTTGTTTGAGAAACGTTTAAATATTGATGATTTTATAAAGACTGTGTAATTTAGGAATAAAACTATTATCAATAGCTTGAAAATCTTTATCCAATGAATTGCAATATCTTCTTTCTACTTATCCTTGTAGGAAATGATAGACATTCCCACAAAGGTGCTGCCTTCTCTACCTTGTTTTGACAATATACCCTTACAAATGATAACGTTGGCACATACATCTATGTTGGTCTTTCTGTTGAGAGAACATCATTCACTTAAGTAGCATGTTACTGAGGAAGTATTTTGAGGCATAGAGAATGTTTAGGCTCAGATTGCAGAAGGAAACTCTTATAGGGGAAGAAAAAAATATAATTTTTACCCATTTTAAGTTATCAGCTAAGACCATGCCAATTAGACTAACAAAAGACAAATTACCAAGAGAAAAACATACATATTATTTATTTAACATAAATTTTAAGTGACACAGAAGCTTTCATAAGGAAATAAAGACCCAAAGAGATGGTTGAGCCTGAGTTTTTTCATACTAGGTCTGATGAAGAATAGAAAGTATTGGAGAGAATATGATAGGGCATGGTTAAGAGCTAAGAATAATAAATGGGGAAATTTAGTATCTCCTCTTTGTTCAGATTTCTATGTTTCTCACCAATTTTGGAAATAAAGACGTTCCTTTCCTCTGGAGGTAGGGAGGTCACCTCTGACATGAGGGTCTTATGGCCTACTCCAGGGGAGAAGGGGGAGGTCAGAGAGTTTTTCTAGCATCTGTTGTTTCTATGACCTGCTTCAGGGGAAAGGGGAAAGTTAGGGAACTCTTCTTTCACCTGCTATTTCTCAAATTCCTTCAATATGCCAAAGTGCCATATTTTGGAGTGGTCTGTTCATAACCTTGTCACTCTACTTTGCCAATGAATCATAGATCCATTCTAAGTTAAAGAAAAGAAGTATCAAAGTATAATTCTCAAAAGTTAAAAATATGACTATAATAAAAAGCTAGAATGAACATGGATCAGAAATTTACTTATGTCATTATTGAAGGAAACAGACCAGTGTTGCTGGTCTAATATCATTAGAGGAATTGGATGTTTACAGGTATTTGAATAAAAAATAATATTTAAATGAGATTCATAGGTTAGGCATATAAATGTTTAATGCCTCACAGGCAATAAAATCATAACCTTTGAGTTTATCCTTTTTATCAGAGAAGTATCTACAAACTAACATGCAATTTCAGTGTATGACTGATCAAATAGAAAATTCTCAAGTCAAACACAGATACACTCTTCTACTGTTGCACTACTGAGAATAGTGTAGGGGCAAAAGGAACTTTGCTTCTACTCTGTGAAGATTCTATAATTTCAGTCTCTGCAATAAACTTGACACCAGACAGATTAATAGGAGAAAAGGGATGCCAATTTATTACATTCATACTCACTGGGGTTCCACAAAGTATAAGACTCCATAAAAGTCCAGATTGCTGAAGTTAATATAGTATCCTGAGCTACAGAAAAAAATAGACATGGAGTCTCTGGGTTTGAGGTAGTGACAGGTTATGGGAGGTTGAGGGGAGGAAATGCATGGAGAACAAAGGCTGCCTTGATATGCAGATTCTCTCAGGTAGCAATCCTCAGCAAAAGAGGTGGTGTGTTGACCTTCATTTTCCTTTCCTCTGACTTAATCTTTCCAGCATGATGAGATTATAGGGAGTAGGTTTGTGACAGATGCTTCCTTTCCTTTCCTTTTCCTTTTCCCTTTCCCTTTCCTTTCCTTTCCTTCCCTCTGCTTCCTTCCTCCCCATTCCCTTCCCTCCTCTCCCCTCCCCTCATCTCCCCTGTCCTTTCCTTCTTCCATTTGTCAGATAAAAGAACTTCAGAGAAAACCCATCCCTGCATTGGCTGCGTCCCAGGTACTTGCAGTCTGAAGTCCAAAGCTGCATATATTTTGGGATATATTTTTCTGAGCCCCAACAGTAGCCACTAGCCACCTATATCATTCAGATTTAAATTCCAATTAATTAAAATTAGATATGATTAAAAAATCAGTATTCCAGTCATGGTAGCCACATTAAATAATTATATTTGGCTAGTGGTTATTTATTGGACAGCATAAAATATGGAATATTTTTATTGTTGACCTAAAAGGAAGAAGCTGAGGCCAAAATAATCTACGTAGAGATTTTATTTCGGCCAGGCTTGAGAATTGCAACCCAATAGTACAGATTCAATTTGTTCTGAACATATACTCCTATTAGCAGCAGTTACAAGTAGGTTTTTAAAGGGAAAGAAGAGTCAGTTCCTAAGTTGTTTACTAAGAATTTACATTAAAGTAACGTAAGTTATTGATTGGCTATACATTGTTTCTTGTATCTCAAGTTCCAGGAACATGAATATAATTAGTGACACAGCTAGTCAGAACTGAAACAGCTACCTCTGGGCTTGGGTGTGGAAGGTATAGCTGAAGTCCCATACTCACGTCTCTCTGAGCCTGATTAATTTTGCATACCTCACATAGCTCAGACTGCTCTTAGCTATTTTTCTTTTCTTACAATCACTGTAGAAAGTGCTGTTGGGCAACATTCTTCTAGAGAATTAATTAATCAATCCTTGAGCAAGGCTTTTTTTAACAATGCCTAAGTATACCATTGAAAGAAGCTATTACCCCTCTATTTGCTTTATTTCCAAGTTTTGGATACTTTTTCAAACAAAAGAATCTTATACATCTCCTTTACTGCCTTCTCCACTTCTCCTTCTTTTAATAGAAGGGAATCTGAAAACAAGGATTTGCCTTACACTCATAATAAAAGATACTTATTCTTCACCACTACAGAGTTTAGCTATGCTATAGAATCAGTTCTGTCCATTGCATCGAATGAACAATTTTGGACAAATGCAAAACGCAAGAGAAAGATTATATTTGAAATACTTAAATTTTAAAACTTAGATACTCTTTATCCACGTATCTAGGTCATCTTCATCTTCAGTCTTCAGATAGCAAGAAGAAAGGCACCAAGAGGTAGTCATTATTTTACATAATTAAGTAGTTACATTTTGGCATAGCAAGAGACTTTATTTGCAGTTTCTTTTTATTATAATGGCTGTAGTTTTGAAATGTCCTCTATGATGGCTTGGAAAGACTTATTTTATTTTTGGCTCATGATACTAGGTTGCACCTGTGATTCAATGATTTTGTGTATGTGTTTTTCAGATGTGCAACAAATGGCAATTGACTGGCTCACCCGAAATCTCTATTTTGTGGACCATGTCAGTGACCGGATCTTTGTTTGTAATTACAACGGTTCTGTATGTGTCACCCTGATTGATCTGGAGCTTCACAATCCTAAGGCAATAGCAGTAGACCCAATAGCAGGGTAAGACATTTTTTATAGTGTTTGGTTTAAAAAAGTTTGCATTTTAAAAGAAAAGATCGAAGTATGACAAATGTTGTTGTGAAAAATAAGACTACAGGCTCAAACTTCTTAAAAATGTTGATTTTAACAACTGTGTCGTGGGAAGGAAAAAAGCTATAACTCACCAGGCAGAAGCTGGTGAGTTATTAGCATGTGAATATTGCAGGTCCTAAGACACAAATAACCTTCCGTCTTCCCTTCCACCTTTCTAAGAATTGCACTGGGGTCATCAGAGAAAGGCTTCAGCATGTTTTTAGGTTAAAGAGATGAAACATTATAATACTTAACAGTGGGCTTTTTATTTAGCAAACCTCAAGGATGCTACTTGAAAGAGGTACTGTTGACATACTTATATCCAGCATAACATTTAGGATTTATAAAAGGGGCACAATATATGTTTACCTGGGTACTAGTAAAACATTAAGAATATCTTTGTTCAGATTCTCTTTATGTTCAGTGTCTGTTGATATGTAAACCTAAATATTATTATGGTGTTAGTGAATTCCTCGTCAGAATTCATCGTCCTTTTTTTAAACTTCCCAATATAGCAAGCTAATTTATTGGTTGAATAGGGGCCCTCTGACCTTCTTTAGCTAATAGGCTCATTAATCTTTTTACCGTATTTCATAATTTGTAAAAATATAATCATAAAATATTTAAATTCTCATCATCTTTGCTCATATGATTAGAAAATCAATACAAGAATTATGCTCTTATTTTACAAACATGATGGTATTAGTAGAGGGCCAGGGGCAAAAAGTATAGAGTCCTATAAACTCAGTTCTTTCAGCAGTCACTATTGGGCAAGGATACTTTCAAATTAATGGCATAGTCTACCACTTTATTTGAAAGAGCTGTTATTTTTTAAGATGTAAATTGTAGCAAAGATTTTAAAACTGAAATTTTATCCTTGTTATTGTTTTAATCGTCCTCGGGCAGTTTAGGCTGAAATGTCTGATGGAACCATATCTTAAACTGCCATAAGCCTCCATTCAATAAATGGGAAAATATTTACTGAAGAAACAGCTGTCATCCATATGTGGACTTTTGTCACTCTTTACTTAAAGTCTGATTGAATATTAAGATGCATCATCACAATGGTTCTGATTTTGACAAGAACAGCTTGCACGTAAGAACTTTGCTAGGAAGGCTGTGTAATATAATTCTTGAATGTAGCTCTATTTGTATTTGCAGCAGATGGTTACTTGACTCAATCTGACTGCAGTGATGCTTCAAAAGACATTAGGAAAATAAGTCGTATTTAAACTGATTTGTTTGGGTTGTTGGATAAGGGTAGTAAGAAAGAATTGGAAATTTACAAATGTGCTAACAACATTCTTTTGGCATCCTGTTTAAAAATATATTTGCTTGTGTGGTTTTCCCTGGATGTGCTAACTGAATTTCAAATTAGCTTCTAGACAGCCTTGTCTGTCAAATGTTAAGAGGTGAAACTATGAAACTACTGTGCTTTTTCCCTTTTTCTACTATTATTATCCTTCCGCATTCTTAAAAACAAAGATCCAGAGACCCTTTTCAAATAAAACTGCCAATATGAAATATATGGGAGCAACATCTCTCTTTCTGAACAAAATATATTTTATGTTCTCAGATTTCTTAATTCTCCCTGTCACTATATGAAAGAACCATATTTTATCATTTTTGTCAAAGGAATTAAGAGTAGGAAAACCCCCACATCGTTTGCTCTTATTCTCTGCTGGATTCCTTTGGGTCTTGTAACTGTTTAAATGTAATTTTGTCATGTATCATTTATCAGAATAGGTTCTTTGGAATTTTTGTTTGAGTTTGTTCTGTCTCTGTAGCACAGTTTTTCAATCATGAGTCATAGATATCAGAGAAGGAAAAGCTCTGCTCTTTTATAAATATAGGCCTGGTTGCCATAGAACACTTTCAAATATATTCTACTTTTCTCTTGATATCAGAAATTTAGTTAGGTTTGATGTGATTCTATCTAAGAAAGGAATAAGAGATTTTTCCTTTAACTTCTACACTTGGGCTTGCTCTAGAATAATTTGAATATTTTTTTGGTTAGAGAAACTGTACATGAACTACTAAAAGGGAAATGTTCTACCCTTAAACTTTCTTCTAGCTTTTCCTAATTGTACAGGACCATATGTCTTTGGCATTGACTATTATAACTTTTGTTAGAAAATATCAGAATGTATTAATAATCTGACCTAACTCCTAGAGCTTGAACTTCATAGGTTTTTAAATGGAGAAAATTTTGCCTTACTCCCAAAAAGCCTGCCCGGAGAACGTACCTGTTACTTAGGCATTCTTTTTTTTTTTTTTTTTTTTTTGAGACGGAGTCTTTTTCCTTACCCAAGCTGGAGTACAGTGGCATGATCTCATCTCAATGCAACCTCTGCCTCCAGGGTTCAAGTGATTCTCCTGCCTCAGCTGGGATTACAGGCACCCACCAAAACGCCTGGCTGATTTTTGTATTTTTAGTAGAGACAGGGTTTCACCATGTTGGCCAGGCTGCTCTTAAATTCCTGAACTTAAGTGATCCACCCACCTCGGCCTCCAAAAGCATTGGGATTACAGGCGTGAGCCACTGCACCTGGCACTTACGCATATTTGTAACTTCATTTTTTTCAACCTCCTATTCTTTTGTTGCTAAGGACTATTGAAATATAATTATATATAATTATATTTCAATATATATATTGGTTCTTGTTTGTTTTTTAGTTGTCCACTGTTTTAATACAGATTGCTAACCTTCTCCAGACTCTCATTATGACTTGAGCCAAGCTCCAGTACCGATCTTCCAAGAAGAGATTGTTAAATCAACTGTGTTTTTACATTCTTTTAGACTTTTAGATGTGGATATTGATTCATTAATTCAGGCTGTTCCCAGAGATGCTTCTAGAGATTTTCTTCTTCCTTTCAAAAATTTTTAGCAATATTCCCTTTCAATAGTTCCTTGGAAAACTTTCCAAAATTATTTCTCTACAGTCATTATAGTTAGAAGGTAGCATAGAGATCGTATACCAACAGCGTCAAAACCAGCATTTCTGTCAGATGGTTATTAGGTCTCTGCTTCTTTAATGGTTAAGAACTTGATGCTGCAGTCAAGTCTCGCTGAGATCAGATCCTGGCCCCACCAGTTGCTAGCTGTGTGACTTTGGATATTTCTTTTGCCTTTGTTTTCTCATCATAAAAACATGAATTATGATAGTCCTGCCCTACAGGGCTGTTGAAAGGATTAAATAAGGTCAAATACATAAATCACTTTAACAGTTTCTGAGTTGAAGAATATGTGGTTTCCTCTTCATTTCGCCTCAATGATAATTACTAGTATTTTCAACACTTATGATACCATTATGAATAGACTAATGAGACCAATATTCTACCCCATCAAAGATGACCTTTTTCTTTTCAGCCCCATTCTCTTTCTACTACAAATCCTGCTAAAAGGTTTATTTCATACAGATTAAATCTATTGTGCAAGAACATATTGAGAAAAAGAAGAGAGAAAATAAGAATAAAAATGAAGCGTAGCCTAGAAAGAAATAAAGATGAAGGGTATATAAGGTGTGGGAGGAGAAAAGTATAGAGCACCATTGAGTATGAGGATGTGGACGAGGGGGGAAGATCTTTTTCTTACCCATCGCTATGCTCTGGCTGAGGCACCTATAATAGAAGACAGATCGTTAAGAGAAAAGCATAAAAGGTTACTTATAAGTTTGACGTGGCATAGGAGCTATTAGAAATGAAGATTCAAAGAACAGGAAAAACCTTTGTATTTTTATGTAACATTTGATGAAGAAGAGGATAGCTGTGAAGAAGTATGATTTGAAAAGCGGGGTGTGATCTTATCGTAATCATCTGGGGGCAACCCAGCTAGGAATGTGTGTTCAGTTTCTTCTCTCTGTCACCATGTTTTCAGAGATATGGAAGCTCCTTTCTTCCAGATATAGAGTGGGTACCTCTCACATGAGGTTCTTATGACCTACTTCAGAAAAAGGTCAGATAATTTTTTGATGGCCTGCTTCACGGGAGATGGGACACCTGCTTCTGCTGTTTCCTTAACTGCCAAAGTGTCAGATTTTGAGTTAGCATGTCCTTTTAGGACACCATCAGGGAAGATGTAACAGAGGAACAACCTTGTTCTAACAATTGATGTTATGTAAGATATATTTGGATTACTTTCAAGGTCTTTCAAAAAATAAAGGTAAAGGATAAAATTCTATTGTAGCTATTTTTGTCTGTGGAACTGCTTTTTTGAACATGACACTGCTTCAATACTAAACCATTTAGTATTGGTGTCTAATGAGGTTGTAACTGAAGTCGGGGTGGAGCTAGTCTACGATTAGTTGCTAAGCTGTAACCCTCAGCTTTCTATTAAAGTAAAATCATCACATTAGACAATACAATGTGCATTTCACTATGAATGTGAACTTGCTGCAAAAGTATTGAACAGGAGGAGATAATTAATCCTATGCATGATAATTATTAGAAAATTAGAGTAAAAGTAAATAGATATCCTTTGCCCACTTTTTGATGGGGTTGTTTTTCTCTTGTAAATTTGTTTAAGTTCTCTGTAGATTCTAGACATTAGCCTTTTGTCAGACGGGTAGATTGCAAAAAAATTTTTCCCATTCTGTTGGTTACTGGTTCACTCTATTGATAGTTCCTTTAGCTGCGCAGAAGCTCTTAAGTTTAATTAAATCCCATTTGTCTATTTTGGCTTTTGGTGCCATTGCTTTTGGTGTTTTAGTCATGAAGCCTTTGCCTATGCCTATGTCCTGAATGGTATTTATGCAGCCAACAGATATATATATATGAACAAAAGCTCATCATCACTGGTAATTATGAAATGCAAGTCAAAACCACATTGAGATACCACCACACACCAGTTAGAATGGTGATCACTAAAAAATCAGGAGACAACAGATACTGGAGAGGATGCAGAGAAACAGGAACACTTTTACACTGTTGATGGGAGTGTAAATTAGTTCAACCATTGTGGAAGACAGTATGGCAGTTCCTCAAGGATCTAGAAATAGAAATACCATTTGACCCAGCAATCCCATTACTGGGTATATACCCAAAGGATTATAAATCATTCTGTTATAAAGACACATGCACATGTATGTTTATTGTGGCATTGTTCACAACAGCAAAGACTTGGCACCAACCCAAATGCCCAGCAATGATAGACTGGATAAAGAAAATGTGGCACATACACATCATGGAATTCTATGCAGCCATAAAAAAAGGATGAGTTCATATCCTTTGCAGGGACATGGATGAAACTGGAAACCATGATTCTCGGCAAACTGACACAAGAACAGAAAAACAAACACCACATATTCTCACTCATAAGTGGGTGTTGAACAATGAGAACACACGGACACAGAGAAGGGAACATCACACACTGGGGCCTGGGGGATGGGTGGCTAGTGGAGGAATAGCAGGAGGTGGGGGATTGGAGAGGGATAACATTAGGAGAAATACCTAATGTAGATAACGGGGCGATGGATGCAGCAAACCACCATGGCATGTGTATACCTATATAACAAACCTGCACAATCTGTACATATACCCCAGAAGTTAAAGTGTAATAAAAAATAAATGATAAATGTTTAAGATGATGGGCATGCTAATCACCCTTATCTGATCACTATACATTATACATATCAAAATATATACCCCATGAATATGTAGTATTATTTGTTAATAAAAAAATATTGAAAAAAGTAATAGATATTTCAGTAAAGATATCAAAATTGGAGTTAAAATTTTGAGAAAAATATATTTTGGAGAACTTGGGGTGCCACTGATAAAACCCAAGTTCAAAAGAATTATGCGAGATGGCTAAATTGAGGAAGGAGGATGATCTCCTATGTTAAGTAAAATAACAAAACTTAAATACTTTCCAATGACAACGTATACCCTTTTTCTATGTAGGATGAATTTTTTGACTTGCAGAGAGTGAATGGCAGAGTGATCTGTAGGATTTATTTGTGAACCCATCCCCTCATGTCAATAATGATGGAAAAGTGTGTTGTTTTGGTTCTGTACAAGAGCAGGCCATCAGTCAGGAGACAGGAGAGTGAAGCTCATCTCAGAAGTTAAATTCACACAAGAATGACTGACAGTATTTAATAGTTTTAAAAACCCTTTCCCATCACCCACCTGAATCCTTACTGTTGAAGCTAATCATAACTGATAAATTAAAGACTGAATCAAAGTTAACAGACCTCAGGGAGCAGGACTGACTAATGAAATTCTTATCTGTGTTGTTATGTGAAGTTGGGAAGATAGCAAATAAAGTGAGTTTGCCTACACACGTGAAAGAGGTTTTGTAAGAAGAACTTTGGGGTAGTTAGCAGGTGTTCCAATTCTGTTAGGTGACTCCCCAAGCAGGTGCAGATTCCAAGCTGAAACTGTCACAAACTAATGCACCTGCAGTAGGACATAAGTGGAAATGTTACAAATGTTTGGCTATTAAATGCCTCAGACTACATTTGGATAAGTTAAACATAGAGATTGCTACCCACCCCCCACCCCCAACCACTACCTATCAGTTTGAGGACTGAGATGGTTCTAAAGCTGTAATGGGTTTGAACATCATAAACCATTTAAACATATGACCCTTTGTAATTTTTTCTCCCCATAAATCTATCCATCTTGGAAGGTAGTGCCATCGTCTGTGATTCATGACTGCCCTAAACTTTTAAAATTCTTATTTACATTTTGACAGGTTGCAAATTGTGAATCCTAGCTTTTTAAGGATAAATAGCCCCCTACACATGCCTACAAGCAACTCCCCCTGCAACAAAAGTTGATTTCCTAACTTCTTAACTACTTCCAACCAGCTATGTAACTTTACTATCCACAATCAGATGCACATCCCCATTGTTCAAGGAGAGGTATCTTTCTATAAATTTAGTTTCCCTCCAGATTTTCTTGTGTGTTTCTTTTCTTTAAGAGGAAAATCAGAGAAAAAGGAAGACATTCTAATAGCTCCAATAATCATTCTCCTGAGTTTATGTGTTGTAATGTTGCAGTTTCTCTCCCAGACATCTGGAACTTACAGTTTCTTTGGGAGAAAAAAAAGGCTAATAAACAAAGTGAATTGGTGAAAGTATATTTTGAGTTATTAGTATATATTTGAAACAACCTAGGTCCTCACACAGAAACAGTACTCAGGTAAGCTGACCTCAGCATTCACCTGTATCATGGGAAGTATCAAGGGGTTATTTGTCCACTTCTCTTTTTAATCAGTGGGTGTTAATGCAATATAATGACAATATCCCTAGGCTTATAAATTTGCATTAATTATTCTAAAACCTAACAATGCTTTTTTATCTATAGCCCACAGATTCAGTAGGTGGTATTATAACATTTTGTCTCTATCTTTTATCTATCTAGATCCTATTAAATATCTAGATATTTTTTACATATCCCAGTTTCTTGTTTGACTCTACTACTATCTTTTTTTGGTTGAGTCTAACACTTCCAGTGGTAAAGTTCATGGCGATGGAGAATTAACTGTGTAAAAGATATCTGACTATCTTAGACCAATTTCCTAAGGGTCCCAAAAAGTGATCCCTTGTCACTTCCCAAATTCAAGCTTCTTTCAGGATTTGCTTATGTGAATAAACAAGACCACATGGATGTGAAGGTGTGTGTTTCATGGTCTGCACTATTGTTGACTGAACTTAGTGGTTCAAAGGCTCATTCAAAGGTATAAATTCATGTTAGCTGTTTTATATATAACTCAAATTCTTCTCATTAATTACATTTTTGTTAAGGTTCAACCTCTTTCCAAATTCCTCTCTAGACATTTCTTCAAGTGGTGGTTCATGCACAGTATTACCTTTGGCTACTGTCTCTTTCAGTTATAAATTATTTTTCTATGACATTGTGCTTAGCCTGGGAATGCAACAGGGGAACTTGGAGTGGTTTTTGTGCAGAGAATCCTTTAGTGGAAATGGAAGGCAAATTGACTTGACTGTGACAGTGCTCTTTGACTCATATTATTCGTAAAGCCAACACAATGCAAAAACATTTCACATTTCTGCTTGCTCCCATTGCCATTTTTTGTTTCGTTCTTTTTTACTCTATAAATTTTCAAAATCTGTTAAACTTCTCTCTAAATTCCTGAGTGCACAACTCTATTTCTAGTATTCAGTGTCTTCCCAGTCTTCCAGTCACTACCTAAAAAGATTTTTCTCTGAATTCCCACTGGTAAACACTGTCCACTCAAATAGGTGTAAAGTAACAGAAAAACAGCTAAATATCACTTAAGTAATGAAAGAATTTATTACCTTACTTAAAAGTCTAGATTTAGGGTAGTCCCAGGGTTGGTTATTTTAGTAGATCAACAATATCATTAAGGACCTGGGTTCCTTTTTTTCTACTTCTTTGCTCTGTAATGTGATCTTTAATGTGGCATATTCTTTTCAGGCTAATTCCTCTAAGATCATAAGATGTCTATTGAAGTTCCAGGGATCCTGTGTGGAAACATGATACTCAATTGGAAACCAGTACTGTCTCTGTCTTAGGAGTACAGGAGCTTCCAAATCATTCTCTCATGTCTTCTTGGTCAGAACTGGAGTACCTGCCCACCTAAATGAGACAACCACATTGAATTAGACAACTTTTATCATTAGCAGATGAAAAACAGAGGGACCGAGCATGAAATTGGGGCCAGGCTAATGTGAAGAAAGAAAAATCAGTTCTGAACTGACAGCATCCATTGCCACCACTGTCCTATGGCAGTCCTTTGTCATCTTTTTGCTGCTTTTTATCTTTTCTTTGTTCTTTCCAGGCAATGAAGTGTCTCTTTTCACTTAGATAAGGCTGTTCAAAATGAGAACAAATATTATTCCAAAGCTCATTCCCTCTTCTAAGAGATCTCCATTTCCCTTTAGCCAAGGTTGTTTAAACTTCTTCGGAGGAATATTTTTCTTATTGCATTTCAAGACAAATGATAGGGTGTGTGTTTTTAGGGTTTTTTTTTTTTCTCTTTGTAACATTTTATAAAATACTGTTAATGGGCTGGGTTGGGATAACATACCCATATCTCTGTTTTTATTTGTAAAGACATAGTTTAGGAAACTGATAGCAGGTTTTATTCTGTCATGTTCTCCAGCACTTTTGAAAGCTATATGAACATTTCCAAACCACTTGGGTAATATTAAGTAAGTTATTGTTTCACTTATAAAATAAGTCTCAAGTGGCCTGAAAGCTTTCTTACTCTCTGCCAAAGAATAGCTTACATATTTGAAGTGTCTGTGCCAATAGCGAAAAGAATAATTTTATATTTTCAAGTAGTTTAAAATTATTTCCAGTTGTTTTCTATATAGAGTTCTATGAAAACAAGAAGCAAATATGAGCCAGTAGTAGCGTTTTTGAAAGGACTATACATTGGCAGTATTCTTAAAGCATTCAGGTATGATCACAGCATCAAGGGTAAATAACATGAACTCTTGGAGTTATCAATGAAATATTAAATGTTACAATGAGAAGACATGGTTATTCTAGTTTACAAAAAGATAAAGCATTCTAAACAACAAACAAAATACTCAGCAGTGATTTATTCTAAATTCTGAGGTAAATAATGGATCGGGCACAACATGTTGTTTTCAAAAACTGAAAGAATATTGGCTTGTAAACACCACAAAGAATAAAAATTGAAAACAATAAAATAAATACTTGATACCATTCTGATTATACATTACCACTCTTTAATATATAACATAAATTTGAGATTTTACCATAGGCTATATAATTAAAAAAAAAAAAAACAGGAAAAACCAACATTCAGCTTTTGTGTTATGTTTCATTCTGCGTGACTGCTGAGGCTTGCAGGATATTGAACTAAAACTGATATTTTTCCCTTGAGCCAAACTATTGGTGGTTAGACTTGCAAGAAATTGGCCTGACTTTAGGGTTAAGGGAATGTTTTCTGATGTAAGGTGGTTTCTACTCCAGATGTTGTTTTGTTTTGCTTTTTGTCATAGAAAAGGAAAAGGCAAATATTAAAGGTATTTGATCTTCTTTTGATTTTAGTGACATAATTTTTGTAATTATGTAATTATTTTGTAATTATTTTACCTCCATTCTTACAAAATTATAAATTTTGTAAGAAATTATAAGAATTTATACAAATTATAAGAAATTATGAGAATTTACAAAATTATAAATTTTGCAAGAATGAAGGTAGAATAATTAATAATTATAAATAATTATAAAATAATTTAAAATTATAAATTTTGTAAGAATGAAGGTAAAAATTGTGCAGAGGTATAAATCTATACCTCTGCACAATGGAGGTATAAATTTTATAAGAATGAAGGTAAAACCCATTAGCTACAGATAAAATGTACTCCAATGGAATGTTAAAATAACACCATCCTTTTGGCAAAAACAAAACTATTTTTGCCATTGTCTTCGATCTTCATAATGACTGAATATAGTCATTGTTATGTCATCCACAACTAAACTATTTAGTAAGTCTTTATTCTTCCTAAATCTGGCTTAGTGAGGCATAAAATGAGATTAGAAAGAAACATAACAAAGAAAATTTTCAAGCTGGAATTTTCAAGAAATTTTCAAGCTATTTCCAAAAATGAAACATAGAGTTGGGATCCTAATTTCAATTCATACCTAAATAATTAATCGCATAAATTTAATCTGGGACCTGTCTAAAGTGTTTTGAGCTCTACAATGATCAAAAAGTCTCCAAATTGATAAGGTTTCTGATTCATTTTCTGCAAAAACAATTTTTTTCTGTTTTACTTTTTAAATTATTGTGTTACTTAATTTGATAAAAAGTTCAAATGTATTTATATAAATGTATTAATTAAACTGCATTTAGAATTTATACAGCATACATATTAAGCTTTGCATATCAATAGAGTAGTCTCATTATAATAACAGTATTTAGTAGTCTAATGATAGTTCCTTTTATAAAGTCTAGAATTTTGACTTTATACAATTGAATTATATTTAACATTCATACATGAGTCCAGCAAGAGTGTTATAGTTTGATGGGCAGCTTCCCTCCTGCCCATCAAGGAGTTATTCAAGAATCAAATTTCCTTTCATTTTATAGCTGTAGAATCTCATAGGGCCTTGGAGTTCTGCTCCCAACTAGCAGAAGGAGAAAAATACTGAAGATATATTGACACAACTGTATGCAAGTCAATCAGGAAACTTTGTCATCTGGTTAGGCAGTTGCTTGCCCCGACAGCATCATACTATGGAAGTAGAAGCATGCATTTCTATGGAACACTTGTTCATTTCTGCCAAAATCTTCTCTTCTGGCTACCAAATATCCGAATGTATCTTTTTTTCTCACACACAGAATACACTATATTTAAGTCAAAATACAGGATCTCCAGCTGACTTGCAGTTCTCTCCATCATGTCCTTTTATATTTCCTTTTGTACAGCAACCTGAGAACCAAAAGGTTCAACGATATCTGCAGCCACTGTTCCCTCTATATAAAATAATAAAAGACTCATTTAGAAAATGGAACACTGGGAAACACACAGTGGCCACTGGTCCAGAGCCAAGCAACCAAGGTGAAGACCTCCTGCTCTGGCAGTTGAGAAGTCACTTGTTAGCCCTATTCTTTTTGTTCTCCTTAAGCTGTGCTTCCAACAGGAGGCTCTTTCTAGACTGTTGTAATCCACACTACACCTGAAGTGGCAATGGGGAATATCCTCTCCCTGGGATGGTGTATTTCATAAACTGTTTCTTCTCTTTTCCAGTTTTAACATATGACAAGACAAAAAATTCTGTAAGCTACACTCCTGGCATTTGAAGTTACACATTTGCTTGCAAATTAGTAGAATTTTGATTTTTTTTTTTTTTTACCATTATTTCTACATACCAATAACCGTATTTAAAGTTATGTTCTAGAAATAATTATCAAGCTCAGTTTGTTTATTTGCACTTCACTGCCTTGACTTTCTCTTTCAAGGTATTTATTCGTGGTTGCTTTGAGGTCATCTGAAACAATGTTTCAGCATAAAGCAAATGCCTTTTGTCTGAAGGCTAACGCTCATTATTTAATTGAGAAGTCCTAATTGAACTTTTGTTGCTTAAAGCAATTTTCAGTATTTTCTCTTACTGTTCAGGTATTATAAGCAGTTGACGTTTCTGGACCTGGGGAGCACCCGGTTTTGAACTTGTTCTGTTCACTTTCAGTTTTTGCTTTAACCAGCCAATTCTTCCCTACACTGATTTCTTTTGTAATATCTTGCCAAAGCAATCACATAGTAACTAACACAACTGTTAATATTGTGCTTTTAACCTTATTTCTTTAAAGCTGCAGGCTCAATACACATTTATTTTTCCTTCTAAGATATTGCAAATGATATTATTTAACCAAAGATATTTTAAACCAATGTTTTAATGTTGATTAATGTTTCCATTTCCCAATTATATTTACGCAACTACTTGCCACCTTACTATTAATGAAATGTTACATAGTTTAGGTTTTTATTAAAGCAGTATTGTACTTGTGGTAGCAACTACAGAATTAGTTATGGTAGCAATAATTTCTAGAAATTTCAGTGGATCGACACTTTTTTTTCTACCTCAAATTAGAGTCCAGTGCACGTGTTCCTCATTATCAGGCAGCTTTTCTCCAGGTAGTGATTGAAAGATGGAGGCTCCTTCCTTCTCATGACTCCTATGTCTTTGGTTTAGGAATTCTCTGATTTTGACTAGAGGTAAAAGGAGATGCCTGATTTTTTTTTAAAAAAAATTCCAGCTCAGTGGTGCCTTACATCAGTTCTGCTATATTTCAGTAGTTATATCTAGTCATTGGGTTACATATTGAGCTAAGAAACTAGAAAATATGGTCGGTAGAGAATGTCTGCAATAAATAGCCAAACAATCCACATTTTGGAAAAGATAGAAAGAGAACATTAGTTTCTGATTGACAGATGTCTGTCTCTATAACTGTAATCACAATGTAATTTTATTTATTTTCTCTCTTTTTTTTTGTAACAACAAGTTAAATGAAGAACAGGTTAGCATGTCAATGCCTCTATGTTAAAAGATATCTCAAATTGGGTAGGTTCATCTTTTTCAAAATACTCTGTGTACTCAAAATTCAGTTTTATTATTTTACCTAGAATGAGTCATTTTTATTATATTCATTTTTTTCTCTTGAGATACTTAGAAATCAAAATCATCTATTAAAAGTTTGTTTTGAAAACATAATCAGAGAAACAAGTTGTATTAGTCTGTTCTCACACTGCTATAAAGAACTACCTAAGACTGGGTAATTTATGAAGAAAAGAGGTTTAATTAACCCATAGTTCTGCAGGCTTAACAGGAAGCTTGACTGGGAGGCCTCAGGAAACTTACAATCATGGCAGAAGGCAAAGGGGAAGGTCATCATGTGACCTTCTTCACATGGTACCAAGAGAGAAAGAGAACAAGGGGGAAGTGCCACACACTTTTAAACCATTAGATCTCATGAGAATTCACTCACTATCATGAGAACAGCAAGGGGGAAATCTTTCCTCACGATCCAATCACTTCCAACCAGAACCCTCCCCTGAAATGTAAGGATACCAATTCAACATGAGATTTGGGTGGGGACACAGCCAAACCATCTCATTCCAACATTGGCCCCTCCCAAATCTCGTGTCCTTCTCACATTTCAAAACCAATAATGCCTTACCAACAGTGCCTCAAAGTCTTAACTCATTCCAGCATTGACTCAAAAGTCCAAGTCCAAAGCCTTATCTGAGACAAGGAAAGTCCCTTCTGCTTATGAGTTTGTAAAATAAAAAACAAATTAGTTATATCCAAGATACAATGGAGGTACAGGCATTTAGTAAATGCTCTCATTCCAAAAGAAAGAAATTGGCCAAAACAATGGGGCTACAGGCCCCATGCAAGTTAGAAACTCCACAGGGCGTTCACTTAACCTTAAAATTCTGAAATAATTTCCTTTGACTCCATGTCTTGCATCCAGGGCATGCTGATATAAGAGGTGGGCTCCCACAGCCTTGGACAGCTCTGCCCTTGTGGCTCTTCATGGTACAGCCCCGTGGCTGCTTTCATGGGTTGTTGTTGAGTGTCTGTGGCTTTTCCAGACACACATTGCAAGCTGCTGATAGATCTACCATTCTGAGATCTGGAGGACAGTGATCATCTTCTTATAGCTCCACTAGGCAATGCCCCAGTGGGAACTCTGTGTGGGGGCTCCAACACCACATTTTCTCTTTACACTGACCTAGAAGAAGTTCTTCATGAGGGCTTTAACCCTGCAGCAGACTTCTGTCTGGATATCCAAATGTTTCCATACATCCACTGAAATCAAGGTGGAAGCTCCCAAACTCTTGCCTTCTGTGCACACGTGGGTTCTACACAATGTGGAAGTCACTGAAGCTTGGGGCTTGCACCCTCTGAAGTATTGGTGCTTTGTACCTTGGCCCCTTTTAGCCATGACTGGAGCTGGACCAGCTGCTTTGCAGGTCACCAAATCCCAAGGCTGCACAGATAGCAGGGCCCTGGGTCCAAACCATAAAACCAGCTTCTAGGCCTCAAGGCCTGCATTGGGTTTTCTCCATTGTCTTGATTATTAGCATTCATCTCCCCTTAAGAGGAGAATTTACTTTTGCAAATTTCTGCAGCTGCCTTGAATTTCTCCTTAGATAATGGGTTTTTCTTTTCTACCACATGGCCAGGCTATAAATTTTTCAAACTTTTATGCTCTGCTTCCCTTTTCAATATAAGTTCCAGTTTCAGATCATTTCTTTGTTCACACATTTGAGCTCACGCTTTTAGAAACAGCCAGGCCACATCTTGAATGCTTTGCTGCTTAGAAATTTCTTCTACCAGATACCCTAAATCATCTCTCTCAAGTCCAAAGTTCCACAAATCTCTAGGGGGAGGGCCAAAATGCTGCCAGTCTCTTTGGTAAAACATAGCAAGAGTGATCTTTACTCCAGTTCCCACTAAGTTCCTAATCTCTATCTAAGACCACCTAAGCCTGGATTTCATTGTCCATATTGCTATAAGCATTTTGTTCACAACCATTCAACAAGTCTCTAGGAAGTTTCAACCTTTCCCACATCTTCCTATATTCTTCTGAGCCCTCCGAAGTGTTTCAATCTCTGCCCATTCTCCAGTTCCAAAGTTACCTTTACATTTTCAGATATCTTTTTAGCAGTGCCTCAGTACCAATTTCCTATATTAGTCCATTCTCACATTGCTATAAAGAACTATCTGAGACTGGATAACTGATAAAGAAAAGAGGTTTAATTGACTCACAGTTCCTCAGATTTAACAGAAATGATGACTGAGAGGACTCAGGAAAGTTACAATCATGGTAGAAGGTGAAGGAGAAGAAAGGACCGTTTTTACTTTGTGGCAGAGAGAGAACAAAGGGGGAAATGATATCAGATCTCATGAGACCTTACTATCACGACAATAACAAGGGAGAAATCTGCCCACATGATCCAATCACCTCCCACCAGGCACGTCCCCTGACATGTGGGGATTGCAATTCCACGTGAGACTTGGGTGGGGACGCAGAGTCAAGCTATATCACAAGTAAATTATATGCTGTCCAAAGAGTGGAATAATAGGTATCTCTACATTGGAGCAATTTCTGGCAAATAATTTTTAGAGTATAAGCCCTCTCTTCTCCAGATGGATTAGAAACACCATGAGGAAGTTCATTTTCAAGTGTTTTTTCTTCTGTTTATGCTTCATAAGATCTTACTACTACCCCATTCTATAGAAGATCTTGACTTCCAGATTTGGTGTCTTGGACTTGAAATACACATTAAGTTATCATTTATTCTTTTTTTTTTCTCTTGGAGCATACTCTGAATAAATGTAGTGCTTGCAGAATGTATATCTGAGAGTGGAGGATAGAAAAGAGAAGGAAAAGTATTCTAACTGTAGAATCCTTGCAACTCTAGAATTCTTGGATAGAATGCTATCTAGAGATAAAAGAGAAGGAAAAGTCCATTGAAATATTCTAAATATAGTATAATAGTAATATATTTTAGAATACTTTTGACATTAACACAAATCCTATCTTCAACTGGCTTAAGAGATAAGTAAATTTGTCTAACATAAGAGGAAGACCAGAGAAGTGCAAAATTAGTTGCAGTCAAGATTGATTGAATTGGTGCTTCAATGACATCATCAGAGAGCCACATTTTTTTCTATATCTCTGTTCTGCTATCCCCAGCTACATCCTAATTCTCTTACCCAACCTTATGACTCTTCTAATTCATGATCATAAGGTTGCTGCCAGCACCAAGTGAAGACAATTGTTTCCTTACTCACATGCAGGAGGTGTAAGCGAGAAACCTGGCCCCACAATATAGACTATTAATCTATATCACTTCAGTCTGAATGAACCAAATAAGTTTACTTTATCATCCCTAGAGCACTGATAGTTGTTGGGGGAACGGTGGCTTGGGTTGGATTAATCAGAGTTCACCCCACAATCTGGAGATGAATTCCATTTCCTCTGAGTCATGTGTGGTTTTGTTATGGCGGGAAATGATGACTATCTGACCATAATCAAGTTTCTGTTAGGAAAAAGAATTGGAAAAAGAAAAACTGAGATGGTTTCTGTGAGGATGGAAGAGAGACGTATGGAACTGATGTCATGGAAATATTTGCTGTGGGATATGCACTACTTGAGAACAAAATTGCATTCTTCCTAATGGATACTTTGAGGTTTTTTTTTTTTTTTTTTTTTTTTAATCAAAGCCGTACAAATACTAGATAAGAATGGTAATGGCAGTAATGATGATGATGACAAAGATGGCAGTGACAATTACATCAAGAGTATCAGTGTAGGTGATGCTTACCACAACAAAACACTAATTGAAGCTATGTGAAACTAAGTGTGTGGGTTTTCTTTTATTTTAAAACATGCAAATTTAAAGAGAAATCTCTAGTTTATTCCAGAGAGAATGATACTTTAAGAATCACTATTCACATCCCAATAAATAAGACGCAGGCTTGGATTATTGAAAATAAGAGAAATTCTAGTTAGAAAATAGAACTACTGGATGAAAGGTCTGCCTTCTTTAGATTCTCTTCCTTTTTGGATCTATATATGTTCCTATTAATCAAAGATAAGTACTCACATAGGATAAGCAGACATAATAAATTCCAGGTTGCTTAGTAGAGAAAATCCATTTTAAGTCATTCCTGGTTTTATAAAGCCTATTTTTCCATAGACTTATGAAATACATCAGATTTTATTTATCAGCCAGTTTAATATTGCATGATTTAAAGAAAATTTTGTGTATCTTATTAAAATTAATTACCTTAAGATAAAAATACTGAATAAGTTGTTGATAGTGAATATCAACCTCTTATACAATGTGTTTGGTAATCTATGGGATTACAGGTTAAACTATGATTGTGATTAAAACCAAAATCTTTTTTTCCCAAATGAAATAAGAATATTCATTTCAACCAGTAAGATTATGAGTAAATGTAAAGGATCATAGTTCCTTCCCTCAGACACCTGTAATTAATAGCATTTTTCATAACATATCTGAGCTGCAGCATTTTCCAGAAAATCGTGTTATTAGAGGTTAAAATGAGAAGAACATTGCATTACATCTTTGTCATAAGGAATATTCTGAAGGTTCATATTGTAGAAGTATACACAGGCCAGCTGAGACCATGTTATAACACAATACTTCATGGGGCATCCTGCCCTGCCTCCTGCCCTGGATGAATTGATGGTGAATACTTCACATGAAGTGCATAGTAAGATCATCTGTGATACACGACTATTTTCATGATAAAGGTTATTTCATTGACACCTTCTCATATGTGATATTGAGTACTCTAGAACAGCTTTTCACCCTGCCATCATTTATCTAAACACTAGGTGTTTTAGTCTTTTGTTTGGAGAAGAGGAGTCAAAGAACTAGTTTTATGTTACCTATCTTTTTCTTTTCACTTTATGCTGCATCAGAATGTGAATTTATAGTTCTGATTGGACCCATTTTCTTTAAGAGACAGCCAGAGAGAAACAAGAATAATATGAAGAGCAATGTTACTGACTGTTTACTTTAGACCAGTCATTGTCCTAAGCATTTCTTCCACATTGATCCATGTAATCTTCACAGTGTTTCTTGTGAGGTATGGAGTACTGTCATGTCCTTTTAAAGGTGAGGCTTGGAGAGGTGCAATTACCTATCCATGATAAAAGAGCTCGTAAGTGTTTCAGTCAAGATTCAGACTCAAGCCATGTCACTCCACAGTCTGCACTCTTGCACTGCTACATGACAGCCACAATGAGTTGGCTTGAAACTGGGAGGTTTAAAATGATGTGAGGTTTTGTAGTATTCCAGCATTCATCCAGAAGACCGCATATCAGCCTGTAGTAAATGGCACTTGAGAATATGCAAAGTGAGAATTTTATACCTTAACATGGTACAGCTCTAAGTTTGTAACAGCTCCATGAAGATGAATAGAAATGACACATACAATTTGGTGCTGAAAATTTAAAGGAAGAAAATATATGACATTTTGGAAAGGAAAAACTATAGAAAAAGTTAAAAAATTAGTGGTTACCAGGGATTGGGGTGGGGAAGAAGGAGGGGATGAATAGGTGGAGTACTGAGAATTTTTAGGGCTCTGAAACTGTCCTCTGTGATACTGAAATTATGTGTACATGTCCTATGCATTTATCAAAACCCATAGAACTATACAACACGAGTGAAACACTGTAATCTATGGACTTTAGTTAACAACAGTGCATCAACATTGGTTTGATAATTGTAACAAGTGTTAACACACTAAAGCAAGATTTTAATGACAGGAGAAGCTGCCAGTGAGGAAGACAGGAGGTATATGGGAATTCCCTATATCATCTACTCCATTTCCTATAAACCTAAAACTGCTGCAAACAGTAAAGCCTATTAGGTTTTTCTTTTTTTTTTTTTTTTTGAAAAAAAAAAAGGAAAAGGAAAATAAAAGAAACTGTATGAATGAGCACATGACTGAAGTTGTGGATAAGTCAGGAAACAGATGATTAATTTCAGAATAAAAATATCTTTTCTGCTTTAGTACTGACATCCAGAAATTCTACGTTCTCACTCAGTTACAATCCAGTTCCACAGATACCTTTATTCTGTGCTCTCTGTGTAACCATTGAGCTGTGAATTCTAGGTGAGCCTGTTTCTTTCTTGCCTCAGCCACTCCCTAAATAGAAAATGCAACATCTTTAGAAAGTAACCTTTAACTCTTTAAGGCCGAAGGGGTATAATTAAAGAGTGTTTGAGTGGTTTCCCTGAATGCATTACCTAAAAGCACAAAAGAAAGAAGTCTCTCCATCCATTTCTTACCATTGTTTTAATGAGGGGGCTCTATTTTCCCATGCCTAGTCAGCCTTTGTTAATAAACCAGCATTTGAGAGGCTTATTTACTCTCAATTTTAAATACAAAACAGCTTCTATTGGCTAAGTGAAAGGAAGTGGGTAAATGTTGCCGTTTCTTTCAGAGTGAAAAGTAGATTTATGTGCCTGCCCTATTTGTCACTACTGAAGTCACAGTTTGAGAAGGAAATAGCTTTAGAAACAAAGTACCAATGGACCCATTACCATGCTTTCTCCACACAGCTAAAGCTCAATGTGAGACCTTTCTGGCAACAAGAGCAGAAAGAGAGAAATCAAACAACAAGGGGATTATTCAAGAAAGTAGAGTCATGAGAGAGTCATGTTTTTGTCAAAAGCCAAGGACTAGCTGACTTTCCCATACAAATAGCAAATGCTTCTTCAGTTTTCATTTCTAGGACTGGTGGCTTGGTTGCCCCCAAAAGGGCAGATTTCCATTAAAAAGTGACGTATGTCAGTTATGTGAGCTTGTTATCATATCGATCATTTCAGGATCACTGGGTTAACTTAGTTTTTATAAGCACACAGGAGATTTTCAAAAGCACAATTTTGGAAGAGAAGATCTAACCCCACACCATGAAATGGTATTGCTATATACAATTTGGCAGCTCTGAGAGGATGTGGGTATATTTACAAACTGTATGTTGGTACTTTATAATTAAGAATTTGTATAATTGGTACCAAAAATCCTCATGAATATGCTATCAATAACATCATGAGCCAAAGTAGCAACAGATTTTAATTCTATTCTTTTTTTGGTTAAGGTGGTGGGGGTGCAGTGGAAGGAGCCATATCTTTTTCTGTGTCCACCTGTTCCCAAATCATGTGTCCATTTCTTCGTTTAAATCTTACTGACATTGGGCTGGTTGCTTCCAGTTGTCCATTTTGATACATTAAGTGATGAAGTCTCAAACTTTTGTTTTAACAAATGACAGATTTTATTCCCTACTACACAGGAACTTTAATTCTGTCGCTATTTCCTTCATAATTTCTGTTCCTCATGTTACTGTATTGTGCAATACAAGATCAGTGATAGTACAATTCTCCTCACTTCAATTGCTTGTACCTGTCATGGAAAACTTTCTGATATAAGCCATTGGTGGAATTTTGGAACACCTCTAGAAATTTCAAGACTTATTGCTAATTGGAAGAAGTTTTTTCTTATTCCTTACTTACAAATGTCCCAACTCTTCTCTTTTTTGGGGCGGGGGGGAGGCAGAGATGGAGTCTCACTGTGTTGCTCAGACTGGAGTACAATGGTGAATGGCGTGATCTCAGCTCACTGCAACCTTCACCCCCCAGGTTCAAGCGATTCTCCTGCCTCAGCCTCCCAGGTAGCTGGGATTACAGGCGGCCACCACCATACCCAGCCAATTTTTGTATTTTTAGTTGAGATGGGTTTTACCATGTTGATCAGGCTGGTCTTGAACTCCTGACCTCAGGTGATCCACCCACCTCGGCCTCCCAAAATGCTGGGATTACAAGCACGAGTCACTGCGCCAGGCCATTTCCATCTCTTCTAACCAATTTTGCTCTTAGGAAGAATTATTTATGACAAAAAATACCCTTTAGCACCACATTTGTACTTACGATTACTTGCATTTTCTCCATCTGCTATGCTCTTTTATAAGCTCTTTGCTTGCATTATTTATCTAATCTTTACAAAAAACCTATGAGATAGAAATTTATTATACCCATTTTATAGAGACTGAAGTGGGGGAAAGATAAAGTACTAGCTAAATGTCACACATTTCACCAAGTAAATGAAGTCAGAATTTGAACCCATAAAACCTCTCTCTAGGGTTCCTAATTCGAATTACAGACTTCTGGACAGGAGTAATTTAATTAAAGTTAAAATATACCAGTGTAAGTTGCTGTTTTGGAGCAAAACATCCTTGAAATTATTATTACTATTAGTTATTATAATTGCTTTTCTTTCATGGCCTTTTCTCTTTTGACAGTCTGAATTGCAAAATTTTCTGTCTAATTTTGTGGTTCAGGATTTTAAATTTCAGTAGTGATTGAGTGTGATTATTTAATAGTTTACTGTCTTGCACAGTGCACTTGACTGCTCTAAGTAACAGACTCATTTTCTCCTGAAACCTAGTTATAATAGACACCACTGCCTCACTTTCCAGCAGATGGAGAATAATCTTGTTTTAATGCACGTCATTTACAATAGATACAAGCTGTCAGATAACTTCTGGTAAAATAGGATGCTGAATCAGACATTTATTTTTACTGGCAATTGCTGAAACATAGACTAGTTCACCCAGATGAAAATATGCCATATCACTTGACTTTACAGATAAAATGTACTGAAATATTCTTTGTCATTTTCCATTTGAGATTTCTGTTTTAGTTTTCTTAATATACCCTGAATCCCACTGCTTCTCTTTTAGCTTCTGAAAATGATTATACTTTCCATTTTAGTAGCTACATCTTTGTTTTTATTTCTATTATTTGTTGAGAATCATGTGGTACAGAGTAGTTGTATCAAAGTTAAAAGCATGTACTCCAGATTCAGGAGACCTAGATTTGAATTCCAGCATAGCCACTTATTGACTAAATAGAAAATATATATTAATCACTGAAAACTACAGTTTTCTCACTTCATAATACTCGTCAATGGTTACAGTAAAAATCAAATGAATTAAAGCTTCTGAAATGATTATAATTTTATTGCAAGTACTATTAACTTTAGTTCTCTAATTTGAGACCTCAAATATACTATGATGAAAATCCCTGACACAAATAGATTTTTAAAAAGTAAAGATGAATTAAATCCTAGATGATCACATTACATATATATTATAATCACCTATAAATCACCTTTATGATACATATATATGTATCATAAAGGTGATAAATATATATATATGTATGAATATATATATATATATAATCTATGTGATTATATATTGGTTCTATGTAGCTAGTGTCTATTAGGTTACTTGATGACTATCTTACATTAATTTATAAGTACTTTAATACCATTCTTGGAAAGAAGAAATGAAGAACTTTTGTTATTATTTATTATGCCTAATTATTGAATGTCTTCTTAATTCCTCTTTTGGTTAATCTATGTAGACATGATTATTGGAAAATATGGGAACTATATTTATCTAGAATTAAAAACGTTAATTGCCACTTCAGCCAAACATATACTAAAATTGGACTGATACAAAGAAGATTCCTCTGGCTCCTGCAAAAGGATGATATTTGTGAAGCATTCAAGACATTAAATATTTTTATAAAAATTGCATTTTATCTGTGTTTGTGCATGCAATGATAAAGAAAGTGTGGTAAAGAGTGGTAAATGATAATAAATGGGGATTTTGAATGAGAGGTTTATGGAAGCTTTTTCATTATTGTAACTTGCATTTAGGACTAATTATTTAAAAGTTTAAAAGTTAATCAACTTTTTATTAGAAAATAAAAAGTAAAAAAGAAGTGGCTACCAGTTTGCTAAATTAATGTGTTTCAACTGTATTTCAGTGTCTATCTACAGAATTATTACTTCTGAAGTGGAGAGGTTTCATGTTCTGTGAATATTGTGTTATAATATTTGGATTTGATAATACTCGGCACTGTTAGAAAAATGTATAAAAACAAAACTTTTTCTAAAATTGTTTTCCAGTTGTTAAATCAAAAGTCTAATTGAGACATCTTATGCAAATTATTAAAGAATGCTATTTATTCTTTACTCTGATGCAACCAGTAAATATTTTCATACATGAATACAGCCACACATACAAGTTATGACAATGCTCTGTGAATATAAACAATACGTTATTGTAAAAAATGACAGAGTGGGGGAAGAGGAAGAGGTGATGGTTAATGGGTATAAAAGTATAGTTTAATAGAATGCCTAGGATCTGGTATTTGATAACACAGCAGGGCGATTACAGTCAACAATAATTTATTGTATATTTTTAAATAATTAGAAGAGCATAACTGGAATGTTTGTAACATAAAGAAATGATAAATGCATGAAGTGATAGATACCCCATTCACCCTGATATGATTGTTATGCATTATATGCCTATATCAAAATATCTCATGTACCCCCTTAAACATACACTTACTATGTTCTTGTAAAAATTAAAAATGTAAAAAAAAATGAATTTCAGAGAAGATGAGAATATGTTAATCAGAAAGAGCCTCACTGAGAAGATGACATTTAATATGTTATCTAAAGGAAAAGATAAATGATGGAAAGGAAAGTAAGAATGCAGATAGGAAGCAGGAGAAACATGGAGAGGGAGCAAGTCTGTCATCTACGGGAAAGAGAGGGTTTACCTGAGAAGCTAGAAAGACATTGGTATGGTTGGGTTAAACAGAGGAGTGATTCAGGTGGATATATAATCCTGAAAGACAGAAAGGAGTGTTATGGTAAAATATAGTACATGTTGTGTATGGAAGCAAAAGTAGAAATGGAAATGGGGGAGATTACTGGGAAGCCTCTTTCAGTAGTGTAAGATGGGGTAGTGGTGGCTTGCAGTAGGGTAGTACCTGCATAAAAGGAACGAACATCATTATAAGGAGCTTATGAACATAAAAGGTGTAGAAGAGATTTACTTTATTGGAAATAGCTATGGCTTAAGACTGGAACTGGACGCATGCTAAGCTGCAATAGCACATTTCCCATTTAAGAAAATATTGCAACCTTATAGCTAGCATTGAGTTAACCAGGACTTCTAACTAAAAATAATTTTATTTTTTTAATTGAGTATGAATTTAATCATAAGTATTTCATACTACAAATTGCACAGAACTTTTAATTGCTTGCTTTCCCATGTGCTATTGTTATTCCAATTTCCTTAATTGTTCAATTATACTGAAACTGATTCATAGTACAATTTCATATAATATGGTTGAGGATGATGAGGAGGAGGATGATGATGCATTCCCTAAATAAGCAGAATAATAATAAGTGAATAATTCACTTGTGAATTATTGATATTATGAGCTTTTAAGAGACAAATATAAATCTAACAAATGATGTAAAATTATTAGCTAATATAGCTTGTAATCCTAATGTTTCATGGGGATTGGTAACCTTTCTTATTATATTTATAATCCTAACTATAATACATATGGTTATTTAATGAATGCTATCAATATTTCACCTCTAAAGAGTTAACAGATATATCCAATAAATAGAGAAACAAAAATAAGAGAATTGGTAAGCTACAAGTATAACCTAGTATATTGGGAAGGGCTAGGCCTATGTCAAAATACTTGGCTTTCAGTTCTGTATTTGGGTAACTGTTTAATTCTCAGCTGATGATATCTAAAGTTGCTTTCAACTCCCAAATTTTGTGATTATTTTGGAAACATACTGGCAACTAGAGCTCTCTGGCTACTTTTAATCTAGGAGTTTATGTTCATCATATCGTCTCTCAGCCCAATGACATGCTATGTATCAGTGAAGATATTTCATTGCCTATCATTGTTTTTTGGCTGTATTGGGAAGGTGGATTCTTGAGAAATATAGAAAAATCAAAGACAGTTTGGCAAACTAGAGGGAGGAATAAAATGATTAAAACCTGTGCCATTGAGATAGTTGGTGAAACATAAATTTTAAAATAAAGGTTAGTAGGTTTAGTAGTTAGGTAGGAAGACATTATAGAAGGAATTTTCAATCAGAAGAGGATTTCTGGACCAGCTGCTATTATATTTCTGATTGCCTTACCCCCTTCTTAGAGTGACTCTATATCTTCTGTATTTTAGGGTTTATTTTCTGTCTAATGGAACTATGGGGATTTAAAACTGCTTCCCAAAATCAGGATTTCACCAGGATCTGTTTGTTACTATAACAGATAGAAATATGACCCCAAAATGGACATTATTATAATGACTACAGAGAAAAATAATGGAATTTGTGTTAGAGTACTCTTGGTTGAGTTCTAATTTGGTATCCTGCTAGTCGTTTTATGAAACTGTAAGAAAAATCACTTCTCTGACATTTAAAAGCAGCATTTGTAAAATGTAAACCGTTTTATCTATTCATTTATTCTCCTTAGGAAGTCATGAGAATTAAAAACAGTAACATATGAAAGTGCTTTGTTGTTTAAGGAATGTTATGCATAGGTTTGCTAGTTTTTTATTCATCGGTTTAAGCTATTTAGTGTGACCATTGATGGACATGGATGAAAATTGGGGAATTCCTTTACCACTGTTAGTCAACTTTTTATTACCATAGAGTTAAGTAATCTTTAGGTTGTATCCTTATACCTGACACTAATTAAGAAAAAAAACCTGCACAGAACGCTTAGTTCTTATGGATCTTTAATAGATTATTTATTGTGGGATCATTAACTTCTTTGAAGGATTTTGACTTGCTTCTTTCTAACTTTCATCTCCACCTCTGCTTCTTTATAGAGCAATAATTATCTTACCCATATTAAAGCTCTCCTTGTGTCATCCAATTTATATAACAGCCAGAATTGAATCCAGTATTTTATGAATGCAATGTAGGTTAACGCTTTTCAAGATCTTATTTTGTTTATTAGTAGTTTACCCACAAAAACAGCAAGATCATGTCAAATTTTGAAGGTCTTAAAGAATATGTCCAAATACTTAACATTAAATACGTCTGAGACACGGTTTACCCATGCAGAATATAATAATTTTGGATTGGTACCTATATTAGTTCATTTTCATGCTGCTGATGAAGACATACCTGAGACTGGGTAATTTATAAAGAAAGAGAAGTTTAGTGGACTCACATTTTCACATGGCTAGGGAGGCCTCATAATCATGACGGAAGGCACATCTTACATGGCAGCAGACGAGATAATGTGAGCCAAGCAAAAGGGAAACTCCTCATAAAATCATCAGATCTCATGAGATTGATTCACTACCACAAGAGTAGTACGAGGAAACTGCTCCCATGATTCAGTTATCTCCCACCAAGTCCCTCCGACAACATGTGGGAATTAAGGGAGCTGCAATTCAAGATGAGATTTGGGTGAAGACACAGCCAAACCATATCAGTACCAGACCAGGGATTGTAATCCTGACTTCTTCCAGGCATCTTTCCTATGCACTCCAGTGTAAATTCTCAAATTATCATATGTCTAAATGGTCATCAGTCAGTCGAATCATCTTGTAATGTAAAATGGAATTATTGCCAGGTGTTTAATTCATTTTTCAAAATTTAATTCAAATTATATCTTATAGTATAAAACCTTAATTTAGTTATTGGAAATACATGAAATTGATTGACAGAAAAAAAAAGTTTATAAGTATACACCCTAAACATATTTGTTGTGAAACGAGCTGTTTCCTTTGTTTTAAACTAGGTAGTTTCCAAAAAAGAGCTTGAGACAACTATTTGTGTTTAGGTAGTCTATTTATGTGGTTATCCCAAGAAGCAAGAATGAGAGATGAAGAAGATTAAAGGAAGAAGGAAAAGTCAATGTAGGGTGTATTACTGAGGCAAATGTGCTAAACTGAGGCTTGATTCTCCCTGGAACTTTCTGATAAACATAAAGGATGCTTGTCAGAGTGATCTTTCTGTGGATTGACGATGACAAACTTCTTTCTTCTCTTGGTTGAGAAGTGCCTTGGTATATTAATGTCTTGGTTTCTTCCGCATGTCTAATGAACAAGATTTAGTTTGTTAAAGGTGAGATGCTGTCAGCATCTGGAAAATCAAAACCCATATTTAACTATCCACCACAGATTCCACAAGAGTTAAGTGCCTAGAGTATGCATGGAAGGATATTATATACATTGTCAATATATTTTGTGAACTTCAGTGATAAACTATCTATAAAAGCACTGTTTATAAAACATCTAGAACCCAATATTACTGTTTTTATTCCTGTATTTTCAATTTCTAATTTGGAAAGCCAGAATATAATTAAACTGAACTCTCTTTAGTTATTTTGTGTTTATATGAAATAACTGTGAATACTTTAGATTTTATCCTATTTGCAAGCTAACTTCTTTGCCTGCCAGAGTTTCCTAGATCTTGGCAGAAGGTATGATACACTTGTGTCAAAGATAAAGTACTTTATGACTCCCAGTACAGGAGGCAGTATAAGCTGTAGGCTTGCATTGGTTCCCCTCATTTCCAGACATCACTGAAAAGATAAACAGCAGCACCAGGGTGTTTACATTCTGGAGGAAGACTCAGGGACTGTTATAAAAGACAGAAGATCGTCAATACCCTCTATTCCCCATACCTCCCAGGGTAATGTCATCCCTCCTTCAAATTCTGGATCTTTGCTTTTCCTTCCACCTCCACAAAATCTGGGGTAGCTATACTTTTTTTCCTCCTCCACAATGCCCAATCCAGACCTTTTGTCTGAGTCAGATACAAGAGAGAGAAAAGCATATTTATAAAATATTTTGTAAACATTTTAAGTTTTAATCTTCTCATCCTCATTCTGAATCAGTTTCAATTTGGGAATTAGGCTGGCCTGAGGCTACTGTTATAAGGGGGAGACATAATATGCCTAGGAACAGAAAGGAATCTTGAAATTTCAAAATAAGTCTATATAATTCCACATAATCTTCAAACCCCTTTCATCTGAGATTTTATCCTATTTTAAAGCCAAGTTAAGTTGTCAGGGTTTTGTAGTCTCTTAGGTCAGAGACATATGACTTTTTTCATAGCAGCATATAGCACCCAAAAGGAACTTATAAATGCAAATCACTTCCCCCCTGCTGCCCCACATCCCAAGGTAAACACAGGTGGGTGCTGTGCACATAGTGAGTTCTTGTCGTAGCTGAGTGACTCTGAGTTTAGGAAATCACTCATCTCCTAATGCCACAGTTAGCAACCTACACAACTTTGCCTTAAACGGAAGCATTATCTTTATTATTCTGGTTGGACAATAAATCTGCCTTCTGCCCCAAAGGGAGTAATTATCTCTATCCTCACAAGTGATTTGCTATACAAAAATCCTTGAAAAGATAGTACAAAACACAAGTTGCCTATGCCTTTGCTTTAAAAATGTGTGAAAGTGTGAAACCCAATAGAGAATAGTCTCACAATATTTTATTTATTTTAGTGATAGAATTCTAGCCTTTTCATCATACATGACTTTATTATTTCTGATATTGTATATCCCCTCTTGTCAGCAATTTAAAAATAATGTAGCCTCAAATTAACCTACAAACAAAATACTAATTGTGCAAGAAATTGAAGATGGATATTTGACAAGTTTACTTTTTGCTCATTGTTTGTTTGTGTGTCATGTCTTTCCAGAAAAACTGTTCACTGTTGTAGTAACTAGGAAAATGCGTCTTCTGTTTAGTCTGAGCAGTACTGAAAGGACTCCATGTTTGTTTGATGAGATATATATATATATATAAAGTAGCAGTCAAATTGGAAACAAAAGTAATGGAGAAAACTAATTTTTAAAAAATTTTATAGTATTTTTTTTTCTATTTTAGACCATGGTTAGAAGAAAAAAATCTGTTTTCTTGTACTTAATCATTTTATTGGGAAATACTTCAAGATTTCTCAAAAGTTTCAAAATTCGTAGAACGCTCCTGTGTACCACTCATTCTGCTTTTCCTAATATAACATTTTACAAAGCCATAGGAAATTATTAACCAGGAAGTTTTTATTGGTTCAATACTCTTAATTGTAACCATTATTCAGATTCACATGCATGTTTTTTTGGTATATAGCTCTTTGGAACATTATTATATAGAGATTAATTTTGTCATCACCAAAATAAAGATATTGAACATGCCCATTGCTACCAAAAAAAAAAAAACCGCTCATATTTCCCCTTAGAGTCATACCCTGGCAACCACTGATCTGTTCTTTTTCACTGTATCTTGTTACTTCAAGAATGTTCAATAAGTATAATTTTACAGTTAAAAACTTTTTGAAATTGACATCTTTTTTTTCAGTCAGCGTAAGACCCGTGAGATCCGTTCACATTTTTGTGTACATCAGTGGTATATTCCTTTTTATTGCTGAGTAGTATTCCACTGTGGGGCTGTACCAGATGATATTTATTCCTTCATCCCTAGAAGAAAATTTTGATCACTTTTAGTTGGAGCTATTACAAACAAAGTTGCTATGAACATCTGTCTATAGGTTTTTGTGTGTAAGCATAAATTTTAATTTTTCTAGAATAAATAGCTAGAAGTGTGATTATTGTATCTATGGTAAATTCATGTTTAACTTTATTAAAAAATGACAAAATTTTTTTTTTTTTTTTGAGACAGAGTCTTACTCTGTTGCCAGGCTGCAGTGCAGTGGCACAATCTCGGCTCACTGTAACCTCCGAATCCTAGGTTCAAGTGATTCTCCTGCCTCAGCCTCCTAAGTAGCTGGGACTGCAAGGTTTACCATGTTGGCCAGGATGGTCTCAATCTCTTGACCTTGTGATCTGCCTGCCTTGGACTCCCAAAGTGCTGGGATTACAGGCGTGAGGCATCAAGGCTGGCTGAGTGAGCCAAGGTCGGGCCACTGCACTCCAGCCTGGTGACCAAGGGAGACTCTGTCTTAAAAAAAAAAAAAAAAAAAAAAGAACAAAAAAGCCTCACTTGTTTATATTTCCATATATTTTTAAAATTCTTTATTTCTTCTAAAAAAAAAAGCAACAGGATACATGTGCAGAACATGAATGTTTGTTATATAGGTATGTGTGTGCCACGGTGGTTTGCTGTACCTATTGACCCCTCCTCTAAGTTCCCTCCCCTTACCCCCCCACCCCTCAAAAGGCCCTTGTGTGTGTTGTTCCCCCTCTCTGTGTCCATGTGTTCTCGGTGTTCAGCTCCCACTTATGAATGAGAACATGCAGTGTCTGGTTTTCTGTTCCTATGTTAGTTTGCTGAGGATGATGGCTTCCAGCTTCATCCATGTCCCTGCAAAGGACAAGATCTCTTTCCTTTTTTACTATTGCCATCTTTTTTAACTAAACTTGTTTTGTTTTAGCAAAATGCTAAAATGTGACTCTGAACAATGCATCTTTTTCCCTACTTATTGATTTCCTGTCATTTTGGAAGCTATATTTAATTTTGTCATTTTATGAAGAACTTGTGCTTTATAAGCATTTAAATAGTTCCGAAAAGTGATGAAAACAAAAGGCAACTTTTAATTACTCCAATTGCCTCTTGATTAATTACCTTTGCTTTTTAAAAATTACTCTCAGATATATCATGTGTCTCATCAACTACTGCCCTGAACTGGGCACAGTTGTGTGCACCTGTAGTTCCAGCTACTCAGGAGGCTAAGGCAGGAAGATTGCTTGAGCCCAGCCTGGGCAACATAGTGAGACCTCATCTGTTAAAACAACCAAAAAGAAATAAAAACTTATTAACTACTTCCCAGATTTAAATTGCTTTATCAGCAATTAATGAGCATATACTGCCCTAATTATTTTCCTTCCAGTTGTTTCCTTATCTGGTCTAATCAACTGTAAAATTATGTTAGACATTTACAAAAAATGAATGAAGAGGATCACTCTCAATTTAGTAATATGAAATTATGTTAAGGTGATATGTGAGAAATATGTTGTTTTATGATAACTGATCTGACTGCGTTACGTATTTAGGCACCTTCTATGGAAGAGAGGTAACTTCATACATTTTGTCATTTATTCATTTCCTTTTCTTTCCTTCATTTAGTGAATACTACTAAGTACACATTTTGTTGTAAAGCACTATGAAGAATATCAATGTGTAGGATAGTTGCATACTTCTAGAAATCTTACGATGAACATGGAGTGAAAACTGGCTATAAGAAATAATTTAAAAGCAACAGCAACAAGTCTGGACTATAAAAACTCCAGATTGATGCTTCCAGTTGAGTTAAGTTCACCAATTTAGGTCTTGATTATTTTGTTGTTGTTTTATAATCTGTAAATGAGGAGCCTAAACTCAAAATTATCTGTATTCAATTCTACTTCTAATATTCTCTGAGACTGGAAATCAGAGGAATATTCTTATAGTTTGCAGTCAGAAGGATTCCGATTGTGCAAAGAAGCATAAAGTGAGATGTATATTGTAGCTGCTTTGTACTACATCTAAGAAAAAGAAGAGATATAACTTACACTATGACATTGGATTACCTTTGTATATACTTAAAAGAGGCTCAGAATAAGTGATATCTTGGTGTCTCAGGATGGACGACAGAGAGAACAAAATTGAAACGACAAGTATCTTGGAGTGAGGTGAGCATAGATTCAGGAGAGACCTGGTTAGTGTCAGTCAGTAGTGCTGCTTTCTATCACAAGCTTTCTTTGCTTCACTAATTTGTCTATTAAAAAACAAAATTCACCTTTTCTATATACTTAAAAAATGAGACATAAGGATATTGAATAATTGCTAAATAGTGTAATTCATATATTTGCTTTTTATTATATGATTTGAGTTCGGCTGCTCTTGACATCATAATACACAATGCTGCATTGAAATTCCATACTTAAGAGAAAAAAGGATTCCCTTGTTTAATAGGAGCAGGGTAAAGAAGCATACATGATAAAAGAGGCTTAATTCAATTGGTTAAAAAGAGAAAAATATATACTAATGTGATTCATGTGATTTTGGTGATTTAATGATTATATTCAAACTGCAATCTTTCCTATTTTCAGTGAGAAAATATAATTTCTAACATTTCAAACACTTAACAGAACTAGTCATAAATAGAATACATTAAAAAGCCTAATAATAGATAAACTGGTTAGTTAAGAGAACTGGTGTATTTGTAGATATAGCAAACAAGCAAAATACATGCACATACTAGGACAACATTTTTTTGTGCAGACCTCAATAACTATTATGTTTGCTAAACCTTGTTTAATCACAATCACAAGTTACATCAATAAGGGTTTTAAAGGTAAAATATCTTAATGATTTTTGTTAACTCATTCTTAAGTTCACGGATAAAGTTCCTACATAGGATTTTACCTATGTTCTTTTCTCAGCAGTGTTAAGCAAATGATAACTAGACTGTCTATTGAATAGTAAACTTTTTTCAGAACAGGTTTTGTATAATAATGAAGGGAATATGTGTAAAGATTTGTCAGCTCCCTGTTGACTAAGACCCTATCCATGATAGGTTATTACTATGTATTTGAATGAATTGAACTGTAGGAAAATCTACTTTTACATGTTTATTTATGTGATTTAAAATTTGTATATCGTACAAAACAGTAGAAAAATGATAGATGGGCCAGGGTTCTATTTCTGACTCTGCAGCTACTATGCATATGACTTTGGTTCTTCTTTCTGCCACCTGTTTTATTTTCTTAACCCTGAAAAAAAAAGCAAGACTGTTTTCTCCAAAGTACATTTTAGCTTAAATATTCATGTTTTCTCTATATACTATATAAATATTACAGAAAATTTGGAAAATACATGTATTTTATATATATGAAGTAACAATGAGACACTATTTCATCATCAAGAAAAAACTTAATGTTTTTAATATCTATACATGCATTTGCATGTACGCATTCATTAAATTGCATAAACTTTTATATTCATATGTTTTATAAAACGAGAGCAAATAAAAATTGGTATCCTGTTACACATGCTTTTTTTATCTATATTTTTTATAAACTTAAAAGCAAATGATAGGTGACACAAAACATCTTTTTTTGAAATAGATACATAATACAATAACCTATCCAGTAAAGTTCAATAATATAACTATCTTTCCATCTGTTCGGTATCTCTGAAGGGCAGAAGTTGGGATCTAGAACAAGGGTCCTCTGGGCAAAAGGAACAGTGTTCTGCTGAGTATTTTGAAATTTTTACTACCCAAAAATGATAACTAATGCTGAGATTTTTCTAGCAAACATTAATTTATTGTGACTGTGCTTTAAGATTTAGCAATTACTTTGACTACTTTGTTTCCAGACATTGACTTTTTAAACAGAAAATAAAAATTACCCCCAAAATGCCTAGATTGCATGTATACCTATGGGTTTTGTATGCTCTTTCTTGCTTTTATATGTATCTATGAGAGAACTCTCTCTCAGCATGTAACATGCCATATCTATATTCCTCCTATTTCCTGCTAAGAGTTGAAGTTTCTGAACTGATTTTTTGTTTGTTTGTTTGTTTTGAGACAGCTCTGTCACCCAGACTGGATTGCAATGGTGCAATCTCGGCTCACTACAAACCCCGCTTCCTGGGTTCAAGTAATTCTCCCACCTCAGCCTCCCAAGTAGCTGGAATTACAGTCACCCGCCACCTTGCAGGGCTAATTTTTTGAATTTTTTGTAGAGATAGGGTTTCACCACATTGGCCAGGCTGATCTTGAATTCCTGCCTCAGATGATCCACCTATCTCGGCCTCCCAAAGTGCTGAGATTAAAGGTATGAGCCACTGTGCCCAGCCAGTGAATTGATTTGAGAAGGGATATATTGACAGAAGAGTGAGGGCTGATGCTCAAAAGGGTAAACTTCCAGTAAAAATTAAAACTTTTTAAATAGTAAATTTATTTTTATTACTAATGTGTATCTTCCAAAGAGGATTATCATTAAGTAAGATATTTGTCTCTCAGAGAATTACAGGGAAAAAGTTTGTCTTTAATTAGAGGCAAAACATTGTGTTTCCACTCTACCAAGTTGTCTGATTATATTATTCCCTATATGTCTAAGAATCTGGCAATGAATTTCATTTTCCTATGAATTTTTATTCTCTTTAGTAATACTCTGTAAACTACTTTTGTTTTATTTTTACTACTACAGGCAAAGTAATATACAGACCATTTATTATAATAGGATAGTAATATTATTTAACTCTGGGAGCCCTAGAAAAGATTTTTCATTAGGCTATACTGAACACTTTCCCTGATTATTGAGAAGAGAAAACAGAGAAATCTAGAAACCAGTAAAAAAGCAAGTAAAATAACACAAGAAAGATTTTATGCACTACTGAACTAAAGCAGTAGCTGTATGGACAAAGTGAAATAAGTTTTTACAGACATGTAGAAGTTGTGACAGATAAGAATTAGTGAAAATTTCGAATTAGAGGATGATTCTGGCTTGAATTATCAAATAATAATGGACTATTGAACTTTATTGTTGAGCATGTAAATGCATAAATGAAATAAAATCTAGAAAATATTCTGATAAAATAAGTTTTTAAAGATATATAATAATCAGTACAGCCATTATCCTGCCTAAAGAGTATTCTCAAAGGTCTTTAATTTGTGATTGCTTAAACAAAGAGAAAACTAAGGAGAAATGAGCCCATAGAGAGAAAAAAATTGAAGCTGTGACATCATGATTCCTTGTCAAAGGGAAAATAAAATAAGCTACATTTTAATTTGTAGGATAGTCTCAATAATTATAGGGAGAAATTGTGAAAACTATTAGATGAATAAAATAAGAATAAGGGATTTAATAGAAAGTAATATTTAAAAGTGTGTTCCAGCTTCAGTCTTACTTAAACATTTAAATAATTTCAAAAGATGATTTCTGGTTCAAAATTCAGGATGTGAGATGTTTATTGTTGACTTTCGTGAGAAATTCTAGGGTGTGTCAGTAACAGAGTTACAAACACATTCAACTTTAATCTTTAAACTATAGTTTTTCAGTCCTATTAGCTTGTAATCTATTGAACTGAACAAGTGAACAAAGAGAAAATAAATTACACTCCATCAATTTGTATGCCCAGGGCATCTCATATCTGACATAGTAGACCTTTCTCCTCATTTCCATTGTAGCTTGTCTCTGTAACATAATTGTATTTATTTTTTACCTTTTTCTGTTTTGCTGTTCTTAGCGAGGAGACTGGTGGAATCAGCAAATAACAGTAGTTAATCATTAAAATGAGTGGCAGATATACTCCCCTCCTTTCCTTGATTACACTCTTCCACCCTAAACAAGTTTCCTGTTCTTTTTACCTCCTTATTGCTTCCCATCCTGTTTTCTCTATATATTTTGACAGGAATCCTTATTTCATTTCTTCTGTTTATAAATTAGTTTCAAATCCTAGGATTAAGACAATCCAAATAGCATCGTGAAGCTATTTCTTAGATACCATGTGTTCAAAATGCATCCAATTTTACTCATTTCACAAAAATGCACAGGGTAGTTACTGAGCTATATGAGAAATAGAAAAATATATAAAGCTATAGATAATGTATGTGCCTTCTAAAAATTTACATTCTAGTAGCAAACAAATATACAAAGGAATTACTAAAATGTTTAGTAGTATAAGTTAAATGGAAGAAATCTACAAATTTAAATATGGGTGGATTTTTTCACCCATTTAAACTGTAGTCAGTTTCATGGTAATATTTAAGGTGGTTCTTAGAATGGGTGACATTTCATTATCATTAACATCTTTTGTAGATCAAAACTCTTAAAAAATTTGGTTAAAAACTACAAAAGTACTATCTAAGAGTAAATAAGGTATACCTTGGCTCCCTGAGTCTTGGATTCTACAAAGAAAATATTAAATTCTAATATGACAAGGATAATGCTAAAGATAATAACATTTTGGAAAGTATATGTGTTGGTATTAGAATATAAAAGACATTTAAAAATGTACTTTGCCCATACACAACAAAAAATTTAGTTCATTCATTAAAGTTAATGTGATAGTAAAAGATTTGAGAAGGAAACTTTTGGAATAGTAACATCTATTGCTATTATGTAATAGTATATGCTATTATTATAGGTAATAGCATGTATTTTTTGTTTTAACAAAGAAACTGATAAAACCTCAGCCTGGCTTATCTGCAAAATCCCTGGTATTTATATTTGCTCTCTGAGCCAGGGTATATATATTCTCATGGACAGTTCTTGGGAATTTAGCAATGTGTCTTTCATTCTGTTCCTGTTTTTTATTTACTGGTCATGTTTACATTTCTTACCCAGAACATTTGTCGTTTGCTAGGGAAGAAGGCGGAGTTTTTACTTTGGAATAATTTATTCCTGAGTGTATTCTTTCTCCATTTCCAGTTACATTACTTATTAGCTCTTCTCAAAACTCCAGTTACTTCTGTTTAGAGAAGACAGAAGAACAAGAATTTTGGAAACCTAGTTATTGTTGTGAAATACTGTCCGAAGTGTTTTACAAATATTCTCACTACAGTTCTATGAAATATCTATTATTATTTGTACTCTAAAGAAAAGGAAACCTGAATTTCAAATAGTTTGCATGGTTAGTAAATGGTGTGTCTATTTGATTAATCCAGGTTTCTCCTCCTGTACTATGCTGCTTCTTAAAATAATGAGAAGAAATAATTTAAAGAAGTGAGCGAACGGCTTCATTATGACCCAATTAGACACTTTCTTGCTATATTATACATTCACACAGATCAACATTTATTCTTATCTTTCTCCAATGCAGAATTATAAACTCAAAAAGCCAGATATTAAATATTATTGAATATTAGTATTTTTCTTTTATTTGTGTCAGTATTAAAGTGACATCTTGCCATAGGTCCTAGCTTCCATAAACTTAGCCAAAATTGATTTTCTCCATGTTTAGTTTGGCTTAATGCTTGTTTTAGCAAGAACACTATCTGGATTTTGTCCTGATGGCGGAAGTTAGAAATGGAAACAACCTAGGTATCCGCAGAAATGCTGAGTCCAGGCATCGAGCTTGGTTAGTTGTATAACCAGGAAAAGGATAAAAAAAGATACTGAACGAATACTATCTCGAGACTGGGATCCTCAGCATATATGGCAGCACTATAATTTGTTGTTATTGAGTAATTGAGTCATAGAACTGAAAAAGAGAGAACAAAATTGTGTGATCTGGGTGATATAAAGTTCCAAAAATGTAAAGAAAATAAAATAAGCAATTGTGTCTTAGCCATATAAACAAAACATTTAAATACAATACTATATTATAGATGTAGCATCAGCTGATGTTTTGATAGTATTATATAAGTGTTCAAAAATATGATGTTGATGAATATTATGTTGTATTCCTATGTTCATTAGGAAGTCCTGCTTTCTCAGGTATTAGATATGCATGCATGGTTTTATTTTTGGCCAATGAAGTGTGAGAGGCAGAGGTTTCTAGAGCCAGTGTATGATTTACTGCATTCCTTTTTCCTATCTAAATGATTATGAAAGCATGCTTTGAAATGGAACATCCATCTCCAGTAGATCCTAAATTACTATAATGAGATCTTCTGGTCCTCCACATTGCATTGGCTGGAAATAAACCATTATTTTAAGGCATTGATAATTTGAAGTTCTTTGTTACTACAACATAAATTTGCCTATTCTGTCTGATATACATATAGTAAATTCCTTGATATGTGAATCATGCTTTACCACTATATCTCTACTACTAAAATAGTACCTAAATTCAAATCTGTGAATGACTTAATGACTGATGACATATAAACATTTGTTACCCTCTTTAATTATAAAGTTAAAATAGCATGACAAAAAAATTTGACAATATGAAGGCCATCTGGAAATGAAGATAAGTTATTTACATAATGCACGGACCAGATATAAGTGTATTTCACTGTTGGAAGGCAAAGGTTAAGACTAATTGAGCTAAGGAGCAGGAAGAAGAGCCTTGGGACTTCCATTAGTGAAGTCACTTGAGGCTTTTGGCAATCACAAGACTAGCAACAGGGATTTCGGAGGTGAAAGAATTAATTACTTTTTTTTCACATGAAAAATGCTGCATTAGGAATTTAGTTGTACTTTGTGTGATTCAAGCTGTGTAATTTTCTCATAGCAAAGAAATATGAATTGAACTTATAAATTGCTGAGTACTTTCTCCATTCCAAAAATCCAGACAATTCTTACAAATATAGATGGACAAAGTTGATTAACGACCAAATAGAGTGAAGGGAAACACTTTGAGTAGTAGAAATAGAAATGGGACAAAGAACCAAAATATAGAAAACATTTTGTGTTTTGAGGAAATACAGTAGAAACCCGCTCAGATTTTTTTTTTTTTCCTGCTAAAATATAGTGATTCTCTCATCAAATACTAAGAGAGCAGATCAGAAAAAACAACATATCTTGAACTTGCTAGTAAACTTTGATACTGGTTAACAGCACTGGTAAGTGTGTCTGTAATTTGACAATTCATTGTTTTGTTTGATCTCATCCACCTCTCGGTGTCATTGTCTGTGCCCCTTAGGAAAACAGTTCAGTAGGTCCTTAAGCTCCTGCCTGATGCCCATTCAGCAGAACTGGGTGGCACTGCCCACTTTATCACCACCGCCACTCCCTCTCTCCCCTCCCCAACCTCATACCCATTCAGTCCTCGAGCTCCTGGTGCCCATGCTATTCTTTGCAAGCATCTTCCAACCATTCAAACAAACCTCTCTAAATAGATTTGTGAGAGACACTAGCGGGGCAATTCACTTCAGCTGGCCTCCAGGGATTTATTCGCAGAAGGAAAGGAGGAATTTTGTTTTGTCTATACATAGCACAGATACTACTTTGCTTGATTGATTGCTTTTCAATCCCATCTCTTTTGTTTATAAGAGAGTCACTTTCCTTCGTTCTTTCCTGGAGGTGGTTTCAGGCCTGCTGCTAACCTGTGCTTTCCTGAAGTATAGAATTCTCACCTTTCTGTAACTAATTGTGAATTTTGAATTTTGAATTTTCTTTTTTCGTTTTTTTTTTTTTTTTTTTTTGACACGGAGTCTTATACTGTCACCCAGGCTGGAGTGTGCAATGGTGCAGTCTTGGCTCACTGCAACCTCCACCTCCTGGGTTCAAGCGTCCCGCCTCAGCCTCCCAAGTAGCTGGGACTACAGGCATGTGCCACCACACCCAGCTATTTTTTTTTTTTTTTTGTATTTTTAGTAGAAACACAGTTTCACTATGTTGGCCAGGCTGATCTCAAACTCCTGAACTCATGATCCACCCACCTTGGCCTCCCAAAGTGTCGAGATTACAGGCGTGAGCCACCGCACCTGGCCTAATTCTGAATTTTCTTGGAAAGTGAAGACTGAAGCTGATGTAGTACCTTAGGCCTCCTTCTTCCTTGGAAGTTTGGGAGAACATCAGGAGTAGTCCCTCGGGCAGGAGTTTGCCATTTTCAAGGAGGACATAGAGTCTCAAGTGGATCAAGGTAGTGCTATAAGGGAGTTGTAGGACAGAAATACAAGAGAAAGCTATTTAATACTATAAGATGTCTCTTACACTCTACCACCTTCTCCCATTTCAAATAAAAGCCACTGAGAAGATTAAGTCCTGCCTTATGCAGGTGGGTGCAAAGGTTATTAGGCTAGCAAAATGTTAATTACAACTATTCATGCAATCTTCTTAATGTCAACCGGCTACCAGACTCTAGAGAAATTTAGATTTCATAGGTAATGGTGGTTTCTCAGGCCATAATGGTCAGAGGAAGAAAAACTAGTGGTGTGAATACCATATACTAACAATAATAAAACAAAACACCACCACCACCACCACCAGCAACAACAAAAACCCTGTTTTTCTGAGACCTAGCAACAAAAAACGCTGTATTCTAAGCAAGTTACATTTCTATTGAAAATCCTTTCCACCCCTCAGGAATTCCTCACTTCTCCTAAACACTCTACCTGCTTTCTATCCGTTGTATTCCTCCCTCCCTCCCTCCCTTCCTTCCTTCCTTCTCTCTCTCTCTCTCTCTCAATCTCTCAATCTCTATCACTTTCTTTTCTGACAGAGTCTTACCCTGTCCCCCAGGCTGGAATTCAGTGGTACGATCTCAGTTTACTGCAACTCCTGCCTCCCAGGTTTAAGTGATCTTCCTGTAGCTGGGACTACAGGCATGTGTCACCACCATGCCCAGCTAATTTTTTACATTTTTAGTAGAGACAAGGTTTCACCATGTTGGCCAGGGTAGTCTTGAACGCCTGACCTCACGTGATCCGTGGGCATCGGCCTCCCAAAGTGCTGGGATTACAGGCATGAGCCACTGTGCCTAGCCTCCTTGTATTATTTCTATAAGAGTCACTCTACTTTTCTTCTCTGTTTTGGAAGTTATGTATAATCATTTCTATTGTTCCACTGAGAACTTCTATCACTTGAATCTATGATAATTGTATTTCATGCACAGGGATACTTTTCCTCTGGTTGGCATTATAGATACCTCTTTATTTTCATGAGTACCAGACTTTTCAAAGATGACAACTTCCTTCAACTGATATGTGGAAAGGGTTGCCTCGGGCTGCCTTTCAGTTTAATACTGGGAGCCTGTTGGGTTATCATCATGCTGGCACTCTCAGCACCAGAACAAAGGAAACAGTATATGTTCTCTCCACGTGGCTTCTCCTAAGGGCCTGGCTGCTTTCTACCAACAAGATGTCTTTCCTCCGCTAGATTAACTCCCCAGGATTCTTGGGAGATACATCTGAATAAATTGATTATTGCCTATCTATACAGCTATTTTGGATTTTCAAGTTATTTGCAGTTATTAAAAGTGACAAGTTTAGGAACCTCAGGCATAAAGATCAGCACATATCTGAATCAGATTGACCTCATTGGACACTAGATTATAGCCTACTTCATAGGCAGGTATTACCCTGGAGTATATCTCCGAAACCACAAGGCCGATTTCACAACTGTTACCAGAAATAAGACTATTCCTGAATGGATATTGCCAAGAAAGCAACTACCGTCATGCATGCGTAATGACAGAGGTACGTTCTAAGAAATGCATCGTTAGATTGAGTTTGTCCTTCTGTGAGCATCATACAGTGTGTGTAGCTTATTCTATACCTAAGCTATCTGATGTAACTTACTGCTTTTAGGATATAAATTTGCACAGCATTTTACTCTATTGAATGCTGTAGACAGCTATAACACAATGAGAAACATGTGTATCTAAACATGGAAAAGATAAAAGAAAAGGAAAAATACAATATTATAAACTTATGGGACCACTGTTGTATGTGCAATTTATCATTGGCTAAAATGTTATGTGGTATGTGACTATATTTTAAGATATTATCTCCATAGGATCATTTGACATTATTTGGCACAGCAAGGCAAATGCCTCTTCTAATAGCAGGCTATAAAAATGTGCCTCAAATCGAAATCTCAATAAAATGTACTTGCAACTATGGATACACACAAAATTGATTTTTTAAAGTAAATGGAAAACACTGGGCTAGAAATTCCCTAAGTCATGCTGAAATTAGCAGGAGTGCCTGACATTAAGTTGCTGAGATTATTTATTTATTTTTTTAAAAAACATGCTCTCTGTTTATTAATAATTTTTTACTTTTGAAAAATTTTAATATGTAAAACTGTGAACATGAATATAAATAAATTATGTAATACAAGATTTCCTATCACTCTATTGTCCAACTATAAAGAACAAGAAAATAACTATTTTTAATCCCTCTAGAAACATCTCTTATACGAGGGTCCTCATAGGAACCTCATGTGATTTAAGAATTTAATAGAAACTCTCTTTTCAAAGGTGTGAGAAAATTTCAAGGAACCAGAAAGGATATTGAGACACTGAAGACCCTAGAAACCACAGGAAGCCCTTGACACTCCTAAGCGTAAAGGGCAAGAGGAGAAAATTTCTCCACCAGAGCCCAGTGAGACCTGGAGCAACCTAAAAGGTGCTATAATCCTGGGGAAATGCAGCATGTACAAGAAAATACGACCCAGAGCAGAAAAAACCTCAGTCTCCTCCTTTCTGTCCTGTGATCACTCATGACTTTCACTGGCTGTATTTAACCAGAAGCTAGTAGGAGGATGCTCAGGCGTGTAATCCACAGGGATAAGCTTCCTGGGGCAAAGAACAGAACAGAACGGAACAAAGGATCTTTCTTGTAGCAGTGGTAGTGGTGGGAGTAGAGGCTGGAAATCAGAGACTAACCAGCACAGCTCTTTTTTTGTTATTGTTTTCATCTTCAAGTGGATGGTAGTAATCCCAATCCTTTTAAAGTAAAAAATTGCAGGAAAATGGAGAAGAACAGCCATCATAGTTGATGGGAAAACTATCTTCTATGCTATAATATCATATTGCTGCAAAGAGAATGGAGGGCAAAAATAGCCTGAAATAAAACACATATACATGTACATGTTATGTGTATAGACAACCCTATATATGAGTATTTATTTTATCTGTAGTTATCACTTACCTTTTAATAAAGTAGAAATATGCTACATATGCCTAATCACTCCCTTGATATATTTGTGAAGTAAAAATTAGAGAACCTCCTTTATAGCTTTCTAACTTTTAAAATTTTTTGTGGAGAACCGAAAAATTGCCACTTTATAAACAGAGCACACAACATGGTAATACAGCTTTGTATTAAAAACTGCTTTTCCACTAATTATTTCAATATAATGTGTTTTTGCTGTATTTAAGGAAACAGATTTCCCTTCAAACATATTAGAAAGAAATGTGAAATAATGTAAATGTAAATAAAAGTCTTTGAATACTGCCAAGGAAGGAGAGTGAACCAGGCATGGGAGGAAACAAAGGAAACATGAAGACTAATAGGCGGTAGGAGTAAACTAAGAAGATGAAATAATGTGGCTTATGCCTGTCAATCTCAACACTTTGGGAGCCGCAGTGGGTGGATCACTTGAGGTCAGGAGTTCGAGACCAGCTTGGCCAATATAGCAAAACCCTGTCTCTACTAAAAGTACAAAAATTAGTTGGGTGTGGTGGCACATGCCTATAAGCCCAGCTACTCAGGACGCTGAGGCAGGAAAATCGCTTGAACCCAGGAGGTGGAGGTTGCAGTGAGCTGAGATTGCACCACTACACTCCAGCCTGGGCAACAAAGCGAGACTCCATCTCAAAAACAAAAAAAATAAGTAAATAACACTAAAACATTGTAGAAGACATATTTTAAATATCAGGGAACCTAAAAACCAATTCCAAAAGGAAAAAGTTTAATTAAAAAAGAAAACTTTTAAAAAGAAAAACAATATTTTATGACAGATATGTTAGCATGCTAACACTATTATATTTATTCTATAGAGCTTTATATGCCTTAAAAAGTAGTTTATCACAGTACTACATGCGATATAACCTAAATATATGTATGAAATATAAGCATATCATTTCTGTGATAAGAAACTTTTCAGAAATGTGTACAGTGTACATTTTTATACAGTGTAGTTCAACTTCTGTGATACAATTTCTTAGCGCATGTGGAAATCTAAGCTCAAGGTATGCTAAATTGAAAAAGATCTATTTTCAAAGTTATTGAATATTTGTATATTTGTAAGTAATTTTAATTATAATTTTTTAGCAAAACTTTTTAGACTAAACTAATAGAGATTGGCAGGCATTATTAACATTCATTAGTTTGTGCAAGTCTAATATTGTCCACATTAAAATAGTCACAGTGAAATTCTGAAAGCAAAAAAAAAAAATTTCTTAAATTTTTAACAGTTAAGAAACCATTTATGTAGTATAAGTTAGAAAAGAACTTGGGTTCTCTTTGGAGATAGAGCCAATTTGTCTGTTTGCTCAGCACTCAATGATTTTGGAGATATTAGTCAACAAAAAAGAGTACTAATAGCTTTTGGAAACATTAGCCTGAGAACCATTTTCCATTTAGTCTGTAGTTAGTTAATCGAGTGCATGTTCATTTATCCATACAAGCTATAAAATCCTACAATGAAGATGTAACTGTAATTAACATTACTGACCAGTTAAAAGGCATAAACAGTAGTATGCCCATCAATATGCACTCCCTATTTGCTGACATTTCCAGTTATGCCAGATGGTGACTTTAATGATAGTGCCTTGTGGTACTTCTAATAATTTTTGTGCCTGATGTTACTTTTATAGGGCCTGTTGCATCACAGAAAGCTTAAGGGTGACTTAAAAATGATCTTCTAGCATGTGAAGGGTCATGAAGTATATGGTTATAAAGTGACCAGCTGTTACTCATTAAAATGAATAGTATATTTTAACTGTAACTAGAGAGATTTAACTTAGATATAAAGTAGAACTTCCTGATAATAAGAGGTATTGAATGAGAGGAATGATGAGAGATGCTAAATTTTTTTCCTGGCAGTAGAATGTGCTCATCTGCATGAATTGATCAAGTTTACTCTTATTTTGTGGATACATCAGTTTCCTTTCACATTTATGAGTTATATATTTGTATTTCAACACCGACTTGATTCAAATCCTGGCTATAACTTGTTGGTTATGTGATGTAGTAAAAATTAGTTACTTAAATACATTGCATCTTGATTTACTTATCTGTAAAATGGAAATGAAATCTTTCTTCTAAATATCTAGGGACAAGTCTAAAATACTGTTAACTCTAAGGTAAGGATGAATTTTCTTTCTTTCATTTATCCTCCATAAAAATGAAACAAGACAGCTCAAAAATTTCCTTTTAGCTGAATCTGATTATCTTACTTTGGAATGTGCAGAGTAATGAAGATCTGAGTGGTAGCAGAGAGCAATATAAAACCCTTGTCTCTTCTTTAGAGGTTTATTCCCTACCCACTCACTAGGAATGTTTTTCCCTCATGTCATTAAATAAGTGCAATCTGTTAGAAGGAGAAGGCAAAAGACCTGGTTCTGTTTAGACTCCTGCAATTACTAATTCTGTGACCCCAAACCAAGTCATTTAATTTCTCAGTTTTATTTTGATTCCCTGGAAAAAGATTAGGAAAGCTCTTGACAGATAAATTTTGATGTCACCTCTGTCATGGGGAAATGATACAATTTGTGGGAAGATTAGGGGAGACAGAGCTCAAGAGGTTGAGAGTTGAATTTTCTGCTCTAGTGGTTTATTTGACTCTGTGTATCAAGTGAGAAAAGGCAGTTCTGATGAATGAAAAGGGAATGAGATGGCACCAAACCTCAGGACATTTGCTTAGAAACTATTTGATTGAAAAATAGGATGTTTCAGGCACTGTTCAAGATACTAGGAATTTATCAGTATACAACTCCAATAAGATACTAGGAATTTATCAATATACGTCTTCATTAACTTCTCTGTCTTTATCAGGTATTGGGAACAAAAAGCTATTGAATAATTAAATAAATTAACAAGATTATTTCAGAGAATCATGTATCAGGAAAAGAAAAATCAAACAGGGTAGAGAATAATAAGATCATACCTAGGGGGAGGAGGTAAACCTATGGTACAAGGAGGCTTCTTTAATGCCATGATACTTGATACTGTCCCTGTATAAACAGGATGAACTCAATCATGCAAAGACATAGAAAAAGGCCCAATTAAGGGCAAGAGGTAAAGAATCAGTCAATCTATTTCCACTTCTCACATCCAAATTTGTGGAGCCTCGAGGTGCAACATTGATGACATATTGATTAGCTCTGTTCTTGGCTTTATCAGTCACTAGCTAATCTGTCTCTGTTCATCAATTTATTTAGAAGTAAAATGTAGGAGGAGAAGCAGGAGTGCTATGAGAACATTCCTATTACGATTATTTTCACTTTTCACTTTTAAATGCTGTGATTAATCCCTATTGATTATTTCACAAGATGGATTTGAAGAGGAGCTAGTAGATGAGAACAGGTTCATTGAAGCCTCAACTCATTGGAATATTAATATAAAATAACTATTTTTTCTAATCAATGCTTTCAGTTGTGTTCTATTGATATTTACTTTCTCTATCTCTTAACAATATCATAGGCAGGTAACATAATTTTCTGATATTCGCACTATCAGCACTATAAAATGTAAAGAATAGTTGTTATAGGTGGTAATATCAATTAATGAGTTATTTATACTGAACCTTAGGGAAGAAAGGTCCTATCACATTGGTAGCAACCAGGAAGCTTTTGTCTGTAAGTGGCTGTAGGGGCTCAAGAACTAAAACTAAAGCCAATGTTTGCAAACAAGTTAGAGATTGAACTGCTAGAATAAGCCCAGTCATTAGTGTTTTGTCTAAAAATCTAGAACAGTTGTCAACATGGCAACCTCTTCTCAACATTCAGAGGCTGTAATGAGACAGCATCTAGTGAGAAAATGTCAAGGCTCTTGCACATTTCAAATGTGGAAATCAGGACATGGCAGTTAAAGGAGTCTGGAAGATAATTAGAGTATTTTAAAGAATAGATTTTTTTTGTTATAATATACCAGATTGTTGATGTCTTATAAACAGTGACTTAGGAGAATCAATAATAACTGTAGGTGTTTCTACTACATTTTAGAAAAAAACCTATCATTTTTTATTGTGGCCCACAATATAGTATTTATTAGCCTCTTTGTTGGTATATTCTTGCATACATTGAAACAAGTATCTAAACAATGCACAAAATAACAAATTATTGCATTACTGAAAGATAAAGTGGTTTACATTATATAAACTATTTTTTCACATACAGGTTGCTATTTCTTCTCATTATTAAAAGGCTAAATGATTTTTTAAATTTCTGTCTAATATTAGATACATAAGATGTTAAGTTTTTGAGACAGTTTGAGGAAATAGATATTTGAAAACCCATTTCCACACTATAATTTTTAAAACAGTTTTCTATAAAAAGAACAATGCAAAATCATTTTTAAAACATAGAATATCCCTCCCTACAAAAATGTTTTTCAGTAATTCTATTTTCCTAAAATTTACAGGGATATTTTTATATTTACTACCATATGATAGGTCCATGTCAGGAAGAAAATGTTTCACTTTTCCAGTTCCTCCTTGGACTTTGATTTCAATATTAAGGCATAGATATGTCCAAATAAACTTAGTTTGATATGTTTAACTCAGTGTCATTAACTTGGCGTTTGTTCCATTTATCCTGTATATACAGTAGTGCAACAAGAGGTGATGATTAATATACAAAGACCTTGTTTTAGGTTCAGCCAAACTAGATTGATAAGACAGAGTTAACTTCTCTCTGGAGGCTTTGTGAAGTCCCTAGTATTATTTTATTCATCTTTATAAAGATAGAAATATTTTTATCACTCTTGTTAGTTTCTGATTTTTAAGGCTAGCAACTAAGAACACCAACCAATTTTCCTCCACCAGGTTTTGCTTGCTGTTCTAAATTGAGTCCTGATAAAATAGTTCTTGTTTTACTGGATCTTGTATCAGCAGTCTTCTTTAGGAAAGTCATCTGCCTTTGAACTAAAGGAATCCTGGCTTGATCTTTTATTGCATCTGACTGATGTCTACTCATGTTGACAAACTCAATGTAAACCAAGAATTCTATGTCCATCAAAGAGTGTGTTCTCTCTAGTGGAAGTGGTCTAGAGCACCTTACACAGTATTGTACCAAGGCTATCATTCTTTTCATGTTTCTCCCAAAGTCGCAGTTTTTGATCTAAAACTTACAGTGTGGGGTTGTTAAGCAAGTATGAGGAAAAGGAGACTACTTGATAATAAAATATGTGGCTATGCTGAAATTATTATAGTAAACAATTATAATTGAGGATAGTAAATTCCCAATTAGAATATAATATATAACTATGTTATAAAGAATTGGTCAGTGATTATACAGATGATTAAGACCATATTATGTGCTGTAAGGGCATTGCCAAATATCTACAGACTATGATCCCATCCAGAAAAGTGTATGTTACCATTCAGTTTGGAGCTTTACAAAAGCGGCAAAGTGTTCTTCATTAACAAAAATATTTAAATAAAAACTTATTTAATTGACATTCAATAAGCAACACATTTGAAAGACGTGATGAAATGTATGTGTCAGTGGAACCATTATTACAGTCAAAGTAGTGAACAAATCCATCACACCTAAATGTTGCCTTGTGCACTATGTAGTTTTTCTTCCCCCTTAAGCAATAAGTGATCTGTTTTCTGTTACTATAGATTAACTTATATTTTCTATAGTTTTATATAAATGGAATTATGCAGCACACACTCTTTTTTAAATTATACTTTAAGTTCTGGGGTACATGTGCAGATCATGCAAAATTGTTACATAGGTATACGCATGCCATGGTGGTTTGTGGCATCCATCCCCCCTGCTCATCATCGACATTAGGCATTTCTCTTAATGTTATCCCTCCCCAGTCCTCCCACCCACTGCTATCCCTCCCCTAGCTGCCCCACCCCCAACAGGCCCCAGTGTGTGTGATGGTCCTCTCCCTGTGTTCATGCGTTCTCGTTGTTCAACACTCACTTATGAGTGAGAACATGCAGTATTTGGTTTTCTGTTCTTGTGTCCGTTTGCTGAGAATGTTGGTTTCTAGCTTCAAAAAGCAGCACACACTCTTTTGCCTAGCTTCTTTCATTCAGCAGTTATTTTGAGACTCATCATGTTGTTGCATTTATCAGTAGTTAATCTCTTTTTTCTTTTTTTGCTGAGTACTATTTGATTGTAAATATATGCCACAGTTTGTTTATTCATACACCTGTTGATAGATATTTAGATTGTCTATTACAGATAAAGATGCTGTAATCATTTGTGTACAAGTCTTAGCATAAAAATAAGCTTCCTTTTTTCTTGGGTAAATATGAGAAGAAGGGCTAGGTTATGTGAGATACACACACACACACACACACACACACACACATACACACACACACGCACACACATTTTTCCAGTGTGGCTGCACTGTTTCATATTTCTACCAGTAGTATATAAAAGTTTCAGTTTCCCTACATCTTTGTCAACACTTGGTCTAGCTGGTCTTTTTTAAATTATAGCTATTCTAATAGATACGTAATTGTATCTCATTATAATTTTACTTTATATTTGTCTGCAGTTACTAACGATATTGAACTTTTTATGTCCTTATTTGCCATTGATATATTCCCTTTGGTGAAGTCTTTGATAAATATTTGGCCCTTTGACCTTTTTATGTTGGATAGGTTTTTTTCTTTATCTTATTGGGGGGTTTTGAGTGTTCTTTATGTATTGTATACACAAATCCTTTATCAGATAAAAGTCTTATAAAATTTTTTTCCAACTGTGACTTATGCTTTTATTCTTCTAACAGTGTCTTTAGAAGAATGAATGTTTAATATTTGATGAAGTCTAATTTATCATTATTTTTTATAGACTGTAATGTCAGTGTTAAATTTAAGAAATCTTTGCCCATCAAAAGGTTATAAAGATTTTCTTTTATGTTTTCTTCTAGGAGTTTTATTGTTCAGGACTTTACATTTCAGTTTATGATTCATCATTTTTTAGAGGAATTGTCTTAATTGTTGCATGTAGTGCAAGGGATGAATCTAAGATAAATATTTTGCATATAGATGTCTAATTTTTCCAGCACCATTTGTTGAAAAAGCTGTTGTTACTTTACTACATTGCCTTCACATCTTTGTCACAAAGAAGCTATTCATTTAGCTGTAGGTTTATTTCTAAAATCTTTATTCTGTCCTATTGATTTATCTGTTTCACAAATATCACACTATTTTGACTTTATCTCAGTTCTTAAAATTAGGTACTCTTATTTATCCAGTTTTGTTTTTCATCCAAAGCTGTAATTAGCTATTCTAGGTCTTTCAAATTTTTATGTGAATTTTTAAATCAATTTCCCAATATTTACAGAAAGTATGTTCGAACTTTAGAGGATATTGCATTGAACTAAGTTTGGAGAGAACAGACATCTTAACAATATTATGCCTTCCATCTTATAAACAAGGCGCATCATTCATTATTTCTTTAATGAAATATGTGAAAGACCTGGACATAACAGTAAACATTGTGACATACATTATTTCTTTAATGGATGTCACAATGTTTATTGTTATCATGTCCAGGTCTTTCATATATTTCACACAGTAACTTCATATTTCAATGCCATATTTAATGGTACTGTATTTTTCATTTTTAATTTCAACTGTCATTTGCTAGTAAAATATATTTTTATATTTATATTGCATTCTTAAATCTTGCTAAATTTACTAATTCTCATATCTTTTTAGTATATTCCATTGAATTTTCTATATAGACAATCATGCCATCTGAAAGTCACTTCTTTTCTAAACATGATTGTCTTTTAATTCTTTTTATTGCCTGAGGGCACTAACCAGAGTTTCAAATATTGTATTGAATAGAAGTGACAAGAACAGATCCTGGTCTTATCTTGTTCATGTTCTTAGTGGGAAAGCATTCAGCCTTTCACCCATTGAAACTTATATTACCCATAAGTTTCTTTTATAAAATCCCATTATCGGTTTGAAGAAGTTCCCTTCTAATTCTAGTTTGCTGAGAGTTTTTGTCAGTAATGGCTGTTAGACTTTGTCAAATGATTTTTTTTTTTTTGTCTATAGAGATGATTTAATTTGTTAATATGGTTAATTACTTTGATTGATATACTAATACTAAATCAACCCTGCATTATTGGAATGAACACCACCATTTAAATGTGGTATAATGACATATTATCCTTTTAATATACCATAGAATTTAGTTTGTTAAGTTTTAGTTAGAAATCTTGGATGTAATTTATGTGGGATGTAGTTCTGTGGTTGCTCGTTTTTATAACACCTTTGATTTTGGAGTCATGGTAATGATGACCTCTGAGAATAAGTCGGAAATACTTCCCCTGGTACTACATCTTTCAAGTTTCTATAAAAAAATAGACAAAATGCAAAGCAACTGTTACAAATAAAACAGTGTTGTAACAATATCTACCTAATAAAATATCCCTTTTTATGTTTTCCAGATGTATTGGGTAAAAACCTAGGCTTTTAACTTGAAACTTGGGTTCAACCCTCAACATTGTCCCTATTTATTTGTTGTTGCATAAAATATCATTATTATATGTGTGGCATATGTTTTTAAATGTTGGAGGACCAAGACATTCAGCCTTTTCCACAAGCTTTATTGCAATATTATTCACAAATAAAATTTTATATATTTATCATAATATAATAAGTATGTGAGATAATGCATATGTCAGTTAGCCCAAGTTAGGCATTTCACAATGTACACATGTTTCAAAACATCATTTTATAGCCTTTATTTTCTCTTCAACTTCAATAAATCTTTCAATATTAAGGCAAGCATTTCCTGGAAACCTTTACATCTTGCCTGCAAGAAGCACAGCTTCGAATCTTATCAAGAGATCAGAAATTCTGGTAAGCTGGTTGGTTCTTTAAAGTCCAGTAAGTGCCGGTCTCTGGCCAGTGTTCCAGGAATGATGACATATATGCAGCAGTTCTGAGAACCTACAGAGATGTGGGCACTTTTCTCCCCTCTGTAACTAACATATAACCTAATTTCCTAATGCTAAGTCTATTAGGCTGATGTTCCTTAGACCCTTTGCTTGAGTCTTTAAAACTGAATTTGACAAAGCATTTAAAAGTATAACAAAGGAAAAATATTCCATGCCAGAAATTACAGTGTTATCTAAAAAATCTTTTTCAATTCTCATTTCATATGATTTAAAAACTAGCCGTAAAACTTGATATTCATAGTAGACTTTTTTTCAAATAATGAAAGACTGCACATTTTGTTAGAATCGTTATTTTGACATTTGGTATGGATTTTATAATTTAATATTCTCTGCTTTCAGCTGGAGGGAAAATATTATCTATAGAATTGAATAGCAGATATAAATGCATTTTGCCTTTTAATTCATACGTTTATACAAACTGTTCCATCTTCATATCATGTACTTCTCTACTGATATACCTGTGATTTTCAGTTCTACACTGAAAATCTAAGTCAAATTCATAGTTCAGCCCATATATCTTTCTCCTCCCTAATTGGCAGTTTCAGGGCATTAATAGCAATTTATATAGTTAATTCTTTGGTAGATACTTACAAATAGAATAGGTACCATTTTCTTAATTAGTTTCCATCAGATCAGAGTATTTTTTTTTTTGCTCATCATTTTATATCCTGTATTCCACTATGTGTATTGCCTATCACATAGTAGAAACTTATTAAATTGTTTTGAATAATGAATTTTATTAGATAGATATTAAAGCAGGAAAGGAAATAAAACTTTAAGTCCCTTGCCTTTAAATAAATAAAGCTCTTTTTTAAAGATGTGGGAATTGAGAATAGAAAAGTCTCTTCATTTGTATAGATTAATTTATAATTTGTTGAAATTCATTTTACTGTGCAACTTAAAAATCTGATTTTTATACGCAAACTTTGAAGCTCATATTAGTGAAAGTGAACAGTGAAGATTCAGAATCAGTATAATCAATAGGTGTTAATTTCCTATAATCTCTTTCATTCCATTTTCCAGTTAACCCTCTGTCAAACTGTCAGCAATACCCTCTGCACACAGACACACTCCATAAGTGAACAGAATGTTTATTAATATGCATGGAGCCTTGTACAAACTTAAATATATAGCCTATGTCCTTTTATATTTAAAAAAAAAATGCCTTAATAGGTTCTAACTGAATTTGTTGGTGGACTTCATGGTTTAATCTGGTCTTCACTTTCTATTTATCTGTAACAATTAATATAGTCCACTCTCCGTTATCTGCACAAATTGTATCCAGCAAAATTGAATCATGTAAAACATAATTCAGAGATCATTTCTATTTATGTGTGGGAAGTATTATGTGACGTTTTCAGAGTAAGTTTCTTGCCTTAATTATATTTTGTTTGAGGTAATTAGTTTGCATTCCCTGAGCACACATCAACTGACAGTGGGGGGGGGAAAATACCAGAAGTATTCTGGGAAAATTATTTAAAATATTCAAACTGAACCACATGTGTATACTCAATACTCATATGTGACCTGGGAAAATTCAGAGGGTTCTACCATTGTCTGGAGTATTATTGAGACTCGGTGGTCAAATCATGTCTTTCAAAAATAACTGCATGTATTTCTAATTTAACTCAGTCTAGTCCCATAGTACCAGTATTATAAAGGAAATTCATTAAACTAGATAGCTTAATAAGGAAACTTGAGAGCGAATGGAAGTTCAGTTTATTGTTCTATCATGCGCATGTGTGCATGAGCATCTGTGTGTGTTGCTTCAAACGTTGTTTGTCCCTATGACAATATGTGTTGGTTTTGTTGATTTCCTTTGCTTCATTGTTTTCAGTTGTAGCTAAGAACACATTATTTCCTAGGAATTATATAAAAAATGATACCTGCAGCACTCAACTCTCATTATTCTTTAGATTTTAAATGCCAAAAAGAAATACATTCTAAAGACAATATTGTACTATGCAGATAAAATGTAATTGTGTTCTACAGAAAATATTTCCATTCTGTGTGTTAACAAGTACCCAAAAGGAGATAGTTTGGATCATATTAATGAATAATAATTTTTTACTAAAAATTAGTTTTTTGTATATTACTTTTTCACTATTAATCTCTCTTCTTAGAAATCTCTCTCACATACACTCACACTCACACACACATTTTTCTATATTAGAAGAGTATTTGAAATCCAACCTTCATTCACTTCAATTTGGAGCATCACATGCATATTGAATGCATGTAGCAACAATACTTGTATTTTAATGTTAAAATTCCTAATCTTACTCCTGAAGCCACTACAGGGGCAAATATATATATATATATATATGTATATGTGTGTGTGTGTGTGTGTGTCTGTGTGTGTAGCCGCAAAACACATTTATATCTGCAATATACATATGTGTGTGTATATATATATATATCTGCAAAATGTATATATATGTGTATACATATATATATACACACACACATACATATATAGCAGATATAAATGTATTTTGCCTTTTCATTCATAGGTTTATACAAACTGTTTCATCTTCATATATTGTGTGTGTGTGTGTGTGTGTGTGTGTGTGTGTGTCTATTTGTGTGTGTGTGTATATATGTTAAATTTATTTCATTTACAATAGTCAATGAAAAATAATATAAAATGTGACTATAAAAGCATGTATCACAGATGCTTGTATGTGATATAGTTATAATAATTGTTTCTCCCACCCTTGTTTGGTTTTGTTTTTTTGGAGGGGAGTAATTATTGATATAATCACTCCTATTTTCCTAAAGGCAAATAATGATCTGTACTTCACTTTTTTCTGTTGGCAACGTAAGTACTTTATTTAGAAACTTTTTTTCCATTTAATGAATTCAGGCTGGGCTTGGTAAAGCCGTTAAGGGACAGATAAGGCTCCAAAGAGAAGGTTACATTTAATCTGAGCAACAAAGAACTGTCATAAGTAAATTAGACATAGGACAGTTGGAAGAGGAGTGTATACATAGGGGATGTTAAACGCAAATGCACAGAAATGACAGAAAGGTGGCTGGTTAACAACACATAGGCTTAAAAGTGTATTTTATACAAGGTAGGAGATTGGATTTTATCTTGTGGGAGATGTCATCAAATACTTTTAGGTGGGAAATTACATAGCTAGGTTTCATTTTAAAACATGACTATAATGGAATGTGAAGAATGTTGTAGATGAGCAAAAGCCTGAAGGAAGGAGACATAACTAGAATCCGTGACTAGATTCCAAATGAGATAGGATACAGAGGTCATGGTAGATGAATAGCCAAATGGAGGGTCACTGAAAGGTATTAAGGCAGTCAATAAGTAGGGCAGGATGACTGGATATATGTTGGGTGACTAGGGGAAGGGATCAGAGAATGACTCTCAAATTTCTTGTGTGAGTGACTGAGAGCATGGTGGTGCCAATCACTGAGATAGGAAATAAATGGGTAAGAGATTGAGTGCCTTTCTCTCGCTATGTGTATATATTTTTGTGTGTGTTGGGGGAGGACACTATGCATTCTGTTATGTATCTTAGATCTTGAGATACCTGAGACATCTAGGTGGAGTTGACCCAGTAGGCAATTAGAAATAGGGTCTGGATCTTAGGAGAGATAGCTGGACTTGAGATTTTTAAAAGCAGGGGGAATCATGAGTAGATGAAGTCATGGGATCTGGTGAAATCATTCATCTATTCATTCTTTAACCACTAATGCAGCATACATGTAAAAATAACACAATACTTGTGTGTCATTGGGCTAAGGAGACTACATAGTGAGTTATGAATGGCTTTGGAGTAAGAATTTACAGAGAAGCAAAAGGTATTCCTTCCTGTAAAAAAATAATAACAGTACATTCGGGAGGCTGAGGCAGGAGAATCGCTTGAACCCAGGAGGCAGAGGTTGCAGTGAGCTGAAATTGCACCACTGCACTCCAGCCTGGGCGACAGGGTGAGACCCCATCTCAAATAATAATAATAATAATAATAATAATAATAATAATAATAACAGGGAATATTTATGAGGTGCTTATTATATGCCAGGCAGAGTTCTGCCTGTTTTATAGCTATTATTCCTTTAATCTTCACAATAATCTTATGAGGTATGTCCAATTCCCATTTTACAGAAATGGAAACTAAGGACAACAGTAGTTGAGGAATTTACTTAATATTATCCATCCAGTAAGTCTCCTAATCTTAATGACCTTTGCAAGTTAAGGTCTTGTTATAAGAATATTTCCTTAACAAAGCTTTGTATAGGAGGGAGAATTAAAAGAAAATGCTAATGTCTCAGATGGCATACAGTATTGTGAAAAAGAGGAGACATTACAGGTAGCTATGACAATTGCTACCATCATTAAAAAAAACATTTAACTTGGAAATAACATGTAGGAGGTTCTGAGTAGAATAATTTGAAAAATATAGATTTTTCTATCTCAAGAGCTTTTTGCATTTTTCCTGTGATGCTAAGTGAACTTCAAGCATCAATTTGTTCTTGCTAGACATTCTCAGTTAGGTTCAAAGTTGCTGATACAAAAAGCAACAATAGCAAAAACAAGTAACTGAAGTCATAAATGCATGCTGTTGAAAAATGTTAGTGGCATAAAATCACATCAGGGTGTACTTTCATCTCTTAAAACATGTGGAGTGACTTATATTATTCAACATGGAATATTTTTGATTGTGCAAGATAAATAATACTTTATATTTGAATAGTACATTTAAATTTTCAAAGTTCTGCAAGATGTGTCCTTTATTTTTCCAGGAGGTTTAAAAAATATGAAGAGCTATATATTTTTTATATTTGTGTATTATATACATCCTCCCAAATATATATACATAATTCCATGTCAAACTTGGTCAGTGTATATAGACTTAAGACATTTTAAAAAAAATATTTGGATAGTATTCTACCTACGTATATACTAAAATGAAAAATCAGTTGGTTTTAGTTTTTAAAAATATTATATAGTGGTGATTTTATTATGTAGTTTATATACCTTGGAGTGAGATTATATTAGGTTTTTTTTTTTTTCTGAGACAGAGTCTCACCCAGTCACCCAGGCTGGAGTGCAATGGCATGGTATTGACTCACTGCAACCTCCGCTTCCCGGGTTCAAACAATTCTCCTGCCTCAGCCTCCCAAGTAGCTGGGATTACAAGCGCCTACCACCACGCCCAGCTAATTTTGTATTTTTAGTAGAGATAGGGTTTCACTATGATGTTGGCCAGGCTGTTCTTGAACTCCTGGCCTGGTGATCCACCCACCTTGGCCTCCCAGAGTGCTGGGATTACAGGTGTTAGTCACTGCTCCTGGCCTATATTAGATTTTAATAGTACTGATGTCCTAGTCTGTTTTGTTCCTATACAAGAATATCTGAGACTGAATAGTTTATAAAGAAAAGAGGGTTTTTTAAAAAGATTTCAGTTCTGTAGGCTGAAAAGTTCAAGGGCATGGCCCTAGCTTCCAGCTAGGGCTTTTGTGCTGTGTCACAACATGGCAGAGAAAGTCAAAGGGGAAATAGATACATTCAAAGAGGAAAATCCAGGGGTGCTGACAGTGGGTTGTTATAAGGCCAAGATAGATACCCCTTGGATTCTTGGTGCCATTCCTATAAGAACCAATTCAGTCTTGTGAGAACAGTAACTCAACTACGGTAAGAACAAGACCAAGCCATTCGTGAGGGTTCTGCTACCATAACCCAAACACCTCATACCAGGCCCCACATCTCAACACTGCCACAGCATGAGTTTTGATGGAGACAAACTACATCCAAACCATAGCAACTGCATTATTATTAATATTATTTACAAAAGTTAAAAATGTTACATTTGGGCATCATATGTTCTCACTCATAAGTGGGAGCTAAGCCATGAGGATACAAAATCATAAGAATGGCACAATAAACTTTGGGGACTCTGGGGAAGGAGTGGAAAGGGGTGAAGAATAAAAGGTTACAATTAAGTTCAATATATACTGCTCAGGTGATGAATGCACAAAAATCTCACAAATCACCACTAAAGTACTTACTCATATAACCATATATCACCTGTTCCCCAAAAATCTATGGAGATAAAAAAAATGAAAAATGCTATATTTGGGGACATCAGTATGAGAGGATTCATAATATCCATGGTACCATAGTGCACTATCAAATATTATTTAACATGACTTTTTAATTTGTATTTCCCTATGTCAGTGAGGAGACATACATGTAAGTCTGTCCCTTTTTTTATGGATTCCAAGAATGTCAGCCCACCTCAGAGATAGTTAAATTTTTTCCATAATCAAAAATTTCTTTTGTTCAGATCTTTAATTCATTTGGAATATTTTTTTTGCATATAATGTAAAATAATGGTCTGAATTTATTTTCTTCCTATTAAAATTAATACCATTTATTAAACCTATTTTCAAATCAGATTGAAAGGAAATAACATCATCAAAGGAGACAAAAATAAACAGGGAATCCTAAGCAGAGCAAATCTATATGTCTATCTATCTATCTATCTATCTATGAATCAATCAACTATCTAGAAAACTTTATGCATTATAATTTTGTAAACATGTTTAATAGCATAGTATTTATATTCTCAAACCTTACTTTTTAAAATTGTTATTTAGAATGTATCTTAAAGATCAGTTTGTTTTGTATGCACAAAGATTTTACATTTTAATAGCTGCATAATATTTTTATTGAATAGGTATACAGGTGTTTTTGACTTACAGTGGGATTATGTCCTGAAGTTGAAAATAGGTTATACCACTGTAGTTGAAGACCATCTGTAAATATTATTATTATTATTTTTATTTAATTTTACTTTCAGTTCTGGGATACAAACGCAGAACATGTTTGCTACATAGGTATACATGTGCTATAGTGGTTTGCTACACCTATAAATCCATCATCTAGGTTTTAATCCCTGAATGTATTAGGTATATGTACTAATGCTGTCCCTCCCCTTGCCCCCCCACACCACAACAGGCCCCCGTGTGTGATGTTCCCTTCCCTATGTCCATGTGTTCTCATTGTTCAACTCCCATGTATGAGTGAAAATGTATGGTGCTGGTTTTCTGTTCTTGTGTTAGTTTGCTGAGAATAATGACTTCCAGCTTCATCCATGTCCCTGCAAAGGACAAGAACTCATTCTTTTTTATGGCTGCATAGTATTCCATGGAGTGTATGTGTCACATTTTCTTTATTCAGTCTATCATTGATGGGCATTTGGGTTGGTTCCAAGTCTTTGCTATTGTAAATAGGGTGTGAGTGTAAATTAGTTCAACCATTGTGTGCTATTATTTATTTATCCATATTCTACTGATGAATTTTTAGATCATTTCTAGTCTTTTTCTATTATAGTCAGTGCTACCACAAATACCTTTTAGAAACATTATTTCACACAAGTACAACTCTGTCAGATAAATTTTTATATGTGGAAATAATGAGGTGAAATGTACACATCTTTTAATATATATTTCCAAATAGTGCTCTATAAAGGAGCACAATTAACACATTACAAATGTTACATGGAGTGTTGTTTATCTATACTTTTGTCAAATGTCTGTGTTAACTTTTTAATCTTTACTAATTTACTAAATGTAAATAGTCTTAAATATAATTTTAATTTGCCTTTTTTCTGTTTTTGAATGAGGGAAAGTCACCTTTCATAAGGTTAGCAGTCACTTACATTTGCCTGTTTTTCTATTTTATTTTTATTTTTATTCTATTTTATTTTATTTTTATTTTAATATACCCAATTAAGGTATATTAAATGAATTAGCTATTTGTTATATGTGTTATAAATGTTTTCCAGTTTGTCTTTTGGCTATATTTATTGTATTTTTTCTTTTTCCTGTAGATTTATTTTTAAAGTAGTTGAATTTATTTATTTTTAATGGCCACTCCACCTTGTTTTACTTAAAACTTTTCCCATGCCAATATTATTGTTTAAATGATTTTATATTTTTTGAAGTACCTTAATGGCTTTTTTATATGGTTATATTCTGTAACCATTTGCCTTTGTCACTGTTCTTTTAAAATAAAATTATTAGGTCTAGTCCACAAAAACTCTCTACTTTTCGAAAAAGTGTTTATAGAATTTCTCTGTTGATTACAGCTTGCTTATTTTTCCATGTGAATAGTAGAATCTCTTTCTTCACCTTTAAATAAAGAACACTTTTAAAAATCATTTTCCTATTTACATATAGTAAATTTTCTAACTCTTTGTTATTTGTATATCAGATAGATATTGCTGTTATTGTATGAATTTTGTTCCTATTTTATTCAATTATCTTCCTGCTTATAAAATATTTTTATTGAATCTCTTGGGGTTTATAGATATAAAATAAAACCATTTAAAATAATAGTTTTACAGATTCATAACTAATTTTATGCCTACTCCTTTTTCTCTTTGTGAATTGATTTGGCTCCTCTCCCACCCCACCCCCAAAACACACATGCACTGAAAAATGTTAAATAACAGTACTGATGGTAGCTGGCTTTTATCTTAATTTAATATGAATACGTTTAGTATAATGGAATGCTCCTATTCTGCAATTTTGCATATAGTTTTCATAATAAGGGTTAATATCTTACTGGACAAGTTCTTCCTCATATAACTTTTCAAAAGATTTTTCTAATTTTTTTACATATCTGTTTATCCTTCTGGGCTTTAAAGAATTATTCAGTCCCCAATCAAATCTGCCTTTTAACTTTCAAGAGGCTAGTGCATTAAATATGTATATTAATTTGTAAAATATTTATACCTTATATTAAGATATCATCTTCTCTTCTATGATTCTCCATTTGTTCAGAAATTATTTTAAGTTATTTAATAAAACTATAGGATTTGTATGTGTGTTTTTTTGATTGTAGCTAATTTTGTTTTTCATGCAAGTGTTGTTATTTATGAAGTAAATCACTTTTATACTTGAGGCATTATTGCATTTTTGAAATTTTCCTTTTCTGTTTACTTTAATGGTATATAGGAAAAATACTGACTTTATATATTTATCATATTCTTGGACATCTTACCAAATCATGTATTTATCTCAGATATCTTTTTATAGTCTCATATAAATTATTTTTCAATATTTGTAATATCTTTAGGCACTTAGTGAGATAATTAGAATTAGTAGGATGATATTACTTATGTGGTAGTAACAGGCATTCCTGTTGAATTTCTAATATTAATAGAAATAAATTTTATTCTTCATATATAATGTTTATAATTTTGTTTAAAAATCTTTATTATGTTTAGGTAGTTTATTTCTAGTCTTGCTTTACTTTGTTTTTTGTTTTTCTCAATGAGCTGCTGGAAGAAACTTGTTGTGTTGGAAGAAGAGCAAGGGAGAACAGTGTGACTAGTGTGGAGTAAATGAGGGAATGAACAGAATAAGATCAGAAAACTGAATCTAGGTAACAGATCATATAGGACCTGACTGGGGTGACATCATGACAGGATGAATCAGAGGAGAGAAATTGTTTACCATAGATTGAAATACTTGATCTAAAACAGTATATCTCAAACTATTTGTAGTGAAGATGCAAAAACTTTTGTTGTTGTTGTTTTGTTCTATTATTTGGTTTCCAATGAGTGAAGGATTAAAACTTTTGTAAATTATGATGAAAATTAATTATTCAAAAAAATCTAAAAAGACGTATATAATACAAATCCAAACAAAATTATTATGTTATGTTGCTATAAAATTATTTAAATGAAAGCCAGGCATTGTGTCTCATGGTTGTAATCTTAACACTCTGGGAGGCTGAGGCAGGAAATCTCTTGAGCCCAGGTGTTTGAGGTTACAATGAGCTATGATTGCTTCTAGCCTGGGCAATCCAGCAAAAATGTGTCTCTAAAAAATAATAAATAACATATTTTAAAATATCAAATAATTTCTCCTAATTTCATCACATATCTTATTGTAGGCTGCTGGCTAACAGTTCATGGACTGATGTAGGCCAAGGGACATGCTTTGAATAGCACTATCTCAGAAAGCTAAAGAGAGTAAACCAGGAAAATAAAGTGTAATTGCTGTGACTACTGAGATAGTGATCAGAAAAGTAAAATGAGACTTTCAGCATGACTTTTTTTAAGCAAATTCATCTTTGTAGATACAGTTATAGAGTCAACTAATTGAACCATAAAGAGAGAGAGAGAAGTTGAAGATACGTTTAATGTAGTAACCAAATGATTGGGCTTGAAACTTAAACTCCATTGAAGAGAATTAAGTGTACAGAGAATAAGATGTAGGGTAGTTGAAAATAAATTGATCCATGTCCCTGCAAAGGACATGAACTCATCCTTTTTTATGGCTGCATAGTAGTCCATGGTGTATATGTGCCACATTTTCTTTATCCAGTCTATCATTGCACATTTGGGTTACTCCCAAGTCTTTGCTCTTCTGAATAGTGCTTCAGTAAACATATGTTTGCATGTGTCTTTATAGTAGAATGTTTTATAATCCTTTGGGTATATACTCAGTAATGGGATTGCTGGGTCAAATGGTATTTCTGATTCTACATGCTTGAGGAGTTGCCACACTGTCTTCCAGAATAGTTGAACTAATTTACACTCCTATCAACAGTGTAAAAGTGTTCCTATTTCTCCACATCCTCTCTAGCATCTGTTGTTTCCTGACTTTTTAATGATTGCCATTTTAACTGGCATGAGATGGTATCTCATTGTGGTTGTGATTTGCATTTCTCTGATGACTAGCCATCATTCTCAGCAAACTAAAACAGGAACAGAAAATCAAACACCACATGTTCTCACTCATAAGTGGGAACTGAATAATGAGAACACATGGACACAGGGAGGGGAACATCACACACAGGGGCCTGTTGGAGGGTGGGGGCTAGCAGAGGGATAGCATTAGGAGAAATACCTAATGTAGATGATGGGTTGATGGGTGCAGCAAACCACCATGGCACGTATATACCTATGTAACAAACCTGCATATTCTGCACATGTATCCCAGAACTTAATGTATTTTAAAAAAGTGAATTATTCATCTCAGGGGTTGGATGCTTGTTGGGGTGAGATTCTAGGGAAACTGAGCTAGAAAAAAGGAAGCTGTGTTTGTAAAATGGGATTCTTTAAATTTAACGTTTAGAGAGAGCACATATTTTGGTAATGTCAAGATTGTAACCATGAGAATGGCTGATTGGATATGGGGGAGGATATGATCATGAGAGAAGAAAAAGTCAAGGACCAAGAGGCTATTGTGTTGAAAAAAGTGTCTTCATATACAGTAAAATTATGAAGAATTAAGCAGAAAAAGTTTTGGAGAATGGGTAAGGAAGAAATAAAAAAACTTCAAGGAAGTTCTAGGCTTGAGAGTCAAGAAATGACTGCAACAAGAAGCAATAATAGATGTCCTTAGGGGACCCAAAATAGAAGAGTGGGGGACTTTCGAGAAGGAAGGAAAATAATCTGGAAGTTTCAATGAGTTTCGATGGAGTGTCCTCCTCCAGAATGGAATGATGAGGGGAGAGGAACAGCGGTATGGTTATAAAACAGCTGTCAGTTGAGAAGGCTCAGCTAAGCTCGTCTCCTCAAGGGAGAGCCAGGATTAAGGAAAAGTAAAAGAGCTGAAAAGCATGTTAAGAATAGGTTAAGAATCAGAGGATTTTGCTGATGACAGAAATAAATTTTGAAAGGTTTAGTGGAGGAGTTTTTTGCATTTGCAAGAAGTTATAGGCAAGGTCAAAAAATGGAATGGGCAAAACTTTGTAGGTATAAGCCTGAGCCCATGATTCTTAAACTTCTCATAAATGCTTTACCTAAACAAGGATAAAGTACACAGAGAGAAGATATATATCTGTTGGGAACAGTTTCTCCCAGTGTGAGACAATATTACTGAATTGCTACACTGCAGCTAGTTCATAGCTAGAACATATCGGCGAAGATAGTGTGCCTTCACTGTGCAAGGGAGAAGTAAATAGACACTCTAAAGGATTGTTCTGGCTACCCAGTAAAAGAAAGTCAAAAAATTAGAAATCAACTAAAAACCAGAGAATGCTAGCAACCTCAACCATGAGTTTTAACATGCACTTTCTATATTCTTTCTCTGTGTTCTTTCTATCTCAAAATTTTTCCAACATTCTAGAATGCCTGGGCTCACCTCTCCTTGTTAACCACCTACACACTGCTGTAACTATTTCTGCATTCTGTCTTCTATCCATGACGTTTTCAAAAACAGGGAAAGATGAAATGAGCCATGGGTCTTTTAAGTTCTGGACAGATGTCACTAGCAACTTGCTGGTTTGAAGAGGTCAACATAACAAGTTTGCATATAATATAAATTGTAGAAGGTTTTTAATCCTATGTCTTAACTTCAAAAGGATTCCTTTTATTTTTTCCAAAGAAGATAGTTGTTTTGGGTATTAAACTATTATGCATGGTTTCTTATTTTCTAGATATTTTTCATTTAAGTGCTATTGTTTTAAGCCAGTTAATTCTTTAAATGATAATTTTCCCTTTCATTTCCATATCTTTTTTATTACTGCTTTCTAAAGCACCTAGGTGTTGATTGTGACAAATAGAGTTTGATTTTCTGGCTCACTAGACTGACACACCACAAAGGGGAAGGTGGAAGTTTAGTGGACCAGAAAATAGACACTGTTGACTCTGTAATTTTTCTGTATGTATCTCTCCCAGCCCTCTCAACATATGCATATACATCAATAAAATAGAAAAACAAGCTGGGTCCTTTCCCTGTATATTAATTTAACAAAGCTGCTTTTAAATGATTTTCAAAATATGAAAAACTCTGGCTGAATTTGAGATTCAATGAATTGTTTTATGCCTTTTAATTGACTCTTTTAAGTATTTTTTCTTTTCTTTTTCATTTGTCACTCCATCACTTCAATGATGTACACAGAATTTCTTTATCCTACTCTAAACGTTGTAAAAGGTAACTTGGAAAAGTTAGGTTAGTTCAAAAGGTAAAATTAGGTAAGTAAGATCATGAAATAAGGTCTTAGCACAATAAAAAGGAGAACTTTGGAACCATAAAATAGTAGAAAAATGACAAGAAGTAGAATGTCATGGAATTGCTTTACAAGCAAAATTAATATGGCTATGTACCAAAAATGAAAGAGCAAGAACATATTCTATACTTTTTGAGCTTCTTAAAAACATTCTAAGTATCATAGCTCTTGTGAGCAGTACAATATTTTGGTATCTATAAGTTAAAAAATACACAAAGACGCTGAGCAAGACAAAATGGTGCTTGCCAGTCAACAGTCAGACTTTGTAAAATTATCTTATGAGTTAAGATTCTGAAGCAAAAGGAATAAGAAAAGGGTTCAGCTATTGTAATTTTTCCTAGTATAGAGCGAGAAAGAAGGAAGGAAATTAAAGGAGGAGAAAAGAAATAAGAAAGTCATTTTAAAACTCTTCTCAGTGGGCTTGGGAGTCAAATATACATAAACTATGCAAACAAATTCTTAAACTTGGTGAGATCAACGACTTTATTTCACTGTCCATTCTGGACCTTTCTTGGCCACCACTTTTATCTATGCTTTCATTTCATATTTTATGAAAGTTTTATTTTGTTGTCTAAGAAGTCACACTTTAAATGGAAAACTAAATTAGCAAATAAATAAATGTGTTTTATTTACTTTTTCTCTTATTGTCTCACTTCTTCTCTTATTTTCTCTCTCCCTCTTATTCACCTATCCTAAAAAATTAGACATATTCATCTTTCTTCCTGAAAATAACTAATAATTTATCACTTTTAGAACTAATCCCAGCTGAGACGTGCCACAGTACATTTGCCAAATCTTTAGGGAAATACATTTATTTTGTACTTTAAATTTTTATACTCTATGATTTCAAGTAGCAAAGTACCTAAGAAGAGACTAGGAAAAGAGCAAAGAACAGTTTAATGAATTGAAACTAGGAAATTGTGATGAAAGGGAAGTAGTTGCCTATGTCAAAAACATGAGAATTTTAATGAACTATTGGATTGGAATATTTAACTGGCTAATGAAGAGCTATTATTTTTGTGAAGAAGGTAATTTTAAGTTATATTATTTAGGCAGATATGTATAAATTCATAAACAAAATATAACTCATTATATGTTATAAGTCTGCATAATAGTAGGGAGCATATTTACGGAATAGTAGCTAGTTTAAAATTTTTGTAGAATGTTGGTTTTCAAAGCATAGACACATTTAAAATAATAATTTAAAGTTAACCAGATATCAGGCTGATAAATCATTTGAAATTGTGAAGAAAAGACACTATCAATTAAATATGCATATTTAACATTTTACTTCTTAAAAGAGGCCAAAGCTAGCATTGTAAAAGTTACTAAAAAAGACACAATCACCATCTGGTGACAAAGCAAAGAAACTATTGTTTTAAGGTATTTACTTTCTATGACTGTGCCCTAATCATAAGCCATCAAGTGGTGAAGCTTTGGATGGGATGATGGGATGATGTTATAAAATCCTCAGACATGGTCTACTGTGGTATTTGTGACATATCAGACTCATGATAAGATTTATAGATACTTCTAAACAAGACATAGTTTAACACTCATATGGTTTATTGCATTTAAATCCGACAATAACTCCATGGGAGGTTTTACTCTTAATTTTTTCATTTCATAGATGAGGAAACTGAGATTTAAAGAAACTCTGATGAGATTTACAGAGATTAATTACTTGCCAGTGTCGCATAGGTGGTAAATGCACCACTTGGATTTGAATCCAAACCAACTTTGTCTTTTAAGGGCCTGTGATCTCTAAAATATATAAGTTGCTTAGCCCAGAAGCTAACCAACCCTCAAATTGTTCCCAGTAAAGTAATTAATGTTATGTTTCTTATCATTGTCAAAAGCTGTAAGGGCAGAGTTTCAGTGTGCAATGCATGGAGGACTCTGCAATGTGTGATTGAATTGAGAGGTGTCTTCCTTAATACCTGATATTTTCTGACTGTAACCACTTTTTTCAAATTCCTATCAGGATTCTCACAATAACTTATCTAGGCTGATAAAGCTAAATGAGTAAAATAAAACAAACAGCTCTCCGAAGAATGTATTGCCTTGGTTTCACATATTCCTTTCAAAGCCAAGACCAAAATGTTAGATCTACTTTAGAATAATAAAATTATAAAACTTTAGAATTAAAAGAAAAAACATCAGAAACTTTTCAGATTCATTGTGACTATGTTGATGTTTGATCTTATTATTTTATTTATATCAGCCATTTAGAGTTTACAAAACATTTTCACAAAAGATTTTCTATTTGATATAATCATCATATATGGTATCTGAGATACAATATTTTGTGTTGAAATTGCCTTACATGTAGGTTAAAATAGTCAAATATTGTCAATTTCATATTCTTCAACCTAATGATACCCATTTTAGAGATGAGTAAACCCAGGCATAAAAAAAATTAAAAAAAAAAGCCCTTATCACTAATATATGGCCACCAAATTCATCTGCAAAATGAATAGACAAAAGTCACATCATCGAAGATTTTTCTATTAAATTCCCAACAACAAAAAGTAAACTAGAATTAAATTTCCTTCATTGAGGGTTTGAGTACATTAAAAAGAACAAAGTTTTAGTATAAAGTGAATTGCTTTAGTTTATTCCTTGATTTGTTTAAAAAGATAATTTCAAATCTGAAATTCATTGGTTGTAAGTGAGTTAATTGTCCTTCCTCCTAGAACCTCTGTCACTCAGCGGAGAGCTGTAATAAGTGGAAGTTACCCCTTGAGTTTATTTCTAAATTATTGAGCATTTCCTACAAGCTTTTATTTAAAAATAAAACAAGATAAAACTTCTTTCCCTCTAAATTCTGAAAAGTATTTTTGATGATCATTTGCTAGAATACAACATGTGATTATTATAGCTCTTCAGTGTGATAGTTGACTCATTTGCTTGTTGAAAATGACATGAAAGACCCTTCCTAGGCCGAGACTGCCTTATATATCTCTGCATCCCCTGCTCTGTGAACACAGTTATTTATGCATAACAGATACTTAATGGATTTTCTGAGTTGAGTTGAATTAAAACACACACACACACACACACACAGATCTCTTGGATTTAACGTTGAGGAAAGTTTTTGGTCTTTCAAATATTATCAAGACATGCATGAGTTATTTTTGATTTAGTGCTTTAGATTTCTTCAGGACGATGTACTTTTCCTCAGCCACTAAATTACTTTCATCCAGTAATCTTGAGACCATGATAGAATGCATACATGACAATGGCGTACATGATCCGTTTCTTGAGGAAAACGATGTAGTCATATCCCAAGTGTGAGTGTGACATTGTACTCCTTCCTCTCTCACTTTAGTGTGAGAAAAATATGCTTAATACCTCATTTTTAACTGAAAACTTTCAGAATATCTAGCAAGTGTTTTGAAGGAGAATGCATAGAGACCCCTAAATAAATTGTGGAGAGCCTGTAGAGGAAAAAATGCTATGTAATGCAATGCTGGGGGGATTTGGAAAAGCCCTCAGGCCTTTCTTTTCTTATTCCTTTTCAGTTTAGAAGGCTTTGTTCTCTTTTTTAGAAAAACTGAGTGAAAAAAACTTACAGATGATTTTAACAGGCCACAAATATGTTTCCTGGTTTTGACAAGGGCGTCTATATTATCTCAAAACTATGTTGAAGATGGAGCATTTAGCAACCCAGGAAGACAATGACTATAAAACACAAAATTAACTCATCAAGTTACTGTAATTTTCTCTCCTCTTGTCTCCAGCTGATTCGTGAAAATTAACCACATGAGCAGTTATCCTACAATATGGGAATCTTAGATATCTGCTGAGAAGGCAGGCTTTTTTATTTTTTAACTATATCTATGTAGAATTTCAGTGTGCTTGATAGACATTGCTATGTTTCTTAAGGACATGTTTGCATATCTGTTTTGAGCTTTGAGAATTGACTCACCTTAATATTATTAGTATTATAATCTTTATAAATTCTTATATAGGAATTCAAAAGAAAAAAGAAATGAAATGTTTAGATACCTCATCTCTTAATTGAAAATAATAACTATCTCAATAGACTATTGTAACAGTAAAAAAATAATGTGTGTAAAAAATGTTTAGAACACAGTGTGGTCAGGAGTGTGCATTTGATATCATTTTAAAATTGTTTTTATTAAGTCATTGCATTTGATTCAGTGAAATTTACTACTTATTTCCATCTCTCACTGTCAGAAAATGAGATATTTAGGCAATTTCTATCCATTACATTTCATATGGTCCATAGAGAACTTGACAAACAAGAACGAGTTTACCGAAAAACTCAGCTCTTGACCAATTATTTGAAATAGAATGATGTGTTTTGTTAAAAAGGAAGTTGAAAAGTCAACCAATCTTGGAAAGGAAACAGGGGGTATACCTGGTAGGAAATTAACTATATTTATTGGAGGTGGATCTACAAGGAATAATCATCGTTTTGTAATAGGATGTGATAAATATAACTGCCTAAAAATAAATATCAAGAAGAGGTATTGTTTCTGCTGGTTTTTTCCCCCCCTTTATCTATAGAATAATTAGAAACCATTTCTCGGTTTAAAAAATTAGTGCAAACTGTACATTGAATATTTTTGAAGCATCAAAACTTTACCTTTTATCTCTGAATGCATTAAAATATTCCACCCTATAAGCAGTTTCCATGTATAGTAATTAATGAATTTATTTGGTAGAAAGTCTTAATTAAGAATAATGTACCAGGCTTTTGCCTTGATATTGGGAGTTAAGCACTGAACAAAGACAGTTTAGTTCCTGCAATCCAGTAACTTATTGGAGCAAGGAAGACACACATGATGATGAGTTTATTATGAAAGAGGCATTCAAGGGAAGTCTAAATGTGTTTTCCTAAGACAAATCAAATGCTTATTTTTACTTTAAAACACAGCGAGTTTTAACAGACTTAGAAACAAATAACATGTATCAAGAGCATACCCATGCCAGGGACTGACCCATTGGCTCAATATTTTTCAAACTTGTCTGATTCGAGGTACTTGGTTAAAAATGCTGCTGCCTCCATTTCTTACTTGGAACCACAATAAAGGATTGCTCTTCGATTTTACCTCTTGAAATTATTTTTCTACAAATGCTCAGATTGTAAAATGTTATTATTTCCCCCAATTATAAATTAAACACTTCTTAAACATGAAGTTAAAAATCACTGTGTAATTGGGGACAGAAAGTGGCGAGATAGTATAATAAATTAGAACTATTGTGAAAGGATTAATCTGTGATGTTTTTAGACCTTGTAATTTTTGTGTAATTTCTTTCTTATTTTTCATTTTTTTCCACTTTCTATTAAATTGTTTGCGTTAAAACTACTTGCCGTTTGTCCCTTGGTATCTAATACCGCCTGAGTTAAAAACATGTTTAAAGACTACAGTACTAGTGTTTTAAAAGAAACTCTATTAAAAGTGACACAAAACACCAAGAAATGTCTGTAAGAACAACGCTAAAATGCTTTTTTTGATTATTTAAAAAAATGAAGTAACCAAACATGTAATTAATTCTTTTTTTAATTTTTATTTATTTTTATTGTACTTTAGGTTCTGGGGTACATGTGCAGATCATGTGGGATTGTTGCATAGGTACATACATGGCAATGTGGTTTGCTGCCTCCATCCTCCTGTCACCTATATCTGCCATTTCTACCCATGTTATCCCTCCCAAACCTTCCCACTACCTGCTGTCCCTCCCTTGACCCCCCACATCAGACCCCAGTGTGTGATGCTCCCCTCCCTGTGTCCATGTGTTCTCATTGTTCAACACCAGCCTATGAGTGAGAACATGCGGTATTTAATTTTCTGTTCTTGTGTCAGTTTGCTCAGAATGATGGTTTCCAGATTCATTCAATTCCCTACAAAGGGCATGAACTCATCGTTTTTTATGCCTGCATAGTAGTTGCCCACTTTTTAATGGGCTTGTTTTTTCTTGAAAATCTGTTTTAGTTCTCTATAGATTCTGGATATTAGCCCTTTTTCAGATGGGTAGATTGCAAAATTTTTTCCCATTCTGTTGGTTGCTGGTTCACTCTGATGATTGTATCTTTTGCTGTAGAGAAGCTCTGGAGTTCGATTAGGTCCCATTTGTCTATTTTGGCTTTTGTTGCCAATGCTTTTGGTGTTTTGGTCATGAAGTCCTTGCTTACGCCTATGTCCTGAATGGTTTTGCCTAGATTTTCTTCTAGGGTTTTTATCGTGTTAGGTCTTATGTTTAAGTCTTTAATCTATCTGGAGTTAATTTTAGTGTAAGGTATCAGGAAGGGATCCAGTTTCTGCTTTTTGCACATGGCTAGCCAGTTTTCAAAACACCAGTTTCAAAACAGGGGAATCATTTCCCCATTGCTTGTTTTTGTCAGATTTGTCAAAGATCAGATGGTTGTAGATGTGTGGCATTGACTCTGAGGCCTCTGTTCTGTTCCGTTGGTCTGTATCGCTGTTTTGATTACTGTAGCCTTGTATTATAGTTTGAAGTCAGGTGGCATGATGCCTCCAGTTTTGTTCTGTTTGCTTAGGATTGTCTTGGCTATGCGGGATCTCTTTTGGTTCCATATGAAGTTTAAGGTGGTTTTTTCCAGTTCTGTGAAGAATGTCATTGGTAGCTTGATAGGGATGGCGTTGAATCTATAAATTACTTTGGGCAGTAGAGCCATTTTCACGATATTGATTCTTCCTAACCATGAGCATGGAATGATTCTCCATCTGTTTGTGTCTTTTATTTCCTTGAACAGTGGTTTGTAGTTCTCCTTGAAGTGCTTTGCATCCTTTGTTAGTTGTATTCCTAGGTATTTCATTCTCTTTGTAGCAATTGTGAATGGGAGTTTGCTCATGATTTGGCTCTGTTAGTCTGTTATTGGTATATAGGAATGCTTGTGATTTCTGCACATTGATTTTGTATCCTGAGACTTTGCTGAAGTTGCTTATCAGTTTAAGATTTTGGGCTGAGACGATAGGGTCTTCTAAATATACAATCATGTCATCTGCAAATAGAGACAATTTGACTTCCTCCTTTCCTAATTGAATACCCTTTTTTTTCTTGCCTAATTGCTCTGGCTAGAACTTCCAATACTATATTGAATAGGAGTTGTGAGAGAGGATATCCTTGTCTAGTGCCAGATTTCAAAGGGAATATTTCCAGTTTTTTGCTCATTCAGTATGATATTGGCTGTGGGTTTGTAGTAAATAGCTTTTATTATTTTGAGATAAGTTCCTTCTATACCTAGTTTATTGAGAGTTTTTTAGCATAAAGGACTGTTGAGTTTTGTCGAAGGCCTTTTCTGCATCTATTGAGATAATCATGTTGTTCTGTCTTTGGTTCTGTTTATATGGTGGATTGCATTTATAGACTTGTGTGTGTTGAACCAGCCTAGCATCCCTGGGATGAAGCCTACTTGATTGTGATGGAAAAGCTTTTTGATGTGCTGTTGCAATTGTTTTGCCAGTATCTTACTGAAGATTTTTGCATCTATGTTCATCACGGATATTGGCCTGAAGTTTTCTTTTTTTGTTGTATCTCTGCCAGGTTTTGGTATCAGGATGATGTTGGTCTCATAAAATGATTTGGGAAGGATTCCCTCTTTTTATATTGTTTGGAATAGTTTCAGAAGGAATGGTACCAGCTCCTCTTGGTACGTCTGGTAGAATTTGGCTGTGAACCCATCTGGACCTGGACTTTTTTTGGTTGGTAGGCTACTAATTGCTGCCTCAACTTCAACCCTTGTTATTGGTCTATTCAAGGTTTCAACTTCTTCCTGGTTTAGTCTTGGGAGGGTGCAAGTGTCCAGGAATTTATCCATTTCTTCTAGGTTTACTGGTTTATGTGCATAGAGTTATTTGTAGTAATCTCTGATGGTAGTTTGTATTTCTGTGGAATTGGTGATGATATCCCCTTTATCATTTTTTGTTGCATCTATTTGATTCTTCTTCCTTTTCTTTTTTATTAATCTGGCTAGCAGTCTGTGTATTTGTTGATCTTCTCAAAAAAACCAGCTGCTGGATTTATTGATTTTTTGAAGGGTTTTTTGGGCCTCTATTTCCTCAGTTCTGCTCTGATCTTAGTTATTTCTGTCTTCTGCTAGCTTTTGAGTTTTTTTGATCTTGCTCCTCTAGCTCTTTCAATTTTGATGATAGGGTGTCAATTTTACATCTTTCCTTGCTTCTCATGTGTGTATTTGTTTCTATAAATTTCTCTCTAGACACTGCTTTAAATGTGTCCCAATGATTCTGGTATGTTGTGTATTCGTTCTCATTGGTTTCATAGAACATCTTTATTTCTGCCTTCATTTCACTGTTTATCCAGTAGACATTCAGGAGCCAGTTGTTCAGTTTCCATGGAGTTGTGCAGTTCTGGGTTAGTTTCTTAATCCTGAGTTCTAATTTGATTGCCCTGTGGTCTGAGAAACTGTTTGTATGACTTCCCTTTTTTTGCATTTGCTGAGGAGTGATTTACTTCCAATTATGTGGTCAACTTTAGAGTAGGTGTGATGTGGTTCTTAGAAGAATGTGTATTCTGTGAATTTGGGGTGGAGATTTCTGTAGATGTCTATTAGGTCAGCTTGGTCCACATCTGAGTTCAAGTCCTGGATATCCTTGTTAATTTTCTGTCTCTTTGATCTGTCTGCTATGGACAGTGGGGTGTTAAAGTCTCCCACTATTATTGTGCTGGAGTCTAAGTCTCTTTGCAGGTCATTAAGAACTTGCTTTATGTATCTTGGTGCTCCTGTATTGGGTGGGTATATGTTTAGGATAGTTAGCTCTTCTTGTTGCATTGATCCGTTTACCATTATGTAATGCCGTTCTTTGTCTCTTTCGATCTTTGTTGGTTTAAAGTCCATTTTATCAGAGACTAGGATGGCAACTCCTGCTTTTTTTTTTTTTTCCTCTCCATTTGCTTGATAAATCTTCCTACATCCCTTTATTTTGAGCCTATGTGTGTCCTTGCACATGAGATGGGTTTCCTGAATACAGCACACTGATGGGTCTTGACTTTTTATCCGATTTGCCAGTCTGTGTCTTTTGATTGGGGCATTTAGCCCATTTACATTTAGGGTTAATATTGTTATGTGTGAATTTTATCCTGCCATTTTGATGCTAGCATGCATTTTTTTCATTGTGTCAATGGTCTTTACCATTTGGTATGTTTTTGGAGTCACTGGTACTGGTTGTTCCTTTTCTTGTTTAGTGCTTCTTTCAGGAGCTCTTGTAAGGCAGGCCTGGTGGTGATGAAATCTCTTAGCAATTGCTTGTCCGTAAAGAATTTATTTCTACTTTGCTAATGAAGCTTAGTTTGGCTGGATATGAAATTCTAGGTTGAAAGTTCTTTTCTCTAAGGATGTTAATATTGGCCCCCACTGTTTTCTGGCCTGTAGTGTTTCTGCCAAGAGATCCACCGTGAGTCTGATGGGCTTCCCTTTGTGGGTAACCCAACCTTTCTCTCTGGCTGCCTTTGCATTTTTTCCTTCATTTCAACCCTGGTGAATCTGACGATTATGTGCCTTGGGGTTTCTCTTCTTGAGGAATATCTTAGTGGTGTTCTCTGTATTTCCTGGACTTGAATGTTGGCCTGCCTTGCTAGATTGGGGAAATTCTCTAGATAATATCCTGAAGAGTGTTTTCTAGCTTGGATTCATTCTCTCCATCACATTCAGGTACACCTATCAAACGTAGATTAGGTCTTTTCATATAATCCCATATTTCTTGGAGGTTTTGTTCATTTCTTTTCACTCTTTTTTCTCTAATCTTGCCTTCTTGTTTAATTTCATTGAGTTGATCTTCAATCTCTGATATCCTTTCTTCTGCTTGGTTGATTTGGCTGTTGAAACTTGTGTATGCTTCACAAAATTCTCATGCTGTGTTTTTCAGCTCCTTCAAATTGTTTATATTCTTCTCTAAGCTGTTTATTCTTGTTAGCATTTCATCTAACCTTTTCTCTCGGTTCTTAGCTTCTTTGCTTTGGGTTAGCACATGTTCTTTTAGCTCAGAGAAGTTTGTTATTACCCACCTTCTGAAGCCTGTTTCTGTCAATTCATCAAACTCATTCTCCATCCAGCTTTGTCCCCTTGCTGGTGAGGAGTTGTGATCTCTTGGAGGAGGAGAGGCGTTCTGGTTTTGGTGTTTTCATCCTTTTTTGCACTGGTTTCTTCCCATCTTCATGGATTTATCTACCTGTGGTCTTTGTAGTTGGTGACTTTCAGATTGGGTCTCTGAGTGGATGTCCTTTTTGTTGATGTTTAAGCTATTTCTTTCTGTTTCTTACTTTTCCTTCTAACAGTCAGGCCCCTCTGCTGCAGGACTGCTGGAGGTCCACTCCAGACCCTGCTTGCCTCGGGATCACCCACGGCGGCTGCAGAACAGTAAGGGTTGCTGCTGGTTTCTTCTTCTGTTATCTTCATCCCAGGAGGCTGCCTGCCAGATGGCAGCCTGAGCTCTCCTTTATGAGGTATCTCTTTGGATATATGGGGTCGGGGAGCTGCTTGAGTAGACAGTCTGTTTCTTGGAGGAGCTCAAGTGCTGTGCTGGGAGCTCCATTGTTCCATGCAGAGCTGCTGGGCAGGTACATTTAAGTCTGCTGCAGTGGAACTCATAACTGCCTCTTTTCCCAGGTGCTCTGTCCTAGGAAGGTGGGGCTTTATTTGTAAGTTCCTGATGTGCTGCTGCCTTTTTTCAGAGATGCCCTGTCCTGTACAGAATAGTCTAGTCACAGTCTGCCAGCAGAGGCCCTGCTGAGCTACTGTGGGCTCTGCCCAGCTGCTGTGTGAACTTCCTTGTGGTGGTGTTTACAGAGGTACAGTTAGAACTGCCTCGGTATTGGCAGACTGCCTCAGTAGTGGCTAACTGCCTCAGCAGTGGTGAATGCCCTTCCCAGCTACTGAGCTGGACTATCTCAGGTCCAGCTGTGCTTGCTGCAAAACTCTCAATCCAGAGCGTTTCAGATTGCTTGTTTTGTGGGGGTGCGACCTGTCAAGCCAGATCACCTGGCTCTCTGTCTCAGCCACTTCCCTTTCAGTTGAATGGGCAGCTCTGTCTCCCAGGCATTCCAGGTGCCAGTTGAAATGGCCCCCCCCCCAGATTTGTGTGAGTTTCTGTGTTGAAACCCATGGCACCGGCTGCAACAGCCGTATTGGAAATTCATGGTACCTTTCGGCCCAGAAATCTCCTGGTCTGTGGACAGTGAAAACTCTCTTGGAAATGAGATGATCACTCACCATCTGCATTGTTCTTGCTGGGAACTGCAATCCAGAGCTGTTCCTATTCGGCCATCTTGGATCCTTACATGTAATTAATTCTTATCCTACAGAGACAATAATATCTTTCCATTTATAAAACAGAAGAAATTGCTTTAGTTATATTGATATGGAGACAGAAAAGTAGCAGTGACAAAAGTCAATGATAAATGAAAAGGTACTTGGAGCATTCCTGAATTTGCTTGTATTCTTTATTAATCCATCTAGAAAAAGGCTTAAGGAAAATTTTAGGAAAATCTCTTATAAACACAAAACTGAGAGATGTAAACTGAATACACAGATAATCTTACCTAGGAGCTAACAAGGTTATAGAAGTGGTCAGAGTGTTGCAAAATGAGCTGCAATACGGAAAACAGACTATCACACAAAATATTCAATCCAAGGAAAATCCAGTATGCAATGAATGTGTGGTAAGACTATGGAATGTAATCTTGTAGAAATAACAGAGTAAAATATGTTTTCCAGTCTTTATTGGACAAAGTGGTTTTTGTCAAGGTGAGATTAGAAAGGCAGAGTTTATAGAAAAAAAAAAATCATTCAGGTCTGTTCCTGCCTGTGTTACTTCGAGGAAATCAAATAAATTCTTCAGACCTCAATTTTCTCTACGTAAAAATAAAGATGATACTGGTTTCCATATTACCTTCTAAGGAGCCCCTGGGATTTGGTAAAGGTGCTTTGGGCACTATCTTGGAGATGGTGAGCCTACTGAATTAGTAATTAAAACTAGAGGACTTATAACATGTAGCTCATGACTGGATAAATCTTATTAAAATTTAAGTGAAAGATGAGGATTATATGGCTATTAGAAGGGGAGTAATAGAACAATTATCTGGATTACTTAACTTGCATATGGTATTTACCTAAATTGCCCAGAAATATTAACAGAAATAATTTTTAAAAGAACAAAAAACAACACTGAGTATTTGCTTTACTTCTTTGTGAATATACAGCTAGAAATTTTAATTTCTATCATTTAATAAATGATGCATTTAAATTAATATATTTATTTTAAAATGAAAATAAGTTTCCTCTCATAATTGTTACAGATTTTAATATAATAATAAATCACTGTAATAGGCTAGAGTATATGAACGTTTTATACAACCAGTTCTTTTCCTTTAGGAATCTAAAATGACTGTCAGATTTCACTTCACATTGTCAAAATAAACATACTGCTATTTAGAGAACTTATTCTTTAAACAAGTTTCACAGGAAAAAAGAAAACTCTCTTTTATTTGTATTTATAATGAAACTGCATTTTGGTGTCATGGTCAGAATTAGTAATATTAGCACCCTAATGCAGGCAAAATATGGGGAATACATTCACATTCTGTTTAATCATTCTCTTTCAGATGGTTTCATGTTGTTTTAGGATGTAGGAAGACTGTGAATCAACCCATTTAATTAGGTTTTGTTAAAGTAATATGAAAATTCTTTATTTTTGTTTTTCTGGCTCAGAAGTCTTCCAACCACAACCCATCTCTGCCTTTTAAAATGCTATTCATTATGCAAAGTCCAGTTAAATAAATCCAACTTTTCTGTGAAACCTCTCTCTTTTGTGTTCTTAGAATGGGATATGCCTGCAACCTTAGGAAATTAGTAGCAATAGTGTCCAAGGTATGCTCTGGGTTTATTGAATCCTTATCTATTACTATCATATGTTGTGTGTGTGCTGATCTTTAGCCTACTCTTGGCCCATGTAGTAAGAACAGTCTGAAATGATGGAGAGGAGTCAAGTCATAAGGCTCTGTTTAACATATGGCTTCAAGTAACTATAATCCTTGAAAGACTATATGCTAATTTTTTGTTCAAAAAAGTATATAAAGACCAAAGAACCATTGTTATCCACTATGAACATTCCATAATTTTATTTCAAAATATGTGCAAGTTCTAAAAACTGGACACTCCTACATTATATTTTTGCTTAATTGGTTTTACTTTGCATCACATTTGTTTCCTTCAGAAAGGAGTGTACATTACTACAAGTGTATTAGAGAGATAACTACCCTCAAGGGTGCATTTTAATAGAATCAAAGAAAACTGTGGGATGCCCCCTGATTTAAAAATAGATTTTTTTTTGGCATTGGTATGTCTGTTTTCATGACATGCAAGTGCCTACGTGCACATGTGCATGCACACACATACTTAATTATTCATTTCCTCTTGCAATTATATGGATAGGAGGGAGGGAAATACTGGGTAGATGAGGGCAATTCCCCCAGCAAATGTGTCACCTTCAAGCCTGGAAACCCATGGCCCTAAATGGGAAGAGGCGTTCCTGTTTTTGCACCCAAATGTTGCCTTTTCCAAGACAACTTGGACTCACCACACCTCTATTCTGTGCTTATATAAATCCCAAGCTCCACTAGCAGAGCAGCAGAGCAGTACAGCAGAGAAGGAGAGAAGAGAAGAAACATCTGAACATCAAGAGGAGTTTGGCTGCAGATGGTCAGAGAGGTGATTAGCCATGAACAGCCAAACTCCTGGGGAAGATCATCTTGCACTCCAACCCCATTCCAGCTCCCCATCCACCCCACTGAGAGCTACCTCTGTCACTCAATAAAATCCCCCAAATTCATCATCTATGTCTGAGTGACCTAGAAGACTGTCACCTCCACTCTTCACTAAGCTGATTTAACACTTAGGTGTCCACAGATGGCAACTGTTAAAAGAGCATTAATTGCAGCGTACCCTTAGATGCTACCATGGGGCCAGAACCCAAAAGAGGTTGCCATGGCTCCTGCACCTGCCTATCTGTGTGCTCTGCTACCCATAAGAGGTTTGAGCACATGGCAGCTGAGCAAACGAGCCACACCCCTGTCTTAAGTCCTGTGAGGAGGTCAGGGAATTCTCCTATTTCACCATAATTTGTGACATTTTAAAATTGAATTGTTTTTCATATTTCATGGTAGCTTTATTTATCGAATTACCTGTTAAATAAATGCTATTTAGAATTTCAGGGAATAGATAATGTTGCTTTAAAATTGCATGAGTTTTCTTAACAGCTGAACTTAGACTAGTTTCATTTATATTACTGTATCTCTGTATCTAAGTGTCCCAGTACCAACTGCTACCATTAAGTAGTATAAGTATGTGAGGAAAAAGAAATGGCAATATAATTATTATGACTTCTTTCAAGTTGGGGAAATATTAATAGCTTTTTGCATTTCAAGTGAGTATAAAACATGATATTTTCTGCAATGAATTTAAGAGTAAAGCCCGGGTGTGAATTACTTGTAATCCCAGCACAAGTAATCCACGCCCAGCCTTTACTCTTAAATTCATGGCAGAAAATTACTCTTAAATTTTGGCAGAAGTGGTGGATCACAAGGTCAAGAGATCAAGACTATCCTGACCAACATGGTGAAACCCCGTCTCTACTAAAAATACAAAAATTAGCTGGGTGTTGTGGTGCGTGCCTGTAGTTCCAGCTACTCAGCAGGCTGAGGCAGGAGAATTCCTTGAACCGGGGAGGTGGAGGTTGCAATGAGCCAAGATGGTGCCACTGCACTCTAGCCTGGCAACAGAGCGAGACTCCATCTCATAAAATGAAAGAGTAAAATATTTGTATTTTAAACACCATCTTTCCTAACATTTTAGCATCTATTTCCAGAGGTGAGGTGCTAGTGTTCGTCCTGCATAATTAAAAAAAAAAAAAACCCTTCCAAAGAAGAACTTAAATACAATTAAGTTGCAAACCATATACAGTATAGATTTAAATGCTAAACCATTAAGACTGAGCAGTCGTACAAACTTTAAGAAAGAAGCTAAAATTGTTTTTAAAGGGACCAAATGAATCAATTGTTACTTAAAAGTACCTTTATTCAGCATTGTGTTGGCGAAATACTTCATGAGAGTTCTTGTTTTAAGACAAGTCATCCTCATTTTTTTAATTGTTTATTTAAGAAAGCTTTTTAGTGGATCTTTATTTAAGAAACATACATAATCCTTTTGTTTGTTAGTTTTAACTGAGATTTTCAGTTGCTCTGAAAGCAGTAAATCTCTTTGGTTCACTGTTTGCTTTGATAGAGATTTTTTCTTGCCAGCAATTTCTTCCTTCCTATTTTTGGAAAGACCAGTCTTCTGCTTCCACTTAAATGTGTAATGGAGAATATTAAGTTAGTTTTATGTGTTTGTTTCTTTTAGGAATAAAAGTATAATTAACAACTTTACAGGGAGAATATTTATCCACAGAGCTAGTGATTTCCAGGGTACTAGTATAAACTCCTAAAGAATTAAAGATAGGAACAAGTGTCACACTGTTTATGCAGATCATCAATTTGCTTTTTCAAAAGACTGTATCAGTCTATAATTCTGTCACAGGCTTAATTTAACAGTTCTCAGAACTGATGAACGTTTTTAAAAAGTATTTTTCCAAATGTGATAGGTTTGCAAAACTGAAGCTTAACATTGATTTAGATTTCTGGGATTATTAATCAATTTGCATTTTGCAAATGCAGTTGATTTTCATCATTTGCAATAGTTACATTCAGTAAAGTTACCTAGACAATTGAGTTAGTGAATACTAAATCATTGCTCCTAGGGGAAGTACAAGCTTAGGTTCTTGTAAGTCTCTGGTCAGTTTATTTTCATCAAGTGATCCATGATATAATCTTTTACATGTGCTTCTGTTGAAAGACATTTATTATAAATTGTTTGAATATTGATATTGAACTCACAAATAGCATTATTTTATTTGAATATTGACGTTAAATTCACAAATAGCACTATAACTCGTGCTTGAACAAAGCTTATTTTAACACATATTTTTTCCCCCCCTAAGGCACATCACACTGGTCTTACGTTTAGGAACATTAGACAGCACCTCAGCACTACACTCGGGGCCATGTTAAATAGGAAAATTACCAACCAGAAGCAAAAAATTAGAAAAATGTGGTACTAAAGGACTGTGAAAAGGAAACATACACAGTATGAAAGGTGAAGCAAAGAAGGTAGAACATTGTTCTGCTTGACTTCAGCAGGGAAAATGGGCATCAGGCAACTGAAATATTTTATTTCTGAGTATGTTCATGAATGACCACAAAATACACTGCTATTTGATGAGGATTTTTTTTCTCCATAGCTCAATTAGATCCAGGTTCTTGTCTCATGACCAGGAAAAATTAGGCACACAGACACTGGAAGAGTGAGTGGAGTAGAATTTATTGAGTGAAAGGAAGGCTGTCAGCAAAGAGAGGGGTCCTGAGAGCAGGTTCCTGGTTGCTCCCTTCACAGTTGAATACAAGGGCTTTTACATACAAGCTGTTACGGCTGGGTTCTGTATTTGTATAAGGTGTGAATTCCTGGTGGCTCCACCCCATTCCCCCAGTATGCATGCGGGTCCTTAGTCCGCTGTGGCCATGTTTAGTCAGGCCCCCTGTGCAAGTAAGTTTCCTTAACTGCACAAAACACAGGACAGAGGTTCTCTCTGGGGACTCTTTCCTTACTGTCTGCCTAAAGCAAGCTGGCTAACTCCTTTCATATTGACTGTTGATTAAAGGTGACAAATTTTAAATTAAATATAAACAAGTAAACGAATTTGCAAATATAAAATCTGTGAATTATGAGGATTAACTGTACTTGTTTCCTATTTGCATTTTCTTCAGCTTTCCTTTGTCTTGGTTTTTCTATTGGGGTCTTAGAATTATTTTTATATAACTTGTACAGGCACATTATACATTAAGTATATAAACTCTGTCAACTTTGTTATGTGCTTTTATTCCAGTTGATTTGCTTTTAGTTTTTTTTCTGATATTTTTGATAAATTAAATATAACATTTTAAATTTAGTTTTATTGCATTATGGTCAAACAATGCAGACTCTTAAATATGGAGATGTTTTGACTGTGATAACTTACCCCATGATCACAAGGACTGATTTAGCTTATTTTATGGGATGACTGGCTGGCTGTTTGCTTTGCTATTTCATTCACTTCTTTCCCAAGAAAAATGTTGAATGGATGAGGTTATTTTCCCTAGGTGGCTAGTTTTTTATTTATTTTTATATGTAAAGTTTTAAAACATGACTATATATTTAGTGTGGGGGACCCAGTTGAGACCCATAATTGGTATAATGATTATTTTAAGTTGAAAATTTTAAGACATCAGAATAACCCTTCTCAGAACTTCCCTTATTTGACTAAAGGCAGAAAATTCTGGGAAATGAGGCTGCATTAATTCACTCTTCTGAGTGGTTTGACTCCCAGAAAGAAAACCAAAAGTGAAACTGTCATACATTCCTCCTGTAGGGTAGTTTTAGGGCCATGAACAACATAGAAAGACCACTTGCACCTGTGTTAAAAAATCATTATGACAAACTTGCTTATCTTTAATTTGTTTTCTCACAAACCCATTTGTCTTTCCTATAGAAACTCTCTTGTTCTTCTCATAAAGGTTTTTCTCTTCCTTCCATTTCCCTATTAAATTAGACATATAAGCCCCTTGAATGGACGGCTTCCTCTGTAAGCCTCATATGTATATGAGCAGACTTTTTCTTCTCTTGTTAATCTGTCCTTTGGCAATTTAATTCACAAGTCGCTAGGTACTAAACCTAAGATGAAAGAGGAAAAGTTTTCCCTCCCCAGTATTAGTTTGTGATAATATATTATGAATTTTTGCGTAATAGAAATAGAAATTTAATAGAAATTTATTTTTTGAATATTCTATGGATATTAACATTAATTAGAAAGATATAAAATTTAATTTATATCCTTTGGCTTTATGTATAGACTCACCCAAACAAAATCCCTATGTGCCTATACTCTTATTTATTTGGTATGTGCATTCTCTTAAGGACTGAGAGGTTTTTGTATTTTACTTTTTTAGTTACTTTTGTTTTAAGTCTTGGATGTCTTATGTAACTATGCTGTTTTGTTCAGAAAGTTTCAAGAATGTTTTATTTTCATTTAAGTAGTTTCCCCCACTCTCCAACTCCTCTATGGAGTTTTCCCTTTCATGTCATCATCAAAGCCCCTGGCTCAGTTTGGGCTTAAGTGGGCTATTGAGCTGTCCACACAGGACACCTTTATTCATCCTACCAGATAAGTCTTGAGCAATATGCAATCAACTGTTGATTGAAGGCCCCAGGCACTATTAAAGCTGACAGAGTTTATTTATCTGCATTTTTAATGTGATTCTGAGTGCTCCCCCTAAAGGTAATAGAATGACAGTCTTCCCTTAGCCTTCTGCTTTGCTCCCTGCTTTGGCTGTAATAGTCTTCACTTTCCTCCTTTTCTGATCTTTTGATCTTATCCTCCAAGGGTATTTTTTTTTACAAGGTTATAGTCCATTTCTCCTTCCTTCTTAATAGCCAACTAACTCGAATCTCTTCTCCCAGAGGCAGGGTTGCAGGATCTTCCTTCTTTCCTACTAGTCTTTCCATACTTTGTTATACTATGTTTGAGTCTTCCTTTTGCAGCTTCTCTAGGAAATTTTGATTCATTCCTATTTTGAAATGGAAAAACTAAAAATGAATCTTTTTATGGCTTTTATTTCTCCTGGTATAACAATCTGACTTTTGCTTGATTTCTTAGAGGTTCTTTTAAAGACTGGGAGAGTGTAACTGCCAATGGGTTCATTTTGCTCACTTCCCAGATATAGGCAATTTATTAAGAAAGGGGAATTGCAATAAAGAGTTTAATTCACACAGTACAGCTAATGAGAGACCAAAATTTTATTATTCATCAAATTGGCCTCCCCAAAAATTCGGAGGCTAGAGTTTTTCAAACATAGCTTGGTGGGCAGGGGCAGAGGGTATAGGTACTGCTGACTGGTTGGGGATGTAGTCATAGAAGTGTGGAAAATGGTCCTTGTGTTCTGAGTCCACTTCTGGGTGGGAGCCACAGGACTGGTTGAGTCGGGGGTGGGGGGAATCAGGTGGTCAGAAATGCAGAAGTCTAGAAAAATATCTTACAAAGCCAATCTTAGGTTCTACAATAGTGCTGTTATTTACAGGAGTTATTGAGGGAGTTGCATATCTTGTGACCTCAAAATAATGACTCCAATTATATAACTCCACCTATACCTTAGCAGATAAGTATACCACCTATACCTTAGGTCCCCATCATACCCCTAATCTTGTGGTATTTCATTAGTTTGACAAAGGGTGGTTAGTTTTGAGAAGCGCTATTATCATTTAAACTATAAACAAAATATATCTCAAAGTAAGCTTGGCCTACATACCTTTACACATAAAGGACATCTTGTCAGGTCATAGAATCTTAGGGTTACAAACATCTGCCTTCATACTAAAGTCTCTCTTAGTAGTTTTTCTAACATTTAGTCATGCAAAGGTATTAGACTGACCTAGGTTTGTCACTTATGTCTAAATATGTTTAGATTATAAACATATTTTTGGCTGAATGATTAAAATATCTTTGCTATGCAACTTATACCTTGGACAATAGGTTGTTTAAAGATTTTTCTTGGTTATTGGAGATTCTGGTTTGTTGTTGTTATTTCCAGTTTTGTAGCTCTAAGAACTTATATCTAGAAGTTCTAAAGGAAACACATTTAATGGCATGGATTTCTCTGGGAGGAATGCAAATCACAATTCCTCCTTTAGTGTTGACTTAAATATCAATGCTAGCTTTTTGAGGGATAGTCAGTAAAATCCAGTGCCCCCTAGTATTATTTTAACTGACTATTTTTCTGTTTAAATAAAATAAAATGAACATTTGTCACTTTTCAAGCTGATATAATGAGTAGTTGGTAGCAGCATACTTTTTTCCCAACCGTGCATTGAAAATGTGTGATTTACCAATTTTAAATAGCAAACTTCACATAGTTACATACAGGCTGAGAAATAATAATGTTTTGTTATTCTAATGGTAAGAATTGTTACATAAAACTGTGATCACATCATAATCAGTTACAGCCACAAACAAAAGGTGTACAATTCCCACTGATGTCTTCAAGAAATATTTTTAATAAAATCATATAAAATGTAGGTTTTCTTATAAAATCTTGCAGCTTTAATGCTCTCTAATGGAATTTAAATATAGTCTTTCAAAGTTATTTTAAATTTATCTTTTAAAGATGGATACTAAAATGTTTCTGTTTTGAAAATTATATAATGCATAAATCACCCAATAAATATAACTACGGTTATTTTTATCTCCATAACTTAAAACACCACATAAAAAGTTTAATGATATGCTATTATTTACTAAGTCTTCTAACGTCTAAATAGAACATTTTGCTTTTCTGCCTATTCTTTTTGTTATAAATCACATAAGGAAGAGTATTAGGAAATTATTTCTAAAAGTCCAATGAACAGTGATTGAATATATATATATTGGTTCAATAGAGAATAGCATAATCCTAATGCAAAGAAAAAAGTGGGTTTATCTTGCATATATCACAATTCACAATTCACAATTCACAAAACAACTCTGGTTCTTGAAAATGATAAAATTATTTTTAGAAATATTATTTCTTATATAGAGCCCTGGCATCAGAAACTGGTTGACTCAAGGATAGGTAAGAATTTACCAATGACAGTATAGGTTTGAAAAAGGAAAGTTTTATTGGAAAGAACAATACAGAACAGTTCAGTGGGGCTCCTTAGTAAGGGAGGAGTGAGTGCCCTGAGGTGGATTTTTCCTTAGGTGTTTTTAGAGACCTTAAAGTCAGAGCTTATGAGCAGTTGGTACTATATTAACCACATAGGTCATGATAAACGATTACATTTGTAGACATTTTGGTGTCTTAATGTCAGCAAGGGTTGTACAATGAGTTTCAATGTGCATGCATTCCAGACATGTCTAGTTGCTTCTGAATTCTTCATATAAGGAGTTTTGTCTCTGGATGGCCTGGTTGATGGTCACCAGGTGATCTTTGCTCTGCTGAAATTTGTTATACCTTTTATTGTATTTTTAAAAAATCTGTGCATGCATGCTTACATGATCAAAAGTTAGAAAATAATTTTAAAATACCTGGTCTTAAGCACCTAGGTGTTTTTCTTAGTTCAGTCATTTTTGGGGGGCATTTTAGAAACCAAAAAATGAAAGTGAAACATTTTCTATCATTGCTTTTGCTCTATTCACTAAACTATTTAGAATACAAATAAAAAGTGCCAATGAAAGAAACATTTACTTTCAGAAAAATTGGTTAGAAGATAATGTAACCAGGGGAGTGTACTCAGCTCTCTCGTAGTTCCAGAGGTTCTTGGCCTCGTTAACCAGGAAGAATGGGGAAATAAGCCCCAGAGGCTTGGTGAGCTTGCTGTTAGAATAACTATTGTGGACCCAGAGAGTTTTGTGGAAAAGCAATTTATTAGACAGAGAGAGAGGGAGAGAGAAAGACCACTCCCACACTGTCGTGGGAGGGGACCCAGAGAAGGAAACAGTATAAGTAGGAGCAGCGGGAGTTTTAACCCTTGAGTTATTATTCCCTCTCCATTCATGTTCTCTTCCAATGAGAGGAATTCTTTCAAACTTCCTCTGGAGTGATTGATCTTTGACTCTGATACTGGATTGGCTACTTAGTCCACAACTCTGAGTTACAGAGCCCCATCCTCCCAGAGCTTTAGGGACAAAGGAGCCCACCTGGCTTTCCCCACCTAGCCTGCTCCGGGGAAATCCAAAGAACTTTACATTTGAAACCCCTCTGGTTCCTAGATGGAGGCATCGAGCTGGGAAACTCCTGCCTTTGAAACCATGCCCCTCTAGGACCTGGAAGAGAAGTCCTTCAATAAGGCTTTGGATTTTTGTCAACTTTACAAATATGAAACTGAGCCTTTCAATTATATTGTTTCTAAGTAAAGTGAGATGAAGTACCAAATCATGAGTTTTATTTTTTTTAAAGTGGTGAGATGCCCATTTAGAAACTGACTTGGTATTCAAGCAACTTTCTATTCTGGAAAGAAAGGGAGCAGTTGGCAGTGTTTGACCCCCTGTGGATTCCCATTTCCTCCCAACTTTTAACTTTCACTGCTCTCAAGGTGACCAGCTTTTTTTTTTTAAGAGGATGATTGTGTTCCCTCTGGAGATCTCCTTGCTAGCTGTTGTGGTTCTGAATACTTATATACAAATGTTAGTAAAACAATAGCTATCATATGACAAAAAAATGCATTTTGAAAATCACTTTAATTCCAATGTAAGTTTTATAAAATTCTTAAAGTTCAAAACACCAATACGTTTTTTGAAAAGCCATGTCCATCAATTTATGTTATCTAATAGCATTCTCTAAACAATCGTTTCAGAGAATAAAGAATCCAATGACTTTTCCAAAGAGTTTGTTTGACAGGTGGTCAATGAAAGTCTGTTGACTGTTATTGAAACCAGAGCAAGATACTCTGCATTTTCTTTCTTGGCTTTTTCAAACGTGTTGACATAGCTCAGGTTAAGCTTTCTCTGTCTTATAACAGAAACAGAACTCAAGTTCTGCAAACTAAGCCTGAAAGGTGCAGTATTATTCTGAAGTATAGAGCCTAGAAAAATTAGTACTTTAAAAAGTCAATCAAGAACTCACAAATAGAGTAAACACAGCACACAGGTTTAAAGTGCTGGATTTCTAGGAAAAAAATTAGTATAAAATTAAAAATAAATTACACTGAAATGATACGTGTTTTCTCCAAATCACCAAAAACTCATATATCTAAGTTGACTGAAATCAGACATTAACTGGATATATAAAATCCATATAATTTGAAGAGGTCTGTCAGTTTTTCCCCCACATTTTGAAGAGGGCCATAGAGATATGAGATATCTACAAAAACGGATTGTTTTCATCCCAGCTCTATGAACAAAATGATAAATGCAGGCTTTGATGGTTAGCAATTATAATAATGTACTCATTGGATATTACTAGAATACAGTCATCATGCTAAGCCAATTTTATTCATTTCTTATTTATTTATTATAAGATCCTGTAAGACAAGTGCTATTACTATACCTCCACTTTATAAATGAGTAAACTGAGGTTTAGAGAGGTTCGAGTCCATGATCTTATTCCACGAATTGATCTCTTAATAATATATTTTGCTGCAGTAGAAAAGGTCATACTCTCAAAATCATACTAATCACAGGCAAGTATTTTTAATGAGTGAGGTAAATTAGCTGTAGAAAATCCAGAAAGGGAAGAATATGTCAAATCTGGGGTACCATTTACATTCAAAAGGCAGGAGCAGCAACTTAATTTCAGCTGATTGTTGTTTTGGGAATAATTCAGACTCTTGCTTTCAAGAAATTTTAAAGATAAAATATGAATCTGGATTTGTACATTGTTGTTCAATTTTTAAATTTTAGCAACCAATTAAGAATAACTATAGACCAAATAAAACCTGAACTATAGGCTGAATCTAGCAGAGAAGAGAAAACATAAAAAGTGAGACTACATCATTCATTTCATGTTCAAATAAGTCAACAGACATTAAGTAATTTTTAAAATTATTGCTATTTTGGCAGTAAAATGACAGAGCTAGGTCATCTTCTTTATTGCATTGATAGTTCCACAAGTCATCATTCTTAAAGTTGTCAAATTGGCATACTCCAAAGGCATTCTAAGAAGTTAACGTACAATTTTATGAGTTTCTCTTAGTAGTAATTTCTTATTTCGAACAAGTCCCCCTGCCCAATTTGGCTTCTGTCAATGACCATAGCAAATTTAGAGGCCATTTATTACGATAAGCTCTTTTAAAAACCGATGTTAATTAGTTTTTAGCTTAACAAACTCTAAAGAAATCAAGGATTTACTGGTTAAATTACTGAACTTGTTGCTATGTTATTATTATTATTTTAAATTCAACTTTTATTTTAGATACAGGGGGAAACATACGTCATAATCCTAAACCAATTAACATAAGAATAGGAAACCAAATACCACACGTTCTCATATAGAAGTGGGAGCTAAACATTTAGCAGACATGGATACTAGCATGCTATGTTATTTTTTAAAAAAAGTTTTGTCATGACGAAGCAGGATATTGACCCAGCTGAAAAGCAACTATTTTTAACACACCAGGACAAAAGAGTGTTGATCTATAAGCTCAAACAGTATGTTAAACATTATAATACTTAAACTGCTGCAAGAAACTAAACAAAAAATAAAAATTATGTTGAATGTGAAAAACATGGCAAAATGTCTCTCAACAGACTTGACAGCCTCTGTGTCAATGCCAAATGAGGTTGGTACAAAATAATTTACTTGTTTGAATACCCCTTTGACAAAAGACTTTACTTTGTCTGGTGGTTTTTCAAAACCACCGGAATTTTTGTGCATTTTAAAAACAGTGTTTACAGTATATCTATTATATATTGCTTATATAGGCCATCTGTATTGGTAAATATTTTTGTTTAAAAAGGTTTCTTCTAAATAAAAACTTCAGCTTTAATTTTTTTTTTCACAGTTACGTTGGCAAGAACTGAGTAAACTTGGTGATTCAAAATGTCTATTGGCAAAGAAAACATAGCTACTGATAAATAGGTGCACATTTCTTTATGAAAAAATTTACCTCTTGTTTTCAATCAGCAGCTGAACTTTTAAAGAGAGAGAGAGTATATGTGTGTGCTGTGGCTATGGCCCAGCTTCTGCAAATGTACTTATATCCAAATTTAATTAGTCAATCTGTGAATGAAGCCAAGATTGAATTCTGTGGTTGCCATGAGTGAGAGAAGCCAATATGATGAACCACACTGAGTGAGCAGCCAAGCAGTGACATTGCATAAAACAAGTCTTTTAAATAATTCCCCCGCTTATTGACAACCAATTATGCTTATTGCCTTTACTTTATTGTAAAGACAAAGAGGCTTTATTTATTTATTGAGAATGCTACTGCACTCTCTCAATGATATTCAAATATCCTAAGTTGTTTTGAAATTTTCAAACATATAAGTGAATCATTTAATCCTTAAAAGATATTTAGAGTTACCTTAATTTTATTTTTTTTGCATCAAAGGGGTGAGGCAGGCTCTCAGTACAGCCACTGCTGACGTGTACTTCAGCACAGATCATAAAATGTCAAGTTAAGAAATAGTTCAAAAATTTGATTGCAATAAACGTTGAAATAAAATGATAAAAATAGAATTGCCTCTGTTTGCTTTATTATAGGATAAGCATGAAAAGATTACCTTCTTTTCAAAAGAACAAAAATGGATCAGAATATAGTTGGCATTCAAAATTGGTGCTGATGTTTAAGAAGTGAACATTCCACTTGGGTTTCACTACTAGTTCGTAAATAAAAAATTTTATTATAATCATATTTTCCATGTAATCCTCAGGAAAAACTAAACTGGGTAACTATAACCATTTAAACGGTTCAAGTATATACAATATTAATTTTTATATCATCCTAGTGGAACTCATTTATGGCCTATCAACATAAAAGCTTTCTTGGATTAACTGATGTTTATATTATAGTCACAAATTTTCTTCTGTCTTCCTGGATTATTGAGACCAGAGTTGGTGTGCCTTTTAAAATATTTTTTCTCAACAAACGAGTATCAGCCATGAATAATTTCTTTCATTTGGACATATCTGTGACAGTAGTGGGCAACAGGGGGAATCTGTTAAGATTTCTGAGCTCATTCTGTCATGGTTATGGTGGCAAGAAATCCAGTATAGGAGGATAGATATGAGCACAGTTGTTTTTAGCTGTAGTAATCCCTTTCCTCCCTAATTCGTTCTGTTCCCAGTGATAGAAGCGATGGTGCAATTGAGGGTTAACCTCCAAAAAAATTCTCAGGATTAGGCTCATAGTATGACCTATACAATATAAACTGAAGAGTCTAGATACATGTTTATGTTAGAGATGTAGCTCTGCTTTTGTTCTATGGTCATGATTACCGTTATATGAGATTTATAAGCTGAGTAATAATATATATCATATTTGGATAATTCTAATTCATAAGGCTCTACTACCACTAAGGGAGAAGAATACGGGCATACTTGGGAGTGGAGAGGCTTGGATTCCTGATCCAACTCTGTATGAGCAACTGTAAATTTTGGCATTTCCACCTTTAAAAAGTAGATTCGATTTCTATATACATTCTTCCCCCATAAATTTTATAATGCCAGATAACAAAATGATTAAAGAATTTGCATAGCTTTGTGATTCCAAACTTATCCTGAGTTATATCTATTGTGTGTGTCATCTCATCTAATTCAGTGAAATGCATTTAAAGTCATGACTAGAGAATCTTTTAGCCTTGTGAAACTGATATGCTGTATCATATTTACCATGTGAAAGCATGATTCTCCCTATTGAAGAGATATCAAGGTAAATGGGGAATCTGGGATAAATTAAACTCAGTCTGGTTTAGAGAACAGAACAGCATTTCTTAATGCCGTGGGTTTACAGAAAAGTAATCACTAACATTATTGCTCCCTAGCAACTTCTAAAATGGAGATCCTGGAAAAGGCTAATACAGGAAAAAGTTCTTTCTTCTATGTTGCCATTTACTTACCAACATATATGTGAACTCATTCAAATGCACAATTTATTAAGCAGTGCCATCTGAATAAGAAATAAATATAAATCGGTTTTATTATTTTTTGTTTTCTAAATTCAACTGAGTGATGTCAAATATGCCCTTTATTCTGTTATTAATGTATTAGGAATATCCTATGGTTTTCTCAGTTACCCTATGTTATTAATCTAAAACTATAGTTCCAGATTAGATTTAAACTTCTTTCTTTTCCCTTTATTCTGCATAACTGACACATGTGGCTTTAGAGTGGTGAAGTAAAGATGGGTATAGTCTGCCAATTCACTTCCCTCTTCCTACACTAGTACCTTGTGAAGGAAGAATTAATTTTGTTCTGATGTCTTTCCTTCCTGCCTTTTCATGCAGGAAGACAGGGAAAGCATGGTTATTACAGACGTAGTCATCTATTGATGGCATGGAGTCTTCCCTGGCCCTGCTCTGTCTTGATCTGCTTTCACATTGGCTAGTTGTCTCCAACAATGTCATGATCTCTGCAAAGGTGCTTTATTATCTTCTGCTGATTTTTGAGCTTTCCTGCCATCCTCCAAGTCAGTGAGGGTTCCTCTAGAGACGAATAACATCATTGCTTGGTCCCATGGGGGTTTGACACTTACTGCCTTGCATGGTATCTCAAAGGCTTTTGTCTACTTCATTTTACCTCCAATTGTCTTCATAAGCAATCTCAGAACTTTAAGAAACCCCTCCTCTACTCTTAGAAAAATCTTTTATGAAGAATTTTTTCAATGTTTATATTATGGAAGCCTTAGCAGGCCTTCTGTCTTAGCTATCTTAGTGGAGACACAAGTACAAATCTGTTTTCATGTCTACTCCCAAGCATCAGGGACAACACTTCCAGCTCTGTAAGAATCTCTCACCATGCTCCACATTACTCCAATAAGTTTACAGTTCAACAAGCATTCATCCAAGGAATAAAAGGCCAGGTTTCCCTTCTTCTAGGTACTCTCCATCTTACAGGTGATTCTGTCAAGGTGTCTCCATCTCACTTGTCTTTTAAAGGAAAGGGACATACCTCCCTGTTCTTCCCAGTGGATAAGAAGAACAACTTCTCCCATCAACATAGTGATCCAGTGATTTCTACTGACCCCTTCTTAACCCTTTTTAACCCTCTTATTTATGATGAAGAAAAGCAAAAGGTGTTTGAGGGAAATAAGGTTTATCTGAAATCCTTGTAGAATGTCCTCAGTTAGATGTCTGCCCCCACCGTTTCTTGCTCTTTTTGGAATTTGCTGTGAGCTCCATTTTCCAATTTCGAGGTCAAAGTAAAGCTCCATTCAGCATGCTGTTACCTGAGGTTATTGAGTACTTACTTATTATATAATGTGCTAGGCACTGTGCTTGCCATGGCAGAGTTTACTCTGAACTCAGAAGTATTAGTATTAAGGGTTCCTTTATATTTCCTCCTGTGAGCTATTAAAATCTGGTATATTAGGTTTCACATCTTGCCATTTGGCTTCATTTTGGGGCGTTCAGCATTAAGAGATATAAAATCCAGGATAAGAGATCTTGAAACTGACTCCCAGAGTAGATGCCTACCGCTAGAATATAAAGAAAATGTAGAGGTCATTATTCAGACTGTGTCATTTAAGTGGGAGTTAATATATCTTGTTGGTAAAATTGAATAATAGTATTACCCATTCAGGGTGGAGAATGTGATAATTAGGTAATCAGTGTAATATGCAGATTTCAAAAAAGTGTCAACTAGTACTATTAAAAAACATAGAAAGTTCAGATGGACCTGAATGAAAATTCAAAACGTATGGGTGAAACTCAAAACATATTAGTGCACTAGATTTCTTATATTTTGCTGACAGCCCTCTTTAACTACACATGTGGAATGGTTTCTAGGATTCTATCTGGTTGTAAAGATTGCAGTTTTCATTGGTTGTTGGATTCTTACTAGCAACAATTTAGGTAAGCTAATCCTAGGAACAAGAGTTGTGTGAATGTGGATATGTGCATGCACTTATCTCTGTGTGAAGATATGTGTGCAGAATGTGCGTGTCCAACGCAAGTGTGCACATGTGTGTGTATATGCACTCATGCATGCTTTGGCGACAAGTTACAAAATCTATCCTCGTTGCCTCTGTGACAAATGAAAGATAAATGTCCGTTCAGTCCCTGTGCTTTTGGAGTTGAGATATTAGAGGAAGTCCTATCCACTGCTTGTCATATGTGCAATTAAAATACTGTTTACCACTATTAAACAAAAGATTTAAAAATATTTCACTAGAAAAATGTACTGGTGTAAATTGCTTGATCTATTCATAAGCTTACTTGCATTTTAGAGTTACTCCTATGAGGAAAACAAGACTATTTTAAGAGCTTTTTCAGGCAAAGAAAAACTTACAAATATTTACTGAAAACCAGTTATGGGTGAGACACTGTGTTAAGTGCTGTACTTTGACGAGTCCTTTGGCATTAAATCTTTGAAAGCAGGAGACCAGCAGCTAGATCTTGGGCATATGTTATTAACCTGTATTCATAATAACAAAATAAGTAATTAAAACCATTCAGTCTTTCCAACTGACCCTTCTGGTCTAAAAATATTAATATTTTTACAATTATGGTATATTTGGAGCTTATAATTTTCGATGTCCCCCTAGACTTATGTTTTTACCTTCAGTCAAATAATCCTTTATTTTTTCTGTGGCCTTTGAACATTTTGGAACTAAGGAAGCTAAATAACCCTTAATGAGACATTTTAATGGCTATTACAAATATTAATTTGTACCCTTACTAAATCTATACAGATAAAGAGAACATCATATTACATGTATGAATTATTTTCCCCCCTTTAATCATCATAGACCACTGAGGTCTGAGGTCCTCATGTAAGCTAAGATGCCAGACTCGGAGTGAACAGCCTGAAGAAAAACAATTGAGAGGTCTCAGGGTCAGTTATAGGTAAACAGTAGTGCTAAGGGTATTCTTAAACATCTTTAATGTTCTGCTACCATTATTTATTATTTTTAAATAATAAAAATAGAGTAGTGCCATTTGACATTGTATAGTAATTATCCAAATAGAAATTCACGTTAGCTGATTTCAAAGAAACACTTTAGTATTTACAAAGATGATTGCATGGTATAATTGAATACTCTGTAGATATTTGAATAATAAACCATTTTCCTGTTCAAATTCACGTATGATATTTTATTTTCCTGCCATACTAATAATTTTACAACCAATTTTAAAGATACCAAATAGTTTGAATCAGGATCATAAAAAGTGGAGACACATTTTAGTTTCTGATGTCCTGCTACATTTTGATATAGATTTATGATTCTCAAAAGGCTTTCATATTTATCTCACTTGATTTTCACAAGAATCATATGAAGTGTTAAGCATGTGTTTATTATGATCATTTCAAGGATGGAGAAAGGAAGGCTTAATGAAATTGTATTGTCTGCTTGAGGCCATGAAATGAATTATTACCATTATTCACCATAGGTTTTTCAAATAAAAATATTTAGCAGAGGGCAGCTGTCATTCATTGACAATTTATTATTTTACAAACATAGTTCTAGGCTTATTTAATTTGTTAACCTAATTACCTAACAATCACATATTCCTCATAAAATAGATTTTATCTTTTTCATTTATGAATTTAAAAAGAGTTTGAGAACTGCATTAATTTGTATGATAGGAGCCAATCTATTTGTAATGAAGAAACATGAAAAAATATCCATTTTATGTTCTGTATTTTTCAAGAAAATTATTTGACAATTCACTGTTATGTAAATGGAGAAAAAATCTCTAATTTTTAATAATGTAAAAATTTTATTTTAAAAGGCAAGTTGCTTCCACCATTTTAAATTTAAGTTTGTAGAATGTAGACAAGATAAATGAAAATTGTTATGTAACATTTCTAAAATTAAAATGCCTATTTGGTAAATTTTCTCTTTTTTCCATTTTCTTTCCTTCAACCTTGTTCATTCTCTTCCTGTTTTCTCTGTTTCTGTTCCTTTTTTCTCTTTTCTTACTCCTCTTCTTTGAAGCAGTATCAGTTGACAGATATTTGCTTAATAGAAGCTTTTGGTAATTGGTAGAGAAAATGATAGGTATTAGAGAAATTTTATAAGTTTCAGCATTTGGAAATTATTATTTTGTCAGTGCACAGAGATTTTTATTTGTTTTAAAAATTTCATGAAAGCATACAGTCTTCTGAGTGAGAGTAAATTACTGTAGATTCTTGAGTTGTTCAAATGTTTTCTTTGAGCAGAATTCAATGATTAACTCTGTAATCATATAAAATTAGAAAATCAAGAAACATGTATTATATACAAAAACTGATAACTCTTAATTACTCTACAAACATTTATTGAGAGCCACAGTATGTCAGCTGCTATGCTAGGAGCTTCAGGATTTTAATACTGTACCAAAGTACTTATCCTCAAAAGCAATTAGCAAGGAATAGCTTGCCCTTTTAAGGAATATATGTTTAAGATACTGAAACTTTCTGTTGGACTGTTGGCAATGCAGGATCAACTTTAATCTCTTTCTGACCTTATTTCATGTGACCTGTCATCAACTACGCACTTTCTAAAGGCCTCTGGAAGTGTATTTCTTTCAACAGGTCTTATTTCACAAGACAAAGTACATATTGATCTCAACGTATGGTAGTATGTTATCAAAAACAAAACAAAAAAAAACTATTTTTTTTTTAAATGGTACTTGACCATACAACTAATCTTGCTCCTAAGGATTTATTTCTCTCTCACTCTCTGTCATCCAGGCTATGGTGCAGTGGCGTGATCTTGGCTCACTGCAACCTCCGCCTCCCGGGTTCGAGCAATTCTTCTGCCACAGCCTCCCAAGTAGCTGGGATTACAGGCACACGCTATCATGCCAGGCTAATTTTTATATTTTTTATAGAGATGGGGTTTCACCATGTTGGCCAGGCTGGTCTTGAACTCCTGAATTCCAGTGATCCTCCCTCCTCAGCCTCCCAAAGTGCTGGGATTATAGGCATGAGCCACTGTGCTTGGCCGAGGATTTACATTTAATAAAAGGTTTTTGAAAAAGAAAAAAGGGAGCACACTCTGTTTTGTCTATATATACTCTCTTATTAGAAGTAATAAAATTTGGTGTTTGTAATGCCTTTGTTCTTATACAGAGTTTAATATCTATTACCCTAACCTAATTTATTATAGCATATTTGGTATGGGGAAGTATAATAGGAAAGAAATATTTAGTCATCAAGATTTAAGTCTCAATTGAACCCTCATCTTCAAATAGCACAGAAAATGCTCAGTAAATAAATGTCTAGCAGTTACTGACATTCATGATATATATAAGTCATGAAAAAATGAACATACAATATAGTAGAATAGTTTGGGGAATGTAGCAGATACAACTGTTTGTTGTCTCTTATTGACCAAATAGTCCTCCTCCATCTGGGAAGAACGTAGTGATGAATTGCAGGCCTTCTCATGAGTAGTGCACATGAATATCAGATGGAAGAGGGAACCAGTAAAACAGTAAACAAACACCTGCCTAGCCAGCAACACCTGCTGAAACAAGACCAAAGGGCAGCTGGATGGCATGGGCAAGTCACATTCATGTTGAGAACAGATGCTTTTGTTGCTACTTGAAATCTGTCAAGACAGTTTTTAATTATACCATAGTACAACTAGGATATTTAAAAAAACGATATGCTTCAGGATAAGAATTGAAATTGAGCAGGACTAAATATAATCAAGATGAGCAAAAACTAAGATAGAAATGAGGTTGGGTGCAGTGACTTATAAATCCCAGCTCTTTGGGAGACCAAGGTGGGCGGATCACGAGGCCAGGAGATCACGACCATCCTGGCAAAGCCAGGATGAAAGCCCCTCTCTACTAAAAATACAAAAAAATAGCCGGGCATGGTGGTGGGTGCTGGGAGTCCCAGCTACTCAGGAGGCTGAGGCAGGAGAATCGCTTGAACCCAGAGATGGAGGTTGCAGCGAGCTGAGATTGCGCCACTGCACTCCAGCCTGGGCAACAGAGCAAGACTTCATCTCAAAAAAAATAAAATAAATTAGAAATGAAAGACCCTAGTGAAAGCATACCACAGCAGAATTCTTTGAGTTTCCTCTAGAAAAAAAAAAAATTAAATCCTAGGGTAACTTAATGTGCGTTGTATATTTTATCTATCATGTCCAAATATGACAATATCTTCATTATAAACTTCATTACGATTATCACCCTGTACAAGAAAACTTCCTTTATGGTAACTTACATTGTTTCTCTAATAAGCACCTGTCATATGCCCTTACTTTTAGGGGTGACATTCTAAAATACAGTATCTTTTAATCTCATATGCTTAAAGGTTTTCCTCTAAAAGATTACCTCTTTCTCTTATGGTGGGAGTCTTTGTCCATTTTGTGCTGCTATAACAGACAACCTGGGACTGGTAATTTATAATGAACAGAAATTTACTTCTCACAGCTCTGGAGGCTGAGAAGTCCAAGATTGAAGGGCCAGCATCCAGTGAGATCCTTCTTGCTGTGTCGTCATGAGATAAAGAGCACAGAGAGAACAACTTTAAAAGTTAATGTATTATGAGAGGCAACTAAACTCTGCCTTTCATAATACATTAACTTTTTCAATAATGGCATTAATTGATTCACTTTACCCTCTTGGCCTAGTCACCTCTCATTAGGCCCTACTCTCTCAATGCTGTTGCATTGGGGATTAAATTTGCAGCACATGTTTTTGGGGTTACACATTCAAACCATAATAGGGGTTGTCAATCATTCTTCATCATAGTTGTTTTGCAGTTGTCTACAATTTCATTGAATCATTTGAGTTTGAGCTTACCTTCGTCCTTAGCAAATGCTTCTGTCCTTTTCAACTTAACATTCTTCCTTGGATTTCTACATAACAGCTGTATGGCCTGAGAGGCTGACCCTATTGTAATGAAGTTCTTCCTCAGCTTAGATCAGAACAACAGAGAGATAGGTATGATGCATAATTCAGCAATGCCACATCTTAGAGAATATTCTTTAGCCCAGAAAGGTCAGTTGGAATGGCTGAATGGTTTTAATTACTTATTTTGTTATTATGAATACAGGTTAGTAACATATACCCACAATCTAGCTGCTGGTCTCCTGCTCGTGTCACTTCAAGTAATGTCACATAAAATCCTTTGTGCCCTACCTCATTTCAAAAATTTGAAAGCCAGCCGGGAATGCAGTTTTTCTCTAACACCCCCTTAAACACTAAGATTAAGATGGTTTAAAACTGAAAGTTTAAACATTTTGTTTAATAAACATACTTTTAGATATAATAACATGGTTATAAGCTTTGGGTAAGAAAATTGTTTTCCAATTTTAAGGTTAAAATAATATGTTTACGTTTAGTGCCATTTAATATTTTAGATTTTTTAGAGTAAATGAAATGTCAATCTAAAAGTTGTTTAAATAATATTTAGTACTTAGAAGTCCCTGATCTGTCACATAGGTATGAGAATGTGTGTAAATAACCTTAGACCTTTATAATGCACCTTATTGTCATCTCTTTATTATTTTTTTCCTTTGAGGATCTTGTTAAGTTCAATTTGTGCTATCTGTATGTTTTTCTTTAAAATATATTACAATGAAACTTTTAAATATGAATAATAAATTGGCTGGGTGTGGTGGCTGACGCCTGTCACTTTGGGAGGTCAAGGCATCAGATCACTTGGGGTCAGGAGTTCAAAACCATCCTGGCCAACATGGTGAAATGCTGTCTCAAATACAAAAAAAATTAGCCAGGCATGGTGGTGGACACCTGTAATCCCAGCTACTTGGGAGGCTGAGGCAAGAGAATCACTTGAACCCGGGGGGTGGAGGTTGCAGTGAGCCGAGATCATATCACTGCACTCCAGCCTGGGTGACAGAGTAACTTTCTGTCTCAAAAAATAATAATAACAATAATGATAAATTGATTTTTTTCAGTCACAAATTTATCTATTTTACTCATACTCTCAGCTCTCTTACTCCTCTCTTTCTTTATCCTATTCTAATGAGACAACAGCAAACTTGATTGAATCTAACTCTCCACAAATCTGTGCTTACACACCAGGCAGTTAATTGCCAACAGAGGAAGGGACACACAAACTAACAGCAAGCAGAACACAACAGTGTTCACTGTTCTCATTTTAAATTCCTAAACTCTGTTCTCCAAGTATGCAATATTATAACTCAGAAATTCTATATATTTTCTTCCAATCTGTTGTTCCTTCTACGCTATGCTATTTTACACCATCCCTTCTCAATTCTTCACCTCCTTGACACATTTTATTCGCCTTTGATGACCTGCCCTATTATTTCAGTGAGAAAATATGTGCAACAGATGAGGACTTCCACGTGCAACCACCTCTACCAAACATAAAATATTTTGCTTTTCTTCCTGCGGGCCAGGGTCCTATATAAAGCCAATTTCTTCCTTTATCCATGAGTTTCCCTCTACTCTCTCTGGCTACTTAAAAATATAACTATCCTTTTACTGCGTATTTGTTCCTTTCTATTTATCATTCCCATAAATGACTAGTGTGCCATAATTTCCCCTAATGTGTTAACAAAAAAAGTGTCTTGACTCCACAGTCCCCGCCTCTCCAGCCTCTTTGTTTTTTCCTTCTTCATGTCACAGAAATATTCATTACATAATCTATACTCAATGTCAATTTCTCCCATCCAGTTCTCTCCTAAACCACCAAATCATTATTTTCTTCCACTGCTTCTCCACTGTGACTACTCTTATCAAGGTTAACAATGAGCTGAATATGCCTAAATACAATAATTAATTTTTATTTCACATCTTGAACAGTTGAACTCAAATGAACATTCATCATAGTTCATCAATCTCTCTCCTCCTTGAGGACTTTCTTCGCTTCACTTCAGGGAACCCACTTGATCCTGGCTCAGTTTCTATCTCATTAGCTGTACTCTTATTATATCCCTGACCAGCAAACTGTGAAATATTTTAGGTTCATCCTTCATTCACTCTTTTCTGTCTACATGCATCTTTAGGTAAACCCATCTAGTCTTATGACTTTAAATAACAGCTATTGCTGAATACTTCCTAATTTTATCTTCCAGCTGGACCTCTTTCTTGACCTTCAGATGTGTATATCCAAACATATAGTCAACATTTCTATTTGAATATCTAACAGGCATAATAAACTTAGTAAGTCCAGTTGGAACTCCTCTGCTCAGTAATAGTAACTCATTTTGTCATGATGTCAAGCCAAAATGTTTGATTCCTCTCATTCTTACATCCGACATCCAATAAATCAGCAAATTATGCCCACCATAACTTCAAAATACACAGTGTCCAATGGCTTACCCACATTACCTGTAACTCTTTGGTTGAAGCCATCATTATCTTTCGCCAGCAGTAAATCAGCACTTACCATTGTCGATTGGTTTTTGGAAACTATGACTTTAAGCCAAACAGCGACATATAACAAAACCAATTTTGCCATAGGCTGATTGATAGAAACAAGGGTTCACATAGCATATTTCTGGTCACAAAAATATCACCACACTTCTAAATAAAGATTCTAAAAACTTCTCAGATTAAACATTGAAATAAATTTGAGCTATACATACATTTATGAAAAATTAGTGAAAACAAGATATTTACCCAATTTTTGGTGATTCATTGAGTGACAGCAGTCATAGTGGTGACGGGTTAAATCAAATAATACATATTTGCAAAGTGAAAACTGTAAGAAGTACCTCCTACCACCACACAGCCCAATAGCAGTCACAAATATGGTGGGCTTGCTGAGCACTTTTGTTTTTCATTGTTTATTGTCTGATATATGTATGATTATCATTGACTTTACAGATTTTTATTTCACAATAATTTGTATTCTGTCATTCATTTTCCAACTTACTTATTCCAGCTTAAGGTTGCAGGTGGCTGGAGCCTATCCCAGCAGCTCAGGGCTCAAGGCAGGACCCAAACCTGTACAGGCTGCCTTCCCCTCACAGGATGCATTCAGACACACCCACACTCACTCAGCCTGGGGTACTTTAGACATGTCAAGTCACCTCACTTGCACAACTTTGGGATGTGGGAGGAAACTGGATTCCCTGGAGAAAATTGATGTGCACGTGGAGAGGATGTGCAAATGCCACACAGTCAGTGGCCCCAGCTGGGAAGCAATGTTTTTTTCTCATCAGCATTTTAACAAAATGATGTTGAATAAAAGGATATTATTTAAGGACCTGCTGTATATTATTATTTTGATAGCCTCTTCACTAGTCTCCCTAACCTCACCCTTATCCTGCTATTCTCATCACAATAGCCAGAGCGATCCTTTTGAAACATGAGTAAATCACTTCTGTTTAATCTGTTTAAGTGTCACTTCTCTACTCAAAACCTTCCAATAGCTCTCTGTTTTCATTTAGAGCAAAAGCTGAAGTCCTTCAAATGGCCTAAAAATCCCTACATTACTGGCTTTCCTCTCTCTAGCTGAGCTTTTTCAATACTCTTCTTGGCTGGGTGTGGTGGCTCACGCCTGTAATCCCAAGCACTTTGGAGGCCAAGGTGGGTGGATCAACTGAGGTCGGGAGTTCAAGACCAGCCTGACCAACATGGTGAAACCCCGTCTTTATTTAAAAAAAAAAAAAGAAAAAAGAAAAGAAAAAAAATACTCTTCTATTCCATCTTAATTATGTGGGAAACACAAACAAATTGAGATTCCTGATTTGAGAAGAGAATGGATAATTGACCAAATCTCATGTATCCAGCAACTCTAGTTAACTACTGTCCTCTAGACATGATTGACTTGCCTTTTTTTTAATTTAAAAATTAATGTTATCAGAAACCAGAAATACAATTGAAACAACTAGAAGTACAACCTTTTATCATTTCTCTTACATTTCATCTTTAATATTTGCAGTCAAATTTTCTTATCAGTGCAAGTAGCTCATATGTTAAATATGTATCATGACGGCATGAATAATTCAGCATACACTCACTCCACCTCCTACCCTAAGATACTAATAAAAACTGAATGAACTTTTAAAAAAGTTACTGAGAGGCAGCTTCAAAACATTTCATTTAATGTTTTAGTAAAGTAAGAACTTCATTAAAGTAGATTAAATTCCTTCTCATGGACATGTAGATCACTTTGCCTTTAATGAGTTCTAACCTGGCATAAAACAGAAGTTGAATTTCAACCTACTTTTATGCCAGGAATCATAAAATCTATAAAATCTGCATAAGAGAAATGTAGAATGTTAAAATCATTGGATAAAAACTTCTGATATTTCTATAGCAAAGATAGTTTTCAGAAAGCTAGCATCTTGTCACAGTTCTAGCTTATTGGTAATAATAAACTACAATTTAGTAGAGCAAGGAAATAGTTCATTGCCTATAGGTTTTTTTAAGAAGTTCAAGTTTATAACTTCAGAAACCTTTTTTTTTTTGAGATGGAGTCTTACTCTGTCACCTAGGCTGGAGTGCAGTGGTGCCATCTTGGCTCACTGCAACCTCCACCTCCTGGGCCCAAGTGATTCTCCTGCCTCAACCTACTGAGTAGCTGGGACTACAGGCACCCACCACCATGCCCAGCTAATTTTTGTATTTTTAGTAGAGACAGGATTTCATCATGTTGGCCAGGGTGGTCACGAACTCCTGACCTCAAGTGATCCATCCACCTTGGCCTCCCAAAGTGCTGGGATTATAGGTGTTAGCCACTGTGCCCATCCTACAAAACTTTTAATTTGTTTACAGACTGGTTTTCAATACAGGAAAGGATAGAAATTTCTAGATTTGTTTGGGTTTTTAGCTTCTATCAAGTATTTATAGGCATTTAGACAGAGTAAATTTTGTGTTTGTTTTTACTATTTTTCTGTACTCACTAAATTGATAGATTTGTTCTTGATAAACTAAGCACATATTTAATTTAGGAGATTTTCTGAAAAAGGATGAGACACATATATGCAAATCAATCAATACTACCTTCCTGTTGGGCTCTTTGCCAATATTACTAATCAAGTATGTCCTGTTGGCCCTGGAGAAGGACTGGGGAGCCTTTCAACACAGGACCCTAATGGGGAGGAGAACACTCCCAGTTGATTACACTTGGCACCTAATTTGTATCCCTGTTCTGAATTCTTCCTTAGGATATCCTGATTAGAATAATATAATCCTTTTCACTATCATATTCTTGCAGACACTACAGGTGTTTCAAAAAGGTTTCTTTGCTGTTATGACTTCTTTGGTGAACATTGATCCAACTTCCAACTGCCAGCACCTATTCTTTGCTGGATCACTTTCTCTTACAGCTGTAGACTCTTTTGCTGCCTTGTGGCAGCCCAGACATGGTAAACAATTAACCCTAAGAGCTTCCCTCTACCATGTTGGATGGGAGGTAGTATATAAATATCCCAACTCCCTCAATCTTTGACTGAGATAATTCAGAGATGTGTTTTTCACTTAGATTCCTAAAGTTTCTCCAGTGGGATTACATTCCAGTTACCCACGGTGGTCGCTGGTTTAACAGCACATACTTCAGTGGCTGCCTTTCTTTCCTTGTTTCACTTCACTCTCCTACTGGTGTCTTCCTTTAAACCCTAATTTACACCTTAATCCTTATCTCAGGGTCTGCTTCTAGGGGAACCCAAAACTAAGATACACAGACTGGAATGCATTGAGGAGATGCTATACCTAGATCCAATTCAGAATATAAGACCATTATAATACTTAAAGAATGGGAAGCTTATAATAGCCTGTTAAACACAATCTACTCCTTTCATCTTTCTGGATTCGGAATGATTTAAATGAACAGTTTTACGTTACATTTTCTCAGATACTATGCAAAATAGAATATTTTCATTGTAAGTATTAAATTAGTCTCAGATACCAAACTAGATAACAACAGAATATATCTCCTAAATATTGGCAATAAGAATATTCAGAATTGGTCCTAACAATTACATGAATTTTGGCAGGTGGAAAAGGAATAGAATTTAATAGTGAAATGAGGTGAACTCATGCACTGAGAGAGAAGGATTGAAATCACAGAAAACAATATTAAGACTTTAGCCTCCAGAAATAACAGCCCACTGTGCCTGAAGGGTAGCTGTGTATATTGTTGCTATTAGTCTTCTACTCAAACTATAATGGATTTTAGGCTACACATGGCTGCATAACATTCTAAGGATACCCAGATGATGAAAGAATATTTCTAGGTAGTTGCTTAAAGTGTTGGAAGTCTTTTATGTTACTCCGTTTTCTCTGAGCTGTCTATAAAAGTCATGAAAAAGCTTTATAATACTGATAAAGATATAACATGTGTGACTTTTTGTTTGTTTTTATTTTTTTAAGGTTCAGAAAAATCCCTTTTATGTTATCTCAGAGGGCTATGCATCAAGCTGCTCACAGCCCTTGGGTGTTATCTTCTAGCATAAGTTGCAAAGGCAGAACATAATATCCTCAGCCATTTTGACATCGATTTAAAGGACCAATAAGTTTATTTTCCCATTTGGAGCACCCTAGTGCTGTTTTCTCTTTCTGACACTACCTGAGACAGGGACAGACACCATGTTTTCGATTTACCTTGCAGTTTCCAGCAGCACCTATTATAGTGTTCTCCACAGAGTAGGCACTCAATAAATGTTGCCAACTGACAAAGGCAAAATGATATTAGTCATCCTATGGTGTATGACCTCCTGGAGGAAATGTAAGTGCCTCAACCCCCATTATAAATATCTGCCTGTGGCCACTAACACACGAAGATTTTAGCAGCCGCAGCCACGTTTCAGGTGTGTTTCTCTGGTTATCTCCAGGTCTCAAGCCCTCATTTTCAAGCAGGACTTTGAAAAAATTGTGGCTTCAGAACAATCTGTTTTCTTTAAGTTTTATTTCACTTTTTAGGGTTTGAAAGGATTCAATAAAACTGCTTCTTCTATTGTGCAATAAGAGTCTCTTCCAATACGTCTTACTGGATTATATTAGGATTTCTATTGCGTATAACTAATAAAATTCAAACACTGCTACCTAATGCCAAATTCCCTTCTATGTAAACATGTTCAGAAAAAGAATGCCTTCTTGTACCCTTCTTCCCCCTGCCAGGAAGGCAGTTGGTTGGAATAGAAACATAACTGGATTTAGACTAGAAAACCACATTTTAATCATGCTCTATTCCATATTAGTTCATTTTGTACAAATTATTTCTTCTAGCTTCACTTTGCTTAAGAATTATGTCTAATTTATCAAAAGATTGATGCAACAGTCAAAAATAAGGCATGTGCGTAAAAATCTTCAGCATCTCATCCACAGTAGTAGCTCTGTAAACCAGCATCTGAAACTCTGCATGCTCATTCTCTGGATTTCACAGATACCTCTAGCTCATTCTAAATTGATCTGGCAAACTCCTACTTGCCCTTCAAGTTTCCATTTAAGCATCAAACTGTAAAGTGTTTCTGGATTTCCTCTAGCAGATGTTAGTAATCTTCCCTCTAGAGCCATGTTCATCTTGAGTGCTAATTGTCTGAATGAATGATCTCTTACTACTCTCTGACCTCCTTGCTGGCAGAACTATGTGTTGTTTTCACCTGTCTAGCTTTTGCTTATTGTACATTTCTGTCTCTTAGTAGGTGCTATGTGAATATCTGGAGGTTCGATTAACCTTAAGTAGGTAAATATGCCTCAATCTGCATTAAAATGCTTATAAATTTTACACTAAGATATTGAAACTAACCGTTACATAGATGGAATACATCTGTTTTAGGAGTTCTAACCTGTAGAGAGAGATGTTTCCTCCTGACAGAAAGTCTTGGTGGGACCTCCATGTTTTCCCTTGCTGCACTCTACTCTAGGTCTGATAGGCTGACTGGGAAATGGGAAGAAAGGGAGCACAGGACTGACCACAAATCAGAAGTAATGAACATCATCCTAGTACAGTATGTCCCTGGCACCAGCATAATGCACTAAGCACATACCCACTAATATTTCTGAATGAATGGAAATTCCATTTATAAGGAATGAAAGTTTGGAGACAATCATCTGGTTTCATAAACTCTAGTCCACATTCTATTTCTCTGAAACTCACGTTGATGAATCTACATTTCTGCCACCACAGGCCTGTATTTACCATCAGTGATATATAAGTGGGATGCCTATTTTCTGCACACACTTTTTTTCTAGCCCACTTCAGCCACCGCTATGTTCCTTCTCATTTCTACAAGTATTATGTATTGTTGGCAGCAATGGAACCATCGGTGTGCAGAGCAATAAGCAATCTTCTGGTGATTGATGTGTTTGATACCCTTCTGCTTTGTATTGAAGGAACTTCCACTGACTGGCTTCTGAGGGTGTCTGTGCATGAAGAGATGGATTGAATCAAATGGGCTGATTCATTGTTGGGTCCCCTTGCAGGACCACTGAGCAATGTGGTGATCCTCATATGACCTATTTGTGCAGACTTTTTCTTTGTATTGCTTTTCTTTAGTTCTTGACTGACACACACACACGCACACACACACACACACACACACACATACATACACTCACACACAATATTATACTAACCTCCTTAAAATAACCTGATTAGTTCAATTCGGTTAAACTTTTTTATTTTTCTTTTTACTTTTTAAATATATACTTATTGTGTTGGGCCTTGTGTTATGTAACCAAAGCCTAAAAACCCCAGGAACTCTAATTGATCAAATTTTGAACAATTTACACATCAAAAAGAATAATGATGGCAATGGATTATGACACATTAATAGAAAAAGGCTTATTGAGTAGTAGTGAAATTAATGTAAATAAAGAAAAAGTCAAATCACAAGGGAAAGCTCTTCTTCAGGAAATAATGCTTTCAATAAATTTCTAAGAAATTTAGATGTAGAAATCATTACTTCCAATTGTTAATATATAGGCATTCGATCCAGCCAAGAAACACTAATAAATGCTGAAATCAATGGGTGAAATGTTCTAAAAAATAGAGTGTTTTCATATGGTCTCAAAGTATCACCCCACAGATGGCTTATTAACTAATAGAGAGGAAAGTTACCTTTACAGATGCAAATCTAGAAAATACTTAGTTAAGCAAGTGATCAAAATTAGCGTCACCAGTTAGAGAACAAGCAGACCTGATGCTTCCTCCAGCATGATACCATGAAAACTACCAATATTGCCTATGTAGTATTGTCAAAATATGTAACCCAAATCTAACCACGAAGAAACAAAGAGACGCTTTATATCCTTGGGCATTTTATCTAGCCTGGAATTCTTCAAAGGTCAATGTCTACAAGGAATGGTAGGGAAGGTATTCTAGATTAAAATAGCTGAAGGAGATTAAAAAAAAAAAAAGACAACTGCAATGAGTGATTCTTGATTAAAATTTGAATTAAAAACTATACTAAAAGACAAATTTGAGCGTAGAATGTATATTGTGCAATGCTGTTGTAGCCATATTAAGTGTAGTGCTTGTCATAATGGTAGCACAGTTATGTATTAGTTTGCTGCCATAACAAACTACCACAGACTGGGTGGCTTAAACAACAGAAATTCATTTTGTCACAGTTCTGAAGGCTGGTAGTCTGAGATCAAGATGTTAGTAGATTTGGTTTCTTGAGGCCTCTCTGTTTGGCTGGCAGATGGTCACCTTTTCGCCATGTCCTCACATGGTCTTTTCTCAGTGTGTGCATCCCTGATACCTCTCTGTGGGTCTTCATTTCCTCTTCTCACAAGGACATCAGTCTAATTAGATTGGTGTGCAGACTAATGTCCTCATTTTAACTTATTGCTCCTTTAAAGTTCCTATTTCCAAACACAGTCACATTCTGAGGTGCTAACAGTTAAGATTTCAACACATGAATTTTGGAGAGACACAATTCAGTCTATAACAGGTTACATTATAAAATGTTCTATTCTTTAGGAGACACATGAAGTGAAGTGTCATGATGTCTGCAATTTATTTTAAAAGGTTCAACAGGAAAAAAATGTATGTGTATAACAAACACAAACATATTTTCTCTCCCTCTCTCCATCCCATTTATCTTTCTCTCCACTTTACTTCTCCCTGCCTTCTCTCTTAGGGCAACATTTTAACAATTGGTGAATCTAGACAAAAGGTATTCTGTGAATTTAAGATTTGAAAACTTTTAATACCATATATTTGGAAAAAAGTAAGAAACACAAAACATGGCTCTGCTCCATAAGAAGCTTTTAATCTATTTAAGAAATAGAAGATATCTATAGACAAGACTCACACAAAATGATAAATGATAAAATAAAAATAGGTACATTTTTCCCCCCACAAAGGAATCTTTTTATTTACTCCCCTTCTGGACCAGAACAAAGTATATATAAATTGTGCTACAACATACCACAACCAAATATAATTGGGTAGAAGTTTGCCATTTCTCTCTGGTGTGTTACTTACACTTTCAATTTAACATTTATTATCCGTACAATGAAATGCTTTTAAGTAACTTTCCTTAATATTTTGCTTCTTCTGAAATTCATTTGGGATATCTAGGCTCCTCATAAGATAATGGGAATGCCCATACTGGGTGAAACTTTTGGACCCTCTAACCAATTCTGTATCTAAAGGTACAATCATTTTCCATTAAAAAAAATCTTTTAAAGTTAGACACCAGTTTTTCTTGTGATATTTATGATTCTGGTATCCATGAACAGATCTATTTAAATTTTCAGCTTTTAATAAAAATATTTTTTCAGTGCTAAGATTTTTATTCAAATGCCAAGTACTCTACTAAAAACTGCTTATCTATTTACTTGTTTAATTCTCACACCAACCATATAAAAGTATTGTTATTTTCTCTGTTTTGCAGATGAGGTAATAGAACCACAGAAAGTTTAAGTAACTTATTCACAGCTGATAAATATTACGACTAGGTTTTTAATAAAAATAGTTGTCTTAGTTCATTTTCTGTTGCTTATAATAGAATCCCTGAGACTGGTTATAAAAAAACAAAATGTATTTCTTACAGTTCTGAATGAAGGCTTTGAAGTCCAGGGTCAGGGGGTGAATCTGATGAGGTCCCTCCTGCCAGTGAGGACTCTCAGCAGAGTCTTGAGGTGGCACAGGGCATCAGATGGTAAGGGGGTTATGCACACTATCTCTGGTCTCTTATTCTCTTCTAGTAAAGCCACCTGTCCTACTCCTGTGATAACCCATTAATCCATTAACCTATTAATCCATTCATCTATAAATGGATTAATCCACTTATGAGAGCAGAGCTCTTATGACCCAATCACCTCTAAAAGGCATCCCCTTTTATCATTGCCACATTGGTAATTAAGTTTTAACATGAGTTTCAAAGAGGACAAATATTCAAACCGTGACAGTAGTTTTTGCCTTAAGCCTGTAATTTTAACCATTATGCTATGCTGCATCTCTTAGGGTAAGGTAAAAACTTTATCTGTCTTATTTAGTACTGTACCTTGGGCAAAGTTCTAATTTTCTTATATCATTCCTGTCCCTTTTTCTTCATTTTACCTCCATTCATTTTACCACAGTCTGAATATTAAATATGTTAAATTTCAGTTAACATTTTAATGCTGTTTCTATGTTTTCTTTAGACTTGTTTAATTGCTAGAATACTACTTCTCAAAAAATGGTAATAAAATTTTTATTATAATTTTAGATATAGGAAATTTACAATCAAGAGTTTAAGTAGGTGAAAGATTCATGGAGACTAAAGCTATTAATAGAAATGATTTTTCTTATTAAAATATTCTTATATTCTTTTACCTTTCTCCCACTTCTAACAATTGGAGATTCCATGATTCAAAATCTCCAAATAAATAATATGATTAGCTTGAGTCATTAGTTAATGCAAAGGGCATATATCTGCTATTTTTGTGTCATATGCATATCCTTGATTGGTTTCTTGGATCAAAGGTGGTGGTTGGGGAGGATCAGAGTGGGATCATATAATATAAAATATGGCCACTTTGGCCCACGCCCGTAACAGTAGTTATGGGAAGATGATCACAAAGAGTTGTACCTGGTAGTGCCTATTAAAATGCAATGGTTTTATTGATTTTATTCATAGTCATTTTTAACCTTTGTCTATACATGTCCAGAAACCGAATCATTGTATTGCATTTCTATAAGAAAAACACTCCAGTCTGCCCCAGTAATACCCTATATTCTACCTGTACTGCCACACCTGATCATGGATTATGGTAAAACCTTCAGTGAAGTTTATTACAACTTTCTAAAAGCTCTATAACTAGAAGTAAACATAGCACCCCACTTACAATTCTCCATTGTAAGAATTACATGGGTAAAATAATATTTTTCATTTTGTTCTAATACTCCTCTTGATTATGGCCTGCCTGGCCACTGTAGCACATTAGGCTGAGTCCTCAGAGAATCGTATATTCTGATTGAAGTCTCAAGAAATCATTTAGAATAAAGACAGCAAGATGAGATTACCTGTGTGGACCAATTGAATAAGTAATAAGAGCAGAGCCCAGATTTCTATCCAAATCATTGGAATTCTTTCCCTAAATACATTACCTTAAACTTGGTCATTTGAACCTCATATGACATTTTTCTGCCAAGCTATGGCCTCTTGAGATTTTCATACAGGTTATGCACATTGACTTGGCATTTCACTACTCTTTTAGTAAAAGCTTAGTATCATTGCTAACTTTGACATTCTCAGTGTGCTATTTCAATTATTTATACAAGTGTAAAATAAGAATTGTCATAGAATGGAGCTATAGAGACTTTCTCTTTTCATTTCACACAGAGAACTGTTCATTTATCTTTTTTCTTTTGTCATTACTAGATCATATTTTTATTGAAACAAATAGGTAATTTTAATATAGAATTTCATTAACATCTTTATAAAAACATTGACAATATTACATCTATTGGTAACCTTTTATTTGAAAAATCCATTTGTATTTTCTCAAAGATCTCTCAGCAGATGCAATTTATAGCTATTGTCTAGCAAATCTGTGAAAGATTATGAGAGTCTTAGTGGCAGGGAGATGGACTTTTCTCAGTTTTTATCACCAGTACCCAGCAATGTGCTTGTGTATTACTAGAAACAGCTCGGTTCTATTAAAATTCTACTGTGCCTCTTAGCAGTATCTCACTTTTTCTTCTGTAGCCTAAAATTTTCTATTAATAGAGTTTATTAGCTAATTTAGTATGAAAATGAGACACACCAAGCTATTTTTCCCTACCTACTACCCACCGTATAAATCACTTTTTTTTGAGGCAAGTTCTAATTCCTCCAGTAAACTGACATCTATTTCTTGAAACCTGTATATATAAAATTACCCTTATTGCCTGTCATCATTTCCAAAATCTTACCTAGAAAGTTCTGCAAGAAAGAGCACCCTATGAACCATGAAGTGTGTAACAGAGGAAGGAGGGGAAACCATGTTCATGTTGGGTGCCTTCTACATGCTAAGCACTGCATTTCATTTAATTCATTCAACCTCATTCTTACTTAGGCCTTACTGTTTTTTAATTTTATGAATGAAAAATCTGGGGCTCGAGAAGTTAAGTGTAGCAGTCACCCCTTATCCACAGGGGTTACAGCCCAAGACCCCAGCAGATACCTTAAAATCACAGATAGTACCAAACCCTGTATATTCAAATTGAGTATTCCTAATACAAAAATCTGAGACCTGAACTGTTCCAGACTTCAAAACATTTTGAGCATCAACAAGATACTCAAAGCAAGTGCTATGGTGGGTGTCGTGGTTCATGCCTGGTATCCCAGCATTTTGGGAGGCCGAGACAGGAGGATTGCTTGAGCTCAGGAGTTCATGACTGGCCTGGAAAACATGGTGAAAACCCGTCTCTACAAAAATTACAAATTAGCCGGGCTTGGTGGTGTACGCTTGTGGTTCCGGCTACGTGGAGGACTAAGTGGTGGGTGGCCTAGACAGGGGGGGGTGTGCTGGAGAAAGGAAGTGTCACATCCCGGGCACGTAGGAGCAGGATGGCAGAAATTTTATCACACTGCTAAGAATGGTGTGCAATTTAAAACTTATGAAGTTTATTTCTATAATTTTCTATTCAATATCTGTGGACTGCAGTTGACCATAGGTAACCGAAATCTCCAAAAGTGAAATCAAGGATATGGGGGTACTACTGTAACTAACTTCCTCGGAATGAAATACAGAGTTGAAATTGAAACACAGTTCAGTCTGACTGTGTCTTTTGTATGCGCCGTCTTTTACCAAGGCTAACATGTACACTGCCTAACAACATGGATGCTCAATAAATATTTAATGAATGAAAGAATAAATGAATAGCTGTCTCTGAAGCTCATGCTACTTTTGCATATGCTACCACCTTTGTTCAAGGAGTTGTTTTAAGTTGTAACATCAAGGTTAATCAGAAACAGAATATTATTTATTTTTAAGACAGGAAAAGCAGGTTATAAAACAAAATAATATTAAGGAGCTAGAGACAGGGTCACAAGGCTGGAACCAAAACTATGCAATTAAGGATACAGAAAAAACAGAAGCAGTCACTAGGAAACACAATCAGAAAGATTTTGCTAACTACCTAAAGTTAGGAATACCAGACAGCAGAACTTTGAATTTCAGGGAAAACACCAAAGCGTAAGCAGGCAAATCAAGGCATGAACAGCAAATGCCTGGCAGAGAGGGATAAACCTAGGATCCCTAAAAGTCTACTCTCCATATCCTCCCACCATTAGGACTTCTTGATCAATTTCTTTTTTCTGTTTTTTCTCTTTTTTGTGAGACCAAGTTTCACTCTTGTCCAGGCTGGAGTGCAATGGCGCAATCTTGGCTCACCGCAACCTCCGCCTCCAGGATTCAAGCAATTCTCCCGCTTCAGCCTCCTGAGTAGCTGGGATTACAGGCATGCACCACCACACCTGACTAGTTTTGTGTTTTTAGTAGAGGCAGGGTTTCTTCATGTTGATCATGCTATTCTTGAACCCCCAACCTCAGGTGATCTGCTTGCCTTGGCTTCCCAAAGTGCTGGGATTACAGGCGTGAGCCACCAGGCTTGCCTCTTGATCAATTTCTGTGTGCCCAATCTATTTGCTTTCCAATAGGGTTTTATATCCTGAATGTAAGCTGATTGTGATTCCAAAAGGGAGAGCTCTATTTAGCATATAGCTTATATTAAAATAAACTATTTTTGTCAAGCTAATTGCTTTTGACACGAGACACAAATTAGTGGAACACACTGGCATGAAAATTCAGACATAATGGTATTGAGCAGGTCCTTTAAAAATTGGGCATGATTTATATCTTTACCATTATCCCACAAAGATTATAGTCCCTGCTCTCAAATTGCTTAAAATCTAATGCTGGATTCAAAACGATTTACTTTTAATGGCAAAACTGCAATTACTTTTGCACCAACATAGTAGTATACCTCATAATAAATGAGATCATCTTTGACAAAGTTTTTACATAGTCCTCATAAAATTAACTTTCCTGAATCCAGTGTGGTAACATTAACTGCTATTTATTAATGATTATGCAAATTTGTATACAGACTGGTGTAAGTCCTAACTGAAATAGAGCTGTCTTTGAAAAATTGATCATATCTATTGATGAAAAGAGAGAAGGAAAGGAAGGAAACTAAAGATTAATAATATTTAGAGCATTATTGCTTGCAGGATTATGGTAGTGTGCTCAAAAAGAAAAGGCTTGTGTCTGGGTGTGGTGGCTCGTGCCTGTAATCCCAGCACTTTGGGAGGCTAAGGCGGGAGGATCATGAGGTCAGGAGTTCAAGAACAGCCTGACCAACATGGTGAAACCCTGTCTCTACTAAAAATACAAAAATTAGCCGGGCATGGTGGCACATGCCTGTAATCCCAGCTACTCAGGAGGCTGAGGCAGGAAAATCACTTGAACCTGAAAGGTGGAGTTTGCAGTGAGCCAAGATCGTGCCACTGCACTCCAGCCTGGACAACAGAACAAAACTTCATCTCGCAAAAAAAGAAAAAAAAATGTTCATTAAGGGCCAGGCAGTTGTCTGAATATGAAGAAAAACAAAAGGCTAGTGAGTCTGTTGTGCTCACTTTTGGTTAGCAATTTTGTAGCACTTTACATAGGAGGGCTATCATCCTTATTTACATATGTAGGAAAAGTGATGAATAATGCACATGCATCAATTAACCTTTCACAGTCTCTCAGCACATTAGAGCTCTGCCTGCAGTTATTCCAGTGGTCCCAGTACTTCAATAGAAACTCAAAAGTGCAGTGTTGTTATTGCTGTCATTTGTGTTTATTAGATACAGAAATGTTTTGTGTGCTATAGAGGCAACTGACTCTTTTTCCCAGAGCTCTTACTTTCTAATTGGAAAAGAAAGGCAGGAAGCCTAAATACTGTTTTTTCTTTTTATACTTACAAATGATAGTTAAAATTCAGTATAAATAGAACATAAGAAAATGTGTCTTTATAAGTACATGATACTATACAGAAGAACAGGAAAATATTGGGAGGAAATTGAGTATAGTACATTTCCATACATTAAGAGACCTGAGTTTTAAACCAAACCCTGTAATTACTAATCTGCATGATCCTGGGCAAAGCACTTTACCTCCCTAGGTCTCTATTATAATTTAATAATCTCACTATCCAAGGTGGAGAAAATGTATCATGGTAGTATAGAGGGCAATATTAACTCAGAGTTTATTTTCATTTGCTACAATTAGCACTACAGTTTGAATTCAATTTTTTTTAATTGACAGCATTACTTGAAGTCTTTACCATTTGTAAATTCTGGTTAGTAGACCCACTATTATATTATTATATAGTTAGTTAAAAGCAGCCTTAACACATTCCCTTAACAATTCAAAGGTTATATATGAGCAAAAGGAAAGGGAACACTTCTTCTTCACGCTTCATGCTTGCTTCATTTCTCTTTCTCTATGTCTCTTTCTCTCTCCCTCTTGGCAGGCTTTTTGTGTTGCACTTCAACATGCCTCAGATATAGTGACCAATGCCCTTACTTTATATGTCTGTTTCAGCCATCAACCACTTCCAGCTTTCTGTGTCACAGTTTTAAAAACCTAAGTCAAATAAGCTGATTGACTCAGTCCAACTAATGTATTAGATGCCACAGGGCTAGACATTCACCACTGGTCTAATTAGCTAGGACAAGTGGTGGAAGGTTCTGCCATGTAAAGGAAGCTGTGCTGCAGGAGTGAAATGCTGCATGAGAAGAAAGGACTTTTTTCTTAAGGAAAAAAAGTGATGAACCGGATAGATATTCCAAACTGAAATTTCAAACCGTAGCATTTTCCATTTTACAAATAATGCCAATGTTAGACACTGCTTCCTAGGTTCATGGTACATAATACAATTTATTTAGAATGGCCTCAATACATTTATTGACAGTAGAACATTTGACTTCTGTTTCTCTTGTTGCAATGGTAGGTGTTCCAGTTACCACTGGCCTCAGCCATGCAAATTTATAAAATAAAAAGCATTTAGTTGTGTTAGAAAACTTCATCCAAATGAGCTTAAACAAAAAAGGGGAAATTTAATGGCTCAAATTTCATTTGGGTCCAATAGTTACAGAAAAAAAAATCCTCAAATTCTGAGATTCAGTCAGATTGGAGTTTTACCCAAATCAAGTAGACAGAGACTGGCAGAGAAGTGGTCTCCTAAATAATTCTGGATACTGTATTAGTTAAGGTTCTATCAGGGAAACAGAGCTAGTAAGATACGTGAATACAGAGAAATTTCTTATAGGAAATTGGCTTAGGCACTTGGAAGTCTGGCTAGTTAGACTGAAATCTGTAGGGCAGGCAATCGGGAAGCAAAGGCTGGAACTCTTGGGGAAGAGCTGATCCAGTAATCTACAGATAGAACTTCTTCCTCAGGGAAATTATAGTTCTGCTCTTAAATTCTTTCCACTGATTAAATCAGGACCACCAAAGTGTAGAGGATCATAATTTCTACTTTAAGGCAGCTGACTATAGATACTAAATACCTTCAAAACAGCACCTAGATTAGTGTTTGAGTGACTGGACTATACCTTGCCAAATTAACATATAAACTGAATATCATAGAATCTGGTATTAGAGAAAGCAAAGACATGAAGACTGAGCAGCAAACAAAAATCTAAGACCTTTACAGGAAGAATTCTAATCCAAGTGTGATGGAAACAATCTGTTCCCTTTGAAAAACTACATATAATGAATTGCAAAAATTGGGATAAAATTACCATTATTGCATAGCCTACTATTTTTAATTCTTTGACTATGAGACTAACAATAGCTTGTTACCAGAGATTGAATCCACCTATGAATTAACAATCTGCAGAGCTACCTGTCTCAGTCATCCCTGAGTATTCATAAATTCAAAAGCATCTTTATCCTCAATGGTCTTGCTTTGTATTTTCTCTAGTGGTGTAGGCCAGGTGTTTTATAATTCCCTGTTGTAGTCTCAGAACCTAGGATCTAGTTTTCTGGAAAGAAATTAATAAACAGCCAGGGAAGAGAGGGCTGGTTAAAAATTTTTTTCAAGATTTTGCTATTATTAATAAGGTTACAGTAAATAACTTGGTGTATGTGTTGTTTCTTATTCGTTAAGATGCATCTTCAGGATGAATTTTAGAAACGAGAATTGCTGGATCAAATGGTAAATGAATATTTAATTTTGTTAGACACTGCCAAATTTCCCACCACAGTGATTATAGGAATTGGAGATTTCAGCAGGCTCTCCTGGTGGTTATTATGCACAATAAAGTTTAAGAATCACTATTTTAGAGGATGGACATTTACCTTTTCAAGTATGAATCCTCTTGCCAGAAAAATGTACCCATTGGAATATATAATTGCTGGCATACCTTCCAAACACAGCCCTACACAGCTGGTTGTTGATGGAACCCCTGAAGCTCATCCGGGTCAAGAAACGCTGGCCTAGAAGCAACTGCAATTATCAAAATGCATGTTTTGTCAACAGAGTGAGGACAGTTGCTTCCCTTCACCAACTTCATTTGGCCTTTTTAGTCTTAACCACACTTAGCCTGAGTTTGATACTGCCTTCCTGCCTAAAACTAAACCAAGAAATTTAGATAAACCATCATAAAGAAATTATTGTTTTACAGAACTTTTGCCTTTTTTCTAAGTACGTCTGTCCCTTGCAGCAAGGACAATGAGCTTTAAACAAGGAAATCTTGATCTTTCTACAGTGTGATTTAATCTATATAATCATACGATTTTATCATCACCACAATAGTATTGCACAGTGTGTTCCAACATCAAAATGAGATGTGTACACAAATATAAACAATGAATAATATAAAAGAAAGCTGTACTGTAGTTAACCTTTCATATTTCAACACTGTTTTCCTCCATTTAGTAAGAATTTGAAATAGAAATTGACAGTTGAGCTAACTGGTAATTAGCATAGCAGTGAACCAGGTTTGTTCTGTATTCCACAACTTCGTGGATACTTACCTTAGTCACTTCTGAGACAGCCATCTGTATTATTTCAGCTCAGAACAATGCCCTTACAAATCGATAGGATTTTCTTCAGTGGAGAAATTAGGTTACCCAACTCTGTGTATCTCAAAGAGCAACTTTGGAATTCTAATATATTACATCAAGTATTTTACTATTCCACATAAATCATGTATATTGAGCATGGGCTTTTGAATACTGGTATTCTTCAAACTGATTCCTGAAGGAGTCCTAAGATAACACTGCCCTTGGTCATGAAAAGTAATATGCCAAAACATGAACTCTGTTCTTTGTGTTAAATGGAATGACACCTTGAGATCTTATAAACAGAAGACTTATTGAGAAAAATATGAAGGCACTCTAAGTTAAAAATATATTTTGTGAAAATTAATATTATATTGGAATGCTGCTCTCTCCACTCAATTCCTTGTCTCCATTCAGTTTTAAATATGAAGTCCTATTGACTCAAACTCCAAAATATTTTCTGAATCTCTCTCCTCTTTTCCATTTCTGCTTTTTACATTAGTGCATAACTACAAAACTGGCATCTCCCTAACCAGTTACCCAACACTTTTAATCCATCCTCCTCACAGGAGACGGCATTATGTTCTTAAAATTCAGGTTGCTTATATAAATATCCTACTTTAAAGTAAACAAAGAAGTAAAACTTGTGCTAGATTTGAGAGCTAGTCTAAGCCTTTTAGGAATACATCCAAATTCTGTTATAATCTGATATCCATAGGTGAAGTGAATATTGAAGAAATGCCATTAAAGATGAAAATTGGCCAGATACAGGCATACTCAAGTCTAACCCTAAACTAATCACTACTCCTTACAAGTTCTCCAAGGGAACTGTATGTGAAAAGAACAATGGAAACAAAGTGAACAAAGTAATAATTTACTATTAGTTAGTAATATAGGCCTGAAATATAATTCCAGTGAGCTATGCTGGATAATCTGGAAAATGTATTTTTCTATGCTAGAATAGCCTTATCCGTATTTTTCACCCTTCAATCTAACTTCAGCTCTGAGTCTTATATCTTATTATTCCAATATGAGGACATTAATAAGGAGCCTGCCACAGGCCAGATGAAAAAAATTATATATATGTAACATACATGTTATATGCATATATAATACATATTTTATATATGTATATAGATATACAGAAAGAAAGAGAGAGAAATTAGTATTTCCAGACATATAGCTAAGTTCTAAGCATATAATATTGAATAAAGCTTATGTGGCCTCTCGAAGGTTATAGTCTACTTAACAGATTTTAAACAACTTTATATGTGTGTATCTATTTTATGCAAGTAAAATTAGAAACAGTGTTATAAAAATACAGAATGCCATGAGATTATATCAGGTAGACCTAATTGACATTGGAAAACCAGAAAGGATTTTTCGCAGGGACTGACATGTAAGTTGAAAACTAAAGCCAAGATTGGAAAAGCATAGCAGACAATAATTTTTAGGTGAAGGGAAAATATATACAAAGTGCAGAGAGGGAGAAAATGCTTGGATTGTTTAAGGAACAGAAAGACAGCCAAGGTACTAGAAATAGAGAAGAACACCACTGGATGTCCAAGGTGTTAGGAATGAGGAAATACGTCACTAGATGAAACTGGAGAGAGATGCAAAAACCAGCTGATGCTCACCATTGTTAGTAATGCTAGGAATGTGAAGTTTAATTCCTATTTCTCTAAGCAGTTACAGGAAGGTTTTTAACATGTAATCCGTTTTTCATGTTAATGTGATCTCTTTGGCTACTATGAGAAAAATGGCTTCAGAAATGGAGATGGGCCGGGCGCGGTGGCTCACGCCTGTAATCCCAGCACTTTGGGAGGCTGAGGTGGGCAGATCATGAGGTCAAGAGATCGAGACCATCCTGGCCAACATGGTGAAACCCTGTCTCTACTGAATATACAAAGAAAATTAGCTGGGTGTGGTGGCGTGTGCTTGTAGTCCCAGCTACTCGGGAGGCTGAGGCAGGAGAATTGCTTGAATCCGGGAGATGGAGGTTGCAGTGAGCCGAGATGGTGCCTGGCAACAAAGTGAAACTATGGCTCAAAAAAAAAAAAAAAAAAAAAAAAGAAAAAAATAGAAACGGAGATGAGGTGTGAGTTCCCAAGCAGTGGATGACAGGTACTTGGTTTAGGAACCAGGAGCAGAGAAAGAGATAAATACACAGATTTGAGATGTACACTGAAGATATAACTGGCAGGATGTGGTAATAAGTTGGACGCAGAGGATACAGTAGAAGGTATGAAGGATGAATGCCTGGTTTCTGGAATAAGCCATTGGGTAGAAGGAGGCATTTTCTGCCACAGTGAAGGAACATATTTGGAGAGAAGCAGCAGGGATTTAATACTAGGTATGTTACATTTGAGGTATCCAAAAGAATCTCAGCTAAAATATCAACCAAATAACTGCATTTAGGAGTTAGAAGTTCAGGTGACAGACTAGAATATTAGACAGTCATTGTAATGTTGGTGAAAGTCATAGAAACTTTCAAGATTGTCTGTGAAAGAATTCAAAGATTTTAAGACTGAACCTGAGGTACTCCATTATGAGAATTATGGACCTGATATACAAAAAAGAGGTGGAGAAAGTAATTGAGGAAAAGAAGTCAGGTAGGAAGAAAACCAAGAGAGTGCTAAGAGAAAAAAAATGCCAAAAAGGAGAAAGTGGTGAATTTGGCCTGATGCTGAGGAGAGGTCATAAAAGGAGGCTACAAAAAGTCCACTGATGTAGCCACATAAAAATAATTCATAATTTCTTTAAAAAAAATGGAATGGTAATATTGGAGGATGTGTCAATGTGGGATGAAGTGTGCTTAAGGGGAGGAATGAAGTCGGCTTGTATGAAAAATTCTTTGCAGAAGTTTGGATATGAATGGAGCATGGAGATAAAGGACTATAAATGGAGGGTTGTTTAAGGTTAAGAGAAAAATTTTATTGGTTTTACAATGATAAATAGTAAAGCAATTTGTATGCCGAATGTGACATATAGTAGAAAAGGAGAAGTTGAAGATGCAGAAGGAAGGGGGTTAGTTGCTGAAGCCAAGTCTTTGAGAAAGAGATGGACTGAGTATATATTTCTGCCCCTCATTGGACTACACAAAAAGAGAGGATGCTTGCTTATGTCTTACAAGAGGAGAGGAAAAAATAGTTGATCTAGAAATAGATAGGTTTTAGCTGGGGCTGTAAGAAAACAAAGATTGCCTTTCTGTATGCTCTAATTTCTGCAGACAGTAAGAGGCAGGACTATCCTTCTGGAGTTGAGAGATGTGGGGTGAAGTGAATCAAAGGGCTGGGGCAGTAGAGAAAAAATGAGAAAGAAAAGTTGAAGGCTGGAGAGAAAGTTGAGAGAGTCAGTGGGGACAGAGTTGCAATGAAGTACAAAAGTGTTGCAGGGGGGAGTACCTGAGACTGTTCGTAAACGTACAGTCCAGCGGAAGAGTGAGATTCTGTGTGGGGTTGGGGAGATAGATAATTTCTGGTGATGACAAACAGCATGCTGTTTCTCACCATGGGAATCTGTGGTTGAAGTGTACTGGAAATAAAAGGTGATAGGCACAGAGGAGGCCAAGGAAACAACCGATAACGTTTTGGATTAATTATCCTGTAGGCATTTCAATGTCTACAGAATACTCACTTCCCAGGTTTCGAGTGGTCAAAAAGACAGAAACCTGGGTACTGAAATTAAAAAAAAATGATATACAAGAATCAGAAGATTGTGGATGATTCTTCAAGGATGGATTCTGTGAGTGACACAACCAGTTTGTGAGACTGTCACGAAGCAGCGGATTTTTACCAGTTGAGCATAATATTCTGGAACACTTAGAGTATGATCTTAGGATATTGTGGAGTCTGATCATGGAGTGAAACTTTCAGAGTGCAGATCAGAAGCGTTTAGGTAGGAAGAGAGGACGTTGGGTTGTATCACTGGACAAAATGTTAGCCTGTCTAGCACTTTAAGCAGAGTCTTGTGTAAACAAGGGTAAGAACATTGCAAGATTTTGTCCTGATATTATCTAAGACAGAGGTGGGTTTATAGAGTTTCGGTTACAGCCTAAGAATGAGGGATGCCTGGCAGTCAGAATTTTAGGTCAGTGTGTCATTACCTTTTAGGCAGTTAGATTTGGCAGCTGCAGTAAAGTGCAGCTATAGGTGACAGTAATGAGCAAGTAAACATAAACCAAATGGTTCTTTTCTTAGAGAATAGCAGCGTGCAGTAAGGAAGGTGAAGTAGTGATGGATCATAAACAAATCAAGTTGTACCAGCCTTTCTCTTGGTGATAAAGCCTAGACTCCACCTCAGACAATGACAGTCTAGGGAAAAGAGATGATTAAGCATTTTTCCCACCATGTTTCAAACTACATTAGACATTGATGAAATACCTATGTGACATGGATAAAAAGAAAAAATAAATCAATCATAAAAATGTGCAAATCTTTCTATTTTTCCACATTTTTAGTGCCCTACTTTTACAATGTCAGGTTTTTTACTTGCCAAGTTAACTCCTGGCTCTCAGATTATAGAAAATGAAAGGCAAACTGAAAGAAAGACCTGAAAGGCTAATTTGTTTTCATAATAAAAAGGTGAATGAGAGGCAGTGTTGGGGTGAAGTGGGGATAAGGATGGCCTACATTTGTATTTGCCAGAATTCAGTCAGCTTGATTAGGAAATGACATTTGAAAATCCTTGGTTTGAGTAATATATTGAATTTAAAAGAGATAAAAATAATTTTTTCTAAATTGCTGCTCTTTATTAACGTTCTTCTTTCTTACATTTTCTCTAGAGACTGCAGGAAAGATTTAAGATGTTTTCAATTTAGGCCAAAATAATGTTTCTTCTTAAATGTCATTTTGACCCAGTGCCAAAATGGGTTATGAGGTTTACATGTGAAAATTACAAAATAAGTCCTTAGAGTTAAAATTTTAATATAAAATGTTTCCTAAAGTAGTATGATGTTGATATAGGAGTTAAAAAGAAATTATTTAGGCAGAGAGTGAGGGTAAGGAAGTTCTCGGTAAGGTTTTCCCTTTAACGAAAAGCCACTCCAAATCATTTTCTTTTCTAACAATGAGCAGCCTGTAAAATCAAGCTGCAGACATAGACAAGCAAGCTGTAAGCTTGAATGGGTGAATGCTGGCAACTCTGCCAGTAGGAAAAGGCTACTGGGACTAGGCATGTTCAAAATGGTAGCACCATCTTTCCTTTATCTTCCGAACCACGTGTGCATTAGGAGCAGACAACACCTGGCTGGCCAGGCAAAGACCCAATTTGCATAATAAGATTAGGGTGGGGTGGCCAGCTTCCACTCACACTGTGCAAACGTCACACCTGGTCCGACCAATCTTTGGGCCCTATGTAAATCAGATATAAAATGCTGTGCATTCTTCTGCAGGCTAGAAGTCCCATTCAAGCACCCTTCTTCTTGTAGCAAGAGAGAGATTCTCCTTTCTTTTTCTTTGCCTACTAACCCTCCACTCCTAAACTCACTTCTTGTATGTCTTCGTCCTCGGTTCCCTTGGTGTGAGACTATGAACCTTTGGTATTTACTCTGGACAATGACACCAGTTCAATGTTAGCTTGTTCAAAATCTTTAGAACACAATTCTCTGAATCTTAAAATAGAACATTAAAAAAACAAGCAAGCCCATTCAAAAGTGGGTGAAGGATATGAACAGACACTTTACAAAAGAAGACGTACATGAGGCCAACAAACATGAAGAAATGCTCATCATCACTGGTCATTAGAGAAATGCAAACCAAAACTACATTGAGATATCATCTCACACCAGTTAGAATGGCAATCATTAAAAAATCTGGAGACAACAGATGCTGGAGAGGATGTGGAGAAATAGGAACACTTTTACACTGTTGGGAGTGTAAATTAGTTCAACCATTGTGGAAGACAGTGTGGTGATTCCTCAAGGACCTAGAAATAGAAATTCCATTTGACCTAGCAATCCCACTACTGGGTATATATCCAAAGGGTTATAAATCATTCTACTATAAGGACACATGCACACGAATGTTCACTGCAGCACAGTTTACAATAGCAAAGACCTGGAACCAACCCAAATGCCCATCAATGATAGATTGGACAGGGAAAATGTGGCACATATACACCATGAAATATTATGCAGCCATCAAAAATGATGAGTTCATGTCCTTTGTAGGGACGTGGATGAACCTGGAAACCATCATTCTCAGCAAACTGACACAAGAACAGAAAATCAAACACCGCATGTTCTCACTCATAGGCAGGTGTTGAACAATGAGAGCACATGGACACAGGGAGGGGAACATCACACACTGGGGTCTCTTGGGGGGGAAATAGGGGAGGGACAGTGGGGGGTGGGGTTTGGAGAGAGATAGCATGGAGAGAAATGCTAGATATAGGTGATAGGGAGGAAGGCAGCAAATCACACTGCCATGTGTGTACCTATGCAACAATCTTGCATGTTCTTCACATGTACCCCAAAACCTAAAATGCAGTAAAAAAAAGAGAGAAAGAAATAGAACATTAAAAAATATGGGGGTTTAGTCATGGGATTTTGGCTTCCAAATATAGACACTTACTAAAGTTAGCTCAAATAAAAAGATATTTATTTCCTGAGAGGAATCAAGTAATCTGTGTTCACAGATCTAAGGATAGCAAATAAAGATTGACTTCCTGGGGCTTAGAGATTTCCTCACTCAAGGAAGACATGACTTCTTCCCTCTTGCCTCTCATAGCCCCTTTACTTTGATACATAGGCTCTGATATTTTTTCTCTCACCCCACCACCTTACAACCAATTCACCTTATCTGTTTTACAGCAGCAGTACATTAGGTGGACGCCATGCTTTGTGGTTCAGATTATTGAGAGAAAGGATCCCAGTGACTCCGCTCAGCCCATGATTTGGTTTCACTTGAATCCCATCTTCATTCTGGGTCTAAGTATCCCTGAAAAGGGAGGATAGGAATGGTATTGCACTATTGCACTATGGCTGCCCCTCTCAGAAACACTAAGTGGGGGTAGGTTTAGGTAACTAATGATGTTGAATGGGTCAGCCACATTGCCTGACATATCCAATACATGTGCACTTTTGGAGGAATCACTAGTGGGAATGTTTCCAGAATATAGAATAGCCAGCTGACAGTAGGAGTCTATATGTCAGGTTTAATTTTTGTGTGTTTATATATAAACTGAAAACCAAGAACAGGAGAGATTTTTCAAACAACAGAAGCAAAATCCCCAAACAAGTAAAGATCAATAAATAACTGTCTTGAATAGTCTTGGCTAGACAGACAAAATAGCTTGTTTATTTATCCAGATGCTTTAAGTATCAGGGACTAATAGAATTTGAATTTAAACTTCTTATTTCAAAGACTCATTACTCTTTCAGATTTGCAATTGCATTTTAGAATTACAGGGCTAAATATTTAACGTTCCTACTTTAATTCTAAATATGCCTCACTCTATATAATGTGGACAATTACTTTCTTGTTCAATTTTTGTACGATGTACAGTGGAATAAAAAATGAAGTTATATTACTGTTGATGCTATCTGGATAACACTAAGTTACTATAAAAACAAGAAAAATAGTGAAGTTCCTAATGCAAACCTCTGTGAGGAAAATATGTATTATTTTCCTGAAATAAAATAGAATGCAGTTTCTTCATTAACACATAATTAATAAACATGGAGAGTTTGCCAGTCCCCAATCACAGCAATGATTGTTGAAATCGGGCAGTATATGGCTCTCTACTCTCATCTTACTCCCCCTCTTAGCTAGTCCCCACTTTATGTCTTGTTATGTAAAATACCTTGTTTTTTAACTTCATTTCAAAAAATCTTGTTGTGTAACCTTTTTTAAAAGTTAAAACGAATGGTAAGTCATTTCATTTTGAGAGCTTTTCGAAAATTTCTAAATTCCATCAGTAAACTGTAACCCACATTGAAGAATTAAGGACAGGGACTGACTATGCAGTTAAAGGATATGGACAGAACTTTGATGTATTTAAATTCCCTTATGATTTTTTTGAGTCAAAGTACAGAAGCATCATTTAAAATGGTTATCCCCGGCAAAAGTAATTCTTATTTTTATCAGCTAAAAAACTACATGCTTTAAGATGTCAGTATGAGTAACAATTGCTTTGCTTTAAGGTATAGGGATGATCGGAGCCATAACTCTGTAAGCACAGTGCTCTGTCACTGTCCATGAGAGCTCCCTTTGTGACTTTTGATTTATGTTAGGCAAGTTTACCAATAATACTTGAAGTTTCTTACTGCCCTCAACTGTATAAAACTTATATATCTGTAGTCAAACAGGGCTGCTTATATAATCAGAAAGATGTCAGACAAAAACAGTTTCCCACACCTGATGAACTAATGATGCCAAAACAGTAAAACCCTATTTACTGGAGAAGCTGAATTATGAAAATAAGGAACGGGATGAATAATAGAAAATTTGAAAGAAATGTTGTTTTCCTTTGACAGCTGATAGTTAAACATCTTAGAAATAGAGACAGTTGTTGGAATATTGGTTTCTTCTAATATTAATTTTTGTTAGTGGAAACTAGAATGACATTTAAAAATAAATGTAGAAGAAAACAGAAATCTCAATTTTATTGCCCTTTATTTGCTGCACAATAAAAAAAAGTTGATAACACAGGTAAGAGATTTTTTTAAAGTATTGATATTGCAATCCTAATGGATTGGGGCCTAGGGCAGAATTGGGACTGGTCTCCACAATCTACCGTGAGTTTGCCAGGCAGAGTGCTAAACTGGGGGCCCTGCTGTACTACAGGCAGCATAGGATACTTGGTTCCTGGTGAAAGGAGATGCTTAAAAAGAGACTGAGGACCCTGGAAGTTAAGAGAGTTAAGTGTTCAGAAAACATCAGATATGATGGAATGAATGGGATTCCAGAGCACCATTGTAATTCCTTTTTGTGTAACTTTTGGGGTGATTCATAGACTTCCCCACTGTTTCTATGCCCTAGGGGTAATAATGATGAAGTGCAAAATCATTGCATTTCAGTTCAAAAGGTGTAATATCATCTAATTATGAGAAAAATCAGACAAATCTCAAATTGGAACATTCTTCAAAACAACTCCTGTCTTCTCTTATGAAATATTAACATCATGAACAACAAAGGAAAGCTGAAGAATTGCTCAAGATTAAAGGAGTCGAGAGAGAAAAGATGATTAAATACAGTGTATGATGTTGAATTAGATTCTGAATCAGAATTTTTCTATAAAGAATATTATCTGTCAAAAGGTAAATTGTGAATAAGGTCTATACGTTGTACACATTGTTAAAAGTATTATGAGAGATATACTGTGGTTATGCAAGATAATATCCTTTTCCTTCTTAACCTTATTAATAGATGGATGCTGAAGTATTTAGGAATAAAGAGTCATGATGTCTGCAATTTACTCTGAAATGGCTCAATGAGTATATAAAGTAGCCAGTGGAATAAAATGTGAAAATTGGTGAATCTAGGTGAAGGGTATAGGCATTCATTCTATTACTCTTAAAAATTAAAAATTTTGTGTAAGTTTGAAATTCCAAATAACATGTTTTTCAAAAAGATGTGACATTTATGACTCCAGCAATGACTAACCATAAGGGCTTTGAGCCTGGTTCATCTGTAAAATACAAATAATCTGCTACTTTTGTCTCTCAGGGAAATCATAAGGATCCGTGGAATCTTGGAGTTTGCAGAGCAGTATTTACTTTTCTATGATTTGGAAAAACATTTTATAGAAAAGAAGAGAGTGATTTTTCATCCAAAAACATTTATATCACAAATGACATAGTTGAATTTTAAATATTTTAAAACCTTAGCTTGTGTTTACCAATTATAATACAGCCATGCCTGCACTAAAGAATGCCCTGGGAATGAAATAGAGAAAACCGTGACAGGAAATTTAAAGCTAAAATTAAACACAGCTAAAAGCAATCACTCAAATTTTATATAATCATGTGACTATAGGTACTCAATAGTTGTGACTTTATGATCATGTTGCTATTATTTTTTAGAACACTCCAATTTTTTTGCATTTCAATTAAAAGTGAACAGAGCTCATCATAGGAATCTGAAGTCTGAGAAGTTTCAATTTTCATCAGTCATATATTTACATGCTTTTTTCCCCATATTTGGCAGAAACATAGAGAGTTGTCTCAATCAGTTTTATGATGACTTAGAAAAAATGTAAGAATGAATTGCATCATTCTTATAATAGAAGGCCAAAATCAATGAAAATTTTCTTGAAGGAATAATTTACATTTTCTGAACTCCTTCATCATCATCTGGTTCACTCTTCCTCCATAACTAAACTTCCCAAACAGAAGTAGCAAAAATTACTACTATTTTACTGAATATCAGATTCAGTGACATTTTCTTAATCTATATTCTTCTTTTTTGTTTTGTAAAGTGATTGACCCAGTCAGCCACTCCATTTTTCATCCTGAAACTTTTGTCTTTTAGATGTCTATGAACATTTGTGTTACTGCTAACCTCTGATCTCCTTTACTCTTATTTCTCTAATAGTAAGCCTCCAAGGTTCTTGTCTAAGACTCCTTTTTGTTTCAGGGATCGGGGGATCACATCCAATTAAGTCATCTCAAGATGACTTTAGAGAAGGCTTGATCTTCAAACTCACCTTTCCCCTTCAGTACCACGTAGACAGATGCAATTGCCTGCTTCATAATGCTATCTAACATAGTCTCCACATGTCTCATGATAGCCAGAACCACCGTTTCTCCATGCCCAAAGTCAGATTAGCCCGCACACCAGTTCCTCTTCACCTCTGTGAAATGAACCAGTGAGAAAAGAAAAATAAAAAAGGAGAGATATTATGAGAAAGAGTTTCATGTAACAAGAATAATGAACACTGTTCTACAGTAAGAAAGACTGAAGCGGGGTACTCCTTATAGAAACAGCATAGCTATGAACAAATGGATTTATAAGTGAAGAAAACGGATGCAGGATGGAAGCAGGAAGAGAGAGAGAGAAGAGGGAATGTGTGCCTGCCAAGCAGTGATCTGATCATTTAGCATGACAATGAAACTGCAGGATATGCTCTTTTATTTATTTTTCACTGGAATAGAAAGATCTTCATCTAAATAGAAATCACTTGAAAAGATCATTTTTTAACTTATGATAAACTAATCTTTCAAGAACATTTGGGGAAATATATACTTATATAAAATCTGGCTTGTACTATTTCCAATAGTAAGCACTAATGTTTAAAATTAGTCATCTCCCACAGCAGAAAGAGCTAAATTAAAATTAAAGTTTAAATAATATGTTTAAGCTTGAAAGATACCCCATACTGTTAGATAATGCAAGAATGTTGAGAAAAGTAACTAAAAACTAATTCACCAAGTTTGTAAAATGAAATATTCTATACTCTAGGTAATCTTAATATTACTCAGTCACTGTCAATCGGATTATTCTTGAGATTGTATTTAAGTCAAGGCAAGATGTTCTTCTATTTACAAATGTAATTTAGTCTCATGAGTGGGTAATCTTGTTATATATTGTCAGGTTAATTAAAATTGATTTGTGTTTACTAAACATAGTGAATACTAATCAAATAGTAGACACTGAAGTGTTGGAGTTACATTTAAACCTTTGATAGACACCATTAGTGCTGCATGAAAGAATTTGTTATCTCAGAGCTCAACATTACTTTTCAGCCTTTTCTCCAAAATAAATATTAAGAAAAAATGAGAAGAAATGACATATACTTTTTAAATGAAATTTTGTGATTTGGGAATATTTGGGAAAATTTGGGATAAGTTTGGGTGGGGGATTGATTATTTATGTTTTATTTCTGTTGCTACAAATAGCACATTTGCTTTTCCATCTGCTTAATTCCATTCCAGGTTTGCTATTCTCTACCACTCATAGCATCATTGAGCTCCACATAATAACTTTTATAGGAGACAAACATTACCAAGCATTTTGAAAAGCAGGTTGAAGATAAAGGCTGATAGCTCACGTCCCCTGGCCTGGTGACTTGGCTCACCTGTGAAGCTTACACTGAATGTGGTCGATCTGCACCAGCTCAATGAGGCTTAAAGAAACATTTCTCCTAATACAAATATAAACTCACTATAATCATTCGTTTTGAGGAAATTTTACAGTTGTTGGTTAACCTGCTCCCTTATGCCCTATTAGCAGATTTCTCTGTTTATGAGTGATATTATATGGAAATGGTTATGGGAAGCTAACAGATGTAATCACTGAAATAAATTAGAAGGAAAAGTTCTGTTTTTTACAGATGGCTCCATCAAATGTGCTTCCCTCCCCCCGTCCACTTTAACATTTAGTTTTCTTTCAACAGAAAACTTTTCTTTACTGACTACGGGAATGTCGCCAAAGTGGAGAGATGTGACATGGATGGAATGAACAGAACAAGGATAATTGATTCAAAGACAGAGCAGCCAGCTGCACTGGCACTAGACCTAGTCAACAAATTGGTTTACTGGGTAGATCTTTACTTGGACTATGTGGGAGTGGTGGACTATCAAGGAAAAAATAGATACACTATCATTCAAGGCAGACAAGTAAGTATAATTTTGTTAGAAAACGCTCCTAAGGGTAATAAAATGAAAGGAATAATACTAAAAAGAATACCAAAATTTACAATATTGAAAATTTCTTGTGAAGTCGAGTTGCAATGAGTCATAAAAGTTATAGTATTTTTCCTATTTTGGAGAATGTTCTTTTCACAGTGATATTGTGATATTTCCATACTATTGGAGATGCTCTTCTTGCTCTTTCTCCCTTCTATTAAAAACAGAGAAAACAAACAAATAAACAAATACAAAACAAAAAAGACAGAAATGCTATATTAGCAAGAAAGAAAAGTACTAAAATAGGTCAGATGTTATGGCTTGTTTACTAAAAACTAATTTAAGTAGTTCATTCATGAGGAGCTGAACTATCATCTGACCCATGTGGCATTGAAAATATTTGGCTAACAAAAGCAAATGCCTGTTCACAAAAATATCTTTATTATTTTAATAGGTTTGATTAAATTTTGACTTCTGATGTATTCAAGCACTTCCTTAAAAAAACATTCTGTGAAAGTCAGGAAGATCAAAATTCTTCTTAAATGTGTTACTTTTTACTTTGCCGAATTACAACATTTTTGCAAACAACACTCAGTGAATGCCTAAAACAGATATCTAAGTAGCAATCAGCCTTATTTACTAGAATACTTTTAAAAATCTGATTTTATCTCACCGATTGAACTTACGTGAGATTCTTAGTCTATGGAGCTGAAATATGTGAATCTTGGATTCTTTTACAATGCAAGACAGGTATATTCTGTAATTATCCTTTAAAGTTACTTTTACTTTCTAATCAGCTTTTAAAATGAAATCCTTTCTCCTTCCTTGACAGATAAAGAGACACAGTAATCTATTTGGGGTGGTGGTGGTGGGGGAAACCTGTTCAATATTAAAGGTGGGCCAGTGCTTTCTCTCTCACCTTCAACTGCCCCAAAACCTTGATTCCTTTCAAAGCTCTTAGTTATGACCTTAGAGGATCTGATCTCTGAGATTATTATGATGGCCCTTCTCTTTACTTATTTGCAATAAAAAAAATTAAACCTTGTTACACAGATAAGGAGTTCAAATAATTTTTTGCATGACTACTTTAAAAAGTTTTGAAAGCCTAAGTTTTTAAATATTCTTTTTCTCCATGTCTATTGCCTCTGTTTTGCTCATTCTCTAAACATATGCTAAGTCTGCCACTACATAATCCAACATGGATACAGTTTTTGAAGTATTGGGGCTGAAGGCAAAATGGTTTACCTACTGCTCCAGGCTTCTCCTACCTCTGTTGGGGGGTAATTAACAGAGACGTTTATTTTAGGGGAAACAGTCTTTTCTGAAGGAAGATAGGGAGGCGGTGAGTGAATTTTATCTTTACTGGGTAAATATATTTTCCACCTTGACTAATTGCCTCTTATGTAGCAAGATTTTTCTCCTGGGTTATAAACTGGCAGTTACGTAGACAACGATGATATCCCATCACCACAGGCTCCTAGGTTGATGGCCCCAAACATTGAGCAAAACATGCATGAGATTAATGGTGAAGGAAGAGTCTTGAGCTTGCTTGTAATGTTTGTAGGAAAAAAGTATTACCCAAGTCAAAATTGAGCCATAGATATTTTTAGTAAATTTGATGTCGCCAGGTGGAAAATGATCTTAATAAATACACGCATGCCTGCACCCACACGTAAGTACAATACATGCACATACGTGGAGTAACATGTACATAGAAGAACTATTTAGACTACAACATAGAATAATTCTCCCTAATAATTCTTATATTTCATATCCAACCTAAGCATGAAAAAATGAGATAAAACCCAAGAACAACATGTAGTCAGTCTTCTTCAGTCACATCTCATACAAGAAAACCAAGAATAGAAGTAATGACTCATATATGCTAGGAAGATAAATCAAATGTTTTTGTTTAAACTATAGAACTGGCAGATTTTCTGGTTAAAATAGAACATTTTGTGATTTTGTTCTATAAGTATTTTTACAATCAAACGACGCATACTTTTTCGAATTTTCTTAACTGTAAATCTATGTATTAAAAGTGTATAATATAATGCCAAAAGTAGTGACAGATGCTTTTTCAACAAAATCTCTACAGCAAATCAATTGGCAACTTCACTATACCCTGGAACAGAACCATTTTAAATTAAGTAAAGGAGTAGCCAAAGGCAACGTGCCTAGCACGTGCCTTTTTATCAGAAAACCAGTACATGTATTCTTCCTTTTGCTCGAGGGGGAAAACTTTCTCAGTTCAAGATGTCCATTCCTCTTCATAAACCCAATACCTTTGCCAAAGAGAAGAGCTGGACTGTTAACTAAGTATATGGATAGCAATAAACATAATTCTCAAAGAAACAGTTCCATTTCCCATTATAAATTGGCTTTAGAAATAATGCAATTTCTGAGAGAAATGCTGACATTTATTTACAGTGATTGCAAGTATGTGATTTCTTAATATATTATTTTCTGTGCTGGAGCAAGTGCTAGTCTAAACATAGCTTAGGACCAAAAAACTGGATTTTGAATTTATAAAACAAATCTTCAGAGGTGCTTTCTCATTAGTCTTTTCACAGACAGAGCTATGTTTTTGCAGATTCTACATATCCATTATTATATAAACAAGTAGCCCCTAAAATATCTCAAATTATATATAACAGTGTCATAGGCATATTATTGAATATGCTTGAAAGTCTTGCTCTTACAAGCCTTTAAAAAATAACTACTAAATATACTGTCTTAATGACACATAAATAAAATTCTCTCCCTACATTTGGAACTGTTTTAAGCACTAATGCATAATGTTTTCTTCTCTGGATGAAAAGTTTTAACCAGTGAAATGTTGAATTCTTTTAGAAAAGTAAATAATATCCTTGTGGTTCTCCTGCTGTAGCCATTTTCCATACTAGTAAATTGCAATCAGTTTTTCTTTCAAATTAAAAGCTGCATAATTAAAAATCATACTTGTGTTTTGCGCTTTTTATAGGTAGACATCTTTATGGTATAACTGTGTTTGAAGATTATTTGTATGCAACTAGTTCTGATAACTACAATATTATAAGGATAAACCGATTTAATGGCACTGATATTCACTCGCTAATTAAAATGGAAAATGCTCGGGGAATCCGAATTTATCAAAAAAGAACTCAACCAACAGGTAAGTGGCAGACTTCTTTATAACCTTCCTAATGGTAAATTGAGTGGGGATATAGTCCTTGTGCTTTTGTATGGTGTTGAAGTGAGTGAGTCATAAATTCTCTGCTTTGACAGCAAAAGTGGGCATGTCTGCTTGTTAAATGGAATAGGGCTCCCTTCATAAGTCTAAATGACAAATTGTTCAGTTCCTAGTGAATCGTTTCTACAATAGAATTGAAATGATAGCTAGATTTAGATTCAGGAATGGGCTTTCAGTTGTGATGTATGCAGATAAGAAACCCAGATACTAAGGTTATTATTTTTTTTCCTTTTTTGGTGTCATTTTGGTAGACATATTTTAAACCAGGTGACTGCCTTGCAATTTCTGTCCAGTGTTTATTATAATCACTGAGCTCTCCTAATTTAACATTTCAATTGTTCTTTAGCATATGTTCATTAAAAAGTAATTTTTAATGAGAGAGCTGCAGTTTTTCTCAGAAAAACAAACCAGTTATTTCTATAGGAGATTAGTGATGCTGTTCATCAATACAATTTAGGTTCAATCATATATAAAATAAGAAAATATAAAAAAATCACCAGCCAACATTTTTGTTATATTTTATGCTTACATTTCAAATTAAAACTAGTCTATAATTATTTAAGCATTAGCATATACCTAATCATGGCTGTACATTGTCACAAATATGTTTATAACAGATTCAAATTTTAAATTCGGTAGCCTTATTAGAGTTTAATATTAGGATTTATTCATTCACCAATTTTTCATGGACAATCTACTATGTTCCAGGAGCTATTCTATGTATATTGTGAATACAGCAGTGAATAAAACAGACAAAATATTCTTGCCTTTATGGGTTTGCACTCCAGTGGAGACGCTATAATACAAAATAACTAAGTAAATTATGTATTATATTGGAAGACAGTAAGTGTCATAGAGAAAATAAAGAAGGTAAGTAGGATAAAGTGTGTCAGGGATGGGAGCAGTCTTCAATTTTATATGGAATAGTCAGAAGAAGTTCCATTGAAAAGACGGCATTGAATGATGACTTGAGGTATTTGAGGGAGAAAGGCATGGGGATTGGTTGTATTAGTCCATTTTCACGTTGCTGATAAAGACATACCCAAGACTGGGCAACTTACAAAAGAAGGAGGTTTAATTGAACTTAACAGTTACATGTGGCTGGGGAAGCTTCACAATCATGGCAGAAGGCAAGAAGGAGCAAGTCACATCTTACTTACATGGATGGCAGCAGGCAGAGAGCTTGTGCAGGGAAATTTCCCTTTTTAAAACCATCAGATCTCATGAGACTTACTTGCTGTCACAAGAATAGCACGGGTAAGACCTGCCCCCATGATGCAATACCTCCCACCATGTCCCTCCCACAACATGTGGGAATTCAAGATGAGATTTGGGTGAGGACAGAGACAAACCATATCAGGGCTATCTGGGCAACAACATTGCAGATGGTGGGATGCACAAGCACAAAGGCCATGAGGAAAGAGCATGTCTAGAATATTCAAGGAGTGGCAAGGATACCTATGTCTCTAAAGCAGAATGAATGAGGAAAAGAGAGGTAGGAAATGAGGCTGGAGAAACAAAGGAGGACCATAACAAGTAGGGCTCTGGGGACTATTATAAAAAACTTGTGTTTATACTTTTAGTGAGATGGAAAGTCCTTAGAAAGCATTAAACAGAAAAGTCTCATGGTATGACTAACATTTTTAAAGAAGCAATATGGCTACTCTGTTGATAACAGGCAGTGAGGAGGAGAAGGATGGAAGGTTACAGAGGATAATAGAATGGATCAAGATGGCAGCAATGAAAGTGGGGGAGAAGTAGTGAAATTCAGAATACAGACAAATATAGAGCCAACAGAATTTTCTGATACATTACATGTGGAGTATAAATGAAAAGAGAATCAAGGATAATGACAATGGACTAGCTAGAGCCATTGGAATAATTTATTTTTTAGATGGGGAAACTAAGCATGGAGTGAGTTTAGGACAAAGCCAGTAAGTTTAATTTTCATGAGTTACTGTGTATGTTTATTATAAATTAAAGTAAAAATATTAAGGAGATATTTAAATGTACAACTCTGGAGTTGAAGGGGAGAAGTCCAGGCTTGAGATACCAATGTGAGAATCATTGGCAGATAGGTGACATTTAAAGCCATGACGATGGATGTGAATACCAAGGAAGTAAATACAAATGGAGGAATAAGATTCCAAATAATGGGCACTGGTATACTCCAACAATAAGGCAAAAACAATAGGAAAAAACAAAAGAGGAGGCTGAGATGAAGCTTCTTAAATCCAATTGACCATTGGATTTAGCAGCATGAAGCTCATTGGAATCTGACAAGGCAGTTTCAGGATGAAGTGAATACCTTGGTAGAATGGGTTTGAGAGAGAGAGGAGGAAAAGGCTTGTAGAAAACGATCACTGGTAATTTGCATAGTGTGTATGTAAGTTAGAGCACAGAAATGGAGAACTAGTTGAAAGAGAATTGTTGTGGGAATCTGGGTTAAAAGGTTTTTTTATTAGATGTAGAAATAATATTTGTATGTTAATGGGCATGATCCAACGGAAAAAGCCAAAGTGATGATGAAAGTGAGAAAGTGGAGAGCTGGTGATTAGGTGAAAGGAGATGTGATCTATCATATAAGTTGAACGAGGTTAGAAAACAAAAACAACACTCTTGGCAAAGAAAAAATAGGTAAAATTGCATTTCACTCATCTTTCCATTTAGAGAATGAAGAATACAAAGAGAAAGCATAATTTTTAAAAGCATAGTAGTTTTATTATAAAGAGAATATTGCCATGGTATTCATCACCATTTCAAACAAGTGGATGAGCTAAAAGAAACCTAATTACAATAATACATAAAATCTTACATATTCTGATTATTTTTTCACTTTTTTTCACTTTGATTCATCTTTCTTTTCTCTTGCTCTCCATTTAGTACTTTTCTTACTTTTTTTGTTTAGTGGTTCTTAGGTTCTTATGCTCATGAAATATTCTTCTCCTCGATTTCTGTATATACTCAGCCTCCACCATTTGACAACTACACACACACACGCGGACACACACACACACACACACACACACACACACACACGTTTTGTTTTGCGGTAGGAGTCTCAAAAAGACAACCGACTTAAAACTTTTAAAAATATTTTGCCTCAGCACTTCTCAACAGAGTATACATAATCACACAATCACATTTCTTCTAGTTTAGGTGCCCATATGATGAATTGTTTCGAAGGAAATCCTTTCTCTGCTTAACTACCTAACCTGGGATTATTTTTACGGATCTTTGTATTTATTTTAGAAATTGGTATTTTAAAAAAGGATGAAAAGCATGTACCAAAAAAGTTATGTTACTTTTATTTTGCTCACCTGTGAAGAGTTTAAATTAGTATAAACAGATTTTATTTCTTAGAATTGCTTTTTTAAATGCTCACTTAGGAGGATTTTGTCAAATCCCTATCTTCTATGGGGTTTAACCTCTTTTGTATTCAATTATCGTGCTAAATAGTTGAGTATACAAAATTTTGCTAAGATTCCTTTTTTACGCTATAAAAATTTTTGACATGCTGATGGACATAGTTATCTTGTCTTTGAACTTGAATTTCACACATGCTGTATTTTATTTGTTGTAGTCAGAAGCCATGCATGTGAAGTGGATCCGTATGGAATGCCAGGGGGCTGTTCACACATCTGTCTACTCAGCAGCAGTTACAAAACTCGGACCTGTCGCTGCAGGACTGGCTTCAACTTGGGAAGTGATGGCAGGTCATGCAAAAGTATGTTGTTAAAATCAAACGTTTTGCCAGCAGCTACCACGTCAGAATAGGATTTTAAGTATTAATTAGCAGCAATAACATCAGTCATAACATGAGACTTCATCAGGTGAAGTTTGCCTACAAATATATATAGTCCGTTTTTCTCAAAATAAGTATTTTTCTTTTGTGATAATATGAATGAGAAACTAACCAGGCTGTAGAGTCACTAAATTTATTGATTTTAGGGAAACATATGTTGAGGAAGATTTCTAGGAAGATGCTTTCCTTAATTCCCTAAAGAATGTTTTTGAGCTAATGAGCTAGAATGATTTAGTTGATCAGATTTCCTCTTATTTGAACCAATATACTACTCCTCATAATAGGTGTGTTGCTTGGTTCAACAGAAATCCATGTATAGTGAGGCTTCACTTTATCCAGGATCACTGGGGACTGAATTTACTTCATGATTTAATTTTCAAGTAACTTAAGCGATGCTAATTAAATATCAAACATTTAATAATGTTATCAAAAATGTTCTAATCTCTTAGATATATCGTTTTATTTTTAAAATAAGCCAGCATAACTTGTTTTAATTTAAATACGGTAATAAGGATTTTTAAAATGACTTTCATAGCTTAATATTTTGCACAATAATTAGTTAAGGTCTTTTCCTGGGGTCTTGATAATCAGGTATAGTAGAATGGCTCTGGTTAAAATGGTCCTAGTGGGGACTGTTGGTCTTTAAATTTTCCCCAAACACCATTATTTTTAATTTTATGATGACTGCTTTTTACAGTGTCCAGTTTGTCTTTACCTTCGTCATAGTGACAGCTTTTTATTTCTGTCAGTCCTCTCTGTCTGATCACAATCCTGCCATCTCTTCTACTCTCTGGTTATGTGCTTACGGAGGACTGTGAAATTAGATTGCTAAATGTGTTAGAATTTTAAGTTCAAATGGTTAGAGTTAGAATTTTACGCCTAAATGGTTAGAGTTACTAGTAGAATATATAGTTTAAAAATGAACCTAAGAGACTAAACTATGTTAAAATATATGCATTTTTGTACTTTGTTTACATTTTTAATTTGCATTTCTGATTTTGTATTAAATGCTGGGAATGTGAAGGTAACAGGTCTTATGTTCCTAGGCCTTCTGGATAATTGAGGGTACTGAGTTTGAAGCCTCACGATAAAAGAAGTTTAGTGTGGGGTTGCGTGTGTGTGTATGTAGTATGTGTATGTAGCATTTTTAAAATTGATCTGAATGCCATTTTGGAAATATTATCTCACACACACACACACACACACACACACACACATATACGCACATGTATATATGCATACATACATACATACACACATTGGAGGAAAAACGTAAGATCAGAATTGCATATTGTTCAATCATCCCTAATGTAGTATATCACTGGGGTACATTAATACTCATCAGAAATCATTCAAGCTATTTGAAGCAGAAAGGGATTTAATGCAAATAGTGCCTACAAAACCATTAAAAAACCTGGACCATTAGCTTCTAGGCTGGGTCTTTGAAACATTCTCCCAAACACCCTTAAACTAACCTGGCTGAAAGCTGGAACATCTGCCATACTCAGAAGCTAGGGCATCAGGAAGACACAAATGAAAATGTTAACTTCAAAAACATACCATTTAGCTGAGATCCAGGGATTAGAAAGCTTACATCACAACTATCAGATACAGAGTTAAGTCACATCTGATAGTCCCTAACTGGTAGAAGTAAATAAATTAATTAAATTAAATAAAAAAGAGGAGGAGGGGTGAGACACCCTGTTCCTCGCCTCTTGATATGGAACGGACAAAGACTGCTGTGGAAAAATTCAATGTCTCTGTTAGATTCATACCAGCAGAAACGACAAAAAGGGGACCTTTGCCTCACTTCCATATTCTAAACTTGAGCTACCATATCTGATTTTAGGTAGTTAAATGAAATCCACTACTCTTGGCTATATGAGTGTCTGTGAAACGTAATTTTTAGTATTCAATTGTCTATAGTACAAGAAGACACACTAGAAGAAACTTAAGGAGGCATTAAAAAATACCTAGGAAATGACCAAAGAAAATAATGGGGAAAATCATTACCATTCTTATTTAATACATACATACCTACATACATGCACAAACACTCACACATATTAAATCAATGAAGTACTAGGTTTACCAATTACCAATTAAGACATCCATTAAAAGTAAAAACAAGGGTGGGTGTGGTGGCTCAGGCCTCTAATTTCAGCACTTTGAGAGGCTGAAGCAGGTGGATAACTTGAGCCCAGGAGTTTAAGAACAGCCTGAGCAAAATCGCAAAACCTAGTCTCAACAAAAACTACAAAATTAGACAAGCATAGTGGCACACTCCTGTAGTCTCAGCTACTTGGGAGGCTGAAGTAGGAGGGTAGCTTGAGCCCAGGAGGCAGAGGTTGCAGTGAACCCAGATCTTAGCAAAATGGGCACTGTAAAACCAGCATTCCTGTGCATTGCTAATAGAATTAGAAATTGATATTACAATTGATAAGACAATTGGTAAAAGATATAATGATCATAAAACTGACAATATCATTTGACAAGTTATCATACTTTTGATTGAGGAAATTCAATGTATTTATAATAACAACAACTAAGAAACAATATAGATATCCAACATAGGTAAGCAGCTGACTATATTACATTGCTTATCAAATAGGGAATATTATGCTGCCATTGAAAGGAATGTTTGAAGACTTTTTAATGACTTGACAAAAAGTCATTACAGTAAAAGGAATTTATATATAAGATCCCAATTTTTGAAAAATATAAAAGTATATATGTATCTAATATTGATAGAAAATACTTAGAAATGTTAGTGATTTTCAAATAGATCAATATACATTAAAATCAAATGAAGTGTTATTTTAAAATAAAATGTCCTTGACATCAGGTAGACACTGAGAGGCTATGAGGGCAATGAGGATAAGGATGCTAATGCAGTTTATTCTGTAATTTCATCTAAGAAAATGTGTGAAATGCTAAATTGAAAAAAGTATGCTTATCTCAGTATTATTCTAATGATGAAAACAGAAAACCGTTTGGAAATTACAGAGTAATTCCAATAATTTTGGTAAATTATTATATATCAAACAGAAACAAGGCTTAAAATAATGGTTTAATATAGATAATAATCTTGATTCTAAGATTAGTCAGTAAGAACAGAATACAAAATTACATGTCTACTTTGATATAAGTAAATATACATTGAAAAACTACCTACATACTTTACATATGAGATAGTCATGCAAAAGAATGCTGTACAGCAATAAAAATGAATTAACTATGACTACAAAAAGAATGGATGAATATCAAGGATATAAGAATCAAATTAATCACAAAATTACCATATGCAATTCAAATATGCAAAATTAAACAATCTGCTGCTGGGAAATACACTACATATGTGCTAAAACTCTTTTAAAAATATATAATAAACACAACAATCAGGATTTTGGCTCTTTCTGAGTTGGAGAATGGGTTTGGGGCACATTCATGTCTTCCAGTGTACTGGGAATATTCAGATTTGTGCTAGGTACCTGGGATTTGTTTTATTTTTATTCTTTATATATTAAAATGTGATATCAGTTCCTGTCTTAGTTTGCTGAGAATGATGGCTTCCAGCTTCATCCATGTCCTTGTAAAGGACATGATCTCATTCTTTTTTATGGCTGCATAGTATTCCATGGTGTATATGTGCCACATTTTCTTTATCTAGTCTATCATTGATGGGCATTTGGGATGGTTCCAAGTCTTTGCTACTGTGAACAGTGGTGCAAGAAACATATGTGTGCATGTGTCTTTATAAATCATAAAGCCCCTAATGCATGTGGGGGTTTATAAATTATAAAGACAAACGCACATGTATATTTTATAATCTTTTGAGTACATATGCAAAGTGCTGGAATTACAGGATCTCATTCCTTTAATGGCTGCATACTATTCCATGGTATATATGTACCACATTTTCTTTATTTAATCTGTCATTGATTAGCATTTTGGTTGGTTCCATGTCTTTGCCATTGTGAATAGTGCTGCAATAAACATATGTGTACAAGTGTCTTTATAGTAGAATGATTTATATTTCTTTGGGTATATACACAGTAATAGGATTGCTGGGTCAAATGGTATTTCTGGTTCTAGATCCTTGAGGAATCACCACACTTGTAGAACAAATGTCTTCCACAATGGTTGAACTAATTTACACTCCCAACAGTGTAAAAATGTTCCTATTTCTCCAAAAACTTGCCAGCATCTATTGTTTCCTAACTTTTTAATAACTGCCATTTTGACTGGTGTGAGATGGTAACTCATTGAGGTTTTGATTTGCATTTCTCTAATGATTAGTGATGCTGAGCTTTTTAAAATGTTTCTTGGCCACATAAATGTATTCTTTTGAGATTTGTCTGTTTATATTCTTTGCCCACTTTTTGATGGGATTGTTTATTTTTTTTCTTGTAAATGTGTTTTAAGTTCCTTGTAGATTCTGGATATTAGACCTTTGTCAGATGGGTAGATTGCAGAAATTTTCTCCCATTCTGTAGGTTGCCTATTTACTCTGATGCCAGTTCTTTTGCTGTGCTGAAGCTCTTTAGTTTAATTAGATCCCATTTGTCAACTTTGGCTTTTGTTGAAATTGCTGTTGGTGTTTTAGTCATGAAGTCTGTGCCCATGCCTATGTCTTGAATGATATTGTCTAGGTTTTCTTCTAAGGTTTTTATAGTTTCGGTTTTGCATTTAAGTCTTTAATCCATCTTGAGTTAATTTTTATATAAGTGTAAGGTGTAACCAAGCAGGGCATGTTCTCACTCATAAGTGGGAATTGAACAATGAGAACACATGAACACAGGAAGGGAACAACACACACTGGGGCCTGTCTGGGGTGAGGTGCAAGGGGAAGGAGAGCATTAAGACAAATACCTAATGCATAAGGGGCTTAAAACCTAGACAACGGGTTGATAGGTGCAGCAAACCACCTTGGCACATGTATACTATCTGTGTAACAAATTTGCACACTCTGCACATATATCCCGTAACTTGAAGTAAAATTTTTTAAAAAGTTATCAATATTCTTTTATGTATATTTAATATTCAATTACAATAATTTAAAAAAACATAATACTTTACACTGTTAAGTTTATAAATAATTGCTTTTTTATTATTTTCCAAATTTTAATAATACATTATTTTACTTTGACTATCAATTATTGTGTGGTTATCCAAATACAACTGAGTCTTTTGTATGTTCAGTTTTATTGATAAAGCTCAGTGTGTTTTCCCTTATACATAAAAATTATTTTCTTTAAAATTATATACAGTAAACCAAGCATAAGATGCCCCAGTAATTGGAGATTCTTATATATATTTTTTATATAGAAGTCCAAAAAAGGAAATTCATTCTATAGATAGAGCTACCTTGATGCTGACATTTTAAACTCAGGAGATGGTTTTTGTTTGGGGTTTTTGGTTTTGTTTTGTTTTGATAAGGCCTGTATTGTACATCAGAGTTACTGTCAGACAGCATTAACCTCTAACATTCATTAAAGTTTGAGGATAAAGGGTTGCCATAACTGGTGTTTAATTTTATTTCTAAAAAGAATAAGTCACATGTTTAGGCAATTGTAATATATTCACATGCAAGTTTATAATACTGTATGATTCTTTGTTTGCCTCTGACAGTTTGCAGATGCAAACTTGGAGTTGGTGTGTCTTAAATGTTCTGATGTTTTTAGCATTGTCAAATATAATGAATGGTACAGTTAGTATCAACAGAAAATGCTAGATAGGTTGTAATGCAGTATAAAATTAAATGTGCCGGATGTTTTTATAAATGCCCATTTTACAAGTTATCTAATGATCTGTCATGTTTTTGCTATCTAGACAGTTACGGACAAAAGGATAATTAACTACATATAACCCATTCACGGAAGTAATTTCTGTTTTAATTAAAGTAATGCAATTAGCTGGCCTTCTTGCATCAAGATACATTTGGCACATTTTAGAGTTTAATTTTTAGCATTGAATTTAAAAACCACTAATTGTGCCAGTTAATTAAATGGTGGCATTATGCAGTATAAAAGAAGATTAAGCAGCATCAGTTGTTTATGTTTGTAATCTTTGCTCTGCAGGACCAAAGAGTGAGTTGTTCCTCTTTATGGAAAAGGACGCCCCGGAATTGTTAGAGGAATGGACTTGAATACCAAGATAGCTGATGAATACATGATCCCCATAGAAAATCTGGTAAACCCTCGTGCTTTAGATTTTCACGCAGAAACCAATTATATCTACTTTGCTGACACCACCAGTTTCCTAATTGGCCGGCAGAAGATAGATGGCACAGAGCGAGAAACCATCCTGAAAGATGGTAAGTGACACTGTGACATTAACATCAAACTACTGAGAGATAAAGCACTTTAAAAGGATAAATCCAATGTATGTCATGCTAGCTTTAACCAGAACTCAAGTTCTTGTTGGTTCAAAAATATTTGTTAATATTATTTCTTCAGTAAAATTACTTGTTTTCATATACTAGTGTACTAATGCCTTCATTATGAAATGGAACTTGCTGTTGTCCACTATATTCTAAATATTATTGAAATTATAATTGAACTATTATCCATCTTCTGGGAAATGTCAATTTACACTGATATATTTACAGTGCTATATGGTAGAACATACGATTTAATAGGATTTCAAAGACTTTTGTAATAGTTGGTTTTCCTTAGAATATTGATCATGTCACTCAAAATGCATGAAAAAAATCAATGTTCGCCTTGTCATCACAATTCTTGCATTTTATTTTTTTGTTTTACAAATCACTGAAATGAAGTTTTCCAGAGTTGTGCTTGGAATATCAGAATCTCCAGAGAAACTTTAAAGATTTATACGTTTTATTTATAGGTACATATATGAAGTTGCATACATGCAAATAGATATATCTATATTTTATTAAAATCAGTGTATTTAATAAATTATTTGGCGTAGGAACAACTAATCTAGTAACAAAACATTAACTTTGTTAAAAGTAGAAAAGATGGTAAACAATAAAGCAAACCAGATCTTCACTGGCTGCCAGTCATCTTTAGGTATGTGAACTAATGATTCTGAACCTGTTTCCTCCTATATGAAGTCTGCTTACTTCTTGAATATTTTAGAAATACATGATTTGAGGAACACTAATTGTGTGCTATTGTGTGAAGGACACCATGGTAGTTATCCCAGGAGATAAAAGAAATTTTAGAGAATGACTTCTGCTTTCAAGGAGTTCATAATCTACCTTTGGAGATGATATAAGCACACAAAAAGTTTGAAGGCATTGCAGTATTTAATTAATAAGTTCAAAGCTGTCTTCAATAAATATATGATTAATAGAGAATGCCCATGTAATGAGTATTCACAGGAAGCAAGATATCTCTCTCTCTTTTTTTTTTTTTTTTTGAGATGGAGTTTCACTCTTGTTGCCCAGGCTGGAGTGCAATGGCGCGATCTCGATTTACCGCAACCTCCTCCTCTGTTCAAGCAACTCTCCTTCCTTAGCTTTCCAAGTAGCTGGGATTACAGGCATGTGCCACCACGCCCAGCTAATTTTTGTATTTTTAGTAGAGATGAGGTTTGTCCATGTTGGTCAGGGTGGTTTTGAACTCCTGACCTCAGATGATCAGCCTGCCTCAGCCTCCCAAAGTGCTGGGATTACAGGGGTGAGCCACCACACCTGGTGGCAAGGAATATCTTTATGTGGGTATACTCTGAGAACTCCTTGTGCAGGCGATGGTATTTGGGTTAGATCTTAATGGAGAAACATTAAAGAGGGAGAGGAGGACGTTTCTGCAACCAGAAATTCCATGAGAAAGAAAAGAAAAGCACAATCTCTAGAAAGAGGATGTGGGGAACCTAAATGGAAAGATACTGGAGGTTTCCTTTGCTTTTAATAATGGAGGAAGAGAGTGGAAAGTGAAAGGGGCTAAAATAAAGGGCCTTGAATGTAAGTGAATGTGTTTGGAGAAAATCCTGAAGGAATGAAAGGAAATGCTTTTGAGTCAAAGAATAGTGTGAGCAAAGTGATATTTTAGAAGGATCAATATGGTTGTTTGGTGCAGCATGAATCAGAGATTCACTGAGATGAGAAGATGAGAAAGTAAAAGGAGAGAGATGAACTAAAATTATGTACAACATGGTTGGTAGTAAATGATGGTCTCTCCAATCTTTGAAGGAATGAGAGTATGAGAATAGTCTTCATTCAGCACACCTTTACTTTAAATCAAACCTGATAAAAAGTATACTTTCTATGCTAAAATAGAAATATCCCTGTTTTTGTCTTTCTTGTAATTTACTGATTAAGCCAATGTAAATCCTCCGTAATTTAAAATTCTGAAGGAGTATCTAAAGTTAATATTTTCACTTTAAATTGGATGTGACAGAGGCTATCTGCCTATTTTTCTCTAATGTGATAGCAGATGATCGAGTTTGACAGTTACAGTGAACGGTGAAACTTGTACATTCTGTAGATAACATTTACATTGTTTTGTTTTTGACCAAGATACTTTCTTTTATTACTATTATTATTATTATTATTATTATTATTATTTTTATGGAGTCTCGCTCTGTCACCCAGGCTGGAGTGCAGTGGTGTGACCTAGGCTTACTTCAACCTCTGCCTCCAGAGTTCAAAGGATTCTCCTGCCTCAGCCTCCTCAAGTAGCTGGGAGGATTACAGGTGTGCACCACCACGCCCAGCTAATTTTTATATTTTTAGTAGAAATAGGGTTTCACTATTTTGGCCAGCATGGTCTCAAACTCCTGACCTCAGGTGATCTGCCTGCCTTGGCCTCCCAGAGTGCTGGGATTGCATGCGTGAGTCACTGCACCCAGCCGACCCAGACACTTTCAAAAAGGACTAAAATATAATATGGAGAGTTTTTGGTTTCTTTTTAAATTGTGTCAGTTCCTGTGCTATGACTGGATGTTCCTGCTAATATCCTAACTTTGAGAGTGATATCAAGGACATTGGTGGTTCTTTGCATTCCACTCACCACAACAGAGATAAACTCTAATAGCCACAATGACCGCCAGGCACATCTGTCCAGTACTGCTCTGGCAGTATGAAGATTATGAGAACATTTTTCAAATTTTCACACCTGAAATATATTTAACATTTTCATATTTCTACATAAGGAATAGCTTAATATCTTTTTTATTAATTTATCTTTTTTTCTTTCCATTAAAGAGAATAATGATAGACATTACAATATGTGATAAACATGTCTAAACAGACACTTAGATTTGGCAAATGACAGCTTATCATTCTTGGAATCAGAAAAATTAAATTCTATGTGTATTCACTGATTTAGGTAGAGTGTCTACCATTCAACCTGAAGACTGAGAGACAATGCTTAGTTTGACAAATGATTTGGAAGCTTGATAGAAATTCTGAGTCATTGATACATTTGTATAGTTTGAAATACAAGGGTATAAAGAGTTTGCTGTTTGTAAATAAACGTAAATATCTTGGACATCTTCTGTGTAAGCTTAGATCCTCCCTATTAAGAAATAAAAGCAAGAGCATTTCTAAAAAAAATCCATCTTCATTCATTCTTTGATTTTTTTTTTTAACTCCTAGAGATTTATTGAAAACCCCCTAAATATTGCCTATCCTGTTGGCTTTGTTTGAAGAATCTCATGGGAGAAAACAGCAATTAAATATATGAGAAAGGAACGGAAATTGTCCATTTACTATATTTACGTGTATCTCATTTCATCTGCTAAATGAAAACGTATTACTGATTTATTAAATATAAACTTCTTTAAGGACAAGATTTTTACTAATGTGCATTTTTTCACCCTCCTAGAATTTTTGCCAAAATTTTTATAAAATTCATACTCATCCTTTTAACAAAATTATTTATTATTTGTCAATAAATAAAAAATGAATGTCGTATCTGGGCCAGGTGCTGTTCTGGGTGATAGGAATGCTTCAGTAAAGAGGATAAAGCTTCATATTTAGCTTATAACCAACAATGGAAAGCAGATAATAAGCAAGTAAACACATAAATGAATAAGATAATGATAAGTGCTGTAAAGAAACTAAAGTAGGGTATTGTGCTAGAAAATAAAAGGAGTATCAACAGGAGGCAAAATTAGATTAAATGGTTAGAGAATTTAAATCAGCCATTCTTGCCACGTATAATTGTTACTTTCTCTAACAGAACAAGATAGATACTCTTTATAGGATTGAATTCATTTTTATCTTCTTGGGTTTTTCAAGATTCATTTTTTATTATAATATGAATTATAATTTTAGCAGAAAGGAAAAAATATAAAAATGATAATTTACGATTCCATTTATTGTTACATGTATTCCACTAGTGCAGTACTTGTTTCAAAACTGTATACATTAATTCTACTCAAATACAGATATTTAAATAGAAGAAATGTTAAAGTAACCTTTCATATCATTTCATATTTTTAAAGTATTAAAAAGAATTCAAATGATTTTTACCTGGATTTCAAAGTTATTAATGCTTACAACTTTAACAGAAAACTCTGGTTTCCATAGATCCCATAAATAAACTCGGGACTTGAGATCACTGTTCTAAATAACACAGAGGCTTTTTTTACCAAGCTTTTTTCAAAATAGACATATAAGATAATGTGGGTTGAAAAGGATGATAATTTTGCCACTTCTTTCATTGTGGCATTGCTGAAATAAGATTCAATTCATCTACTTCAAGTCATAAGTCATGCTGCAACTAAAACAGTGCAAATGTTAAGATTTCTATAAGTACAGTTCTTCCCAACTGTGACTCCTTTTTTTTTGAGACAGAATCTTATTCTGTCGCCCAGGCTGGAGTGCAGTGGCATGATCATGACTCACTGCAACCTCCGCCTCCTACACTCAAGTGATCTTCCCTCGTCAGCCTCTCAAATGGCTAGGACTGCAGGTGTGTGCCACCATGCTCAGCTAATTTTTGGACTTTTGTTTTTGTAATTTTTGTAGTAACAGCCTTTCACCATGTTGCCCTAGCTGGTTGCAAACTCCCGGGCTCAAGTGATCCAACTGCCTCAGCCTCGCAAAGTGCTGGGATTACAGGCCACAACAGTGATTTTTATAATTTTCAATAAAGTATGAGCCCAAGAGTACAAAATTGACCTCTATTATAATTAAATGCAAGTTTAGCAAAACATTCTGTCCTCTAGATGTGTCTTTTTAATTTTAGACTATATCACCTTATTTTGTGATAATAAAATCAATGACAGTGATAATAACGAACATTTAATGAGTACTTACTGTGTATCAGGATCGCTCACCTTATGTTCATTGTCCCATTCAATCCACTCAACAGCTCCCTGAGGTCAGCACTATTATTAGCTCCATTTTATAGATTGGAAATTGAGACTCAGGCAGATGAAGTCTTTTATCAAAGTCACATAGCTAGTAAGTGATACCACTTGTCAAGAACGGTGAAAGTGCTGAGATTTTATTATGTTTGCAAGCTAAAACATTAGCCTGCTACACTTTCATGGATACTGGTAGAAGAAATGAAACTTCTGAGACAAAGTACAGTTTATTATTAAGATCAATAACAATAGCCAGAGTATCCATAATTTTATTTCAGAATCTGGATCTTTACTCCCCACAGGGTAACCCAAAGGTGACAGCTGCACATACCATGACACCTGTTACAGAAGACAAATCTGGAACTTAGGGAACACTGATTTTTCTTCTTTCTCTAACAGTAAGCATGCCTGTTCATTGCTCCAGAAAAAGTTACTTTCTCTATCTCCAAAGCCTATAAGCAATCCCGCCTTTTGCTTCAGAGAGAGACATAATATCTGTCTTCTAAGGATATTTACCTTATTAACAGTAGTGTCTGAGGCACTTGGCTTCTCTTTTCCTAAGGTGGGCAGAAATGTGAGAGAACCTTGGAACATTGTCTCAGCAATACCAATATTCAAGTTCTTGTGATCTGATTTTGGAGTCTATGGTATGTTGAACAGTGCCTTCCAAATAATATCTAGGTCCTCATCCCCAGAACCTTTGTTAGCTTGTATGGAAAAGGGGTCTTGCAGGTGTCAGCAAGTGAAAAGAATTTTGAGTGGGAAGAAGATGTTGCTTTTTTAAAAAAATTTTGTTGATATATAGTAATTGTACATATTATAGAATACAAAGTCATATTTCAATACATTATACAACGTGTAATGATCAAATTAGGGAAATTAGCATATTCATCACCACAAATATTTATCATTTCTTTATGTTGCAACTATTCAGAATCCTCTTTTTAGTGTTTTGAAAATGTTACACCAAATTAGCATCAACAATATTCACTACCTACAGTGCTAGAGAACACTAGCACTTGTTCCTCCCATCTAGCTGTAACTATACATGTGTTGAGGATCTTGAGAGGAAATTTTCTTGACTCATCTGGAGGTACCCTAAATGTAACCCGAAGGAAATTTATAAGGGGGAGGACAGAAAGACAAAGGAGGAAGTAGGAGTTGTGACTATGGAAGCAAGAGATTGGGCAGCTTCCAGAAGCTTGAAAAGCCAAAGACATGGACTCTTCCCGAGAGTCCCCAGAAGGGACCAGCTCTGCCAGCACCTAGACTTTAGCTCGGTGAAACCAATTCCTAGCTACTGAGCTTCAGAACTGTCAAAGAATAAATTTATGTTGTTTTAAGCCACCAAGTTTGTGGCAATTTGTTACAGCAACTATAGGAAACTAGCAGAGTCTGTGTTCTACCCACTTGCTATGCTGATGTACTGACTTTACATATGAAGGTGTGTTCTATTTGATTGACATACAGAGTAGGTACACATTTCCACTTTATAATCTCAGAAGAGAAGTTGCCTTTAATTCTGTTATATATTACTCTTTAATTTTATAGTTTCTATAAATACCTGAAAAACTGAGGTCTTCCTTTAAATGAAGGTACTATTTTAGGAGCTATAATGTTGAAAAGTAGTGAATATGTTTGACATGATCCAAGGTAGGTTTCTCTTTTATGACATTATGAAGAAAATAATAGCCAGAAAGAAGCAGCCTCTTCCTATCAAACATCTTCTCCAAAAGATGTGTTTAAAGTTTATCTGTTTACATGCTATCAAAGGATAGTGCTATATTCATGTAATTGCTTATTTGGCAATTAAAGGGCCAAGCCCTATTCTTTACCTGTCCCTGAAGAATGCATCTTCAGCATTCCCTTGTGGATTTTATAATCAGCTGTCCCTCCAATTGTTAGTTGAAATGTATAGCCCATCAATTATTATTCCCTGATTTATCATTCTATTAATTAGAAATCCTACTACTGACACACAAACACACACATACACGTGCACATGTGCACGCACATACACATACACACAGACACACACACACAATTACCAGTTTAAGACCCACTTCAGAACTCCAGAAATAGGTTAGTCTCTACTCTAAATAACCCTAGGGAAGGCACACACAACAGATTACAGGATGTAATCTGTACCTTAATGACACTGACCTTATAGTAGGATTATCATTTTCTGCACTTTTAAATTACCTCTTATCCTTGGATTTCAATGATCTTCAGCATTGTATTACTTTGTTAGAATTTCTCATAAAGATTGAATTTCATAGTCATGAAGCAAACATGGTGAGATAACACTAATGAATTATGTTAGAGTGTTCTTATGAACTTTAAAATGCAATAATGCCTTATAAAACATTTTAAATTAAGAAAAGCCTTTACTCTTTGTTGTTGGATTTCAGGTAAATATCAATCTTATTTCTTTGCCTTTAACTCTGAACTTTCTCTTAAAGAAAAGCTTTAAGACTCTAAGAGATATATGCTCTGACCAACTATTAAAGGAAATAATGAATACATTTGTCAGTCATGCAATATATTCTAATTAAGACTTTAAAGGAGAGATTTGTCAGCATTTGCAACTGTTGAGATCAATGAATATTGTTATCACACTGAGTGTCAAGAATGTAGCCTGTTTGCACATACTGACTCTTGTGACTGTAAGATGTTTTCATGTAATTTACTTGAGATTTATTTGATTCTTGAAAACAGTGTTTACTTTTACATTCAGTTTCTAAATACATATTTATCATATTTTTTTATTTCTCAAGAACTAGATGAGATCTTTGAAAAATAATTTGAACCAATATATGTAGTTTTGTCTGAAAAGTAGATATGCGTAACAAAAGATTAAAATCTGGGTTAGGTTCTAGTAAACATGGAGGAGAAGACATATCTTCCTTTATTTCCACCCAAAATAAGCATATGTACATATGCATAAGTATTGACAAACACAAAATATACCCATATGCACTACAGATGTGAGCTCGAAAGAGCCTAGAAACTTTTGTAAAGAAATCTATTATCTTATAAATGTTAGATTACTGGGAAGGTCAAAAGAGAGAAGGTGAGAAGGCATAGTAATCTCTAAAGTCCCACAGAGCTACAGTAATCCCCTTTATCGGAGGTAGATAAGTTCAAAACCCCTCAGTGGATACCTGACACCATGGATAGTGTTGAACCCTATGTATACCATGTTTTAGCCTATGCACACATATCTACGATAAAGCTTAAGTTGCAAATGGGCACAGTAAGAGAATCACAATAATGATAATCAAATAGAAAATAATAACAGTATTCTGTAATAAATGTTACGTGCATGTAGTCTCACTCTGTTTCTCAAAGTATCTTACTGTACTGTACTCACTCTTCTTGTGATCTGTCCGTCTTACAACCTGGGTGGCCAGTAAGTGAATAACATGTAGGTAACATAGAGTGTAGACATGCAGGATAAAGGAATGATTCCTGTACTAAGCAGGACTGAGTGGGATGACAGTGCAAGGTTTCAAAATGTTACTCAGAATAGCAGGCAATTTACAACTCATGAGTTGTTTACTTGTGAAATTTTTCCATTTAGTATTTTCAGACTATGGCTGACAAAGTGTAACTAAAACAATGGAAGGTGGAACCATGGTTAAGTGAGGACTATTGTATTATTATATATATAATTGTTACATTAATAAAATATTCTAATAGGTAATTTTTTCCGCACTTAAATAAATCACCAATCTTCAGCATGGATTAAAATGAAAGAAATACATTCAACTCACTTAACTTTATTATACTTAGCATTATGGAATTCTTAGTTGCTGCTTCAGAAGTCACTTAGAAAATCTTCATTTACTAGGAATACTATTATGAACATTAACTATAATTATACAATTGCTTGGGTTAATTGATACAAATTTCTCAACACAATATAATCAATCTAGACTGACTTTACTTTGGGGATACCAAAGTAGGAAACACACTACCTGAAATTGTGAGACTAGACAATATCCACACATGCTGAGAAAATTCCCATGACACTAGCAATATGAGAATATTTTAGGCAGTGGTAATAGTCATTGTATAACCAGTATGTTGAAAAATGTGACTCTGAAATGTCTACAGCATAACTTTATTTTTTTGTCTCCCACTGACCTTTAAAATTTCCTCAGTAATCTTTCCTACAGATCAAAACTTGGTCAAATCCCAATCCTTTCTGTTTACATTAGGTAATAGAACTGTCAATCATTTTAGGTGAGAAATCCAATCTCAATTTGGTAATTAGAATGCATAGTCTACCATTTAGACATACAAATCAGAATTTTAAATTTGTAGCATCAAATCTTACTAGTTTCCCACTTGTGCTACCTCTGGCTAGAAGCGTGGAGAAGGACAGGAGGGCATATTTGTTGCATTCTCTGTTTCTCTGCCCTGCATTTATTTTCCTACCCCTCCCAGCTTGCTAGATAATTTTTTAATTATTTTTATTTTTTACTTTTCTGGGCTGCATATCTGTATGTCCCTACTAGTTAGCTTCTGATGCCCTCTCATCTCTCAACATTGATTGGAAGAGGTAAGAGTGGTAAAAAGAGGTAAGGAGATAAAAATAATCTAATTTGAACTAGTCCCATTGTATATTAGCCTCTTAGTGAACCTGGTAGATCTTTTAAAATGGACTCTCTTGAGGTATGTATGTGTGTGTGTGTGTGCGTGCACACACACGTGTGTGTCTGTGCTTGCCAATGTTTTTGGAAGTCTTCTGCTGGATCTCTCTAATTTCATTGCCTTTGGCCAAAGGATGTGAAGTTTTTGCTTGTGACTTTGCACCCCTGAATGTCCATTCTCTTATTGTTTGTGTACCTGTATCCAGCTGGACAACCTTGTTGCGCTATATCAAAGATATCTATATGCCAGAATTCTATCCTGTGTGGTCCGCCTTTGGTCTGCAAAATTACTGTGAGCCTTTTGCTCCAGTAAGATCTGGGAGTGCAGACACAGTGCAAATCAGCCAACACTGTCCTGCCTACTATCCTATAGAATGTATTTATCTTTCTCAAGTGTGAGCCAAAGATGAGACATTCTGAGATGTGAGTTTCATGCCTGGAAACAAAAAATCAACTGCAGAGAGCTCAGTTCAAAGTCCTCTTAGAGGCATCACAGAAACTCCATCACTAGAGTTGAGGTGAAAAGTATCCCCCCCATCCTCTCCTTCCTCTTTTAGAGGTTCACATAATTGAAATTTATGTCTGAAGAAAAGCAAATTTATTGGCAGTTTATTAGTGTGAAGGATTTGATCAATCAAATAATTAGGCTGGGTCTGGGTTTTATTTTTGTTACCTTTACGAAACCAAAGCTTTCAGATCCCTCCCTTGTTGGACAGATGCTACCTTGTGTTTAGGGTGGGACTTGGAATATGTCTGTTCATCCCTCAGTTTTCAATATTTCCTGCATGTCTGCCTCACTGAAAGCTCTCTCTCCACACTCTTATCCTTCTCTCAATGGTAGAGTGCTGTGACCTGTTACTAAGTGGAAGATTCATGGTGGGTACAAAAAAGGTTCTCTGTTCTTTTGTTCCAATCTTGGTCTTAGGTCCTATGTGTCTGGGTTTTGAAGGTGGGCCCTTCTCCCCTGGCAGTGAAACTCTGCCTTATATCTGGGGGAAGTTTTGGGCAGGAGATAATCTTTTACCCTGTCCCCAGAGTAGCAATTGTCAGTTTTTTATATCAATACAGAATTTTGGGTCCAAGCAATTTTTGTGCCCTCTTCTAGGGTCAGACAGCTTTTGCTCCTGCTCTTTCCTTAGTGTTGCTGTACCTTTGTCTGGGGCCACTGGCGACAGAATTTCTTAGCCATTTCGAAGCAATACATTAGTGTTGCTTGCTATGAGTAACAAGATTGTAGTGGGACCAGGGGAATTTCTTACCCCTCCCTTAGGAACACATGGCTTTGCCTTTTACTTCCTGTTCAATGACAGCTTGTCTTTGCAGCTTACTTTGCCTTTGGTGGAGAGAGGGTTCCCTGCTCCTTTTCTAGAGACAGATTATTTGTTTAAACCTCCTTCATAGAACCATTGTCTTGCTTCAGGGAGGTGGAAGGTGTTCTTCCTCTTCCCAAGTGGTTTAAGCATTTTACTTTGCATGAGGAAAGAGTCAGGATTGGGTGAGGTTTCATGTTTGTGAGACACTGGGGGTCTGTCTCAGGTTTCTGTTCTGCTTTCCATCTTTCTCTTGTAAAATCAGTGAAAGGAATTCTTTGTGTTGGGTATTCCCAGGGATTCTAAACTCTCACATCAAACCACACTCAGTTTTAAGAATATTTTACCTTTATAGCTTTTTCTAAAAATAGAGAAATCTGCTATTATTGGTGTTTGCCTCTTCCTCCCATGCTATGACAAAGGAATAATACTTCATGTGTTTTTTCTTGGAAAAGGCCTGTCATCCTTTGCATTTCAATGTATTTTGCTGTCTTGAAACCTCAGCTTTTGTTTGGATTCAAATAAAGCTGTGATCTTGTAGATTATTGGGTTTTCTCTTATTGTTATTCTTCTGTGGCTTTCTGCATCTTAAGCAAAGCTGAGCTCTGAATGTTTATAATTCATTGATGCAAATAGAAATTTGAGAAGCAAAATGGAAATAGTTTTTAAAACTGCTTTCTTCTCCTTTTCCTTAGCATTAGAATCAATTAAAAAATAGTTGAGCACTTCCATGAATATATGAGAATCCCTTGTGATGCTTTAAGCATCCACAGTTTACACATAAAGACATTTTACTTGATGCAAAAAGATTTAAGTGTTTTCTTCTTTCAATAAGCTCATTTTGTATAATTTTTTTTTACAAAAAATGAATGTAGCAGTGAGTTTTCACTTTACAAAAAGAAAAATTAATTTATGTGTTACATTATCAGAAACAAAATATTTTGTTTAAAGACATGGTGCAGGATGATATGATTAAAAGTTATCTAAAAATCTGAACCTTATTTATTGTAAAAATTTCTATTTACCTACAAAAATATCATATAATTGCAAAATATCTGTCAGATGGAAGGCAAAGTATTTATCTGAAAATATTAGGTGGTTGTTCTCAAAGAGTTTCTATTTTATTGGATGCATCAGTCAAATAATAAATGAGACAAAGAACTAAATGTAAGGCTAAGCAAATAATTCAACTTTACTTTGCTCTCTATAACCATAAAAATACTGAAAATATATTTTTAACAAAATAAATGTATAACAGTCCTGGGAAATTGAAAAATATACAATCAGTGATCAGAAATAATGAGAATTTTCTAATCAGAAAACAGATTGAACCAGACTGACTGACAAGATCACCAGAAACCATAGCTTAAAACGCCATAGGTGTAAACTTGAAATATGAGAGTTGAGAAAGAGAGACACCATGGTCCTAATAAAAACTAAAATAGATTTTTTTAAAGGACTTAAGGCACTCTTTAAAGCAAGTTATAATTAACTACACTTAAAATAATGAGTCCAGTTCAATCCATCCCAGCTACTTTAATTACACCCCTAGAAGCACATGCAAAGAACGAAATTGAAATAACTCTCTGTTCCCCTTGGGAAAAAGTTAAAGCCTTATCTCAAAAATCATACAAAAATGAAGCTTAAAGAACACACTCACATAAGAATTTGAAATGTGGAGATTTTATTTGGGTTAAATGAAAACACTTATTGTTCACAGTTCTAGAGGTAGGAGGTGCCAGCAGATTCAGTGTCTGGTGAGGGCTCTCTTTCTGGTTTGCAGACAGCCTCCTTCTCACAGTGTCTTCAAGGGGTAGAAGGAAAGAGCTCCGGCTTCTTCCTCTTCTAAGGACACTAATTCATCATGGTAGTTCTATTCTTATGACCTCATCTAACCGTAATTACTTCCCAAAGGCTTCACCTCCTAAAACCAGATAATCAGGAGCTAATTAGGGCTTCAACATATGATTTTTTTTGGAGGGACAGAAACATTCAGTCCATAGCAGATGTTCACTCTCACGTTAAGCACTAAATTTGGGGGTAATTTTGTAACCAGTGGAAAGGGAGCAGAAGTGTCCCTAAGACACTTTCAGTTTCCCCAATCCAATGTTTTCCCTGATGTACCCAGGTCCTTGACCTCTCTTACCCCAGGAATGGGGAAGGGGTCCTGGAGGCGCAGTGAGCTTACCATTCCAGTAAATATCACAGACCCAAAGAGTTTAGCAGAAAGTGATTTATCATGCGAGAGAGAGAAAGAGAGAAGGAGAGAGAGAGCTCCCACACTGCTGTGGGAGGAGATCTAAGGGAAGAATCCATATAGGTAAGGAGCAGTAGGTTTTTAACCTTGGAATTATTCCCACCCCATTCATGTTCTTGTCCAGTGAGAGGAGTTCTTTCAAACTTCCGCTGGAGTGATTGATCTTTGACTCTGATACTGGATTGGCTGTTAGGTCCGCAACAGAGGCCCTTCCTCCCAGAGCTTTTCTCAGGCTTTTTGAACAAAGAAGCACACCTGGAATTTCTACCTAGCCCAAGTGCGGGAAAGTCAGACAAAGGACTTTACATTCCTGCATGGAGACCTGGATGGAAGTGTGGTGCTGGAAAATTCCTGCCTTTGAAACCATACCCCTGTGGACTTGGTTTTCCTTAACACAGTCCCTCAGTCCCCTCTCTCTGAACAGGCAAGTCCAATTGCTGTTGGGACATGGGCATAGACTCCTCTTTAGCTACTTCCTACTGAATTGGGACATAGAAGGGGCCCTGCAGTTGAGGTTTCTTCCAGAGGAGAGTCTTCTAGGGGTGCAGATTGATCCAGAGATTCACAATAGAACTTATGAGTCAAGGACATCTGGGGTTCCATTTGCATGACCATCTGTGGCCTTATGGCTTTAATTCTAGAAGAAACAAATTTGACAAGAAGGTTAAAGATGACAGGCCTGAAGGCCAGCAATAATAGAATGGTTATAAACAGGCCCAGGAGAGGGTAGAGCCAGGACAGCCAGTTGTTAAACAAGCTCCAGGATCCTGTTTCTTGAAGGTCTTTAGTCATGTGTTTGATTCAGTCCCTGAGTTGTTTAACTTTGTTTAAGACAATAGCTGCTTGGCTTATAAAGTAGCAGCATTCTTTTTCTAGAAAAAGGCAGGTTCCTTCTTTCTTTGCTGTTAGCAGATTCAGGGCCCTTTTATTTTGAAGAGCTACGGCAGCTAAAGAGTTAAGCTGCTTCTGCAGAGTAAATTGGCAATCTTTTCCATGTTATTATTTAACTCCTGAGATAGCTTATAGTAAAACTGAGTAGACGTGGTAACTCTTTCAGTGCCAGTACCAAATCCTCCTATTATTCTGGCCCCATACCCAACCCATGAAAGGAATAATTGAGGTTTGTGTATGGCATGGCCTTGGCAAGAGAAGACTCTGCACCTGAGAGTCGGTGTAAATTGTCATGGGGGAGTACTAGGAAGGAGAGGAGGAGAGCTATTAGGCCAATCCATAGGGGCAATTGCATAGAGTCCAGTTGCAGACAGTAAAGTTAAGAGTGATAGTCCTGTTAATGCCAGGATGTAAGTCAGATTTATGAGGAGTTACTTTCTGGTCACCTAGGCAGTGTAAGAGTGCTGCCTCTTTGGGTTCTTGGACAGCTTATAATAAATCTAAAATTTCCTTATGGTATTTAATGGGAGTTCCTACTGAGGTTAGGGACTCTCTTTCCTTCCATATGGCAGCATGAGCTTGCAGAACCAGGTAAGCATATTTGGAATCTGTGTATATGTTTATTGTCTTTCCTTTTCCTAATTTTGGAGCTCGAGTGAGGGCTACTAGTTCTGCCAGCTGGATGCTAGTTCCAGAAGGGAGGGAAATACTTTCAAGCACTGTTTGATCACTGACAACTGCATATCCTGCCTTTTGAACTCCATTTTCCATAAATGAACTTCCATCAGTGTATACGTTAAGATCAGGATTGGCTAGAGGAGTTTCTAAGAGATCCTCTCAAGCCACATAGTTTTGGGCTATAATCTGCTGACAGTCATGTTCTTTGTCTGCCCTTTTCTCAGGAAGAAAAGTAGCTGGATTGAGGGCTACACAAGTACGCAGCTGAAGTACAGGTTTTTCGAACATTAAGGCGTGATATTTGAGTAAGCGGTTGTCGGAAAGCCATAAGCCTCCTTTAGAGGCCAGAAATCCAGCTATGTCATGTGAAGTTCATACAGTTAGATCATTCCCCTGTACTATTTTAACAGGTTCTGAGACCAGTATAGCTACTGTGGCTATGACTCACAAGCAGTGTGGCCAGCCTTTTGCTACTGCATCAATTTCCTTACTTAGGTATGCCACTGGTTGTGCTGTGTTCCCCCAGTCTGAGTGAGAACCCCCAGGGCCACTCCTGACTTTTCCGTAACATATTAGGAGAAGTCATTCCCTGTAGGAAGTCTTAGAGCTGGAGCCTGCAGTAGTGCCTGCTTCAGGATCTGAAAGCCTGCCTCAGCTATAGAGTCCCATTGTATTAGATGGATGTTAGCCTTTTGGGTTTCCTTAATCAGCGTACATAGAGGTTTGGCTATTTCACTATATCTGGGAATCCACAATTGGCAGAAACCAGTTATTCCTAAGAATACCCACAACTGTTCTAAGGTCTTTGGATGGGGGAAGGCCAGTGTGGGTTGGAGACAGTCTCCATCAAGGGGCTGAGTGCCCTTAGATAAGATAAGTCCTAGGTGTTTTATCTCTTGCCTACAAAGTTGGGCTTTTGGTTTTGAAACCTTTTATCCACGAGTGGCAAGAAAGTTTAGGAGGTCCTGTATGGCATGCTGACACTAGGTTTCTGAGTTTGCAGTTAAAAGGAAGTCATCCATATATTGAAGAACCATGGTACCTCGATGTGAAAAATAACTAAGGTCCTGAGGTAGAGCCTGGCTGAACAAGTGAGGGCTATCTTGAAAGCCCTGAGGTAACATTGTCCAGGTGAGCTGAGAATTCTGGTCTAAAGGGTCTTCAAAGGCAAACAGAAACTAGGAGTCAGTATGTAATAGAACACAGAAAAAGGCATCCTTAAGGTCCATTTTGTCTCTCCTGGTATTTGAGAGAGTAAAGTGTATGGGTTGGGTACAGCTGGGTATAAAGGTATCACAGCTTCATTAATAAGCCTGAGGTCTTGCACCAGCCTCCATTGTCCATTAGGTTTTTGTACTCTTAAAGTTGGAGTATTAGAAGGGCTGTTACAGGACTTCACTAGACCCTGAGCTTTTAAGTTCTTTACAATATCCTGTAGCCACTTTTTGACTTCCTGTCTTATGGGTACTGTCTTTGGTAAGGAAAAGAGGTGGGATCCTTTAGCCTTATTCAAATTGGGCAAGCATTCTTTGCTCATCCAAATTGTCCATCTATTGCCCAAACCTCAGGATTAATCCCTCCTTTAAATAATGGGCAGCAGAGAGGGATTTCCTCCTTGATGATGTTCATATAGATAATGGCTCCTGCTCTGGCTAACAGGTCCTGCCCGAGTAAGGGATTGGGACTTTCTGGCATGATGAGAAGGCATGGGAGAAGAGTGTATCTCCCCAGTTACAGCTTAGGGGCTGGGAGAAATATTGGGAGACTGCTTGTCCTAGGACTCCTCGGACAGTTACAGACTTGGAGGACAACCGTCCAGGACAGGAAAGTAAAACTGAGAAGGTCACACCAGTGTCCAGGAGGAAATTGACCTTCTGGCCCTCTATGGTTAGCTTTACCCAGGGCTCGGTGAGGGTGATGGCTTGTGTTGGCACTTGCCCTGGGAACCGTCAGTCCTGCTGTTGGGTTGTCTAGTTAGCCACCTCAATCCCTGGGAACCTTCGTCCCCCGGGACAATGTGCCTTCCAGTGATCCCCTTGGCACAGTGGGCAAAGACAAGGAGGTTGTCTGTTCCTCTGGGGACGATCTTCTTAAAGTATCCCGTTAGGCCACAGTGGTAGCAAGCTCTGCCAGACTGGCAGCTAACCCAAGCCTTTCTCTCTTCTGAGCCCCTTAGGTCTGCTTGCCTGAAGGCCATGACTAGGGCTGCAGCTTTTCTCTGGTCTCTCCTGTTCCTTTCAGCCTGATCCTCCTGGTCTCTATTATAGAATACCAAGGTTGCTGGATTTAGTAATGATTCTAGGCTCTGTTCTGGCCCCAAGGCTAGCTTCTGGAGCTTGCTCCTAATGTCTGCTGCTGATTGCATAATAAATTTGTCTTTTAATATTAACTGACCCTCGATGGAGTCTGGTGACAGGGGAGTATACTTTCTTAAGGCCTCCCGTAACTGCTCAAGGAAGGCTGTTGAGTTTGCTTCCTTTCCCTGAGTTATGGTGGATTACATTGCATAGTTCATGGGCTTTTTCCTAGTTCGCCTTAATTCCTCAAGTACGCAGGTTAATAGATGCCTACGACTCCAGTCCCCCCTGTTCTCAGTCAGGATCCCAGTGAGGGTCCATGCTAGGGACTGCTCATCTACCTGTAGGGATCTATCCTTTTCCTCTTGCATTATTTGGTTATGTACTTGACCAAGGTACGAGGTGTCCCCAAAGTTTTGAGCTGCTGCTAGAGCAGCCTCTCTCTTATTGCTGGTTAGGGTTTGACTGAGCAATAACGTTATATCTTTCCAATCTAATTCGAAGGACTGACGTAGGCCCTGCAGAACATCTATGTACTTGTCCTGGTCATCTAAAATTTTCCTAAGTCCATTTTGATTTGTTTTAAGTCAGAAAGTGAAAAGTGGGTATGTACCTTGGTTGGACCAAATTCTCCTCCAACTGCCTGTAGGGGGCAGAATTGGGGTATCCTAGTAGCTTGAGTTGCCTTGGCCTTCCCTAACTCCTCTTCAGTTATAGAAACTGAGGAGACCTGATCAACATCGGTGGAAGGAAGAGCCACAGGGCTTCCTAAATGTGTGGGAGGAGCCACAGGGAGTCCTAAATTGTTCAAGGAGGATAAACTCCTTGGGGGGACCTCTGATACTGGATTGGCTGCTAGGTCCGCAACAGAGGCCCTTCCTCCCAGAGCTATTCATGGGCTTTTTGAACAAAGAAGCACACCTGGAATTTCTGCCTAGCCTGCATGCAGGAAAGTCAGACAAAGAACTTTACCTTGCTGGATGGTGACACGGATGGAGGCATGGCACTGGAGAATTCCTGCCTTTGAAACCATGCGCCTTGTAGACTGTGTTTTCCTTAACCCAGTCCTTTAATTTGTTACACAGCAATGGACAACTAATATACTCTGCTATTGGTTATTCTCAGCACAACAGGCTGAGTGGTTTTTTAAATTTTAAATCTAGTCTTGTTAATATACTCACAACCTTCCAGTGACTTCCTGTCACTCAAAATAAGTTCCTAGTGCTCACCGCGCCCTAGAAGGCTGAGCATGATCTGGCATCTGACTGCCTCTCTGTTGTTACTTTCCACTGTTCCTCCCCCTCCCTTACCCTCTCCACCTAGCCACCTCTCTCCCTCCCTTCCACCAATGTTCATGTATACTCTTTTCTCACAGTTACCCCAGCATGCCAACCCTGTTGCCACCTCAGGGCCTTTACAATGTGCTGTTTTCTGACCTGTGTATGACTACCCCCCGGACTCAATCATTCCCTTCAAGGCTCACTTCAAATGTTACCTGTCTGGGAAGTTTTCCTCAGTGCTGTGTCTCCAGTAGCCCCATCCCCTGTTGCTGCCTGGCCCCTTGCTGTGATGCACTTTTTGTCATGGCACCCATGTAGGGCATGTGCATGCCTGTGTGTGTATGTGGAAATATGAATTTTTAAATGGTATTGGTATGTGGAACATCTTCTAAGCAACACAATGCAAAACCTATTGAAAGACATAAACACACATGTCTACATATACATACACATATACATGTTTGTATATCTGCATTAAAATTTTAGAAAACACATTTCTATGAAAAAAGGCATTATGAGCAAGGGAAAACATAGAAGATAAACTAGGCAAAAATGTTCACAACTTATATAACGGAAAATAATGATTATGAAATAAAGACAAACAATGCCAGAAAATATTGAAAAGGCAGCTCACAGAGGAAGAAATAAAAATTTTCTGAATAGACATATGGAGAGGAACTCAACATCATGCTAATCACAAAAATGTATATAAACGAATAATTTTCACCAAATTCATCAGATTTAAGAATACAAGATTGATAATATGTAATATTAGAACATAAAAACATTTTTTCCACACTGCTAGGGAAAAATGTAAGTTGTTATGTTGGTTTTGAAGCATTATTAAGTAATAGCTATCAACTGAAATGGTACATAAGCATCAAACCAACAATTCCACAGTTAGTTGCCTATTCTATAGAAGTGTTTACATGTTCAAAAAGAAACATTAGTTGTAATCATAAACTGGAAACAATGTAAAGTCCGTCAACAGAAGCATGATGCATTTATGCTGGCAGTAATACTAAGTAGCCATTAAAATGCATGAGGTAGAGCTATATATACCGACATCAAGAAAACCCATACATAGACAAAGTGAATTAAAATATATTTTGCAGGATAATCCTACTTATGTAAGTAAATCCAAAAGTTTTTGGAAGGATCAATAAATTGTTTATAGTGATTATTTCTCAGGAGGGTCATATGAATTATTACACTCATATCTGACCTTTTAGAATTTGTACACATGATGTACATTCATAGCTTGAGTAAGAATTACAAAGAAAATAACAATTACAAAGTAAAGAAATGTAGTTATAGGTAACTGTATAAATACATTTATTTTTGGTACAACTGGTTTTTTTTTTGGTCACATTAATATAAGTTGCAAGTTGGTTACTTCAAACTTGGATGATTGCTTAAAAAAAATAAACAACTGTACATTTTCATCTTACCTCCTAAATGGGTGTTGTTTTATTTTAGTTTGTCTTTTGCCCACTAAGCCCTTTCATCAAAATCTTTTTATACTTGAATCTCTTCCTTTTATATTTACATTAAGTTTTTTTTTTCCCCTGAATAAAATTATGCCTTATTTTGGGCTAGTATGCTCTAAGTTTTCTCTTCTGTCTCCACAAACATCCATCTACTCACTTTGCACTCTATAACCAGCTATTAAAACACAGCTTCAGAACTATTTTTTTTTGTAATCTACAAATACATAATTATTTTGGCAAGTCCCATGTAGCATTTTGATTTGAGACTACCCAAAGGATTATAAAATTCAGATGAAGCAAAAGAGAAACATCAAATTTTATATTATAATTTGCCTTCTTGTTTCATTTTAAAGGTAAAATATTGAATTGACAAGTTTAAAGACTAGGTAGAGAATTAATAGAATATCCATCTTAGATAACTAAGTAACACTCTTCAATTCTGATATTTGAAGTATTCATTTTTTAATTTCCTCATTATCTATATTGTGTGTGTGTGTGTGTGTGTGTGTGTGTGTGTGTGTGTGTATTATATGTATATATGCCATTATACATAGCTACTCCAGGAAAATAATGATTATTTTTACACGTTCCATGGTCTAATGGTCTCAGCACATAAAATTATATTTTAAGCCAATGTAAATCATATCTGATTGACAAAATATCTGTTGCTGTATAACAACAGTAGCATTTATGAAGCTCCTAGTATGTACCAGGTGTTTCATACAAATTATCCTGAATCATCAAGTTAACCCTTGAATGTAGGAGGTTTGTGTTTTTTGCTCAAGTTAGGGACTTAGAGCTTACAGGAATTAAGAAACATCCTCTTATAACTCAACTGGCTACTTGCTATTCTAGAGTTTGAACTTGTTTGTCTAATCTCAGAACTCTCAAGTGCCACACACTTTCCAATATGCTGTAATACCTTCTTTAGCCATCCTGCACATAAACTAGGGTAGGGTGAGGTTAATCACAAAAAGAGTTGATTGTAGAAATTTGGAAATAGAAATGTTCTTAAAAGCATGTAGCATAGAACAGAAATTTAATGGGAGATGTGAGGGTGAAATATCTGCATTTGAATTCTTCTTTGTGGATTATGAATTGTGCAACCTGGAGTGGATTATATAACTACTCTGAAGTTTGGTTTCTACTTCTGTAAGATGGAGACAATAATTGTTCTTAGTTGCTCTGAAGATTAAGAAACATCGTGTTTATAAAGCACTTAATACATGGTAGGTACATAATAAATGTCTCTCTCTTCTCTCTCTGTATATATACATACTATATATATATATATATACACACATACAATATATATATATATATACATACTATATATATGTATATATGTAAAACTTCACATAGGAAGCAAAATTCTTCCAGACAGGTTATATCATATGCCCAAATTCCAGTGAATAGTTGGCAACAGAGTTGTAACTGATATCTCTAACTTCTAATTTATATTCCTGTGATTCTTCCACTATTTAATATGTTAGACCATCATTTCTAAAATAAGTAAGTTCCATGATAATTACATTCTAAGACAACTGTGAGGTACAGATTAATTTGAGCATTTAAATAAATGGAGAAGAAGAAGCTTTTCTAGTAGGTATTTCACTTTTTTCCAGGAATCCTTAGGACTGTAATTCAGATGAAATAAAAGATGACTATTAAAATACTACAGATTCTTTTAAAAAACCTAATCTGTGATCTAAAAAGATGTATATAAAAAATACCTTGTTTCCAACTATGGACAACACTTAGTTATGGAAAGACAAATTTCTTTTTATTAAATAACTTCTAAGAATGTTATTGGAATAATTGATCATTTGCTGTAACACTAATATGAACAATCTCAGGGCTGTTTTCCCCTTACTTTTTGAATTAGGAGTTGCTGCCTTGTGGTAGTAGAATATGAGTTATTCTTTATTGGGTATAATTTACCTGTCACTCTTTACATTACTGACATTCCAAACCCCCTAACACATGCTACATTAGGATGGTAAAGAAGGAAAACATTTTATTCTCATTGACCTTTTTACAATTGCATAGTACTTTTCAAGTAGTAATATTTTTATCATGTAGGATGTTTATTTAGGTGAAAAATTTCTCCAAATTTTGCTTCTGATGCTCCTGAAAGTAGTGACAGCATATGTCAAATGGTGGGGTGTGATAAATTTAACCTCCTTAAGTAATAGATCTCTCTGTGAAAATCCAGGTGTGATCATATGTGTGATTTTTCTCTCAGACCTTTGTAGGTGAGATCTATAATAAACAATATTATAATATAAACTATGGATATTATTTTCTGTAGTATCAAATACCTTAATATATTTAAAGATCTAGAAAGTAAATATCTAATTTATCTTCTAGATATTTGGCACTCTGTGGAAATATTTGAATGATATAATCATATTGAAACAATAGAAAAGTATTTTTCGCTGATATTGTGAACTGATCAAGCTAGCCTTCTAGGAAACACCATCCCCAATTCCTTGTTAATTCTTTCATTCAACCAAATTTATAGTGCTTACATTGATATATTCATTTATTTTCATTGTATAGATATTTGCCAAGTCTTTATTGTTGGTCTCTGCCTAGGGTTACAAGCATGAATTACAGTCCTATCCTGCCCTCTTATTCTGTTCATGCAAATGGAGAAGTTGGCATGTCCACACTTGAGTAAACTTTACAAGGCAGTGTGGTGTCAGGAACAAGATGTAGATATAGTATCAATGAAGATTAAAGGACAGATTAATTTTACCAGGAGAAAACGAGAAGATATTTGTGTAGCAGATAAAATACTATATTGGCCTTGTAGGAAGTGAAGAATTTGAAAATGGCAAAATGCAGGAAAAGATAGGGAATAGAAAGAAAAATTGACACAACAATAGGAAGTAAAAAGTGCATATCGGTGTAGGGAAATGAGCTAACATTGCTTATCTTTATTAAATCCTGTGTTCCTAGGTGCCTTGTGTACATTATTTCCATTTACATCACAAATACTAAATAAAGGAAAGTCTTATAAAAATTTTATGAAGACAAAAATGAGAGTCAGCTAGAAGGTAAAGAAGGTGCTTTCTCCCTGATACAAAAGTCCATGTTATTTTCTGTCTAGTATAGCTCATCAATTAGCTAAAAGTATTATTTGCATTATAGTTCAGGAGCCTGGACCATAGGACCTATGAAGGGGATTATTGACAAATAATAATAGCAGGTCTTGTTTATCATTAGAAGGAGAGTTGGAATTACGCATGAAGTGATGGTGAGTCATTCACTTATGTATAAATTTATGCAATCAGTATTTATTGAGATCATGTAATATAAAGGAAAAATTCCAAGTTTTAAGGATATACTAGTGAACAAGGCAAACAGTAGTATTGTTAAGTATCTGGAAAACATAGGTTTGTATATGTATCTAAAAAGAGGGGAAAATAACTCTAAACTCTTCTATTCAAGATATTTTATTGTTTAACAGAAGTTGCATTTATTTCCCAGATTTATGATATCAAACTGGCAGATGGTATATCTTTATCCCAGACCAAGTTTATTTTAGCCTCAGTCATAGACTAAGAAAAACAATATGTATCCTCATACTTTTTTCCTCCCTCAAAAAAGTAGATGACTACCTCAAATCTCCCTTAAATCGAACACCTAACCATTCTCTTTTCTCTTTATTCATTAACTTTTATTTTCTCTTTACTATTCCTGTGCAATTAGAAAGAATCAGAATTCTCATCAAAATACTCATCTACTGTAGTATAGTATGCAATATTTAGATAACTTGAAGAAATAGAGTGTAATGATATTAGGACATTTAATGTGTGGTGATGGTCTGATAACCGTATGAAATATTTTAATACACACCTGTTTCTTTCTTTGGTTAATACCAATCTTCCTGCACAGGTTAGCAGTGCATTCCTATCCCCTGCACTGGCACTTTCATAAGAAATTATGAAAATGAGCTTTCAGAAATCTTTATTGTTAATCATAGAAGAATGTGCATGTTTTCAGCTACCACAAATTACCTTGATATTTTAGCTATGAAGTTATTTAAAACTTAAATAGAGGAATTTCAAATTGCAAGGTTTAACTTGCTATTATTTCAGGTAAAAAACAAAAAGTGCTCTTTTTCAAGAGAAAAAAAGATATAGAGATATATATGAAAAGTATATCTTTCTGAGACAAATATTTTCAAAATGTTTGTCACTGTAACTATCCATGACATGTTTAACGTTTTTCTTTTCAAAGTATTTTATAAATGTGGAATTTTAATGAAACCAAACCCATTCTGAGACTGCATATTTGAAAAAAAGTAGTTTGTATTTACTACTGTACAAGCCACAAAAATATAATTTAACATTCTTATGCAATTTTTCCAAAAAATATTGTAAGTAACTTTTCATTTCAAGATAAGAAAACTCATTTAGAAGAATCAGAATGAACCAAGGAGTCTGAGAAATATCACTCACTTTTAAGGTAGAACTCCAGCGTCATAGAACATGGGTAATTTTGTCTTCCATTTGACATTTGGTATTATCTGGAATTATTTTTGGTTCAACTAGACAGGGCATTGCTACTAGAATCTAGTAGAGGCACGTGCTGCTAAACATTGTGCAATGCACAGCACAGTTCTCCACAACAAAGGAATTTCACTTCCCAAATGTCAGTAATGCCAAAGCTGAGAAGCCCTGTCATAAAGAATGGTGGGGATAAACCTGCCACCACCACTGCATAGGTGCTGAAAGTAGAAAATGAGACAATGAGACTTAGGACAGTTTATTGCTCACCACATGAATATCAGCATAGTTTCACTGGTTCCCCTGCCTGCAAGTCTCAGGGAGTGACATGATGGGCCTGGATGAATGGTGAGCAAGCAGGGAGTTGCGCCACAGCTGGAATCCCAGGGCCTAGAGATCAGCACTTTCTGAGAAAGCAGCTGGCATTGCACAAACAGCAAGATCTCTAGTTTCCCTCCCCCTGTGGAGCAAGCGGTTACACAGCAGTCACCCTGTGGTCTCCTTGACTTGCTTAGCTGCCTATGTGAGTAGCAAGAGAAACTGTTTAGTATCAAATGAGAAATAAGCCTTACAATATGGCAAATTCGGCAAGAATGCACGGGGACATTCAAGGCCCATGGGGGACTTCCTCTACCAATACCCATGAATAAGTCCTGGAAAATAAGTACAAGTCAGAGTAAGGGACCACCTTACTATTGGTCATGAGAATTTTAGGTATAATCACCCCATAAGTGTTCCACATAATGACTTTTAAGTTCATAGGAGGGGAAAAGCTCTTTAAGTTGTTTTTCTGCTATTTAACCTACACTAGCCCTCTAGCTCTTCTCCAATATTCTCTTTGTTGTCCCCTGAACGCCCTAGGCATTGTCCCATCTCAGAGCTTTTGCGCATGTTTCTGTGTTTGGAATGTTCTTCCATCATATGCCCCCATGCCTCTTTTGTAAGTCCTAGATGTCTTTGCCTGCATACAGCCCTCCTCAATCGGCCCTTCTGGCCAGCCCAATAAAGGATGTGGAGAAATAGGAACACTTTTACACTGTTGGTGGGAGTGTAAATTAGTTCAACCATTGTGGAAGACAGTGTGTCGATTCCACAAGGACCTAGAAATAGAAATTCCATTTGACCCAGCAATCCCACTACTGGGTATATATCCAAAGGATTATAAATCGTTCTACTATAAAGACACATGCACACGAATGTTCACTGCAGCACAGTTTACAATAGCAAAGACTTGGAACCAACCCAAATGCCCATTGATGATAGACTGGACAGGGAAAATGTGGCACATATACACCATGGGATATTATGCAGCCATCAAAAACGATGAGTTCGTGTCCTTTGTAGGGACATGGATGAACCTGGAAACCATCATTCTCAGCAAACTGACACAAGAACAGAAAATCAAACACCGCATATTCTCACTCATAGGCGGGTGTTGAACAATGAGAACACATGGACACAGGGAGGGGAGCATCACACACTGGGGTCTGTCGGGGGAAAAAGGGGAGGGACAGTGGGGGGTGGGGAGTTGGGGAGAGATAGCATGGGGAGAAATGCCAGATATAGGTGATGGGGAGGAAGGCAGCAAATCACACTGCCATGTGTGTACCTATGCAACAATCTTGTATGTTCTTCACATGTACCCCAAAACCTAAAATGCAATTAAAAAAAAAATATATATATATATATATAAATTGCTTACCATCACTATACCCAACCCAACTCTTTATTCCCTTTCCTGGCTTTTTATCTTTTGTGCTTATTCTGGGTATGTTTCACTTGGTTGTTGCCTTGCTGTAAGAATGTAAGCTTCAGTAGGTCAGATATTTTTTTTCCTTTGCTCAGTGGTAGATCCTTAGGGCCTAGAACACTTCATGGCTCATATTAGCTATACAGCAAACATTCATTAAATGGATGAATGAGTACTTTAATTTAGATGTCATTACTTTAAAAACAGTAATTAAACTGATTAAAAAGATCTAAGAGTTATTAAATAATGATTCTTTTTGTTCTAATATAAGAAACAATTAAGATCCATTTATCATTATTTTTTCATCATTTGAAAACTCATTTTGTTTTTTACTGAAATTCCTCTTATAATGATCATCCCTGGTGACTTTTCAGGAATCTTGTAAAGTCTTACATACTTTTATTGATTTATTTAAACTTCTGTAACATTTTAATAAAAAACTTTACCATTTTTGGTTAATACACATAATAAACTCCTGTCTTAACACACTTTCCCAGTCTTTCTGAATCAACATCTCAATTTTTTTTTTTTTTGCACAGCTTTAAATTCTTTTTATACTGTATACTTATATGGATAAGTTATTCTTCACTAATATCTCTTATACTTTCACTGTGGAATCAAAAGTATCCATTTGTCTTATTATACCAAAATTGTTATAAAATATATTATTAATATCAATATTTAAACTATTTTTTACAGTTAATGCTACATCTAGCCTTGGCATCCTCTATTATATAAAAACAATGCATTTCCAAAGCAATTTATTTATTATTTTATTATATTTTAGAAAATAAATTTTGAACTAACTTTAGTTGAGAAGTTGTAAAATAGTTTAGATAATTTCTGTATATTCTTCTGTCTTAATTAATTCAGGTTGCCATAACAGAGTACCACAGACTGGGTGATGTATACACAACAGAAATTTGTTTCTCTCCATTCTGGAGCCTAGAAGTCTGAGATTAGGGTGCCAGCATGGTCAGGTTCTGGTGAGAGGCCTCTTCCAGGTTGCAGACTGATGACGATTTCCTCACTGTATCTTCCCATGAAGGAAAAAGGATTAGGGAGCTCTCTGGTCTCCTCTTATAAGGGTACTAACTTCATTTATGAAGGCTCCGCCCTCATGAACTAATTACTCCCAAATATTTTGACATTAGAATAAGGATTTCAACATGTGAATTTTGGGAGGACACAAACATTCAGTCCATTGCACCCTCACACAGCTTTTTCTAACATCTTACAAACCTACACAGCCAGTATTAACACCAGAAAATTAATGTTGATACATTATTGTTAACTAAAGACTTTATTCAAATATCAGCCACTTTTCTATAACAAGTTTAGTTGTTATGTCTTCGCATTCTCATGTAGCTTATAAGAATGCCTCAGGTTTTTCTCATGTTTTCTTTCAATATTTTACTTCCCTTTATATGGACATTTTAAAAATCTCGACATTGTTAGTCATCAAATGTATTTTAATAAGAAATAACAGGTATCATTTATTGAGAATTTGATTATGTACCAGGCATTGTTCTGCTTATTATTCTCTCCTTTAATCCTAATATGGAGAGAGCTGATTACTATTTATATTTTTGTTTATGAAAACTGAAGTTCAAGTTTAAGCCGTGCACCAAAGGGTAAGCAATTTGGCAAAGGTTACCAAAGTGGAGAAATCTAAAAAAATTTGCAAACTTTCACTATGTATGGTCTTTCTGATTGGAAAGTTTGTACCCGAAAGCATCCTTTGCTCTAGTAATCTTATTCTAGCTTTATTCCCCTCCCTTCTTCCATGCCCCACTTTTCCTTCTTCCAAGGAATCTTCCTAGGCTAAACTTTCTTTAACTCTTTCCTCTATCAATCATTTTTTTTCTTTACAATTCTAGAGGTCAAATTTGAATACAAAGTAGGGTAGGCACATTACAACATGAGTTAAATTTCAAGACTTATTATAGTGACTACTAACTAAACATGGGTCTTTGTGAGTCAATTTACTTTTCTGGGTCTTTGTTTCATTATTTGGAGATTTAGAAGTTAAACTGTATGGTTTTGTAGCTTCTTTTATTCCGAGCATACTGAATTCACAACAGGGCTGCTGCCTAGTTTTATTATGACCTTGCCCCAATTTACTGTTTCAGTTTTGTAAGACTACCTGTGTACCCAGGAGGGTTATGACTGTGTGTGTTTTCTTAGGCGTTTATGGAAAGATGTTGTTAGATAAATTATTTTTAAGAACTTGGCCTCCTTTACCACACTTACCTAGAGCCCACACATGCATTTGTCTAGCCTTTTTCTCTGAGTATTTATGTGGATCTGAAACAAGTATAGTTTTGGATGATTTAGGCTGGTTATCTCCAGGAATATGGTCACATCAGATAACACATTTATTCTTTGCCATGGTAATTGTAAATAAAATAAAGATTTACATTCTCTAACTTTTAAGCTCAGCTTGGAATTTAGTGATAAGTATCTTTCACTAAATATGATTTCTAAGCATGTATGTGATACCTTGTCTTTTTTAAAGTTCAATGTACATTATCAGTTGATGCAACTTTTTGAATGTTTAAGTGACCAAGTACAAAAACTTGAAACCTCTTAGAAAATATAGCTAATACAAAGTCACTTTCTATGAAATTAAATTGCCCAAGTGACTACTAATAGAGTAGAATTTTTATATAATATCAAAGAGATTGAGTAATTTACTATTGATGAAATAGGTTCCAAAAATGTCTTATTTTTATGAATTATAACCTACTTCACAGTTCTAAAAGGAATAATTAAGAATAGGTGTGCTATATTGTGTTCAAAAAAATGGAAACAATTTTAGCTCTGTTTTCTCTTGATAGGTAGGCAGAGTTAGGTAGTGAAATGGTGTTAATGGAAATGACTTTTTCCCCATTTACAATGAGGACTCCAATATTATTTAAAAAATTTTAGTGGAATATGGCACAATGAGCTGTATGCCCCTTGCATGTCTCTATGGGTTCCTTAAATTGAAAGCTATTTTGTCCTTTATAATATATACTTTGCAGTGTTTTATCAGAAAAGGATGAACGTGAAGAATGGCCTTCTTTTTCCTGGCCCATTCAGTAAAATCATTTTCCAGTCAAAGGCATGGTCATGGTGCACTAGTCAGGATTCTCTAGAGAAACAGAACCAATAGTATGTGTATATACAGAGAGAAAAAGAGATTTATTAAGGAATTAGGTCACACAATTATGGGAACTGAAAAGTCCAAAATTTGCTGAGTACACCAGCAGGCTAGAGTCCCAAAAATAAATGATGTTGCTGCTTGAGTCCAAAGACAGTTTGGAGGAAGAACTTCATCTTTCTCAGGGGATCCCAATCTATTCTTTTGTTAAGGCTTTCAACTGATTGGATGAGGCCAACCCACGTTATAGAGGGTAACCTGCTTATTACTCAAATTCTACTGATTTAATGTTCATGTTATCTAAAACATATCCTTACAGCAACATTCAGACTGAATAACCAATTATTTGTGTACCATGGGCTAGCCAAATTGACTCATGTGATTAACTATCACACACAGCTAGCTACACAATATACTTTAGGTGTGGTTGTGTAAATCAATGCAGAATTCCCATAAGAGCAATAGCTTGGAATCCAGAAATTATTATCTGTGTTCATATCCACTCACCAATTTGTTTGCTCTATTTGCATTTATTGCTTTAGGTGTTGTGTAAATCAATGCAGAATTCTCATAAGAGCAATACCTTGGAATTCAGAAATTATTATTTGTACTTATATCCACTCACCAATTTGTTTGCTCTATCCATCTGCATTTATTAGTGACTTCCAAATTATGACTTTTCAGGACCTCTTATTGGGAGACAGTTCTCCATGAATCTCTCACATTTTTCCATACCTTAAAGTAAGACATATACTGTCTTCTCCTCTGAAGCATCTTTTCAAGGATGCTTGTATAGCAAAGAGTATTGAGAATAAGAGATAGAGTCACCGGCCAGTGAAAACATCAGGCCTTCTTACTCCCCATTATAATAAGTTTGGATTTTCTAAACTCAGGATTCTTCTTCTGTAATACCATCCACAGTGTATGAAAGCATTCATATGGACCCCTCCCAGTTGATCCTGGGGACTTGAAGTAAAGGGAACTGATACCAATCTGCTGATGATCATGCTGCTTGTTGTGCTATGAGTAATAAAATCCTTTGTATCTGACCCACAAGTCTTGTGTCTTCTACTAGAATTCAAGGAACAAAAACGGGAAAACTTATAAGCTTGAAAGTATGATAAAATCTCAGTCCTTAACCATTCTTGGTCTTTTATTTTAATTATCAATTTAGATTATTGGTAACTATGATGCATACTATGGCACTATCTTTATTTGTCCATATGTTCGTCGTATCAAAGATAAACTATCTGAATGCTGTAGATTGATGATCCCCTGACCCATTGAAACTGACAGTATGCTTTGGATAATGGAAGGAAACCACTGTGTTTTAATATATGCTGTTTATTCTGGAAAATAAAACCCTTATATGCACTCTACAGATCTCTTTTGAATACAACATCAAGGTATTTTGTTCTGAGTGAGAACGACTTGTGTATTCACCCTCCATGACTTAACAACTAAGGAGAAATCTGGAATGAAAATGAGGATGAGAAACATCAGCCTCAGGTGGCCATTAAGAACAGATGGTATCTTTAGTTTGTGACCAGAGACCCTTGAAACCCCATGAGACAGCATACTCAGCAAGCAAATTTTACTGCTACACTATTAATTAAATCAGTGTCATTCACTCATGTCAGATACATATGAGCTATGTATGGCCTCAGGCCATATCGAAATGCACAAAAAGAATTTGTGTTAATTGAACTACAAGGATAAGAGACAGGAGAGTTGTCCGAGTACTGACACTAGGGTGAGGTAAGGTATCCCTGGCCTTAGGCATGTCTACATGCATGATGCAAATTTGATTATTTAAGACACTTTACCATATTCTGTACTCATGTAAACACTTTCGTTCCAACTCAGAAAAATAATGTTCACACTAAGGATAGATAACCCTGGATAAACTTTTATAAGGTGGAAGAATGTAGAAACTATGAATTTATAATGGCCATTTTGGGGTGTAATTTTTAATTAGTTTCTTATTATATGCATCAAAATCTGTTGTAAAGCATCAAGATCTATGGATCATTTTGGAGGTTGAGCTTATGTGTCATAACAAAACTAAGGCCACTGCTCACATCCTTTCTTTTAAAAATCATGGACCTGTTTTAAAAGTAGGCAATTATATTTTAAATATATAAAACTGTAGTCTTCTTTTCCACGAATGTGTAATATCTAAAAATCAGACCTGTAACAAAGTTTTCATTTTAGAAATACATTTTTCTCCCAAAACCACTCTCTTTAAAAATGTTTATTTGGTCTAGTCCAAAGTATTACATTCATTTGAAGAACAGTTCTATTTATTCTTTTTAAATCCACGTCATTATTTCTTTTAAAATTTCCATACATTTTATTGTATATTATTCAGCCTCATTTCCTTAGCAGTAGTTATCTCTTATAGGAAATAGTATTGTTAACAACATGAGTTTTTACTTAAGTGAACCATGCAATTCATTATCAATCCTAAATTTGAATGAGATGTGTGAGTGTGTGGGTGTTTAATGTACTATTCATATATTATTCCATTTATACAAGTCATTTTGAAGTTACTAGAGCAATGTATACAAAGATAACATGTAGAAATTTTAATATTTTGAGAAAAATAATCTTAAGTTTTCAGAATTCATGAAAAGACTGTTTATTTTCTGAGTATGAATAAATGTGCAATATCTTCACTTAGCATGAAAAATATAGACATAATATTAATCTAAAACTTTACAAGAAATAATTATCTACTGAATTTTTTCTTTTTTTTAAGTATAAGCATGTTGACTTCTTGCCTATTGATGAATGAAAATGGGGATTTTGTGAAAGCTAAAGGAAATTTTGAACATATTTTTAAATAGTCATGCTCTTTGCTATTAGTTATGTAATAATAATAATAATAAATAGTAGCAAATACAAATTTTAGAATGTAGAATACTTGAACTGTAACCCAAACTATACAAAGCAATCTACTCTACCAAGTTTTTCTTTATCAAACGTCTTCCTTGCATTTTAACATCAGGTGTTTCCTCAAGCTAATAATTAGACTCTCTGTAGTCACTTACGTTTGTTCGGACTTTGAATGCCACAACCTTCATATATCTCTGATCTGGTTAAAAGACTTCTGTTTATAGAGTCATTATTAGTCAGTCTCAGGCAGGACCCAACCAGACCCCTCTGAATAAAATATCAAACATACATAAAACGGATGCTCTATATGTCTTACTGTTCCATCTAATTTATAAGTTGATTTAAAGCAGAGACCCAATAATGTGGAATCAGAATGCTTCCCTTATCAATGTATATTTGTTGAGAAAGGGATTAATTGATTGTTCAGACTTTGTTCTACAAGAGAAAAATTTCTCCCTGTCCTATTAAAAATAACCTAAAAAGATTCCCAGTTTGCTCATAGATCTTTTTATACATTTTCTTATTTTAAAATTTGTATTCATCACCATTCTCCCTATAACAGAAAAAAACAAAAAAAACACAAACAGAAAACAACATTAAAAAATATTCTAGGCTAATTCCTTTATTACTATCTTAATAGACTAGATACCTAGCTTAAGGAAAATTATACAGAAATTATAATGATACTATTACAGGAATAATAATCATCATCATAATATCTATTATTTAATATGTGCCAACCATTATTTTAGAACATCACATATATTTATTCATATACTATTTTAGTTAAAGCTAGTCAATGGTAAATGTACAAGAAAATATTACTGAAAAATCATTATAAAGGCAAAAAACATAAGATATATTCCTAACAAGTAGTACCCTTAAAGAAAGGAGACAAAAGAGATATAAAATGTTTTTTAATCCTGATAAATTAATAAAAACTAACATGAATTGAGAAGTTACTGTATTCCAGGGAATATGCTAAATGTTTATATGCAGTAGCTATTAATAGTTTGCCCTTTGTAATCACCTCATGGGGTAGGTACTATTATAATCTTCACTTTCCCAATGCGTCACTGAATTTGCTTACCCAAGTGTCAGGAACAAAAATTTCATTCATACGAGATTGTAACTGCTTCATATGAAAAAATTAAGTCTCAAGTCATATATATTTTTTAAAAGTTTTAAAAATAAGAGGGTTATCCAGCATGAAGATTTTTTATGCTGGAGCAGATTTCAAATGTAATCCAGTTTTTGAAAACCAACTAACAAGATAAAATTCATCTACAGACTATGATAAATAGAAAAGAGTAAATAACCATTCTCATTCCATTATGCCAGAATAAGAAGGTGCTCAGTAAAACTGTCAATAAGTAAAGACAAAATTAAACTTCTTTTTCTAAGCATAGGACGATTAACCTATGAAAATTACTCATACTATATGGTAATGAAGCAGGTAGCTTAGTGAAATTGAGTACATATCTGATTCACTATAATGGAATTTTCAGTTAGATCAGATCACATTTTGTTTCAGTCTTTCTGAATCACGGCACATGTTGAGTAGCAATAAGGATTCCAAGAGAAAATTTTACTTTTTTTCCTGATGACATGATAATAGTAAATATTCACTGTGTTTGTATACAGGGAAATGTGATATAGATTTCCTTGTAGTGTGCAAATACACAGCTCTCTCTCTAATGTATACTACCTATCGCTTTTGTCCAATAAATTCCAGTTCTGTACGTCATGCCAAAAAGGAAAAGAGGAAGACTATGTAGACTCTTTTTGTGTTGAGAGAAGAGAAGGAGTTCACAGCAATTCTGCATGCAACAGAAGAATGGAATTATTGTAATGTTGTAGGCTGAAGTGTGGTTTACAAAGTGACTAAAAGCAAGGGCAAGATGCTACAGAAACTCACTGTAGGAACTGTGCAGTTTTGAAGGTCTCCACACTTTGGGTCATAGGGCTTGCATTTGTATCCAATTACTACTGCTTCTTGAATAATAATAGACTATAAGTAACTGCCTTGACTTTGAAGTTTTAGTTTCCCCCCTTATAAAATAAAAGGTTCGAATTAGGTGAACTCATAGGATTATTATTTGTTTATAACATTTGAATTATCATTGCCTGTATCTCATAGAATCCTGTAATAGAATTCTTTTTAAGATAAGTCTAAAATAAACCGAAGTGTTTCAATGATCTCTTGAGATTCACTGTTGATGCAGTTCTGGAATGAAGGCCTGTTCTGGGTTTTCATACTTGTGCTCCTGCTGAAACTGTTCATCCTTGGGCAAGAGGACATTCATATTATTTTGATTATTTAGATTACATATTACAAGTTTGAACATGCTGACATAGCACGAATAGATTTTTCTTCAGAACAGTCTATGTTGCTGAATTTGTCAGTTATATTCAAGCTTTTTTGCTCCTATCACTTATATGTTCCCGTTTTTCTGCAGATCACTGAATTACAGTAAATTGAGGTTCAATTAAAATCTGAGTTAATGACCATGATTAATTTGTTAACACTGTGTACAACGGAGAGAGGGCCCATTATTCACATAAAAAGGCATTCAAAATAAAATTGAAATGTATAGAATAGTAACATTTGCAAAAATTATACCATAAAGATTTCATGGATTGGAGTTCATTACTTTTTGAATTAAATAAAGTGTTTATGAAGTAGAATATTCATTGTGAACACTAATTTTTCTTTAATTGTAAAAGCCACTTCTTTTTCTTTTTTTCTTTTTTTTTTTTTTTTAGATCTGGATAATGTGGAGGGCATTGCTGTGGACTGGATTGGAAATAATCTTTATTGGACCAATGATGGCCATAGGAAGACCATTAATGTAGCCAGGTTGGAAAAAGCTTCTCAGAGTCGGAAGACTCTTTTAGAGGGTGAAATGTCTCATCCCAGAGGAATTGTGGTGGATCCAGTTAATGGGTATGCAATATTTGACTAGCTTTATACAAGAAAAATGACAATAAATGTGTTTTTTACATATTTAATAGTAGTCAGTTTTATTTAAATTCATATGTATAGCTGAATTTACACACAAATGGTGTTAGTGGGTCAAGTTACAGATTTAATGTTTTTTTTTGTCCTAGAGAATAAACATGTCAAATACATTGACCTGAAATAGATTACTGCAAATATATTACTTGATTTATTCAAAATTAGCGCTATAATGTATTTTAAACAGCCCAACACCAAGGTGAATAATCAATCAGAAAATCAATCAATTTTATATTGTAAAGGCTATTGAAATTTAATGTATTCAAAAAAAGGCAAAAGTTTGTATATATTTCCTGAAGGCCATTTTATTAAATGGGTTACTATGCTCCTATTTTGTAACCCTCACAATAATCCTCTGAATTAGTTGCTACTCTCATGCCTGTTTATAAAGGTGAAAATGATAACTGCCTTGCCAAACACCATTCAATTAGTAAGAGACTGGGTATACATTTATTCCCAGTGAGTCTGACTCTATGACTTTACTCTTAGCCACTAAACTTCGCTGCCTTTTGTTAGTCTGGGGTGATAATCACATAATTTTAGATACCACCATAATTTCCATATAGGGACATCATTTTATAATATGTATTACTTGTTTTAGAATGGAATATTTTGTCCAATTCTTGGTAATATGTTTTCTTTTGATTTTTATTCAGAGCTGTTACCTGAACACAAAACTATATTTACAGAAATATCAAAGAAGATGGAAATTTTAAATAGTATTTTATAACTTAAAAAATGTTCTTTTTCTTGCGTATTTTACATGTACAGTTTTTTTTATGTGTTTTTCCCTCCATGGCTTACATATTATTATTTTAAGGCATCACAAAATAGATATTCTTTACACTTTAATGCACATGTACAAAAAATATGTATTGGATAGGAGGCATGTGAATCCCTTATAAACTGAGATCACCAGATTGCAGTTCCTAGAACTGTTTGTATTGAGACTAGCTCCAAATACAAACAGGTGCTTCTTCCTAGGCAGTGAGTGAACTCATTGTCATTGTGTTCATAGGGCATAATTATAAAGTAATTTTGGTGATTTTATGTGTGGATTCTATAATCATCTGTTAAACCAGTCTTAGTTTTTGAGGAGAATATTTATTCCACACTGTTCAAATCTATTTGAAGAAGGAAATTTCAAATCTGTCTTTAAACAGCATCTTCTTTCTCACTATTCTGTAAGAGAAAATGTTTTGTGATAGAGTAAAAGGGTTTTTGTTGTGCCCAAAGAGATGACATAAATGTGGAAGTCATAGAAACATATAATTTAGAGCCCACTAGTTCCGTCTCTCTTCTCAAATTTAGAAATCCTCTTCAACATCTCCCAAGTTTGTAGGCATCCATATTATGTTTAAAACCTATAGCATCTACATAGTTCAAGCTATCTGAAGACAATTCTGATTAATAGAATTTTTTTTCAGTAAGACAAGGTCTGCATCCCTGTAATGTCTTCCTACCAACTGTCCCTGTATACAGGCAATAAATGTAATAAATATTATTTAAAACTAGACAGTGTAACTGAGAAACAGAGGAAAGAGATTATTTTGACTCATCTCCAGAAAGGGTGGGGATAGACTTCATCAGATGATTACATTCAAACAGGCCTTGAAATAAAAGGTAGAATTTTTCTTGGTATATTAGCAGAAGGCTAGATTAACCTATGTTTTATGTGAAGAATACCCAGAGTCCCACCTAGAAAGAATATTTGTATTAGTTCCTGCTTATTTTATAGATTATATTTCTATTCTGCGTGTTTAAGAATTCTCTTCATTTGGTATTGATTGTAAAGCTTTCACAATATCCTTTTTTTTTTTCGAGACAGGATCTCACTGTCACCCAGTCTGGAGTGAAGTGGTGCGATCTTGGCTCATGGCAGCCTTGATAGCCTGGGCCCAAGTGATGGATTCTCCCATCTCAGCTTCAGCTTTGGGCTAGCTGGAATTACAGGCATGAGCCACCATGCCCAGTAACTTACCGTAATTTTTATAGAGATGGGGTTTCGCCATGTTGCTCAGGCTGGTCTTAAACTCCTGGGCTCAAGCAATTCGCCTGCCTCAGCCTCCTATAGTGCTGGAATTACAGGTGTGAGCCATGGCATCTGGCCCACAATATACATTTAAGCAAAAATTATTAAATTTGTAGATGATTTAATATATATATATATATATATATATATCCTCTATCAGATTGACATTACTTAGAAAGATAATTTTGTTTAAATAAAAATAATTTTAGGTGATGGATCAGTTCACAAACAACTCCTTTATTCAAATAGTAAAAGAATATGCAGCATACTTAGAATACCCAGATTTATCTCTCATTTGTGTGTGTGTGTGTGTGTGTGTGTGTGTGTGTGCGCGCGCACAGGCACATGTATGTGTGGTTTGGTTCACAGAAAAAAAAGTGTGTTGCCATAATCAAAAGGAGAAACTATAGGGAAGGTAACTGCTATATTAATAAGTTATAATTTAACAAAAATAGAACTGCATTGATTAACTGTATATATGAAAATTTAAGGAAAATATCAATAAAGATGAAAAGATTGCATATTTCACTTTTGCGTAGTTCATTTATATAGCTGATGTCAAGTACTTATACATGACTAACATAGGATTAGGGCAAATTGAATGACTATCCTTTTTGTTACCAAGTTGTCCCAATTTAAAAAATCACTTTAAGAAAGTACAAGATATAAGATAGAACTATTTCCATGTTTATTCCTAGGATTAATACAATTCAACAGTCTCAATATACTTCCTCAGGTCTCAAAAGGCATATCAACATAATTGGAAACCGTTAAGATAATTTAGAAAGAGCTTAATTGATATGAAATAATGGGTAGTGTTGTTCATCCTCAGTTTTCCCAAGTCTGCCAGTTTAAATCACAGTAGGATTTTCGTCATGGTGACAGACTTTTTCCAAATGCACTTAGAAATTCTTAGGGTCTACAAAATGGGGGAGGCAGGGGATCTAATAACGGTATTTCAAGGGTCAGCAGCTTAGAAAAGATTTGAGACTTTATAAAGTTGTATATGAGATGGCTGGATTACACCTACACTTTAATTAATAAACTCAGGAACTTTCACATGACCCTAAAAAAACACGTGTGGTGGGTTTTAACCTTATTCATGAGGGAATTGGAACATTAGTTCAAGGCCCCCTCTCCTACTGTTAGAGCTTATACAAAAGATTTGTTTTTAAAGGCAGACGCTTTTGTTTGAGATAGAAATTAAAGCTCAAAATCTCAAGGTCGTTCAACCTGCTATTATTAAACTTACGTGCAGCTAAATCATCATCTGTAGGTTTTGGGGTAATAATGAGCAGCAATAAAGCATAGATAATTTGCATCAGGAAGACAAATTAGACCTGGCCAAACAAATCCAGTATGACTATGCCCTTTAAAACAAAGGCAGTCCAATTACCTGTCTTAAAAAATAATAATTCATCTGAGATTAAATAAAGTCTGGAGTAGATCATTAACTGTGCCATGGGTTCTCATGTCAGTTAATCTGGTTTTTAATCACATAATTGATTATGTACTTTTTGAAGTAGGCAGCATTTAAAATAGTAATGACCCTGAAATTCATTTTATATACTTGGTATCAATACCCTCAAAAAATAGATATTTGGCAAGTACTCTCAGGTTCATTAATACATGAAGCCAGTAAGCACGAGAGTGGTGGTAGTGGCTTTTCTGTAATAAGTGTAAATGTACAGTTCTACCAAACAAAGCTTTACTTTCCTTAAAACTTCACAGCTGTCCCCCTCTTTGACAGATAAGCACTTAAATAGGAGAAGAAATCAGAATGTAACTAGAATTCATGGTAGTGCCAAATCTGAGGAAATGTCTATACTGTGGCTGGTTGTAATAACGATATGCATTTTTTTAAATGTCTTAGTTGGATGTATTGGACAGACTGGGAGGAAGATGAAATAGATGACAGTGTGGGAAGGATTGAGAAGGCCTGGATGGATGGATTCAATCGGCAGATTTTTGTGACTTCAAAGATGCTGTGGCCAAACGGTTTAACTCTGGACTTTCACACCAACACATTATACTGGTGTGATGCCTATTATGATCATATTGAAAAAGTGTTTTTGAATGGAACTCACAGGAAGGTAAAAGACAAACGCTGCTGTTTTTAACCCATAGGCTTCTTTTTTTTCACAGAACCTTGTTATGTTGTGTTAAAAATACTTTCAAGTTTATTTTTACTCCTCTGAGGTAGCTGCCAATAGTCTCCATGGGGTGGCTAAAGGAGGCTGAGCATTAAGTAGTGCAGCTGGCACTTGCCTCTGGGAGACCAGGCCCAGCTCACTGCGGTATGCCAGGATTTGTGGGATTTTTAAAAGAAGCTCTCAGGACATCAGAGCTGTTTTAAAATGCAGTTTTTCTACATTATTGATGAGATTTCTATAACCAACCAATCCCACTCTATCCAAATATGTTCAATATTTTCAGGTGAAGTTTAACATTATGTTTTATGAGGAAGCAATTACATTGTATTTATTTGAATAAGTAACTTGGTGACATTGAAACTTAAACACATAGTAGGAATGAACTGAACTTCAAGCTTATTAGTATGAATTGGTATCAGTTTCCTCTTGCTTCTTTTGCTAGAGTACCTGCAAAATGATGTTGAAATTCTTAGGGAACATTGAGGATGATGCAGTTGGCTGTGAGACAGAGGCATAGCTGACAAAACATAACTTCTATATTTCATGTTATAATTACCTAATTACACACAACACCAAAACTGTCTTTTACAGATAGTTAAATAATAGAAAAAGGGAATGTTAGAAATGATGGAAATGCTTCCTTTAGCTTACATTTCTTTTCGTGTTTTTGGAAAGAAAAACTACGTATTTGACTAAGCCTACTCATTATTGGATTCTGTTTCAGAAATAAAAACTACACTAATCGGTTAAGACTGTTCAGCTATTGATTTAAATATTTTCTCCAAATAAGTACAATTGGTTGACATTTAACCTCATGTCACATACTTGCTAGATAAATCTTTATGCTTCCTTAGAAGATGTTGGTATGTAAACAACAAACACAATACTTTCGGGTCAGCATATTTTAGCCTACCTAAAAGTGAGAAAAAATATAGGAAACCATGTCAACTATTCAATAGATGATAATTTGGTAAGAATTCAGTTAAAAGGAGCAAAATTTAAATTTATGACCCTGAATTATTTAGATAATTTTCTCAATTCTCTAATATTAAATGAAGTGGATACAAAATCTTTTTCATGTTTTATTCAATATAATTCTATTTATGGTGAAAGGTGAAAAAGTATTGTCATTATTGAGGTATAATTTATTCCCCCTTCTACAATCCTACATGTGAAACTGGACTTAAACTTTTATCCCATGACTCCTTCATTTAAGGAACATCAAAACAATATAACTACAATGTAAATGAATATATTAACATAACCAGAATTTAATTTGCCAGTCAGTTTTATCTATTTACTAATAATAAATGTGTCTGTGTTTAAAATTTAAATCTTTATCATCTTTTCTGTCAGATCCAAGATTTCTTCAATTTGCATTGGACCATTTAAAGTAGGAGGATCCTTTTTGCTCCCATTGTCATTTGAACATGTTCTAACTGTTGGCTACTGGATGAGCAACAATGTAATACACATGATTATTTAGATCAATTTCTATCCCAGGATGTGATACTGAAATATCATAAGCAAAAGAAACAGGAATGAGAGTTAGGAAAAGTCATCTTAGTATTTGCATTCTTAACCATATTTTAAGTGCCATAGTTGAAAGTATTTAAATGGATAAAATATAGTGATATCCTTCAAATAGGATGCCCTAAAACAAACAAACAAAAATATGCTCACATTGTGAAATCCATTTTTTAAATCTATCAGAGAAAAAGAGTTATTAGATTATTATCTGTTATACTTATTTGAATATCACTTTAAATACCTACTTATGTTTCTAAAGGTCAGTTCTGATTTTCACAAGTTTTTATATTTTGCAGATTGTTTACAGTGGGAGAGAGTTGAACCACCCTTTTGGACTGTCGCATCATGGAAATTATGTGTTCTGGACTGATTATATGAATGGTTCCATTTTTCAACTAGATTTGATAACGAGTGAGGTGACATTGCTGAGGCATGAAAGACCACCCCTATTTGGGCTTCAGATTTATGATCCACGAAAGCAACAAGGTATTAAAAAAAAATGAAATAAAAGTGCGTCTGAGATTCACATATAATAATACTTCACAGTAGTTATAAAGTTTTTATCTTGACAGTTTTGCTGAAGTTTTATGATAAAAGATGTCCAATTCGCTCCAAAGTCAATCAAATCATAAGCTTCGTTATCATAGAGATTTACTTTTTATTATTCGAAATAGCCTAAGTGATTAACACTGAAAATTCTATTTGAGTGAGGTTTAGGGTTTTCTCCAGGTATTTCCATTTTTTCATGTGATTTTCATTTAAGAAGACTATTAGTTATTTAATGTAAAACAATTCTCTTAATGTTTTTAAAGAGTAAGTATTGTGAAACGTGAGAACTTCCTTAGTTTGAAAGAAAACTATTAAAAAATTGAAGATGCATTATACAAGAAAAATATTATTTTAAAAGTATCATAGTATACTTATCTGATTAATTTCAATGTATATTTAAGGAACATGTAATTTTTTTAGATGACACAGAAGTAAAAGCATGTATCACAATATCCATGTCATCTTAAAATCAGATAATATTATGTTTGTGTGAGTTATTAATACTTAGGACATCTACACATAGTATTACTTAGAATTTAGGTATTTTGATTTGCAGTGGCTTTGAAATTAAAAAAGAATAATTTAGATATTGAACAAAGAAAACAGTTAGTAAATTATGTGGTAGGTTTTTAGGAGTCTAAATAGTCATTGTTCCTTTTTATAATAGAGATATCCTTGTAAAAATTTAATAAGCATGAAGTTCAATACCTTTAAGATGAATAAATTATATTCTGAATTTCCTAACACATATGCTATCAATAGGAAATTATCTAGCAACAGAGTTTTTGAGAATATTTTGGCTAAAACAGCGATTCTAAAGTGAACTATCTCATTCAAAAGCTTCAGATTTTTTCCCCCCATTATATTAAAATTACTTCATTGGGATACAGATGAAATTGTATAAAATAATGGAAATGTATAAAATGAGAAATATCAATAGCTGATAAAAGATGAAATTATCTTTTAAAAGAATAAAACTAAAATTATTTGTATGGCACAAGCCAAAGCTATGGACAAGAAATAAGGAATAGAGATAATTGCCTGGATAGATTAAAAGGTAATATTTTATTATATTCATATAAACCCTGCACCCCTAACACACTACCATAGTTTGCCTACACTAAACAGGAGCCCAGACTATGAATAGGAACAGACCTTTTTATATTTTGAAGGATCTAGTTTTCAAGATTATAGTTTTCTCTAAATTCACAATCTAACCTTTTCATGATCACATTTTCCATTTCCCTTCTCTTTAGAATTGTTTTTCTTGAATGTCATTTCTAAATTTCCCTCACCAAAGTCCATAACATTTTTATCATCTTCAGATTCATCTAAAGCTTCCAGTTGCTTTAGTGAGTTGTTGAAGTAAATGCAACACATGTAGTGATAAATGCCCTGGGCTTAAATCTGGGTCCTAACATCTTCTTTTGAAACTCATGATGAAAGATTTAACAAAAATAAGAAATACTTTCTTCATAAAATTTCCATGATGGTTAAATAGCTATTTGTTATATAAAAGCAAAACTTACATAGCATTGTACCTGACAAACAAATTATAATAGGCAATTTGCCCCTACAATTTCTCTAAACAGGAGGCATTTGTTTTTAAAGTTACCCTATAAATAGGCATTTTAAATAAATATTCAATGGAATAATGTATCACAATAATATACAATGAAGTACATAATTCTGATAGAGAATATTTTTGGTGTTCTGAAAGGTGTCATTGTTGTATAATAGTGCAATATTATTCCACAGATGGACAATGGTCTTTTAAAAATGGCTTTTCCCATTTTAATTAAAGCAGCATTAAAATAACTGAGCTCTGACTACTAAATTATTTTTCAACTTTTATTGTAGAAACTATAATGTTTTGTCTTACTGAGTGAATGTGTTGAGAATAATTGATTGATAATTTTTATTAACTTAGGTGAATTAATCAATTGATTTTTCTACCACGTCTTCATATATCTAAGGATTACCTAGTACTTAACTATATGTTTGAACAAGCAATAGAATATGGAAAGGATTCCCAGTTAACACAATTTTTTTCTCAGTCAAGGGACATTGATATTAGATAAGCTACTTGAGTTCTAAATTTTTAGTATCTTTTACTACATTCATCAAAGTAGCTGAATTACAAAGCAAAATGCATTCAGATGTTTAGACATGGGTAGTTTGTCTTCATTATTACAATTTTCTCTCAATGGTGTTACTCTTTGCATCTTTTGAACATTAGATATTAACATTTGAAAATAGATGAACAGTGCCCCATAAATGTTGGTTTCATATTGTTCTGTTAGACTGTTTTTATTTTTTTGGTACGGATAAAATTTAGCGATTGAATAGAAAACCAAATCTCTAAGTAGTACATGTCTCCTTTTCTTAATGGAATAAAAAAGCTGGCCTTAAGTAGCCTTATAGCTCTCTCTCTCTGAGAGAATACAAACTATATGACTTTATTTATATATATAGTATATATAGACTATTTCATTTATATATGGTTTTAACACATGGGGATAGATAGTATTAATACACACACACACACACCCCACCTGACAAGAACAACATAAAAAATATTCAAGAATGATAATATTGTAATATCTATTCATTTTAGGTTCAGTGCCAGAAAATTAGTCAACTAATAAGATCCCCCCTCACTCTTCATATTAGAAGATACTTGTCAATGGCCGGGCATGGTGGCTCACACCTGTAATACCAGCACTTTGGCAGGCTGAGGGGGGGTGGATTACTTGAAGTTAGGAGTTCAAGACCAGCCTGGCCAACATGGTGGAACCCTGTCTCTACTAAAAGTACAAAAATTATCCAGGTGTGCTGGTGGGTGCCTAGCTACTTGGGAAGCTGAGGCAGAAGAATCGATTGAATCTGGGTGGCGGAGGTTGCAGTGAGCCCAAAACGTGCCACTGCACTCCAACCTGGATGACAGAGCAAAATTCTGTCTCAACAAAAAGAAAAAAAGAAAAGGAAAGAGACTTGTCATATTACTTAGAATATACCAGCTAATTTTAGGAAGGTAGATATAAATAAATAACATACTAAACAGAAAGCTAACTCTAGGAAAGAATTATTAAGTAACTCTTAGGGAATTAGCATCAAGAAGTTTTTCTCATATACTACTGTTATTTCTACTGTTAAAATTTATAAGCTTTCCTTTTTCATTAACATTGGATATCTAGAACAAATTTTTAAAGCTTACTTCTGGTATTCCTCATATAAAGATCAGCAATTGTGTAAAATAACAGACTTTTCATTTTCTAGGTTCGAAAGCACACTGATTTTTTGCACATTTTGGGGAATGAGATAATCAAAATTAAGTAATATTTTATTAAGGGTTGATTAAATGTATCCTATTGTTTTATGACAAATAGAAAACATTTATTAACTAAGAAATAGCTATAACTCTCAAAATTACCAGGAAGTGGACTAAGCATTGCTATTTAATTCTCACAACATATATTTAAAATAGGTACTATCGATTTATATTTTACATATGAGGTGTGGCCACTGGCCCTCAAGAAGCACAGTGAGCCAGGGATAAAACTGAGATTCAAATTCAGATCTGACCACAAAATACTTTTCTGTGATTAATTTGTGTGGCCAATTTAATTTCTTAAAATTTTATAACTCCTATACTTTTAGATAGAAGAAAAAAGAATGTGAATATTCTTGGTCATTGTAATTTTATTACTGATGAATTTTGTATTCAAATATATGTTTTTAATATAAAGTTCCCCTTGACTACTTTTATAGAATCCGGGATTTCGAGATTGGTTACACAGAGCTAGTATAACAAACATAGCCGTTTTCATTTAATGTATGACATATTTATTATTCACATTGTTTTATAGGTTTAATAAGCTTTTGGTTTGGTGATAGGGCCATCATCACAAAATTTTTCTTTCTTTTAAAATTTCCCATTTTTGAGATAATTACCAAAAATACCCTGAAACTAAGGAGTCTCTTAATATAGATATACACATACCTTTATATAAGTGGCTTCAAAGCAAGTCAAATATAAATATAATCTTCAATAAGCATCTGATTCTGAAAGAGAGAAAAAAGTATGAAACATTTTATTCTTTCCTCAGATTGACTAACATCATTCAAAGTCAATTATTCTGAAATTATACTAGATTAAATGCATAATTCTCTGGCCTCAGAATCTTATTATACCAGCCTTTATCTAACTTTTGGAATAAATGGGTTAACTACTATCCCTTCTAAACTAGAAGCTCAAATATCTCTACATTAATTAGAAAAAAAAGAGAATCCCATAGTTTTACATGTTTTATATTAACTGCAGCAAATTCTCACTTTGCATGTAAGACACTGAGTAGTCAAGGGTCCTGGACACATATAGAAATGGAGGTTTCTTTGTTCCACCATTTTGAAGAAAATTCAGATTAAGGGAAGACTGACACAATGGAATTTCTTTGTGTTGGTTTCTATATTCTCTCATTTGCTTAGTAAAAGATATTTTATTAACAAAGTTAAACTTCTAAGGTGTAAAAACATTGAGAGGTTAATATAGGCTTGTGAAATGTTTTCACATATTATCTGTGTCTTTACTACCATTCTTTGGAAGTGATATCTAGCCATATAGATAGATGCACTCCAAATTATTGTTCTTCTCATTCAAACTGCTAACTAAAAGTTGCATTCACCACTTATTCATTTAACTAATGTTTACGAACACACTCTGTACCAGGCACTATTTGTAAGGTGGAAAATAATTTTGCTTCTGGAAGGCACAAGATTGGAGAAAAAAAGTCAAACTTTTTGATCAAGCCAGATGGCCATCTTCAACTAGATATTGAAAGCTATTCTTCATTTGCTTTCCTTGCATATTTGATTTTTAAAAACTATCTGCTTCCTAATAGTAACAGACTTTTGTTGGTTTTGGTCTGTTATATTTAGTATATCTTTTTTGATATAACTTTGTTTTATCATATATAAATAAGTTAGCATTTGAGAACACAATTTTAGAGCAAGAAAATCTTATTTCTAATTATTTATAAATAATTATAATAATGATTAGAAATGCTATTTAATAAGAATTATTTCCTACTTCTACATATTGGTATTGTCATTTAGAATCTCAAATATTCAGCATCCCTACCTGTAAATGAGATAAAAACTTACTTGTAATTTTATTTAAAAATTGAATAAAATATGTATATGTAAAGTAACTAGCTCTGGGATTGATTATAAATTTTCATTAATAGCAGCTATTAATATGTTAATAATTCTTTTATGGATATTTAAGTATAAAATTTTTTAGCACTGTGTTCAAAAAGTAGTAACTTAAACATGTTTTAAAGAGGATATTTCTACATAAAATATTTTCTAGCTGTTAGAACTTCAAAAAATAATATAATATAAGCTCTATCTGGAATATATTAAAGTAATGAAATTCCAAAATATGTTGGGTCACTATTAAAAAAGACCTAAGTCATTCTGAGGAGAGATATGAAATTATTCAAATTAATTTAAATTTTGGATTTTTATCATGACAGAACAAACAACCAATTCCTCTCTCTTAATATGTAGTATTCACAGAAAAGAAATATATTTCAAAGTTTGACTAATGCTAATTTATTTTTAAATACTTAATTTCATATTTATTTAGAATGGTATGAGACACACCAATGAATTAAAAAATACGATATTTAGCATATAATTTCAACATTTCAAAATGTTGTCAGTAATTCCTTATTTCTTACTGCTTAAATTATTTATATATTTCTCAAAATACATTGAATTAGTTCTAATTTTTCCAGAATCTGAATGCTATTAAAATATTACATGTACAATTTAATCCTGTACAGAATGTGTACAACATAGAATAACTGTGCATCCTATGAAGCATTGCAGTTTTATTCCATGGTCATGGAATAAACATGACCTTATCTGGAAGCTGCTTAAAGCATTTATACATTTCCTACTGGAAAAACTGTGTATTAGGTTTAATTACCCTCTGAGTTCAGAAATTGATACTGTAGCATGAATTATTAGCTTTCTTGGCTTTCATATGTATTTTTTAATTTGTTATAAACACAGTGAATTAAATTTATTTTTTAGGATAATGAAATGATAATGTACTTTATGTCATTTCTTCTGATCTATGGGTACACAATGATAACCTGTGGTAATGTGTTGAATATTTATTGCGTGCAGGGGCATTTTAGAGTTTTTCTCTTACTTCTTATTGTCCTCTACATAACACATCCAACCTTTGAGGCTCACAGTCTCAACCTAGTCTGTCACTTTAATCACACTTTCGGTATTTGCACTTTAATTGTTTTATTCTCTTATTGTATGGCTCTAAGTAATTAAAAGCTCTTTATTTTTAATGTTTGAGTAAAATCTTCTGATATAATCAAAATGTTATTTTTTGATACTTTGAAACTGCAACATAGTGTAAAATGATCCTGAGATTACATTACCTATTGGATTGCTAATGTTGAGTTCTTTTTAAAGTTTGATACATTTTTAGGTAAGTATAGTCATATATAGTGTAGAGCTGGTTCTGTCAATGATGGACTGCATGTATGGTAGTGGTCCTATAAGGTAATAATAATGTGTTTTTACTGTACCTTTTCTATGTTTAGATATAGAAATGATATATTATTGTGTTACAGTTGTTTACAGTATTCAGTACAGTAACATGCTGTGTACAGGTTTGTAGCCTAGAAGCAATAGACTATATATCATACAGTCTAGGTGCCCAGCAGGCTCTACTATCTAGGTTTATGTAAGGATGCTCTGTGATGTTTGCACAATGATGTGATTACACATTTCTTAATATGTATGCTCATTGTTAATTGACACACAAGTGTAAATATATTGTCTTCCTTGCCTTTCCAACTTGTAAGGCTAAATGGCAACCTAAATTGTATTTATTCTTACCAACACCTTTACAGTGGTTAAAGGATTACAGCTAGATAGGAGGAATAAGTTCCAATGTTCTATGCCATGTGGGATAATTATAGTTAATGATGATATATTGTATAATTTCAAATATCTGGAAGGTGGATGTTGAATGTTCCCAACACAAAGAAATAATAAATGTTTGAGATTATGGACATGGCAATTACCCTGATCTGATCACTATACATTACATTTACTGAAACATCACTATGACTATGAACAATTGTTACTTGTCTATTTAAAAAAAATTACTCAATTTTATCTGAGAGTCTGCAAGGGTGCCTCACATACGTTCATGAATAACACCTTAATGAGTTTTTTCTCATGCCTGCTTAATTGATATCTGTTGTATACCTCATTAGCACCTCTGCTCTTTAGATCCACCAGGAGAACACTCTCACCCTTGTGAACTGCACATTTGCCTTATACCAGCAAGGCTGCTCATTTTTGAGTCTTCACAGATGTCCTGTGATTCCTGGAGTCCTCGATACACTGACTTTCCGGCATACACTGCACAAGAGAAAAGAATACCCCACCCTTGTTCCCAGTACTCATTTACTTTCTGTTCACTGGGGATCCAAAGCCACATTCTGAGAGCCAGCAGTCTACTTTCCAAATAACTCAGACTTGAATACAATAGGCCTAATCTGGAAAACTATCCAAGACAGATACCATTCTGTTATCTTTCTCTTCCCTCACCTAGTACCTACCTTCACTCAGATCTCTATCTCCACCAATTAAGGAGAAAATTCTCATCTATCAATGCATCACATATTTTCAAACATTTTTGAATTTTGTTATGATTTGGCAGAAATCCTGACTATATTACTAACTATATAATATACATAGTCTATATATGTGTACATCTATGTTCATCTCCTAGAAAGAACGTGAATCAGAGTTCTGTGACACAATTGCTTTCTTCCTCTTGCAGGTGACAATATGTGCCGAGTAAATAATGGGGGCTGTAGTACACTTTGCTTGGCTATCCCAGGAGGCCGGGTGTGTGCTTGTGCTGATAATCAACTTTTGGATGAAAATGGGACAACCTGCACATGTAAGTTCTTTTCATGTTACACTCATTGTTTATTGGGCTCTTTCTGAAGACTAGAAGCAGAAGAAACCAAAGGAATTAAAATGGAACTTAGAGAAATTTAGATAATTACTTAATTTTTTTAACCATAAATTATTAACTGATTACTTTCAAATATATAGATGAATATTGACAATGATGGTGTTTTGTGGATTTCACTGCTATGCATAGTTTAGTAAAAAGAGAAATTGAATAAGTATATGCCACAGAAGCATAAGAGAACTTCATTATAAGAAGTTGCAACTAAAAGTGCATTGTTGTCAATTAGATAGATGGTATGTTGACACATAACATAGACCTACAATAATTTAAAATGGCTTACTGACTCAGTTATCTGTATTTGGTGGTGAAGAGCAAGGAAGGAGGCAAAAAGGAATTTACAGACTATCCAAATACTGAATTAGCTGGATTGATTGATCTGGATTAAAGGCAATTTTATTAACTTTTGCTGACATTTCTCAATTTACTGCATCTTATTATTCTCATATGACTTTTGAAATTTGTTCTTTCTATACCATGTGGTGTCCCTGAAGCACAATACCAGCAACAAGGCTGTGTTTGTATTGAGTACTATATAAAATTTTTAGAATGATTTAATCTTGAATTGTGTATTAGAGTTCTTCAGAAAAACAGAATAAATAGGATGTATATAATACATAGAGAGAAGAAGATTTATTATAAGGAATTACCTTGTGTAATTATAAAAACTGACGAGTCTTAAGATCTGCAGATGGAAAACTGCAAATCCATGAGAATCCACGGTGTGCATCTAGTTCAAATGTCAGCAGGCTTGAGACCCAGGAAGTGCTGATGTTTCAGTTTATGTCCAAAGACAGGAAGAAACCTATGACCCAGTTCAGATAGTCAGGCAGGTGAAGTTTATTTTGTCTGTGAGAGGGTCGGCCTTTTTGTTAAACTCTGGCCAACTGATTGGAGCAAGCCTACCCACACTACTGAGGACAGTCTACTTCAGTCACTTTACTAATTCAAATGTTAATATCATCCAAAGCATCCTAACAGACAGAGCTAGGATAATGTGTGGCCAAACATCTGGGCACCCCATGTCCCAGTCAAGGTGGCATATAAGATTAATCATCACAAATTGCTAAATAAACATTTCATGTATTTATTTTATCGTTTATAATGATTGTCTCTTGTGAGAGAGGAGGTATAACTGCAATAAAAAAGAACTTCAGTATATCCATAACACCTTCTCTCTTCTGATGAAGAAAAGATACACTTTTAAAAGCGTATTTGAGATTTAAGACATTTAAGAAAATATGTTAAAAATAAAAAATCCACTTTTAATGCCACTATTTAGACATAAACCACTAAGAAATCTTAATGGAGTTTCAAGTTATTTTTACTCCTAGTGATAATAATCATAGGCAAGATTTAGTGAATGCTCACACTGGTATGGATGTGACACTCTGTAGCACAGTTTGTGATTCTTATTAGTCTTTACAAAAACTATGTAAGGATGATAGTATTGCTATCTGCATTAGTCCATTTTTTACACTGCTGATAAAGATGTACCCGAGACTGGGCAATTTACAAAAGAAAGAGGTTTAATGGACTTACAGTTCCACATGGCTGGAGAGGCTTCACAATCATGATGGAAGGCAAGGAGGAGCAAGTCACATCTTACACGGATGGTGGCAGGCAACAGAAGAGAGCTTATACAGGGAGCCTACCCCTTTTAAAAACATCAGATCTCATGAGTCTTATTCACTGTCATGAGAACAGCATGAGAAAGAACTGCCCCCATAATTCAATCACCTCCCACAGGTTTCCTCCCAGAACACATAGGAATTGTGGGAGTTACAAATCAAGACAAGATTTGGGTGGGGACACAGCTAAATCTTATCATTATCTCACTTTAGAATTTATAATTTAAACTTTTAGGCTAATTACTTTTCAAGTTTACATAGTAAGTACAACATTTGGAATTTAGACCCCAAATTCTGTCATTTTTACTTAATATGAGCATAAGCATCTATTGTAAACAAATGTCTTTGTAAACATAATTTTTAATGACTGCCTTTCAAACCATTGACTTTCTTTCTATAGTTGATGTTTGTGATTATTTATGATGCATTGTTATGGCTAATTGCTTCTGTTACGATTTATGACTTTTTATGTATTTAACCATATAGTTTATGTCCAATAGGTGTTACATGTTCTTTAGGTATTTGTAGTAATACCCTCAGTTTTAAATTATTTTATTATTATTTTGAGTTCCAGCTACTTGACATGAGAAGTTTGGTTTCCTTTCTGCTACTTTTTTCATCTTTCTCAATTTCACTTATTATAAAATTAGCATATCTGACCAAGAATATGATTTTGAATTACCAAAAATAAGTCCTTTTTTATAAAAATATTTTTGACATTTATATTTAATCAATTTTACAATATTTTAGGCCTAGATCAGTATTTCACTACCTGTGTTGCTTAGTGCTTAAACTTTTAGGACTCTGTTGTTTATTTATTCATTTTCACTGATGTGGAAAATATATCTTGAAATAACTTCTTCAAGAAAACTGCATGGAATACAGTGGGACCCCTGTATTGAATACTTACACTTTTTTTTTTTAAATCTCCTAACCAATATAGTATGGAAACCATTTACATAGTATTTGCCTTGCGTTAGGTACTATAAGTAATCTAGAAATGATTTGAAGCATATGAGAGGATTTGTATAGGTTATATGCAGCAAATATCGCACTATTTTATGAAAAGGACTTGAGTATCCATGGATTTTGGTATTTACAGGGGATCCTGGAATCATCCCCTATGGATATTGAGGGATGACTATATATATTGTTGTGTTCCCAATATGACTCCTGTGCCTTTTTATGTAAATAGCATTTCTTCTGAATATTAATTCGTGGCTGAACAAAATCTCCCTTCAAAATTCTACAAGTTTGCATCTATTGTATTCTGTAATTACATATTTCAGAACACAAATATGAATTTTACCTTTCTAGTAAAGTTTTTTTTTTCTTTAATAATAGAACTTTGTAAATTGCCTATAAGTTGATTTCTGTGGAAGACAGTTCTCAGAGGTAAACTTCCTCAGAGTCACCAGGTGATTTTTTCCGTTTGTTTATTCTGTGGTATTATTTTAAGTCTCATTTTATTGTTTATCATCAGAACAGAAAGAAACCTATCAAGATCCACAGTTTGCCTACAGGCAAGGATTAAGTATGACTTTGAACAACTTAAAGTCTGCCAAGTTGGCTGCCAGGCTGAATCTTATCTTAGTAATTGGGAGAAAAAAATATGGTTTATGTCTACATTTGCTGGTTTAATTTTTCAGTTTCTACCAAGGAATCTTTTAAAATTGTTTTCCTGGCATAAAATGGAATTTTCTGCTGGCCCAGTCAAATGACTGACATTTTGAAAAGATGAAATGTATATGTGTGTGCACATGTGCGTGCATGCACACACACACATGCACTGTAGCTTTCATGGACTTCTACCAGGTCTCATCATGCCTTTGTTCCACCCATAAACTTGCTCTTAAAGATGGGAGGTAGCACAATAAATGATATTACTTTGGTAGGTACAGACCTTATAGTCTGTGCTGCAGGAACAAAGGATCTCTCTGCCTACCTAAAGATGGACAGGCTTATTCAATTTCCAATGGCATAACTTAGAGGGACTCATAAATAAATTTTTAAATATAATTCTACTGGCCTTGCAAAAAGTGAAAATTCCCTTACAGTAGTGCCAATAGAATGATCAAGAGGCCAAATTCTTTGAGATCTGGTAAGTTTTAATTTTTGTTCTTTGTCATTGTAGGAGGTTACAGGGGGAGGGGACTTGCACTGGACTTGTACCAATATTTGAATAGTATTTTGAGGTTAAAATGTTCTAGTTAGTATTTTAATTTCAATTATGTGGATCATAATTATGTGGATCATTGGCCTTCAAATTATATTTTTATTTTTTTCATTCTTATGCTCCATTAAAATTATATGGGTTACTTTTAATACATCTGTATTGATATAGATATAGGAAAGATATTGATAGATTGATAAATGAAAAAACAGTATTGTAGGCTACAGGGAAAAAGACAAAATAAGAGAAAAAACATTGTCAATATAAAAGTGAGCTGTAATAAGCAGAAGTAAAAACATAAAGAATTATCATTAAAAAATATATAGGAAGTAAAATCCTGCAAAGATTTTATCATGGCTTACATGTTATGATTTGTATTGATTTCCTATTTCCATGTACATTCTTGTGGCTCAAAAGAAAATGAAAGATGAGTTAAAAATCAGTCCTTTGTGAGTATAAAGCTTGCTCCTTTGGCCCATAGTGCAAGTGGAATGTAGGAAACAAGGCTCATTGGGGTATACACTGACCCTTAACCTAGTCTCTAGTCCCCGAGGAGAAGCCTGTGGCACCTCTACCTGTACTTGTAATACACACATCTAAAGCACTCCTGTGCCATATTTTGACTATAACCAAGTCAATGGCAAATGCTTCTCCTCATATCTACTTAAGCCCCTGAGACTAACAAATTCTCTTAATTGCTCACTTTTATATTTCACTGACTGTTCTCATAGTTACGTCTTGTCTTTTGATCAAGCTTGTTCTTTATGTTTATTTTAACAAGGTTCACCTGTGTTTAAATATCATGGTGGGAGAGGACACACAAAGATATTTGCTTGAGTACTGTACTCTATTAGAAATGGCTCTGTCTGGCCAGGTGTGGTGCCACATACCTGTAATCCCAACACTGTGAGAGACTGAAGTGTGAAGATTGCTTGAGTCTAAGAGTTCAAGACCAGCTTAGGCAACATAGTGAGACTTTGTCTCTTGAAAAAGAAAAAAATATTAGCGAGGCATGGTGGTGTACGCTTGTAGACCAAACTACTCAGGAGGATGAGGTGGGGGCTCACTTGAGCCTAGGAAGCTGAGGCTGCAGTGACATATGACTGTATGTGCCACTGCTCTCCAGCCTGGATGACAGAGCAAGACCCCATCTCAAAAATAAACAAATAAATAAGTAATTAAATTGCCCTGTCACCTTCTCCAAATCCACAAATGAGTTTTCAGTATTCCTTTTCCTCAGCAGTGACTACCAGTCCCTCTTTTTATTTATTTATTTATTTTTTGTATCTCTGACTTTTCATCCTTGCTCTACCTTATTTAGTTTCTTTCTTGCCATAACTGCCAAACCAAAAACAACAAAACATGTTCAGTAGTTTCTTGGAAACCACACATACAAATATATTAAGAAGAACTCTAGCTGAACGCACACTTCAGTAGCACTTGAAATGATTCAGATTAATGCTTAACTATGGAAAAAAAAAAAAGAGACGTATTTATTTTGAAATAACCCAGGCTATCACTGCATATCTCCGTGTAAATAAAAATTAAATGACTTTGGCTTGTAAGGAAATACTATATACAATGTTGTTTACAAAGCCGATGTTAGAAAATCTGTTATCATGGTTGTACACATGTGATTTTACACCTGGTGAAAGTTAGAGGAAATTTTTTTCTGAGACTGTTGGTCTCTTTCTAATATCTATAATTCATAGATGAAGTAACCCCAATGCAATAAAAAAGGAAAAGAAAGAAGATGATTCTGTTTGTATTCATTGCACTAAACAATGTTAAATCAACAAGAATAAGTTCTTATTTGAGAATTTGTAGTTGCATTTGGGTGTTAAAACTTCTGCTATATCTTCTAATATAGCCTGCAACTTGCCTAGGTTCCTTTCAAATGCATTAGAAAATATTTAGGGAAATAATATAGTAACTCACTTCATGCAAAGAAAGAACCCAAGTATGTTTTTAGAAATTATTTCAGTTCTTTTTATTTAATTGTAAAGGTTTTTCAAGGATATGCTAGCCGTAGTTTGCAGATTAAAAAAACTGCAGACAACTACAAATGGAATTCATGGTTACAGAGCACAGGAGTGCAAAGGAAATATCAGTATGCCAGTAACCTCTCATTAGTGCTGATTCTTCTGGATGTCTGGTTTAGTTCAGTTAGATTATAGTCACATAAACTGGAATTAACTGGACTAACTTTGTAATCTGAGTCAAACAAGCAAAATAAAGTTGCAATCATTGTGACATCTTCCTGGTTTCAGTCATCCTTGTTGAATTGACATCAGATGTACAAAAACCCATTGGCAAATGTTCTAGCTGGACTAAACATCCATGACTGTTTCTCAATAAACTTGCATCATAAGGCTATGCCAGAAAAGACGTACCCAACAGAAAAATATTGACAGACTACATGATTGATTAAGGATGAATTCTAATGCCATACATGGAAGGAATCAAGAATGAGAGTAGGCTGGGCTCTTTGTCTTTTGAATCTTGTGTGTCATGGTCAAATCCTCTCACAGCTAGAAATGATGTTGGGTATAGCATAGTAACTTGGAACTTACTACCCCTGAGAAGCATGTATAAAGCTGGGTGATCAATTACTAAGCAAACTTTATATTTCTCTTGACACGTTTGTGGGGAAAAAAAAATCACAACATAGAATAATATTAATAAGTGAGAACATAATCCCAAAGAGTAAATTAGATTCCAAAGACAATGAGTCACTATTAACAACAACAACATCAAAAAACTCCAGCAAGATTATTGTGTCTAAAGCAAAGAAACAGTAATTCTTTAATTCTTCTTTAGTGTCCTAAAACAAAAAGACAGAATTTTTCAATGTGCCTCACTCCCAGGAGAGCAATTTGAACGTTGCAAAAACATTGGTTATCCAAGGGACAGCATTGCACAATTATGTGTCAATGGTACTCTGCGATCCCTGTCACCTTCTGGAGCTCCAGATATATTCCTCTGTCAGAAACAGGGCTTCACTATGGTGAACCATTTATCTGCTTGGCTGTGACAAGCCTTATGTTCTAGGATATATGCAATCTAATGTGTAGTAAAAAGTTTAAGGCAGTAAAAAGTTTAGAAGCCCATCCAGATGAATATTTATGGCCTTCTGTGCATAGGAACTCACAGAAGATTATGTACCACTTAGGTTGGCTGCTCAGAAGACCACTCTATCTAATGAAAGGTCATCCTGTTATGTTCTAAAGGAGAAAAATCAAACCTATAGCAGCATTTTTCACACCGTCTTCCAGTATAAGCAAGCTTACATAAAGAGATCCAGCAAACCACAACTTCAAGTTTTCTTTTTGGTTCTTTTCTCTCTTCCTGCTTAAATAAAGAAGGAATAAGAGATTCTGGATTCCCAAAATGAAGAAACAAACAAACAAACAAACAAAATGATTAAACAAATAAATGTTTCTCAATATTAGATAAGCAGAAACAATAAGAAAACTTTTTATTTTTTTTTTGTATTTTGCCATGAAACAAATGCTGTTATGACTTAGTTATCATAATTCTGATGCAGTTGACAGCAAAGCATTAATTGAGGGAGAAAATTATTTTCGAATAGGTCACCACACTGGATTTGAAAGAGAAAAAGCAAAGTCAGAAGCATCAGCACTTGTTTGTGGACATCACAGGTTATTAAGCTAAGGTCAGGAATATGTCTTGAATCCAGTAATACAGCTGAGTTCCCAGTTTGAGATAATTCAAACTAAAATTTAAAAAAAAGTTCATTACCAGCATTTCCTCCTTCCCATCATTATGATCTGGACATTAACTCCAGCCAGTTTTTGCCAAAGAAAAACAATTAATTCAGAAATGCGTATTTTGTAGTGCCTTGGAGACTCATGCATAGGCCTTCTGATTTCATTGCTCTCACAGCAGGTACACAGGATGTGTAAGAACTAATAGTTCCAAGACAAGTATACCATGATTCATGTTATTTTACTTTTCATCTTGGTTAAATTATAGGATTATTTATTACTTTGTTGATTTCTCTTTGGTGAAATCATACTGTAGTATTTTTTGCTAGAAGTGGTTCTGGCAGTAGAATTACAGGTTTTGTATCTGTTTTCAAATGCATAGTTCAAAGCACAAATCTGAAGTAAAGTGTGCAATTCCAGCACTTGTTAATATACTGAAAGCAATTTTTGGCTGTGCTCAAACACCCAAGTGCTATATAGATTCAGTCACATTATGCACTGGAACAAAATAATCTATACAGAACTTCATATATTCATCCTTTTAAATATACTTGGAACTTTGTCTCTCTTCTTTCTCTCTACATATCTTTTTGTCTTTATCTTTTATCTTTTTGTCTTTTTGAACTTTATCCATGTCCTTGGGTGATAAAAGAAGAGAATTAGCTGCTTAGCCAGTTGAAGGGAAGTGGTATTCCTGAGGGATTTATACAGCCCCCCACAAGTAGAATCTCCCACTACAATAACGCCAATATCTGTTAATTCCAGTTATCAATCAACAAATAATTTTGAGCATAAATCCTACACCTAGTTCTGTTCTAGGTATCATTCCTTTCTGTATGTGAAATTGTCCTTTCTACATTCAAGAAGTTCCTCAAGTGGATACATTATAATTTGTAAAAATTAGTTATAACATAAATGGTTGGTAGCGACTTTTACAAGGCATACAAAGAATACTAATCTTATGTAAGTTAGCAGATTGCTTTAGCTATCAGCTAGGGTTCAATGATAAATGACATTGCCATCTAGTGCCACCTTGTTAGGTTAATGCTGGGGAAACGACCATGCATTTTGAACTTCTAAGCTGATATTTTATATAGATTACCACATAGCACATTAAATGTTTTCTTTATAATCTATGTTGTTAGCTTGAAAGTAACCTGTTTTCTATCATCGTGATCCTGATAGTCTGCATTGATAATGTGGTTTCTTTGTGATATAACTACTGATTACATCTGGTAGGCTTGAGTAGGGGCTAGAATTATAATTAATGATGCTTTATGCCTTGGGAGAATTTGGAAATCAGAGCCCAGAATAAAAAAGAAAGACCAAAAGTTTGCTATTATATCAAGAACGATTAAGAATCTGAGATTTTACCTTGATTGCAAGCTAGCGTGTTAGCCTGCTAGAGATTCATGGATTCTGGTGGAAGACACACAATTCCTAGATCAGACACAAAGGATTTTATCACTCATGCCACAGCAAACCACATAACATTCATGTTTACATCGGTTCTCTTTGACACATCCCCCTCTACCTTTTCACAGTCCAGGAAACACAAATAATTTACTTTAACCATTGCCACATATTCTCTTCTCTTTCTAGACTATTTAATCCACTTAGATATAGAAGAATAGTAAGACTAAATTTGTGAATAAATTCCACTTAACTGAATTCCTAACATTTGTTTGGAGAACCTGGAATATAGGGAGAAAAAGCACTGCATAGAATCCCAATACATAAAGAGATAGTTTTGATTAACATGATAATTCCAGAATCCTTAAGTAGACCTGAGTTTTTCTCCTACATGCATACCAGCAAAGTGATTATAGCCTTCAAAGCTGTGCGCTATTACATTGTCTTTTTTATTTTAATTAATTCTCAGTGTACTTATTTATAAGATGGAGGTAGTAAAATTCTTTGCCACATATGACTTATGGGTTATCATAATGATCAATTAAGACTATGAATGAAAGCTCTTTGTAAGCAAAACTACAAACCCAGCGTAATTATAAAGAGGTATTGTATTGTTGTTTAAGCAACACTTTGGTCAGTGTTGCTTAAAATAAACCTCTAAAGTTCTTAGTTGTTAAAAGTCAAATAAAATATAAAGATACATCTCTCTACTTAAAATGTTTTATTTGGGAAGTAATAATTGCAATTTGGGGCATACCCACAGACTAGATAATCTTCTGTATGGCAAAAAAACAAAAAGAAGGTTGGAAGATTTCTAAAAAGCAAAAATGTTGCATATCGTTTTGCAAGAAAGCTTATTGGCACTATTAAGTTTTGCGGAGCTCACAAACTCTGATTGGTGATTGACAGAAGTGAGTGAAACTAGTCTTACAGCTGCAGCAGGTTGTTTCAGGAGCTATTCCATACAACTGGTTTCAGGTTATAACAAGCAGTTTCAGCAGCTAGGCTTGCAGAGAATTATATTCTTACAGCATGATACGTGCCCTGAGTGCTTTTTCCTCTTCACTTCTCAGTAGTGTTTTAGTTATACATGGTAAGAATGACCCAATTTACATGATCCACTTTCATACAGTAGAATACTTGTTGCCAGGAAAATTAAAAATATTTTATTCTCAAAGATGGCTGTCATCACAATGTTTTATATTTTCCATTTTAAGTTAAATGAGACAAAATTTTGTTATAGCAAAATTTATTTGTGTGTTAGATTATAGTAAACTTTATGAGTATCAAATATTTTTGAGTTTAAGGTATGTAAAATTTTGGGACATTATTTGTATTGTACATATTTAAGGTATACAACATAATGTTTTAATATACATAGTGAAATGCTTACTATAGTCAAGCTATTTAATATATCCATTATCTCTCATAGTCACTCTTTAGTGTGTATATGTGGTAAGAGCACCTACGATCTACTCTCAGTAAATTTCCAGTGCATATTATAACACAATATTGTCACTATAGTCTTTATATTGTTCCTTGGATTTGTAGATATATTCATCCTACATATCTGCCATTTTGTTCTCTTTGACCTACATCTCCTCTTTTCCTCTCCACTACCACTCTATTCTTTATGTATTTAACTTAGAAACTGTGGTACACATACACACCCTTACCTATCAACATATATATGTGTGTGTGTGTGTGTGTATATATATATATATATATATATATAATGGAATATTAGCCTTTAGAAAAAGGAAATCCTGTCAATTGCAACAACTTGGATGAACCTGGATGACACTGTGCTCAGTAAAATAAGCCAGAGAAGTACAAATACTGCATCCCACTGATATGTGGAATCTAAAACAAACAAGAAACACTACAAGGTTTAAATTTTAATGGACTGATTATAGCTAGCGTTGTTCATATACCTTTTTTTTTCTTTTTTTAACTCCAGTTAATCCTGGAGAGGTACTACCTCACATATGTAAAGCTGGAGAATTTCGCTGCAAAAACAGACACTGTATCCAAGCTCGGTGGAAATGTGATGGCGATGATGACTGCCTAGATGGAAGTGATGAGGATTCAGTAAGCTGCTGTATGTTCTCCTTCGATTCACCTAAAGCCTGTGTTTTCCCGAGTCTTTGAGTGTGTGAATTATCAAGGCAGTTTGTGAAAATCTGAAAATATCTTTGATGCAAATTGAACTTAGTTTAATTTTTCAGTCATCCTTTTACATAAAGATTAAACCATAGATTGACTCCTTTTCATAGTTTCAAAGCAGTTTTTCTCATCCTTTCCCATCCTTCATATTATCATTTTAGTTGCTCTAAGAATTTTCTCCTTTTAAACTCCATGATATCAGTACCACCACACCACTGTCAGAGGTTGCTATAGGGAACATCTTTGAATATTTTAATTTAAAGATGTGGAAAATCAATTTAAACTCCCTCAAGACAGAATTATTGGTACACAAGGTCACGATCTACTCCACTGCTCCTTGGCAACAGAGCCTTGAAGAAGATCCAAGGAAACAGACATGGGTTTGGAACATGTTACTATATAGCTTCACTGGCTCAGGGCATGGTAGGAAACACATATGGGCACTCAGAAATCAAGGTTTGATTTTCCCCCGCTTTGGCTTCTGTTTAGCTGTTTATCATCTGCTGGGATAGGAATAGTTTTGTGTTGCTGGTAGGCATAAGAAAATTTCTCAAATATGTGTTAGGAAAATATTTTGGGAAGTACATTAAATAATATTTTGAGAATATATTTGATAACAGTCACTAGCTCAGTGATTTTGAGAGACAGAAAATATTTTTTTTCCTTTTTTTTAAATAGTACTTTAGATTCTGGGATACATGTGCAGATCATGCAGGATTGTTGCATAGGTACATACATGGCAATGCGGTTTTCTGCTTCCATCTCCCTGTCACCTATATCTGGCATTTCTACCCATGTTATCCCTCCCCAACCTCCCTACCCCTCACTGCCCCTCTCCTAGTCCCCTCAACAGACCCCAGTGTGTGATGTTCTCCTCCCTGTGTCCATGTGTTCTCATTGTTCAACACCCACCTATGAGTGAGAACATGTGGTGGTTGATTTTCTGTTCTTGTGTCAGTTTGCTGAGAATGATGGTTTCCAGATTCATCCATGTTCCTACAAAGGACATGAACTCATCGTTTTTTATGGTTGCATAGTATTCCATGGTGTATATGTGCCACATTTTCCTTGCCCAGTCTATCATCGATAGGCATTTGGGTTGGTTCCAGGTCTTTGCTATTGTAAACAGTGCCACAATGAACAAACGTGTGCATGTGTCTTTATAATAGAACAATTTATAATTCTGTGGATATATACCCAACAATGGGATTGCTGGGTCAAATGGAATTTCTATTTCTAGGTTCTTGAGGAAGCAGCACACTGTCTTCCACAATGGTTGAACTAATTTACACTCCCACCAACAGTGTAAAAGTGTTCCTATTTCTCCACATCCACTCCAGCATCTGTTGTCTCCAGATTTTTTAATGATCACAATTCTGACTGGCATGAGGTGGTATCTCAATGTGGTTTTGATTTGCATTTCTCTAATGACCAGTGATGATGAGCATTTTTTCATATGTTTGTTGGCCTCATAGATGTCTTCTTTTGGAAAGTGTCTGCTCATATCCTTTGCCCACTTTTTAATGGGTTTGTTTGTTTTTTTTCTTGAAAATCTGTTTTAGTTCTTTGTAGATTCTGGATATTAGCGCTTTGTCAAATGGGTAGATTGCAAAATTTTTTCCCCTTCTGTTGGTTGCTGGATCACTCTAATGATTGTTTCTTTTGCTGTACAGACGCTCTAGAGTTTAATATTTTATATGAAAAGAAGGCATGTGTTGAACGAATCTATCTTTGATCTTTTAATTTGACCTAAGTACATTGTTTTTTAAAAATTATTTTCTTTCAATAAATGACCTCTTTTAGTTCTGAACTAATGAGAGTCAGTTGATAGTCCTTCATTTCTGTTTTTTAAAAAATTAAGAATATACAAATAAAGTTTTAAAGATCTTTTTTAAGAATGGACAAAATTAGTCTTGGCATCCATATTATTCAAACATTAATGCTTTAGGGCAAAAATCTCAAAAATATGGACTTTAAAAAATATTTTCAAATTGTGTATTAATACATAATACATAAATTTTAATAAATGCATAAATACAGCCCCACATGTTCTCTTGCTTTCCAGACTCAGGCCCTGGCTTTGACATTATGTGCTTCTTATTTTCAACCCCATTTATATCTGTCCAGCAAAGTCTGAACTCACAAATAAAATTTTAGATACTAAATTGGTATAATTAGTCAAGAGTTTTGGAGTGAGAGGAACATTTCTGCTGAGGGTAAAGAGTATTTTTGTCCTACTAATTTACGTAAATGAGTATTATTTTGTGACTAATTGCCTCATTCCTTGACTCACAATCAGAACTGTTATATTTTTAATTATTTTTAAGACCAATCAAGTGCAGTAGCGAAAAGGGAAAAAAATAATAGAATAAGGAGTTTGATTTGTAACTGAGTGTGAACAGTCAATTGAGATAACTCACTACCTTTGGGCCTCCCTATTTGTGGTTGTGATGAATGCTCCCTATATAACAGTTTTCTCTGTAGTCAACTTTAAATGCCTGAGCAGAGTACAAATATTGCATCTCAGTATTCATGTATTGGTTCCTTAGGTCCATGCTTTCATCAGTGTGACTTGTATTTTCTAGCAAATTAACAAGAAAACTCATCTCCTCTATGGGTAGAGGGGGGGGGCATTGCATTTGTACTGTTAATTATGGTGTTAAAATTTCTAGTCAGTCATTTTATCTTATTATCATCACTTTTCATTCCATCACCGAAGTCATGTTTTTTGTTTTTTGTTTTTTTTCCTGGAGAACTTTCTTTTACTTACAGTCCACACTCAATTTTATAAATAAATCCTATTTCTTCTACCTCCTAAATAATTATTTTTTTATATTTGCCTCCTCTCAATTTTCATTGGCTAAATTAGGTTCTCAGATTAACTCAAAAAATGTTTTTCTATTATTCCTGCCATTATTCTTCCCTTCATTTTAGCACACTTTCCACACTATTTTCAGAAAGATATTTATAGAATAAAATCTATTATTATAATTTCAATAACTGCATAACCAATAGGATAAATTCTAGAATCTGTTGACTCACATATAAAATACTTCCTGCTCTGTCTTGTACTTACATTTCTAGTCTTTAGTCTATCATGCATTCACTTACCCTTTTTATCCTTATCAAGTTGAACTCCAAAACATGTCCTGTTTTTCTCCTCTGCAACATGGCACTACTATTTTATGTCTGTGGAATTCAACATAGCTTATCGTTACCTTCTTAGGAAAATCTTTTCTGACTACCAAAGAATCTTCTTCTCAATATAGCCATTTGGAGTTAAACATTCATCTCCTGTACAATTCTTTATTAGAGTAGTTGCCAAATCTAATTGCAATTACATGCTTACTTATTTGGTGCGTCTAATAGGTTAATATTTTCATGAGAAGACACCTTATGTTGTGTTATGTAGTCTCTGGGTCTAGCACAGTGCCTGATACATGGATGAGTGGGTGATTCGATAAGTGAGGCAATAAGCAGTTACACACCTCTGACCACCTTCCAGCCTATGATATCTTCTCTAATCATTGCAGTGATTCTAAGCAACATTTTATTTCTAAGATCTCATGGTTAATATTCTAATACTACACAGCTAATTTCAGAAGGTTATTTTAAATCTTAAACACCCATAGTCTGCAACCTTGAATTTTGTTATTCTACTTTCTATCCTTCGGTGTTTCAACTCCAAACCAAAAGACGTTATTTAATATTTATTATTTTACTGGTAAAAATTGCAAAAGTCCTCGATTAAGCCTCACTGAAGTGCAGATGTATAATCTTGGTACTTTAAATTGTTGGCTCTCTAATATATTAGATGACTTTTATTTCTCTCAGCAGCTATTCTTACTGAAGTCCCTGAAGTGAGTAGAAAATGTAAATCATGCTCAAATACCAGAGAATATAAAGCTTTTCTCCCTGTTTATTTTTTTGCTATACATCAATAAAAACTTTCTAAAAAGTGATAAAACCACTTATCAACAAAGCTACTTTAAAGAAAAAGTGTTTTATAGAAACTTACTGGAAATGCACACATTTGCTATGCAACAAACATGATAAAATGACAATTTTCCAAATTCTCAGTAAAATGAATATAAACGTTTGTTTTTATCATATAGAAGTGCAACTACTGGGCATAAAGAAAATTACCCTAAAAACGGTGTTGAAATCCTGAAACACATACTGAAAAGCATGCCAATTCAGTTAGGAATTTAGCCTCTGGAATGGAGGAAAAATAATCACAGGAGGTTAACATTAAGATGCCCCCTCTGTTGTGCTTAGATATTGAAAGTTTAATCCTTAGCTGTACACAGCTTCCCAGATGAGGATTGGTTGCCGCTTCAGTATTTTCTGTGGTTGCATGTTTGTTTGTACTGGGGAAGAAAACTCATGATGATGTTTTTTGTTATTAAAATAATACAGAATCTCATAGTTAACATCAACTCTAGGTCACAAGTGATGCCTTGTTTCTTTTCTCTGCTTTTCTTTCCATTCCCAAGAAACATTGGACAGGAAGGAATAAAAGTAGACTCATTTTAATCCCAGCACTTTGGGAGGCTGAGGTGGGCGGATCATGAGGTCAAGAGATCGAGACCATCCTGGCCAATATGGTGAAACCCTGCTTCTACTAAAAACACAAAAATTAGCTGGGTGTGGTGGCGTGCACCTGTAATCACAGCTACTTGGGAGGCTGAGGCAGGAGAATTGCTTGAACTTGGGAGGCGGAGGTTGCAGTGAGCTAAGATCACGCCACTGCACTCCAGTCTTGCGCCTGGCGACAGAGTGAGACTCTGTGTTAAAAAAAAAAAAAAAAAGAAAGTAGGCTTATTTAATATGTTAAGAAATATTTGAATGGTTATGTTGTTTTCAAATAAAATATTTTTTATATATATGACTAAATTATTTTTGATGCATACTTGTTATATTTAGCATTAGGAGTTGAGGTTGATTTTAAATGTTCTTGGTAAAAATTTTTAAGTTGAGTCTCCAGTTGGTATAAGGAATGAGAAAACAAAGTTAGTGATATAGTTGGTTTTATTTATTTAGTTAAATCTTTGAGACGGAGTTTTGCTCTTGTCCAGGCTGGAGTACAATGGCATGATCTCGGCTCACTGCAACCTCCACCTCCTGGCTTCAAGCAATTCTCCAGCCTAAGTCTCCTGAGTAGCTGGGATTACAGGCATGTACCAGCACGCCTGACTAATTTTTTGTATTTTTAGTAGAGATAGGGTTTCACCGTGTTGGCCAGACTGGTCTTGAACTCCTGACCTCAGGTGATCCACCCAACTTGGCCTCCCAAAATGCTGGGATTATAGGCATGAGCCACCATGCCTGGCCATACAGTTGGTTTTAATGGAGACATAAAAAAAGAATACATTTCCTTTTATTTAAGATTTAACTACTTGATGTTTTCTATAAAAGCATTACATTTTAACAAAGCAAATATTAATATTTGCTATTAAATACAAGACAACGAATAACAATCTATTGCATTGTACTATATTATTACCATACTTTTCTGTAACTATAATTCAAAAATATACAATAATAATATTATTGTATTATACAATACAATAAATTTAAAAATATACAATAATAATATTGTATTGTACAATACAACAATAATATTCACAACTTCATCCAATTCTAAATAATTAAACTTGCTTCTCCCTCCCTTCCAGTCAATCATAGCTGTCCTGATGATCAGTTTAAATGCCAGAATAATCGCTGCATCCCTAAGAGATGGCTTTGTGATGGAGCTAATGACTGTGGGAGCAATGAAGATGAATCCAATCAAACTTGCACAGGTAAAGGTTTGCTTGGATATACACATAAATCTCCTCCAAAGTTAGTCTCCATAAAAATGCAAGTCAATGCTTTGAACTAAGCTGAACTTTCCTAGTGCTGATGATTTGATTACTGCAATAGTAAATGAATTCAGAGTTTGATGCCACAAAGGCTAGAATACAAATTATCTTTTACTTAATTTTTGGACATTACTCTGCTTTCCAAACTAATTTGGCACTTCATCTATCCATATGGGTTGACTGTCGATACACTACTTGCACAAGACTTGTCCCTGCTAAATCCTACTAGGCAGTGGAGGTTGATGTTTGCTAGCATGCTGTGATGTAGGCCATCTCACAAGGAGGAGCGTTTTTTTTTTTCTTGAGAATTATTGAGAAAATAATTTATAAATTTTATTTAGTCTACTATAGAATACCTCTGTGAATAGTTTTCTATTCATGCACATTATTTATGTAAGGTAGGTTTTTTCCCCATGAAATCTCAAGACCACTAGCCTATTTATATCTCCATATAATCTATTCTATTGTAATAAATCTTTGAATCCCCAGCCAGATTCTTATTGAATGGAAACATACAGCTTGTGGTATAGTTTACAACGGAGTGCCAGAAAGGTCATCATTAATCAGATAAATGTTGAAAAATGATACTGACTAGCAGCAGCCTAGTGCCTCTTTTTAAATGATAAAGAAAAAAATAGTGTATTTGATGACTCATATTGATATGATTCGTAGAAACTGATTTTTTTAAACCATTACATATAGCAACATCAAAACAGATCAACGACACCATCAACTCTTTCTGTCTTTGCCAGAGTAAGCCTTACTCAATAACAAGTATTATGAATTACTAGTGAAAAACACAGAGCAACCTCTAGAGAAAAGACCCAGGGGTTGAGAAGACTGGTTTCCACTCTTGGTCACCACCAGGTTTTTCTCTTGGAAAGGCATATCTCTCTGCACTTTTGATTTCCTTGAGCATTTTTTTTCCAGCACAGTAAGAGTATGAATTAACTAGAAATTGTTTCCAGAGAGATTTTCCCTATGTACAAAACAACACTGGCAAGAGCAAAACAGTCACCATTCCATAATCCTAGTCTATGTCTTCTATTCAGTTTTTTCCATAGTGACATATTTGCAGAGGATTCATGGGCCAGGTATTCTGTTGTCCTCTGATTAAAAACCTCATCTGACATTTTAGAGTAAATGAATTTTTTGAAAGATTTTTTCATTTGTCTCATAACATATCTTTTGCTTTACAAAAGACTAAGAGAAAAAGGACCTCTAGAGAACATCCAGTCCTAGGTCCCTACCCTCCAGGCTATCCATCTTATAGATGGGGCATGGGAAAGGGAACTTGCCTAAACTTACATTATTGATAAAAGATCCAGGGAAATTCCATCCAAGAGTTTTGTCTCCAAAGCCATTCCTCTTTATCCCAAATGATATATCCCGCATATTAGTTAGAATTTTAGGTATGATCAGTTTAACTTAACTCACATTGCTCTTGCCATATGACTATAATTTACAATGAGACATGTTTCTAAACCAGTGTAATTCTTCTTTTTTGTTTGTTTTGTTTTGTTTTCAGACAGAGTCTTGCTCTGTCACCAAAGCTAGAGTACAGTGGCACGATCTCAGCTCACTGCAACCTCCACGTCCCAGGTTCAAGTGATTCTCAAGCTGGGACTACAGACACACGCCACACCCAGATTTTTTGTATTTTTAGAAGAGAACAGAATTTTACCATGTTGGCCAGGCTGGTCTCAAACTCCTGGCTACAAGTGATCCTCCCACTTAGGCCTCTCAAAGTGCTAGGATTGCAGGTGTCACCCACCATGCCTGGCCCAGTTATTATTCTTTTGAGGTTAAGATTCAATTCAGAGATTATGCTTTATATCATCTTAAACAGATCTGCTTTCACCTTAAAATAAAAGATATTGCTGCCTCAATTTATAATACCATGTTTTCTTCATTTCTATTAGATTTTTAAAATCTGCTTGTTTCTACATGGTTTTTAAAGAAGCATTTGTGATTGGCTAGCTATTTACAGTAGTAAAAGTAAAAATGTTTATGTATAAGATCAAACAAAACAGTTTTAGTTATTAGGTTGGTACAAAAGTAATTGCAGCTTTAGCCATTATTTTCAGTGGCAAAACTGCAATTACTTTTGCACCAGACTAATAATAAGATTTCTAAAATACTCAAGTCCTATGGTCTACTAGGAAATAGAATGTAACTTGCTTAAATCCCACTTTAAGTGCTGCCAGCTGATGTCTGCTACTCACTACTAGATCTTCATGTCAGTACATATATGATAGCTATTACAGTCATTGGACACCTTAAGAACTTGAATAAAAAGAACAAAGATAAAAATAAACATACTTTTTGCTTTGCAAGCAATGAAGTACATAGTCATGTTACAATGTACTTCCATTTCACTTTATCAAAATATATAAATAGGTCCCATAGCTTCCCATACTGGAAAAAAATGCCACATTTATATAGACCAGTTTTCTTTCTGGATTTCTATCCATTGCTAGATATAGGTGAATACATGGATGTATATGCTAGATAAAAAGACTTTCCAATGGGGAATTACTTTGTCATTGAATCTACCATCCTGTAGCTCTTTTCATTGTGATTATTTTATATCTAAAAGAAACCCATTGTCCACAATAAACCAATTTCTTGTTTGTTTTTTTTAATTTCTACTTCATTAATTTATTTACTTCATTAAGTATCTACCAAGGCATTGGTGATAGAATGAAAGAAAATACACAGTGTCTTTCCTCAAGAAGCTAAGAGTGAAGACTGAGAGAAAGAAGTGTAAACAGGCCATTCTAGTGCAATAATTGATTATTGCACTAGAAAAGTGCTAAATTGATCCACATGGAAGCCCATAGGAAGAGTAAGGAATTTAGTTGTTAGCTATCTGGGAGGACTTCTTAAAGGAAGCATTGTCTAAGCTAGGCCTTATAAAAAGCTTAAGAAAAATTCTTAAGTAATGATTCCAGCCATTTGTTTAGGAAAAATAAAATAATCTGGTAAAATCCAGCACTGGCAAAATTGTGGAAAAAAGGAATTGTCATACACTCTTGGTGAGTATGTGAATGATATTATATCTTGGAAAGCAATTGGCCAAATTCAATAAATATGAAGATAGGCATACCTTTGACTTTGTAATTCTATTTCTATGTTTATACTCTCATACCTGTGCATAAAGAAAGAGACATGAATAAAAGTTTGCATTGGCTTGTGCTGATAATAGTGAAAAATGGAAATAACTGAAATGCCTATTAACAGAATAATGGGTAGATATATTGTGTTCTATTCACAGAATGCTACTCATAATTAAAATAACTGAACAAGAACTCAAATACCAATAAAAATAAATTTAAAAATAAAGTTAGATGAGATACCTTCATCCAAGGGAAAAAAGAAAACAAAACACTAAGTTGAAGAACATAAACAATACCATTTATATGAAGTATAAGATATAAAATAATTTTATATAGTGTTTATAGATTCATAAATAGGAATAGTATTATAATATGTCCAGAAATAAAAAAATAAAATAAAAACAAGAAGAGTACCTCTGGAAAGAGAAGGAAAGAAATATGATTAGGAAAGATTACATAGGAAATTTCAAATTACTACATATATTTTTTTCTTAGATAAAATAAAAATCTGTAGCAAATAGAGAAAAAATAGGATTTCATATTGTTATATAACAGTAAACAGATGTTAATGATATTATTTCCTATACCTTTCTAGGTGGTAGAAATACTTCACTGAAAGAAACACCTGACCAGAATAGATTTCCCAGGGTGGGGTGAAGTGAATAATAAGATAAAAGGTTGGAGAATTTGCCCGGAAAAGGAAACAGCACATACACAGGGGGCTGCAGCAAGTGCACACAGTCAGGGTCTGGGCAGCCATTTTCCCTCAACATCCAGAATATTATTGTCTACTTATGAGGGAGACCCAGAGGCCAAAGATGAAAAGTAGTTAGATTTGAAATAATTTTTCCTCAGAGTAACCATGATCATTCCTTATATTCAAGCCTAGACAATTTCATATCAGCATGTCCCCCCACCATAGTGCTCTGGTTAGATCACATAATATTTGCTCTTCTCACATCCTCTACCAATTATAACTAAATGCATACTAGATAAATACAATTGCTTTTAAAAAAAATCCTAATATATTTAAAAATTAGACTTTTCTTTACAAAATAATGAGTACGTTTTGATTTGACATCATATGAAAATAAATAAAAACTAAGTAGAATGCTTTGATTAAAATACAGCCAGCAAAAGGGAAGTTTAAGAATAGTGCTATGCTCGAGTTTCCTCTTGGCCATATAGTTCGTGCGCATTGTGAGAGTTCTCACTGTTACATGGCTGCAGGAGAAGCATGATTACAGTGAATCTCTGATTCAGCAGCTAGATAAACAATTCTCTTGGAGGAGGTATAAATTTATTATCCTTAGAACAGCATTTGCTGCAAAATTAGAGTCCTATGGGGCTGCTCTGCTAATCTTGCCTCCAAACGGGCTTAGATCTGATGGAGACAAGAAATAAAAAAGTAAATGTTGTGGGTTTGTTTTCAGAAATGTTTATTGATTAGAAAGTGATAATTTAGTCAACTTGATTATATCATGTAGATAAACAGTCCTTGGAGATTTGTGGAATGAAGCATCTTTCTCATCTGAAATTAGTTAAAATTGCCTGGTAGACTAACTGAATAATTTTCTCCATGATTGGAACAGACAATGAATTCATATATCTTCAGGGCATACTTTCCCTCAATAATAATCCAGTGAATACTCTTTGGAATAATAGGTCATAACAGTTCCTCCAGCTTCAGAGTTAATGAGGTAACACAAATTCCCACACCATCACAATGTGAGATAGGTCATACACAATATGAGACAGGTTCATAGAAGTTCTTTCTCATTTTCCTCTCTAATCACCATAGCTTTCCTAATGAAAGAAAACAATCTGATAAAACTTTGCCAGAATTAAACCTGAATTATTAGGAGAGAATACAGTGACATAAGAGTGTCAAAGAAAAGAACATTTGTTTTGATAAATTTAATATATTATTATTATGGGCCAATTAGAATTTGGGATAGAAATATGTGATAATATCTATCTATATAAAGCAAGAAAATAGAAAACACTGAAGGAATGAAATAGTTAAAGAATGAAAGAGGAAGAATGAGCTATGGAAAAGAAAAAGAAAAGTTTAAAAAAATAAGGGAAAAGAAAAGAAGGAAGAAGGCAAGTTAGGAAGGAAGGAAGTACCAAGAATTTTTAAAAAATGCTCTTATTAAATTTCTCTTAAAACTCAAAAGATAAAAAAAAAATTTATTGTAACCAGTGACACAGAGATATGTAAGGGAAAAAGTATTAGTCTCTCTCACACTTCTATTTTTACCCCTTCCCATCAAATAAACTAAAGACATTAGATTTTGTGTTTATCTTTCTACATCCTTCTCTAGGGTAACACAAATACATGTATAGCTTTTTCTCAGCAGACATAATTTTATAACAATTACCTAAGAACTTTATTCATTTTAGTATAGATGACAGATTAATTTATCAGAAAATCTGTAGAATTATATGAGACAATATAGAATTATTTAATTCTACTTGTAATTTTAACATTAAAAACTTCAGAAGCATACTTGTTTGCTGGAATATTTAAAATCTGATAATTTAAAATCAATGATGAATTTGTAAAATGGAAATGCTTGGATAGTACATAAAATATTTTAGATTTAGGAACCTTATCATATAAGCAAAGCAAAATACATACTATAATACTTTTCCTGATATTTCTAATTTTAGACACTAAGACTAGAAACAGTCTAATGGATCAAATCAACCCAGTAAATTTTTCACTTGTTTTTCTTGGATAAACTTTACAGTATTCACTAATAATGGATACACATCTTAACACTGCAAGTGCACTTTTCCCAAAAGGAAGGAACAATGTATATGTCTTATAAGAAATTATTTTCAATGACTTCTGAAGCCCTAATTCCTGGAACCCATTTTAGTGTGTTTGATTGAGTTGGCTTAGTACAACTCTCTGTTACACCAACCATTAGTACCCACATTTACAAGGTGTTTTGATGAAACAATGATTCTCAAACCTAGGAAACAGGGTCTATAAACTAAGCAAGATTCTCTTATTGTAGCCACTGACACTGAGACCTCAATTATTCATTATCTGTTCAACCTCACCCCTCCAAAATTTTCATAGAACTGAGTATCCCTTTCTCAATATATCTCATTTTTTCTTTAGTCCAGTGAAAGGAAAAGGTAGATGGGATATTGAGGCTCATAAAGACATATTTGTAGTTCAGAGGGACAAAAGAAGAAAAAGAAATAAAAATCAAAGGATAAAAACAACTAAGCATGCAACTACCAAAGGCCTGGGGGAAGAGGCAGGGAAGCTATTCAGGCTTTCAGGCTTTTTAAAATTTGCCCTGATTATATTAGAAAAGGATTATCAAATTTCCTGTCAAACATAACCCCTTTTCTGAATAACGTTAAACCACTGCCTCCGGCTAACACAGAAAGCAAGATTCCACGTTTGTGTTCATTGAAACCCTTAAGAGAGCCCAAAGCAAAGTTCATTAATGTATTTGATTAAAAAGTCATACTTTTAAAAATAATTGTGCTAAAAAGTGAGTTTAAAAAACCATCTTAAGGCCAAATATATGTTTTAGAAAATCTTTTCTGCACTCTCACTTCATACAGTAGATCATTTAGAGATCAAGAAATAATTGCATTAAAAATGTTAGAGGAAAAGGACAATTCTGACCCCATGACTAGAAACTAGATATCCTGAGATAATCTCCAAATAATGTCTTCTGTATTACTGCAAAAAAATATTCTCTGTTTATTGGCAAATGCTATCCAAAATTCTTTTTTTGTTAAGTAAGAGTTGGATGAAACTTAATTCAGTCTTATATTCATAAGCATGTGCTCGGCAAAATTTTTAAATAATGAATTCATAGCTGCATTTATGGAATTGTGTGAGGATTACTGACTATCTTGTCATTTAGCAGTCATTATTAATTGAAGGGCAAAGCATGTGAACTTTAGAGAAGACAAGCAAGCTGGTATTCAGAAGCCTTAAATAAAAATGTTCTTTTAAAATATTTTAATAGAGAAATACACTATATTATGTCTAAAAGATACATTGCATGCTTTATTATATCCTTAATGTTCAAAAGGCCTCTAAATTTATTTATTTATTTTTCGTATATTAATTGATCATCATAGCCACAACATGCCAGGTAGACCAGTTTTCTTGTGGAAATGGGCGTTGCATTCCCAGAGCATGGCTATGTGACAGGGAAGACGACTGTGGTGACCAGACAGATGAAATGGCATCCTGTGGTAAGTTGTGAGTGAAACATATTGTTAGTAGAGGTTGTGTCACATAGAATATCCTATCAGTTTACCCTCCTTTAAAAGGCTATTTCTTTATAAATACAGATAAAAGAAGCAGAGGATATGTTACTTTTTGTTACAAACTTTTGGACCTGAGTGTGCACTTTATGATAACTTCTGAATAATTCCTATTCATGAGGTAGAAACGATATTCTCAGCTAAAATTAATGAATGTAAACAATGCAGGTTTTATTAGGAAGCGGTTATTACAAGGCTAACAGGATATTCTCAAATGTTCATTATTAATCTTATATCTATAATGATTAAACTTGTCAAAGAGAATAGTTCATGGAGTAACATTTGAAGTAATGGAGGAGTACTTGTTTCTTATTGGCATGGATATGTTATCTTCTGGGAACAATAAATAATTTAAGACTGAGATTACGTAATTGATAAATCATTGTTTTCATTTCTGTAGAGTCCTATGATTCTGACTGAAAAAATTAGTATTAGTTTCAGATAATATTTTTGTTGATGGGAAAATGTCCACTTTCCACAGATTGTCTTACTTTTGAAAATCGTAAAAATGTATTGTCACATGAAGTTGCAGATTTAATTACTCTCATTTGTACTCATGCATCAGTGTGCTTCATTATCATTTGTCTCAAAAACGTCTAGTCAAACGCAGCAACAGAATGAACCAGGCTTTGTAAGACTTATGCTTTATTTTCATTATGGCAAAGGATTTTAAAAATTGCTATGGGGAAACTTTACCTATAATTTAGACATGTATAGCGTATTTATTGGAATAGAATGCAATTAAGTATACATTTTAATAATTTAGCACTATGTAATACTTTTAATAGTGGAAAAATAAGGTTTTTTAAACCCTCAATTTATTATTTTTTTTTTCTTTCTAAATTCCAATAGTTTTGTGGGTGCAGGTGGTTTTTGGTTATATAGGTAAGTTCTTTAATGGTGATTTTTAAGATTTTAGTACACTCATCACCTGAGCAGTGTACACTGTACTCAATATGTAGTCTTTTATCCTCTACCTCCCTTCCAACTTTCCCCCACCAAGTCCCCACAGTCTATTATATCATTCTTATGTCTTTGTGTCCTCGTAGCTTAGCTCCCGCTTATAAGTGATAACATAACGATGTTTGGTTTTCCATTCCTGAGTGACTTCACTTAATATAAGGGCCTCCACCTCCTCCAAGTTGCTGAAAAAGACATAATTATATTCCTTTTTATGGCTGAGTAGTATTCCATGGTGTACATGTATAACATTTTCTTTATCCAGTCTTTGGTTGGATGGGCAGTAATGTTGGTTCAATATCTTTTCAATTGCAAATTGTGCTGCTCTAAACATGTGTGTGCATGTGTCTTTTTCATATAATGACTTCTTTTCCTTTGGGTGGATACCCAGTACTGGGATTGCTGGATTGAATGGTAGTTCTACTTTTAGTTCTTTGAGGAGTCACTATACTGTTTTCCATGGTGTTAACCTCTCAATTTAAATGCCTGTTTCTGGAGGATGCTAACCTAAAGTTTTCTTATGCTAGACTCTGTAAATATTTGAGTATATAACTTCCGAATAAAGTATAGATAAAGTAAAAGGTGCCAAATGACACGGTAAAGAAGATGATAGCAGTGGTATGAAAAGAAAGCACTACAGAACGACACAGTAGGCAATAGCATATTTTACATATGTAATAGAATATTTGGAACCTGACCAATAAAGGGGGTTGAGCAGTGTATTCTTTCTCCTTTCCACTATCCAGACTAATTGTGTGGTCCTAAATCTGGCTGAGTCTGCTGCTAAGTTGTTCTGTATTTTAGAAAACTTGATTCCCTTTCTACAGTGAGCATCCTCATGAAGAGAATACCAGAAAGGTAACGAGCAATCTAATAACATTTATACCGAGAGGACCTGGAATCAGAGTCTCAATTCAGATAAGAAATGCCATGAAAACAATTAGAAAAATAAAGTACGAGTTCATTAAAGAACTTCTATTAGGTCTTTGATCTGATTTTCTTTTTTTTTTCTTTTTAGTAATAGGCCTAGGGAAAGACCTGTTTCTTTTTTCTAATAATAATTTACTTGAATCAAAGGAGGAAAATGCCTAAAATTTTAATAATAATCTAAATAACTATACCAGCAAACTTGTATGTCTTTTATTAGGTAACGTGAAGAAGGGTTGGAAGGGACACATACTTAAAATATGTGCTGGACACATATTTTTTCTATTGAATCTTTTTTATAAGAAATCTACAAGGAACGTTTTATGGTCCACATATTACAGATACAGGAATTGAACCTTAGAGACTTTTAGCAACCTGCTTGAGATCACAAAGCTAATAAATAGCAGGACCAGACTATTAATCAGGCACACTTAAAACTAAAACCCAAACATTTTAGGTTGAATTTGTTTCATGATCCATGCATAGCGTGCAGATTATGCCATTATGCTTCTATGACTATCTGATTTAAATGCACATACACTTATAGTAGGTTTCATTCCTTGTTGTATTGGTAAATGTTTTAACCTTTCCTGGTGGGGGAGGAACCCTGGTTTATTGTTTGCCTATTTGTATGCTGTAAATACTCCCACCATAGCCAGTATCAAGTTACCAACATAATTCTCTGAATGTGGAATTAGGAACAAATATGCAGTAACACACCAGTATGTAGTATTTCCACTATTCAGATACAACTGACACAAATAACTTGAAGAGCAATGTAGTAAAATTATCAGGAAATTAGAAGTCTCAGGTATATATTACCTTTGTTTTAAACATTATTTGTTTAGTTGTAAATTTATAAAAAGTATTATTTTTTAAAATAATGGCATGTGCTTTACAGCTGGCACATAGAATCAGTGAAAATTTAACAATAAGCTCTCGCAGCCCAGCATGGTGGTTCATGCCTGTAATTCCAGTACTTTGGGAAGCCAAGGTGAGTGTATCACTTGAGACCAGGAGTTCAAGACTAGCTGGGCTAACATGGCAAAACCTTGTCTCTACTAAAAATACAAAAATTAGCCGGCTTGGTGGTATGTGCCTGTAATCCTAGATGCTGAGGAGGCTAAGGTGGGAGGATTACTTGATCCTGGGAGGCAGGGGTTGCAGTGAGGTGAAATTCAGGCCTCTATCTCAAAAAAATAAATCAATAAATAAAAGTAGGCTCTCACAAATTGGTACAAGAGGCTGGCTGCACACAATTGAATATGAACACATTGTAATGATTTAGCAGCTAGACAGTTTGGTCCTGAAATATAGCCAAATTTTATAGAGTATTGGTAAACTACCGCCATGGGTTAGTCTCAGAACTATTTCTTCTTAACAACCAAGGAAACATGTTTTACTTCAAACATGTTTCTCTCTTTAATAACACACATTTGCCTTTCAGATTGTCATTTAAAATCAAAATTTACATCAGAAGAGAAGCTGACAAATTCTAGTAGGCATAATTTCACAATTAAAGTTATTATAAGAGAGAATGGCATAGATCTCTGTAATAGAAATTATTCTTGCACTGCATACAAAATGACAAGGACTGCAATTTTTTAAAAAGCACTCACCCTATTTGACACTGTTCTGTAAATAAAGAGATTCAACTCATTTCTAGTTTTATTATAAATTTTGTACTGGCCGTATTTTGCTTTTGTCACTGGAATAGACCAGATTCCCAAAGGTTTCATCCTACCCGAAGATTCTACAATCACTTTTTTTTGTTTTTATACTTCAGCTCCATGAACAATCTCTTTTATGTTTATAGCTACTGTTTCACATTAAAAATAATATTAAAATTTGGATTTGAAAATATGCAAAGCCTATGATTAGAAATGTTTCTGCTGGTAATTAGGAGTTGAAGGTACTGCAACTGAAGGTCAAGATTTCACTGAAATTTACTAGCATCTATTACAAAACTAATTCATCTTACTTGCATTTGTCTTTACAAGTTAATTGCACATTTTAGGTTGAGATTATATGTGGGCACACACTTACATTAATTGGGAAGTTCCTCTAAGGATTCAGCTTTAATCTTTAAGCAGTTGTTTAACTTTTTAGTAGTCTTCACATGTAGAAAGAAGAATCTGTAAATTGATGCTGCAAACAAGAGAAGACGTATTCAAATTGTGAAGTCTGTGTTGAAAGTGGACCTTGTGTCAAGGAACTGAACGGTCAATTTAATTTCAAGGATAAGACTAACATTGGTTCTCAACTTAAGCTGTCAATAAAAGAATTACCAGGGGAACTTTAAAATCACCTGCCCATACCTCACTCCAGAGTAATTAAATAGAATCTCTAGGAGTGGGACCCAATAATTAGTATTTTTAAAGCTTTCCAAATGGTGAAATGTGTGCTCAAGTTTGAGAACTCAAGACAATACATCAGAATCTTTTGAGGAGCTTGTTAAAAAAAAGATTGCTGTGCCCCATTCCCAGTGTCTTTAATCTAGTCAGTCTCAGGCGGGGCCCAAGAATTTACATTTCTGTTAGGTTGGTGTAAAAGTGACTGTGGCTTTTGCCAGTATGGAAAAAATAAAAATGCAATTACTGTTGCATCAATCTAATAACAAATTCTCAATTAATGCTAATCCTTGTACCATGTGTATTTGATTTTATCTTCTGTGCACTTATGTGACATAAGAATGTTAATATACGCAAAACTGGTTTAAGATAGGAGCAATTAACCTTACAAATTTCCTTCCCATCTGTATTAGTCTGTTTCACACTGCTGGTAAAAGCATACTAAGACTGTACAATTTACAAAAGAAAGAGGTTTAATTAAACTTACAGAAGCCCCACAATCATGGCGGAAGGCAAGGAGAAGCAAGTCATATATTATATGGATGGTAGCAGGCAAAGAGAGAGACTGGGCAGGGAAACTTCCCCTTTTGATACCTTCAGAACTCGTGAGACTTGTTCACCATAATGAGAACAGCATGGCAAAGACCTGTCCCCCATGATTCAGTTACCTCCCCACTGGGTCCCTCCCGCAAAATGAGGGAATTCAAAATGAGATTTGGGTGGGGACACAGCCAAACCATATCACCATCTTCAAATTACAACATTAAATATAAAGACATTTCATGATTAAACATAATAATGTTTCAAACAATGACACGTTTTGTACCTTAGACAATTTATAGTCAAAAAAGCATAGTTGTTCATTTTAACAAAGATTGTTGTCTTTGTCTTGTTCTGTTTTCCAAATGTCTCAACATAGCCTACATTTATTATGTTTTAATAAATGTACCTTAAAGTAAGTTGGTAATACCTAATTCACAGAAGCCTTCAACTTTGGAAATTACCTAAAGTTTGTTAACAGATTGAAAGATAGTTCAGGCCAGGCGTGGTGGTTCATGCCTGTAATCCTAGCACTTTGAGAAGCCAAGGTGGGTGGATCACTGGAGGTCAGGAATTCAAGACCAACCTGGCCAATGTGATAAAACCCCATCTCTTCTAAAAATACCAAAAAAAATTAGCAGGGTGTTGTGGTGTGTGCCTGTAATCCCAGCTACTCAGGAGGCTGAGGCCCAAGAATAGCTTCAACCAGGGAGGTGGAGTTTACAGTGAGCCGAGATCATGCCAGTGCACTTCATTCAGCCTGGGTGACCAGAGTGAAACTCCATCTCAAAAAAAAAAAAAAAAAAAAAAAAAAAAAAAAAGATAGTTCAAGGGAGTAGAAATAAAAATCTACTGAAGTTTTCAAGATTAATATTACTCAATTTTATGGGTGTTGATCTTTTAAAACCAGGATTTTGTATCCTGTACTTGTAATCTTACTTGTAAATACTCTTATCATCTTTCTTGTTATCTTACAAAATTACAAGATAAGAGAAAAAGAAGACAGGAGAGGTTGGGGTAGGGAGAGGAGGAGACGAAAGGAGAGGAGAGGTGAAGAGAAGAAGAGAAGAGTAGGCCGGGCAGGATGGCTCATGCCTGTAATCTCAGTACTTTGGCAGGCCAATGTCCATGGATCACTCGAGCCCAGGAGTTCCAGACCAGCCTGAGCAACATGGCAAGACCCCATCTTTAAAATACAAAAAATTATCCAGGTGTGGTTGTGGGTGCCTGTAGGCCCAGCTACATGGGAGGCTGAGGTGGGAAGATCACTTGAACCCAGGAAGTTGAGGCTACTGTGAGCCATGATGTGTTCCAGGCTGTGGCAACACGAGTGAGACCCTGTCTCAAATAAATAAATAAATAAATAAATAAAAAGTAAGTAAGTAAAGTAAATAGAGAGAAGAATTTTAGCTATCAAAATGGAATTTTTACCCAGTTAAATCAGCAATAAGTTGTATCTATGATATTTTACACAAGATAATTAGAAAAGCAAAGTTTCTGATTAAGTATATATATATTTTTTATTTTCTAAGAAAAACCTGCATATATGTGTAACCATATAATGAGGAGCAGTAATCCAGTGGAATATTGACATGAAATATAATTATTGTCCAGCACTGCTTTGCCATTCCTTAATAACATCTTGGCACACACAATGATGCTGGTAACTTTTAGTTTCTGTAACTTGTTCTAACCCATTTTGAAACACTAGTATTATGTCTTAGTCAAAGCTTTTTCCTCCCTTTGCTGGCTAGACTTGAGGTTCTAGGAATGCGGTGGAAATTACGTCTTGCTTTATTACTCGCTACTTGCCTCTCATGTAGCTTTAGCTCTTCAGGCAAAGAGGAGACATGGAGGAAATGAATAACATCTTTTCAAGCAGGTCTAGAGGAAACCTTTCTACTGCTCTCAATTTTACAATCCTCTGACACATGAGAAATTCAACTCTCTTGAGAGGCTTCTGTGTGAGATCTTCAGAGAGGTTTAAGTCTCATCCCTCTTAGAATTCCCTGAACTTCCTTTCTCATTTCTTCTCTCTTCCCCGTTCTTCAGAGTTCTCTGCACATCTAGATTTAGGTCTCTTTTGTTCCCCAAACCTCCTCATTCCCACCATAGGAGGTATATCTCAAAGCCTTAAGTTGCTGGAATTCCCTTGCTTGGTGAGCTTCCCTTTTGGTTGCATTGCTGATGTGACAAGGAAAGGTTTATCGTCTTTTGCTAGGTCCATTTTATTTTCTTTCCCAGATATTGTGAGCAGGCTGCTCTCCTAATGACCCATCTCTTGGGCCTGCAATCACTCTCCAGTTCTTTGTTCTCTAGATACAGGTAAAAGGGCCAGATCACTCGCAGAAAAACATCTCATCAATTCTGCCTTCTTAGGTACCCACACAATTTCATGAATGATTCTCGTGGAGTCTCTCCTTCTCGCATTCGTGGATCTCTCCGTGGGCTGGTCCGCTGGTCTCTACAGAAGGTTGACTTGTACAGTACTTTCCTATTATATGGAATGGTTCCAAATACTGGTTTCTCTCTGTAAAATGTGGGGGATACTTGGTGTCTCCTTGTCCTTAGTATTGCATCTAAGTGAGCCAGGGCCAAGGTGAAAGAAAGAATTTCACTATTACATGATTTTGTTTTTAACTCACTCATTTTTTTTCTCTGTCTCTCTTCTTTTCCTTCTTCCTTTCTCCCTTCTAATCTCCTGTTAAAGCAGGTTTGTACACACCTACTAGTACAAACATATACACATGTATTCAATACATGGACATTTAGAAAGAATAAGATAAGTTATTTTAGTTCTCACATTATAAGTAAGGAGACTGAAGCACTGAAAATTGTGTGTGCAAAGTTGCAGAACGTGTTAGTAGATTTCAGTTGGATGTCAATTCCATTCACTCCTAGTTGTCTATTCTCACAGAATTAGAGACTTTTGTAGTTAACTAAAATGCATTGTAACTTAATCTCTTATCCAATATAGAAATTCTTCTAAAACTGGTCCCAGAAGTACTTCCCTAGTCATTGTTTAAATTATTTTCAGAAACAAAGAACTCAACATTTCAGAGGGTAATTAATTCTACTGTTGGGCAGTATTCAATTGTCAGAATATTATTTCTTCCTGGAGCTAAGATCCGCCTTCCTAAAGATTGTACCCACTGATACTTGTTCTGTCATCTGAAGCTACATAGAATCAATAACTTTGTTCACAGTCTGGCTCTTAAGGTAACTAATGACACCATCATGTACAACCAACTCTTCTCATTTACAGGTTAAACATATCACTTCCTTCAACATTTTCTTACATGACCATGTTTGTAGGGGCTTTTCTTGGCAATTGCCTTGCTATTCATTCACTTGAATTTTAATAATCTTATTATAATTAATGGCCTAAAATGAGAGACTGATATTCAATGTGTATAGAATTTCAGATATGCAAGATGAAAAATTTCTGGAGATCTGCTGCAGAAGTATTTGAATATAGTTAATGTTAATGAACTATATACTTAAAATGGTTAAGATGGTAAATTTTGTGTTACATATTTTTACCACAATTTTTAAAATGTGAAATGTTCATGTTGTAGAAATTTGGTATTTTTACAGCAGATCATAGTGGAGTTTTTACCTTTAGTTATTTAGCTTCTAGGTTTCTCTTAATCTTGGATGACAGCCTTATCATGTAACTGACATGTTGAGTTCTCAGTCAATTAGCATGCCTAAGCTTTTCTTATAAACCAGTTTGCTTTTTAGGGATATTTCCAATATTTACATTTCAAAAGTTCTCTTGTTTTATTTTGATAGTCTTCGGATTCTCCCTTATTCATACGTTTCAAAATATGTACATTGGTGAGGTCCTCTATGCCTCACCATCATCCTGCAATTCTTAACTTTTTTGTAATTTTGCAGTTTTGAATTCATCATCCATCATGGTAATGATGTCTTCTAGTTTGGTATAATTCAAAAATTGGATAAGCATTACTTTTACGGCTTTAACCAAATCATAATAACAAAGGCGTGAGCTTTTTGGAGAGCAATTAAAAACATTCTTCTGGGAAAAACTGATCTAACAATTAGAATTTTGTAGATACAGTTATGAATCAACTACTCATCTATCTAAATTTGCTATTATATTGTATGTATGATATTTTCATTTATTGTGAAAGAATTTCTCAAAGATGTTGCTAAAAATTCAGGAGCACTACATTTAGTGATATATATAATATACATAATTGTGATATATATAAATTATGTATATTATACATATAATACCTATTATATAAATTATATATAATGAAAATGCCCTAAATATATATGTTATATATGTCAATATTATATATTATATGTATTTATGTATATGTATTATATATGTATGTATATATATATGCTCATCAAAAAACTGTATCAGCAAAAAGTTTATTCTGACATAATATACTTTTATTTCATTCATGATCAAATGGCCAAATGGTATCATTATAAATATGACAAACTATTGTTTTAACAAGTTTATCTTATAATTATTGTCAAAAACTTACATAAACTTTACCTGTCTATAGTTTCTAAATTTTCTCTCAGTTTCAGGGTCATGATAAAATATTGTCATTATAAATACTGACAAATGATTGTTTTAGCAAGCCTATCTTAGAATTATTGTCAGAAACTTACATAAACTTTATAATTTTTAAGTTTTCTCTCAGTTTTGGAGTTGGTACAATATTGCCTTTTTTCCAATTTTTCTTCATGTTTCCTATCTCCCATTAATTCCAAAATTACTGTCAATTCTCTGAGAATATCAAAGGTACTTAATGTTTTATTACTTGTTTGATAATTTGTCTCCATAGAAAGATAAACTCATTTTTTTAGCAATTAGATACTCATTTTTCTCTATTCTCTGGTTTGGAGTTTAATGTTCTCTCAAACCTATTTGCTATCTACTTTCCAGTCTGACAACAATTATTTTTATTTAAAAGAAGGATGCTGAGGAAACAGAAGCTCTTTTTTTTTGTTTGTTTTTGCTTATGTCCTGTAGATTTATTCGTTGTATATTACTTCTAAATTAAAAATTGTTCTGTTTATTTCCTTATTTCATACGTTTATATTTTAGCATGCTTAATTTTTAATTTAGAAGTGGTATGTAAGCTTCTACTAAGTTGTCTTCTTGTTATTCTTACATGTATGTGACATTATTTTGCATCTTTCTTTGGTTACAGTTCCTGTTTTGTAAATACCTGACTAATAAAGCCCAGTGTGCAGAAAAGTGGGAGATTAAGCAAACCCTGGAGGGGATATTTTCAAAGCCATAGGCAGAAATTATTAAAAATGGCTTTTAGTTTCTTGTTCCAATTCAGCATTTCACCAATTATTTGCTTGAGGACATGAGTCACTGCAGTGATTGTTGCTAATAAAGATTTCCAGGCTTCTACCTGCCTCCCTTAAAGATTTTCATTCAGTAGGTCTTGGATGGAGCCCAGGAATCTGTATTTTGAGAAAAATTATCTCATGTGATTCTTATCGTAAAAGAATATCAGAGAATTTAAACTGTGGTATTAGCATTTTCTACCAATTAGAATTTGTTAAGGCTACCACAACAAATTACTACAAAGTGATGCTTAAAACAACAGAAATTTATTCTTGTGCAGTTCTGGAGGCCAAAAGTCCAAAATCAAGGTGTCAACAGGACTTCCTGCAAAGGCTCTAGGAAAATCTCCTTTCAACTTTTGGTGGCTATTGGCATTTCTTGCCTTGGGGCAACATAACTTCAACCTCTGCCTCCATCTTCATGTGACCTTCTTCCCCATGTCTCTATCATGGCCTTATCTCCCTTCTCTTGTAAAGACATCAGTTATTTAAGGCCCACTTTTAATCCAGGATGATATCATATTGAGATCCTTAACTTTATATCTGCAAAGACTTTATTTCTTTTTTCTTTTGAAGGATGTAGGTAAAGGTTATTGGCACAAAAATATTGTAATTGTTTCAATAAGCAAACAATTTAGAGGCTGGGCATGGTGGCTCATGCCTGTAATGTAAGCACTTTGGGAGACCAAGGTTGGTGGATCACTTGAGCTGAGGAGTTTGAGGCCAGCCTGGGCAACAAGGTGAAACCCTGTCTCTAAAGAAAATATTTTTTAATTAGCTGGGCATGGTAATACATGGCTGTAATCCCAGCTACCAGGGAGGGTGAGATGGGAGTATCACTTGATGCCAGGATCACTTGACTCCAGGCTGCAGTGAGCCAGGAGTGTGCCATTACACTCCAGCTTGGGCAACAGAGCACAGACCCTCTCAAAAAAAAAAAAAGGTAAAAAAATAAAAACAATTTAGAAAATAGTGTGCATAAAATTTTATATAACTGTTATTTACATACATAGATACTCTAAATTATGCTCACTGAAATATCTATAATGCTGAATTTCCACTGAACTTGACTTGCTTCTTTGAGATTTTCTGTACTATTTTGCTCATCCTCCATGTGTACGTATTGCTTTTTAAGTAGAAAAAGAGGGTATTTTAACCTTAAAATAACAAAAAGTAAAATCTTCTGTAGATCTGTGCATAGTTACAATGACAAAGCAGAGCCACAAGAAGCACTTAGGTATTTGCAAAGACCCTATTTCTAAATAAAGTCACATCCACAGGTTTTGGGGGTTAGAATTTGATGTATCTTTTTGATACCTAACAATGCAACCTACTACCCCTGGGGGAACTTTAATATGTCCTGATTGCCAGTTGAATTATAATGGAGGCTCAGGCATGAGTAATTTTTAAAAATTGTCCACGATTCTCACGTGCAACCCTCTATCCTGATGGTTACTGGGTCTCTGCCACTGAGTTGAACTTCTTTCAATCTCTCTCTATTATATCCCTCCAAACCTCAGTTGTTCCCCATCCCCACCCCAAAATGGAGTCTTGGTCTGTCACTCAGGCTCCAGTGCAGTGGCACAATCTCAGCTCACTGAGGTCTCCGCCTCCTGGGTTCAAGCTATTCTCCTGCCTCAACCTCCTGATTAACTGCGATTACAAGCGTGCACCACCACGCCTGGCTAACTTTTGTATTTTTAGTAGAGACGGGGTTTCACCATGTTGGCCAGGCTGGTCTTAAACTCCTGACTCTAGGTGATCTGCCCACCTCAGCCTCCCAAAGTGCCGGGATTATAGGCATGTGCCACCGCGCCCAGCCTGCTTTTGCTTTTCTAGCGTGTCTTTTTCAAGTAATTCAGCAGATTATTTCTCGTAGGAAGAAGCTAACTGGAGCTGCCTCACCAGTTACTGGGCAATGATAATTTTAACCGTCTTTATGATGCTGACAGATATTTAGTTCTTTCAATTTCTATCAAGAGTAGACATGAATTATTTAGAGACTTCAGCAGCATTAATATCTCCTTGGTTAAAATAATACACACACATATAAAAATACACATGCACATGCACACACATAAAAATCAGGGTCAAAGGAGATAATTATGTAAAAATCTAGATTGTATATGGCACATAGTGGTCACTGAATAAAAGTTTATAGATTTATCTTCTTTTTGTTTTCTTTCTTCTTTCTTTTCCCTGACAAATACTCTTCCATTCTCAAGTGGGAATATATGTATTTTTTCCAGTTGAGAGTTAGAGTTGACTCAATTGAAATTATTTCAGAAAACAGCAATGTTTCTGAAATCCTTAATTGGTTAATATTAAATTTATTATTTAGAAAGGTATTAGATTGAAGTCCTATATTGATCCAGCAAACATTTCTTTTATACCAAATTAGTGTTTTAAAAACAAAAGCTGTATGCATCTTTGCCTAAGATGGAACCAATATGTCAGTAAATAATTTCTGTCACTGTAACATTTTTTCATTGGTGTCAAAATGTTTCTTTACAGCAGATGTAGGATCTAAACCTACCTCTGTATTTCCCTGCAGCACTTTTTTAAAGGGTCCAATGTGCCTACAGTGATGGTTCTTCTACTTGGCTGCACAGTGTCAGACATGAGCTACAATTTGCTGTGGAGCCATAGCAGAATTTCTCTCCCTCGTTCCTTTCAGTCATTGGCAATATGACCACATCTAACTACCAAAAAACAAAACAAAATGAATAGCAAAACAAAAAGCCTTTCCACTGCTGCACATCTTACTGTGCTTCTTGAGGTTTGCACACGTGGTATAAACTTTGTGTAGTTTGATATCCCACACAGTAGAGAAGATGGCTGTATTTGAATCACTGGTTGCTGCTCATTGCTTTGATGGAATCTTTTCTAGGATTTGAGCAGACTTGAGGTGAATGAAGTCGGGATCCACTGTACCCTGCCAGGAAGGCATTCATGGTGTAACTTCTGTGAATTGTCTGGAGCCAGCCTCTTCTTCAGAGAAAAAGCTACAAAGCACTGTAGCTTAAACACTGTAGGGTTTAAAGTTTTAAAACACTATAAAACACTAAAAACTTCTAAAGTTTTAAAACACTATAGTGTTTTATTGATGTGTTCTCTAAATATTGCTTATAATATTATTTCTTATAAGATGAGTCCATATTAGACCTACTCTGGTGTTTTTAGCCTCTGTGTTCTAGATGCTGGGTTCAGAAGACAAAAAGGGAAAGTTTCTGCTCTGGAGGTTGGGGGTAGTTGTCATTGTGTGCAAAACCTCAATAAGCATGTGACACTTCTACCTGATGTGCTTATATGTGAATTTTCTGAAGAGTGCTACATTCTTTTAAATGAATAATTTATATGATTCCTCTGCTTTTTTATATAAATTCTTATATATAAGTATGCAGTCCTTATAGGTTCTGAAACTCTAGGTTCAGGTCATGCTCATTCTCTATTTCTATTACTATTTTTAAAACAATGATATAGATACATTTAGCTAAAGAAAGTCAGATAACACATAGGTGCTTACAATAAAAAATAGTGGTAATTCTACCTCACCTATTGTACTATTACCAGTGGCAAGTATTTTTAATTCTTAGCCAAGTTTCCTGGTTATTACCTCTACTTTTTAATAAAATAATATGCCATGATTTTTAAAAATTATACCCATCTCTTCCTCTTGACTAGAATATATTTAACATTTTGAAAGTTTTAAATTAAAGTATAAGAAATGTACTATGCAACCTTATAGAAAATAATATTATATTGTGATAAAAATAATGAAAGCATGCTTACCTCATGGTATAATTAAAAGCCATGACACTATATTGAGAAAATGGGGAGAAAAATTTTTTACCAAAAAAAGTAAAATTTCTCATTTTTAATAAAGATAGGAAGTGATATATAACTAACAAAATTATGAAAATATTGCTTGTAAGTATTTTGGTAACTATTTCTTTTAAAATATTTGTGTGTGGAAGAATATATGTCAATCATTTGAGTTTTCCTTATGTTCAAATAAAGGATGATTTTGATTTTATTTAATTGTGGTAGGAGAATAAGTCTGTGTAATGTTTTTTCTTTGGAAGCAATTGGGACTACTTTGTAGCCTACGAAATGATTGCTTTTATAGAATTCCTTTGTGAACACAAGAAGAATGTATATATTTTTTAATTTGATAGCAGTAAATTTCTTTTCAAATAGGAAGATAGATTGATGGATTGATAGGTGGTACTGATCAAGCCTATTAATTTTGTTGTTACTATCCTATATATCCTTATTGATATTTTGCCTGCCTAAGGATAATGTAAAATTGTAAGACAATTTTCCTGAAATGCATTTTCTTGTTTATATGTAAATTGGCAAGCATAAAATCTATCTCATAGTGTTGTCATGAGGATTAAATAGAAAACACAAAACCACCAAATACAGTGTTTGGGTAGGTAATTGTATCATTCTCCTTTTGATTAGTTAGTAGTACTACTCACTCCTTTGTTCTTTAATTCCGTTAATAGGCTAACATCAGGCTGATCTTATACTGCAAGATCACTTAAAATATTAGTTTACAAGTCATGTAATTTTGCATTAAAGAATTTACAATGATTTGCAGTTCTGAATCTTGCTAAAACTTTTAAATAGATTTTTGAATATTGGCAATAGTATCAGATGTGTATAATTTCATGTATAATCATATATTGGAGTATTGGAGTTCAGTAAAATGTTTGGACATCTTACTGACTTTTAGAGGTGAGTGCTCACAGATAAGGACAAAGTACCTATAACTATAAATGTACACTGGTAAACATGTGTGAGCTATCATGCATGACTAGGTTTAGTAATGCTGCCTTGCCCCTGGATTTAACCCTTATAATTCTCATGGGTCCCCTTTCATTGAGTGCATACTTCCATTTTTTAATGTTCTTTCTGTTTAGTGATATTTGTGTTTTCTGTGTCAGGAAACATTTTTAAAATGTGCTAGTTTTAGTGACATCTAGCGCTGCACACTTAATGGCACCGATTTCTCATTTGCAATCAGGGTCTGGCAATGTGAAGCTCACTGATGATTCGATCTCTTGGGAACTTTTATGTTGTTTTTTTACCTGTTGGGAAAAAGCTCTATAACTAGAAGAAGCAAGAGTGAGTTCTTAGAAACCATTTATATTCATATCTTGATTCAGTATTAATGTAATAACCAAAGCTGTGTATTTTGAGTAATATCAAAGTTAAGTCTGATCCATTCGAAGTATTATTTGCTTCTTGTTTCCTGAGTGATTTGCTTTCCTTTATAAAAAAGAAAACACAATTGCCTGGGTATCCTAAACAAAGTCAAGATATCAAAAGTATAAAAGAACATCGGTCACAGAGCTAGGAACAAGGAATCTCAAGGTGTATTATTTTCACTGAAAAGTCAATATACATATAAGCAAATTGATTAAAACTTACTCATTTTAATAATAGGCTTGTTTTTTGTTTGTTTGTTTGTTTTGAGCCAGAGTTTCACTCTTGTTGCCCAGGCTGGAGTGCAGTGGTGTGATCTTGGTTCACCACAACCTCCACCTCCTGGATTCAAGCCATTCTCCTACCTCAGCCTCCCGAGTAGCTGGGATTACAGATACCCGCCACCACACGCAGCTAATTTTTGTATTTTTAGTAGAGACAGGGTTTCACCATGTTGGTCAGGCTGATCTCGAACTCCTGACCTACTGATCCGCCCACCTCGGCCTCCCAAAGTGCTGGGATTACAGGCTTGAGCCACCGCGCTTGGCCAGGCTAGTTTAAAAGAAGCAAAAATGAAACTGAAAGAAAAGTATCCCAGGCAACCTCTCTACTACTTCAGGGCTCTGACGTGTCCATTCCTTGTGCTTATATACTGCTATAGTGAATACCTGCAGTCTATGAATTAGAATGAGAGAAAAACAATGAAATGCCCCATAACCTAATGTTGCATTTTAAAAATTTCTGTAATTTAAAAAAGTTGTCACTATGAAATATAATTTGTCTTACTTCTTTTCTCTTGGAAGTTGTAGTGTTATAAGCACACTAAAAATAGACTGAAATTTTCTGAAATAAAGTCTTAAAATATAGAGAAAAATTAATTTACTTGAGACACTTCACATATATTTTGAGTTTTAATCTAAATTATAAATAAATTAATCATTGGTGATTTTTATGTATCACACTTTATTCAACATTTCTGAGTAATTAAAGTTATTACTTTCTTAATTATTCCATGGGATAAAAAAATCTAAATTCATTGTTTAATTATTAACTTTAGGATTAAATTAAACATAAATAACTTTAGGATTAATTAAACAAATTAAACTAAACATTTTAGTAGTAATTATTTTAATTGCCAGGGAGAATTATCATTGTTAGATATGAGTTTATTCTTTGAACTGGAAGATTTTTCTGTTGTGCTAAAATATATTAAAAAACAGAAAATGTAACTTGAATCTCCTATTCAGTTTCTCAGTCAACTAGTTTCTTGCTATAAATATTTTTGTATGTATATATGTTCAATTTTTTCCCTCTTATATAAAGATTACCCCCAATATAACTTTCTTTTAATCCTGTATCTCTCATTAGCAATCACATTAATTCTTACATTCTTCACATTCAGATTTCTTGGGAAAGTTGCATAATACTTTATGTATTCATCTTCCACTCAGTCTACTAAGACTGGAAATTTATTTTCCCCTTAACCATTCCACCAAAATTGTCTTTGACAAGTTCAACAGACCTAAAAAAAAAAAATCTCAGGGGATGGGGGCTAGGGGAGGGGGTAGCATTAGGAGAAAGACCTAATGTAGATAGATGGGTGCAGCAAACCACAATGGCACAGGTATACCTATATAACAAACTTGCATGTTCTCATATGTGTCCCAGAACTTAAAGTATATATATATATATACACACACACATATATATAAAATCTGAGTAGCACACTTCAGTTTGTATATACTTATTGGAGCAGCCCTTAACCCTGCTGTCTTTTTCTTCAGACACTTCTCTTGCCTTCAGTGACCGATATTGCTTGATTTCCCTCTCACATTTTTCTGGTTCCTCTGTCTCTATCTAACCCTTATATGTATGTTCACTATTTTCTTTGAGAGTGTGGGTAAATTATTTTCTAAAATGTTCTCACTTCTTTTTATTTTTTTAGTGGGGGTGGTGGGTAAAATTTTTACTCCAGGTTCAACATTTAAATTTTTTGCAGGTTAATTCAGGTTTTATACATTTGTTCTTGGAATTCTGATGTTTCACTACAGTGTTTCTATATGTGAATTTCTTTTTACTTATTTCAAAATAGATTTTGCTTCCTGAATCTAAAGTCATGTCTCCTTAAAATCTGGGACATTGTAAGAAATTCTCTCTTTAAATATTGCTTGCTCTCTTCATTTTCTCTTCTCCCTTTTTTTGCAATTATTAGTTTGTTAAATTCTATCCTTCATGATTTCTCTTTATATTATTCTTAAACTGAGCTGCAACCATGGCAATTTCTTCTTATCTTCCAGTTTAGTAATTCTCTCTTCAAGTGTACTAATTTGTAATTTAACTTGTCCATGTGGTTCGTAATTCCAAGACTATGGTTTTCATTTCTGAGTGTCCTATTTGGTTGCTTTTCAAACTTGCCTATTTTTTCTCAGTGTGTCTTTTTACATGGTTTTTATTTTTGTCCTTATCTTTTAAATACATTTTGACTTACTTATTTTATAATGCCTATCAGATTTCAATCTATGGCCTCTACAGATACAGATTTTTTTATATATATCTAAAGATATTCTGGGCCTAATCCTGTTGTTTGTTAGGTCTACTGAATTTCACTCACCAGATTTTAATTGTTTGTTGTTTTTTTTTTTTCTAATTCTTCTTTTTTTTTTTTTTCCATTTGATTTTTTTGTCCCTTGTGGAAATTTTACGAAGACTTTCTTGGGGTGATGTCTTCCCTGAGCACCCTGTCCTTATATTATTACATGGTCTGGATTAATTTTTACCTGAATTTTTCAACTTGGGGATTTCTGAATTACAGAAAGTAGAGCTTGTGATTGATTATATAGCCTTGTGATTATACATTGTCAAGTGGACTTTTTTTCCCCCACTCACAGTCTAGGCTGAGATATCTTTTTCTACTAGGAGGAGATATTATCTAATTCACCCTTGTACTTAGAGTTTAGACTTTGAGGGTCCTAGCTTATGTTGGCATCTTTTGTAGAAATAGAGCATCATCACCTGTCCCAGGTTGACGTGAAAACCCAGGCATCTAGATAGATTACAGAACCAGCTTTCTTTTACTGCCTTTGGAGGCAAAATCACACATGCACATACATAGATAATGTTGTTATTTATTGTTCATTCACAATTCTAGTTTTTAGCACCCATTTTATTTCTAGACTCTGAAATTTTTATTATTTGTACACATTCACCTAAATATTGAAATATTTGGTTGTTATTATTTTATCTAACATTCCTGGATTGTCTGCCGTATTGCCAGAAATATTCAATATTTTTTCCTAGCACTTTTTTCAGTCTCATTCTATATACACTTCTTAGGTGTTCCCTTTGACTTTCTAATACTTTGTCATTTAAATAGTGATCATTTCTAAGTCTGTCTTGCAAGTCTATTTTACCACTTCTATCTTATTCCCTATTGTAACCATTCTAAAATTCTTTCATTTTCTCAAACATTTTATATACTCTTACTTCTGGGCCTTCATGAATCTGACTCTTTCTTTGGAACATGGTAAAAGCACTCCTTTTCCTCTTGTTCACGTGTTTTAACTCAAACATATTATTTATATCAGCTTTTATAGCTCTTCCTCTGGGAAGTAATATTTAAATACCTGACATTAGTTTGGCCACTTGTGTTGTGTACTGTAATAACACATTACACTGCCTATAAAATAACATTTATCAGATATTTGTTAAAAGCACTTAATTGTATTCCAGATGTCTTCCCTAGTAGATTGTAAGCATTCTGAAAAATGATAATATTTAATTTTGCATTCCCAGTGCCTAGCACTCTTTCATTCATTCACTCATTCATCCACTCTAGGTAATATATTTCTAAGGCCTAGAACTTTATCTGATATAAAGTTCTCAGTTAAATACCCTGAACCAATAAAACTTTAGAGCAATTTTTCTCTTCCATTTTGCAAATCACAAACCTCTGTTCAGAGATGTTAGGTAACTACCCAATATCACACATTAATTGGTGACATAGCCAGGATTTGAGCCCATGTTTATCTACCTGCAAAGCTTATGTTTTTTGTGTGTGGCATTAAACGTGGTATATAAAATGACATTTTTATGTGACAGCCATGAAAAAGTGGCAAAATGATGACAATATATAGTACACTACTCTCATGTAGTCTTCTCCAAAATGCATTTACTCTATTGGATCATTTGAAGTCTGTCCCATATAGGTACCAATTCTTGGAAGCCACAACTATTGTCAATATCAAGAAATGTAATTTATTTTCTAGCGAATCTAGTCCTATAATATGTATAATTTTTAAAAGTATCACTTTTCTGTCGGGTGCTGTGGCTCATGCCTGTACTCCGAGCACTTTGGGAAGCCGAACAGGCGGATCACAAGGTCAGGAATTCAGGACCAGCCTGACCAACATGGTGAAACCCCGTTTCTACTAAAAATACAAAAATTAGCCATGCTTGTGGTGGGCACCTGTAATCCAAGCTAGTCAGGAGGCTGAGGCAAGAGAATTGCTTAAACCTGGGAGGTGGAGGTTGTGGTAAGCCAAGATTGCACCACTGCACTCCAGCCTGGGCAAAAGAGCAAGACTCAGTCTCAAAAAAAAAAAAAAAAAAAAAGAAGACACCACTTTTTATAACAATATTTAATTATATACCCTAGGGGAGATAAAAATTAGAATTGGAGTTTAAATCTTAGACGTAAACTACAGAATAAAGAATTAAATTTTTAATTATTTCCCAAATCTTTATAAGCTATAAATACTCTTTTTAAAGTGTTAGTATAATCAGCATGATATAGTAAAGAAAAAAATTGTAATTTGGCATCAATCAGAGCGTTGTATCAAATTTTACTGCCACTTGCTATTTATGTGATATGGCCTTAAGCAAGTTATACTATTTTCTTCTGCAAATTGGTGTTAGGGATAACAATGGCAGGGATATTGTCAAGAGTATTGGTAATACATATGCAGCTAGCCTAGTATCATATATTCACTAAATAATAGGTAATGTGATTATTATTGTCTCTTTCAAGTGAAGATAACGCTTTCCTAACCCTGGACTCCTACAATATTCTTTTCTTGTCATTAATTTTAACTTGAATCTTCTATGCACTTTCCACATTGTGAAGGTTAAATTTCTCTATATAGAACATGTGTTACATGATCTCAAACAAACCTATGACAACTGTGTTTTGAGACTTCATTAACAAATTACTTTAAAATATTATTTTGGGGGGCAAGGAGGAGGGAATAAGTAGGAAAATTCCTAGGTTAGAGACAGGAAAGAAGTGTAAATTAGATTTAAAATCTACCTCCCTGGGGAACTTTCCTCTATCCTTTGTATACTAGATAAATATAAGTACCATACCAATCATGATTACCCTTGAGAGAAAGACAATTGTAGCCATTTACATAATAGCTTACATATAACCTGACAATAAATTGTAAGTGAAACATATAATAGGTAAATTGAGCATACTACCTGTAATAATAGAAGATTTTTAACAGTCCGTTAATCCATATTAAATATTCTATGAGTTTGAAGTATCTACAGAGATCAAATATAGTTTTCTTTTCCTCTCTATATTTGTAACACAATGAAATATAAGCCACTTTGGTTCATAATTTTTCTCTTTCTCAGAGTTAATCAGGTAATTCTCGCAAGTGTCCCACAATTTGTATCTAAAGTCAAAGAATTTTAATGCAAAATCAAGAAAGAAAAATTGTGTGTAATATTTAAATCTTTGTCAAATATAAGAATTCATAATGACATTTTAACAGAGCAAATATCCAGAACTAAACTGATATATTCAGATGCTATTTTCAACTTTTAAATTAACACTAATATGAAAGAACAGAAAAAATGTTAAAATTTAGAGGTTTTTAAAGCACAATAATAAATTATTGTGATTTATTATAATGCTATGATAACCCCAGGAGTTATTCAAGTGGTGAACCCTACCTTTTGCTCCATTAAATGTTTTCAGGGTATCATGCATTTCTGAGTGACATCTCTTCTGACTTCTTGATCTCTAGGACTTATAGGACCCAAGAGATCAGAGTATAAACCAGAAGTCCGAAACCAGACAGGCTGAGTGATTTACTCAGTCACACTATTTTGAGAATGAAACATTAATAACTTTACTCTTGTACATGTCTCTTTTCAAATACTAACTTTATTCTCTTTAGTGATTTGCCTTCAGCCTTATTTTCATTCTCATTGTTTTTATCTACAGTAGTTTTTCTCCATAAGCTAAGCTGGACTATAAGGTTGATGAGAGACGATGTAACTAGCATTTTAAAAATTAACCATATATGATATATAATTGCTTAGGCACATGTGTACATTCTATGTGTTTATGTATATTTTATTCAGTGTAGGCAGAAGATGAATGTCTCTCATTTTCTTAGAGGTTCATGTACTGGATATTAGATTTTTAAGTTCAGTTTGAAAATTTTTTTAATCTATTGAGAGCTAATTTTCGCTTTATTTTTTACTATTTTTTGGTATTAAAATCTAACAGTTGAAAATAATTTTAAAATTTACATGAAGAATTTCCCAACCAATAAAGTATCACCAAGTTTCAAAAGTTTTCAGATGCTTAGGATGATTTATTTTTTCTTAGCAAAACTTGGAATATAGATTTATATGCTCCAAAGTTCATAGAAGAGAGATAAAAAATTTGAATTAACTTATTATAGAGCCAAAAAAGATGTAATGTTATTTTTAAACATTAGATCTCATCATATTTGAGTCCATATTTTATCGTTTACTCATTTGAACCAAAACTTGAATTGATCCTTTTTTTAAATCCTCTGATTATTGTGTACGTTACGTCTTCTACACTACAGTGTATCCACTAAACAGTTGACTATCTAAGGAAAAGCGCATATTTTGGACAACTTTTGTGTTGATTCTTGAAATATAAACATACGTTCTCACTATCTCGTTAGGTAATAAAAGAAACTTCCTTAGAACTATTGACTAAATTATGTCTTTAGGCATTTTCACTTTTCTTTCTAGTACTTCCCCTTATGTGACAGAATATTTGTTGGGTTTCTGCAGGATAGCTTTTGATATAAATCTTTGCCTCCATTCTACATCTTTTTTTAAATCACATTTAGGCTCTCATGACATTGTCTGGTTTTTACAAAGTTAAATTTATTTTAAAATTCATATTTTAAGATGTGACTTTGGTAATCATGAAACTTAATACAAATTTGGTAAGTTTTAGAATAATTTTTCATTCAAATGCCAATACCTTAGATAAATGTACTTATATGTAAACTTGCACAAGTAAATTGCTTTTTAAAAAGTAAAGAAATAGGTAATCAAGAAAGTCAAAATCCATTAGATCTGGTATAAATCTTATATAAATAACATAAACTTTCCCTTTATGTTATTTGTGAAGAAGTATCTATTTCATCACCGGACAAGTGACCGATAAAAAAAGATGAGCTACCAGCTGAAGACCATTCACTGACTATCTCTGCTGGTGTCCTTGGCTGACTCTTCCCAGCTCTGCTGTATGTTAGAGAGAGTACTTGCATACCCAAAGTTGATTTGTTGTTTTACCACTTTAAGAATGGTGGTGATTATTGTGGCCTCTAATTTTAATTTCAGGCATTACTTTTAGGATAATACAAAAGGTAAGCCTTTACACTGTCAGGCAAAATTAATTTGCTCCTTTTTTGCTATTAATTGTAACTACTTGTAATTTGCCAGGAACTGTACTAATATAAACTTTTAACTAAAAAATATTATAGCTTTTATGGTAAAAATACAAACCGTTCTAGAGGAGTTACAGTAATATCTCTTGAAATTCTCATTTCCTAAAGATACTATCACCAGTGTGTTTCGTTGGTTAAAGTACTGAGAAAATACTTAGTGACCTAATTTTTTACATGACTAACTACCTGGAGTACTATGTGAAGTCCTCAACTCTTAGCAGGAAATTATCAGGAATAGACCTAAAAATGTGTGACAGAAATGACTACGTAAACATTGGTACAATCTGCCCTATTAAAATAAATAAAAAGTTGATAGTGTTATATAATTTCGAAATAAGATTTAAAAAAAATTGAAATGATAGAAATTTTCAGCATTGTTCATTTAAATGTCCTGATTCTTGTCTACAGTACATCTTCTACACTGCAGTACATCCATTAAACAGTTACCTATCTAAGGAAAAAAGTGTATTTTGGACAACTTCTGTGTTGATTCTTGAAACATAAACACTAAGTTCTCGCTGTCTTGTTAGATAACAAACAGAATAAACTTGTGAAGGAATGGCTGGTATGGACAAAATCTTGTTAACTGAATCTTAAATTAGTGGAAGTATTTAGAGACACATTTCTGATAAACACAAGAATGTACTCTTTTGCATAATGAAACAATGTATGAGAAATGTTTAACCCTTATCCTTAATATATGCTAGCAATATAAGGAGAATAAAGTAACAGTTTAGGTACATTCATGGATGTTAAGGGAAAGGAGATAGGAAATTGGTAATAGAGTGTGATTGAAAGAGTGCTGGATGGGGGAGATACATGAACTGAATTCTAAGACTTGTTTTTCCTTAAGGAGATACATGTATAATTAGAAAAGTCTAATTTCTCTGAATTTCAATTGCCTTACAGCTAAAATGATTGGACATAATTAGTCCATTTTTTAAGCAGAGTAATATATTTTTATTGTTTATATTTTTTTTCCAAAATAAAAGTACTCCAATCTATAAAATTGAAATGATTGATTAATAAGTAATATGTGAATAGATTTGGCTGAAGGAGCTTGAGCAGCCAAAGTGCAGCCTGTTCAGCCATCAGCTATTCTTGGCAGCCCTGAGACAATGCAGAGAATACAATTTGAAAGTATTTACAAATATTCTCTTAATTGCCTTTTATCAAATATATTCTATGATTCTATGTCAATTGTCTTAAATGGAAAAAGAAATATTTGTCACAAAATGTAATTGGCTTCCTCTGTCAGAGGAACAAATAAAGAATATGAATCACTGATCTATTTCAGTATATCCATTTTTTCTGTTTTTATAAATTTAAACTGATAGTTTCTTATTTCTTCTTTTTCTTTTTTAATATCTATTAAATGAGCTCTTGTGTGTGAAGATTTGTGATGCTATTCATATTCTCCTGAGAGCTTAAAGGTCTGGTATTGAGCAACTTGAATAAACTCTAGGTGAATATCTTTCACCATATATGAATTACAGAAAATAAAATTGATCTCCTGGGACATACGCCAATGCAATTCCAAATTCCTTGGATAAACTGTTCAGCAATTATATTTTTCTCTGACTACTATTACCCCTTTTTTTTTGGCCATTCACCTGGATTATCAGATTTTATTATGACAACATTGTCTTTTGGATTTATTGGTACTTCAAGTTGGCTAATAATCTCTCTTGCAAACTCTTTTTCTATGCTAATTCTATGCCTTTTTGTTATAATTATCCAAAGGTTAGTAAGGGGGTCTCTTGATTTGTATAAAATTCATCCTGAAATCTATATCTTTACTATTTTTTTCAGTTTTTTTCATAGACTAAAATTTTATACTTTTCTTTGTAACTTTGTGATATTGACTTACCTAACTGATTTTATTGCATTTATGTTTTGTTTCACTTTCACCTTATAATGTTAACATCTTTCAGAGGCAGAGATCTGACTTTCCTTCTTTGGCCCTCTGAATTCAGAAAAGGTCTTCCTCTATTAAAGCATAAACACATTACTTTGCATCTCCAGAGTGTATAGCTTCATTAGTTGTTATCTACTGAATGAAGGTTGTGTCCCTTGGTATATGGAGTTGACATCTATTCATTTTTCTAGTATGTAATGAATCCAAATGATCCTCCATCAAATAATTCTCCTAGGCTTTCAGTCACTGGAAAGTACTCATTTAAAAGATATTAAAAGTATGTGTCCTCAAGAAATTATAGTCACTATATTTGTTTATCTGCCATTTCCTCTGTGTCTTTGTAGAGAACAGGGAAGGAATTCTGATCACATTAGCAAATGATACAAATTAAGTCATGCACAGCCAATAACATGTTTCCTTTTGGACACTTTTATGTCTTTCACAGAATTCCCAACTTGTGAGCCACTAACACAATTTGTATGCAAAAGTGGAAGATGCATTAGCAGCAAATGGCACTGCGACTCTGGCAAGTACCAAATACTTACTGTATAGCACTGATTTGACTGGGGTACTGGAAGTCTGGACTGCCTGGCTTTCTTCAGAGGTAGTTTGTAGGGGAAGCTTCCAGAGCCAAGAAAAATGGGTAATACAAGTGGTGAGCGGGCAGCTGGCACATCAATGGGAATTAACATTAAAGAAAATGGAGCTCAATATTTGCCCCATGGCTCTGTGATAGAGATTTGCTTTTCAAATGTTATGTTGGACATAGTCTAAGTCTACAAACATGTAGTACAGTGAACAATTGAGGAAATAGCCTGGACAGTTCAGGTTCCCTAAAGCACTTACGTAACCTCAGGAGGAGAGGCTTATACATTAGTATGGGGTTTTCCAGATTGTCTCAACTCTTTCAGTTTCCTCTTATGTTCAAATGGTTTTTTTTCTTATACTAAATTATGTTACTATGCTAAATTATGCCAAATACAGGTAAATGAATTATATAAGAATCAATGCATTCCCAGTCATTTAATCTGATCTACTTTTACTTCACATTTACTCTTCCCTCCCTCCTGAAAAGGTTGTTACTAAAGAATATAAATGATTTATAATGATAGTGTACAAGAGTTTCCAAGTATAAATATATACGGAGGAGCCAAGGGAGGAAGGGTACACAGTCGGTTCTCATTGTGGAGAATGGGGGAAAAGGGAGGATATTAAAGATAGAATCATGAACTCTGGGGCATAAGAATTATGGGACATAAGTAATAATCTGGGGCATAAGTAATAATCTTTTATAATGATTATATTATTGATTGTATCATTTCTTGAAATTCCTACAGTCACTATTGCCTCCTTGTTTCATGGTGCATAGATGCATTCAGTCAATGGTTAGCTATTTCTGTGTGAAAAAGAAATTAAGCTTCAAAATCCAAAGTCAAGGATTTTTTCCTCTCAGTTTAGCAGTTGATATTAAATCAGAGGAGAAACAATGTGACGATGAAAATAATTCTTCCACTGTTTATGAGAAATGTTGTTCCACTGATTGAATTATCATTCATTTTTCAAAAACAAAAAAACTTTATATACATATAAAAAAAAATGAACTGGGTCCTGTGGCTCACATCTGTAATCCCAGCATTTTGGGAGGCCAAGACAGGTGGATTGCTGGAGGCCAAGAGTTTGATACCAGCCTGGCCAACACATGGCAAAACCCTGTCTCTACTAAAAAAATACAAAACAAAGTAGTCAGGCATGGTGGCATGTGTCTGTGTTCCCACTTGCTTGGAAGGATGAGGCGGGAGAATCACTTGAGCCCCAGGAGGTGAAGGTTGCAGTGAGTCAAGATTTGCCACTACAGTCCAGGCTGGGTGACAGGGCAAGATTCTGTGTCAAAAAAAAAAAAAAAAAAAAAAAAAAAAAGTGAGATTGTAAGAAAAATTGTCTCCGTGGATCAGGTTTCATGGCCTCATGTTGATGTTTCTTTCCAGATGACGACTGTGGGGACGGGAGTGATGAGGTGGGCTGTGTTCACTCTTGCTTTGATAATCAGTTCAGATGTTCCAGTGGCAGATGCATCCCAGGCCATTGGGCCTGTGATGGTGACAATGACTGTGGTGACTTCAGTGATGAAGCCCAAATCAATTGTACCAAAGAAGGTTAGTAATTTTGTAAGTTAATGAAATCTCATTTTAAAAGTTGAAATATAATAATACTTAGAATATTACAGAGAGAATATTATATAACAAATAAATTGCTTATTAGGCAAAAATATACAGATGAAACTGTGTACAATCATTTGCTATCTCTTTACTTTCCCTCTTTTCTTTTTTCCTTTGGTTTCTCACCTCAATACGTCCTTATTCTTTCATTCCTTCTGTGGTCTTTGTTTTCTACATTTACTTGATGCTTTACTTACTACTCTTTATATCATCTAAACCCTAAAGCTATTTCAACAGGGAAAAGAAAAAAACAAGGAAGGAATAATTTTACTTTTATTTTCATACAAAATTTGTTTACATAAAGTTTGAAATAATCCCTGATTAAATGGGGGATATATTTCCAACTGACTGACTTTCTAGAGTACAAGCTAAGAAAGGAGATCATGACCGTGGCTCTCAGCATATCCGTGGGGATGACAACCCTGTTGTTTGCATGGCATACTTTGCAAAATTTGATCATTCATAGAGCATATTAATAATTTAAAAGTAATGTTGGAAATATCACAGAAAAAATCATTAGACTGTCAAGCAATCATGCAATCAGTACCATTTTAATAGAAATTGTTTTCTGCTAAGAACTGCAAGATATTATTCATTCTTTCATTTATCTCACAAATATTGATAGAGGACTAAAGAATAAATAAAAGAATGAAAACATATGGCACCTGCTCAGTTTAAGTATCAGTGCAAACAAACAAGCAGCAAAGTATTTAATGAGGAGGGGGAAATCATATACTCTGTAAACATAAGAAAGCATTTTCAAAGTGTCTTACACTGAGATATGTTTGTCTTCTGCAATATTTGTCAAACAATAAGATAGTTTCTAAATTGTTTTCTCTCACATGGATTCCTTTTGTCTTTTGTTTCCCCCTCTCTCTCTTTAAACTGTAATTTCTTGAAACAGTGGTTATTAAATTATCTATATAATACTAGGTTCTCTAAGAAGAAGCCCAGCTGTTTTGTGGATTCTCCGAGTGATGTATTAAAAGACATATTGTTTGATTTTTTATTTTCCCTGGATAACCTGGATTACAAGAGTCATAGCAATGATCCAAATATGGCTGCACAATGACAGATAGACCATGAGACAATGAAACACAGGTTCTCATGGTTAATGGTCTTGACATGATTCATGTCTTTCCGTGGCAGTGGACATAGTAGAAATTATAATGAAAACAGAAACGAAGAAATTATTTGTGACATCTTATAAGATTTAACATGAGCATATTTGAATTGAATTTTGTTTCAAAATCAGAAGAATGAATTATCGATAAAGCTATCATTTAATATAATCCCTCATTCTCCATTATGTAATAAGTTCAAGTCCTCACTCTCTTCTCTTTATCTCTATCTCATTATTGTGTTAATTTCTCTCTATATTTAGTTGTTCCCTAAGTATATATGAACTAGAACTTTTTGCATATTATTGATACTGATGGAAAAAGGAAAAAGTGTATGTAAAGTTTTTTTCCCCCTTTTTTGGCTAATATTTGAGACATTCATCTAGGAGTGGTTGACATTTCATCACTATATAACACTTTAAATGTTAACTGCATTTTTCCTTCCTCACAGATGTCTTTTAAGGCTCCTCATGGGGTGTGCATCTGTGGTCTGCTAACACTGCCCCACAACGTGCTGTGAAAGATAAATTGCCCTAAAGTTAATTTATTGTCATCTCAGATGTGAGATCACATCTCTCTCTTGTATGTTTATCACTAAGTTAAAACAATCATTATATATGAAATTTTTAAAAGATTGCTTTTCCCTAATGAATGTCCAGATTTAGTGACACACCCTTTTGTAGGCTCTGTAGATAGTACCTCAGGTAGCATTATTATAGAAGCAGTGGCTATTTAATGTTAATGTCCTTCTTATTTAGAGCATCTCAATTTCACTAATAGATTACCATAAAGGATATACTGTCAATGTGAATGCCACGTATTTCTTATATGATTATGGAAATGATCCAGTTAGTCTACATGACTCCTTGACATGTTTCAAGCAAAGAATGAGGAAAATTCTTGACCTAATTTATATTGATCAGATTATACATTTTACTAGGACTCCCTAATCAAATATTCTACATGCTGAATACAAGGTGGAGGAATTGAGTCAAGTTAACATTCTGGGATGACTTTGGTAAAAGGCAGTTCAAAGGATTTCAAGTGGAACTTAAATATTTATATTTATTATTATTTTGATTGTATATTCTAGTATAGAAGTTGTAAAATGATGACACAGATTGTTAAAGCTGATCAGCAAAGTCATTTGCACGTGCAGGATTTGTGAGCCATTGCCAAGGTAAAGCAGAAATTCACTTCAATTGGTCATATAATTCAGTCCCCAAACCTGCTGTGGAAGAAAGACCAGGAGATTCTGGCTTGAGTTTCAAGAATGGCTGTCAAAACTGATCAAATCTACCATATAATTGCTCAGCACTTTGCTTTACACTGCCTGGGTAAGCAGAGCATATGGTACAATTTCTCTCAACTCAAATTGTTTTCAAAAGGGTAGAAATACTCATAAATTAACTTTTAATAGTAAAGGAGGAGGAGAAACTGGAAAATGGAACATTCCATATATAATCTTCATTTCAGAAAATTTCTGAATTTAAGGTCAATATGTATTCTCTCTAAAATCACTTTCAAAAGAATTATTTTGTCAAATTTTATTTTTCATAATAGATTCAGGGGGTACTTTTGCAGGTTTATTATAAAACTGTTTTGCATAATGCTGAGGTTTGGACTTCTATTAATTCTGTCACCCAGATAGTGGACATAGCACCCAATAGGAAGTTTTTCAACCCCTGCCCCCACTCCCTCTCTCCATTTTGGAGGCTCTAATGTCTGTTGTTTCCATCTTTATATCCATGTGTACCAAAGATTTAGCTCCCACTTATAAATACAAACATCTAATATATGGTTTTCTGTTTCTGTGTTAATTCACTTAGGATAATAGTCTCCAGATACATTCCTGTCACTGTAAATGACATAATTATAATTTGTTCTTTTTTTTTGGCTGCATAGTATTCCATGGTATATATGTGTCACATTCCCTTAATGCAATCCACCATTGAAGGGCACCTAGGTTGATTCCATGTCTTCACTACTGTGAGTAGTGCAGTGGCAAACATACAAGTATGGGTGTCTTTTTGGTAGAATGATTTATTTTCTTTTGGGTATATACCCATTAATGAGATTGCTGGGTTAAATGGTAGTTATTTTTATTTTTATTTTTTTTTAAGAGTGAGTCTCACTCTGTTGCCCAGACTGGAGTGCAGTGGTGTGATCTCAGCTCACTGCAACCTCTGCCTCCCGGGTTCATGTGATTCTCATCCTTCAGCTTCCCAAGTAGCTGGGACTAGAGGCGTAAGCCACCACACCCAGCTATTTTTGTATTTTTAGTAGAGATGGGGTTTCACCATGTTGGCCAGGCTAGTCTCAAACTCCTGACTTCAGGTGATCTGACCACCTCAGTTTCCCAAAGTGCTGAGATTATAGGTGTGAGCCATTGTCCCTGGCCCCGTTTTTACTTCTTTGAAACATGTTCCAACTTCTTTTTACAAGGGCTGAACTAATTTAAACTCCGACAAACAGTGTATATGTGTTCCCTTTTCTCCACAGTCTCACCGATATCTGTTATTTTTTGTCTTTTTAATAATAGCCGTTCTGATTGGTGTGAGATGGTGTCTCATTATGGTATTGATTTGCATTTCTCTCATGATTAGTGGAACATTTTTTCATATGTTTCTTGACCACTTGTATGCCTTCTTTTTGAGAAGTATTTGTTCATGTCCTTAGCCTACTTTCTAATGAAGTTACTTGTTTTTTTCTCATTGATTTGTTTAAGTTTTTATAAATTCTGGCTACTAGTCCCTTATTGGATACATAGTTTGCAAAGACTCCTCCCATTCTTTAGGTTGTCTGTTTACTATTGATGGTTTCTTTTGCTTGACAAATAATCTTTAGTTTAATTAGGGCTCACAAATAAATATATTTTGTTGCAATTGCTTTAGAGGACTTAGTCATAAATTCTTTGCCTATGCCAATATCTAGAAGAGCACTTCCTAGGTTTTCTTCTAGGATTTTTACAGTTTAACGTTTAACATTTAAGTTTTTAAGTTATCTTGAGTTTTATTTTTGTATGTAGTAATAGATAGGATTACAATTTAATTCTTCTGCATATGGTTAGCCAGTTTTCTCAACACCATTTGTTGAATAGGGAGTCTTTTCCTCATTGCTTATTTTTGTTGACTTCGTCAAAGATCAGTCAGTTGTAGGTGTGCAGCTTTATTTCTGAATTCTTTATTCTGTTCCATTGAACTCTTGGTCTATTTTTGTAGACTATTATCATGCTGTTTGGGCTACTGTAACCTTGTAGTATAGTTTGAAGTTGGGCAATGTGATGCCTCTAGCTTTATTCTTTGTGCTTAGGGTTACTTTGGCTCTTTGGGATTTTTTTTTTCCATATGAATTTTAGAATGGTTTTCTAATTCTGTGAAAAATTATGCTGGTGTTTTGATAGGAATACTATTGAATCTGTGGATTTCTATGTGCAGTATGAACATTTTAATAATATTGATTCTTCCAGTCCATTAGCATGAAATGATTTTCCATTTGTTTGTGTCATCTATAATTTCTTTCAGCATCTTCTTGGTTAGATGTATTTTTAGAGATTTTATTTTTGTAGCTATTGTAAATGGGATTGCATTCTTGACTTATTGCTCAGCTTGAACATTATTGGTGTATCAAAATGCTACTGATGTTTGTATGTTGCTTTTGTATCCTGAAATTTTACTGAAGTCACTTATCTGGGCTAGTTGCATTTTGACTGAGTCTTTAGAGATATTAGATAGAATCTTATCAGTGAAGACAGATAATTTGATGATTTCATTTCCTATATTTTGCAATTTTATTTCTTTCTATTAATTGATTGCTGTCTCTGGGGATTTCAGTACTATGTTAAATAAAAGTGGTGAGAGCGGATATCCTCATCCTGTTCCAGTCCTTAGGGGAAATGTTTGCAGGTTTTGTCTGTTCAGTATGATGTTGGCTGTGAGTTTGTCATAGACAACTCTTATTATTTTTACATATATTCCTTTGTTGCATAGTATGCTGAGGGTTTTTATCATGAAAGGATGCTGGATTTTATCAAAATTTTTTCTGTATATATTGAGATGATCATATGGTTTTTATTTTTAATTCTGTTTGTGTGGTAGTTCACATTTATTGATTTGCATATGTTGAACCACACTTGCAGCCCAAGAATGAAGCCTACTGATCATGATGGATGAACTTTTTAATGTGCTGCTGGATTTAGTTTGCTAGTATTTTGTTGAAGACCTTTGTGTCTGTGTTCATCAGGGATATTGACCTGTAATTTTCTTTTTTCATTATCTTATTTTTAGTATTAGGATGACACCACTTTCATGTAAATAATTACAAAGGAGTCCCTCCCCCCTCAGTTTTTTGAAATAGCTTCAGTAGGATTGGTACCCGTTCTTCTTTGTAGGTCAGATGGAATTCAACTGTGAATCCATCTGGTAAGGGGACTCTTTTGGTTGGTAAGGTATTTATTATGGATTCAGTTTCAGAAGTGGTTACTGGTTTGTTCAAGGTTTCACTTTCTCCTTGATGTAATCTAGGAAGTTGTGTGTTTCCAGAAATTTTATCCGTTTCTTCTAGGTTTTCTAATTTTTACACAGTGTTCATAATGGTCCCCAAGGATCTGTTACATTTCTGTGGGATCAGTTGTAATGTCACCATTGTCATTTGTGATTGTGCTTATTTGGATCTTCTCTCTTGTTTTCTTTGTTAGACCAGCTAGTGGTCTATTGATCTTGTTTACTCTTTCAAGGACCCAACATTTCCTTTCACTGATCCATTGTATGGTATTTTGGGGGGGCCTAAATTTATTTTAGTTCTCATCTAACTTTAGTTATTTCTTTTCTTCTGCTAGCCTTTGGATTGATTTGTTCTTGATTTTCGAGTTCCTTTAGGTGCAATAGTAGACTGTTAATTTGAGATTTTTCTATCTTCTTGATTCAGGTGTTGTGCTGTGAACTTTCCTCTTAAGACTACTGTTGTCAAAGCTCAGAGGTTTTAGTATTCTGTATCTCTATTTTCATTTATTTCAAGAATTTTTAAAATATCTGCCTTCACTTTGTTGTTTACAAGTAAGTCATTTAGAAGCAAGTTGCTTAGTTTCCATGTAATTGTGTGGTTTGGAGAGGTCCTCTGGCTACTGATTTCTATTTCTATTCCATAATTGTTTTAGAACATTCTTGGTATGATTTTGATTTTATAAAAATTTATTGAGACTTGCTTGTGGTTGAACTTAGATTATGTTCAAGTGCAGATGAGAAGACTATATATGGTGGTGGTTGAGTGGAGTATTCAGTAGATGCCTATTAAATCTAATTGGTTGAGTGCTGAATTTAATTGAGTAACACAATTTATTTGTTAGTTTTCTATCTCCACAATCTGTCTAATGCCATCAGTGGGGCATTGACGTCCCCCACTATTATTGGGTAGCTGCCTAAGACTTTTCCTACGTCGAGAAGTAATGTTTTATTAATCTGGGTGCACTAATGTTGGTTGCATATATATTTAGGAAAGTTAGTATTTTTGTTGAATCGAACCCTTTATCATTACGTAGTTTCCTTCTTTGCCCTTTTTTACCATTGTTGGCTTAAAGTCTATTTTACCTGATACAAGAATAGCAACCCCTCCTCTTTTTTGTTTTCCATTTGTGTGATAGATCTTCCTCCATCCCTTAACTTTGTACCTATGTATCTCATTACATGGGAGATGGGTCTGTTGAAGGCAATAGAAAATTTGTTCTTGTCTTGTTTTAAATCCAATTTGTCCCTCTGTCTTTTAAGTGAAGCGTGTAGACGATTTACATTAGTTAATATTGATAACGAGATTTTGTTTCTATCATGGTGCTGTTAGCAGTTTGCTTTGTACTTTTGACTGTGTAGTTGCTTTATAGGCTCTGTGGGCTATATATACATGTGTTTTTGTAGTAGCAAGTATTATTCTTTTATTTTCATGTTTAGAACTCCCTTAAACATCTCTTGTAAGACCAGACCAGTAATAGTGAATTCCCTTAGCTATTGTTTCTCTTGAAAAAAAAATTATTTCTCCTTCATTTATGCAGCTCAGTTTGTCAGAATATGAAATTCTCTCTTGGTGTTTTTTTTTAAGTATACTAAAAATAGGCTCACAGTCTCTTCTGGCTCGTAAGGTTTCTGCAGAGAAATTCAACATTTGTCTGATAGGATTCACTTTATAGGTGATATGACTTTTGTCTCTAGCTGCCTTTAAGGTTTTTCTCTTTCATGTTAACCTTGGAAAATCTGATGACTATGTGTTTTGAAGATGATCTTGTATATATCTCACAGGAGTTCTCTGAATTTCTGTATCTGTATGTTGACGTCTTATAAGATGGGGAAACTTTTCATGGACTATATCTTCAAATATGTTTTCCAAGTTGCAAAATCTCTCTTCTTTTATCTCTGGAATGCCAGTGAGCTATGTGTTTTGATCAATTTGCATAACCTTCTATTTCTCAGAGGCTTTGTTCTTTTTATTTTAATTATTTTTTCTTTATTTTTGTGTGACTGAGGTGATTCAAAAAATTGGCCATCAGGCTATGAAATTCTTTCCTCTTCTTGGTCTAGTTTGTTGTTAAGGCTTCCAATTATATTTTGAAATTTCTGTCATAAAATTTTCAATTTATAAAAGTTCAGTTTTATTCTTTCTTAATATAGCTATGTCATCTTTCAAATCTTAAATCATTATTCTGGTTTCACTGGATTAGATTTTAATTTTGTTTTGGATCTCATTGAGTTTCCTTCCCATCCAGTTTCTGAATTCCATGTCTGTCAATTTAGACATTGCCATTTGATTAGCTGGAAAATTAGTATGTTCCTTTGGAGATGACAAAACACTCTGTCATTTTGAATTGCTAGAGTTCTTGAACTGATTCCTTGTCATCTGAGGGAGCTGGTGCTTCTTTTTCTTTGTGGGTTTTCTGTCATTTGAATGGGACTTTTTGTTTTTATATTCTTTTTCCCCTTGAAAGTTTAACTTACATGTATGTTGTGTATAGTCAATTGGCTTCATTTGTAGGTTCTTTCAGAGGGCCAACAGTCTGTGTGAATTACTTGGTTGTAGACAGGTTACCATGGTAGGTTTCACTGGTGTTGCGTGTTGAAGCAATACATTTTTGTTTTGTGGTATAATTCAGGCTCAGTCCAGTAGATAGTACATAAGAATAAGGGCTGGCAGATGGGCTTTTACATAGTTGCTCTCATGTCTTTTGTATTTCAGTGAATACACAGTTATGCTCCTTTCCTTAGGCCTGGATTAGTTTCTGGGGACCAGCTCTGTCACTCTGCAAATTTAAACAGGTCTTCCAACTTCCTCCTTCTTCATCCATGGTACCTGTGTTTACTCTATTGACTTTCAGTATTTTCTCAAGAGATCTCTTCAAAGTATGATAGTTTACTCAATATTTTGTTTCTTCTCCATGAAAGAAGTGTTTCTTGGCTGGGTCTAGTCACATGTCTTGTTCTCCTCCTTACCTTTTCCTTCAAATAGGATTTCTATAGTGATGATCAATTTTTCATCATCAATATGGTTAATACATAGGAAAGTGTAAGTGAATAGTCTCTCCTAGATTAATTTATATCCACTTTTTTCTCTTAATGTTATGCTGTTACTTTTTCTCATTTCCAAACTTCTTATAGGCAAAGAAGGTATATCTTCAGAAAACACTATGTTTCAAATACATGAAAAAAAGCTCAACATCACTGATCACTAGAGAAATACAAATCAAAACCAAAATGAGATGCCATCTCATGCCAGTCAAAATGGTGATTATTAAAAAAGTCAAGAAACAGATGCTAACAAGGCTGTGGAGAAGTAGGAATATTTTTACACTGTTGGTAGGAATGTAAATTAGTTCAACCATTGTGGAAGACAGTGTGATGATTCCTCAAAGACCTAGAACCAGAAATACCATTTGACCCTACAATCCCATTACTGAGTATATACCCAAAGGATTATAAATCATTCTATCATAAAGATACATGTACATGTGTGTTCATTGCAGGACTATTCACAGTAGCAAAGACATGAAATCAATCCAAATGCCCATCAGTGATAGACTGGGTGAACAGTCTGTAGTCTGTCTAAATGAAAAAATAAATAAGGCTGGATCCCTACAGAATTTAGTATGAGGAAACTTCCTCTAGAGCTCAGATCTGACCATTTATATTTATATATTGCAAGGTTTTTGTGAAAAGATGGATTTACCCATAAGGACATGAAGAATAAAGTTATCATGAAACTTCAGTCTTTTGTTATAAGTCTTCAACTCTGGCCAGAATAGTAAAATAAGGAGAGTCTGGGTATACATCAAATCTATAAAATACAAAATATATAAAATATTAATCTCATCTCATTGTTGACAGTTTAATTCATTTGAATTATATAGACTTTCATACACTTTTTTGGAAAATTTCAATTATATTTCACCCATTTCTGAAATAAACATATATAAGTTGTCAGTATCATTAGTTGGCTATTTCCTCAGGTAAATTTCTATTCCGTTTGTAACAATTTACAGCAAATAGGCTGGGCACCATGGCTTATCCCTGTAATTCCAGCCCTTTGGGAAGCTGAAGAAGGCAGGTCACTTGAGGTCAGGAATTCAAGACCAGCATGGCCAACATGGTGAAATCCTGACTTTACCAAAAAATGCAAAAATTAGCTGGGCATGGTGGCATACCTGTAGTCCCAGCTACTCTAGAGGCTGAGGTACGAGAATCACTTGAACCTGGGAGGTAAAAGTTGCAGTAAGCTGAAATTGCACCGCTGCACTCCAGCCTAGGTGACAGATTGAGACCCTGTCTCAAAAAAAAAAAATATGCACCAAATAATTCAGCATGTACTCAGTGAAAAAGACATGTGTTTTTGCTAAAAAAGATTTTACCCAAACTTTCTAATTGCACCTAAAAGTAACTCAAATATTCCCTAAAAGTTTGGATTTTCTTATTTTAAAGGGACATCTGACCCTGGTTTATTGTCATTGTTCTTTAATACCTTCTTTTTGACTATCTGAAAAGGGAATATTTATTGCCTGCTGTACTAAGTGAACACTCTGAGTAATGCTGGGTCATATGTGACCTCTTATTTACATCGTAAATACATTTTAAATGCAAATATAAAATTAAGTATGTATTGACCTATAATTTTAATTTATTATAAATAATCTTTAACAAGTTTCTAAATCCACTAGGCAGCCAATTGTGTAATATTATTAATACACATGCTCACACATGCTCTTATTCTTCTGTTTTAACTGTTTTGTTTTTGTTTTTGTATTTTTTGCTTCTGCTTTGGAAACTACTCCTTTGGCTTTTTCTTCATGTATTCATTCATTCATTCATTCATTCATTTTCCTCACTAATTTCTTGTTCCCAGATCTAAGAGAAAACTAAAATAACATGATATTTTGTTTGTACTTTTATAGTTAAGTGGGATATTTGATTCTGTGAATGCACAGTAAATAATTGTTGAATAAAATAATATATTTCTTGGACACAAAATTTGATTAGACTTTCAGAATCCATCCCTTGTTTGTTCTGTCTTATATAAGTAGTACTTTTTTCTCTTTTCTTATCTTACCCCCAGATCATAGAGTGTTTTGCCATGATAATATACAAGACTAATTTTATCAATCAAGTTATGTACATTTCTTAGTACAATGTAATCATTTTCATTTATTCAATAAATACTGGAAATTTTAGCCCAGGATTCAGTAATATGAAACTGACCGGCTGTCTTCCGTATCTTTGTTGTTGTTTATTTCTTCCTTTGGTCATCTTTGCCCAATAAATAATAAATTTCAGAAAGATAGAAAACATTTTAAATCTTTCTGTATCTATTATTTAGCAATAAGTGCCTGTGAGAAGATATTATTGGTGATAATATGGGGGAAGAAAAGGGGGGTTACTGTATGTTAGTGACCCAGTAATTGTCAGACATTTTATAATTGTTACTTCATTTAATCTTCACAGAAAGCACTATTCAGAGAGGTTTAGATACCTTCCCAAGATTATACAGCTGAAGTTCCAAAGACTGACTGTTCTTTATTCCTACATCCAGTCACCTGTTTCTGCAGCTATGGAATATAATCTTTTTCCACTAACTTTCTGTGAATTAACATTTAAATGAACCCCCAGTAAGTGCTACCATGCTCTCAATTGCATATTCAATTTCAATTAAAGATGACAAAAGAAAGGCATTTCTACTTATTACAGATCACTGAAATAAAATTTCATAAAGGGCACTAGAAGGGATCTAGGTCCTTGCATTAAATAGTTAGAACAAGTCTATCTGTCTCTCTTTTTTGTTTCTGTTCTCCTTTACTTTTCACAATTCACCTTAATAAAATAGATTCTAGAACTTTTTCATTGCAATAGTTGTGGGCATTCTCATACTATTTTTTTCAGTACACACAAAGACCATATTTGCCTTTCCTAAAAGGTTTATCTTATACATTAAAAAAATAGGAAGCTAAAAGAAAATCAAGATCATTTAGTTCAGTTATTTTATTGTGTAGATGAGGAAAAGGTCTCAGCAAGCTAAAATCTTATCCTTCTGAGTATGTAATAGTAACCAAAACATTTATGCTGCTTCCTGGAAGGAGCTGATGGCATCCTGTGTTCGAGATGTTGATTGAGACAATGACTTTTGAATCATAAGGACATTTTTAGGGAAGATTCTGGCTTCAAACAATCATGCTCTGTTCTTTGTGAAAAATCAAGGTAGTTCTGACAATACTATGTACCAAAAAGGAACCAATGTTTTATCAAGAGAGGTTGTATCCACTCAAAGCAGTGCAGCTATCAAAACTTGATTTTTAACTGAAAACTGAGGTTACATATTTAGGCATAGAAAGAATGTAAATTAAAATAAATATGTTTTGGCTTTATACCATACCCTAGCTCAGCTAAACCATCATATTTAGCAGCAGAATTTAATCCTTATCATATAGAAAACAAGATACCAATAAATACTACACACGAATACAAATAGTGACTCAGTCATCACTTCTGTTTATTTCATGAGAACATTGTTTTAATATGTGCTAAAATACACATAGCACAAAATTTACCATCTTAAAGATTTTAAGTGCACATTTCAGTGGTATTAAGTATATTCATATTGTTGTACAAGCATCGACACCCATTCTCATCTACAACTCTTGTCATCTGGCAAAACTGTAACTCTACCGATTAAACAATAATTACCTATTCTTCTTTCTCTCTAGTCCCAGGAAACCACCATTATACTTTTTGTGTCTGTGCTTTTTATAACTCTATCTAATATATGTAGAATCTCACAGTACTTGTTTTGATTTGTGACTGGGTTATTTTACTCAACATAATGTCACCAAGTTTCTTCCATATTGTAGCATATATCTGTATTTCCTTCCTTTATTAAGTCCTGAATAAGCAGAAGGGACTTCTATGATTTTACCATTTGTTTCTTATATACCCTTTAGTACTTTTTGTTCCTCAGTTCCTGCATTGCTGCCCTTTTTATGTTTAGTTGACATTTTGTGATGAAATGTTTAAATTTCTTTCTCATTTGCTTTTGTGTATATTCTATAGTTATTATCTTTGTGGTTATGGGATTACACTTAACATGCTAATGTTATAACACTCTAATTTGTATTTATAGTAGTTTAACTTCAATAACACACAAAAACTCTGCTTCTTTACATCTCTGTCTTCACTCCTTTCAGTTATTGATGTCACAAAAATCACATCCTTATGTTAGATAGGTGCAAAACTAATTGTGGTTCTTACCTTTGCTTTTAATGGCAAAAACCGCAATTACTTTTGCACCAACCTAATACATTGTGTGTCTGAAACATAAACTAATATATATATTTTTAAATGCAATAGTCTTTTATGTAGAAAACAAAATTTGAGTTGCAAACAAAAGATAAAATAATAGCTTTTAGAATAATTTTTTTAAGTTAGTGTTTTAAATCATGTAGGAAACAAGAAGTATGGTACAAGCCACTGTTAAAATAATACTAGACTTTGTAATTGCCCACATATTTACCTTTCTTGTGATTTGTATTCCTTTATACGCCTTCAAATTACTCTCTATTGCCCTTTTATTTCACCACAGAACTCCCTTTAGCATTTCCTGCAGGGAGGGTCTAGTGGTAAGGAACTTCGTAAGCTTTTGTTCATCTTCTCATCTGGGAAAGTCTTAATTTCACCCTCCATTTTGAAAGGCAGTTTTGCCAGATATAGGATTCTTAGATGACAGGAGTTTGTTTTTTTCTTTTCTTTTTTTTTTTTTTTTTTTTTTGAGATGGAGTCTCCCTCTGTCACCCAGGTTGGAGTGCAGAGGCACAATCTCAGCTCAACCTCCACCTTCCAGGTTCAAGCAATTCTACTGCCTCAGCCTCCCAAGTAGCTGGGAATACACCCAGCTACTTGGTTGTACACCACCATGCCTGGCTAATTTTTACTGAATTTTTAGTAGAGACAAAGTTTTTTCATGTTGACCAGGCTGGTCTTGAACTCCTGATCTCAAGTGATCTGTCCACCTCAACCTCTCACAGTGCCAGGATTACAGGCATGAGTCATCACACCCAGGCAAGTTTTTTTTTCTTTTGACACTTTGAATTTACACACACGCACACACGCACGCACATATAATCAGTCTGGACTGATATATATATAGGTATAGGCATGTATATGTGTGTTGTGTATATATACACTTAACATATCACACATGTATCTATGCATATATATGTATATACATATGTCAGCAGATTTATCACCAGATACTTGGGTATACATATCAGCCCACATTGCCATCCAAGTTTCTAATGACAAATCTGCTGATAATCTTAATGAGAATCTTTTGTATGTGATAAGTATCTTCTCTCTTACCACTTTCAAGATTTTCTCTTTTTCTTTAGTTAGTTTGCTGATAATGTGTCTTGGTGTGGATTTCTTTGAGGTCATCCTACTGGGGATGGTTGAGCTTCCTGGATGTATATATTTATTTATTTTATTAAACTTTAAAGTTTTCTTTAAATATTCTCTCCACCTTCCCTCTTCTTCTGGAAAATTTATATGTTGCTCTTCTTCATGGTGTCCTGTAAGTCTTTATGCTGTGTTCAGTTTTCTTTGACTTTTTTCTCTCTTTTCCACAGATCCATAAGTTCCATTGTCCTGTCTTCAAGTTTGACTGATTTTTCTTCTTCCAGTTCAAATCTGCCTTTGAATCTCTCTAGTGAATTTTTCATTTTGGTTATTGTACTTTTCATCTCCAGATTTTTTTCATTTATTTTTAGGCTTATCTCTTTATTGATATTTGTTTATCAATTGTTTCTTGACTTTCTCCACATCTTCTTTGACTTCTTTATGCATCTTTAAGAGAATTGTTTTAAACTCTTTGTCTAGTTATCCACCATTAGATCTTTGTCAGGGATACTTTTCAATGGTTTATTTCGTTTTCTTTGAATCATATGCTCTTGCTTCTTTGCATGCCTTGTGATTTTTGTTTTTGTTGTTGAAAACTAGAAATTTGAATCTAGTAATGTGATAACTCTGGAAGTCAGATTCTTCCCCTTAAATTTCTGTAGGTTGTCTCTGTGCCAAAGATTAGCCTTGGGTATAAACTTAAGGTCTTTTCAGGTCTTTCTTAGCCTGTGACTTTCTTTTGTTATACACCGTAACTTTCTAATTTCTGTATAAGTGATTGTGTTTGAATGTCCTAGTCTTTTATATCTAGCTCCCAAAAGGGAACTGAATAAAATGAAATAAAGTGGGCACTGGCTCTTAAAATTCCCTGGTAGCCACTTCAGCTAGAGATGGAGGGACTTGTAACCATGGAGAGAGGTACAATGACAATGGCCGTCACCTCTTTGCAACTTTGAGATCAGTGACAACAGTCAGTAATCAAAGCACAGATCCCAGAATTTGGAGGGCAGACTAGATTATACAAGCTGTGTGCAAGCTGCTCCAGGAACACATGCCTGATTGTTTGCCATAGGACTGGGGTATGAGGGATTCATAGATGTGACTGTGCATAAGCACATTCTCTCTACATAATAATGTTTGACATTACTTTTAAAGATCAAATTAAATAATATTATCTTTTCTTCAGTTTTTTTTTTTCCTAGAAAATATTTGCTATCACTAAGCACACTGGTAAACCAAGCAGTCATTTCAAAATGTAGACTATCCACATTGCAATTTGTTTTACTTAATATTTGATAACTAACATATCTGTTAAGTTCATTGTTAAGTTCATTAATATGGTGAATGGGAAACTAGATTTCTCAATTACTTTATATAGCCAATTCAGCAGATTAATGCATCTCTTCACTTATATTTAGATAATGTAAGACTTCATCATTCTTTTGATACCTACATTTTAAATGAAATGTTCATGGTGTTCTAGATGTCAAAACTTAAAATTAGATTTTGCTTCAAAAATACTTTAACTTACTAGGGTGATATTTAGAACTCTACATTGAAACTTCTTTTTAACTTACTCTTTGAATGTCTCCGTGTTTTTAACACTAAAGATAATTCAACTTCTGCCTAGTTATCCACACATTCTTTTCCATTCCCTTCTATTAAACTTTTCTAACTCACTCAGACAGTAAACATATATAAAGATTTGAAATCCTGTATTTTTTTTTACTAAAATTATCATTAATTCCTAAAGTCTATGTACTCATGAAGAATTTTGATGGTTTCATCCAGTATCTCATCAGGATAATCTCTGTGGTGGCTACATATAAGGAGATAAAAGAAGTTTGTTGAAGTAAAAGGGAAAACACAAAAACCATGCTCTGGATGTGTATGTGAAGTTAAAGGTAGGGAAGTGACATGTGAATAATAAACCAAGAGACGTGGCAAATCCAGATGACCTATAGGCCGTCATAAAGGTCCAATGGGATCAGCGATTTAAGAAGACAGATCTAGGCTTGACTTCATTGTTAGTTCACAGCAAGTAGGCACCATCCCCAAGGGAGTTTATCCCACATTACATAGAAAAGAGCAGGGCAGTGTACCCTTACCAATCGCAACACAAACCAATTAGCCCAAGTCTGGGAGGTAGCTTTTATTTAATAAGCATCTGTCTGCTGAGGATCTCTAGAAACTGAGGGCAGGCTAAACTCCTTAGGGAGATACTAAGGTTCCCCCTCAGACAGGCACAGGCAAAGGTATGTCCACGTTCTGTTGGTTAATAAAATGAGCCTATGGCTGTGCTGCCAGACTAGCTTCTGAGTAGTGTCAGGGCTGGAGAAGAGTGTCTGGAGAAGAAATCTGAAGCAAAAGGCTGCCTTAGATGCAAGAATTATTAATACATAGTGATTCACAGAAAAGCTAAGAACAGAGCAGGGACTGACATATGGTGATTATAACAGGGAGCTCTGTGCACATCCAATATACAGTGCTTTTTACTTTTCAAAGCACTTTACAATGAATGACAAGTTAAAGGTATACACTCCATTAAAATAATAGAAAAAGAAAAAGACTTTTCCCTTAGGTTGGTCTCACAATTTAAATATTCCATTGTATTTGCAGCATCATTCTTAGCTGTTTTCTAAGGGGCTTTAACAATTTTTGTATACCAAAAAGTATATTCTGAATAAAAATATTTATAGCATCCAAGTAATTTTTGCAATACTAATTTTCATTTTTTTTAACTTTCGGCAGGTTTTTTTCTGTCACTGTGCAGTTGCTAGTCTTCTAACTACAAATATTTAGTCACAGTGAATTCATATAAATACTGGGATAAATTCTACAGTTGCCACATTTCCTTCAGGGCTCTGTATTTATTTATTTATCAGATTCCTCAAATTGTATGCTTTGTTTAAATAGCTTCGGGGTAAAAATTCAATAAAATTGTATTAGTTAAAAATATAACTGGCATCAGCAACATGAAAACATAACAGTAAAACAGCATGCACATATACATATAAATAGTCATCATTTTAACACTCCATTGGGACAAGCCATGTTACAAAGATAGATTGTGTTCCAAGCCCTGAAGCTTAGAAAACTAGGACTCTGGGAAACCGTACAGGCTTGGAACTCAAGTTGGAATTGTCGTCACAGGCTCTTCAGAGTAGCTCTCCATCCGGAGGAAAATCAACAACAGTTAACCGAGGTGATTTCAAATTTGGCAAGAAGGTCAAGAGAAAACAAAACCTCATGACTTTTTTCCATTTTCTGGCAGAAGAGGACAACGTTCCTAAATATCAACAGCGACCCAAACCTAATAGATATTGAGAAATGAGTTTGAGATATTTTTAATTTATAGAGAGGAAATAGAATGAGAAGTGAGAAGTAAAACTCTGGTGTGTGTGTGTGTGTGTGTAATAGTCTATCTGACTGTGGTATAAACTTTAAGTGTCTAAGCAGATAAAATAGATGCATATACATAAACCCTTGTAAATTTGAAGGTTCCTGGAGATTTTATTCTCTCTATTTATTGTTTAAATGCTCTCAAAGTGATCTATATAAACTGCAAGTCTGATTCCATCAGAATCTAGCTGTAGTCTTTCTGTGGTTCTCAAATGCCTATAATGTTATATCTAAGACATTCAGCACAACATACAAGAACTTTCAAGATCTAGATCTTACTCACCAACCTAGCTTTCTCTTTCTCCCCTATTCTGCTCACACACTACACAAAATTTTATTAATACTGCTGGCTTTGTTCAGAAAATCTTTTGTTCCACTTAACTTTTCCTTCTGCCTGACTCTTAATTCTGACCCAGAACTCTTCTTATTTTCTGTCATAAAAATACCTAGTATGAAATCCCCAAGTCCAGGATAGTTTTCCCCCTCTATATGTTCTCTTGGCATTCTTCTCTCATACCACAGCACTTAAGACCTTGCTTTGAAACTGCCTACATAGCGTACTTATTTGAATAATCACTATTCTCCAATCTTTTCAAAGGCAAAAAAATATGCCCTCCATTTTGCATCTGAACTCAATGAAAGCCACTTATCTGGTTTTTCTACTTCTTTCTACTCAAGTCTCATAAAATCCATGTTTCCATACAGCAGCTCAGAAAACTTTCAGCAAGGTAAATTAAATTATAGCACTATCACTTCTCTGCTTAAAAATCTCCAATTGATACCTATTGTGCTTATCCTAGCATAGTTTTTGATAAATCTCTACAACAGTCAGCCCCTGCCTACCTCTCAGGTCTCCTTTCACTCACCTACTACCATTATATACATTTTTCTTTTTCTGTAAAAATTAAGTTCTTTCCTGCTTTGAGGTCTTTCGAATTGCTATTCTCTCTGTGTGTTCTTTGTCCTAACATTTTCATGGCTAGCTCTTTCCCATCATTTTGGTCTCACTCAGTGTCACCTCTGTATCACCCTTTTTAATTTTTTCCCTATGACTAAGTCACTCCTGATGGCAGTCATCAATGACATTGACAAAGTTTTTTATTATCTTTTCTGGGCCCATGGTAAGATTGTACTTCCTGGGGACTTTGTGGTTGAGTGGGACCAATATGATGGGGCCCCACCCAATGTGACTAGGTTTGGCCAATGAATTGTGATCAGAAATGACGTATCTTCCTTTTACATCTGATATGAGAACATCCAGAATGCTCTGATAGCTACAAACATTCAAGTTGGTCTCTTATTCATCAGCTTGAGTCTTTGAATTACCACCACAGGGATAGCCCACCTAGTATTCCACAATACAGATGTAAAATGAGCCATAATTAAGTTGTATATATTTTTAAGATGCAGTGATTTTGTATTGGTCTGTTATCACAACATAACAAGTCTGTTATTCTCTGTTATGCCCTCTGTAATATTACTCTGATCTGTTTTCTTCACAGCACTTATTACTTTCTTAACTAGTTCATTTCTTGTATAATTATTCATTAATTACATAAGATATAATATAATCAAGTTTTATGAGAATGAGTCTCTGTCTTATTCCTTGCTCTATCCCAGTACCTAAAAATGCCTACCATGTTGTAATACTAGTCTGCCTCACACAACTGGTAATTTATTGATCTTTTCGTGAAAGAACAAATTTTATCATGATCTTACAGTAGTGTAAAATAAATGATAAATTTTATTAGAAAACAAACAGGCTGAACAGCAGTGATTTAAATATAAAAATTAATGAGTTTATAAATGCTTTTTTATTATATGAATGAGTTATATTTTTGTTCTTGTGGCTTTATATGAGAAAAGCCATACAAGAAGTTAAAAATTGTATAATGATAAAACTGAGCAGACTCTAAAATTTAATTATGTGGGTTTGAATCTCATCTCTGCTACTTAGCATCTGCATAACTATAGGAAAATTAATCATTTCTGTCAAATGGGATGCTTTCAATAGGCAATTCCGTTTATTTATTTGAGGCAGAGTCTCTCTGTCCCCCACGTTGGAGTGCAGTAGCACAATCTTGGCTCATTGCAACCTTCACCTCCTGGGTTCAAGTGATTCTCGTGCCTTAGCCTCCCAAATAGCTGGGATTGCAGGCATGAGCCACCAAGCCTGGCTAATTTTTGCATTTTTAGTAGAGACAGGGTTTCACCATATTAGCTAGGCTTGTCTCAAACCCTGACCTCAGGTGATCCGCCTGCCTTGGCCTCCCAAAGTGCTGGGATTACAGGTGTGAACCACCACAATTGACCACTTATTTGTTTTTTAATTAAAAGGAGCTGATGGTTTGTCCTTTTCCACTGGGTTTTAATTCAATCTAATGTAATCAATATAAAGCATAAACAAAATGGAATGCCATCTAAGCTAACACATCCATGCAAGATACACAGGAAGGGAGATAAAGAAACACTCAGAGAAATGTGAGGTCTTGGCATTCCTCTTGAAAACCACCTTGAGAGTCAAGAAAAGCTCTAACTTCCCAACACAGGGAAAATATGCATATCAATAAAAAGCATCATGTGTAATTTCTGAGCTTTTATAAAACCCTTAAAATCTACTCATGAAGTTCCTGAATATATAGACCCAATCCTAGGTATTTTTAAAAGACAAATTAGTCCTAAAAATCATGGACATTAGCTAGGTGCAGAGGCTGACGCCTGGAATCCCAGCACTTTGGAAGGCTGAGGCGGGAGAATCTCTTGAGGCCAGGAATTCAAGACCAGTCTAGGCAACAAAGTGAGACTCCCTTCTATACAGATTTTTTTTTTTTTAATTAGCCATATGTGGTGGCACACACCTGTGGTCCCAGCTACTTGAGAGGCTGAGGTGGGAAAACTGTATGAATCCAGGAGGTTGAGGCTGCAGTGAGCCATGATTCTACCACTGTACTCCAGCCTGGGTAACAAAACAAGACCCTGTCTCTAAAACAACAATAATAAAAACAACAAAAATTGTGGACATTAATAGGTGAAGTCCTGAAGACAGGAAGGCAATCCAGGTTGGGAAGAATAATAAAAAGAAGACTGAGTTACACATTAGTGATGTGTGTGTGCATTATTATGGAATTGTTATCCTCTTTAAGTTTGAAAGTTTAAAGTGTTATATTGTATTTTCTTTTCTGGACTATACCCTTGTTTTATGTTACTATAATGCACTTGTTTATGGTGAATGACCCTTAATAGATGCTGTACTAGCATACAGAAGTTTAGACATAGGTAGCTTAAGGAAGGAAAAAAAATCCCCAGGGAAATATAACATTTGTATTTATATTTATAAGGTAAATATTTATTTAGAGTAAGAAAACAAATGAGTGGATTCACTTATGAAGCACAAATAAATCAAACAATAGCAAGCAAAGCAAATGGAAAAAATCTTATATAATAACAGCATACTCTCTCTCCTCAAAGATTCTGCTTTGATCTTTATAAAAGGGAGGTGCTAATGTATTTGAGCCTGGCCCCATGTAAAGTAGGTAGCAATTGTTAACTTTGCAAGGATGCCAGCCTAAGACTCTCCCCAATTTTTACGATGTTAGATAATATAGGTTTTTATATAAAATTCTCAGGTTTTTAGAAGGCCAATAGTGTGTTTGTCAAATTAAACTTACTGAAAAACAGATTCAATATATGAGCTGCCAGTCTTTGGCTCTTATTTTAGAGAGTATAGAGAAATCAATAGATTACACCTTCCAGTCTTTATTAAATATTTGGAATCTCTGATTGGCAATTACCTGAAATACAATTTTTAAATGTTGCTGGTTGAGCTCATACTACAAGCTATAAAAGTTAGCTGAAGAATGGTATGTTTTGTTTTGTTTTCAAGAGAAGTTAAGCAGAAGAAAAAAGAACAAAAAGCCCTTTCATTGCTGCATGGAAGGTGACCTCTTCACCATAGAATGATGCACAGAGCTGGATGGGCCTTGGAGGTCTATCTGAGTTGCTCTCTTTTTCTTTCTGAATATTGAACTCATATAGGATTTTCAGGTTATACCCTAGGCTTAAAGACTTCACAATATCTTGTTTATGAAACCAGTCCCCAAATTATTTTTTGCAACTGTTGTACTTAACGTCTGTAATATGGTCATCCCTCCATATTCACTGGGGTTTGGTTTCAGGACCCTGAAGATATCAAAATTCAAGAATGCTCAAGTTCCTTATATGAAATGATATAATGTTTGCATATAACCTGTGCACATCCTCCCATAATATACTTTAAGTCATCTCTATATTACATATAAAACCTAATACAATGTAAATATGATATAGTTGTTATACTATATTGTTTGTTAATTTTTCTTTGTTATCGTTGCATTATTTCTTATTGTTTTTCTTTTCCAAATATTTTCTAAGTGCATTTGTTTGAATCAATGGATATATTTTTATATAGGACACTCTGCAGATACTAAATAAATATGATAGGAAATGATCACATTTTATATATATCTTCCCCTTGAGCACAGACTTTACCATCTTTATTGGTTGTGTGTGTGTAAACCAAGTATTTTGTTTAACCATAAAGATGATATGTCCAAAGTGAGAAGGAGTTAGATAGCTAGAAAACTAGAAAAAGAATGTTTTTGTTTTTGGAAGGGGATTTAAAGCAAGCCAAAACTAAATCCTTTATTATTGCATACATTTTTAGCAGTACTAACTTTTGAAATTGGTCCTAATGATTTTCTATGAATTATGGTTCATGTTTTTGAACCAACAGAACTTCCTTAACGCTTGCTTCCACAGGGTTATTTCTCCTTGGTTATTTATTAGTTCAACATTACTGCATTAGCAATACTTAGGATGTATGGTCAAGTCCATCTTGTGTATCTTTATAATATTGTATCATCTGACAGATTATAGTTGCTGAAAGTCTTTAAATAAAGAAAAAATAAAGAACTAAATTATTTATATTATAGAAAATAACAGCAACAAAACTTTGTAGTTGAATTAATCCTTTATAGATACCTAATTTCATCCTCATATCAACCCTGTTGATGCATTCTCACTGAACAAATAGAGGTCTCAAAAGAGTAAGTGAGTGCTTTGGTAATATCAGTGTTATTGTTAGCTTTGACCTTAGATTAATCTAACCTTAATTTATAACCGTAGATATCTACCAAACCAGCACAAGAAATAATGAGAAATTCACTTGAACCTGCTTCAAATTTAATTGTATAGATCAATTGTTGCTATAGGTAGCTTATATTAGCTATACAAGATACACAATAAATTTGTTACATTCAAACTTTGGTCTAAAAATATCTAGTAAATATTTATTTATAATAGTATTTGAAAATACAGATTAATATATCATAATATTAGATGTTAACACAAATTTAATAAACTGTGGATTAGTTATGTTATTCAATTGTTAAACTGAAAAAGCATCTGTATCCCAACATTTATATTTTCTTACTTTTATGCTTACCTGCAAAATTTATCCTATGTTTTTAATCACCAGATTTGGGACAATTGTGTTATTTGATCATTGTAATGAATTATTAATTGATAAATTTGAGTGTATAGTATCTCATTAAATTATTACATTTAAGTGTCTATTCTGATTCTAGAATTGAAATCCTATACCCAGAGTTATATTTATTATGTTTTTTTGTGCGTGTGTATTTCTCAAATTTTTGGATGCTATTCTTCGAAGATTTTGTTAGTCAGAAAGTAATTATTAATTGTTGGTTATTTGCCTCTTAATAATTTGAAAGAAATAACCTAGAGAAAGATAAGAAAGTCAGCCAAGGTCTTATCATTAAGATTAGAATGCATAACCTCATTTATGTGTGTTAGAGAAAAGCCTTTCAAGGATCTCATCCTTTAGACATGAATAAAAACTACAACAGAATATCCACAAATTATCTTACTTGTTCTTTTCTAATGTACATAGTACTTTCAGAAATTGTAGGGCAGGCAAAAAACATAATTCTCTTACTATTAATGTTATTTAAATGAATTAGAAAATACTGGAGTATATTTATAGCTATTAACCATCTAAAGTAAAAATATATTATCTCTAGCATTAGAATAATGCCCGAAGAAAGAAAAAAAGTGAAAAATAAACCTACCATCAAGGAAAATCATAATTTCCCCTCCTGTCCTCACCCCCCCTCTGCTTCTCTCTCCTCATTTCAAATTAAGACATTCGTTCTCCTGCTGGTTGTAATGGGAATGAATTTCAATGCCACCCTGATGGTAATTGCATTCCTGATCTGTGGCGCTGTGATGGAGAAAAAGATTGTGAAGACGGTAGTGATGAAAAAGGTTGCAATGGTACCATACGATTGTGTGACCACAAAACCAAGTTTTCCTGTTGGAGTACAGGTAAGTGAACATTGCTTTCAGCTTCCATTGGGGCTCCCTGAGTGTGGAGTTCTTTTGGCCCATCCTTAATCTGTTTCTCATCTTTTTAAAATGTAATCTTATATTTCTGGTAGATGTGCTCACATACTATATGTAACAATAATAGAATCTAACATTTAGGGAGAACTATCAATGAGGCTAGCATAATTCTATGAATGATCTCCTCATGAATTCATGAGGCAAGGAGAAGTTTTTAACTTGCTCTTGTTCACAAAGCCAGTATGGGATTTTATTTATTTATTTTTGAGATTTGGGATTTTAAACCAGGCAATCTAGAATACAGAACCTGGAAATTCAGAATCAAGAAAGAGACAAGATGCTAAATTAGCTGGTAACATTCCTCTTTCTGTAGATAAAGCCCCACCCTAAAATTTAAATGAAGATGACTTAGAAAGGAAAGACAGAAATATGTATCTTTATTTTCAAATAATTTCCTAAATTTTACTATACTATTGCTTAATTCTATTATGAGGAAGATGCTGGGTGCCATTTAAACCTTTTATTTGAGGGTCACTGAGGCTACTATCGTGTTTTATGAAGATATTCTATTACTATGACTGTTTCACTTTGTTTTCATGTGTGTTTGTGTGTGTGTATGTGTGTACACATAGGAAACCAAAATGGAAAAGTCATACTAATAGAATATCTTACATTCTACTCTATTCTATTACATATTCTAGATTCCAGTTGAAATGATAAATTTATTTTCTTCCCTCTTTATGCCAGATGATGTGTTGAAGTTTAGAGAAAAGTAGATTACAATGAGCTATTGTTGTGTAATTTGTGAAATGGTTGGTATCATCCTCCAAATAACCCATGGAAAGAATTTTCCATATATTTCAGGATATCATCTCTGGAATCTCTCTTTGATGTGAAATTGTTTTCAGTTGCTTAATCATGAAATCTTAGTGATTTCTTTTGCTGCCTATATTTACATATTCCAACCAAAAAGTACAAATGAGAATTTGTAAAGGGTGTAAGCAAACACTGTGAAAACCACATGGCTGATGTGCATTTAAAGGTATAAAAAGGCACTTTATTTCTTTTATTTTTTATTTTCATTTATTTATTTATTTATTTATTTATTTATTTATTTTTGAGCTGAGAGTCTCATTCTGTTACCCAGGCTGGAGTGCAGAGGCACAATATCAGCTCACTGCAACTTCCGCCTCCCGGGTTCAAGTAATTCTCTACCTAAGCCTCCCGAGTAGCTGGCATTACAGGTGTGTGCCACCATGATCGGCTATTTTTTGTAGTTTTTTTGGTGGAGACAGAGTTTCACCATCTTGGCCAGGCTGATCTTGAACTCCTGACATCATGATCCACCTGCCTCGGCCTCCTAAAGTGCTGGGATTACAGGTGTGAGCCACTGTGCCCGGCCTTTTTTTTCTTTCTTAAATATGCCTCTTGGTTATAATTAATGATTCAAATAAGAAATAAGAACAATAAATGCAAGCTAACATAGGTAGAGATAAATATATATTCCTGAAGCCTATTCCTAGCAAGATAATTGTGTTTCCAAAATGTTTTTTTTTTCAACAATATTTTTCACAGTTATGTGACTCTCTTCATTTGTTACATAAAGAGTCATAATTTTAGGGTTGTTTGTTAGAAAAATGTAGTTTTAAGTTTAGAAATGGTCTTTTTGGAACATGTATTAATTGAAAATTAAAGATGAATGATTGTAAAATGAATGAGTTGCTGATGTCATAAATAGGTTTTATTTAATAGGGTAATCTTAATGCCAAAGAGCCAATTATTTGACTCAAGTTCAGATACTTCAAAGCATATATTGTGTATATTTTCCCCATGTAACTTCTGGCATTTTCCTGATTGTATTAATCTTAAAACATAGCAGCTAACAATCTTTAAAACATATATGAAAAAGAAAGTGGCAAAGTTTTGTTAAAGCAAAATTTAAACCAATATGGAAAATCCTGAGTTTTAACTACTTAGATATGCTGCTGTTATAGCAAATTTAGATGCAAAACATAAAACCAGGCTGCAATTTTTCTATACAGAAATAAATTATAAAGAGATTCACAGTAATGTAAATTCTCAAAGCTATGTATTAGTAAAAACTGGTTTGAACTTTCTGTTGTGAAAAAATAAATATGCAGAGAAAGCATATAAACAATAAATATTAGGATTAAGTAAATTTAACAGAATATTTTTAGTGTTTGTGATTTATTTTTAAATATATATTGATATTTTGCAATGAGCACTTATAAAACAACATCCTGTGAATATGGTTTCACATAAAAATAAATCTGAAGAATGATGAGTATGGCTCATTAATAAGGTTTTTAAATTCCTATGTGTTTGGAGAACTGAATTCTATGAGACACTTTTATATGTGTTGACTTGAGATTTGGATTATCTATTTAAGAATGCTCTTAATTAAACCTCAGATGTTTCTACCAAATAGTTTTTAGGTAAGCAAAAATTTAATGTAAAAAAGAACTGTGATAAAACATATGTTGCACTTTAAAAGGAAAAATTGAAAGGTAATAATTTAACCATCCATCTGCTTCTAATTTAATCTGTGATTTGGATATAGTAAACCACAATTTATCCAACTTTGGAAGAGTTACATAATTCCAAAGTCACATTTATGATAGACTTCTATGAACATTTCTGTCATTAAAGTGAACTGCAAACATAAGTAAATGTTTAAAATATGTATTCATCTGTAAAACTCCTGATACTTTTTCATTTACTTTAAATTCTCAGTTTTACAAGCTATAAGACCTTTAAACTACCCACAATGTTCAATTCAGAGTTCATGATTATTTTCAAAGATTTTTTAAATGTTAGCTTGAACATTCAAAAGTTTTCAGGCTAGTTAATTTATATATGGTAGTTAGAATAGCTTTTTTTTTAATACATAAATTGTCATCTATTGGTCTTTAAATGTAGACACATTAATAAGGTTTTTAAATTCCTATGAAGAAGAGAATGAGAGCTAACTTCAAGTACAACAGAACAGTCATCATTTAAGAGCTTCTAATCTCAAAGGACCTATTTTTGACCAAGAATTGCATTGTGCCACATCTGTTCTCTTACACGCCAGACTGACAAATAGCAGTTGTATTATAACTGGGGAAAAGGAAAGTGAATGTTCAGTCACTCCATCATGGAAAAGAAACTCAGAAATGCCCTTCTTTAGATTAGAAAAATAAAAGAGAAGTTTGATATTACATAGTGATGGCAAGGTAACGGGAAAATAGGCCCTCCAGCTGCTTGTAGGAAAGTAAATTTAATCTTTCTGTCCTACTTCTAGAAACTTATGTAAAGAAAAGTAGGATTGTATAAGGTTATATATGCATAAAGATATTCAATGAGACATTTAATTTAATAGTAAAAAATTAGAAACAATATATTACCTATCAGTAGGGATAGTAATAAATAGCTGTGTGTTCACACAAGTACTCTAATGTCATTAAGACAATAAAAAGGGAATTCATGTGAAGGTGAGACTTCAAGTTTACATTCTGAACTTTCTCTCTGCTTTTCTGTTTTCACTTCTCAACACACAGAAGTGATGATAAAATATAACAGGATAAAATAAGGGAGATGCTGCCTTATAAACAAAAAATATATATCTCTGAGTAACAGAAATATAGTACAGTATCAAGTGGTGTGCTGAGATAAAGGTAAGTACTTTATTGGGTTGGGTATGTAGGCTAGCAGAAATGAACAGGTGCTCAGATCTTAGGATCAATCGAAATAAAGCTGTCCCATGTGAAGCTGGGATCTGGAGGCAGGCATTACTGGAAATCAACCTGGAAAGAAATCCATTTGCTTTTGAAAGGAGAGTTGAAAAAATACATGTATCACTGCTAGTTGCTGTGAAGGGTAGTTACCTAAATGAAGTCCTCTGCCTAAAGAGATAGGAGGACACAGGCATGGCAATTGAGTCAAACTTCTGTCTGGCTTAAAGACTGAATTTAATAAAAGTCCAATATTGTTTGGGGATAGAATCTCATATATATATATATATATATATATATATATATATATATATTACACATATATACGTGTATATATATGTATATATGTTGTGTTTCTGAACCAAGAATGCTGGAAATAATGGGGTAGGCCAAAGTCGAAATAGCAATACCTGTAGATAGGGACAAGTGAATTCATAAAGCCAGAGAGAAAAATGAAAGTTCTGATCCAAATGAGATTACACACCAGAATTGTAACATGCATGAAGAAAGCTATCTCATCAAAATCAGTCGTTACAAAATGAATTATTCATGATTAAATGAAAATAAGCGATATGTCTGAGAAATATGTTTACAATAAGTATGTTGAGATCCTCAAGAAAAAGAAAGAAAAACGAATACTCCTAAAATGACTAAGAATTCAGCACAGATATGACAAGCAGAATAATTGCAATAGGAAAAGGTGGAGAATGAGACTGTCTTCTTTAAGGCTGCTATAACAAATTATCATAAACTGGGTTGCTTAAACCACAAACATTCATTTCTCATGGTTCTAGAGACTGAGAAGTCCAAGATCAAGAACTGGCAAATCTGGTGTCTGTTTAAGGCATTCTTCCGGGTTTGCAGATGGCAATCTTCTTATGATATGCAGGCACCACTCTCATAACTGATTAACTCCCAAAGGCCCCACCTCCCAATACAATTGTACTGGAGATTAGGATTGCAACATGAATTTTGTCGGGGCACAAACATTCACTCCATAACACCTACAAGAAAAATGTGGTTCAAAACCACAGTGGGATTGTATTCTTTCAACATCAGTTGCTTGTTAATAAATGAGCCCAGTAATGCCCATGTTGGTGAGAGTAGAGGAAGAAGACACGTTGCTTTCAGTGGAGATTGGTGAATCTCTATGGAAAGCAATGTATTTCAATGTTTACAATGTGTCTACAATTACACACAAAATGTCACCTCTAAATATTTATCATATAGATATATTCATGCATTTGAGGAGTGAGATGTACAAAGATATTTATTTAAAGCTTTATTAAATGTTTCATAAAATTAAACTAATACATATATACATAAACTCTTCCATGTACACCAAAGTTATCAAAAATTCTTTCAAATGTGACCATTACGTTAGGTTCCAAAGAAGTCTTAAAGTATTTCAAATAATTGACAATTTACAAAAAGCATTCTTTACACACAAAGCAAATTAGAAATCTGCAGCAGAACGATTTTTTAAAAATGTATTTGACTTCAAAACAATCAGTGGGTTAATTAAGAAACCATAATACATATATTTAAATACTGAGAACTAAATGAAATGGGTAGTACTATACATCAAAATGTTTATGACTTTTTAAAAAATAGACTATATTTTAGACCAATTTTAGGTTCACAGAAACGTTGAGCAGAAAGTACAGAGACTTCCTATACACTCCCACCACTCTCTCGTATACAGCTTCCTTCACTGTCAATATACTGCACCAGAGGGGTACATTTGTTATAATCAATGAACCAACAGTGACACATCTTTCTCATCCAAACTCCATGGTTTACATGAGGGTTTGCTTTTGATGTTGTATATTCTATGGGTCTTGACAAACATATGATGACATGTATCCATCATTATAGTATCATGGAGAATAATTTCACTGCTCTAAACATCTTTTGTACCCTGCCTGTTTATTCTTCCCTCCCCCTTAGCTCCTGTAAGCTACTGATCTTTTTACCCTCTCCATGGTTTTGTCTTTTCCAAAGTGTCATGTCATTGGAATCACATAGTATATAGACCTTTCCATATTGGCTTCTTTCACCTTGTAATATGCATTTAAGTTTCCGCCATGTCTTTTCACAGTTTGGTAGTTGATTTCTTTAAGTTTTGAATAACATTCCACTGTCTGGATGTACCATAATTTTTAAAGCTGTTCACCTACTGAAAGACATCTTTGTTGTTTCTAAGTTCTGGCAACTATGAATAAAGCTGTTATAAATATCTACATATAGGCTTTTGGGTGGACATACGTTTTTAATTCATTTGGGTAAATACCAAGGGGTCCATTTGCAGGATAGTACGGTAAGAGTATGTTCAGTGTTTGTAAGCAATGGCTGAACTCTCTTCCAAAGTGGCTGTACCATTTTGCATTCATTCACCTGTTATGAATGAACGTTCCTGTTGCTCTATATCCTTGAAAATCTTTAGTGTTGTCACTGTTCCAGATTTCCATCATTCTGATAGGTGTACAGTTGTATCTCATTATTGTTTTAATTTGCATTTTCCTAATGACATATTATTTTCAGCATCTTTTCAAATGTTCATTTATCGTTAAATTGCTTTAATCGTTAAATGTTGCAAACAAGCTAAATAGGCCAAAATAGGGCACTAGGTGCAAATATGATATTTTTGTATAGTAGAATGCTTTGCATATTTGGAAGTCATTATAATGCACTGACATGGACACTTCTCTATGATTACATGTTGGGTGAAAAGTGAAGGAGCACAAGAGTGGGCACAGCATGTCATATTGATTAACTGAAAGAAAACAAAAGTATATTCTTTCTATAATGAAAACATTTCTGGAAGAATTCATAAGAAACTAGTGTCATTATTTGTCTCTACGTATGGGGAAAAGTGACTAGGAAGAATGATTGAGAAGGCATCATAACTTTTACTGTGTCCTTTTTTGATTGACTACTTTTCCAAGAGTGGTGATATTTTAGTGCTGACTCATCTGCCTTCCACACTAGAGTCCATTAAAATAAGCAACATACATTTTGAAATCAAGTCCCCAAGTAGGGTTAAAAGCTAAGAACAAGTGATCTTTAGCAGAAGAATGTAACAGAACTGATCATACTGTGTTCTGATCTGCTGTGTAATGAAAATCCACTGTGGGCTTCTGTGAATGGCAAACCATTATTCTTGTATATTTTCGGATTGTTTTGTTTTCCTTCCCCCGTTGCTGTATCAGTGAGTACAGAGTAAAATGATGAATTTAATCATTTTTGAAAACCAATCTGGATTATTAGAACAAAAAAAATATCCTATAATGGTATAGTGATTTTGTTAGAATTATATGGTGGGTTATATATGAAATCTTTCTAAACATGGCCTTTTTTTTTCTTTCTGTCACCAGCCCTATGGAATACTTCTGTTTATTTCTGATGAAAAAAATATAGTGAGCTGTTCATTGTTTATGTGCCAGAAAGCTAATAAAATATTTTGCATATTTCCTCTTATGAGCCAACCTATATTTTTCCTTGATTCCTCCCAGTGACAGTTTTAAACCTTTTGTTGTATGCCTATTCTTCTGGTTTCCCTTTCAGTCCTGTCTATAAAGAAGAATAGACAATGCTCCTTTTTGCCCAGGAAGACTCTTCAGATATTGATCCTGTGACCTTCTAAACCTCATGGGAGTTTAGTCACTTTTCTTGCGTGGCCTTCAATTTTTTTCTCCACACTAATATTTCTTTCTCCCCATAACTATATCTAGTTCAATAACCTGAGAAACATTTCTTTGATTTCATCACGTTTTCCCTGTCTTCCTTCTTCCCATCATTAAATCACCTTAGGTAAGTACCTAGATGTCTTATGTCTCACTATTTCCTTCACCCCTTGCAATCTAACGTGCAGTCACTTCCCTGGATGGAAATTGCTATTTCCGTGGTCACCAGGAATGATTTCTCAGTTTATGCCTCTTTGTTTTGAGTCCTGCTCTGCCGTTCAATAACTGCATGAGTGCAGATGGGTTACTAAGCCTCTCTACATTACAGTTTTCTTATCCGTAAAGTAGATATGATAATAATGACTGGCATAATGTACAAAGAGTGCCTAAAACACAGTACAAGCTTAATGAATGACACTTTTCACTATTAGTACTGCACGTAGGCTTCTTCTCTGCAACCTTAACCCTGTTGCATGTCCTCTCCTTGTAATATTTTCTTGTGAATTCTCATATTGGGTTGTTCTCTTTAGCCACATAGCATTTAGACTCCTCTTTTATTTCACTTTCCCTTGCCCTTTTTCCTCTGCCTATCCCTTATATTTAATTTAAAAATGTACTTATCAAACATATAATATGTGTCCAGCATTGCAGACATTTTTCTCTTACTATATTTGTTTTGCTCCTTCTCATCTTTCTGCCAGGTCTTCATAGCAATCTTTTCTGTGCCTAGTTTTAATAATCAACTCTAGGCCTCCAAAATCTCTGCCACTGACATTTATTCTTTACTTGCAATCCATTTTTTTTTCCCATTGCAATGCTAAACATTCTACTTTCTCTTCAAAGTCAGAAATGAGTAAGAACTTCTCATTTCTGTTAGAATATTTAATTCCCTGTACACTCAGATTTAAAGCAGAAAGCACTGTTTGACACTTCTAACTTGAAATCATTTTTCCAAGTCCTAGTCCTATTGAGGTTACCACTGCAGTAGCTCCAATATCACCCATTCCATTCACTACTCACAACTTATAACGTAAGGTTAAGCTTTCATGATCTCTCACTCAAATCTTTGTGTGGCCAACTGTTTTCCTGATGGTCATTAACTTCAATCCACTCTACACACAGTTTTGGCTTCCTCTTACCTCTCAAGATGTGACCTAAGTACATACTTTCAAAAAATCTTTCAATCGTTCAAATTTGTCTGAATCATATAGACAATCTCCACTGCTAATTCAAAAAGTGTCTGTCTCAATTTTCTTAACCTTCATCAAATTAAGAAACACTTCTTGAATTAGGGGCCTCAAACTGCTTCAATCTTGCTTTTTAAACAGGTGCCACTCTTTCCTGCTTTTATACCTTTAGATAAGAGTTTCATATTTTGTGTGAATTAAACAAATAATGTTGAATATTCAGCATATAAAACTGCATATGTTCAAACTTACCCCCGAAAATCACCCATTAAACTTAACGTACATGTTTCTGTGTATATAGCTCTGATGATGATTTGTACCTATAACTATAATATAAACAAGGTATGTTTGGCATAAAATAAAAAGCAAATATAAAAATTAGAATTTTATGATAAATTCACTTAGAGATGAAACAAAGGTCAATATAAGGAAGAACTGATTCTCTTTAATTATCTATGCCCTGACATATTCCCATTGAGTAGCAGGAGTAATCACTATGCTATTAAATTTTTATTTCTTTTACCTGTTCTGTTTACTTGCTTTTGATTTTGCGTAGGGTATATATTCGAATGTTAAGACTGTATGCATAAGACAGCCATCTATCTTAAATGCTTTTTCCTTATGTAAAACCATCCTTCAAAATACCGTTCCAAAGAGTAGCTCAGTAAAGTTTGTTCTTATCCTTCCAATAATATATATTTTCTACCTCCTTGAAAATCCATAGCATTCTCTGATGGTTATATGACTTTTATCTTACTGTATTTTATATGTTCATTATTAGGATATTTGTCATTACTATAGTTATTGCTCCACAAGGTCAGGAATTTGTCTTCCCCATCTTTCTACATTCTTCAGTAGCAAATCAAGCATATAATACTCAAAAAATATTTGCCAAATTGAATTGAAACCAAGCATTGTTAGAGAAATAAATATGTAGGTATCACTAAAGTTTAGTAATATAAAAAAGTTTAGAAGATTAGTATTCAAAAAGACAGTATTATAATATAGTCACAAGTAAATCTATTTAGATTTTCTCAAAGATTCACTTCTTCATATTATTTGTATTCTTAATATAAACTGCCAGTCATATCCCAGAACAGAAATCATCCCATTATAGCATGTGTTATCTTTTATTAAATATAAACAAGTCAGTTTAGAAAAAGATACATCTATTTCAGAAAATGGTCAAGGGTTTAACACAGAAAAGAGAATCTCTAGGAGAGATTGGATCAATTTATTTTGGAAAACTAGCATGTTTTCTACAATCATAAAGACTTAGTTTTTCTATAGCTGTTGACTTTATAGTGGTATTTAACCAAATTTCTGGGGTTTGAGGATTTTTTTTTTTAAATTTTGCTGTTGCTGTTACTTATTCATTCTTATTTTCTTTGCTCAAAGGGCAAAACTACGGTTACTAAAATAAAGTCTTTCACACATAGTTAGCAAGTTGGACACATCATTATAAATAAATGAGAAAATCGTTTGTAGAGCTCAACTTCATACTAATTATCTAATATTGTTTTCAGCATCTTCTAAAAAGAATTAGTAAACACCAAGTGATTTACTTGGTTATTTGAATGACTCAGGCACATTTTAAAAACTTTAAAGATTTTTGGATTTTCTCTTTATTGGATACTTATAATTTCTATAATACATTTTACTATTATTAATGACTACTTATTTCTTACATATAAAGAAGGGAGCTTAAACAAAGAAATCTGTGATATTTGTTCATTCAAGATTTTGTGTCCAATGACTTGATTAGGTACTTACTTATGTAAGGATTTATCTTGATATGAATCAAGTAAAAATCAATATGTTTAAAGTATTTTTACTGAGGTCATTTCCTTTTGGGTTTTACCTAATTCATGTTCATGAGTTAGAAATTCATTAAACTTATCATACCTGGTTCACCTTCTTATCTACATTTTGCTAAGAACTAAAACCAAACAAATAAAAACAGAGAGATGCAATTAAGCTTCAAACAGCCCCTGAAAAATCAATAAAAAGAGGGGAGCTATTTAAGCTCATACAATTCATTTAAGCTATGTATTCATATTTATTTATATCACTGGTGACATTGTTTGTTTTAAAGTTTTACAATCATCTAAATATGATTTTTGTTTACCTTTTCCAGGCAGTATCTATATCAGGGATGGCAAATAGCTTTACTGCTATTCTGACTCTAAAAGATTGATAGTGATTTATGGATATATCTGTTGAAACAATTCTAAGGTCATTCTGGAGTCAGTGGTTGGAAATGCCATCATGGATTAGTGATGTCTCTGGAAAAAAAAAGGTAGTTTCATCTTGATAAACCAAACTAAAAATGGAAATTTGCATATTCTTGAACCCTTGCAAATGACTTCATACAATTTAATGCTTAAGTATAGAATGTCATATTTTAGACTACAATGATATATTATGCATTGATCTTGTCTTTCTAACTAGAATACAAGCTCCTTGGTGACGGGGGAGCAGGTTTTATGCTTTCTTATATTTCTGAAAGCCCTTAGGAAAGAGTAAGGCAAGAGTAACTTCAACATATAAGTTTTACAAGAAGGCTATTGAATCTGTTAGGCTTCATTGCATATGTGTGTACATAATTATTTTTTTAAATGAGCCACTAAACTTTGGAGAACTTATGCAAATATATGGGAGAAGGAAAATAAAGCAGCACAAGAATATTCAATGGAAAGTTTATCTTACTCCTACAAGTTTCCAATTACTAATTCTTTCCAGAGGCAATCATTTTAAACTATTTCTTGTGTAGCCCTCCAGAAAGAATTCAAGTAGAGACAAGTCTATTCATGTACTTATATTAATAAATGTGTGGAAATATAGATATTGATAAATAGCAAAATCCCTTTCAACATATCAGAGCCTACAGACACTGAGTTCTATGCCTTTTTTAAATTAATTAATTTTGGAAATTAGTTTTTATTCACTTATGTAGATTGACACATTCTTCACTCAAGCATATACCTTTAATGTATGGATGCATTGTAATTGATGTCACCAGGCTTGCAGTAATTATTTAAATTGTTACCTGCCTTTTCCTAATATATACGAAACATCAATACATATCCTAGCATCTTTGTGCGTTTATGCAAATATATTTATGAAAATATTTTCTAAAATTAGAATGACTGTGGTGAAGAGTTGACACATGTTTTATTTTCTGGATTTCTTGACATTGCCATAGAGAGAAGTTATCGTAATTTGTAGTCTCTTTGACATTGGTGCTGTTTCCTACATCCTTGTCAAATCTAGATTGGTATTATTCAACTTTTTGATTTTGATGTGTCTAATAGAGAAGGAAGGGTGTCAACTGGTTATTTTAGTTTACCCTTTTTAATTAAAAGAGATATTGAATACCTTATGTTTGTAAACCATTACTATTTCTTTATGATTCTTGCACTTGGATTGATTGTTATCCTATTGATTTAAAAGAATCCTTGTATTTTTTAAAAATATGTTTTTTGTCACATAATGAAATGTTTTTTAAAATATGATGAAATGTCTTTTCTGACTTACTGACTGTCCACTGACTTTGTCTACGTAGTTTATTGTTGCAACATGGAATGAAATGTTTATAAAATTCAGTTTAATATTTGTATTTCTATCATCCTTGTTTTAAAATGATTACCTCTTTGATATATCTGTAATATGTCATAGCATAAGAAGTCAAGTGAAGTTTCAGCTTTATTATTTATCCTCCATAGTGGCTAATGAGGTGATACTACATAATTAATTTTGTTCTCTACTATTTGAATTGCCAACTTAATACATATATATATATATGTACCATCTACATAAATGAACCTATTTCTAATGTCTCTGTGCCCTTTAATTATTGATATATTTATTGATATTCATTTATAAAAAGTATTTTAGCTACTATTACCTTAAACTATTTCTAAATAGTTGGCATATATAGTTTCTACTCATTAAGATGCCTCTGGTTTTTGTTTTCTGTTTTTCTAAGATTATGAATGTTTTTTGTAGTTTTAATTTTTTTAATTTAAAATAAACTTGTAGGGTTGCATTAATATTGTTACTATTTTGAAAGGATTATATAAATTTAAAGAAACTTAGTGTCTTTACAGTAATACCTGATTTTATTCAAGACCAAACAGTATCCTTATTCAAGGCTTTTTTTTTCATATTCTTTGTAGAATTTTGAATTTAATTTTGGAATTTCCTTTGTATAAATGTTATATAGTTCTTGTGCATTTTAACCCAAAATGCTTTCTTGTATGTAAAATTTTAAAATTTTAATTGGCCTTTTCTTCTAGTATATGCTCTCTGTAGATATGAAATCTATTTTTATGTTATTTTTGAAACTAGCTACCTATTTTTGAATTCTTAGTTTCTTGTAATCATTATGTAATTTTAATGATTTTATAATTATATGATTATATTAACAACATGTTGAAGATCAAATGTATTTGTATAACTATGGGACTGAAATATTATATTTCATACATATCTATGGAACTGAAATATATATTTTTTATTTGACATAATAGTGTGAGGAATTATTAATATATTTTTATAGATAAAACATTTTGCCCCTATATTTTAATTATTTTAAAACTTACTTACCTATAAGATTTGAGAAGACATTTAAAAACATAATGACTTTTGGACATACAAAATGTAATATTTTTCTTTTCCCTTATATTTGCCCCACCTTTTTTTTTTTTTTGCGAAGATTTCTTTTTTCTTTCTTTTTTTTTTTTTTTTTTTGAGATGAAGTCTCACTCTGTAGCCTAGGCTAGAGTGCAGTGGCTTGCTCTCTGCTTACTGTAACCTCTGCCTCCTGAGTTCAAGTGATTCTCCTGCCTCAGCCTCCCAAGTAGCTGGGATTACAGCACGCACCACCACGCCCAGCTAAATTTTTGTGTCTTTGTAGAGATGGGGTTTCACCATGTTGGCCAGGCTGGTCTCGAACTCCTGACCTCATGATGCACACGCCTCAGTCTCCCAAAGTGCTGGGATTACAGGCGTGAGCTACCGTGCCCTGCCTACCCTACTTATTTTTATAAGATGCTAGTATGTAGTCAGTCAATAGTATTTATCTTTAGGTACATTTAAACATTTTATGTGGGCCAGGTGTGGTGACTCACGTCTATAATCCCAGCACTTTGGGAGGCCGAGGCAGGTGGATCACGAGGTCAAGAGATCGAGACCATCGTGGTCAACATGGTGAAACCCTGTCTCTACTAAAAATACAAAAGTTAGCTGGGCATGATGGCGCATGCCTGTAGTCCCAGCTACTCGGGAGGCTGAGGCAGGAGAATTGCTTGAACCCAGGAGGCAGAGGTTGTGGTGAGCCGAGATCATGCCATTGCACTCCAGCCTGGGTAACAAGAGCAAAACTCCATCTCAAAAAACAGAAAAAAAGAAAAAAAGAAAAAAAAATTTTTCTGTTACACCTGAACATTGTATAATCTAGAAAGTATAATTAATTAGAAGTAAATGAAAGACAATTCAGAAAGGAGGAAAAGTTTGCAGTGAACCATTCACATAGACAACAATGCCAGGCATGGTGGCTCACGCCTGTAATCACAGCAGTTTGGGAGGTTGAGGTGGTGGATCATCTGTCAGGAGTTTGAGACCAGCCTGACCAACATGGTGAACCCTCATCTCTACTAAAAACACAAAATTAGCCGGGCATGGTGGCACATGCCTGTAATCCCAGTTACTTGAGAGGCTGAGGTAGGAGAATTGCTTGAACCCGGGAGGAGAAGATTGCAGTGAACCAAGATCACACCATTGCACTCCAGCATGGGTAACAAGAGGAAACTCCATCTCAAAACAAAACAAAACAAAACAAAACAAAACAAAACAAAAAAACAACAACAATGACCATGGTTCTCTTTGTGCTTCACACTGTTACTGTTGAATCATGCTGACTAAACAATAATTATTTTCTTTTTTTCTGCTAGAAACAATAAAAAATTTCTATAAATTCTGTCTATACATATGTTAGCTGCCAAAATGGTTGATGCCGTTTGATATTCACTTATAAGAGGGCATGTAAATATGTCGAGTGGGCAGTTGGGGTGTTGAGGTAATAAATATAAATAGAAGGACAACCTCTCCTGCTAAAATAAGGTATTTACCTGAATTTGGGTTTCTGACCGGCACCAATAGCATTTACCTAAATTTAGGGATATAAAAAGCACTGATATACAAATGTATCTTTAAAATTTGCTTTTATTTTTGTGATTAAACTTTCAATTAGTCACAGAAAACTTCTATCTATCTCTTTATATACGTGTAGATATATATATATATATACACACTTTATATATATATATGTGTGTGTGTGTGTGTGTGTGTGTGTGTGTGTGTATATATATATATATATTTAAATATAGTTTCAAGCAATGACTTGAAACTAAAGAAAATATCAAAGCTCAAACCCTAAGGGCACTTTAATGACCAGGACAAGAAATATTCAAATGCTGTCATGAAAATAAACTGTCAAATAATAAGCAAATAAATTTTGTTTTCTTTTGCCAAAGACACGTAATTCTGCCTGTGACTGAAGACAATAATGGCCACTCATTATTACAATGACCTAATCACAAAAATCAAACACATGCTATTTCTGTTTTCTTAAGGGAGATGCATCAACAAAGCATGGGTGTGTGATGGAGATATTGATTGTGAAGATCAGTCAGATGAAGATGATTGTGACAGTTTCTTGTGTGGACCACCCAAGTATCCTTGTGCTAATGACACCTCAGTCTGCCTGCAGCCAGAGAAACTCTGCAATGGGAAAAAGGATTGTCCTGATGGCTCTGATGAAGGCGATCTCTGTGGTATTACATGTTTAACTGCATTGGCTTCTCTATGGAAACTACAATCTTTTAGTTTACTTGCTGTTACTTAATATAGTAGCAGTCCTTTGATTCATTTCCTTTAAATTTAACTTTTAGCAGTGAAACTTATCTACATTTTTCAGATACTCTAAGGCTATAGAAAAAGTTTTAAATGTGATCAGAAGTTTCTGAAAACAACACAGAAAAAGCTAGCCTATATAGAAGTACTTAATTATAGAGCTGTGTTCATCATTTAGATCTCTGGGTGGCCAATGCTGTTCCCCCAGTTGAACTGATTATTTGTTAAGTGAGTCACTGAGAACAAGAAAAGCTTGTTATTCCTCATCTATGGGATAGAGCTCACCACCACCCTATGTATTTTGATATGCCTTCTAATCATTACAACAGAAACTGATTTTTAGGAAGAGAAAGAGACTGGATAACAAAACCAATTGAATATTACCCAACTTGATATAATTTTCTCTCCAGTTTTTAGTCCTCATACAACAGCTTTCTTTAGTATGCTTTATCTAGTTAAAATGATGATTTCAGTGAGCTTTGAAATCCCGTTGGCTAGCAAGCTTTCTTACAAACCAGCACATACAAAAGAAAATTACATTTCCTTCTCTTTGGGGAGATCAGAGATTTAGCAAAGAGATTTTTAAAATGTGTTTTCCAGATAATATTGAAGGTGACATCAATAGAATAATGAAGAACAGTTTACAAAATGATAAGAACAATAATGAGATGACTTGAGGCTATGAGAAAATGACTTTAGGAAATAATGAAGCTGATTGAATGAAAGTAGAAAAGACAACTACATTGAAGCCTAAAGTTATATTTTGACCGCAAATGAGCATTAATAGCATACTGAGTGATATAACAAAGAACAATTTTTTTAACATATGTGGCAAAATGTCTTTTTTTAAATTGTGATTTTATAAAATAACCTTGAATCAGTGAATGCAACAGTCTTCATTCAACAAGGCTAAAATTATATGAAAAGATTCAGACCAAGAAAAAAGAAAAACAACTAAAATTAACCAACAAAAATTATAAATAAAATATGACAAACTTCATTTTTCTGTATTCATTTCTTTCTTGCCCAACTTGTTATTTGTAGTGGAATGGGCTGATGAGAGTTTTGCTCATGAAGGTTGTAAATACAATTCTAAAAGGAACTATCAATACTCTTAAAAGAAAAAAGAATATATGGAAAAACTCTAGACTTCAACAAGCTTAAATTCTTTTCTTCAATTAAATCATTTGAGTAGGTGACTTATTTCTTAAAATGTTGGTTTCTTATCAGTAGAATAGAGGCAATGGTATTAGGTAATCATGGTAATAATGCCTGATGCTACAGCTATTGAAAAATACTAGTACTTTTCTACCTCTTCCCCATCCTTCAAGTTAAATGAAATAAATAAAAGGCAAAAGACAGAAAGCACATCCATTGAGAAAAATGAAGAAAATAAGGAAACACAATCTTATTTTCCTATTGTTCACTTTCCAAGTTGGGAAAGTAAAAAGAGTAATGAGGGAATTCCCTTTAATTCATTTCTTTGTCTACTTCAGAATTGAAAACCACTTCTTATCTAGCCATATAGTCATTACTTAAAGAGTTTTGCCCAAACATGTCAAAAGATTATAGAGATTGAAGTGGATTGTAAGAAGAAATCTGGTGTGAAAGAACCAGAGAAGATAAAAAGACTGTTATAATTGCAGCATTGTGGCATATTGAACTACATGCCCCACTCTTTAAGTGGTGAAGTTATGAAGAGAACAATAAAAACAAAAAGCAAATACTGGCCAAGGGATTAAATTGCCTTTTCTATGATGATATGCAATGTATATAAGGAAAAGGAGAATCCAAGAATATAAATCTTCTAATTCTAGTGAAGAGATTATTTTTAGGGAATTTTAAAAATAATTTCAAAAGAAAAAGGATTTCCACTTAAGAAACAAAAATAGACTTTAAAATGGAGTTATATTGATCTTTGCTGTAAGAATATGTCAAAGATAAAGCCAGATGCTAACTTGTAAAACAGTAAGTAAAGATTTTATTCATTAGTAACTCTTGTGATAGAAAAGAGACTCCTGGGTGAACTGAGCTCAGCTTCACTGAAACTAAAGACTGGAAACTTTTAAAGGTGGGGTTTTCTAAGGAAAAGGCACTAAGGGGGCTAAGGGGGCTGGTGCACAAGATTAGACCGTCTGATTTTGATAATTGATGCTTAACTGGAGAGGAAAACAGACTTGTCTTCTCTTTGTAGTAGGAGGCAGTGGCAGCAAGTGAGAGTAAGATACCCACTGGGCTGGGAGGGAGAATGAGAGTGAGAGTTACCTTCTCAGATGTTTGCATTTCAAAGAGAAAGCTCTTGGCTCCTTAGAAGGCAGTTTTGAGTAGTAGAAGATTTACATCTCAAAAAGGCAGAGAAAGAATTTATAATTGCAAGCTTTCCAAAGCAACTGTTCTAAGAGGAGGTTCAGGACCTATCTACATATTACCTTGATGTTTCTCAGGGAGTCAATTTAATGTGGGGGCTGGGGTCATTCTAGGGATGTACATTTAAGCTGCTAACAATGTGCTAGTGATTGTTCAAGTCTCTTAGCATGTATTTGTGGCCCACGGGCATTGGGGGGAGGGGGGTGGAGGTAAGGCAGCAGGATGAAATCATTTGTGCTTAGAGTTCGCAGTTTTTGTAGGCCAAGGCTGAGGTTTAGTCGCGAAGAGGACTTAAAGGATCCTGACTAGTGTTTGGTCATGGAGAGAGTCTTTGTCAGGTAATAAAAATTTTTTAAAGAAGTTGCAAGATTAATGACAAGTTTAGGGCTAAGTAAAAATTAACTGGTTCTATTTATGCAAATAGTGGCATTAAATTTATTCAATTTCAGATTTCAATGTGAATTTCATTTAACCTAAAATCTGTGACTTCATTCTACAGATAGTATTAGAAAGAGACACTTTGGTACTGAGAGAACAGTGACATTTGAAATAAGCTAAAAGCATTGTAACAATTTCTTTTTTACCTCCTGGGCACAGTGACATTTCTTTACAGTAATATTCTTGAAAAAGAATGTCAATTGAAATAAAATGGAGTAAATACTTTGAAATGACTGCTGTTTTGAAATGCTTATGATTATGGGTGAACAAACATATTTGGAGAACGAAGAGCTGAATCCATTTTTTTCTTCTAAAATAATACCAAACTTGAATTGAATTGTTAGAGAAAACAGTTAATACAATCATTTTCCTTTTCTTATCACTATAGCTTCTTTGATGGTGAAAAATTATGTGAAGAAGAGTTGACCTATATAGAGCTTTTAAAATGTGGAAATATTTTTTAAAGATTTACATTTCAGGCCAATTTTTGTACTGGATATATTTTCATAGACAGCCAGAAGTATTTGCACTATGTAAATAAATATTATTGCAATTTACCAATTATTAGATAATAGTCTTTTTAGCATGTCTCAAAACATACACAATTAAATAGAGTTTGAAACACATTTGAAAATATTTTTAAAGCCAAGAAAAACAAAGCTGCTTTCGGCCTTTTTCTATGTACCTAATGGTACACAGTGGTAGGTAATGTTGTAGTTTCAAAGACAATTATCTGCCATTTTCTTCAAGGTTATAAGCATGTCATATTGAAATTTTCTCAAGTAGACAATACTGACTCAATTTCAGGGCAACATGTGCCTTTAGACAATTTTGCTACTTTAAAAAAAATCATCAAATATTTTTAACTTGTTACTCAATGTTAGGTATACACTGGTAAACAGAATAGATATTTTCTATTCCCTCATGGAGCTTGCAATTTGGTGATAAAGTAGAATAATAAATATATTGAAAGGACAGCTATATATTTAAATGCTATTTAAAAAGATAATCTTTTTTTTTTACAAACTAATCATATTATCTATATAATTAATACTATTATTCATTGTTTCAGCCAAAATACCAGGGCAACTTTTTTTTTTAGTGTTTTGCTTATGATGTTTCCATGACATCATTGAGTGAATAATAATTACCAACATATGAGGCACAATGTACAATTCACCTAACTTAAAAATAAATTCCCACAGCCACTAATGGACAAAGTAATCCATTCTGCATTGTAACTCCAGATTAGACTGTACAAATGTTGCAAAAAATATATAGATATTATGTATATATATTCATAGAAGTATAAAGATATACTTGTTAATTTATTAACATCAAGATATGTCTAATATTCAGATCATTATGGTATGTGCATCATTTTTGGAAGACCTCTACAAACGATTTTGCACAGCTGCTAAAAGGCTCAGCATAATCCTTCCAGTCATAATAGAAATACTGATCTCACTTTATATCTGTGGGGTAAAGCAAACTGTATTCCAAAGTTTTACAGAAATGAAAATCTTCCATTTACAATTTATATCATATAGAATTAAATTTGGCCTTTGGATGAATTCTGTCATCATTTCTATACCAACCCCTGAAGAATAAAAAATCCAAATAGGGCTTTCTTATATTCATTTATAGTATCCTGGCTAATTGTAGGCTTAGAGAATTGAGTTCAATGATTAGTATTTAACTGAGGAAAGCAATTGAGAAGAACTATAATCTGTTTCCCCCTTTTTACAGATGAATGTTCACTGAACAATGGAGGCTGTAGCAACCACTGTTCTGTTGTTCCTGGAAGAGGAATTGTCTGTTCCTGCCCTGAAGGCCTTCAACTCAACAAAGACAATAAAACATGTGAAATTGTGGATTATTGTAGCAATCATCTAAAGTGCAGCCAAGTGTGTGAGCAGCACAAGCACACAGTCAAGTGCTCATGTTATGAAGGTTGGAAGCTGGATGTAGATGGTGAAAGTTGCACAAGTGTTGGTAAGTAGATATTTTGTGTATGTTACTATAATTAAGAATATATCTTAAAAAAAAAAAAAACAAATTCCCAAAACAGCTTCAGAAAATCAACAAAAGGATACAACTAATTTTAGATAAAGCATTTAACTGTAATGTGTCATTTTAGACATACTACAAAATTTCTGGAGAGAAAATATTATAATAATTCTTACTTTTGCAATCCATTGAATTGTTACCATCGGATATTTTTTTCTGAAACATTATTTTCATTACCATATCCCGGATGGGCTTGTTTTTGCATGTGCAAAAGCATTTGCTTTGTTTCTCTGTGTTTGCTTTTTGAGGGGGTCCTGCCCCACATTCCCGGTTGTTCTTTCTACTGCTCTTGAAAACAATTTCTTGCTCTGACTGTGTTCATTTTCTAACTACTTCTTTAAAACATTGTGTGGATTCTCTAGGTGGTTTTTCACAGTGGGAAAAGCAAACAAAGGCTTTAGATTATGATATTCAAACTCTAATTGTGTAACTGACATTCATTCTCTATGTGACCCTAGGCAGGTTACATAACACATTTGAGCCTCAGTTTTCTCATTTTCAAGTAACATTGCCAATTATAACCATTTCTTGCTTATAGCATGTTGTAAAAATAGCATGAAAGAGACTGTGCCTCACACCCATAGGGTGTTTAAAGAAGTATTGCTTCCCATCATCTTTTCCAGATTCTTAGTCTGAGTCCACAGGAAACCTAGAGGTTCATAGATATAATTAAAGAGATCCAGGAACTTTGGGAAAATATTATACATTTATTTTAACTTTGAACTGAAAGTTGGCATTTTTTTTTATTGTGATTGTATGCCACAGACCACAGAAGTCATTAGCAGCAACTATGAATTTGCCCATAGTAATAATAGACATATTCATATCACATTATAGTTGTTGCACCATATCTCAAAATATCACTTCTGTTCAGGCTTTGAAACCCATTACTAATTCAATAATGGGACTCAATAGACCCACTGCTGGATCTTGTTATAGAATACACTAATAAAATCCTTTCTGTGGGGGGAATATCTCTTCAACTTTTTCCAAGACAAAAAGGAATACCGTATCAAATACATACTGTATTAAATAAAGTTTGAATTTCATGCCATCAAAATAAATATATAAGTAAATACATTTATGATTATATTCAAAAATTATTTAATTTCAGTAACTGCATTTCAATATGTTTTCTTATCTATACTTTTTGAAAAACTTTATTCTTACTGTTCTTGTACTTTTAAAAACTTTCTAGTATTTGCTAGCACAGTAGGGTAACTTTAGTCAAAAATAATTTAGTTGTACATTAAAAAAAAAGCTAAGAGTATAATTAGATAGTTGTATTACAGGATAAATGCTGGATGTGATGGATACCCCATTTACCCTGATGTGATTTTTATGCCTTGCATACCTGTATCAAAATATTTCATGTAACCTGTAAGGTAACTGGGGCCAGTGGCACAGGGGGTAAAGAAATTTACCAAGACAGTTGTAGTTAAAGAAAGGCAGGTTTATTAGAGAAAGTATGAAAATACATTGCAACAGGCAGCTCAGCAGAGACAGAGCTGTCTGCAAAGAGGCAGGGGCTGGAAGGACATTTTATGTCATTGTGCTGGAGGGAGCTACTTGTGGAATGAGATCATTGTGCCCACAGAACAAGAAGGTTGTTGGTTATGATGAAATTAGCCACCTATCAGAATGATTGTTCTTCCCACTTGGGGCTCTCCCCAACCTGGAGCCCCTTCCACATTGTTGCTTACTTATCTTATCAGGCCTCCACATAACCCATAAGTATACCACTAGTATAACACCTGCTATGTACTCACAAGAATAAAAATAAAAAGTTATTTTTAAAAAAACACAACTTTCTCAGGAGTCCACATGCTTCATCAGACTGCTAAGAACCCATACATTATGAATTTCTATTCATGTTGTTTCTTATACTTAGATTGTACTTTCCTCACTTTATCTCCAGAAATCCTGGATATTTTTTGAAACTTACTGTCTCAAGTCTTTTTTCATTAATTAAATCTTCTTCCAAATATCTTTGTGCTCTATTTATTTTTTCTTTCTATGTCTAGGGTATATTTTTCTTGTATATATGTTATCACATTTTTAATTGGGTGTTTTATATTTCTAGATATTTTTCCCCTTATTTCTTATCTTCCAATAAATTAACACAAACCTTGATGTTAGAAATCAGGTTATAGACTTTTCTCTTGTGTTTTATGTAATATCCAGTCCAATTCTGGGAAAATAATATACAGTTAATAAATTATATTCTTTTAGAGATTATATTTTAATTTTTTACTTTCAATTTTGTTTTTGTTTTGTTTGTAATTATTTTTGCAGTCGTTTTCTTCTGACCATTAAAATTTGAGTCCTAGAGAATAAGTATAGCAGACATTTATTCTACACTTTCTTCTTCAATATTCTTACACAAAGTAATTGGCTTGAGAGCCTGAAAAACAGCAATTTGTTGCGATGGTAATAGTCATTTCATTCATCTACATGTTTCAGGTGGAAAAACAATAGATCAAATATTGACCTCAGACACATTTGTTATCATTAATGGAGAACTGGCTCCAGACGACAAAATGATTGAGTGTCTTAGAGTGCTTACATACCATATGAAATAAATAACGACTTATGTCTAATATTAGAGTAATTCAACATTTAAATCCAGGTGACCAAGTACAAAGATAACTCTCCTAATGGAATTGACCCCTCTGCTCTCAGTTCAGAATGGAGCTATAGGGACAGAAAGGAGGTATTCCCTTTCCTCCCCATCGTAAGGGTCATAGATAACTCTCCTATCACAAAGACAGGTAAACAAGAGAAAATCATAGCACATTTATTTGATCATAGTTTTTTGTTTTGTTTATTGTTTCTTGTTTTAAAATAGTATAACAATAGTTTATTGATAGGCAATTTGATTAGTAGAGTTACAAATACAAAAAGGAGGAAAGATTACCAGAAAGAAGACATTATTTCTAACAAACCTTCAAGAAAATCTTGATTATTAAAATTGTCTCTTATCCTGTAAGTGTTGCATATAGAGTTTTAGCTCCTCAGAGCCCTCTATCAATAAGGTGCCCGAATTTGCTACTGCAGCCTTGGGGAATATTTCTTAGTGTTGTATTGGTGCTTCTCTGACAAAGCATACTTTTTTAAATCAAGACAAACAGTCACATATTTATGTAAATCCTAAATTCCAAGTATGAACACTGCCAATTGACCTGACGGACTGGTATAAAATCATAAATCCTTAGATTAACCATGCCAGCCTCTCATGAATTACTTGAATTTCATAAAAATATGAAGTGTTAACAGAAACATAGAAATGAAATGGCAGCTGACTTTGTGAAAGCTCACATATTGAAACTAAATGAAATCTCAAGCTGTGGTGTGGAGTCAGAAAATTCTGTTACCAGGCAGCACGCCATCACCATAAAAATAGCAGCTATCTACTGGTTTCTTAATGCCAAACTCATGATGATTTTGAAGACCAACTTGCTCACTGCCATACCCATGATTCAGATGGAGAGGTTTCTCTATGTCTTGATTTCCTTTCTTTTAGCTTAGTTGAGAAGAGCCTTGAAAGGAAAAAATACCATTGAGTAAAACATAATCTCCTGGAGTATCGTTTTATTGCAGATACCCTTGACAACAGGAGCCTTTGAAGCAGCTGCACTCCAACGGGTTCTAGGTCAATATCCTGTAGGGTTCCCACAGACCTGGAGAATGTCATGCAAACTTCTTGGTGGCCATGAACCTCTCCATGTACTTATCACAGGCTTCCAGTTCTTGAAGTTTCTTTATTTTGAAAAGATTACCTTCCATAGCAAGTGGACAGATCTGAGAATCACTGCAGATGCTCTGTGAAAGCATGCTGAGCTCAGGACAGTTCTCTTCCAAGTGAATAATTTTAAGGCAAGGATAGCAAGATATCTTTATTGAGACCTGAGATATCTGCTTCCGGTTGAGGTTGATTTTGATGACCTGCAGCTCTCCTACTATATCAGGTATATTTTGAATCTGGTTCTTGGAAATATCTGCCACATCCGGCGCCCTAGGCACAAAGTTGGGTGATAGTTCTCCCAGTTGGTTCCCAGAGAGGCTCAGGGTCATGGGGGTAGACAGTTGTCCAAACATAGATGGCAGCTCTCTCAGGTGACTGCCATTTAGGTATAGCATCTCTAGTTTTGGGTTTTTGGTGTGTGGATTTCATAATCCCATTAGGCAGAACAGTCAATTTATTTGTTCAAGGAGAAGTTTTTCAGCAGAGTGAACTTCTCTAACAGCAAAAGCGGTAGGTTCTCCATCCTGTTGTTGGACAAATCGATGGTCCTGAGTGCTTGTTAGGGTCTGCAATTCTAAGGGGAACTCAGTCAGCCCACGGTCCTTAAACTGAGATACCAGTTTAGTGTACCCATTCCACATGAGTGCGGAGGGCACTGTTTCCTGTCCTAGTGCTTCAGTCCACATTCCTCCTACAGCTGAGCTGCCAGATGGTTCAGCACGGAAGCCCCAGGACCCACACTAGCTGGGTTGCATTCCCCAAGCTTAGTCCTGGGTGGGAACCTGATGGTAGTTTTATGTAACATTGAAGCTTTCAGAATGAAGACCCAAATATCTAGGAAAAACTATCAACTTTTTATGCTTAGGCTCAATGAATTATGGACAGATGTTTAGAAATATTATTGGACAAAAAGGGTATGATCTAATGCTAATAGATGGGTGGGAGGGGAACCAGCAAGGCGTGTTTGCTCTGATTCTTCTGAACCTGTCTGGGCAGCATTCCTTCCTCCGTGATATGGGCCAGATCCCTGCTGGAATGAGAGTCTTCAATTTTTTAGGGCCAGCTCCTAAACACAAAGGTTGGTGTCTTTGTCAGGGTTCTCTAAAGAGACAGAACTAATAAGATAGATGAATATACACTAGGGGGTGTATTAGGAGAATTGACTCACGAGATCATAAGGTGAAGTCCCATGATAGGCCATCTGCAAGCTGAGGAGCCAGGAAGCCAGTCTGAGTTCCGAAACCTCAAAAGTAGGGAAGCCGATGGTGCAACCATCAGTCTGTGGCCAAGGCGTGAGAGCCCCTGGAAAATCACTGGTTTAGGTATAAGAGTCCAAAAGCTGAAGAACTTGAAGTCTGATGTTTGAGGGCAGGAAGCATCTAGCATGAGAGAAAGATAGAGGCCAGAAGACATAGCCAGTCTAGTCTTTCCACATTTCTCTGCCTGCTGTTATGCTAGCTGTGGTGGCAACTGATTAGATGGTACCCAGCCAGATTGAAGGTGGTTTTGCCTCTCCCAGTCCACTGACTCAAATGTTAATCTCCTTTGGCAACAACCTCACAGACACACCCAGGACCAATACTTTGCATACCTCAATTAAGTTGACACTCAGTATTAACCATCATAGTCAGGGAACGTTAGAATAATATTTTTAGGCTTTATGGCCAGCTTTGGAGAAAGGGGCTGCTAGTTTCTATGACTTGCTGTGGGAAAGAAAGACTCTAGTTACTACAGCTTGCCTGAGGAGAGAATGAAGCATGAAAGACAGGAAGGCAGGAGAGGGTCGGGGAGAGACTTTGCTTCTGAGGTAGCTTCTTAGCTCTTCACTTTGGGGTACTGTTTTCTGAACCCTAACAAAACTCTAGCAGTACCATATTATTTCTCACTGTTAAGATTGCTATATTTTCCATCTGGTTTTGTTCATAATTTTATAGAAAAGCGAAAGTATATTTCATCTTTTAAAGTTACAATAAAACATTAAGTGAATAATTTAATCTGCTAGTAATAAATCTCTTTCTGAAATGTATAATGCACTTTGGGCATGTAAAAAAAAAAAGACTTTATTCTGTAATTTGTTTACCCCATCTGTTTTAGAAAAGCAGCAAATTCACAGTTCAATAAAAACAGATTGACTAGTTACTACTGGACTTTAAAAATATAAATTTCTTCTTTCTTGCTCATTTTTCTCTTTCCCATTATCTTCAGTTGATTCCCTCTTTGAAAATGTTTTCTTTCTATTGAATGAAATACCTGTCCTTATCCCTCTTGATATTAAAAAGAAAAAGATGATAGCGGTCTTTTGGCTGGACATGGTGGCTCACACCTGCAGTCTCAACACTTTGGGAGGCTGAGGCAGAAGGATTGCTTGAACCCAGGAGTTCAAGACAGCCTGGGCAACATAAGGATACCCCCTCCCTACAAATAACTTAAAAATTAGCCAGTCATGGTGGTGCACATCTGTGGTCCTAGCTACTCAGGTGACTGAGGCAGGAGCATTGGCTGAGCCCAGCAGATTGAGGCTGCAGTGAGCCATGACTGTGCCACTGCACTTCAGCCTGAGCAAGAGTTAAATCCTGTCTCAAAAGCAAAAAAAAAAAAAGGTAGTTTTTCAAATTGCAGCCATGATTGTTCCATTCTTTTTTTCCCCTTGAGTTTTCCTCTGTAGTTCTCTCATCTTTTTTCATTTCTCTATACTCTTTCCTTCTCTAATTCTTTACTATCTGGATTTTGCTGAATTGCAGAACTGACTCTCTTTCTCTAAGTTCACTTCTAATATCTTATTAGTTAAATAAAATGATCTTTCATAAATACTACTTTTATAATTTTTATTTTTTATTTAATATATCTAAAATCTGTTTTCTTTTATATCTCAATATTCAATTACATTGTCCCTCTTTAATTCATTTATTAATAATTTAACTCATCTATTAATAATTATTACTTATAATTCAATTATTAATTACTCTTCTCTGAAGTATTGATTTCCATTATGATCACCTAAAATATGCTACTGATTCTGATATGGACAGGAGGCCAGGGAAATACTGGGTAGCACAAGGCGGTTCCCTGTGAGGGCCCCACCCTCAAGCCCGGACATGCAGCCCAAAGTGAAAACCTTACATCTCTGTTTTCCTGCTGGAATGTTGCCTTTTCCCAAACCATCCTGGCCCAGCCCGTCCTCCGATACTGTACCCTTAAAAACCCTAGGCTTCATTGGCAGCAGAGCAGCAGAGAAGGACAGGAGTAAAAAAAGCAGCTTGTCTTTGGTTAGAAGTAGCTTGACTTCAGAGGGATGGCTTGATGGCAGGACCTTGGAGAACAGTTTGGCCTGAGAGAGCTGAAGTCCAGGGATGACCGCCTTCCTACTCCATCCCCTTTTCAGCTCTCCATCCCACTGAGAGCCATTTTCATCAGCAATAAAATCCCCTGCATTTACCGTCTCCAGTTCATTGTACAACCTGATTTTTCCTGGACACCCAACAAGAGCTTGGGATACAGGAGGTTGTGACACAGAGCTGTTCAACACTTAAGCTATCCGCTGACCACTAAGTAAAAGAGTGTACTGTAATATGCTTCTGAGGCTCTAGGGGCTCATGGGTACCCCCTAGAGGCTGCCACTGGGACACACAGAGTTCTGCTCCTGCTGGCGCCCAGAAACATTTGTTCTGGTCTCTGCGCCCACTCACCTGCGTGCTCCCTCTCCAGTGAGGGGTTGAGAGCTTCAGGCTGAGTAAATGAGCCACCCCTTTTGTGAGTCCTGTGAAGGGCTCAGGGAAAATTTCCTGTTTCAATTGCATTTTCTTCTGGTTTCATTGCTGTTTGTTAGGCAGCCCACTGGCAAGTTTGCAGCATATTTCTAGTAACATTGCAAATAACATTATAGCATTTAAAGAAAATCTCAGCCTGAATTAGGGTGTATTTTCACATTAAGTTTTTGTTGGTATTGTCTCATTCTTTTTCATTTTTAAGTTTTTAAAATTATATTTATTTTTTAATTTAAATCATTTTTAGGAAAGAAATTGTAAACATAAGCAGAAAAATGCATAAATATAATGGTTGTGTTTTGGTATACTGTGTCCAGTACCCGAAGCTTAATTTTCACATGCCTCTGTGTTTCGTTGGACAACGCCTTTCCACTCCAGATCTTCTCTTATCACACCAGAGCTGATTGCTATGGTATTTACATCTCCAGCTACATCATTTTTCTTCTCTTTTTCTTTCTTCTTCTTCTTCTTTTTTTTTTTTTTTTTTTTTTTTTTTTTTGAGGCAGAGTCTCATTCTGTCACCCAGGCTGGAGTGCAGTGGCACGATCTTGGCTCACTGCAACCTCCACTTCTCAGGTTCGAGTGATTCTCTTGCCTCAGCCTCCTGAGTAGCTGGGATTACAGGCATGTGCCACCACACCCGGCTAATTTTTGTATTTTTTTAGCGATGGTGTTTCACTGTATTGACCAGGCTGGTCTTGAACTTCTGACCTCAGGTGATCCTTCTGCCTCGGCTTCCCAAAGTGCTGGGATTAAAGGTGTGAGCCACCGTGCCTGGTCTATCATTTTTCTTACTGTCTAATGTTACTTCCCCAGGTATCATCAGGTCACCTCATGACTAGTTGGCTTAATGTACCCTTTCTCTTCTCCCTCAAGAATCCATAATTCTGTCAATAGTTGCAGTATTATTTTGCTCTTCAGGGCTCACAACCACAACTTATCTTTGTTATTTCCAATTCCTTGCTGCCTTCTCTCTTTGGGTCTTAATTTTTTTTTTTGCAGTGTTTCTTGGATTCAGATCTCTTTCTACAATTAAGTAGCATCTGCACCATAGCACAGGCTGGGAGATACATATGTTCTAATGATGACGGCAATCTTCTCTCTAGCAAATTTGTTTTTATCTTCTTGTTTCTTCAGTTTTTGAGGAGGCAGATATTGAAATTTGAAAAAAAAAACATAGTATTTTTACTGACAAAAGAGAGAGAGGAAAATCCAGATCCAGGAAAATGAAAATTAATAGAAAGGGGTCAAGATAAAGAATAAAGTGATAAGCAGATGTGCTGCCTTGTGGAGTAGTGAGTGTAAAGGTGAAGCCATCAGGAGAATGAAGCTGCGAGGGACTTAAAATCTGGTCATCTGTTTATTTTATCTCTCTTTAAAAAATGACACATTTACATATCAATTTCTGTTTGCATTTTAATGGTTTCCCTCTATTATCTATGAAATTAACCTGAAACCTTTCTGTCTGCTATTCAGAACCTTCTTCATTTTTGCTAATTTTCCCTCTCCAACCTGATGTTTCCTCATCATCCACTGTAGGCTTTGATTTTAGGCACATTATTGCTATTTTCATCATGAGTAATGATAGTATATGCATGGCTAAGAATATGTAAAGCACTTTCACATATATCACTTCATTTAATCATCTTCTTAATATATTTCAATCACTCTTATCTATGACTTGATAATAATATCTTCCACATTCTCTCTGGAAATTTGAATCCTGTACACTCTTCGCAACTCCCTTATCTACAAGTAGTTTATTCAAGTTAATTATTATAATGTTATTAATAGCTACCATTTATCAAACACCTAAAATAGGATTATTTATTACTCCCAAGAAACCAGATAAATGCCTTAAAACTCTGATTTTATACCTATTGAAGTGAAGATCCAGAAAGATTACTTCATTTGCTCAGGGTAAGAGATTGTGACTAAGAGATGTTAGAACACAGGTTTTGAACTTGATTCTTCCTGATCCCAAAGCAGGAGCATTTGCATACGACTGCAAAGATCCAGGCAATTTCTCTGTGCTGTGAGCTAACACACTCCTATGATGCCTTTAAATAGTCAACGTTTTGTGATCTTACTTTTGTTATCATTGTATCCACTTTCAAAGTGGAGATTGAATCAAAATATTTTATATCCCTTATGAAACATGAAAATTTTGCAGCAAATGATTATTATAGTTGGACCCTTTCTCTTTTCTTCAGTTATTCTCATATTTATGATCTCGCTTCCTCTCTTTCTCTTTATCTTTTGAAGATCATGCAGGAAGGGTTGAGTTGATTATACTCCTCACTTCTTAGTACAGTATTATCATTAGTCTATGTAAGATTTTTATTTTCCTCATGCCCTCCTTTGGTCTCTTTTCTTTCTTTACTTTTATTTCTAAAGCCTACCCCCTTTTCCTTACCTCTGTCTCCAGAGGAAATCATTTCAATGCAGTTCATATATTCTCTTATACATCTATGTTGTTGTTTTTGCATACACAATCTTTTAATTGTATAAATGCTGTTCATACATATTATAGTCATTTACTCTTTTTAGTCAGCACTGTCTCTATGAACTGTGCTGTGTTTAAACCTACTCTGTTACTTCTAATCACTATATAGTGTATACGTATTTTATGCTTTTCCATTGTACCATGTAAATACACTCAAGTTGCCCCTAACTCTCCTCTCAAATGATGATTCCATAGACATACATTTACCTGCATTCTTATAGATCTGCATAAAAATTTCTTTAGAACCAATAACTGAATCACAACATGTGCTTCTACTTACTATGACTAAGTAGAACCAGTTCCTCTTCAGAGTGATTATACAGTTTACATCTGTACCAACAGGGCACTCTCTAAGTTCCCACATTCGTGGCAGCTCTCAAAATTATCCACTCTGTAGTTTTCTCCCCAATATATAGGAGTAACATGATATGTCATTGCTTTTGTTTACATTGTTTTTATTTCTCATGAGTTTGGGCACCTCTTTATATACTCACTAGCCTTAAGTTCCTTTGGCCATTCTCTTATGAAGATTACTGCCTTTTCTTATTAATTTGCAGAAATTAACTCTATGTTCTAAACTTTAGACATTTCAGATATTGCCTCCATTCAGTCACCCATCTATTAAATTCATCTACAGCGACCTCTGCTGAACAATTTCTGTCTATCTGCTTCCTTCACTTAAACTCCTTTGTTTCATTCATTTTTTTTTGCATATTTCTTCTTCCTCCCATGATCATTTTTATCATATTTAGGATCTTCTAGGCTTATTATTCATTCATTGATCTTATAATTATCATTTATTCATTTATGTAATCAAAAATATTTCTTTAGTACAACCTAGTAAAAGACACTGGGCTACATGCTAGAAATGCAGGTTTTGTTGTTATCCCACCTCTTACATGGATGAATGCTCCTCTCTGTCACACACACACACCCCCAAACGGGGGATTCTTACAACTTGTTAATTAAAAGAATTGGTGAGTTAAAAAACTAAATCACAAACTTGATATACAAAGCAGAGATATTTTAAAAATCCAGAAATATTTGGAAAGTAATTGCTAAAAGAAATAAAAAATTGCTCTTAAAAAATATGAAGGACAGCTATTGACATAATCTTATATATGTACAAGTTTGAATAATACTTGAAAGTCCATCCTGGCCTTCATTCTATGGATTCTATTTCCTCTGCCTACCTGTATATTATCCTTCAGAAATATTTAACTATCATTCATTTCCAATATGGCTATAGCTGGAGAAATGAAGAGAAGCAAGTCATGATATATATTGGACCAGATAAATAATATACCACTTACCACTTCATAAGTTGCTACTGTGTAAAATAAATGTATCTGATGATGGGATAGAAAAGTTCAAATAAATTCTGAAATGTAAGAACAGAAAATACAGTAAAAACTCTGAAGTAGCAGGAGAGAAAACATTGTAACAGCAATATCACTTTTTGTTTGATGATATTATATATATGGTAAAGAATCAGGGGATTTCACATAGAATTGCTAGTTTTATGATTGTAATAGCAATTTACCCTGAAAGGATCTGAAGAAGGACTGTTTTTCTTAGACAACTCGTCTGCTGCTTTCATAGTCGTCTTATCATTCTGCAAATTGGTAGTGGGACTAAAAGAAAAACAAATAAGAGAATTGTACTTAGAAGACCAGAGTCTTCTGAGTGTTTTTGTAAAAGCTTCTTGTAATGCACTAGATTTATAAACATGAAATTCATCACTTATAAAAAATATAAATTGTAACCTTCTTTATTTTGTACATATCTCCTCTCTTGTTATATGCTAAAGGAGAAAGGTTTCAGGCCACTTCTCTATTAAGAGGATGGTATGCTGGTTTGAGCTGTTAAATTCAGTCATATATGAGACAGAAGCTAGTATACTGGAAGAATTGTTAGAAAACAGTAAAAATGGATGGCTACTTCACGTATTATTTATATTCATTCTAAATTGATTTGCCCCAAAAGAAGTTAATATAGCTATGTCAAGATTGAAACAATCTAGAAAATTCTTCTTGTATCTCTACATACTGTTTTTTTTTTACAGGGTTTCATTTAATTAAAGTAAAAAACATTCTAAGATGAGATTTTAAAATTCTACATTCATGATTTCCCACTAGTTTATGAAATGACATATTGGATTATTCATTACAACTTTATTTTCTCAAAGGGGGAAACAATATCTAATAAGTCAACAGAAATCTTAAAAGTAGAGACACTAGAAGAAGATACCTAGATTAAGAGTTCATATATAGAATCATTTCAAAATTTACACTTTGATTTTTGATCTTTGGTAAACTGGTTTATTTTGTTTATTTTAGCCAAGCGTAATTCAGTAAATATTTATCAAACAAGTATTTTCTCAACATAAAATGACTATAAAGAATACAAGAACTTGAAAAGATTATGAACAGTTCTAATAAGATAGTCAATGTAAAGGTCATTGTTCAAAGAAAAACATATATAATTTAATCACTTTTCATTTTATAGTAAACTCAAAAATGTTTGGAAATAATGAGAATAATGTATTCAACAGCCAGTATTTTTTAATATTTAGAATTTGTCATTCATCATTTAAATCATTTTCTGAAAGTAATAAAACATTAGATCACTTTGAAGCCCTCTGTGTATGCATTTCTCCATCCCCAGAGACAGCCTCTTTTGTGAGCTTGGTTTATCTGTTCTATCCTTATAGTTTGTGTTTTTAAACATCATACAAAACTGTGCTTTTAAATTTACAAAGTTATATACATTATGTACACATCTGAAACTAGGTTTTTTTTTTAACTCATAAATATGATTTTGAGGTTTAACTGCTCTATAACATTCTACTCATAGATTACAGTTTTTTCATTCCTCTATTTGTGGCCTTTAAGGTTGTTTCTAGGAGTTTGCTATATCAAACTATGTTGTAGTAGTTGGTCTTACCATGTCTACGTGTGAAAATGTACACAAGTTGAACTGCATATTCAAGTGTATGCATATCATCAGTTACAGATATTCAAGTCTATTATAGTCAAATATATCTCCAAAATAGTTGTAGAAATACACACTACCATCAACAGTTTATGAAATTTCCTCATTCTTGCTAACACTAGCTACCATCATGGGTCAAATTGCTTCTCCTTCACTTACTAGCTGTGTGACTTTGGCATGGTAGTTATGTAATTCCTCTGTACCCTTCTTTCTTTCTGTGTAAAATGGGGGTGATATCACCTACCTTATAAGGCTTTGTGAGGACTGTATAAATTGGGATTTATAAATGTTTAAGAATGGTTGGGCGGCCAAGTAAGGTGACTCACTCCTGTAATCCCAGCACTTTGGGAGGCCGAGGTGGGTGGATCACGAGGTCAAGAGATCAAGACCATCCTGGCCAACATGGTTAAACCTCATCTCTACTGCAAAAAAAAAAAAAAAAAAAAAAAAATTAGGTGGTTGTGGTGGCACACGCCTATAGTCCCAGCTACTTGGGAGGCTGAGGCAGGAGCATTGCGTGAACCCAGGAGGTGGAGGTTGCAGTGAGCTGAGCTTGCGCCACTGCACTCCAGCCTGGTGCCTGGCAACAGAGCAACACTCTGTCTCAAAAAAAAAAAAAAAAAAAAGAAAAAAAAATGATTGGGCAAGGTAGCTTATGCCTGTAATCTGAACACTGTAAGAGACCAAAGCAGGCTGATCACTTGAGGTCAGAAGTTCAAGACCAGCCTGGCCCTCATGAAGAAACCCTGTACTAAAAATGCAAAATTTTAGTACTAATTTTGTATTAAAAATACAAAAATTAACTGGGCATGGTGGCACATACCTGTAATCACAGATACTCAGGTGGCTGAGGCATGCGAATTGCTTGAGCCTGGGTGGCAGAAGTTGCAGTGAGTTGAGATCATGCCGCTGTACACCAGCCTGGGGAACAGAGTGAGATTCTGTCAAAAAAAAAAAAAAAAAGTTTAAAAATAATTCTGGTATATAGGAAGCACTCCATGTGTGATGTTTTGATAATTTTGGATTTCAATTTTGCCCAATAAAATGAGTATGGTCATGCTGTTTTAATTGGTGTAAACTTTTTTTTAATACTCTCAATTATTGTGTGACTTCATTATGGACTAGTAACAAAGTCTGTGGACTGGCAGCAGTCTATGTAGATAACTTTGAGTATCACTTTGTTAAATTACTTTTAGTCTTGTAGGTTTTTATTTTTCTCACATTAGATTGGAAGGTATGCTTTTACTACTAAATCAATTATTGCAATGCTTATATGTCGTTTCAAATTATTTATCTATCTATCTATCTATCTGTTAGAGACGGAGTCTCACTTTGTTGCCCAGGCTGCAATGCAGTGGCACAATTAAGGTTCACTACAACCTCTGCCCCTCAGGTTCAAGTGATTCTCCTGCCTCAGCCTCCTGAGTAGCTGGGATTACAGGCGTTTGCCACCATGCCCAGCTAATTTTGTATTTTTAGTAGAGACGGGATTTCACCATGTTGGCCAGGCTGGTCTCAAACTCCTGACCTCAGGTGATCTACTCGCCTTGGCCTCCCATAGTATGGGGATTACAGACCTGAGCCACCACACCAGGCCTTCTATTTCTTTTTAAGTCAATTTTCCTAACACATTTCTCTAGAAATTAACTTATTTTACATATTTTCAAGTGTATTATTAAAAGGCATATCTTACTTTTTTATTTTCTATATTATTTTTCTATTTCCACTCTTCCTATTGTTAACTTATATTTCTATATATGTATGTATGTATATGTATATGCAGATAAATAATCAAGCCTGCCATACGTCTAGTCTATCTAGATTTGGTTATCCTTTTAAACGAATATCTTTGGGTTTGCTAGTAATATCTTTTATGGTCTTTTATCAATTACCGAAGTTATATTTATTTTTCTCTTCAAATTTATTTGAGTTAATTCATTTTTATTTTCCAAATTCTTTGAGTTGAAATATTATTCCATTAATTTTACTAATAGTAAATATTTTATTCAACTAACTCAAATGCACAGAAAAGAAACAGAACTATATTTTTGGCATTTCTTATTTTCTTCCTGTAGATAGAAATGTTTTCCGATCTGAGTAAGGTTATAGAAATGACGCTAAATGAATTAAAAATTAGTGATATATATGAAACTGGACTGTTAACAGTGAGCTAAAAGTAGTATTTGTACAGTTTTATGCACTTTACAAGTTTTTACAGTCATTACCACTTTTTTAAATAACAGATAGATTGAGATATAATTTACATACCATAAGATTCACTCTTTTAAAGTGCACAGTTCAGTTTAACTATTACAACTATCTAATTTTAGAACACTTTAATCACCCCAAAGCAAACACTATGCCCATTGACAATCACTTCTCGTTAATACCTACCCCTCAGCCCTGGAAACCAGGGATCAATTTTCTACCCCTAAAGATTTGCCTATTCTGGACATTTCATCTCAATGTAATCATGCAATATATGTTTTATGACTAGCTTCTTTCACGTGGCATAATGTTGTTATTTGTTTTGGCATGCACCAGTAATTCTTTTCTTTGTACTGATGAATAATATATCTATCACATGAATAAATAAAATTTTGTTTACACATCAGTTGATAGAGATATGAATTATTTCCATATTTGGTTATTATGAATGTTGCTGCTATGAATATTTATGTACAAGTTTTGTGTGAACATGCATTTTTAATTATCTTGGGTGTACAACTAGAATTAGAATTTGCTGGATCATATGGTAACTCAACATTTAACATTTTAAGGAAGAGCCAAACTGTTTTCCAAAGTAACTGCATTTTTTATCTTAGCCAACTGGCAGTATATGAGGGTTCTAATTTTTCTACATCCTTCCCATCAGTTGTGTCATCCATCTTTATTGTTATAATCATCTTAGTCACTGATTAAGTCTTAGTCTCATAGCTAAGAAACCATTGCATAATCGAAGGTCGCTAAGGTATACGCCTATGTATTCTTCTCATACTTGTGTAACTTTAGCGCTTATATTTAGGTCTGTAATACAGTTTGAGTTAGTTTTTGTCTATGAGATAAGTTTGAACATAAGTGGAGGAAAAAAATCACCGTTCCAAGAAACAGTGCTGGGAGAACTAGATTTTCACATGCAATTGAATGATATCTGAGCTTATCTCATACCATATACAAAAATTAATTCAAACTGTATCAAAGACCTAACATTAGAGCTAATCCAAAATTAGGTATTTTTTTCTTTTAAACAACTGTTTATCCAACACAAACATTTTCTTTATTTTAAAAATGCTAAGTCCTAGATACTACATTTTAAGAGTATTTATTTTATTGGGAGTTATTTGGAAATATTCTGTACATGTTTTTGATATATTGTTTCAGTTAGCTCTGGTCACAATAATGTCATACAGCAAAGACAATACTGTACAATAAATAACTGCAATATCTAAGTGATCACAATATACATCAGTATGTCTCACAGTAATTAGTTAAGGGTTTGATACATTTTTGAAATAAGAACATAATTTTAGTAACTTTCAGATATTGAAACATTCTTTTAAGCACAAAAAAATACTAAAACAAACTTTAATCTCATATCCGTTTTCAAAGCGTCTTCCCTTTCTCCCTACTCAGACCTGTTTCAGGCTAAAATTGTCTGTGAGGAATGATAGGGTTATGATGTTTTTGGACTCTGCAGAAAGCTGCCATCTTCTCTCTTATGGGAAGCACTCCCTAACTATAAGTCCAACAACTACAGAAATCTTTTTTGTTGTTGGATATTTCTCCTCTATGGATCTGTAAATATGGGATAGTTAGCTCAGAGCAGCAAAGTTAGTTTTAGCCAATTCTTAGCAATTCCTATGGTAATGTTTCTGAGCTTTGTCAACTGAAATTCTAAAAAAAAAAAAAAAACCAGAAAACCTCCCATTTTGTCTTTGTATGACAATAATTCTTCTATTCTTTAATCAGTATCAGGTGTATGTAAATCCAAGGAATAAAAACTCTCTAATACCTATTCTAATGAATACACATAAATCTAAGTTTTGCAAGTTTCTGTTAAATTTTGGATTAAAAGAAATTGCTCTTTTAAGACAGAGAATCATATAATAAATTATACTTTTAAATAATATATTTCAATCCCTAGCATTTTATTCCACTTACTAGAGTTTATATTTTCATAAGCCTATTAAAAATAAATTTAATTTCAGATCCTTTTGAAGCATTCATCATCTTTTCTATTCGTCATGAGATCAGAAGGATTGATCTTCACAAAAGAGACTATAGTCTACTCGTTCCTGGATTGAGAAACACAATAGCACTTGATTTTCACTTCAGTCAAAGTTTACTTTATTGGACAGATGTTGTAGAAGACAGAATATACCGGGGAAAGCTTTCTGAAAGTGGAGGTACATATGTTAAAATTTTTTCTAATGTTTAGATTACTTTTTTAAGTGAAAATTTGAAGAAAACAATAGAAGAAATTTTGATTATTCTTTGACCTTTGGTTTTTTTATCCCCTCCCTCATATATGTAAAATCAGGGATGTTGAGCATATGTGTGAGCATCTGTTGGGGGCAGGAAATGGGGATGCTTGTGCTGTTCACACCATTTTCAGTAGTGGACTTTTCCATAGGCCCATGGCAAAAAAATTCATTTACACGAGAAAAAAAAAGACTGGGTGTTACATGCTAGTAGTCACATTTTAAGGAGCTAAAATAACTTTTTTTCTTTTAATTTTGCTACCATCTTTCAACATAATTCAAAAAATAATGAAAAAAGTACTACTGAGACTACTAATAGGAGCTAAATGTTTTTGCCATAATTTGACTTACCTCTTTTGGCTAAACTAATCCTTTCTTAAGTAGAAAGTATTTGACATAAATAGCCAGTGTGGTGGCTCACGCCTATAATCCCAGCACTGTGGGAGACCGAGGTGGGTGGATCACTTGAGGTCAGGAGCTCAAGACCAGCTGGCCAATATGGTGAAACCCCATCTCTACTAAAAATTAGCTGGGCATGGTGGCACATGCCTGTAATCCCAGCTAGTCAAGAGGCTGAGGCAGGAGAATTGCTTGCACCTGGGAGGTGGAGGTTGCAGTGAGCCAGGATTATGCCATTGCACTGCAGCCTCCATCTCAAAAAAAAAAAAAAAAAAAAAGAAAGAAAGAAAAGAAAAAAAAGAAGAGAAAAAAGTCTTTGACATAAATACATATTTCTCTTGAAATGTTGCATCCATGTACCATTCTAAGGGTAAGATATCCCTGTCAAATTGAAGTTGTTAATCATTCTAATGGAATTAAGAATTCCATTCTAAATAATTTTAATTGATTAGAATTCCATTCTAAATCAATTTTGAAAAATGGTTGTATTAAAACACATAATATAATATGTGAACTTGTGTCCTGTGTCATATATTGATTTAAAAAGATAGATTTAGAGTCATAGGATTAATTGGTTAGCTATTTCATAAACACATTGTTAATGTCTAACAAAAAACACTACTGTGGTAGCAATGTTACAAACTACAATGATTTATCTTATTAGAAAAAGTGTTTAAAAAATGAAATTTTTGGCTGGGCAGCACAGTGGCTCATGCTTGTAATCCCAGCACTTTGGGAAGCTAAAGTGGGCAGATGCTTAAGCCCATGAGTTTGAGACCAGCCTGGACAACATGGCAAAACCCTATCTCTACTAAAAATACAAAGAATTAGCCAAGCATGGTTGTGTGCACCTATAGTCCCAGCTACTCAGGAGGCTGAAGTAGGAGACTCATATGAGCCCTGGAAGTTGAGGCTTCAAAGAGCCAAAATCACACCATTGCACTCCAGCCTGAGCAATAGAAGTGAGACCCTATCTTCAAAAAAAAAAAAAAAAAAAGAAAGAAAGAAATTTTTTTTAATTGTGAAAGAAATTAAGTAGTGGATAAATAAGTATATTGGTAGACATCACCAAATTACTTAAATTTATTCAGGCCTTTTTCTCTTATTTACATTTTTATTGTATCTTGCAAGTCTTACGGTTCCGGGTGTGGAAGGGGGTAATCTGGGGCTTATCTTTGTTAAGGGCAATTATAGTAGTAGCTGTTATCTGTCATGCCTCCCAAAAGAGAAAAAGAAAAAGTGGGTGCTGATTAGTCATAATGCATATTAGCTATGATGGGCTTTTTCTTTTCTTTTATTCTAACCTTGAATTTCACCCTTTGAGTGAAGTTGCACAGATTTTAACCAGAGTAACATTATTGTTTCCAAAATCCCTTGCTCTGTATAAAAAAGTCAAAAACAAGAAATATCTTTTTTGTAATCTCAATGTTGTTATTAGCCTCAGAGCTGTTTAAAAATTGTGTCCCACTATACTGAAAGGACTTATTAGATTAAAGATTTCTCGTAAGGAAGATCGGTAATGCTTAATTTGAGACTACTTGGTTTCGTCTGTGGTAAATAACACTTTTGCATTCTCTCAAAGTTGAAATCACATTGAAATAATTTGTACTGCTGATAACAGGGAGGCCTTTTCCTTTGTGCTTAACACATTCCTTGAATGGGTGCACATGTTGATTTCCCTTCTTTTGTAGGTGTCAGTGCCATTGAAGTGGTTGTGGAGCATGGCCTGGCTACTCCAGAAGGCCTGACAGTCGACTGGATAGCAGGAAACATATACTGGATAGACAGTAATCTGGACCAAATCGAAGTGGCCAAACTAGACGGTTCCCTGAGAACTACACTAATAGCAGGAGCCATGGAACACCCAAGGGCCATTGCTTTGGACCCAAGATATGGGTAAAGAAGTTTATCTTTTACAGATTGAGTTTGGCATAAAAAGTCTTTCAATTTAGTATTGAATTTAATTATGTCATCAATTATGAGTCAAAGTGCTTATTTTGTGCCTATGTATGTGTATATGTGTGTGGGGGGAGTGGGTGTGGGTGTGAGTGTGTGAATTGTATATACAGCAACTAGTTTAAGTTTATTATCACAAGTTTGGTTATAGGATTGCTTACATAGGTACTTTTAGAGGCTCAAAATGTCTTTTTTTTTTTTTCTAAATATGGGCATTAGGCCCTATTGGAAGCTATTGCAAATCTTTTTCAAAGCAGTAATTTAATGAATTTCTCTTTGCCCTGCCAAAGAGATGCTGTAATTGTTTCTAATGGTTGCAAACTACAGGGCCAGTCTTTCTTCTAAACAGTCACAGATGTTAACCGCCTCACCCATTATTTATTTTTTATGTTCTTGGAGTCACTTTAAAAGAAAATTTAAATAAGTTTGAAGGAGTCCAGTGGTGAGATATTGACTATTGGGAGATTTGAAAGACAAAGCATATGATTCTGGAAAACAAGGTTCAATGTTGAGTAACTCAGGTTACTGCTCCTCTTCCTTTGTGTGTTCCTTTGTAAAGGAGCAGAAGAGAGGCACTGGATTTCCAGCCAGAAGATGTGGGTTCCTGTTTTTGCCCAGTCACTTATACTCTGGTGATATCAAGTGTATTCTTTTCTCTTAGATTTCAGGTTTTTATATGAATTGGGGATAATATAATAATATCTTCCTCCTTCACTTGTTTTTAAGATGATATACAAGGGAGATAATATGCAACTGATATATGAGAATGATTTGTTATTCCTGTCAATGATGACCTTTGTAATAGTTTTGTAAATCAAAAGCCATTGTCAAGTCTAAAGGCCAGCAGAAAGGAATTTTTTTGGGTGGCGTGTACCTTTAAGTAGTATCAAGTCCAGGGAGTACCAATGAGTGCTCCAATGAGAGGGGAGTGAGCCAAGAGGGAGTTTGATGAGATACAGAAGAGAGAAAAGACAGCCTATGTCTAAGTCATTCTCCTGAACACACTCTCTGACTTTGTTCTTGTCTGTGCCTAAAACTCAGATGTTAATAGATTGAGCAGCATGTTTACGTCTCTTTTCCTCAATTTGACTCAGAAATAAAAAGGGGCAAAAAGCACTTGTCTAGAGGAGGGTTCCAAATTGGCAAACCTCACTTATGTGTTTGCTTTATTTTCCACAGGGTTTTAAATTTATTTGAATTAGTTGTCAAATTTTAAAATATTGAGAGATTTTACATAAAACCCTGGTTTCTGCCTTCTTTTGTAAAATAGGAGGATCTGATAACAATGAGCTGAGTAGTAGCTGTTTCTCTTTGCCTGAGTGTATTCTCTAGGTTATGCAGTCTACATTTTACCTATTTCACTCATTACTTCCTGTAATAACAATTTACCAGGAAAGAGCCTGCTATGTTTAATAAGACGTGCCTTTATTTTTCTACATTTCATTCCTGAGGTACAAGTAGATTGCTGATACTGACCCTATACTTTCCACAAAATGTGCTAGCTCATTGTCAGTTGGGGACTTATCTCCAGTTCCAACTACTGATGTAAAGGTTTTACCTATCATACCTAAGTTGTGCCAGCATGAGAAACTTTCTGAATAAGATAAATGTAATATTTTGGAAAAGATTGTGGTCCTAGCATGTGTACCAACATGAGAAGAAAAATATAATACCAAAATTATAAATGACACAGAGAGAAAACAAACAAACAAAAAAACAGGTGTATGAAAGTTTAAAAATAGTCTCACCAAACAAGATAGATTTTACAGTTGATGCTTAGTTTTCTACTGATATTATATTGACAATGCTAGGATCAAGTTATCTGTTTTGAAAATATCCAACCTGAGAATAAAGACAGAAAACAAAGACACAAAGGACATACAATCTACAAATATTATTTAAGTGAAAATACCAAATACTATTTCAGTGTGAAATATCCTCAAAGAGTTGAAAGTTGCTACTGAAAGCTAGCCTGAAAGTAGGGGAAACTCAGAAATGCTTCTGGGGGAGTTGATACCTTCCATCACAAATTGCTGCTATGAAACTGTGAGGGCAATTAAGATAATTACAGTGGTAATAAAATAATTGTTAAAAATAGGGTAACAAAATAATGCTTATACAATTGTTTCTAGCATAAATGACCAGACTTTGGGTAACAGAACTAATTAATTAAACTCTATGTATTAACTGGAAGGTTGACAGATTTTGTATCATGATTTGATAGGCTTTTTATTGTTAAAAGTTATTTTACAGAGGTTGATATGATTAAGATATAAAGTTTATATAAACATCTAAAGCACATTTTAAAATATAAATTTTTAGATTTAAAAATGTAATGTAAATATTAAAATATTTTCAAGTGTATTGGATGTTTTGGTAAAATGTTTTGAGATTAGTTTAATTTTGGACCTGTCACAAGACAGGCTTAGAACATAGCAACAATAAGTGACACACACACACACACACACACACACACACACACACACACACACTTACAGCAAAGCCAAGCACAAGAAAAGCATATTAAAATATAATTTTACTTAAACTCAGCTTACTGTCTTAATGGTATGTACAATATGAACATAAGATTTTCCCTAATTTCTCAAACTATTAATAAAATATATAAGCTGAGAATCAGCATTGATATGAGCTTCGAAGTAATGTAAACTTCTTTCAAAATTTTTAATTTTAGATAAAATCCACTAATTATTGAGAAATATGATTTATATGAATACTGTAATATTTTCTACTATATCTTAAGCTTTTTGATGGCAAGTGAAGTTGTTTTCAGTCTGTAAAATCTTTCTAAACCCCTTAGAATATATACTTGTGCTCAATAAATGAACGCATGCATATAAATGGACTTTGTTTATATGCGACTTATAAGAACTCAAGGATATATTTAAAATGCAAAGTATACAGTAAAGGACAGACAGCTAATGGGTAAAACTATAGACTTTGTTTACAATAACAAATGAAAAGAAAGGTTTGCAGGTAACCACTTTCTCCCTTAGCACAGCTGAAAAAAAAAAAACAGGCCTGTAACACTAGCCCCACAAAACACATTTACTTCATATGAAGTTTCTATAGCAATCAAGGTCTTTGTGACCTTTTTTTAACAGATGCCAATATCAAGTGTTTTTAATTGACTACTTTGCTTCCCCAGAATAAATCCACCAACCTTCACTTTACATTATAAAACATACCTGTCATCATGCCATATTCCTTCAGTGTTCTGGATTTTGATCTGGTGTCCCAGGTGACAAACTATTCCAAGATGGTAAATTGAGAGTCTTAGGGAGGAGCCATTTTTCTTTCATTCCATTTTAAGGTAATGCACTTATTGCTAAGGTGACCTGAAAGAGTCCACGAATCCCCTTTTAAACATCAAGCTTATTATTAGAAAGTAACAAGCACCAGAGAGTGCAGAATCTATAAGGTACTCATTTCAGTTCTTGAACTTTCATTGCCTTTATTTTTGTGCTACTGCATGGAATCTTCCTGCTCTATTGCTAAAGCTAGTATTTAGTTTTCCTTTGTCATAATAACTGAACTGTTATCACTATAGAAGTATACTAACACTGCTAGGTTTAGTGAAGAAATGAAGGGATCACTTATTTTAGTGAATCAAAGTATCCCAAGCCATACTTTTCTCCCACTAGACAACCGTTTCAGAGTCCACAGTGCCTATTTCTAGTAAATATAAATATAGAGAATGTAGAATTGCAGGGTTACTGATAAATAGCTGGATTCTCCACAACTATAAAAAGGTTAACTGAATAGAGCATTTCAAGGTAGACCCCAATTTCCCAATTGTTATACAGGCAAAAAATAATGCATCAGAAGTCTTTGTGTTATCATTACGGAGTGTGAAGTACAGCCTTATCTACATCTAGTGGTAGCTTCTCCACAAATACTCACATACTGTCTATAACTTCCAATTCATGCTTCGTTTTCAAGAAACAAACTTTCTTTCTTTCTTTTTCTTTCTTTCATTTTTTTTTTTTTTTTTTTTTTTTTTTGAGACAGGCGAGTCTTGCTCTGTCACCCAGGCTGGAGTACAGTGGCATGATCTCAGCTCACTGCAAACTCCACCTCCCAGGTTCAAGCAATTCTCCTGCCTCAGCCTCCCAAGTAGCTGAGATTAAAAGTGCATGCCACCACGCCCTGTTAATTTTTGTATTTTTAGTAGTGATAGGGCTTCACCATGTTGGCCAGGCTGGTCTCGAACTCCTGACCTCACGTGATTTGCCCGCCTCAGCCTCCCACACTGCTGGGATTACGGGCATGAGCCACCATGCTCAGACTTTTTTTTTTTTTAAGCTTTCAGATCTCTCTACTGACCTTTGTTTGTAGAGATAACACTACAAATTAGATTGATGCTATGTTTGTATTCTTTCTATTGAAATCTTTTTGTTTTTAATGCTAAGTTTAAAAGCAGCTGACAAATAACAACCTGTTGTCAATGAAAGATGTGTGAACTCAAAATTTAATTGAAGTGAGACATGTAATCTATTTCGTATTCATTATTTTCAAGAAAGGCATTTTACTATTTAAATAGCCTATCAGCTTATATTAACCTTTGTTCCATTTTCTGTTTAACTGGCAGCATATTATATTATTTTGCAATTTTGTTTATAAATAATTTCATGCTAATTTTCCAGATAATTAATATTTTTTATACAAAACAATCTTATCTTTAAACATAATATTTTTGGAAAATAAGCCCCAACACTGAAATTTTCTAAATGTCATCTGGTACATTTTTAAAAATTTGTATCTACTTATTTGAGTTATTTACACTTTTAAACTTTTATTGTAGAAATATTAAAATACACAAACTAGAAGGAATTGTATAATAAACTGTCTTGCAGCCATTATCTAGCTTAAAATTATCAGTACATTGTACTCTGGTATATAAATGTTCATTTTTGTCTTTTCACAACAGTTTATTTTATTCACATATTTCATTATCAAACAATAAACAATTTAGGTATTGTTTTTCTGAATATGCTTCCACAACCATAGCTGTGGAAAGCCATGAAACTAAAATTAAAGCCATATACATAAAACTAAAGTTGTCTGTGAACCCAATAAACCTGAGACAGGTCTCAGTTAATCTAGAAAGTTTATTTTGCCAAGGTTGAGGGCATGTGCCCCTGACACAGCCTCAGGAAATTGTTTGATTAATAAATGCAAACAAAAATAGACATGTGCTAAAGGTGGTGAGAGCACAGTTTTATTTTATACATTTTAGGGAGACATGAGACATCGATCCACATATGTAAGATGAACATTGGTTCCATCCAGAAAGGTAGGACAACTCAAAGCAAAGTTGGGAAGATTTGGTTATTAGATAAGAGACAAATGGTGGCTTGCTTCTGAGTTTCTGACTGCCCCCTGGTAAAGAAGGCAAATGCATTTATCTTGGTGAGCTGAGGGGTGACTTTGAATAGAATGGGAGGCAGGTTGACCCTAAGCAGTTCCCAGCTTGACTTTTTCCTTTAGCCTTGTGATTTGGGGGCCCCAAGATTTATTTTTCTTTCACATTGCCCCCTTTTCTTCTTAAAAAATCGAAGAAGCGATTTTAGAAAAAAATGAGTCATTGTTTTCAGGCCTCATCCATTCTCTCATGGCTAGGATAGTTTATTCCTAAATGGGTAGGTCCTGAATTATTAGAAAAGCTCATTTTTAGCAGGTTTTGCAGTCTCATGTTCTGTGAAGAGAAAATAGGGGAAGAGAAACAAAACAAACAAAAGAACAATCCTGGAATATCAGTATAGGCCACATTACGGAATGAAAGTCATTTATGTATGTGGTTTAAAATAGGTACCTGTTATTTTCTTCTAAAATATAAGTTGTCTAGCTTCAGTTCAGAGGGCTTTACAAAAGCGCAGCTTGTTCATTACTGGGCACAGGCCAAACTAACTTTGGGAGAAACTTAGTTTATACTTTAGCTTTGAAACAAAGGCAATTATAATCCTTTCCCAACAGCAAACCTTAGTGTCTGTGGACTACATGGCCTAAAGCCACAAGATTAGAAGTTATGTAATCTTACTAAATTCAAGATGTAGCTATTTTTATTAAAATAATATCAATGTCTTATTTATTAAAGATAATACAAGCATAGATCCTTCTGTCTTGGGCTGGGTTTATAGTTTTGTAACCCCTATGCCAAATTTTGATACCTTATAGCATTTCGCAGGGATAAGTAAGAAATTGCTTGACGAGGCCACCCCCTGTGCCCCCCACAGATGACTCCAAGGAGCTCAGATGCCTGCAGTCATTGTTTTCTAGCATCCCATGAGCCTTGGTCCCAAGAGACCATAAGGGTGGGACCCCAGGGGCGCCCCTCCCCCTCTTGAGCTCTTCCTGAATAAAACCTCATTCCCCTGTAATAATAATAATAATAATAATTATAAATGCAAACAAAAATGTATTCTGGCAATTCTTAAGATATTCTTAATGTTTTAGCTACTTTACCATTAATTTTAAAGCTAGCTTATTTATTAAAGACTTTACTTATGTAAACTTGAAAAAGCATTTGTGTAAACTTTTTTTCCTAATAAAGTATTTGATTCAAGTGCTTTTATTTTCTTAAACCAACTAATTATAGCTCTTGTATGTATTTTTAGTAGTGAAACACTATGTACATACACATAAATACATAAACACATTAGGCTTGCTGATAGAAATACCTGTTATTGGTTCATAAAGACCTTTTTTTTTTTTTTTGTCTTAGACTTTCAGATTCTTGATAACTTGTTTCATAGCCCTAGGCAGTTGTCAGCTAAATAGCCTTCATTTTTCATATTAAAAGAAACAACTCAGGTGAAAATCAAATAGCAACATTTACATCATAGGATACAGAGAGGAAAATCTGGTGGTGCTAGAGGAAAGTTAAAGATGGATGCCAAATCAAACACAAAATTTAAGAAATCTATCATAGGATTGTATAAGGAGATCAGTTTTATTTAAATATAGATTATCTTTTAACTGGATCTCTGAGTCCTGGGTAGAGCCCACACTGAATCATGAGTCTCCAAAAAAGGGAAAATTATTATTATGAGGTTAGACCATATGATGCTGTTACAATTCATTAAAAAATTTATTTTTCAAACATAGACATTTGTAAGTGTCTGAACTATACAATTCCTTAAAAAACAAAGAGTAGCTTTTGTTGCAATAGCTACTTTAGTCAAAAAGAATCTGGTGACACAATACAAAAGCAAGCAGTTTAAGAGCTGAGATGAATTTGTCTGTTTACACTCTTGAGATTCATTAAGGAAAAACAGAGGGTTCTCCCCCAAAAGGGCGCCTGGTGCCTTCCCCTGTTTTCTTTAAGGGACCCTAGGGTATTATAAACTATTTTAGGTCCGTCACGCAGCAGAAGGTGCAAGAGAAGGGAGAGATAGCAGAAGTAAATGAAGAAAACAGAATTCAGTCAACTGAAGAGAAAAAAACTTTTGGTCAAAGGTCCTAGGAGAGAAAGAAAAAAAAAAAACATGAAGGCCTTTATAACACATACACACACACACACACACACACACACACACACACACAGACGTATCTTGGATGTTAGCTTTTAATTAAGCTGACTTTTAACCATTGAGCTCCTTAAAAAAAAAATCTTTTAAAATCTCATTACCATATTTCAGCTAGGATAAATTGCTGCTATTTCAGAAGTACCAAGTATCAGATGAGAACGGGCTTCTCATTTGATACTTGGTACTTCCGAAAATAGCAGCAATTTAGGAACCAAACCCAGGCTGTCATGGTGGACAGAAAAACAAGGAGGCAGAACCTTTGCTATCAAACTGCAGCATGGGGTGTCAGCCACTGCTCTTTCAGTTTGGCCTGGGTAGCAAAATGTTGGCCTTGTTATGTAAATAAACCCCTTTAGTAGTCAAAACAAAAAATCTCTAAAATTTATTTTGCTTTCACATGTCCAAGAAACTGAAATTACTTTTTTTAAAAAAAGAATTTTTTAAGAGCTCCTTAAAAAATATTCTTTTAAAATCTTGTTATCATATTTCAGCTAGGATCAGTTGCTGCTATTTCAGAAGTACCAACTATCAACTGAGAAAGGGCTTGATTTATAACAAATAGAAACCCATTGTTTGAAAGAAATTATCTGAAATGAATCTAATCCTATGATCTCTTGCCCTGAATCATATTCTCATGGCTTTGACTCAGATTTACCTTATAAAACTAATCTACTTTTCATCTATTTTCATATAAATGCTGTTGTATTTAAACATTGATGTTTAAATCAATGTATGTTCTCTCCCTCCCTCTTTCTCTCCCTTTCTCTGTTTCTTTATCAGTTAGCAAGACTAAAATTTCATTTTAAAAAATATTTATTCCCTGCTATATGTTCATGAGCATGCATGTACAAACACAAATATTTTCTCTGTGCTAATCCTTCTGTGTGTAAATTGTTTACATCCCTTATCTCACCTAATGTCCCCAACAAATGTGTACTATGATAGTTTTCATTTTCAGTTGAGAAAATGGGGTTTGAGATTAAGTATGCAGAAGTAAGTGACAAATTCCAACTTTGATCCAAGCTTGTTTTACACAAGTGCATATACATTACCACTATTTAACACTGATGCAGTTATCTAATAACACTTACCAAATGTCAGTGTTTTAACTTATATAGGAAGTTCCACTCTCATCTTCTTTCCCTTTTTGCCATACTCTTTTAGCATATGTAATTACTGTTTATAAATATGTTTTGATTATTGTTTATAAATATAATGTTTTGAACTGTCCTCTAATCATTTCATATTTGTAATTAATTCCTGTTTCCTATAAGAGACTATATTCTTTTCAAAAATTGAAGTCATGGTGAATACTTAGTTTACATCATTTTACATTTCCTTAAGTAGACATAATTATTTTTAAAGGAAGATGAGTTAATTGAATTTTAAATTTTGTTCCAAAGCATTGTTTCATTTTACAAGATAATTTACCAAATTCCTATTTTCAAGGATTTACGGAATAATAAGAGTAAACAAATGACAAAACTATAAATAATTAAATGAAGAACGTTTTTTAATCATTTCATGATTTTATCATTTATCAACAAAATGTTGCCAGACCTGATAGAAAAATGTACTGCAATATTACTTTCTCTTTTTGATTGCTGCTGTAAGAGTAAAGGGAATTTTCCCCTCCCTCTTTGAAGGTTCAAGTCTCCTGAAATAAACTGGCAACAAGTTAACAGGAGAAAAGGCATACAGAATTATTTATGTGCAAGTGTACATGGGAGCCATACAAAGTAAAAGAATCAGAAGGCCAGATGGTTGAGGCTTATATACCCTTTTCAGAAGGGCAAGGGAAATGGAGAATGTAAGGCATTTTGAGGAGTGGTAAATAATTTTCAGAGGAATTGAATGAGCCCAAAGAATAGACAATGTCCTGGAGCAAAATTCCTCTGACCTCTGAGAGGGGTGGCTATAGTTTCCAGAATGGTAAAGGGCAGAACTTCACAGTGAACAAACATTGTCTTATCATGCAAATAAAGCCTCCCAGAAAATCTCTGAGCTTCCCTCAGAACAATAGATGAAAAATCTGTTTGGGTGTGGTAATGAGTCTTTCCTCATCTTTGTTGTTTAATTATTCCTGGTTATTTGATGGGATTCCAAGGGAGGGGTTTTCAGACAATTGCATTTCTTTTGAAAGAAGTTTTCTTCAGTCAAATAAGGGTACTTCCAGGGAGAGAGCTCCTCCCTTGTGTTTGGGGTAAGAAAGACAGAAGAAAAGGTTAGAATGTTCTTGAAAGAAAGCTTCTATGAACTTGGCAATTTCCAAAAGTGCTCAGCATGCCAAAGGCACCAATGCTTGCTGATTGTTTGATGGGTGGGCTTGGAAAAGGAATCAAAAATGCTCAGCATGCCAAAGCACCATGCTTTGGCATATTATTCTCTGAGCCCCAATACTGTCCACACCCATCAATACTTAATTCTAAGCTCGTGAAATCTGTTCCTCTTCTGTTTTTCCCTTTCACTTAATGAAATCCTTATATGCCCTCTCCTTCCCTCAGTCTGAGATTGCTGAAACAAGAAACTGATGGTCTTCTGTGATTCTGTTTTTAACCTCATTTCTTACACTGAGTCCATCAGCTAGCCCTGACAATTCTTCCTTCAAATTATATCTTGAATCAATTCACTTCTCTCCTTTACTGCTACCACCATACTCTAGGCTGCTATAATCTTTTCTGGTCCTTTATATAATCACTTAACATGCTCATACCATTGCCTCACTATTATCTATTCTCTGCATAATAATCACTGTGCCACAGTGATTAGACAGTTTATCTGTATTATCTGGTACAGTATAACCCATATACATACAGATATGCCATCTCTTCAGTATTGTTGTGGCTTTTTTATTCCCCTATTTCAGCAGGCAGGAGTGTTACAGCTCATTTCCTCCTGCCACCTGCAGCTTGTCAAGCAGGAAGCATTACAGCTCTTTCAGTCCCGTAGTTCAGCAAACTCCAGGTTCTTGTTCCATGACCAAAAGGAATAAGGTACATGGGTACTGGAGAGAGACTATGCAGAGTAAAATTCACTGAGTGAAAGAAAAGCTCTCAAAGAGAGGGGTCTCAAAAGTGGGTAGCCTTCTATACGGCTGAGTCTGGGGTTTTTATGGGCTTCAAATGGTGGAATGCTTGCTGACTGGTTTATGGATGGGCTTGGAAAATAAATCATTTGATTGGTTAAAGGCATCATTCAGAAATAACTAATTAAGAGAGAGTAGGTAAGACATGGATAGAAGTTCTCACCGTGGTTCATGGATTCTATCTAGTTTTCAGGCTTTAGACTGCCCTTGGCTTGAAGGTCAAGTTTCACCAGGGACCCATCCCTGACTGCCTAGGAATTAGTCTGTCTCCTGTCACTGTCACTGTGGCTGTATAAATTTACTATGTATATCAAATAACATTTCTCCTCTACTTAAAGTCCACCAAAGGCCTATGCACTTATTATTCCCTTAAAATAAAATCCAAAATAAGTATCTTGCCCTACAAGACCCATAAGCTTACCCTCTTTGACTTCATATTCCTCCCCTTTCCTCCTCACTCATTATACTTCTGATACATTGACCTTATTTCTGTTCCTCAAGTAGCCCACATTATTTTCCCTATTAGGGCCTAAGCATATGTTATTTATTCTACTTGCCATGCTCTTTATACTGCTCATCTCGTTCTTCAGTTTTAGTATAAATATCACTCCTCAAAGTGCTTTTTTCTGATTACCTTCTCTAAGTAGGTGAGTCACCTGCTATTCTCTCTCATAGCAATTTTTTTTTTCAAAATATTTCATGAGTTATATATTTATGCACTTATTTAGTCTCTCTCCTCCCCTGGACCATAAGCCCCATGAGGGTAGAAAATACATCTGTGTCTCTTGTGAATTATCACCTATCCAATGCCTAGCACAGAGTAGGCACACAATAAATATCTGTGAAATGAATGACTAAAACAATAGCATTCTTTCTTTCTTTTTTTTTTTAGAATTCTTTTCTGGACAGACTGGGATGCAAATTTTCCTCGCATTGAATCTGCCTCTATGAGTGGTGCTGGGAGAAAAACCATCTACAAAGACATGAAAACTGGGGCTTGGCCTAATGGACTAACTGTGGACCACTTTGAGAAAAGGATAGTTTGGACAGATGCCAGGTTTAAAAAATTATCTTTTTTTCTGGATTTTCTTTTACTTTCCTCAGATAATATTTACAAAATTGGAAAGTTTCCTAACATGTCAGTATCATGTATACATATATTAAAACTGGGGGGTGGATTTTTTTTTCTTTCCACAAATCAGCTACAGACCCATACAAATATTTATAAAATACCTCCTCTGTCATTTAGCTGAGTTATATGATTATGTCGCTGGATTAGTTGAATGAGTTTTGACAAATTACTTATGTGTTTACCTTTCTGTAGGTCAGATGCTATTTATTCAGCCCTCTATGATGGAACAAACATGATAGAAATCATCCGAGGTCATGAATACCTTTCCCATCCCTTTGCTGTGTCTCTATATGGGAGTGAAGTCTACTGGACAGACTGGAGGACCAACACATTGTCCAAAGCCAATAAGTGGACAGGGCAGAATGTCAGTGTGATTCAGAAAACCAGTGCACAGCCATTTGACCTTCAGATATACCATCCCAGTCGCCAGCCACAGGGTAAGTGCTTGTTTACTTATGGATTAACCACCTAAAAGGTGTCATCTTAATCATATATTATTTGAACTATAAAACAACTTCTATAAGTTGAAAGTTATCGCTATCTTAAGGATACTCTATGAGGGAAGTGGTTTTAGCCTTTATTTTAACTTGGTTAGATTTTTTTCTCTTTCTCTTTTTATTTTCCTTATATATAAATATTTAGGGGCATCTGGGAATTAAGATCCTCCTATATATTTACTTTAAACTAAGTTATCTAATTTTTAGACTATTACCATGTAGCATATTGGGAGGAGAGGGGGTGGTACATGAGAAAGGGGCAAACCATTTGCTTGAGTTCCTCTATTTTAAGAGAAGTGAGTTCACAGGAACATATGTACTACCTCTACCCATGTATTCCACCTTTTGGTTCAACAGTGAACTCCATCTTGGTTTTGTGATTATGTTTCCTCTACTCAATCTTTGCCAAATGTTCCTATCCCAAGTCTCACTTTTTCCCCCTTGGGATATCATGACCATTTGGTGTAACATCAGATCATCCTTTTGTACTTTTCCCCTATTATATGTTATATAATCCATGGAAATCTCATTTGAATGCAAGCAATGTCCCCTTCATTAGCATACTTTCATTTCAGATTCATGATTCTGAGATGACAAGCTCTCTCTTACATTTTCTCCTTCTCTTTCAGTGTGGAATAAGCAGATCTTCTAACTCACTAGCATTTCATGACATTTGTTCTGCACATCGAGCCTTATTTTTCAAAATTTGTATTATAATATCTTTTAGACATGACTAAAACCATTATCTCTGTGGTTGACAATATCACATGGCTATTTTTTGTCTTTCTTCAGTACACGGCCTTCATTCTCCCTTGATACTATTTCTTCTACCAAAATCTCTTCTGAGTAATTTTCTGTGCCCTTCTCTGACAGTCTGATTGAATCTAATTCTTTTCCCAGACACTTTCAATTTCTCTGTTTCTATTTTTATATGTAATTGATCCTTCTTTACTACATGGGAGTTTCTATACATACTGGACTTTGTGAGCAGTAACTTTAATTATTTTCTTCCACTCTTGACTTCTTTCAACCTATAAGCTAAAAAGCATGAGGACATTATAGAAAGAAAGTATATAGATTAGTCATTTTTGCATTAAAAAGGATTCAGTAGATATATTGAATTTAACTAAATTTAAATAAGGCAAGAAGTTATGATTCTGATCAGCACTGTGCCACTAGTATAATGAAAAAGATACTCTTCTCTAGAACTTACTTCAACAGAGGAATGCCTAGTCATAAGCAAACGCTGTAGATGACAAGTACTTATAAGATATGAATGGTTTTGATTATTTCAAGTGTAAAATTATTTATACAACTCCATTTTTGTCCCTCAGATTGTTTTGCATTTTGTATGAATTATAATTTCTTTGTTTAGAGCAATTTAAGTGAACTAGATCATGAAAAATGGACTTAATCTATGTATTCCATCATTTTCCCCATCAAGAATAGGATCAGTGTCTTTCATTTACTAACTGCACTGTCTAATTTGCCTGCATTGGCATGACCTTAGTAAATTCATAGAAGAGGAAGAACCACGATACTCTCAAGCTTTCCTGACATTTATGCATATATAGAAAATAAATGAGGAATTCACTGTCATTTTTGGTGGGGGGGAGGCATTCTTGACAGCTTTACTTAACTCAAAATATGATTTATATATGATTTTTCTACTTTACATTAAATAAGCAAGATTTTACTATGTGGATCTAATTTAACACATTTTTCCAGGATTAGGGAAAATATTCTAGTCTTTAAATACATTTAGAGAATATCACCTATGAAAAGATCTTGCTGTTTTCTAAATGAAATTCAGTCAGTTTCCAATTTCGAGAGTGATCAGAGAATATTCTACTTTTCCCCATTATAAGGATCACTGTGCATATAATAATCATTATCTGTCCTGTTTACCTGCTTCAGTGAAGTAACACTTTCACTGCTAGGGAAAAAAGATGCAGGAACATATCGTCTATTTTATTACTAAGGATAGAATTAAAATGAAAATGATGACAAAGGCTCAGCATTAACACAAGTACAATAATAATAGCCCATTTTCTGGTGAATAATAACATGATGTTCATGAAAAAATAATAAATTTAAAAAATACGTGACATTCAGAACTATAAAATTGAAGTATATCTTTCACAAATTAAAGAAATAAAGGTTACAAATACTATCTGAAGTTATCTAATCCTCCAAGTAGGAAATTAATAAAAGTTTTAGCTCCTGTTTTCTTATAAGTAAGCATTCAATTTTTCACAAAAAGTTCCAAATTGGTTATTGGACATTTAAGCAGAATATTTTAGAGATCTATTTTTGATCTCTTTGGTTTTTCATGTGGTTGTTATATGGGACTAGGAAGAAATAAACCAAAACTTAAACATATGCAACATGAAGGAGCAATAGTGGGTATTTTAAATATAAATTTAAAAAATTACAGCATGGGAGAGCCAAGCTTAGAGTTAATGGCATGGCCTGGGTTCACATCCTAAACCTCTGATTTATGTACCCTTCATCATTAGCATAGTTTTATTTCAGATTCATGAGTTTCAACTATTTATGTATTATTGGATATTATTGGCAAGTTATTTAACCTCTCTGTACCTGTTTTTTCATCTGTAAACAGAATATAATGTATCTACATCATAGGATCTATTAAACGTTGAGTTTAATCACTGTTTAATGCAAACATTTAAACATGAGTTAATACATGAAAAGTTCTTAGAATAGTGCCTCATACATAATTAGTGCTATGTGTTTAGTGTACATAAGTAAAGTAAATTTAAAACACTAAAAGTTGCTGCAATTATATCATTTTACCAGCCTCCTTTTGTAGAAATTTAGGTAATACTTTTATGAAATATTTTGAATATATTTCTCACATTTAAATAATTCATAATGATCTTCCACATCATACTTTTCTATATCCTATCAATGTGCTTGAAAAATGCCAATAAAACTATGAATCACAACTCAAAGAAGAGCAATATTGTTCATCTCAAGAAAATCCAGGTTGCTATGGTTTGAATGTGTCTCCTAGGGTTATGTGTTGGAAAGCTTAATCCTCTCTCCTGATCATGTGATGCCCATGTGTGCCCTCCGCTGTGTTATGACACAGCAAGAGGTTCTTACTAAATACAGGCCCTCAATTCTGGACTCCCCCAACCTCCAGAGCCATGAACCAAATGAATTTCTGTTTATTATAAATTATCCCATCTGTGGTATTCTGCTATAGAAGCACAGCATGTACTCAGACACAGTGGGTAGTATCAGTCAGATGACACAGCTGTGAAATCTATCCTTTCTACATACTCACCTTACCATCTAACAGTACTCCTTATAGGTTCAGTGCAGGACACCATAAGAGTGCATTCAAAGCTTGTGGTTATACTAACAGAAGGAATGCTTTAAAATTTATTTGATCTTATAAAGTAACATTTTCTCACTATAGATATGTTATAAAATACAAAAAAACATGGTACAAAAAAAGTTTACATCCCTTTTCCCACTCCAAAGGCAACAGACATTTTCATATTTTTCTTCTAGTTATATCTTTGTCCATTTGGGCTGCTGTGACAAAATATCATAAACTGTGTGGCTTATAAACAAAAAGCATTTATTTCTCACAGTTCTGGAGCCTGGGAAATCCAAGGTCAAGGCATTGGCAGATTTCATGTCTGGTGTGGACCTCTTCCTCACAAATGTCTTCTCATTGCATCCTCAGATGATGGAAGGGCCCAGCAAAGTTCCTTGGGCTGCTTTATAAGGGCACTAATCTGATTAATGAGGGCTCCACCCTCATGACCTACTTACTTCCTCATGTCCTCACCTATTAATGCTAGCACATTGGGGATTAGGTTTCAAGGTATGAATTTTGAGTTGGCAAAAACATTCAGATGTTTTTCAACCAGATATCAAATAACAAGATAATAAACAAAATGAGCACTATTTACTGACGGACTATTGTGTGCCACATTCGATTTACTTTTTCCCCTAATCTTCAGAAGCATTCTGGCAAGACAGTTATTCACACTTTATGTGAAAAAACTATCTTAGGAAAGTTCAGTAAGCTGGTTCAGAATAATAAATCTCACTAGACACTAGCTCATGCCCATATTCCCAGCACTTTGGGAAGCAAAGGTAAGAGAATTGCTTGGGTCCAGCAGTTTGAGACTAGCATGGGCAAAATGGTGAGATTACATCTCTACAAAAGTTACAAAATTAGCTGGGTGTGGTGGCACATACCTTTAGTCCCAGGTACTTTGGGGGCTGAGGTGGGAGAATCACTTGAGCCTGCGAGGTCAAGAATGTAATGAGCTATGATCACGCACTCCAGCCTGGGTGACAGAGCAAGGTCCTGTGTCAAGTAATAGTAATAATAATATTAAATCTCATCAATGGTGGCACCACGATTCCAATGAGTATGGGAACTCCATAATCCATACTTCATTTTTTCCTAAATTAAGAAAGCTTTGCCTCTCTTTCAAATGTAAGATTTTACTACATTTTAAATTTTGTATCTTTCTTTTTACAGTTACCATTGGTATTGTGTTTGTTTTTATGAATGTCTTATAAATCTCATTTTTAATTCTCATACATTTTCACATCCCATGTGACTATCAAAAACATTCTCAACATTTAGTTTATTGTTATTTATTTATTTGTTTTTGAGACAGAGTCTTGCTCTGTCACCCAGGTTGGGTTGCAGTGGCACGATCTCCATTCACTGCAACCTCCACATCCCAGATGCAAGCCATTCTCCTGCCTCAGCCTCCCAAGGAGTTGGGAATATGGGCGTGCACCACCACACCCAGCTAATTTTTTTATTTTTAGTAGAGACGGGGTTTTACCATGTTGACCAGACTGGCCTCAAACTCCTGGACTCAAGTGATCCACCTCCTCTGCCTCCCAAAGTGCTGGGATTACAGGTGTGAGCCACCATGCCCAGCCAGTTTATTTTAATTCATTGCTATTTTATTATAAACTTTAATGCATGTATCTATAAATATTTTTATATTTAGTAGTTTTTTTGTGTTTTTTAGCAAATTTTATGATTGTTTTTATGGTTGCCAGAAAAAATATCTGAACATAAAGTCCTCCAATTAGCAAGGCTTCAACTGAACTGTAATGAAAACTGGGTTATAAGTTTCTTATATTACTTTTAGAACAAAGGGAAACACTGGATACCTATGAGGTATGCATACCTTTTTTTTTTTTTTTTTTTTGAGAGAGGGTCTCGCTCTGTTGCCCGTGCTGGATGCAGTGATGCAATCTCTGCTCACTGCAACATCTGCCTCCTGGGTTCAAGCGATTCTTCGGCTTCAGCCTCCCGAGCAGCTGGAACCGCAGGTGTGTGCCACTTTGCCCAGCTAATTTTTGTATTTTTAGTAGATGGGGGTTTCACCATATAGGCCAGGCTGGTCTCAAACTCTTGAGCTCGTAATCTGTCCACCTCAGCCTCCCAAAGTGGCGGAATTACAGGCGTGAGCCACTGCGCCCAACCATGTATACCCTTCGAGAGAGATGTACACACACCCAATGTAGTTCTAGTTCCACCAAAATTCATGGTATAATAGGGAATGAAAACCTTAAGAAAATATCTGCAACTGGCTGGGTGCGGTGGCTCACACCTGTAATACCAGCAATTTGGGAGGTCGAGGGGGGATCACGAGGTCGGGGGATCACAAGGTCACGGGATCAGGACCATCATGGCCAATGTGGTAAAACCCTGTCTCTACCAACAATACAAAAATTAACCGGGCATGGTGGTGTGTGCCTGTAATCCCAGCTACTCGGGAGGCTGAGGCAAGGAGAATCGCTTGAACCAGAGAGTTGGAGGTTGCAGTGAGGCAAGATTGCACCACTACCTTCCAGCCTGGTGACAGAGCAACCAAAATGTGACTATTAAAGCCAAAATTAAAAATCTAATATTAGTAAAATAAATCTACACAGAATTTAAAGAGAGAAATGTAACATGAGTAAATTAGATTTACTCTAGAGGTGGTGTATTTAGTCTGTTCTCACACTGCTATAAAGATAGTACCTGAGACTAAGTAATTTATTTAAAAAGGAGGTTTAATTGATTCAAAGTTTTGCAAGTCTGTGGAGGCCTCAGGGAGCTTGCAAGCATGGTGGAAGGCAAAGGGGAAGTGTCACACATGAACCCCTCAGCTCTCGTGAGAACTCCCTCAATATCAGGAGAACAGCTTGGGAGAAACCGCCCCTGTGAGCCAATCATCTCCCACCTGGTCACTCCCTCGATATGTGGGAATTACAATTTGAGATGAGATTTCGCTGGGGACAGACAGCCAAACCATATCAGGTGGTCTAATTGAGGTTGAACAGAGGCTGGAACTGTCAGTTCAATGCCCAGCTCCTCTGCCTGATACTTTGACCTCCAGAGAAGCTCTTAGTTCTGATTAGCACATTTGTATATTGTGCTGTTGGCAAAGATGGTAGTGGCAGTCATGAAATATTCCAATCATAGAAGTGACACAATGGAATGTGTGTATTAGGCATGTGGTTATAAGTTAAAGTAAAGATGAGATTGAGGAGGGGAAGATATTAGAGATAAGGGGGGGTGGTTTTAGGCATATGACATCTTCTTTGCCAAAAAAAAAAACCAGTAAAGCAAGCAAATGTAGAGTAAAGGAGAAAGAGCGCAAAGTATTAGTTTTATCATGATAACTAGAATTTGAGTATTAAGTATTGGGAAATTTGGAACTATAATTTCGTATGTACTATAGTTTCACACTGTTTAGAATAGTTCCATTTTATTTCCATATGTTTTTGGAAGATTTATCTATATTAATTCTATATCAATTGGACTAATACTGTACACTTTAACCTACATTCTCTATTTTTGGTATTTTGTGTGTATTGGCAATTTATAGCATATAGTTGATATTTATAGTCACCTACTGAGTAAATATACAGGAGAATGTTAATGTGTTTTTAGTATAGAGAGTACTTATTTAAATATACTACTTTTATAAATATCAACAACATCAATGTAGGTTTTTCTTTAAGCTGAAAATGAAAAATTCACAACTATGAAACCATCTAGTCTAACTATATTTTTATCATTAAAATACAATTATTAATTTTCAGGTATATTAAAAAACAACACCAACAAACAAAAATCATTTACAGTAAACACTTTTTGGGTCATATGTTAGTTTTTGTTTGGATAATGAGATCTGGGTTTATATAATGAAGCATCAAATAAAAATGGTTTTGTGATTATGACTTTGTAATAATAAGTGAGCACTTACATCATTTTTTAATTAGGACTTTACAGGTGTTTTAATGTGTGCAAAGACTTGCAGGAACAGCTCTCCATCTGAGACTCCTTCTCACAAATACCAATTATGTATTCTTACGCTAACTCAAATTTTACCTCCTCTACATTCATGGTTAACACCATAAGGACTCAGCATTTACAATTTGTATGGTTATATTCATTAATTGTTTCCTAACCCTGTCTTATCTACTCGCCTAGATTATAAAATATTCAAGGAACAGTGTTTCATTTATTTCTTTGTGTCAACTATAGAGTCTAGCTAAGTCCTTTATAACAATATTGATAATTATAATAATAGCAGCTAATACTTGATAATCCTTATTGCATTTTATGAGAAAAATTGTTAGCAACCCAGTTTTACAGATGAGGAACCTAAGACATAGAAATACTAGGTAAATTGTTCAAGGTCTGATAGCCAAGGGATAATCGTTCTGTTATCTGAACCCAGGAAGCCAAAGCTTTTGTCTTACTCATTACACTCTACACGCAGAAGACATTGAATGCATGTATATTCCTCTTGGAATTGTTGCATTATATCACTAGATGGCAGTAGAGAGTCGTGTTTTATTGACATTCCCCTAGGACAACTTCCTTACCTTCCTGGAGTTTATAGTCTAAAAGAGGAACAGACTAAATTAACAATTAGGATATATAAAATCATTGTTACAATGGATGAATTTCCAATGTAAGAGTATAGTACATGTATTTTAAAAGGTAACAGGGTGTGGTCCTAAAAACAAAACAAACCTTCGGATTAGCTTAGTTTAATTCTTCCCCTCTGTCACTCACTAGTCATGCTACCTGAGGCAAATTACTTAACTTGGAGGGGTTTTATTTCCTCATTTGCAGATTGAAGCAGCTACCAGTAAGGAAAGAATAAATCAAGGACAAGATTGGGCAGGGGTCAGATCATGCTCACACTCAATTTTCCTACAAAGAAATACAGAGTTTTTATCCTATGGGATAAATGATTCCATTGATGTTAAACTTGAGTGTGCATTGAAATTAACAGAGGGCTTATTAAAACACATATTGGTAGGTGTTACCCAGAGATTCTGATTCAGCAGATCTTAGGTGGGACTTGCGATTTTGCATCTTTAACAAATTCCCAGGAGAGATGATGCTACCTTCAGAGCTATTGCTCTAAGAAAAGGAGAAAAACAGAAAATATTTGGTCAAAGGAGTAAAAAAAGAGATTTGCATGATAGAAATTTGTAAAAGATTGATTGGAGAGACAGGATTGAAGTGTGTATGTGTGTGTGTATATGTATGTATAGAATATAAGTCTATGTATCCATATTATGTTACACACACATACAGAGGAGAGAGAGAGAGAGAGAGAGAGAGAGATTATAGAAATTAACTCCTGTGCTTATGGAGGCCAAGAAGTCCCACAATCTACTATAGGCAAACAGGAGAACCAGGGGAAACCAGTGGTGTAACTCAGTCCAAATCTGAAAGCCTGAAAACCAAGAGGGATAGATGGGTAATGGTATAAGTCTAGGTCCGGGGAGTTCACAGGCCCAGGTCCAGAAGTGTCAATGATGGAGTGTAGGATAAGATATATGTACCAGCTCAAACAGAAAACAAATTTACCCTTTCCTCTACCTTTTTATTTTATTTAGGCCTTCAACAGGTTGGATGATGCTTCCCTGTATTGGCAAGGGCAGGAACTTTTTAACCCAGTCTACTAATTCAAATACTCATCTCTTCCAGAAACACATCCAGAAATAATGTGTTGCCAGCTATCTAGGCATTCTCTACACTAGTCAAGTTTATATAGAAAGTAAAGCATCACAGAAAAGCTACTTCAGTAGATCAGGAGGTGGCTGATGCCAAAATCTGGGAGATAGTTTTAGGTGAAATGGTTTCTGATGAGATATACTTAGAAGTGAAATCAATAAAAAGTAGTAACAGAGATTTCAGTGGGGAATCTGGGGGAAAGGAGAAAGAGATATGGGATGGCTTTAAGGGAGGAGGTCAACAAATGTATTCTGTGAAAGGCCAAATAATATTAATGAATATTTTAGGACTTGTGGGCCATGTGTTCTCTGTTGCAGTTACTCTGCTGCCGTTGTAATGTGAAAGCAGTCATATGGGAAATGAATAAGTGTGGCTGTATGCCAATAAAACTTAATTTCTGGACACTGAAATTTGAATTTCATACAAGTTTTATGTGCCATGAAATAGTATTCTTCATTTAGGTTTTTTTCCAACCGTATGAACAAGTTGCTCACAAGCCAGTATTAGCCTTTAGGCCATCGATGGCAGACACTTGATTTAAAGGATTAGCTGAAAAATTAAACTTTGGAATGTTCTGAATTTGAGATTCTTATAGGATTTGGTTGAATATTTAGGGCTAAAAAGGAAGGAAGGCTTGGTCTAAAGCTAGAGCTTTCATAGTTATTCAGTTGTAGGTTGAAGGCAAAAAGTAGGTAAGACTTCTTATGACTATTACAGAAAATGAAAAAGGGTAAGAATAGAGCCTTCGAAAACTCCAACACTAAAAAGAAAGGCAAAGAAGATTGCACAGAAAGTGGAGACCAAGAGATTTTAGGACCCAAAGAGAGAGTGTGTGAGGGTGTGTGTGTGTGTATGTGTGTGTGCGTGCACGTGAACACACACACACACGGAATGTTTCAAGCTAACAGTAGCCAACACTATTTACTTTTGTAGAAAAGCCAATAAAAATAAAGACATAAATGTTGGATTAGGCAACCTGGAAGAAGGTCAGTGGTAAATTTAGTGAGAAAAATTTCAGTGAGTTTGTTTGCATATGTCCTCGTGATCCTAAATGTGTCTAACATTAGATTTTAGTATGACTTTTGACTCTGTTTACTACAAAGTATAATTTACTAAATAGGTCTATATTGTTCAGTCAAACAGTAAATTCCAAAAAATACCTTTATAGCAATCAGCTTAGTCTAGAGCCAGATTACTTGGGTTCAAATTCCAAATTTGTCATATCCTGACTTCTAGTGCATGAGTAGTAGTTTGTTTCTCTACATTAGTTTGTGTTTGTTTGCTTGTTTGTAGATCTATAAAATGGAATTGTTGTGAAGATTAAATACATTAGTCTCTCTTTTCTGTTTTGTTTTTGAGATGGAGTCTCACTCTGTCGCCCGGACTGGAGTGCAGTGTTACAATCTCAACTCACTGTAACTTCCATCGTCCAGGTTCAAGCAATTCTCCAGCCTCAGCATCCCAAATAGCTGGGATTATACATGCATGCCACCACGTCTGGCTAAATTTTGTATTTTTAGTAGAGATGGGGTTTCACCATGTTGGCCAGACTGATCTCAAACTCCTGACCTCAGGTGATCCACCTGCCTCGGCCTCCCAAAGTGCTGGGATTACAGGCATGAGCCACTGCACCTAACCACATTGGTCTCTTCTAAGCACTTAGAAGATATCTGGCAAGTGCTAAGCACTTCATAAGCGTTTGTTAAGTAAATTAAATAGATTAGATTAGATAGAGGGATGGATAGATAGATAGACAGACAGACACACAGATACACAATTCTCTTACATTGTTTTGCACATGGCCATCAAACTCTCCTCCTCCACCCTGGAAGGGAGTTGTGCGTAAGCGTGAAGAAAGTGAAATGTAACTCTTCTTTTGTATGCTTCTTTTCTACTACCCATCTGCCATGTCCTTCTCTGTGTCCTCTCCCAGCCCA